>JAVLUX010000024.1:1400000-3800000 GCA_032164185.1 Moxostoma hubbsi
TTTTAATTTACAGTATATGTATATGTACTGTATTTTCATTTACAGCATATGTACTGTATTTTCATTTATAATTCATTGAATTTAGTTAAGATTTCATTTGAATTTGTTTTGTATTCAAATTTTCCACCTGTAAGAAAGTCTAATTGTAGCAACACCCCCCCCCCCCCAAAAAAAAATCACAATTACTCATGCATATAATTTTACATTTATTGTCTTTTTTGAACATTTAATTAGTAAAACAAGTTCCTGTGTATCTGTAATGTAACATAGCTAAAACGTACACATTTTTAAAGTGATACAAGCCAAAATAAAATGCAATAAAAAATCAGTTTGTTGTTACTTGTTTAGTAATTTTGCCAATAAAAGTCAACAATCTCTCCGATGAGAGGTGCCACAGGGAGATTCAGACTGATGCTTTTTCTTTGCATCCTCTTTCCAGATTTTTGGCTGATGTGTGACTTTGATTGCTATTTGGTGCCATCAGGGTTGATTCTCAGAATTAACCTGCAAGCACAAGAAAAAATACATTATTTCTCAAACCAGTGTTTCTCCAACTGTCATAACTCCATAATGTATGCACTTCGGGGCCAATAAAAGCAATATGTACCGAATACCTACAGGTAAAGTACATAATTAGCTGATGATCCATCATTACAACAAAAAATATTTTGGGTTACTTTATGCTGCAACCCTCATTTGAAAAAACAAACAAAAAAAAAAAAACAATTTTAAAAAATATATAAAAAGATACATTAGACTCACTAATTAACCTAACATACATGTGGGAAAAAATATAGCAATGGGAGGAAACTCAAAGAAATGCCCTAGCTGGCCAGCAGATGCATACCCAGGATGTTCTTACTTCGAGGCAACAATGCTTACCACAGAGCTGCCCTTTTTCAGCCTAGACAGGTTGGCATTACAACAAAATCACTGTCCATTTTCCCACCAATACACTTCACATCCCTCATCTACTACATTGACGGTTAATATCAAAATGAGAATCAGAATCAACTTTAATGGCCAAGTATTTGTACACATACAAGGAATTTGACCACAGTTTTTTTTATTGCTCTCAATATGCTTACACAGAATTTATATTATATTTGATCAATAAAATGTATATCAAAGTGGATTGACCCTAACCCAAATTAGGAATATAAATTCTGCGCAATTTGTTGTCACAATGTCATTTAACAATTGGTGTTATTCTGCTTTTGAATTATTTAATGATGTTCGAACCTCTGAATAAACTCCAGTGTACTGACCGCCTCTTCCTGGTACTGCACATTGAATACATAGTAGCAGCCAAACAGGACAGCTAATGCTGATGAAAAATCTGTTAATGATGTTCGAACCTCTGAATAAACTCCAGTGTACTGACCGCCTCTTCCTGGTACTGCACATTGAATACATAGTAGCAGCCAAACAGGACAGCTAATGCTGATGAAAAATCTGTTAGCTCCTGCGGCTGAATGATGACTCTGCCCTCCATAGTTAGCATCCATATTTTTGCTTGGAGAACAGAATCTCCTGTAACAAACACCATCACAGCAGCTTTTTAGTATTGTCACAGGCAATATGCGTTCAGCCTATGCGTAAGAGCTTAAAGCTGGTGTTGTACAGACCCACCATCTGATCATAATCTCAGCCATATCAACTAATTAAATAATTTTCATAACCTTACCAAGTGCAATCACCTTGGGATGCTGGGAACAGTGAAGCTTCTCTCTACATCTGCTGGAGTTGCAGTGACCTAAGTGCAGCAATTAACAAAAAGTAGGAAGAAATTCATTAAATATATAGAGAACATAACTGTGTCTTTCTTTACAATACTTTCTAATAGGCTCCTCTATAAAGGTTATGCTTATATGTCACTATGTGTTATATCTTGTGATACAACCCCTTGACCAGCTCAAGTATGTCTGCCTTGCAATTCACAGTTAAATTCTATAACAGGCTTATTACCTGTAAAGTTAGATTTTTGAATGATGCAAATAAAATGGACCCTCAAATGCATATCACGTGTATACAAAACAGGAATAGTCTTTGAAATGTCAAACTATGATCCTAATTACAATTAATATTCTCTAGAAACAGCTGTTCAAATTAACATTAATACTTACATCAGCCAGAAGAAAGAGTGAATCCTCCCTCTCTCTGAAGTACGTCATTGTGGTAAGCATAGTTGAAAACTGCAAGGTCAAGTTGGCAAATCTAGAATTAGCCAGGTTCCTATTTTGATATGGTGGTAAAACCTGGAAAGCGTTCACACAGATAAATTACATTGTTTGCACACATATCGCGTTGTCATTTTTACCGTAACCACTAACTAGTTGCTCGATAAATATCAACCACGAAACATAATGTTATGAGAGGCTGCTGATTTAATATTAAAGTCAAATAACATTGGTTTTAAGCGTTATCTTTTGTTTGTCTGCTTAACTTACCGTTACAACGGAAACACCAGAAAAGACAAAAGACACCTCCAATCTGGGAATTGAACACGGTCCAGATCACAACCTTGAAAAAAAAAAAGATGCACTTGAAAACACTGTCTCATAAAATAATAATAATAATAAACTATGTTTGAACATCGGTGTTGCCTATCACTCTTTAGTATTTCACATTAGCTATTTACGTTAAGCACTCCTCCTCCAGGTTAGCTAACGTTAAAGTGGCAGAGGAACACACAAAAGTTGTGTTTCTCTGTTTAACTAAGGGTTTCTTCCGCTATTTTAATTGATATTAACATATTCACCAGTTGATAATATCGCCGTTATGACAGCAATCACCGACAACTAGCCAACAGCAAAAAAAACGGGCGCCAAAAGACAAAAAGTTACTGTTAATAAAACTATCTTTAATCAGGTGACGCATGTTAGTATGCTGTTAACATTACAAGTCAAAACATTTGAAAATGTCTCTGTTTTATATACTAAAATATAATAATACAAACAATATACTGACCTTTTCGATGAATCACCGTTGTAAAATTTAATTCCCAGTTGTCCTTTATCTCACGTTCACCAAATAGGAAAAAATATTTGAAAAGAAATCTCTCTTGCCATTGGTCAGTTTTTTGTGGGCAGGTTCATCTAGTAACATTCAAAAACACTTTTTAGTGCAAATTGCACAAAACGTCTCGGGTTACTTGTGTAACCCTTGTTCCCTGAAAAAAGCGGAACGAGATGCTGCGCTGCTAAGCGCTATGGGGAAACAATCTTATTGTGAGCTGCTCTGAACATGTGTGTAACACGTCAATGAAATTGACTGGAATTTATAGCCTCGGTTGGTGAGATCATTGGACGCACCTGTGTCCAGGCTATAAATAGGAGGCGTCACCAGAGTGTCGTCAGATTATTTTTCTGAAGAGCGGTCCTGGGACGTCCCAGTGCGGCAAAAGAAGCGCAGCATCTCGTTCCGCTTTTTTCAGGGAACAAGGGTTACACAAGTAACCCGAGACGTTCCCTTTACAAAAAGCTTCACTTTGATGCTGCGCTGCTAAGCGCTATGGGGAACGAAATGCCCACGCCGCCGCACTGGGGCTGTCCGGACCCCTGATCGTTGTGAAGTGTTTTCACAGAACGCGAGAGGTTCCAGACATGAGCTTAAGATGTCGACTCAAGGGCATAAGCCCGGAGTAGCAGAACATCTAACACCATAAATTCCGAAGAGTGTGTGCGGAAAGGACTAGCCTGCCGTATCACAAACCTGGTTAGACATGAGCTTGAGATGTCCGGAGTAGCGGAGCATCTAGCCCACAAAGTCAAAAGATGAGTTTGAGAAGCCGATCCAAGGGCTCTAACTCAAAAGTTCGTACCATGAACTTGGATTTGGCATGAGCCTGGGATGTCGACCCAAGGACATAGTCCGGGGTAGCAAAACATCCTAGCCCATGTAGAAAATTGTAGAATGTGCGTGGAGAGGACCAGCCCGCCACGTCACAAACTTGTTCCTGCATGAGTTTGAGATGTCGACTCGAGGACGTAAGAGCCCGGAGTAGCATGAACATCCAAACTATAGAATTTAATGAATGTGTGCGGAGAGGACCAACCTGCCGCATCACAAACTTGCTGCAGAGGGACCCCTCTAGCCAAGGCTTGAGCCCTGACACCTACTGGCGAAGCTTGACCGCGCACCTCATAGGCCAGGGCAATAGCATCCCTCACCCAATGTGACATAGTCTGCTTAGTAGCGGCCGCCCCCTTGTTGCGGCCCCCATAGCAAACAAACAATTGCCCTGATTTACGCCACTGGCATGTGCGGTGGACATAAATCTGAAGGGCACGGACTGGGCAGAGTCCGTGAAGTCTTTCCTGCTCCGGCGTTAAAAACGGCGGGGAGCAGAAGGCTTCTAAAGTGACAGGATGTATTGTCGAAAAAGGAACTTTAGGAAGGTAATCAGGGTGAGGATGCAAAATTGCTTTGGCCATACCGGGGGCAAATTCTAAACAGGTCGGCAGAATAGACAGAGCCTGTAGATCCCCAATCCTCTTAAGAGAGGTAATAGCCATAAGGAAGACCATCTTGAGAGTCAGAAGTCTGACAGACGCTGACTCCAGAGGTTCAAAAGGGGTCTCGACCAGAGCCTCCAGGACTATTGTTAAGTCCCACGAAGGAGTTCTGGCCCTAACGGGAGGCCTCAGTCGCCTGGCTCCACGAATGAAGCGGGCAAGTAGAGGATGTCTCCCTAAAGGCAGCCCGTCAATCAAGGCGTGGCAAGCCGAAATGGCGGCCACATAAACCCTGAGAGTAGCGGGGCATATGCCTGCTGACAGTTTTTCCTGCAGAAACTCCAGAACTGAAACAATTTGGCAGTTAACTGGATCTGCATCATGTGAACTGCACCACCTTTCGAAGACACCCCATTTATTGGTGTAAATTCTTCTGGTGGAGGGAGCCCTAGCACTAAGAATGGTTTCAATAACCCCAAGCGACAGCCCTGTGTCCCTCAGTTGGTACCCTTCAGGGGCCAAACATGAAGTTTCCACAATTCGGGCCGGGGATGAAATATTGTCCCCTGTGCTTGAGACAGAAGGTCCCTCCTGTCCGGAATCGCCCAGGGCGAGCCGTCTAGGAGAGACATCATCTCTGAGAACCAAACCCTGTTCGGCCAGTGAGGCGCTATCAATAAGAGGCAAGACCCTTGCTGGCGAACTCTGGCCAGGACTCCCGGGAGCAGAGAAACCGGAGGGAACGCATACAGGCGCATTCTGGGCCATGTATGCGCCATCGCGTCCAGACCCAGGGGGGCTGGGTGACTCAGAGAGAAGTAGAGGGGACATTGCGCAGTCTCTTGAGAGGCGAAGAGGTCCACTTCGGCTCTGTAAAATCTCTCCCAAATCTGTTGTACTACCTCGGGATGGAGTTTCCACTCGCCCGATGGTAAGTTTTGTCTGGACAGAAAATCTGCTCCCACATTCAGGCGTCCAGGGATATAGACTGCCCTGAGTGAAAGTAACTTGCCCTGGGCCCAAAGGAGAATCCGACCTGCCAGCAAATTGAGGTGGCGAGAACGTAGGCCTCCTTGATGATTTATGTAGGAGACTGCTGCTGTGTTGTCCACCCGCACAAGGACATGGCAGCCTCTCAAATGTTGGAGAAAGTATTTCAGGGCCAGAAATACTGCCATCAGCTCGAGGCGGTTTATGTGCCAATCGAGTTGATGACTCTCCCATTCCCCTTGGGCTGGACGACCACTTAAGACCGCACCCCAACCCGTCAGGGAGGCGTCTGTCGTAAGCATCCTGCGACGACACAACGCACCAAGAGTGGGACCCAAGGTGAGAAACCGGGGTCTGAACCACATAGAAAGGGAACGAAGCACTGGGCGCGTAACCCTTATTTGCCTGAGGGGACTGGCCCTTGGATGAAACCCCCTGGCTTTTAGCCACAGCTGAAACGGTCTCATATGGAGAAGGCCCAAAGGAATCACCGTGGACGCAGACGCCATGAGACCTAATATTCGTTGGAACTGAAGAACAGTGCAACCTTGACCTAGCCTGAGAATGCTCAGGGAGTTCTGAATGGAGATGACATGAGCGGGAGACAACTGTGCCTGCATCGTGATCGAATTCCATATAACCCCTAGATAGGAAATTTTCTGGGTCGGGGAAAGAACGCTCTTTTTGGCGTTGAGTCTCAGACCCAGAGAACCTAGATGAGCCAAGACAATATCCCTGTGCTGAACTGCCAGTTCTTGAGACTGGGCTAGGATCAGCCAGTCGTCTAGATAATTCAGAATGCGGATGCCCTGGAGTCGCAACAGAGCCAGTGCTGCATCCATGCATTTCGTGAATGTGCGGGGTGATAGGGCTAGGCCGAATGGAAGGACCCGATACTGGAAGGCTTCGTCCCCGAAAGCGAACCTCAGGAACTTCCTGTGCTGTGGCAGAATTCCAATATGAAAGTATGCGTCCATGAGGTCGATCGTGACCAGCCAATCGAAACGTTGGAACTGAGACACGACGGACCTGACTGTTAGCATCTTGAATTTGAGCATCTTGACCGAGCGGTTCAAGGCACGAAGATCTAAGATGGGACGCAACCCCCCCCCCCCCCCTTTCTTGGGGACCAGGAAGTATCTGCTGTAATAGCCAGACTTTTTCTCTGGAAGGGGAACATGTTCTATGGCCCCTTTTTCCAAGAGATTTTGCAGTTCTACCTGAAGTAGACATGCCTGTTCCGGGCTTACGGTAGTGGAAACCACGCCGTTGAAGCTCGGAGGGCGGCAAGCGAACTGACTTCTGTAGCCTTTTTCTACTGTTTTTAGAACCCACATAGAAATACCTGGCAGAAGTTTCCACGCTGCCAGGTTCTCTGAGATGGGAACTAATTTCAAGACTTCCTGTCGAGGGGGTGTCGAATGTTCCGTGTCCTGGATTATGGCAGGGAGCAACGGTACATTCAACATTTTGTTGGAAACCCCTGTCACCCGAAACACCAAGGGTGGCGGGAGTGAAGAGGTTTCGTGAGGGTATCGGGAGGGCCGAAGTGAATGATACACGCGCCCCGTCCCGAAGGGAACTACCCTCACAGGGTTGGATACAAGACCGTCAGGGCTTCTTTCTCTTGGAGATACAAGCCCTGAGGTCTTGTTTGGGAGGTTGCTGAGGGCGACGAGCCTGTCCCCAATCTCTGCGAGGGGGAGCACGACTTGCCACGCTCTGTTTCTGAACCTCCCTCCTAACAGAATCAGGGCGAGACTGGGTGACCGACGGCCTCGCCCCCTGAGTGCGACGAGGAAGGAATTGCCCAAAGTCTTCCTCATGGCTTTTCGCCTCCTGGAATCTGGAGATAACCGTGTTCATGGCGTCTCCAAAGAGACCAGAAGGCGAAACTGGGGCATCAAGGAGGAAAACTCTGTCCTTATCCTTGATGCCGGATAGATTAAGCCATAAGTGCCTCTCAGTGCTAACCAAAGCGGACATAGACCGGCCAATAGCACGGGCTGACTGCTTGGTGGCACGGAGAGACAAATCCGTAGCTCGACGAAGTTCAGAAAAAGCTTCGTCGTCGAGGCCTCTTCCAGCACTCAAATCTTTTAGTAGGTCAGCCTGGTACGCCTGCAAGACAGCCATGGTGTGCAGCGCAGCACCAGCCTGACCCGCCGCTTGATATGCTCTCCCGACCAGCATGGAGGTTACCCTGCATGGCTTAGAAGGGAGAGCAGATTTATTAAGCGACGATGCCGAACCCGGCGAGAGATAACCCGCAAGTGTCTCTTCGACCGGTGGCATCTTTAAATACCCTCGCGCCTCAACGCCCACGATAGTCGAATATATTGACGTCGAGGGCACGTGAATGAGCGAGGTATAAGGTTTATTCCAAGAACGAGAAAGCTCGTCATGGAGATCATCAAAGAAGGGAAGGGACTGATGAGGTGTTCCCTTCCCTTGGTCACCAGACAGAAATCTGTCCTCTAACTTAGAGCGCTTGGGGGGAACTTGGTCACGTGGCCAGTCTATTTGAAGCCTGGCCACCGCGCGAGTAACCACATCGAGCAGCTCCTCCGAAGATTTAGAATCGTGATTGGAGCGCTCAGATGCGGTTAACTCGGAATCTGACCCAAGGGAATGGAGGTCCCCCTCGTGAACTGAAGAGGCACCGAAGCACGCTTCAGGATCACGCGAGGGACCAGCAGGATCTGGGGAGAGAGCGAGCGAAAGGGGCGAACCCGTCTCTCGCTCCTCAGCCAGATCCATGCGAGAGCCCCACGAATGAAGTGTGGGTGCCGGCTCTCGGAAGTAAGCAAGGCGAGCGAGAAGCATCCCGACCGAAAGTAGGTCGCAATGCGCGCACCCGCCCTGTTCCAACGCGAGAGTAGCGTGCTCTTCCCCCAAGCAAACAAAGCAAAATTGATGCGTGTCCCTGTCAGACATAGAACGCTGACAAGGAAACACGCATTGTTTGCCCTGTTTTTCTGCCATTTTCCCTTTTTCTTTTCATATATATATATATATATATATATATATATATATATATATATATATATATATATAAAAAAAGAGAGAAGGAAGGAAAAGACTTAGATTTTTATACAAATTTTCTAACAAGAGTTTTGTGAAAACACACAGAGAGAAAGCTCTGAAGAAAAATGTCTGACGACACTCTGGTGACGCCTCCTATTTATAGCCTGGCCACAGGTGCGTCCAATGATCTTACCAACTGTGAGGGACCAAGCAGTCAAGGGCAAAGGACACAGGATTTCCAACCAAAAATTATTTATTAAATACAAAAAAATTAATTACAAAATCAAAATAGTTGAATAAATGAAAATAAAGTCAGGTCTGGGCCCATAATGGAAAAGGGTCAACTGAACAGAACCTAACTTAACAGAAATCAAATCAAACTAACCAAACCAACATGACCTCTCTAATGACACACATGGGGAACTTATATATACCGAGGACTAGTCCATTATACACACACAGGGGACACCACAATCATCACTTAACAATTACAAAACAAAAACTCAAATTATCAATAAAGAGGTCATAAAATAACTTACTCAAATAATTATAATAGAAAATAAACAAGTATCCTGTAAATAGAATAAACAAAGCATATAATCAATCATACCCCCCACCCCCTGCTAATTGGCAACATGAATTAACCCAACAGCATAAAATGGCAGCCACTGACACCAGCCAGTCCTTTAATGGAATGGACCTCCACCGAAGCTCTGCGTCCCAGGCAGCGCCAAACCTCCACTTTCCACATGCAGGTAACTTAAACTCAAAGAAATAAACATTAACACAATATACCTCTGACAACTAGAAAGTGTGCACCCAACCTAGTCATGTAAGATACAAGTGTAAATGATAAATAAAGTGAGTGTAATGAACCAAATCTGTGTCTGTCATTATTATGAAATGTATATAAGGTGATCTGTAACAAAATATTAAAGGATATAATTTAGTAAAAGGTAACCAAAATAACATACAAACAAAAGGAAAAGATGTGTTCTTGCATGGGTTAGTTACCGCCTTGCTGTGTGGCCACGTTGTCGGCCATCACACCAACCGAGGCTATAAATTCCAGTCAATTTCATTGACGTGTTACACACATGTTCAGAGCAGCTCACAATAAGATTGTTTCCCCATAGCGCTTAGCAGCGCAGCATCAAAGTGAAGCTTTTTGTAAAGGGAACATGCTTTGAAGATTGAAGGAAAAAAGAAAAAGGCCATCAGTGAGAACTTAAACAAAAAGGAAGAATTTTCTCTTGACAAACTCTCCAGCACACACTACTCCCTCCCACCCTTATACAGTAGATTTTAAAGTACCAGGGTAGTGAAACTGTTAGTGCCAGTTGTATTTTATTGCCTTGAACAGCTCTACTTCCCAATTAAATCTTTCCATTCTGTCATGGCTTTTTTTGTATGAGGTCGTCGTGTCTTGCTCATGAATAGAGTCCTGTAATATTTCTGTCTGAATGACAGAGAGGAGGGTTGCCACACACTTTGGATAGGTAAGATGCAAAGTATAGTAGTAAGCATTAGAAAAATCAAACCTTCACTGAGGTCTTCCTTGGCAAATGTGGTGATGGGAGTGGTTCCAATTGTGACGAGACAGCAGTACCCATCAAAGAGCAAAACGGGTGGAGAGTGGTCTCTTCTGAAGGTAGATGTTGGGATCTTCTGTTAGCTAAGAAAAAAAATAAATAGGGTACAACATAAAAACCTTAAGACACCACTATGGTGGTATATGAAAGCAAACTTTCTGTTTTAAACAGGACCAGAAGAAAAAGCCAAAGCATGTCTGTCAATGAAATCATTATGAAAATAATGGCTCTTGCCTTAGTAATTTTGAGTGTGGGCCATTACATATTTTAGGAAATGTTGGTGTACTTATCAGAGATGATCTACCATAAGAGATTGTAAAAAGGTAAAATATAAAGTCAAAGCCCCTACAGACTTACTAGCAGACAAAAAGTAAGGGGGCATGTCCACGGAAAGCACTTTGAATCTCGAAAATATAAATGCACGGAGTACATCCAAGTGCACAGATGTTACATCACCAGCTCCTCAACTGAAACGAGTTGACACAAGCTAACAGAGACAATAATGGTAAATATGAATGCAATAATTATTGCAGTTGCTCTAGGAGTGAATCTCGATGAAGATTCTGCTGTGAGGAGGAAGAGTGTGTGGGTCCACAAGGCTTGGCGTATGGCATTTTGATTTTGATTGGTCATTTGGAAAAAGCAGCTATGACAAGTGGCCTTCCTCTCCAAAATGTTTAACTAATCTCAACTTGAGGAGCCAGACGCCAGCGCTGGAAAGAGCAGCACTCCTAGTGGTGTCTCAAAAAGCCCTTTTTGTGGACACACCCCTTGATTGTTGAGTACGACAAAATGTGAACTTACTCTCACCTGAAGGACATGAAGCAATGCCACACTGGCTTGTCCCAACTTCTTCGGTGGTGAATCTGCATCATTGTCTTCTCTGTCACTCATTGAGAAGTCAATGTGACACCTTTTCTTTGGCTGACCCCTCTCTGGTGTGGGCCCCTGCCTCTTTTGTGGGGACTTCACATTCTGCAGCCTCTTGTGAAGATTGTTGTAAATGCTCATCTGTGGTTAAAAACAATTTCCAATTTTGCTGCTTCAGTATTTGTATATTATTTTTTTCCACATGTTTCTATGGTATACTGGAAAGCAATGATAAGCATTTCTTGAGATTTAAAGCTCTAGCATTGTGGATATCAGCTTCTGGGCCAAATCCTGACTGATGGCGATCCATTCTTGCCTTATTAGTGCTCGGAGTTGATCACAATTTGTGGGCTTCTGCTTGTCCACTCGCCTTTTGATGACTGATCACAGGTTCTCTATGGATCCAGGGGGTTGCCTGGCCACAGATTCAAAATTTCAATGTAATGATCTCCGAGCCCCTTCATTATCACTCTTGCCCTGTGACATGATGCTCCATCATGCTGGAAAATGCACGGATCATCACCAAATTGCTCCTGGATTGTTGGGAGAAGTTGCTCTTGCAGGACGTTTTGATAACATTCTTTATTCATGACAGTGTTTTTGGGCAGAATTCTGAGAGAGCCCACGCCCTTTGATGAAAAGCAACCCCACAAATGGATGGTCTCAGGATGCTTCACTGTTGGTACGACACATCACTCTTGGTAGCCTTCACCTTTTCTTCACCGGACTATAGAATTTCCAGATGTCCAAAACAGTCGGAAGGGGGCTTCATCAGTGAAAATAACTTTGCTTGAGTCTTCTGCTGTCCAATCATTGAACTTCCTGCAGAATTTCAGTCTGTCCTTGATGTTTTTCTTGGAGAGAAGTGACTTCTTTGCTGCCATTTTTAACACCAGGCCATTGTCCAAAAGTCTTTGCCTCACTGTTCATGCAGATGCACTCACACCAACCTGCTGCCAATATTGAGCAAGCTCTGCACTGCTCAAGACATGAACCCTCCTGGCAGACACTGAAAAGACAATCTAGGCTTTTGTGAACAAGTGCCTGGGAAAACAACTCTGCATCTCATACCTTGAGCAGAAGACCAATGAATATGTGCAGACTGCTGAACGAAGTAAACACTCTGGTCGGCCCTAAAGAACCACTTCTGGCCACTGTGCGGAGACAAAAGTTGGCATGCTTTGACCACATCACCTGCCATGACAACCTTCCAGAGACTATTCTTCAAGGAACATTGGAAGGGAGTCAAAAATGTGAAAGACAAAGAAAAACTTAGACAACATCAAGGAATGGTCTTTAATGACAATACCAGAGATTCTGGCAACATGCGTTGACAGATGCAAGTGGAGGATATTCTCAGCTGCAGCCTCCCCAATGACCAGCAAGGTCACAGGAATTATTCTGTTTTGAAGACAAAAATGAGAAAACTAATTATCTGAAGGTACACAGACCATAAAACATGCAGTTCATGTTTTTTGTGATGTTGGAGTATAGAAGAAAAATCCTACTCAATTGGTTTGCAATTAAGACTCCAAATTCCAATTGGAATTCTTCACACATTCCTTTCAGAGTTTTTGACTAGGGTAATAAAAACTGATAACTTTAACAAATAAGAAATTAAAATTGTCAGTTATGCACTAGACTGAACTGCTTTCTGCTCACCAGCATTTAGTAAGGTAACTCCCCAGCACTATTAATGGCTTGGACAGTTTGGCTCTGCAAAAATGTACATGCTGAGAGAGCTGGAGCCACCATTATTCCAGTGTTTCCCAACCACTCTGCCATGGCACACAAATGTGCTGTGAAAGATTCTCAGGTTTGCCGTGGAAAATGATCAAATTCAGGATTGTCAGGATTGCCTTGGAAAATAATCAAATTCCACAAAATAAATAAATGCATGAAAAAAAAAAAAGAAAAAAAAAACTCACCTTTCGGAGAAATTCTCCATTTTTAGAACATAATCGGTCACTTTTGTGATTGTGAAGAACAATGATTAATGTGTAAAAGTGACTGATATTTATACGCATTAAGTGTCTTTCACATGACTCGCATCAGCGCTGCAGAATACATTGAAGTCTATGAAGTGACTTTACACCAAATTGTATTTCACACACATTTTTACTTCATCAACAATATCTTTGAGAGTACTAAACAAAAAGATATATTCAAAAACTGTCGAATGTCTCATAATTTCTTTTAATTAAATATTACCTTATCGTTTACGAATATCAGATACCCCAGTTATTGAACTAATTTAAATTCATCAAGAAAACGCTTCGACCTAAACATAAGAGTCCTTTTATTACTTTCTGCTATCAAAGCAACTGCAAGCTCTCTTCCAAATACATGTTTTCAATGTTTCTTGTGCACACCTCCCACTTTTTTACGTAGCATACTCGTAAAATTCGCTTTCTGCAACTCTTGTCATGTGGAGGGCGATGCAGTGCTTGATGCTGGGATCAGCCTCCAGACCTACATTAAAAATCTGTCCAAGGCAAAGATGCTTATTCTAATGGCAATTGCCTCAGCATCAGTCTCCCTTGATGCTTTTGATTACGCAGAGGCGACCACCTAGTTCATATTTTAGTTGCCTCCGCTGTCACTACGGGGTAAAAAAAAACATGAATCTGCTTTGTGTGGTGTCTCTGTTGTTCATCTGTTCTCTTCATAATTAAATAAATACATAATCTGCTATATGCTTGTCCTGAAAATTCATGATTATAAATGAAAATGTGAATGAAATATTAAATGTCTTATCATTAAAATATGAAAATTAAAATAACAGGTAATAATATGGTAAATGGTCTACACTTATATAGCTCTTCTTTTAACCTTAGAGGTTACCAAAGCGCTTTACACGTAGTCCCATTCACCCATTCACACTCATACACCAATGGCAGCAGAGCTGCAATGCAAGGCACTAGCCTGCCATTGGGAGCAACTTGGTGTTCAGTGTCTTGCCCAATGACACTTCGGCATGTGGAGTCATGTGGGCAAGGAATCGAAACGCCAACCCTGTGATTAGCAGCCGACCTGATCTACCGCGTGAGCCCAATAGATTGTGATGGAATTTTTAAGACCCTGTCCATCAAAATGACGGATGATAAGAAAGTCTAAAGCAAGCACTCTATGTGACTTTTTTTTTTTTTTTTTTGCATAGATAAATTTCAAACATTACAAGTAAACACGCTACTAAGATGGACAGAAAACATGGCCAAGTGCTTGAAAAGGAAAAATATTGACGATGGTTAGCCTATGTGGGATAGTGGTGTGTTGTATAATTTTTTAGTCATAAAAACTGTGCCGTGGCAGAAAAAAGGTTGGGAAACACTGCGTTATTCTATGTGGCTATACTTGTGTCTGTCTGAGAGATCTCTTAGAGAGGTTATTGATCAAAACAAAATGGAAAACGAGCAACCTGATCAGAAACTGATTAGATGTAACGTCTTGGGTTACTTAACTGTAACCCCTGTTCCCTGCTAAAAGCGGAACGAGATGCTGCGCTGATTTTGCGCTTTGGGAACGTCTTTAGGAGTGACCAGCTGTGAATATGTGTGCAACACGTCAAAGAAATTGACTAAATTTATAGCCTCCGCCGGTGAAATCATCAGGATGCACCAGTAAATGGGCTATAAATAGATGCACAACAGGTATTTTGTTTGAAGAGCAGTCCTGGGGCATCCTCAGTGTGGCAATGAAGCGCAGCATCTCGTTCCGCTTTTATCAGGGAACAGGGGTTACAGTTAAGTAACCCAAGACGTTCCCTATTAAAAAGCTACACTTTGATGCTGTGCTGATTTAGTGCTTTGGGAACGAGAATACCCACGCTGCCGCACTGTGGATGTCTGGACCCCTTACGGTTGTGTAGTTGTACTCACAAGAGCGCAAGAGGTCTCATACATGAGCTTGTGATGTAGACTCAAGGACAAAGAGCCCGGAGTAGCATAAACATTCAAACTATAGAATCTTATGAATGTATGCGGAGAGGACCAGCCCGCCGCATTACAAACATGTTGCAGAGGGACACCTCTGGCCAAAGCTTTAGAGGAGGCGACCCCTCTGGTAGAGTGAGCCCTGATACCTACTGGCGAAGCTTGAAGGCGCGCCTCATAGGCCAGGGCAATAGCATCCCTCACCCAATGTGACATAGTTTGCTTGGTGGCGGCCGCCCCTTTGTTACAACCCCCATGACAAACAAATAGTTGCCCTGACTTATGCCAATGGCTAGTGTGTGGACACAGTCCGTGAAGCCTTTCCTGATCTGGCATTATAAACGGCGGGGAGCAGACGGCTTCGAGAGTGACCGGATGTACGGTTGAGAAAGGAACATGGCATGTAGGCATGTAGTCAGGGACCCTCAAGGACTATTGCTAAGTCCCATGAAGGGATCCTGGTCCTAGCAGGAGGTTTCAAACGCATGGCTTCACGAACTAAGCGAGCAAGCAGGGGATGTTTCCCCAAATGCATCTCATCAATCAAGGTGTGGCAAGCTGATAGAGCGGCCACATAAACCCTGAGAGTGGCGGGGCATGTGCCTGCTGATAATGTTTCAAGCAGAAAATCCAGAACTGAAGCAATCTGGCAGTTAACTGGATCTGCATTATGTGCACTGCACAATCTTTCTAAGACACCCCATTTATTGGCATAACCTCTTCTAGTAGAGGGAGCCCTAGCACTTGAAATTTGAAATTTATTTGAAGGATAGCCCCTTGAGATGTACCATCTCATTTTCGAGGGGGTCCTAGGAACAAACATGAATACAAACAGCAGGTTACATTGTATAACACATATTACTTCACATTCATACCAACATTTAACAACATTTAGCTCTCCATAACTATCTCCTCACATACAAGCCCTCTAATTACATTGATACAATAAGTATACCATTATCACACATAACATACAGGTTCAATGCCATAGAGAATAATGAAGTTATTCTCACATGATAATTGAAAATGGGTATACTCAAAAGCAAGAGCATATATTCTGCAAATGATCATGTAGTAATGGCCTAAAGAAATTAAACGAGGTAATGGATCTAATTACCCTTGGTAAATTGTTCCAATCTGAAGGAGCATTAAATTTGAATGCCCGACGACCTACTTCTTTATTAATTTTAGGAACGTAAAAAAATAATTGATCAGTGTGCCTTAAATTATATGAAGAGCGAAATGGAATTAGATATTGTTTTAGATACAAAGGATAATTTAAGTGATAACATTTAAAAATAAACTGAAACCAGTGATAATGCCTTCTTGAATTTAAAGATAGCCAATTTAATAATTCATACATTTGGCAATGGTGCATCTCAGTACAAATCTACAAAGATTATTATAAACAACATTAAGAGGACGAAGATTTGTATCAGAGGTGTTTTGGTAAATTATATCGGCATAGTCAAGGATTGGAAGTATTAACTGAGTAATAATTATTTTTCTAACCTGACGAGTAAAGCAATTAATAGAGGAATAAAGTATTCTAAGTCAATATGATATTTTCTTTATAACTAAGTCAATATGTGATCTAAATAACAATTGAGAATAAAGCTGAAGACCTAAATATTTAAACTCATCAACTTTTAACACTGGAGTTCCATCTATAAAATTAATTAAGTAGTCAGTTGGTAGTGAGATTTGTTTTGTATTAAACAACATATAATAAGACTTATTTTTATTTAACAAAAGTTTGTTATAAGTAAACCAATTTTGAACTATGTCAAAATCAGACTGGATTGATCGCTGAATATAAGAAATATCCGAGCTAGAAAAGTAAATAACAGTATCATCCGCATATAACTGAATTTGACAATTAGAACAAACTTGTGGAAGATTATTTATAAAAATAGAAAACAATAACGGTCCAAGAGATGAGCCCTGAGGTACTCCTCTATCAATAGTTTTAAAATCCGAACAACTTCCCTGATAAAAAACACATTGTTGTCTATGGTGTAAGTATGAATTAAACCAAAGTAAAGAAGATCTTGCAAGGCCAATATCATACAGTTTATCTAAAAGAAGATAATGGTCTACTAAATCAAAAGCTTTGGTTAAATCAATAAATAAGGCACCAGTTAATTTATCAGAATTAAAAGAAGATGTAATATCATTAGTAATTTTTTGAAGAGCACTTGTTGTAGAGAAATTTGGTCGGAAGCCGGACTGAAAAGGAGATATAATATTGGAATCATTAAAATATTTTGATAATTGAAAGAAAATTATTTTTTCAAATATTTTCACCACTCTATTAATTATTGATATTGGTCTATAATTATTAATGTCGTGTTGATCACCGTTTTTATACAATGGAGTAACTCTAGTACGTTTCCAAGATAATGGGGTAGTACATGTTGTCAATGATAAATTAAATAAATCAGACAAATGATAAGCCAGGACATGTGAGGCCATTTTCAGGAACTTGATTTCCAACCCATCTGGGCCTGCACTGCTATCTGAATCTAAACTGTCGATAACTTGCTGAACTTCTACAGGACTGATGAATCTAAAGGAGAAGGAGTTTTCACAAATATGATTAGGAGTATTAAAATTAGAGTTGAGATCAGAAAAATCAGAGGATATAGGACTAACTTTGGTAAAGTATTTATTAAATGCATCAGCAATTTCAAAGGAATCATTAATAATTTAATTATTTATTCGTATGAAATTAGTTTGTTTTTTAGATGAGAAATTGGCTAAATTATTAATTCTGTCCCAGAATACTTTACGATTGTTATAATCTGTTGCTAGGCAGTCCTTAAAATAATTTGCTTTTGCATTTCGCGTTTTTGTTGTACATATATTCCTCAACTTCTTATAAGTATCCCATTCTGTAGAATCCCTTGTTGAGCGGTATTTTCTCCAAGCTCTATCTCTATCTTTGAAAAGATTTATTAAATCAACATTTATCCAAGGCAAATGTCTTCCCTTAACTTTAATTATTTTCCAAGGTGCATGTTTATCAATAATTTTGGTAACTTCTAAATAAAAATAGTTCCATGCATCTTCAACAAATGGGATTAACTGAAATCTATCCCAGTTAATGTTAGTCATGTCTTGGATAAAGTGTTCAGAATTAATATTTTTTGATTGTCTGACCCTAATTAATTTTGGAGGTAGTCTAGGTATGTTTATTTTCCAGACACAGTAGATCATAGAATGATCACTAAATGAGTCTGACAAAACTCCAGATTAAATAATCCTATCAGGATGTGAGACTAGAATCCAGTCTAACAAGGATGATGATTTGGAGTCCGATCTGGTGGGTTCTGTTATAAGTTGTGTTAAATTTGAACTACTGAATAAATTACGATCGTGCCTGCATGAGCCAGCTAACCAGTTATTATTAAAATCACCCAGAATTATCATTTCAGTGTGATCATCAAGGGAATTAATAGTTGATATAATACATTTAGTGGATTCAGCCGGAGCTTTGGGGGGTCTATAAATATTGCCTATTATTATTTGTTTATTTTTATGAAAAATTATTTTAACAAATAGAAATTCAAAACACAAGGGATTCTCCTTTGGTGTAACAAGTTCTGAGACTAGAGTTGTGGAAATATATGTAGCCACTCCTCCTCCTCTAGAATCACGATCAGCTCTGTATAAAACATAATTGTCAAGTTTTATATCATCATCTGATATCGTACTATTGAGCCAGGTCTCAGAAATTGTGATTACATTAGGTTTATTATAAGTAAGCCAAGCTCTTAAAAGGTCAATCTTGGGTAGTAAACTTCTAATATTCAGATGAATGATATACATACCTTTACTGAAGTTCATAGTACAGTTTTGACATGACAGTAAACAAACAGTCCGACAGACGAAGCATAGCAGTAATAGGGACTAGCAGTAAAAAGGTAGAAAAGAGAGCTTACACACACATACACATATACATACACATTTCTACGTAGAAACATAATCTAAACAAAAATAAAATAAAAATTAGCCAAGTTCAGTCTGCTTTTTAGCATTTTGTTAGATGGACTAGAGAATGAAAATAACACAAAAAATAAAAAAAATAAATAAAATGCATCATTAGTAAATTACTACCATATACCAGTCAAAAATAATAAACATTTCACAGAGTTTTAAGTCCAGGCAGCTTAAGAAACAATGAAAGCGGTAATTAATAACGACCTACTATCAGCCACTACTAAGGTGGTGTACTTGTTGTGAGATTACGGCAATTCATACAATTCACGGCAACTCAGCCACAAGTGGCCCGCCGCCCATATCAGACCACGAGAAAACAGAAAACAAAAAAACACCAAAACAAGTTAATCCAATTCAGCAACTCAACTGCCCAAGATCCGACACAAACAGAAAAAATACTGTCAATAGGACTAACAGAAAAAAAGAATGAAAATCATGCAGTATTACGGGGTAGGTATCACGGAGGTCCCATGGAAGTATCACGAAGGAAGCCCTCTGCCTCCTCAGGGGAACGGAGAGTGGTGACCTTACCATCCACAGTTACCCTCAGTGTTGCAGGATACTGTAACGAGTAATTAATTTCCAGCTCTCGGAGTTTCTTCTTAATGGGATCAAACTGACAGCGTTTCTCAAGAAGAGCAGCGCTGTAATCTGGGTAGATGTAAATACGCGTCCCCTGGCAATGTAGATGCCCCTTCTCCCAGGCAAGTCGGAGAATTTTCATCTTGTCCTGAAGGTTCAGGAGCTTTATCAGGATTGATCTTGCACCCGTTTTAAAGTTGAGATTACGTACAGTTGGAGTACGATGTGCCCTTTCAATCACTGGAGGCGTTGGATAATTATCCGCACCGAGAAGCTGAGGAATAAGCTGCTGCATGAAGCCCAGTATGTCGCGGCCCTCTGCTTGTTCCGGGACCCGCAAAAAACGGAGGTTATATGACCGGCTCCTGTTCTCAATCTCCTCTGTTTTTTCTCTCAGGTGAGTGTTTTCCTTCTCTAAGATTTCAATACGTTTTTCCAGATCGGATTCATTGTCTTCATTAGCGCTGACTCTTTGTTCCAGTAGGGAGACTTGGTCTCCAATAGTACACAGGGAGGCCTCTATCGTTTGTAGTTTATCCATTTTAGAATCAAAGTGTATGAGCAACTCGTTTTTCAGTTCTTGTATAACTTCAGTCATAGATTTGATGGAAGTCATTGTAGCACAAACACAATGGAGCAGAGCACGCTCTTAATTGTCATCTATTTGTGACAGTTTAGTTATAAAGTTACTTAAAAGATGTTATCCTTTGTTAGCAAAATATGGAGCTAAATGCATTGAGTCCACAATATTTAAGGAAAAAGGTTCTAATAACTTAGAATGGTATCGATAACTTCAGCTGAAAGCCCAGTGTCCCTCAGTTGGTACCCTTCAGGGGCCAAACATGAAGGTTCCATAGCGGAAGGGGGCTTCATCAGTGAAAATAACTTTGCTCGAGTCTTCTGCTGTCTAATCATTGAACTTCCTGCAGAATTTCAGTCTGTCCTTGATGTTTTTCTTGGAGAGAAGTGACTTCTTTGCTGCCATTTTTAACACCAGGCCATTGTCCAAAAGTCTTTGCCTCACTGTTCATGCAGTTGCACTCACACCAACCTGCTGCCAATATTGAGCAAGCTCTGCACTGGTTGTAACACGATTCCGTAGCTGACTCCTCAGGAGGAGATGGTCCCTCCTGTCCGGAATCACCCAAGGTGAGCCGTCGAGGAGAGACATTATCTTAGAGAACCATACCCTGTTCGGCCAATGCAGCGCTATCAGTAAGAGGAAGGACCCTTGCTGGCGAACTCTGGCCAAGACTCCCGGGAGCAGAGAAACTGGAGGAAATGCATACAGGCGCATTCTGGGCCATGTATGTTCCATCGCGTCCAGACCCAGGGGGGCTGGGTGACTCAGAGAGAAGTAGAGGGGACATTGCGCTGTCTGTCTGTTGGCGAAGAGGTCAACTTCTGCTTTGTAAAATCACAACCAGATTTTTTCCACTATGTTGGGGTGGAGTTTCCACTCCCCCGTATGTATTTTCTGTCTGGACAGTAAATCTCCCTAATTCAGGCATCCAGGGATATAAACTGCTCTGATTGACAGGAGCTTACCCTGGGCCCAAAGGAGAATCTGTCGTACCAGTCTGTTCAGCTGGCTAGAATGTAGACCTCCTTGATGGTTTATGTAAGAGACTACTGCTGTGTTGTCATGCCAGTCTAACTGAAGCCTGGCCACCACACGAGTAACCACCTCGAGTAATTCCTCTGTCGCTTTATTATCATGCGCGAAATGCTCAGAGGTGGGTAGCTCCACAGACTCAAGTGATTCAAGGTCCCCCTCATGAACCAAAGAGCACACTTCAGGATCACAGGAAGGACCAGCTGGATCTGGGGAGAGAGCGAGCAATAGGGACGGACATGTCTCTCGCTCCTTACCCAGATCCATACGAGAGCCCCAGAAGACTGGCTTCTGTCTCTCGGAAGTAAGAAAGACAAGTGCAAAGCGTTTTGACTTAGAACAGATCGCAATGCTCGCACCCACCCTGCCCCAAACACACAAAACAAAACTGGAGTGTGTCCCTTTCAGCCATAGAACGTAAACATGGGAATGCACACCGCTTGCTTTGTTTATCACTCATTCTTCTTCTTTTTTTTTTATGAAACTCCTGAACTCCTAACAGAGGAAAATAGAAGGTTCTGACAGTCAAGAAGCACAACACACACACAGAATGATCTGAAGACAAAAGATCTGACGATGCACCTGTGGCGCATCCTGATGATGTCACTGGCGGAGGCTATAAATTTTGTCAATTTCACTGATGTGTTGCACACATATTCACAGCTCCTAAAGACGTTCCCAAAGCGCTAAATCAGCACTGCATCAACTGTTTTCTAAGTCTAACAACATTTGGTGGGTTGTATCTTAACAAATCTGGTCTGAAAACTCCACCCTAGATTAAAAAGAAAGAAATAATAAATCATATTTTACAAAAAGAAAATATATTTTTAACATTTATTGTTTATATAATATTATACAACAGTTGTTAATTTGTCTAAACTGACTGGACAAACAGTGTTCCAAATGTACTGGTATTTAGTGTTATCTAAATTGTCTAGAGCAAGAAGCATCAGAGTGCAGTTGTTTTTTCCCACTCCAGGATTGCTATGAGCAGTGAGAGTAAAAATGGAAAAGCTGAAATGGAGATGGATGGAGTTATTACAGAATGCTTTGAGCAGGGAGGGAAAAAGCTTTTACTCCTCTCACTCTAGTCTGTGTTTTGCTTGGAGACATGCAAAGCTTGAAGCATTGGCTTAATTTGGAAGTCGGTCTGCGGTCCTTGGACAAATCACATCTGTGCTGACATTCTGTACACCAGCAATTTTGCCTGTGTAATATTAATAAATTATTTGGACATTCGATTTAACATGTTAATTCTATGTCTTAAATTCTGTGGATTAATAATAATAATAATAATAAATTATATATATAGATAGATAGATAGATAGATAGATAGATAGATAGATAGATATTACTTGCTTAAACAAATTAACACAGTTAATCATGTTCTTGGACCATTAGGAATATCATCAGAGCAATTTAAACTTTAAGTACCACCTGTTTTCAGCAGAGGGCAGTGAGCGAAAATACAGCTATTTAGGCAACACACAGCTGTGCAGAGAACAAACCAAACTCAGGCTTGCTGGACACCAGCAACAGTAGAAGATGAGGATGCGTTCTTGCCTTCAAACACAGCTAGAAGTGCCATTAGTGGAAAATGGTGCAGCTCCACCCAAACTGAGTGCGATTAGGCAGGTGGTAGAAATGTCCAATTGGATAGCGTATAGCAGTTCCAAGGGGTCCGGTCTATACATTTCCTTCCCATCAAAGGTCCGTATAATAATATGTAGCACATATTGTGGGACAAAGGAGGCCTTTTGACAGATAAAAAAACACTGTATGGGGGTTCAGGGATATCCCCTGAGAGAACATTTCTAAAAATATAAATCCACGGACCGCTCCTTCCCCAGCATGCTCGTTCGTTCCGGTCCAGTTCTGGAATGAGATAGGGAGCTCGCCTCAGTGCCAGCCTAATGCCACTTTCAGAGGTCCTACAAGGCTCCTAATCGCCCCTGAGATGAACAACCCGAGGAAGATGTCTGCTGGAACCCTGGAGCTAGTGACAAGACCACTCCGTTCCCCGGTGGAGGGCTGGGAGGGGAATCTTTTTTTCCCTTTTGTTTTGTGTTCACCGCACCCCAGACAGGCTGTGGTACCCACATTGTCAAAAAATAGCAGTTTCCTCTCTCTTTGGGACACACAGCCAGTGCCCACGGTATCGTTGCCAATGATAGCGCGCCCTTAGTTGATGATGAACAGCCTGAAGTCATGAAGTCAGGACAGCGGTTACACTGAAATACTTTCAGAGGCTCCTGGGGCATATGGCATCCTAGTCTATGGTCACGCTGCTCAGGTTGATCCATATGAAATCGCATCAGCTCTGGCTTCAGATTTGTGTCCCGAGGTGGGAATGGCACTTGTTGCCGGCACCTGTTCAGCCCTTGTGTTTCTGCGGGCAGGAGTCCCCCTACAGCAAGTCTCCAGGCACGTTGTGGTTATGACAGACACCTCCAAGTTAGGTTGGGGTGCCATGTGCAATGGGCACGCAGCCACTGGCTCCTGGACAGGACCATGGCTGTGTTGGCACATCAACTGCCTTGAGTTGCTGGCTGTACTGCTCTCCCTATGGAGGCTATTGCCATGGATCCAGGGCAAGCACGTGTTGGACCGGACGGACAACGCGGTGACAGTAGCATATATAAATAGCCAAGGTGGTTTACATTCACATCGCATGTCAAAACTCGCCGCCATCTCATCCGCTGGAGTCAGTAGCGGCTAAGGTCGCTGCGGGCCACTCACATCACGAGCAGACTCAATGCCACAGCGGACGCGCTGTCACAGCAAGTGACACTCAGGGGAGAGTTGGGACTCCACCCCCAGGTGATCCAGCTGATTTGGAGTCGATTCAGCAAAGCACAGGTAGACCTGTTTGCTTCCCAGGAATCCTCCCAATGCCCGCTCTGGTACTCCCTCACGGGAACTCCCCTCGGGACAGATGCACTGGCACACAGCTGGCACCGGGGGCTGCACAAATACGCGTTCCCCCCAGTGAGCCCACGTGCACAGACTCAGACACCCTCGTGGTGCCATACTGGCCCACCCAGACTTGGTTCTCGGACCTCAAGCTCCTCACGACAGCACCTCCCTGTCAATTTCCCCTGAGGGAGGACCTCCTCTCTCAATGACGGGGGACCATTTGGCACCCACGCCTAGACCTCTGGAACCTCCATGTCAGGTCCCTGGATGGGATGCATAAGACCTAGTTGGTCTTCCGCCTGTGGCAGTAAACACGATCACTAAGGCCAGAGCGCAGCTCTATGCCCTAAAATGGTGTGTGTTCGTGAGTTGATGTTCTTTCACAAGGCAAAGGCCTCCAGAGATGCACAGTCGGGTCAGTGCTTTCCTTCCTGCAGGAGAAGTTGGAGGGACAGCTGTCCCCTCCACCTTGTAGGTGTATGTAGCCACTATTTCGGCACATCACAATGCAGTACAAAACAGTGCAAAACACGACTTGATCATCAGGTTCTAAAGAGGCTCCAGGAGGTTAAACCCTCCTAGGCCGCACCTCTTTCCCTCATGGGACCTCTCCGTGGTCCTACTGGGCCTTTGGAGAGCCCCGTTCGAGCAACTAGAGTCAGTTGAGTTGGAGGCCGTCTCAATGAAGACCGCCCTCCTGACCACGCTAAATTCCATCAAGAGGGTTGGGGACCTACAGGCGTTCTCTGACAGCAATACTTGCCTGGAGTTCAGTCCGGAAGACACTCACGTAATCCTGAGACCCTGACCAGGCTATGTGCCCAAGTTTACCACAGCCCACTTCAGAGATTAGGTGGTGAGCCTGCAAACGTTGCCCCGGGAGTAGGCAGACCCAGCCTTGTCGTTGTTGTGTCAGGTCCGTACCTGCCCCTTTGGGAATTCGAACACACTCTACAAGGAGTGAGGCATCCTTGTGGACACTGGTCAATGCCACCTCTCTAGCAGACATCTGCAGGGCAGCGGGCTTGGCAACACTCAATACCTTTAAGATTTTACAATCTCCGGGTTGAGCCATTATAGTCCTGTGTTTTGTCAGGTATGAACAGTTAAGTTTGGGAATACGGGCAGCTGGCTGGGTGAATCGCTTGCATATTTCACCTTTCTCCTCCATGAGATGAAAATGTGTGCTCCTTTCCCCCATGCGAGTTCATGAATCTGTAAAACCGGGATGTCCTTCCTCCCTAGACCTCTGACTCTCGAATTCGTATATTCGTGTACTGGGGTAGATGCTTCATTGGTGCTGGTTACCCTGGTAACCCCCTGTATCTTCTGTGGTACGGTCACACTTTCAGTAGACCCGCGTCTCCCTTGGGCAGAGCTTCTCTACCCCGGTCTCTGTGTTTGAAGTGCTCCTCTCTTTCAAGGCAGGACCTACCGCTGTGCCTCTTCCATGTGCTGCTGTGAGCCCATGTTAAGTATTTGCCACATGTTAACCTCCCCTTTGGGCAGGATGTGGTCTCCGTGGGGTCTGAAAGAATAGGAAAGGAAAAGAACACCTCTGCAATGCATATAGTGAGCATTAAAAGGAACAAGAAAAGTACTGTGTGGAGGCCCGGCCTGCTCCCATACTAGATTCGACAACCCCCTATACAATGTAGAGAATGCATTTCCTCTCAAAATGTACACAATACCTAGCCTTGCTAGATAATTCTGAAAATTACTTTATAACATGTGATCACTTTTATAATTTACACATGAATGATTATAGCCTGATGTACATTTCAAATGTGTAGTGATTTGTAATCATTTACAACTGATATAATTATTATAATCTTTAATCTGGTGTCCTCCTAGCGGAAGGCCTCACTTCAAAGCCCTGCCTCATCATACATCAATGCAACAGACAAAGAATATCTATCATTAACGGAGGTCCCAATACATCGACAAAACAGACATTCTACAAGGAGCCCAAGAACCAAGCAGCGCAAAGAAATGCAATGACACATAAGTACTTTTGCTGAAAGTGCTGGTGTATTATTTAATATTTTGGGTAATCTGATTGCAAATCGATTTAGACTCAAAGAAGGATAAATGGTTCTTAAGGCATTGTCTACAGACTCCATAAAGTTAATTTTCTGTGTATTGATAATTTCTTTCACATTCTGTCACTTTTCTCAATAACCTGTTCCATGTTTGTATGTTAGATTAGTTTTTAATGTTTAGATTAGCAATAAAGTCTTGTTTGCATTCAAAGATATATTAACTGTGGTATATTTTGATATATAATGTCGCCACTTGATTTTAAAAGATCTTCAAAGCTCATACCTAAAATATGTGTATGATATTATTTTCAATAAGCCATGAGAATAATATTGCTTTAATAAGATAAATAATTATAATTTTCTTATTAAAGCTAATTTCTTACAATATAAATTGTGAGTGGATACAACAAGACATATTACGATTTTAATGGTGGAGAATTTTATTTAGACAGATAATCAAATTATTTGTCATTTATCTTTCTTATAATATTTGTCGAACACAGCAAATTCCATTATAAATTTCCCTACATAGCGATAGAGGTACTCGGCACTTTAATCCATACCGTATACATCTACATTAACTGAAATTCCTACATAATAATGATATAGAATGCGGACAGTTTTATTTAATTCCTAACACACCTACTATAAGCATTTTTAATAAATTATGTAAAATGTCAGTCTGGTTAAATTAAGAAGGAGATGATAGAATGTTGGAGATATTATATGGTTCATTTGTCAATTTATATAGTGCATTTGTTGATTGCATTGCATTGTATGATACAATATTGTACAGAAAACATACACAAATTTCACATAAGCTACACAACTTAAATATATACTGCAGAAATAGTAAGGTGATGTGCTTTTCCAAACATAACCTAGTGTTCCTTCTAACATTAAAAAAAGTTGGCCTGACTCTGTTTGTGATTGTGACCATTGTTAAAACATTTAAAAGGAATAGTTTATAAAATAAATATAGCTGAAAGCAGCAATTACAGGGACATGCTTGACATTGTAAGATCTGTTACAAATATATTAAATGTCACATATGAAACCACAGATGAATTCTTGTAACATAACAAAAATGCTTATAACAATCCAACAACTCCCTTCAAGCCACTGTCAAAACATACAGCGAAAAAATGGACTTGGTCATAAAAGAAAACAAAACGATGAAAGAAACAATTTTGGACATTCAAACTAGAAACATGCGTGATAACCTGATTTTTTCCAGTATTCCCGAAAATCCGGCCGATAACCCCGAACAAATGATCAGAGATTTTATGGGAATTCAACTCAAACTCCCACCGGACACTGTAAAACAAATCACCTTTCACAGAGTCCATTGTCTAGGATTACGTTCAAATAAAACTCCTCGTCCCATCATAGCTAAACTGGAACATTACAAACATAAAGAGCTTATCAAAAGTAAAGGCAAAGAATTAAAAGGCACGAACTATGGACTGAATGACCAGTTTCCACGTGAAATAAACGACAGGCGCAAAATCCTTTACCCCATCATGAAATGACACAGACAAAACAATAAACGTGCATATATAATTGTGGATAAGTTGTACATAGAAGGACAACTCTACCGCGATACCAGCATCACTCCATGGCTCTATTAACTCACCATGCTACATCAAACATACAGTGACTATCAGATTATACATTAAAACAAAACTCCCTCACCCCTCTCTAAACTGTCATGAACATTATCCCATACGGTGATCCTCAATCAATCCCTAATATATGTTTTGTCTTACTGTATTGTATCTGTTTGTTTATATGTGTGTCTAACTTTATACCCCACACCTGGTCACACATTGGCACATGGGCTACACACACCATCTCTATCCAGACCCCTACTTCACTAAACATGTATGTAAGACAATTAATAAATAAAAATGCAGAAGCTTAAATTGGTATCGTGGAACGTGCGTGGCTTCCGGACTCAGGAAAAAAGGATTACAGTAATTAACCACCTGATGAAATTGGGGGCAGATATATGCTTCTTACAGGAAACACACATCTCAAACTCAGAACTTGAAAATTTTAAATTTAAGCAATTCCACCTCATATTCTAATCAACGTACAATAGCAAACAAAGAGGAGTATCAATATTAATAAATAAAAAGATTCCACTGATCATTAACACTACCATCACTGATCCAGATGGAAGATTCGTTATTATAAATGTATCCATTAACCACATAATATACACACTAGCTAATATTTATGGGCCAAACAATGATGATCCATCCTTTTTTCATAATTTTTTTTTCATTACTACATGACACAAATAATATTATTATAGCTGGAGACTTCAATACTATCATTAACCCACAAATGGACCGATCAAATGTATCAAATTCTTCAAGAAATTGGCATTCTACAGCAATAATAAAACAATACATGACTCATTATGCACTTGGCGATTGTTGGAGAGTAAATAACCCGTCACTTAGAGAATATACTTACTTCTCTTCTTCTCACCAATCCTTTTCGCGAATTGACCTTTTTCTTATCAGTAAATCACTCGCCCAACATGTAAACGAGACTACAATTCACCCAATCATAATCAGCGATCATGCTCCCATCTCTCTCACACTTAACACACAATCTTATGTTAAGCTTCAAAACAGATGGTGCTTCAATACTTCATTACTTCACGACCCAGACTTTGATAGTTTCATTAAGAAAGAGTGGGCATTCTTTCTGGAGATGAATGACTCCACAGAAGTTTCACCATCACTATTATGGGAAACAGGCAAAGCAGTAATTACAGGAAAGATAATATCATACTCATCATACAGGAAAAAACAGAAACAAAAACAGGAAAATAACTTGGAACAAAGAATTAAACACCTCACAAATATTAATTCCACTAACCCCAGCGAACAAATACAAAGCGAACTGAACCATCTCAAAATACCAACAATATCAATATAGCAACAAAACAAGTAAATACCTAGCAAACCAATTAAAGCGTAAAAAAGAAAAAGCAATTATTCCATCCATACTCAATCGATCAGGTGATATAGTTCAGAATCCACAAGAAAATGTATTCCAAACATTTTATAAACAATTATACACCTCAGATCACAAACCTAATCAAACAGAAATAGAAACTTTTTTAAAAGAAGTACAATTACCAACTATAGCAAAAGAACAGGCAAATGCATTAGATGCATCACTCACCCCTGAAGAACTCTACAAAGCACTAGATAAAATCCCTAATAACAAATCACCTGGACCTGATGGACTACCAGCCGAATTTTACAAACACTTTTGGCAAATTTTATCTCCATTATTTCAGAAAGCAATTATAGAAATAAAAACTTCATCCACAATACCAACACATATGAATACAGCTGCAATGACACTCTTACTAAAACCAAACAAAGACCCAATTCATCCTTCTAGTTACCGCCCTCTGTCATTGATAAACACCGATTTAAAAATCATTACCAAAGCTTTAGCAACTAGAATAGAAACAGTTATTCCAATGTTAATTCACCATGATCAAACAGGTTTTATTAAAAACAGGAATGCTTCAGATAACGTCCGTAGATTATTAAATTTAATTAGTCTTGCTCAACAAAAACAAAACAGAACTATAATTGCATCATTAGATGCTGAAAAAGCATTTGATAAAGTAAATTGGACATTTCTATTCAGCACCTTACATAGATTTGGTTTTGGAGAGTCATTCATCCACTGGATAAAAATATTATATGAATCACCCAGGGCCACAATAACCACAAATGGGGTCACATCACAAAATTTCACACTACACCGGGGGACCAGACAAGGATGCCCACTCTCTCCTGCTTTGTTTGCAATTTTTATAGAACCACTCGCTGCAGCAATACGACAAAATAACAAAATCAAAGGAATACAAGATAACAATACACAACATAAAATTTGTCTTTATGCAGACGACTTATTACTATGTTTACAGGACCCCCACAATTCACTACAGGAAACCTTCAAAATTATTAATATGTTCTCCAAAATTTCAGATTACACAATAAACTGGAATAAATCGACCATATTACCACTTTCTGAAGATGCCTGGGACTCTACAGCTCATAACTCTACTCTTCCACCGCACCGGCAACATTACATATTTAGGTATCAACATTTCCCCCAGGCTGTCAGAGCTGTTTAACCTCAATTATACCCCTCTTTTAAAAAAGATAGAAGATGATTTTAAACGATGGACTAATCTTCCACTCTCACTCATTGGTCGCATTGCTACAGTTAAAATGAAAACTTTACCACAAATTAACTATCTGTTCTCAATGCTTCCAACAACACCCACAGATAAATGGATTAAATCACTGGACTCATTAACCTCACACTTTTACTGGAAAAACAAAACACCTAAAATATCTCTAGCAAAACTACAAAAGACAAAATCACAAGGTGGCCTAGATGCGCCAAACTTTCAAAATTACTTCTTAGCAAACCAGCTCCAATATTTAGTGAAATGGATTCATAAAAACAATTTTAATAACTCATGGATAGAATTAGAAGAAAATCAGTGCATAAATTCCACAGTTGCAGACCTTGCCTTCCTACCAAACTCAATAAAAAAAATGAACTACTTTAAAAATATTACAATCGCTTCAACTCTGACAGCCTGGTGGAAAGTAAACAGAATGAACAAATCACCACTAACTCCATGTAGATACACCCCAATCTGGCACAATCCTGATTTTCAACTGTACAATATTCCTGTCCACTTCCCATCATGGCAGCACAAAGGAATCACTCACCTCCATCATTTATTCCAAAATAACCAATTCATATAATTTAATACATTAATCCAGAAATACAGTGTAGGGAGAGGACAGTTTCTCCAGTATCAACAAATAAAATCCATAATTAAATCAAAGATTAATATAACCAATAACCCATTACACCCTTCTCAGTTAATGGAAGAAATAATGAAAATCACTAATTTCAAAAAATTAATCTCCAAACTCTATAAACTAATATAAAATACTGATGTAACTATAACTTTACCAATAATCAAATGGGAAAATGATTTAGCGCTCTCCTCCAACCCTGAACTCTGGAAAGAAATCTGTAACAATACTTTCTCTATGACTAACAATACAAATTTACAACTCATACAGTACAAGATTATTCATAGGACCCACATCACCAAAAAAAAGTTTAAAATGGGTTTAAGCGACACAGACACCTGCTCACAATGCACCTTGGGTAGCACTGACGATTACTTGCATGCCACATGGACTTGTCAACCAGTTTATTCCTATTGGATAGCAGTGACTGATAAACTTTCCACGATCATTGGCTGTAGAATCCCTCCATCACCATCACTTTGTTTACTCGGTAACACCATAGAAGTCGATAATCTTCCAACCAAATATAAAAACCCATTCCTCATCTCTCTAACTATCGCCAAGAAAATAATTCTGTTAAACTGTAAATCAAAAAAATCTATACATATCAATCATTGGATCAATCTTCTTACAGAATACATCACATTAGAAAAAATAACATTCACCCACAAGAGGAATATATTTGCTTTTAATGACATCTGGAACCCATTTTTAATTTATTTTAATCTAAATGAAACACCTGGATCCGGAACCACGCACTCTCCCAATCATATATTTACGAACCAATAAAGAGAGAAAAAAAAAAAAAAAAGAAGGGAAAAAGAAAAATGGTTAAGCAAAATTTATATATTTGTATAAATACATTTCCCCGTCTGTCGCTCACTTCGACGTCGTGTCGAAGAAGCGACACTAGGGATCTCTCTTGAGCGCCGAAAGATACCTCTGATCTATGAAAAAAGGCCAATGAGAGTTGGCAAACAGTATTTGCATACTCCGCCTCCGGATACGGATATAAAGGCGAGAGAAATACGCTCGTTCATTCAGTAATTTTCTTCGGAGCCGATGGTCGTGTGTATGCAGTCAGCTGCGAGTAACACAACTGATCCTGCTTCTGATCCTCTGACACTCTGCTTTGCTGTTGGATTTACGGCGCACTACAGCGGCTTTTCTCTTCACTGCTGGCGTGCAGTTTGCCCCTGGGCGCTTCGACAGCGCAGAGTTAAAAGAGTTGAAAGAGTGATTCTCTCCATAAAAGAGTTTATTTCTCTGAAAGAGCATTACACAGCGGCGTTGAACGTCCTTTTCAGGACGCGTCTTTATAAAGATGTAATTTCCGCCCCTGTGTAGTTTCTGGAATGCGGTGATTTCTCCCCACCTCTTTCGGTCATAAAACACTGTCTTGCATGCCTGGGCTGCAATCACACGCAGGCAGTGGTTTATGAATGGTTCATGTTCTCAGTGCGAGAACATAGCCATGGCAACATTGCGGTCGTGTGGCTTTCTTTTGTAATGAGAGTAAGCTGTTTCAGCCGCCCCCCGCGCCTCGCCTCCTTCCTACGGGATTGACGCAGGCGCCGCGGGCGATGAACACGATTTGGGGACAATGACGGGCTCTGTTCGCCGGGTAAATCCCCTCGAACCTCCCGCCTCCCCGGCACGCTTGTTTGCTTCCGTCTGAGTTCGGGATGAGCATTCTCTCCAATGGTTCATCTTCTCAGTGTGAGAACATGGCCGTTATAGCATTGCGGTCGCACGGCTTTCTTTTGTAAGAAAACTTCAGCCGCCCCCCGCGCCTCGCCTCCTTCCTACGGGATTGACGCAGGCGCTGCGGGCGATGAAGGCGATTTGGGGAATATGACGGGCTCTGTTCGCCGGGTAAACCCCCTCGAACCGCCCGCCTCCCCGGCACGCTTGCTTGCTTCAGAATTGGATGACATCACCGCTGCATCGGAGAGCGTTACAGCGGCATCGGATGCTGATCGCTCGCCTGGGCCGCCACCTTCGGGTCTGCCGCCCAGCCTGAGCCTGACGCACGGAGATCCGCTATGCTTTCCCGGGCTACTTGATCGGTCCCGCGGGCAGGTGCGCAGCTCACAGCCACGCCCCCCCATTCCTTTCTTCCCGGACGTGCACGACGAGTTGAGCAAAGCCAAGGCTTCTTCGCTCCTCCGCTCTCACTACCCTCGCGGTGGAACGGTCCCAGACCGCTTCCACTCTGCACGCCACGGCCCTTCCTGCAACCAACGCCAGGCCAAGGCACTTCAAAACTTGCACCTTGGGTAGTCCTGTTCTTGATGTGCTGCAGGAACTGCGCTGGATGACCAACCGCGCCCCCGGGCCACGGAGGTCAGAAGCGCCGGCACTCGAATAGGCGATGGCCACCCCTTGTGGTCCAGAAACGCACCTGTGGACTGGACCTGGTCGAAATGCGGGAGGCAGACAAGGCACACCTTCTCCCACACCCCCGTCTCCCAGCTCCGTCCATTCGGCGCCACCGTTGACGACTCTGCCCAGCAGTCCTCAGCGGTGAGGCAGACGGAGGCCACTGCACATCCTGCCCCGCCGCAAGCCTGCCGCCATGGGCCATGCCCTGTCTGCTCGCCGACGGGCGTCCTCCTGCGGCTATGAAACACCCTGCTCCGCCTCAACCCGGGCCCAGCTCTCAACCCCAGCGTCGAGCACTCCGCAGGAAGCAGACGCCCCCGTCTCACGGACCCCCTCGGGGACCCGGAAGGCTCCCAGGCTGTCCGTAGACGTTCGACCCAGGGACTAAGATGTTAGCTCCAGAGGCTAGTAAGACCGCTCCGTCCCTGGTAGAGGGCCGGGAGGAGAATTTTTTCTTGTCGAATTAATTTTCACATTCTCATATTCTCTGTAATGAGCTATTTCCTTTTGTCTCTGGGTCACCTGGCCCGCAAATGCCGTTCTCACGGCACTTTGCCCCCAGATATCAACAGTCCTGGCTTCCTGGACACGGACCACCCGTCTTCAGCCCCACGACTGTCCCCCGGCCGGCCGGTTCCGACGAGTCTAGAGGACGCCTACCCAGGACCTCCTCCTCAGTCGCTAACCCGCCCTCTGCCGGGTGTGCGGAGCAAGGTAAGTGCTTGAGTCTCTTCTCAGCACCTCAGCCACGGGTCGCCCTGTCACCGCCCAATGCTGCCCTACCTGCTCCGCCCCGCTGCGAAGCCCCGCCGGGTACGTCAAAATTAATCGTCCCTTTGGTGCCCCTAGTGCAGAGGTTGGACGCGTGGCTTTCACTTCCCAACCTGTCTCGCTGGCTGGCCCGGACCAGTTTGCCAGGCCCCCGCCCCCCTTCATGGGCGTCCGCTTTTCCGCAGTACACGGCGAACACGCCCACTCCCTGCGCGCGGAAATCGCGACTCTTCTGGCCAAAGACGCGATAGAGCCTGTCCCTCCAACCGAGATGAAGAAGGGTTTCTACAGCCCTTACTTCATCGTACCCAAGAAAAGCGGCGGCTTACGACCAATCTTGGACCTGCGAGTTCTCAACCGAGCGTTGCACAAACTCCCGTTCAAAATGCTCACGCTTAACCTGCGTCCGGCATCTAGATTGGTTCGCAGCGGTAGACCTGAAGGACGCGTACTTCCACGTCTCCATCCTGCCCTGACACCGCCCCTACCTGCGGTTTGCGTTCGGGGGCCAGGTGTATCAGTACAAAGTCCTCCCCTTCGGCCTGTCTCTGTCCCCTCGCGTCTTCATGAAAGTCGCAGAGGCAGCTCTTGCCCCGCTCTGAGAAGCCGGCATCCGCATACTCAACTACCTCGACGACTGGCTCATCCTGACCCACTCGCGAGAGTTACTATGCGCCCACAGAGACCAGGTGCTCAGGCACCTCAGCCGTCTGGGGCTTCAGGTCAACTGGGAAAAGAGCCAGCTCACTCCAGTTCAGAGCATCTCTTTTCTCAGGATGGAGTTAGACTCGGTCTCAATGTCGGCACCTCTCACCAACGAGCATGCCCAGTCAGTGTTGAACTGCCTCGCCGCCTTCAGGCCAGGCACAGCGGTCCCCTTAAAAAATTTCCAGAGGCTCCTGGGGCATATGGCATCCTCCACGGCGGTCGCGCCGCTGGGGTTGATGCATATGAGACCGCTCCAACACTGGCTCCAGACCCGAGTCCCGAGACGAGCATGGCGCCACGGCACGCACCGGGTAACAATCACCCCCGCCTGCCGTCAGACATTCAACCCCTGGACAGACCCCTGTTTCTTACGGGCTGGAGTGCCCCTACAGCAGGTGTCCAGACGCGTCCTGGTCATGACCGACGCCTTCAGATTGGGTTGGAGCGCCGTTTGCAATGGGCACGCAGCCTCAGGCCGTTGGAAAGGGGCCCTGCGGAAGTCTCTCCCGTTAATTCGGGACGAACATATCCTAGTCAGGTCGGACAGCACCACTGCGGTCGCATACATAAATCGCCAAGGCGGCGTACGCTCCCGTCACATGTCACAACTCGCCCGTCGTCTCCTCCTTTGGAGCCAGCACTGACTCAAGTCGCTGCGTGCCACTCACATCCCCGGCAACCTCAATGTGATAGCGGACGCGCTGTCATGACAACGCTTGCCTGGCGGAGAGTGGAGGCTTCACCCCCACTCGGTTCAGCTGATTTGGGAACGGTTCGGCAAGGCCCAGGTAGACCCCTCTGCCTCCCGAGAGACCTCCCACTGCCCGCTCTGGTACGCCCGGTCAGAGGCTCCCCTCGGGGCAGATGCACTGGCACACAGCTGGCCGGCTGGGCTGCGCAAGTACGCATTCCCCCAGTGAGCCTTCTTGCACAGGTGCTGTGCAAGGTCAGGGAGGACGAGGAGCAAGTCACTCTCGTGGCTCCTTACTGGCCCACTCAGGCCTGGTTCTTGGACCTTGTACTCCTCGCAACAGCCCCTCCCTGGCGAATTCCCCTGAGGAAGGACCTTCTTTCTCAGGGACAGGGCACGCTCTGGTATCCGCACCCAGACCTTTGGAACCTCCACGTCTTGGCCCCCGAACGGGATGCGGAAGATCTAGCTGGTCTACCACCCACGGTCGTAGCCACGTTCAACCAAACCAGAGCCCCTTCTACCAGGCAACTCTACGCCCTGAAATGGCATCTGTTCGTGAATTGGTGTTCTTCCCGGGCAGAAGACCCACAGAGGTGCGCAGTTAGGTCTGTGCTCCTGTTCCTACAGGAGAGGTTGGGGGGGAGGCTGTCCCCATCCACCTTGAAGGTGTATGTTGCCACTATCGCAGCTCACCACGACCCAGTAGACAGCAGGTCTCTGGGTAAGCACGACTTAATCGTCAGGTTCCCAGGAGGTGCCCGGAGGTTAAAACCCCTCCCGGCCAAACCTGTTCCCCTCCTGGGATCTCTCGGTGGTCCTCGCCGGTCTTCAGAGATCCCCCCCCGAGTTGCTAGAATCAGTTGGCTCAGGGCCCTCTCCTGAAAAGACGGCCCTGCTGATCGCGCTCACTTCCATCAAGAGGGTCGGGGACCTGCAAGCGTTCCCTACTAACGACACTTGCCTGGAGCTCGGTCCGGCAGATACTCATGTGATCCTAAGACCTCGACTGGGCTATGTGCCCATGGTTCCTACCACGCCCTCTGGAGATCAGGTAGTGAACCTACAAGCGCTGCCCCGGGAGGAGGCAGACCCAGCCCCTCTCACTGTCGTGTCCGGTACGTGCCTTGTGTGCCTACCTGGAACGCACCCAGAGCTTCAGGCGCTCTGAGCAGCTCTTTGTCTGCTTTTGGAGGACAGCAGAAAGGGAACGCTGTCTCCAAACAGAGGTGTCTCACTGGGTGGTGGATGCCATTCAGTTGGCCTATCACACCCAGGCCATGCCCCCCCCTTACGGGTTCGAGCCCACTCCACTAGGAGCGTGGCATCCTCATGGGCACTGGCGAGGGGCACCTCCCTAGCAGACATTTGCAGAGCTGCGGGCTGGGCAGCACCTAACACCCTTACGATCTCAGGGTTGAGTCAGTCTCGTCCCGTGTTCTCTCAGGTCCGAGCCCGTAGAACTCGGTACACGTCGACGATCTGACCGGGTGAACCGCTTGTTCCAGCGCCGTTTCCCTCTGCCAAGGCAAAACAGTGCGCTTTTGTCCCAGAGGACCTAGGTCCCTGGTTGATTCCTCCCTAGCCCTTCGGGCCCGCAGCAGTTCAGCGGAGGAACGTGCTGGTCCAGTCCACTATGGGTACCTCCGGCTACCCCTACTGGAATAGGTGCTCCACAGATCAGGCCTCCTACGGGACTCCTCCTGTGTGTATTCCGCGGTACGGTCACCTTACGAGCTGACCCGTGTCTCCCTTAGGCAGTCCTTCGTTGCCCTCCGGTCGCCGTGTTGTAGCAACTCCCCCCTCCTCGAGGTTGGATCTACCACCGCGCCATTTCCTCCCACATGCCCAAAGTGGCCATGTGATGTATTTTGCCACCTTTACCTCCCCTGCTGGGCGGGTGTGGCCTCCGCAGGGTCTTTTCCCCCTAAAAGAATAGGAATTCGGGAATAAGACCCCCTTCCCTCGATGCGGTAAGGGCCCCGGCTGCTCTTGCTCTATGCCGAGAAAACATAGAGAGAAAAGAGGCCCAGCCAGGCTTTGCCCGTTCCCTAGTTGGGAGCGTCACCTTGTTCCCCCCTAGGGTAACCAAAAGGATGCTGACGCTTTTTCGGGGCATTGGGGAAGAGTACGTGCAGCCTGAACACAGTTGGTCGCTTGTGCACGTGCAAATACCTGCCCGCTTCTGTGTCAGCAGTACACGTACACTTCAAAACATGGCAAGTTTTGAAGTGGACCCCTAGTGTCGCTTCTTCGACACGACGTCGAAGTGAGCGACAGACGGGGAACGTCTCGGTTACGTATGTAACCTCCGTTCCCTGATGGAGGGAACGAGACGTCGTGTCTTCCCGGCCACGTCGCTGAGCCGAGCCGCTGAGGTGCCCGGTACACTCCCGGCTCCTCAGAAAAATCCTGAATGAACGAGCGTATTTCTCTCGCCTTTATATCCGTATCCGGAGGCGGAGTATGCAAATACTGCCCCTCCAACTCTCATTGGCCTTTTTTCATAAATCAGAGGTATCTTTCGGCGCTCAAGAGAGACCCCTAGTGTCGCTTACGTAACTGAGACGATTTTCTTATTACTATGACCGTATTACCATATCATAATTATATTTAAAACCTATTAATATATATATATATATATATATATATATATATATATATATATATATATATATATATATATATATAAAACTATAATGTTTATTTCCTATTTTTTATTACAAACACATATCTATAAAACTACAGACTTACACCCCCCCCCCCTTTATTTATTTATTTTTAATTCATTATTATTTATATTTATTTATTGATATATTTATAAATAAACCCTTTTTTTTTTTTTCTCTCTCTCTCTTCAGTACATACACACTTCACATAATATCATGCAATATCTGTTTTGTTTATCTTTTGTTTAATGGTTTGTTTATCTTGTATTTATTTTGCTGTTTTTCCATACTTTGCTCTAATAAAGGGGGGGGGGGGGGATTGGTGCTATAATATATTTTATCTATTTTCTTTGCATGTAAATTATGCATGTAATTATTATGGTTAATGCTATTATTGTTATTGTTGATGGGTAGTAGTGTTGGTAGTATTTATATTAGTATAGAACAATTTATCATCCCTCCCACCTGCCACACTTATAAAACCCAATTCCAAAAACATTATATTTATACACTTATAATTTATATATTTTATTGGCTGTCTGGGTCTGGGGGCTGCTCTAGTACTATCGGTGGGTGCGTTTGGCACATCTTGTCGGCATGGGCATTACCTGTGCAATTTTTGGTTTGCCTGGCCCCTCCCTTTGCCACATCTGTCCGGCGGTCCCTTCTCTTATTTTAACATGATGTGTCGGAGAGCTTTCTGGGTTGGATGTGGTGTCTCTGGCTGGGGAGCTAACTGGTGCACATCACAATTCCAGCAAAAGATTGTAAAAACAAAAAGGTCAACCAAACAATAATATCTGGTCATCTGCCAGGTCACAACCAGACCAGGTGAGCTTGATTTGGAGGTGCCTGTCGTGGTGCCCCAGTATCCTTTGTGGAGGAAGACATAGCGGTGCACAGAGGCTTAACCACTGGTTTGGGATTGCCAGCGACAGGGGAGGGAGGGGGGGGGGGGCGGGGGGATTAGACTTGGGGTTGGTGTCTGTGTCGCGCGGGTCTGTTGGATGTGCCCGCCGGTGGTGGTGGAGCGGCCACCGGACCGAGAGGGCTTCGTATATCAGTGATCATTTTATTGACTAGTTTAAAATTTCATAAACCTGTGATGATGTTATTGTTTGCACTACTACTACTACTGCTATTATTGTTTTTATTATTATTATTGCTGCTACCACTACTACTACTACTATTATTGTTATTATTGCTGTTATTACTATTATACTATTATTATTATTATTATTATTATTATTATTATAATAACTGATTATTCCATATCTAAGTTTAAATCTATATCTTTCTTTTTCTCTCTCTCCACAACATCACCAGAAAAAATGTAATTAATAATAATGATTACTACTATATGACATTAAATTAACCCAGTCCTTAAACTACAATACATGTAGACACTACTATATCTCTTTTTTTTTACCTGTTTTTTTTTTTTTTTAATTTAGTGTTTTGTTATGTGTATATGTATGTATATATATGTGTGTATATGTAAGTATGTATGTGTGTATATATATATATATATGTATGTATAAGCTGCTATGTTTTGTTAATTTGTGTTTTGCTCATTAAAAAAATTAATAAAAAATGCTTATAACATTAGACCAAATTGATATAGTATTTTCAGAAGTGTTGAAATGATACACGCAAAGTTCCATGGCAATATGTGAAGCTGTTGTGGAGATACTTTTAGGCATCTTGCCATCAAATTTAATGACGTGTTACACGAGAACATTTTGACACATCAAAAAGCTTTTAATTACGTTTGGCCAGCATGGACTGAAGATGATGTATCACAAATTTGGAGAAGATCTGATGTAGGAAAAGTTCAAAATAGTAGGTTTTCAAATAATTCAAAATGGTGAACAAAATTATGGTTGACCATGGCAAAATTGGTATCATTGTACTCTGTATGGCCCAAGAAATCGTCATGGTTACTGATGTAACCTCCCTGATGGAGGGAACGAGACGTTGTGTCGATGAGTTGACACTAGGGGTTCACTCTTGGGAGCCTATACATCTCTTTGAGAAAATGCCAAAGAGAATTGGTGTGTAATTTGCATGCCACTCCCCCGGACATAAAAGGAGTGCCGCTTGCAAAAAATGACTATTTTATGTTGTTTCCGCTGTAATGAAGAAAAAAATCCAGCAGGATGTGCCGGTGCATCAGTCGACCACAGAGGGTTAACCCTCTAATTTCATTATTGTCAGTTCAAACAAAACCACAATATAGAAATAAAACAGGTCTTCAGTGTTGGAAACACCAATATCTAAACTATCCTACCTGATCCCCAAAACATCAAAAGTACAAGGGTTGGCACTCACTCATAACCTAGGATGTCTTAATACAAATAACAGTCTACATGATGCATAGTGTATGTCACGTGACATCTTACCTGTCCACTTTTCCACTGTGGTTAGAAGAGCAGCGAGTTATATAAATAACACCAACGAAAAGTCACATACACAGTGAATGGGTAACGAGTGACTAAGTAAATCAGAATACAAAATGAACATAGAGGCAAAACGAGCCAGTAAGAATACACACAACCGGGAGCTAACAGGGAAAGCTGTCATCGATCGAAAAAGGCTCCAAAGATGTGAATTCAACAGGCTTTTAAAGGGTAGGAAGCGACATCCATTGGGAGAGAGATTTGATGTCATTAGGGTAATGATGATTGGCAGCTCAGAGAACCTATAATATACACTCACCTAAAGGATTATTAGGAACACCTGTTCAATTTCTTATTAATGCAATTATCTAATCAACCAATCACATGGCAGTTGCTTCAATGCATTTAGGGGTGTGGTCCTGGTCAAGACAATCTCCTGAACTCCAAATTGAATGTCAGAATGGGAAAGAAAGGTGATTTAAGCAATTTTGAGCGTGGCATGGTTGTTGGTGCCAGACGGGCCGGTCTGAGTATTTCACAATCTGCTCAGTTACTGGGATTTTCACGCACAACCATTTCTAGGGTTTACAAAGAATGGTGTGAAAAGGGAAAAACATCCAGTATGCGGCAGTCCTGTGGGCGAAAATGCCTTGTTGTTGCTAGAGGTCAGAGGAGAATGGGCCGACTGATTCAAGCTGATAGAAGAGCAACTTTGACTGAAATAACCACTCGTTACAACCGAGGTATGCAGCAAAGCATTTGTGAAGCCACAACACGCACAACCTTGAGGCGGATGGGCTACAACAGCAGATGACCCCACCGGGTACCACTCATCTCCACTACAAATAGGAAAAAGAGGCTACAATTTACAAGAGCTCACCAAAATTGGACAGTTGAAGGCTGGAAAAATGTTGCCTGGTCTGATGAGTCTCGATTTCTGTTGAGACATTCAGATGGTAGAGTCAGAATTTGGCGTAAACAGAATGAGAACATGGATCCATCATGCCTTGTTACCACTGTGCAGGCTGGTGGTGGTGGTGTAATGTTGTGGGGGATGTTTTCTTGGCACACTTTAGGCCCCTTAGTGCCAATTGGGCATCGTTTAAATGCCACGGCCTACCTGAGCATTGTTTCTGACCATGTCCATCCCTCTATGGCCACCATGTACCCATCCTCTGATGGCTACTTCCACCAGGATAATGCACCATGTCACAAAGCTCGAATCATTTCAAATTGGTTTCTTGAACATGACAATGAGTTCACTGTACTAAAATGGCCCCCACAGTCACCAGATCTCAACCCAATAGAGCATCTTTGGGATGTGGTGGAACAGGAGCTTCGTGCCCTGGATGTGCATCCCACAAATCTCCATCAACTGCAAGATGCTATCCTATCAATATGGGCCAACATTTCTAAAGAATGCTTTCAGCACCTTGTTGAATCAATGCCACGTAGAATTAAGGCAGTTCTGAAGGCGAAAGGGGGTCAAACACAGTATTAGTATGGTGTTCCTAATAATCCTTTATGTGAGTGTAGGTTCCTATTATAGGTTCTCTGAGCTGCCAATCAGCATCACATTAGAGAGTGTGAAAGAGAGGGAAATGGGGAGAGGAAAGAAAAAACAAGCATGCATACACATACATAGGGACGTAACATACAGATTTTTTTTTTTTACTTTTGTGTGGAACTATTCCTTTAAAGCTCAACGGAACAGAATCTGACAAGTTGAATCAATACAAGACCGAGAGACAGATTGAGATAGAAGTGTTGTGGGGGTGGCTGGTACATTTCTGAGCTTAATTTAGTCTTCAGAAGATCATATGAATCATGCTGAAACTCTAACAAGCGCCATTACAAATACACTTAGTATGCATAACTGAAATTGTATTTATTAAAGCAAGAATAAGAGCTAGTAGAGCTTGTAAAAAATGTGCTACATTCCAACATTGTCAATGTACTTTTCAACTTGTCAAGAATCATTTATTCACCCTCATGTCTTTGCAAAGCTGTAAGACTTTCTATTTTCCATGCAACACAAACAGCAATGTTTTGTGGAGTGCCCATTTTCAAGTGTATAATGATCAGGGTATGCCAAGCTCCAACATCGAAAGAAAAATGCACAAATACAGTAAGAATCATACAATTTGTGTGCTATATTCCAAGTCATTTGAAGCCATACAGTAGTTTAGTGAAATTAAATAATTTGAATTAAATAAAAAAAAATTGGTGTGCATATTCCCACATCAAGACTTGGCTGCAAAGTTTATATAAATTACATAAATTTTATTGGTTTTTATGACACATTTGAATGTTTTAAAATGAACGTAAACACGGATTATATTTGAGCAATATGGCAGAGGGGAAGATAATCAGTGAATGACCATTTAAATTTCTGTTTCTGTTTCTCACACAAAATTATCACATCACTTAAGATTATTTGGGACATGGCAAGCAAATGGGTGGAGCAAGATAGTGTAATAAGTTTATGTCCCTGGATGCATAAGTAAGTTATATGTGGTCAACTATTCACAGAACTCCATCACTTTTGAATTTGTTACATTAAATTATAAGATAAGACCTCCATGACGCAAATTAACGCCACCTTGAAGAAATGATTCACAAATATGAATATGAATATATGTTTCACATACCACTTGAGAACAAGAGCTTTCATTTGATAAATGACTTGTCATCTATTTTATTGCCACAAAGAAGACTATCTGATCTCTGTAAGACTACAATGACTAATGTGTAATGTCTGCTCTAATAACTGCTTCTGTAAGTCCCAAGTAGCCACAAACTCTATATCAGCTCTTACCGTATTCTATTTTCTTCAAATTGACATATTTTGTACTTGTTTGTGAGATTGCTTTAGTAAATAATGTAATAATGTACACCAATCAGCCACAACATTGAAGCCACCTGCCTAAGATTGTGTAGGTCCCCCTCATTCCGCCAAAACAGCACCAACCTGGATGCTATTCTTCTATTCACAATTATACAGAGCGGTTATCTGAGATACTGTAGACTTTGTCAGTTTTAACCAGTCTGGCCATTTTCCATTGACCTCTCTCATCAACAAGGCATTTCTGTTCACATAACTGCTGCTCACTGGATATTTTTTGTTTTTAGCTCCATTCACAATACATTCTACAGACTGTTGTGTGTGAAAATCCCAGGAGATCAGCAGTTACAGAAATACTCAAACCAATAATCATGCCACGCTCAAAATCACTGAGATCAACATTTTTACCCATTCTGATGGTAGATGTGAACATTAACTGAAGCTCCTGACCACTGTCTTCCTGATTTTATGCACTACACTGCTGCCACACAATTGACTGATTAGATAATTGCATGGATGATTGTTGGTGCCAGATGGGCTGGTGCACATCACTGTGTAAAGTGAGCTATTCATTTGGATGTGAAAAATTGAAGTAGTGTAAGAAGGGATTAATTAAAATGAGGTACATTACATTACATAGTAAAAACCCTTAAACAATAGTTAGTGTTGCATGACAATTTTATACTCCATCTCCCCAGTATTATCCCGAAAGAGAAATATCTAGACAAGGGAGCTGAGTTATACTCCAAGGCTGTACTGAACTGCTAAGGTTTTTCAGGAAGGAAAGTTGTGATGAGAAGAGCAGTCCTTCTATATGTCTCCCACTAGAGCTCAATGAGCCTCTATTCACAGCAGGTTCCTCAAATACTCAGATGAGTCTGGGCTGAATCCTCATTGTCAGAAATCCTCTTGCTTTGAGACTGGGCTCAGCGTCATACAGGATTGAACCATATCAAACATATCTGCGTAAACAGCTTCAAGACAAACACACACACACACACACACACACACACACACACACACACACACACACACACACACACACACACACACACACTCTCTGCTACCATCAAAAATGCTGTCTGAAGTTATATACTTAAGAAATTACCCATGTTCATTTTAATCCAAGCTGGAGCAGCAAATGTAAATACACCAATTTTAAAATTATATTTTATTTTTGTACAAACAATAGTGCTTATGAAATATGTAAAATGCATGTATTTACATGATGACTTTGGGAAGATCTTTAAATAATCCTGTCTTTTCTCCAGGTTTTTTCCCCCCAGTTTTTTCATTGCAGAGATCAGGTCTTTTTTCCACACTAATCAAGTCAACATGATATCAAAATTCACCTTTTTACTTTTTTAATACACCATTTTGGTTTTATTGTGCACAGTGCATTAGTGAACATTATTCCAATTTAAAAAAATAAAAGAATAACTTGCTCTACCACTGAAGCAACATTCTTATTCCGCTGATGTCACATAGACCATGTGGGCTAGTTAATGTTAACCAGTAGCTAAATAGCTATTTAGGCATTGTTATAGGCTACTGTTATGCGGCCATTCAAAAATCCTGGCAATGTAATGCAATAATTTAACACAAGTTAAAAAGCCAATTCAAAAGGGGGTCATCCTCCACAATCGAATACAAACTCACAATGGCTAAGTTTACATGCACTCATTTTCATCAATCCGAATAAATGCAATCCAATTGCAGATTCTGAATGTACTGTTTATGTCCTCTAAACTTTGCAGTCGATACAATTATTCGTTTACATGTGCATTACATGCATTCCGAACCAAACTTCTGCACATGTGAAGAGCTTCAGTCATTAAGGCTGAGAAAGTGAGAATGGCACCAAAGTCTGTAACTGGCATATTTGCTTTGTTGAGATATCTAAAATATATATGCCAGAAAAGCTTTCTTCTTATGTTACTCACTCTACTCGGCAAACAAAGAATTAGAAGCAGCATCTAATACGCTGTCTGACTTAACCATGTACAGTATTTCCCTCATGCCTATTACTCCTCCAATCTAACTGCAGGCATCTCTGGATGCGAGTAAAAAGTAAAGACAGGTGGGTGACCCTTTAAGGAGTTTACAGATTTGGAATGGAAACAATATAATAGGGACTTTAAGCAACAGCTGTGGATGGGAAGATACACAAAAATCACTAAGCAATAACGATGGTGGAACAGAGCATTTAATCATTCAAGAAAAAATGTTAAGCTATTTAAAACAGCAAGAGAAGAGATGCTTGCAATGTTAAATAACTGTCAGAAGGAGTCAGAAAGTCCCTATTAAGAATGACCATTCTTTTTTGCATTATGTGATGTCATGAAAGAAGATATGTGCCCTGCAGAATATTCATTGCGAGAGCGCACACCCTAAATAATGCATTTTGTCCTTGTCTCCAATTAATCTCATTGAAAAAACAATTTCTAAAAATGTACTAAATAAAATGGGTTCAAAATACAGTTTCATGTTGACTTTAAAAATCATGTGCAATTCTATCACTTTCAGCATTCCTTAAACTACAGCTTCTGAAGTCTGACCTTATTCACAGAGAAATTCCAAAAATCAAAACTGCAATTTGCATTCATTTTCTGCTTGAAGTACTTTTCTGTCCAACCCTGAAGCAACCACTAGCCAATCTTGTTCAGATAGATTCCAAAGATGGTGCATATCCCAAAACATGAGGGTGTTTTCTTATCATCTTTAAAAGTTTATCCAAACTCTTAGTTTTGCTTTGGATCTAAGTGCAAAAAGGAACCAGAAGTGAAGACACTTCTCTGGAAAATTCTTCATGCTTGACGCCAATGACCCCAGTTCAGCAATTTCCAATAAACTGTTGATACTACAGCTTCTGGGAATGCCAACGTGTTTGACTGCACAGAACTGGCATCAGTTTACCACAGACATCTCCAAAGGTCTATGGTCAGAGCTCAAAGGCAGTCCCTGCATAGTGCCACCTGGCCCTGGATAAAGTCTCTGCATGGGCAAAGGCGCTGGTGTTTGCCACTGATCCCAGCACAACTGAACAACAATGGCTCTTTCTGCAGGAAACACTCTCTCCTGTCCACATGAACGGCTGGAAACACGTGGTTCTTCTCAGAATCCAGAGACTCACAGTGAGCATTAAGCCTAAAATAGACACACACAAACAAGCTGTTGCGTTTCACTCAAAAAAGGCTATGCAAAACTCTAATTATGATAGATATGGTTTGACTTTTTATTAAGTCTGCATAGACTGCATAGACAAATGCTTTGAATTTACACAATTTAATTATGTACATTGGTTCCACATGAATCAATTGCTATATCAATATATTTTTTCCTCTTGGTTTATTTAAATTCTTTGTCAGAAAACATAATTTGATAAAGTAATTTCAACATAATGGATATAAGTTATTTTTAAATGACCTAATTAAGTTTCTTTATAGTGATTTTCTGTGTCCCTAACATTATTCTTTTCCTCAGGTTTTTTTTCCCCCTAAATTGTGCCCAGTTTAAGTTGTCAACAGAAATCAATCATGTTGTCCTAACACAAATTGATTAAGCAAACTATCATTAAAAAAATGTAAGTAGATTGAATGCAATGAAATTAAGTTTTGAAAAAAAGGTTCAATAATTGTTTTGCAGTAGCTCACTTTAATTAAAGGAATATTCCCGGGTTCAGTTCAAGTCAATCGACAGCATTTGTGGCATAATATTGATTGCCACAAAAAAATTATTTAGACTTTTCCCTCATTTTTAAAAGCAAATATTTGGGTCACAGTGAGATACTTACAATGAAAGTGAATGTGGCCAAATTTATGTATTATTGAAATACATTTATTTATGTAAAAATTCTCACTTTTTCAAAAGTATAGTCACAAGACATAAACAATATGTATGTAAACCTGATGATTTAAGTGTGATAAAATCACTTACTAACCTTTTTTTGTGTAAAGTTATAGACAATTTTACAACTTTGTTGCCAACTTCGTCATCAACGATGTAATGTCAACAAACCCTAAATCCCTAAAACAACTGTAATAATTACAATTTAAACAACTTTACAGCTCAAGTAATACATGCGATTTAACAGTATAATTAATGTAAGTGCTTTTATAAAATTTTAAGCTTCAAATTTCTGCCTTTAAACCCTCTAAAAATTGGCCACATTCACTTCCATTGCAAGTACCTCACTGTAACCTCAATTTTTACTTTTTGTAAATAAAAGGAGGGACGAGTCAAAATAAATTATGCCACAAATGCTTTCAATTGAGCTTAACTTGTATTGATATTGAATTGATAATTTAATCTAGCAGTGTTAACATGAATACCTTTTAAAATGTAGGTGTTACCCAACAAATTAATAGCATAAGTTCATGTTAACTACATTAATGACTGTGCGATAATAAATAAATAAATCAATAAAATGAAAGTTAAGAACAAACACGATTGTTCAAACATACACAAAATCCAAATGAAAAGCTCTCTCTCACCCATTGAAGGCTTCCATATTGTTGATGAAAGGGAAGAAAGCTGGCTCACAGATTAAACCAGCATCTTGGCAGGTTTTCAGACAGGACGAAGACTCTGTAGACAGCAGGAGCCGCAGGGCACTGAGAGGAGGCCAGCAGGCCGGAGCAGAGATGTTGGGAGCCCAGATCAGAGTTGTGGAGTTAGACAGCTGGAGGAACGGGCTAGGTGGATTCCCTGGCCATGATTTGGATTCATTGACTGCAGGAAATGGACCTCTGGTGTGACAAAAATCCTGCACATGATTGTAAAAATAACAAGAACTAATAATGATGTTGTGCTGTTGAATCTGAGATGTCTGCAAACCTTCATGAAATAATCTAAAGGTGCATTATCAAAACAAAATAAACTATATCTTCCACAGTAAAGGAGAATTTATTTTAATTTTCTATCACAGACAGAGAGCATGTGGTTACAGTCGAATTATCCATTTTATAATAATACATTTTAAATAATACTAAAAGTATACAACTGAGCGCAAAGCTATACCCCCATAATATTGTATTTTGCATAAAGAAAATTAACCCTATTTTAAGGTCATATTTTGCATTATGGTATTCTTTTATCAACCATGTGTGAAACTTAAGCACAAAAATATTCCTGAAAATATGCAGGCTTATATATTTTCATAAGGCAACAAATACATTATTCATGATTTTGTGGTTAGGTATGACCAGTGTTGAGTGTAATCTGATTACAAAGTAATTGGTTTCTGCATTCTAATTGTTTAAAAAAAAAAAGAAAAAAGTAGTGTAATGCATTTTATTTTAAAATGTTTTATTCAGATCATAGTTTCTAACTGTGATTTAATGTAATTACTTTAAAGTACATTACTTGGGTTACACATACTGTATTTCATCAAATAATATTGTATTTTAGGAAAGTAACTTAATAGTAAAGTAATTAGTAATGTGATTACTTTTCATTAAATTAATCAATTAAGTAATCTGATTACAATTTAGAGAAGAAATTCGTCATTTGTAGTGGATAATTTTCTTTGAGTGACTTTCCAATGCTGGATATGAACCAGATATGTTCTTGACAGGTTTAGTGAGATTTGCCCAAATAGTGTAGGTTGTGCTTCATTCTATAAAGAGAATACCCATAAGATAAGAAACCTAAAAAACAATTTACAGTACACTGTGCTATTGTGAAGTTGCATTGTAGAGACTGTATTTTGTCATGCATAAATTTTGCTTTCCTGCGTCTTTATGCTAAACTGAATGATACTCATCGTCCATATATGTGTAACCCACCCCAATATTTTGAGTTTGTGTTAAATGTTTTTTTTTATAAGTGTATGTTTATTTTTTTACTTTCCTAATACATAAAAGGATCAGACATATATTTTATTTTCTTGCAATAAGAAAATGTATTAATACAGAATATAGTACAGACGTATTATAATGACGCGCTGCGTGGAGGCGGAGTCATGTTCGTCAGTTCAGCCAGCTTGAGGGGAGAGAGAACTGCTGCACGTGTGGCTGCCGTTAATTTACTCCATTTACACAGTTGTCAAGTTGAATATATGTCTGAAATACTTTTATTGTGTTAGAGGTGCCTCACGGACTAGTGGCGATCGGATGGCATAATTCAGCTGTGTTCGGTGATGTTCGGTCATGAGAGAGAGCAACGCTGGAGGTTCGAAAATGGAGGACGATCATTAGTCAAAGGATGGAACATATGGAAAAGAGGTTTCTTCATTGATTAAGGAGATTTTCTAGTCATTTTCACACTGAACTGAACAACGAACACATATACATTACACATAAACAATACACAGGAATGATTGGAATTTGTGTTGTTTTTATTAATTGGATTGTCATTGGTTTATTTCAAGACATTGCTGTTGTGCCTGTCATTTCTGTATTTACATACAATTGCCATTGTTGTTTTGTTTGTAATTTTTTTTTTTGGTTTAATGTGTAAACTGTGATCATCAGTAATACTGCTGATTTGAAGGGAGAAGATAAGTGGTTCATACTGAGAATATAGTTAAAGTTTATTCAAGCTAATACTGTTGTATGGTTTATTCGTTCAGTTTGATATCTGCAGCTGGTGAAAACCTCAGGTTGGTGTCACTTACATGATTAACTCGGGACTCAAAATATTAGTTCATTTAAAAGTATTTAGTGAGCTCAGACCCATTGAGAATATTTTTTTTTTCTCTTTGGATGTATTATTGTGGCCCTGTGGTGGGGGTTACACATGCACCTCTTACCATCTGAGATTGTGTTTTGTGATGAATTTTGGGAAATAATCTATGTAAGAGAGGTATTGAAGATGTTAAACAAAGGATTCAGATTTCTGTGTTTTAGTGTGTGTGTGTGTGTTTGTGTGTGTGTGTGTGTGTGTGTGTGTTTGAGTGCTTCTGTTTGCATTAAATCACAAAGGCAACCAACAAGCAATCTCAGCATATGCAGTGTTCACATTAGTATAGGCAAAAATTAGCTTACCCATATTCTTTTATGGTTTTGTCTGTGTGTAAGTGTAACCAGGGCTCGAGTTGAGGGGGGATGCGAGGGGATACCATCCCCCTTGTTGCAAAAAATACCAAAAACCAACTACTTTGTAAAACCACCATCCCCCCCTTTCCATCGCCTTTAGATCAATTGTCATACATTACGTAGAACTGATCATGCAAATAAAATATTTAATTGTCTTCATTTGGTAAATAACAGACTTTAAGACATATTTGGGTTGCCAGATTCAGGAAGGGAAATCGTCCAATCAGATAATTACACTTGCAAAATTTTTAAATATTCTGCCAGTGTGATGCTTTAGTTGTGCAACCTGGCAACCTTGATCATGTGACACCTCTCTCCACTGCGAAAATATGGCAGTTTTCAAAGAACACCGGCAAACAGGTATGTCAGAATTTCGGAGTTTAGCAATGTGGGTTGACTTGTCCACCTTGGACCTTCTTAGTGCTCACATGAATCTTACGCCACTGAAGGGAATGCAAGTTTTCAAAGGTTTTGTGAACTTTCAAAAATTGCCAATAGAATGAAGAAATATTTTGTCTCCCTTTAAAAAGAAGAGAATTCAGATATTGCTTTGACAAGTGTAAAGTTAGCTACAACATATTTTTAACTAAATTTTCAATTTTCAACAATTTTCAGGGTTTCGCCTATAAAATTATTTTGTGTGTAGAACAACTTTTTGAACAACTGTATCCTTCATAGAAACAGCCCAAACTTCCATTACTAGTTTGGTTATCTGAGTAGAAAAAATGTGTGTGACAGTGCGTGAAACAAAGTTTCATAATATCAATGATGAGACATGTTTTTTTGTCCAGATCTATTACATTAAAAATACATAACAATGCAATTCAAACTAAACATTTACTTGAATACACCTCTTTATCGTGAGCATATTTTCAATTTCTGAGTTTGAAGTCATATTTATATAGGGCTTAAAGTAATAAATGTCATGTGGTGACTAAAATGTCATGGTTACAGTTGTAACCTCCATTCCCTAATGGAGGGAACAAGATGTTGGGCTAGGGAGGAGTCATCCAGGGAGTCGAGTTAGTGGGATCTCCTGGGATAAGATTGCATGTGTTTGCCCCAGTGGAGGGGAAAGGCGCTAGGTGCAAGCAGTACACCCGGTCAGTTATTCCACGTTACCGAGTTCTACCGGCTCGGACCAGACAAAAAACTGGACAGGACCGACTCAACCCTGGAGATTACAGAATCTCGCCTTTAGGTATTGGGTGTTGCCCAGCCCACTGCTCTGTAGATGTCTGCTTAGGGAGGTGCCATTTGCCAGTGCCCACGAGGATGCCACACTTCTCGTCAAATGTGCTCTGAAAACTGCGCATCTCTGCGGTTCTTCAGAACGGAAAGAACACCAATTTACGAACAAGTGCCACTTTAGGGCATAAAGCTGCCTGCTAGAGGGAGCTCTGGCTTGATTGATCGTATCTACAACCGCAGGTGGTAGGTCACTCAGATCTTTCACGTCCTGTCCATGGGCCAGTCGTGGAGGATCCAGAGGTCTGGGCCTGGATGCCAGAGGGTGCCCACCCTGAGAAAGCATGTCCTTCCTCAGGGGAGGTGTTGTTGCGAGGAGCTTGAGATCTGAGAACCAAGTCTGAGTGAGCCAGTAAGGAGCCACTAAGCTGACTTGTTCCCTGTCCTCCCTGACCTTGCACAGCACCAGTGCAAGAAGGCTCACTAGGGTAAATGCGTACTTGCGCAGCCTCCGGGGCCAGCTTTGTGCCAGTGCGTTTGTCCCGAGGGGGTCCCCCGTTATGGACAACCAGAGCGGGCAGTGGGAGTTGTCTTGGGAGGCAAAGAGATCTATCTGTGCCATGCAGAACCGGTCCCAAATAAGCTGAGCCTCCACTCTCTGCTAAGCGAGACCTGTCACTACAGCGCGTCTGCTTTAAAATCAGCGGGAGAAACCTCTGCAGGCCAAGGAATACAGCCAGCAACTCTAGGCAGTTGATGTGCCAACGCAGCAGGGGCCCTCTCCAGGAGCCAGCAGCTGCGTGCCTGTTGCACACAGCACCCCAACCCAGATGCGGCAGGAAGGGGTGATTAACACACAGTATCTGCCATGTGCCTTTCCAATCTCGGGACTCGAGTCTGAAGCCAGTGCTGAAGCAGTCTCATATGCATCAACCCGAGCGGCATGACCGTGGCCAAGGATACAGTATCTCAAAGAGAGGCCAGGCTCAAAGAGAGTAAGGCACCTTAGCACCGACCGTGAGGCAATCGTTCGTGAGACGCGCTGTCATTGAGACTGAGTCTAACTTCATGCCGAGAAAAGAGATGATCTGAACTGGGGAGAACTTGCTCTTTTCCCAGTTGACCTGAAGCCCTAGACAGCTGAGGTGCCTGAGCACCTGGTCCCTGTGAGCGTATAGTAACTCTCAAGAATGAGCTAGAATGAGCCAGTCGTTGAGGTAAATGAGTATGCGGATGCCCACTTCCTGTGGGGGGGCAAGGGCTGCCTCTGCGACCTTGGTGAAGACGAGAGGGGTCAGGGACAGGCCGAAGGGGAGGACCTTGTACTGATAAGCCTGGCCGTCAAACACGAACTGTAGGAAGGGTGATGTCGAGGCAGATTGGAGACGTGGAATATGCGTCTTTCTGGTCTACTGCTGCGAACCAATCTGATGCCAAACGCAGGTTAGAATTTGTTTATGCATGAGCATGTTGAACGGGAGTCTGCGTAAAGCCCGGTTGAGAACTCGCAAGTCCAAGATTGGCTGCAACCCACCACCTTTTTGGGTACAATGAAGTAAGGGCTGTAGAAACCTTTCTTCATCTCAGCTGGAGGGACAGGCTCTATTGCGTCCTTGAGTAGCACAGTTGTAATCTCTTGTACGTGAGTGCTGGCAATTTCTGCTGGGCAAATTCGTCGACGGTGTCGCCAAAGAGGCCAAGCTAGGAGAAGGGGGGCGTTGTGAAAGCGAGCCTTGTCAACGTTGCGCATCTCAACCATGTTCGACCATAGGTGACGTTCCTGGACCACGAGGGTGGCAATCGCCTTCCCGAGTGCCCGCAATGTGGCCATCATGGCTCTGAGAGCGAGGTCGGTGGCAGAGTGCAGTTCCTGCTGCACGTTGGAGTCAGGACTACCCAAGTGCAGTTCTTTATGTGCCTTACCTTGGTGGAGTTGCAGGAGAGCCATGGCATGCAGGGTGGAGGCGGCCTGTCCAGTGGCACTGTAGGCATTTGAAGTCAGTGACGACGTCATCCTACACGCCTTGGAGAGGAGTACTGGATGAGTCCCGCCAGGTGGTGGCATTCTCGGGGCACAGGTAGATCGCAACCGCCCTATCCACCTGGGGGACCTCCGTGTACCAGTGGGCCGCCCCACCATTAAGGGTAGGGCACCAGATGTCATTGTGACGCTCTCCAATGCAGTGACGCTCTCCAATGCAGCTCTCCAAATCATCATCCAGCTTGCGTGGTCCGAGGGAGACAACGGACTGGCCCGTGAGGCGAGCTGGTCTTGCGTCGGACCCAGACAGAGCAAATGAACATGCTGGATGGGCTGGTGGTTCGTGGGGATTTACCCTGCGAAACCAAGCCTGTTGCTCTCCCCAAATGGCCTTCATGGGCCTTCTTCCTATGGGATTAAGGCTGGCGCGGCACGGGGGTTGCGGCTGAAGTGGCTTTCCCTCAGAAGGAAGAACGCCACGATTGCAATGTTACCATGGCTATGTTCTCGCAATGAGAACATAAACCATTCATAAATGCTGCCTCAGTGTGATCGCAGCCCAGACACGTGAGGCAGTGCTTATGACTGTCAGAAGCGGAGAGAAAACATCCACATCCAGGAACTACACAGAGGCGGAAAGGAGTCTTCAAAAAGACAATGCCTACTATGTATTGCTCTTTTATGAATGAAAATACTCTCTTTTAGAGGGGAAAATACTTCTCTTTACAGAAGCGCTGTCGAAGCACCCAGGGGCGTGGACTGCGCAGCATGCAGAGAGGCAGAAAGCCGCTGGAAACGTGCCGTAGATCCTACAGCAATGCTCTGATAGAGGTAAGTGGAGCAGTAGTGAAACTAATTTTGCTGCTGCACAACCGCTCGGCTCCTGACTGACAGACGCACGTCTGCTTCCCTTTATACCCGTATGTCCGGGTGGGACATGCAATTTCTGTCTGCCAATTTCTCATTGTCATTTTCTCAAATCCAGAGGTATGCGAGGCTCTCAAGAAAGACCCCTTGTGTCACTACATTCGACACAACATCAATTGAGTGACAGAAGGGGAAGCTGAAATTCTTGGGATGAATGAAATTACTACTGCAGAGTAATCTGTTTTACAAATAGGCAGTAACAAATTTATTTTTAAATATGATTCATTTTTAAAAATGCTGTAGTCCACCAAATCAAAAGTGGTGTAACCAACATGTCTTTGTTGTTTATGTTGAATTTTATGAAAAGGGCACAATTTGTTCAGGTCATGTGGTGTAAAATATTGATATTCTTGACTCAAATATTCAAATATTTATAAAAGAAAAAAGAATTTACCTAGAAAAATGTGTTTGAAACTTTTTTTAAATGAATTATTAAGTTTATTAAGTAATGTTTTCAAGGTGCAAATAAAGTATTGTACTTTTTGCTTTATGGTTACAAAACATGACATTTTTTAAGTTTTCCCTTTTTTGTAGAACGTGCTATAAAGGTTTTTAATTTTTTTTTTAAACCAAATTGGACACAAAGATTACATTTCTTTTTACATGTTTTAAGCTATATTTTTTTTAAATGTCTTATTTTTAACACCTTGGACAACCTTACTTGTCAATGATCCAATTATTAGCTTCTCCCCATCTTACCTGATGTTGAATGTAAGTATTCACTCTCTCCAGCATGCCTTCACAAGTGTACTCATAGGGTATGAAGGGCTCCACCTGTACAAACAGACATATCCCAAAAGCCACAGTGACCAAGACAAAGAATTTCTGCATTTGTCACTTTTCATGCCTACGTCATACACCAGAACTCGACTCTCTCACGAACGTGCGGATGGTCATTGCCGGAAGCCAGTGATTATAGTTTATGAAGTTATAAATATGGATATTTTTCTTACAAAAATGCATCACTTCATTTCAGAAGGCCTTTATTAACAACCTGGAGCTGTATGGATTACAATTATGATAGATGGATGCGCTTTTTTGGGCTTCAAAATAATTTATAGGTTATAATCTAAGGTACCATTCACTCCCATTATAAAGCTTGGAAGAGCCAGGATATTTTTTAATATAACTCTGATTGTGTTTGGCTGAAAGAAGAAAGTCATATACACCTAGAATGGCTTGAGGGTGAGTAAATTATGGGCTAATTTTAATTTTTGGATGAACTAACCTTTTAAGGCAGGTATAAATGTCCGAATATATAGAAAGAAAGCCACACATTAGTATGCAAATATTACGATGACATCATCATTGCCGGTTACATTTTGAATACTGACAAAGTCTTTAAGTCAGTCCACTATTGGCCATTTTTGGAACGCTCCCGTGAGACTTTGTCCAGTCACGCCAGTGCAGCTCCTATGTACTTGAATGGGGGTCACTGAAATCTCAAAAACGGTTGGTCAAGATTACGATCATTATAACATAAGAACATATTTCAAATCAGCAATAAAATGTTTGTATTTTATATCTAATGAACATGCACATTCTAAATTTGATTGACAGGTTTATTAAGATTATTGGCTCTATTAACTGTAAGGCAGGACTTCCTTTCTACATCCGTTGACCTATCAATTTAAGTCAATATTTCTTGAAAAACACAGTTTACAACAACAACATCAAAAAAATGTTTGAGGAAAATAAATCCAGTGCTGCCTTGCAAACTCTATAATAATTCCACTACACTGGAGTTGCAATTGGAACCTTCTTCTTAAACATTGTACTCTGTGCACACATCCATCCACAGACTTTGGGTCAGATGGCTGCATTGCTTTAATATTTCACTCTCCTGCTGCTTCATCATGGAAGCAAACACATCACATCAATCATGACTGATACCACAGCAATCACAGTCTGATTTTGATTGCTCATGTCTGCTGGAAACAGCTGAGTACACTGTGTTGATTAGTATTACCACAGACTGCTGCAAGAAAAGTATGTCACAAATTGGCATAGAGCCTACTGATTAGGGAAAGTCATGTTAACTCATACATGCTCACAGCTGACCTGCATGGCTAATTTTACTGGAAGGCACAAGATTTCCTTTTCTTAGGGTGTTTCTTCAACATCATGAAAGTCATGAAAATTCCAATCACAGTGTAATTTTCAGCACTATCAGGGACGTCATTAGGCCTATTTTAGGGGGGCTGAAGCTACCCCAAAATGTTCCTAAGCCCCCCTAAATGATAATAAGCACAACAATAACAATTCGATTTTTCAATAACCGTATCCTCATTCATATTTAGAATTAGACGCAACAAATTATATATATCCAGCTACAAAAAACAGCCGAAAAGTCAGAAGTTGGACAGAAGTACAAAGAGTCATTGTGCTATCAAGATGATGCACCGCACCGTCTCGTTGCATTGGTGTGAACTGTGGCAGCTTTCAGAGCGCTGCAGACTGGAGCGCTGCAAGTAACTGGAGGATTCATCTCGTCTCGTCGTTACTCTAGTTTGGTCTTTAGTTGAACTCGCTCTGCACCCTCCTGCCCACACACACCGATACACACACTAATGGTGAAAGGAAGATTGGTAAGTGTCGTGATACAGAGTGAAATTGTAAGTTTTTTTGGCAGAATAAATCATCTTTATTTGAGAAACGCTCAAACCTGTGTTGTCAAATTTCACTATGACCTTAAAATTCTGGTTCTTGAGTTAAACTGTATGCAAGCCAAATACACAGTGAAATTACACTCTGATTGAACCAATCCACAGTAATTCGAGTAATTAAATAGTATTCTGTGGACAACTTATCTTATATAGAGAGGAATTAGATACAGTATGCTATTACTTTATCATACATTTACATGAGCAGACAGATAGCATTTAAGTCATTGCTTATAGAATAACTCATCAGGAGCAAAGTCTGGCCTAAGTAAATTCCCCCATGCAGCTCTGATGTGTCTAAAAGCAACATTACAGTAACTTTTCTTTAACAGAGTAGAAATGGAAGAAGAGGATATGTCTGTCGTTTTACTTGTTAACATCTTGGTTTCTTGACTGGTTGTTGACATAAGTGTAGCTCTAGATGTGAGTGCAAAGATTTTGCAAACGTAAGTTACAAACACCCTGGGGGCTAAGCCCCCCTGTCTTCCAATCCTAGTGACGTCCCTGAGCACTATAAAAAAATTTAAATTGTATCCAGCTTACAGTCACTTATAATGTGAATTACTTAACATCTATCTAAAAAACATGTTACACCACCAACATTCCCCCAAATGTTGTCCCAACTAGTCTAACAGAGATGTCTGAACTACCAATTTCATATTGAAAAATGTTGCTGATTTGCGAGTTCCCAGCATGCATTGCAACATGAATAAATTATGTGATTGGTGTTCTATACAAATTTTTTGACTTTATGCTATTTTTAAAAAAAAAATTTTATTGCCATTGTTAATCAATTGTTGTGTGGTTTTAGGAGCTCATCTATTAATTTCATTAGGTTTGTTGACTGTCACCATTATTGAGGTTTGTGTGTTAATGAATGAGGTCTATAGCATGTCTAAAACAAAAAACTCTACATACTGCCTTGAATTGCAAGACATACCACTCTCTACAGATGTAAAGATTGCAGTTAACTTCATGTTAAAAGTAATCAAAATGTTCATTTTGTGAATTGATAGTTGGCTGAACAAGAAATCAGTAATTTTTTCAACAAAGATTTTTGCATTTAGAGAATAAACAAATTCATATTGACTTAAAGCAATGCTACTAAGGACAATTATTAAGAAAGTCGATGAGAGAACTAAAAAATCTTACTGCATCATGTTGCATTGAATTTTTAAATTTGCTCAACTGTTATTTTTTTTTACTGTGAGCACATCTCAAATTCTGTATTGTATCTAATAGAATTCTGTGCTAGAAATAACGCTGATGGAAATGACATTATTAAAGTGTTTGAAATAAAATGGCTGACTGCTTTGCTTGCTAAGGTGAATTTCATGGCTAACATTTAGATAGCACAGTTTAATGTTATTTTCAGAAATTCTTTGCATATTTTTTTTTTTATAAAAAATTACAGCATGATTGGAAAATGCACCCAATAAAAATACTCTGCTCAAGGAGATTACCATTTGAAAACTAAAAAAAATTAATGATGAAGGCTTGGGAAAAAGTTTTGATGTAACCTTTTGGTAATAAAATCAACCTCTGGGTAATGAAATTAACTAAAGTTAAAAAATGCACCCTTTATATCGATCAACAAGGTTCCAAATAAGTATATTATTATGTATACTGTATATGTTTAACCAGTTTTTAATCAGCCAACACTCATGGTTTAATGCAGTAAAGCTATTGCAAAAAAATTACAGTATATGTACAAATAAAAGTTAATCTTTCTCAAAAGGGCACAATACACAAATCATAATCAAACAAAATTATAGTTAAGAAAATCACATTTTTAGTTTGCTCAAATTCATTAGATAGATTTACTGTGTGGCACCCAAGAGGTTGTGGGCTAAAATCCGGCAACACAGTTGAAATGACCAGCATATGTTGTCACCAGCACATGTTGTGTTCTGGATATGTTGGTGTTCCAACCAAGCTTCTTAGCAATACATCCTGAAACCAACTAGTTAATTATGGAATGATTTTAGTGTCATTATGATTAATGATTATTTGCAAATATGTCTGTATTTGTACAAATCGCTGCACAATTATTCAATCCCGAATTCCACAGATTCAAATCAAATGGCATTTGTTTGTGGTTAGTAAAATACATTCACAACATTTATCTAGTACATGCATAATTGTGTGTGCATTCATTAATCATAATGACACTAAAATAATTCCATAGTTAATCAGCTTCACTGGCTAAGATGGGTGAAAATCAAGTTAACACAGAAGAACGAAAGCATTTACCTTGGCTTTGAGGATATCTCGAATGGCAGCTTCAAACTCTTGAGAATTGTTGAAGTCAACTGTTATGACGTGAGGTTTGCTGATGTACTGCTCAGCATAAGGATGCTGAGATGACACCTAATGGGTAGATTAGTGCTATCTCATTATCAATCCAACTATTTTATAGGTCTAAGGCTCTGGAGCATACTCTACGAATGTATGCAAATACATATTTACGCAAACTCAGTTTGTTTGTTGTTGCATTCTGAAATGAAATCTGAATAGCATCTGAAATACTATTACTAATGCAATGCAAGTGGGTGTTGCTGCAACAAGCTCTACAGCAGACATTGCTATATGTGTATAAGTATGTTCCTGGCCTAAGGCTAGTCATGACAAAGACAGAGCACTACACAAATTCTTTAGAATATTCTAAACAGCTCTATAGAAAGTGTCTGTCTTGAAAGTTGCTGCCTTATATACTGAGCAGACTGCACTTACTTCTCTGGAAGTGGGCTTCCCTCTGAAGAACTCGTGGTTGAGGGAGCTGCGAGGAGAATGGAACTTTGGCTGCAGGAATATGCAGCCATTGGCTATGGCCTCTAAAGGTGCTGGGCCTTCATAGGGAAAGCCGAATCCCATGAAGAGCTTTGAGATAATATAAGGGACAGGAAAAATAAGGCACCACATCTGAAATGTAAGGTTCTATATACTTCACTGCCAATGTTCTGAAAGCCCATTATGGCAACAGTACCTTTGCCTTTCTCAGAAGCTGCTGTAACTCCTGCTGGGGCAGCAGGCCGTGATTCCTGACGAATGCAGGCACCTCTGGGGGGCGCTGCGCCTCATAGTAGACTGTACCATGGATGTCCATGTAACGGTGTAATATGGTCAGTAACTGCTCCTTACCCTGCAGAAGCACAGAATGAAAGGAAATCAGATGAAGGTGTGGTAAAAATATCAGAGCTCCTGTACATAGTTAGTTCTTGTACTAAATACGATTGAGATTGGACATGAGGCATTCCAAGAGTGCTAATGTACAGTACTACAGCACTGGGACACATTACTGTTTGTTTCCCTCCACTTGTATTCATGACATAATAAACCAGAATAGGAGAGCAGAGCAGAGAGCTGGAGGTGGGAATTTTGATTCATCCCTGTGACATTAGATATTTATGCAAGAAGGTGTCAAGATTGTCTTCTTTCCAGTGAGCAGATTTAATAAAAGTCAGAATATTGCCATTGTTTCTCAAGCCAAAACCACTCAGAGCTGTGTACTAACACCCTTAACCTACGCATAGCATGCTGTCAGTTGTGGATATGCTTTTAATTCCCTTTTTTTTTCTTTCTTTTTTTTTTGCTACAGCTGAAGCAATGGTTGACACAAATGTCCCAAAGTGACCCAGTTTATTTTCCGACTTTGAACTTTGAGTGTCACATTATCAATGGCAAACAGGTACAAGGACAAGATGTAGGGGTAAAGTGTGAATTTTACAATTGTCTTCAGTTGTGTCTTCAACTGGTACATGATAGCTGTGCGGTATGCGTAAACTTCTCCCCTGGCCTCAAGAGGCGCACTAGCTACCGGCGCTAGAGGCTGTAGCCTTTAGCCTCCTCTTCTGTTGTGCATTTGTCTCATATGCTGAATGATGCTGGTTCAATCCTGCTTGGAGCAGGTCGAGCAGGACTGGTTAAACTTGTTCAGTACTGTCAGACTTTGACTGACATGCAGGTCTGTAATGAAAATGAGGTATGTGTAAAATTAAAGTTTAAGATGTTTTAGTGATTTTAAATGGCTTATTTAAGCTGAAAATATCCAGCTAATATAATTGAGCGCTTCTCTCTTTTTTGTCAGTTGTGTTGTTTCATTAATATTTTTCCAAATGACCAATTTCATAAGTGTTTTTAATCTGAAGGCCTCTAGTAAATAAAATTTAGAAATTATGCTTTTGTTTTACCCCAATAATGAGTATATTATTATGTTATTAAAGCAAAATAAAAATTATTCTGGACTTTATTAGCATCAGAACAGCATGTGTTGTGCATGTGCTCTGCATGAGTAGGCTATACAAGGGTTACATAAAAAAAAAAAAAAAAAAAAATCAATTTAGTCTAACAGTACATATGGTGATGTTCTGTCCAATCTGGCCCTCAACCTAAAATGAGATTGACACCCATTTTAGACATTGCTATTTTCACACAAGTACAAAGAGGACCATCTTCTCTGGACAATAATGACATTTCTAATACATATGCCAAATGCTGCCATTAAAGAGGAGTATGAATTATTTACTTATTTAAATCATTACTATATTAATAATTAATATAGTTCCTCAGGCAAGTGTTGCACCTACTCTCTTATATCACACCATTAAGGGTTTTGGAGGGAAGCACCTCCTCTTGAGAGTACAAAAACATTCAGCACTTTTCCTAATGCAAACAAAAGAACCTGTGCTCTTTGCTCTCTCATGCACGCTTTTATAAACTGTACAGTTCTTAAAGGGGTTTCAGATCTAACTTTTGAACATACACTTTGGAACCAAAGGCAATGGAATGACAAGGAAACAAAGTGACCATTCAAGTTAAAAGTTTACCTACTGGACATTTAGAGAGCCAATAATTTTTTGTGAACTAAAATTGCTCTCCCTATTGTCAGAAATGAGCACACAATTAAATGATAAGAATAACAGACAATGTGCTATTATAAGCAGTGGAGTGACATTAAAAAAAATCAATAGATGGGTCTCATTAAGGTTAACATTAAAGATTTCTGCCTATCTTTGTAAATGCAGATGTCTTTGCAGTGCTATGTTAATGACATTTCCGTATCGATCTCTGTATACAAATATTAGTTAAACAGCACTGAGGATAAAACATTGTTATATAAATCTGTAACAATCATCAATCTAAATTAAACCGTAAAGTGTATTTGGGAGTCAGGAACAGCATTCATTTAAATGCAGCTCATTCACTTCCATGATTGATTCAAGTGGCATTTCAGAATATAAATTCAATCAAATGTACCTTCATTTTTTTTTTTATCTTTCCAGCTTCAATTGCAATTTATTGTATGCCATGACAAAGGCAGCTGGTCTAACGACAGGAATACATGTTGGTGTTTTAATGTGTATGGCTCCAATACTGTAGAATAAATGGTTTGCGCCATTGGAGATTGAGTGCACAATTCCATATAATTTACAATTACAGCACAATTCTATTTCTGTCCACATGGTCCTCACTAAGAGTCCTCCAAAGGCCAAATACCTGTCCCATTTGAGGGAGTGCAAACTCACTTCCATCCTTTAAGAATTATCTGTCTGCCAATCATTACACTAGTTTGGACCCAGCTTTTTGTATTTTTGTCACCACCCCATCACCCAGTACACATAGTCTGGGGCTGAATGAAATCTGAGTATCTAAATCCTCACAGATAAAATTCTGGACTGTTGCCCATAATTCTTGAAACTTAGCGCAGAACCACAGAGCATGAGCCATGTATCCATCCACCAACTGACATGTGTGTCTTTAAAACCAAGACTAAACAATCTAGAGGGAGTCCAGTAGAAACAATGCAAAATCTTAAACTGAATAAGGCGTACGCTTGCATCCCTAGACATAGTTTTAATAATTTTTAAAAATCCTTTCACACTCCCCAACTTCCAATATCAAGTTCAAATATCTTTCCCTTAACCTCTTAAGAGCAGTGAAGGCCCTGTCACCAAGATTCTGAATCAACAAGGAATAATAGAATTATGCTTCATGACCCTTTCCAAAGGCTGTGAGCACTATACAGAGGGTGTCTGCAGCTTTGGGGGCTGTGTACTACCATGGCAATGGCACAACTGTAAATACCTGAAAAATTGAGACCTAGAAATCCCAAATTGCTGTGTTATATTTTCAGATGATCTTTCAAAGCTCCGTTTTTATAAAGGTCACAAAGTGTAGTAACACCCCTCTCAATCCATCTTTCCAGCAAAAGGGCGTCATAATTTTTGGGTTCAGCCATATAATTGAGGAAACATTTAGGTAAGTATAAGAACTGAACATGCATGAAACCTTTATCCATACTGATATAAATGTGAAAAAATAGGAGGAAAAATTTTGCAATGCTGAGATTGGGGCAAGGAGACCTTGTTCAATGTTGTACCAGGGAGGGGCTCTCTCAGGTGGAAGACAGCAATGGGCCAGGTGTCTCAGATTAAAAGCATAGTAATAAAACTACATTTTGGGGAGGATTAAGCCTCCTTTGTCAATTGGTCTATGTAACTTCTTGAAATGCAACCAAGGATGTTTAAAATTCAAAAAAATAAAGAGATAAATATTCTATCAAATTCTTTCAAATATGAAAGAGGAACTTCTAGAGGGAGAGACTGCAGTAGATTATTGAATTTGGGGATACAATTAATTTTTATAACATTGACTTTCCCTGCCATAGACAGATGTAGTGAAGCCCACCTATCAACTTTTTTATTAACAGGTCAAAATGAACTCTAACTAAATCTCTCTGAGCACATCATATTTATAAAATGTCTAATATTATTGTTACGAACACCAGTGAGGACGCACCCATTACCATTCACCGATCCGCTTCACCTGAATTCTAACTCACACTGATTACCTAACAGCTGTTGCCCATCATCTTCCCTCTACTAAAGCCTCGCTTCCCCGTGCCCTCACTGCGAAGTCTTGTTTGCCCCGGCTGCATTACTGAGCGTTTACTTACCCGAATTCCTGTCTCTTGTTGAAGCCAACCTTGCCCGAACTTGACCATTCTTCTGACCGCCGCCTGCCCCGGCCAAACGCCTGTCTGACCTTGAATCTAGCCGCCAGTCCTGATCAAACGCCTGCTCGACAACGAACCCGATCACCAGTCCAGAGCTGAAGCTTCACTGACCACAAACTTTGTTGCCAGCTAAGTCGTTGCCCATATTACTCAAGTTAATTTACCTTTAAATAAAAAAACCGCATATGGATCCCAACCTCTCTGAGCTTTCATTACAATTATCAGAAGAACTACAACCATGTATAAACCCTACTTGATCTATATGTATAATCGATGTAATTAATCTTTACTCGATTAGCCAGAATTTTAGACAATATTTTTACATCTAACTGGATCATGGAAATCGGAAGATAACTTTTACATTCATTTCGGTCTTTAACATTTTTTAAGAATGAGACTGATCAGGTATTGTGCCATGGTTGGCAGTAGTTCACCTTTTTTAATTACTTTTAATTGTAAACTTCTAACATAAGTAGAGCCAGTTCTGTGACATAAGATCTAAAAAATTATGTGGCAAAACCTTCTGACCATGGTGCCTTACCTGTTGGCAATGCTTTAATTACCTTAACAAGCTGCTCCAAAAAATATCTGAATCAAGAAAGTATTTTTGATCAATCGTCAATTTAGGAAGTTCTAATAGCTCTATGGAGTTTCTAATATCATTGTTGGAAGTTGTGGACGTGGAACTATAATGATTGAAATATAATTCTTTAAAGGCTTTATTAATATCTGTGGAAGAAGTAAATATATTGCCTTCAGAAGACTTCACTGAAGGAATGGTGGAAAAAAACTGTCTCTGTTTTATGTATCTGCCAAGAAGTCCTCCTGCCTCATCCCCCAACTCTTGCCCTGAATAACCAAAACTCTACCTTCTGTAACAAAATAGTATTGTACCTATATTTTAGCTGAGTCACCTCTCTAAGACCATTGAATAACATTCAATGCTTCAGCTCTGTTTCAGCACTTTTATTACTCTTTAAAAATAATAAGAACTGCCTGAAGCACCTCCCATGCCACACACACACACATAGAGGACACTGAGGACCAATTGGTTTCTACAAAAGCAATAACTTTAACATTTTAACTTTAACTCTTTAACATTTGTTGAAATGCTGGGTCCTGTAGGAGGGATGTAGTAAAGCACCATCTATATGATTTCCTTTTCTCTACACGTGGCAACATCTCTAAACTGAATAAATATTTAATAAATATATATATATAGATATATATATAGATGGATATATATAGATATATATAGATATAGAACCCAATGTGTTGTTCTGCCTACTGAATTGTTTTCTTCACTGTATAAACTGCGCGTTGCTCATACAGCTGAAATTTCACTACAAGTTTGTATTTCTCAGGAATCTTCCTTATTATGGTCCGGATGCGTGCGATTAATTGCGTACATTTTTTTAGAGCTTTATTTTTTGTAAAATTAATCGCACTGAATTAATGCGTTAAATCGACAGCCCAAATATATACAGTATATATATATATTATTTCCTTTTTTCTTAACATAAACCATGCCATTAAATTGTACATATATATGTTCAATAAAATAAAAAATTTAAAAATGAAATCGGCCCCAGTAAACAATAACATCAAACCCACAATGTGAGCAAATGAGCTCTAAAGCAAGTTAAGAAAGGGAGAAAAAAAAGAGTCAGGCAGGAGCCAGTGGGCAGACCACAGAACAACAAACCCTATCAGGCTGCATCAGTAAAATGCACAATGCGTAGTCTGTATTTTTGATCGAGTACAGGCAAAGTTACCCACTTACTCCATTGATTTAATGAAGCCCATAGCTTGTCATGGGCATGTAAAATCTTATGTCCATCCTTGCCATCAATTCTCAGCTTAGCCGGATAGAGCAGTGTGAAGCTTACATTCTGTTGGTGAAGCAACTTTGTACACTCTTTGAATCCACCCAGTTTTGCTTGAGTCGATGGAAGTCTGTAAAAACCATGTTATGGTCCTCCCAGCAAAACTTGCTTTCATTCCTCTCCACTCGTAGTACAAAGTAAGTCTCTGTCAGCCGACTGCAAGAATCTTGCCGGATAGATAGGGGTCTGTCACCCGCCCCAGAAAGCTGACTGTAAACTCTGTGGGCGTGCTCAATTTCGAGCTGGTGGTCTACTGTGTCGATCAAATTTGGAATAAGCCCATCCAAAAACTTCACCATATTACCTCAGGGTTTCCGACAAAACTAACGCTGCTAATTGGGCTGCTCTGATTTTCCCACACTCGTTCCACCTCATCCTTGGAATCAGGCTGGTTAGCCTGTAGCTCTCTTTCAGCCGACACCAGAAACTCAACCCATTTTACAACTTCTATTTTTGTGTTCAGGGTTGAAAGTTTTCCCTCTATAGATGTGATTGCTCTACCTATTTCTGCAAGGCCCTCCATGTCTGTCAAGATTTCCATCAAGGCTGCATAAATGTCCAAGATATCCTGACCTACGTCATGAAGCTTGCTGCTGTCACTAACAACTGGACATCTGCCATCTTGATCCTGCAAGGCGTGTGAGAGATTAAGTGCTTAAGTGCTTTTTAATATCCCCACAGCTTAACTATTTCAAATTTTTCGACATCTTGCCCTCCAAGAACAGTTAAACAATGAAAACTATTACAGTTCTCACTGGTTAAAATTGCTTAAAAGGATAACTATAGCAAGTTTAAAGGGAGCTTGATTTTAAGCAACCATAATGTTACTTCCCCCTTATTATTTAAAGCACTTCTTTTTTTGAGATTCATCTTTTTTAAGCCAATAAAATAGTTTAATGTATTATGTAGACATGCACACTATTCAATAAGTAACTGCCTCCCCAGTTCAACCTTACAAGTTCAAAACACCTTGTAGGAGCTGTTGGCTTCAGATTTTCCTGTGTGAGTGAGCCAATCAGATGTGGGCAGAGATTCTAACCTGCTACACGTGGAGTCCTGCTTATTTAAAGAGGTGTTTGCGGCACTTCGTGGCTTTTGTTGGCCCAGGAAACCTACTCTGGTGTTTAGTGTTTGTTTGTTGTTGTTTTTGATTTCATATATTTTATGAGGATGGTGATTGTTGTCTTCTTTAGTTAAAATAGATTGCAGTAGGCAATCTATTTGTGTTTATTTCTTTTCCAATGGGAGAAAGATTTCTTAACTCTTAGTTATATAAAATTTTAATATAGTCAGCTCACCTGTCCTTGTTTTGTTTAGCATGTTTTATTTCCTGTTGGTTTCTTCATTTTTGTAAATAAACCTCACCCTCTTTTAACCATGGCCATTGCAACGCTTTTGTTTTCTGATTTTTACGGCTTCTTATGTTGGTCCTAAACTTCGGTCGTAACATAAATCAGGGGCTTTTCCATGTTTGTATTGCTACTTTTGTGTTTAGTAACTAATGGTTAGTTTAGGCTATTGACATGCATAGCTACTTTGTTTTTTCTGTAGTATGCTTACGTCAGTGTAGAGTTGGGGTACTCAAGTCACAAGTGGGCAGAGCATATTTAGAAGAACCAGTGTATTTCTAAAACCAGCTAGATCTGGTTTACTGGGGTGAGTGGAAAATTACAGAAGAAGAGACTTTGAAGAAAGGGGTATAAGAAGGCTGTCTGTTTTCTGTGTGATTTAGGTCTTGTTCCTATCACGAGGTAGCTGTCGTGGTATGTTTGTGAACAAGTCTCTTTTAAAAGAATAAATATCTTTTAAAATACAATTTGAATTTTTATGCTGTGATGCTGTCTGTTTAATTATTGTTTCTGCCACAACACGACGTAAATGGAAGGCGAGTGGCGCTAAATATTTTCTCCACTTTGAGCGCTTATTCACCATTCCCATTTCTTTGTGGTTCGGAGTCACAAGTCAAATTTTAATGGACTTGGACATGTCACGGACTGTGATATATTTTTAATCAGACTTGACTCGACCTTGAGCCTTTGGGACTTTTTTTCCGAGTCATGGCATTTGTTTGTAATACATTTTTTTTTATTAAATCTTACAATAATAAAGAAAAGAAAAAACACATACATATATATATATATATATATATATATATACATACATACATACATACATACATACATACATACATACATATACATATATATATATATATATATATATATATATATATATATATAAACCGAATCCCCAACCCCGTCCCCAAACAAACATCCACATGGTCACACAAGAGTAGATATACAGAAAAAAAGATCAAACAAACACACAAACAAAACATACATTACATACACATATATATAATAAACTTTTAACAAATGTGGAACCAGTTCTGTAGCATAAGTCAAGTCATTTTTATTCGTATAGTGCCTTTCAAAACACACATTGTTTCAAAGCAGCTTTACAGAAGATCAGGCATTAACAGATGATAAAACTGTAATATCTATAATGTTTTAGAGTCATCATTGTGTAGTTTGATAAAATATGATTGTGAATTGTGTTTAAAAATAAGTAATTAAAAAATAATTGCATTTATAATCCAGTGAGTATGCCAAAGGTGACTGTGGCAAGGAACACAAAACTCAATAAAATGTTGGTTAAGGGAGAACAATAACCTTGGGAGAAACCAGACTCACTGTAGAGGCCAGTTCCCTTCTGGCTAACATCATGAATATAATGCCAATATTACTTATGTATAGTTAAAGTCATGATTTAAAATATTTAAACGAATAAGTGTTAATGGTCAGTGTTTAAACAAAGATTTTGTATGAACTGTAAGATTCATGACTAATGTCTTTGAAGTCCATCCTGGATTAACTGCAGAGGTTCACATAGATGCAATTTTCCTTGTTAGTTGGCTGATGAAGGGTTTCATTGGCAATTAATTGATAGTCTATGTGTTCCATTTCAAGAGTGTAGTCCATCATTAGACAGAGGTGATGCAGGCAGAGATCAGTTAGGTTCATCGCAGTTCAACCTGGCCGGTAATTTTGGTGAGGTCTATCCTAAGTCCAAGGTTCAGGCAGTGGCATATGAAGTATTCCATGTTTTATGGTTGGAGTTGGCATCAGTTCACCCTCTGAAGTTCATCGTAATAGACTGAAGTGATGTTTGGCTGGCACCGGCTGCTATTAGTCATCACACAGTGATACATAGCAGTGGAGTCCAACACGAAGCAGGAATGGAGCTGGATCCACCCGGTTCTGCTGACCTCAGGATAGGAGTACCGATGTTGAGATCGGAAACAAATAAAATAATATTAGAATAGATGCCATTCAATTTATTGCAGAGTTATAGATAATGATAACTCTTTCTGGTTCCAGCAGACCTAACTAAAGCAGCCTAATTGTTAAAATGAAAAAGGATAAATTAGGTGTATGCCTGGCTAAATAGAGGAGTCTTTATTCTAGACTTAAACTAAGTGAGTGTGTCTGCATCTCAAACAGTGTTAGGGATACTATTTCATAGTTTAGGAGCCAAATATGAAAAGGATCTACCTCCTTTTGTGGATTTTGATATTCTAGGAACAGGCCAGAATTTTGTGATCATAATGAACGTGATGGAATTTAGCATGGCAGAAGGTCACTTAAGTACTGCAGAGCTTTGACCATTCAAAGCTTTGTACATAGTTAACAGAATTTTTAAATTAATAAGAAATTTAGCAGGTAGCCAGTGTAACGATGATAAAACAGGGCTAATATGATCATATTTTTTGGTTCTCATCAGCACTCTGGCTGCTGCATTTTGAACCAAATGAAGTTTATTTATTGATCTTGCTGGACATCCACCCAGAAATGCATTACAATATTCTAGTCTTGAGGTTGTAACGGTGGTGGCCGCCCTACCATAAATAAATTTAAATTCTAAAGAGTTCTTCGGGTGCCAGACAGGATTATTCCCATCAAAAAATAAGATTAACCCAGGATAGCCAAGAGAACAGAAAAAAAAACACCTGTTACACAACAAAAAATACCAATAATAGTCTCTAAATATTTCAGTTCACAAAGGATATTTATTTTGTAATGTCCATAAGCATAGCAAGAAGAAGTGGGTTATACTCCAAGCAAAAGACAGGTCACGTTTATCCAAGCGTGAAGATTCGTGTCCACTTTTAATTCATAAATCGCTCAGAACACACAAAAAAGAAAGGAAAAACAAAATCAAACATTAGATAAACACTAAAATCATAATGAATAGTAATGAAAAAATAACATCCAACAACAATCTTAAAGAGCAGCAGAAAACTCAGAAATACACCTTAGCGCACCAAATGTGCGAAAGTGAAAGTTAAGTGTGTGAGTGTATACGCGAGTGTAATGGCGGTTTAGAGGTACTGACCAATTTGCTGTCAGTGAGACAGCTAAAAAGAGTGTAGAGGGTCGTCGTCAGACATCAAGATATGTGGATCAGTAGCCTTAACTTGTCTTCAGGCCAGCTCTCCTATAACAGCAGTTGATCTGGATGTGCAACGCTTGAGTCGAGCCACGCGCTGCACCAGACATCACCCACAGATAGCATCCGATTGTCAAGCCGACATCTTTCCACAAACACCTCACCTCCCTCTACTGGCAAATCATGCATCTCCACCAACCAATGACCCACACTTTTGCAGGTGTGTCACACTTCCTTATATACTTTCCCTTCGCCGTTAATTGAATTACACCACCCATTCACGGCAATGGAAAGTGAAAGTAAAACATAACTGCTGTTTGTGGCACAGATTTTCTGCACTGCCACACTCTCCCCCTCTAGAAAAAAACAACCCATGTTCGTTTAGAAGAGAGAAAAAGATTAGAAACCTTGAAAATCTTCATCCTCAGAGGCTTCTTGAAATATCTCTAGGAGTTTTTCCTTGTCCTGTAATTCTAATTCTGCAGCCGTTGGATAACACATTTTTAAATTGCAAACATGAGCCGTTCGTACATCCTTTCCAGTGTCTTCCAGAACTATTTGATAGTTCAAAGGACCCAGCTGTTTGAGAATATGGTAAGGACCTTTCCACTTTGGTGATAGTTTTGCACTAAACTTCTGCTGTGTGCTAGACTGGGGAAAGTTACGTAACCAAACACGTTCCTTGTTTTTGAAAGTCACGTCTCTTCTATTTTTATTGTAGTTCCTCAGTTGTCTCATCCTGGCTTTCTTGCTGTTTTCTTTAGCTTGAGTTTGCAGATGATGAAGATGATGAACCACATCATAGGAGGCAGCATCTGGATTTAGATTAGGACCATGCAGTATTTTGTCCATTGGACTTTGGAGTTTCCTGCCAAGCTGGAGCTCTGCTGGGGATAGTCCTATGGTCTCTTGAACAGCTGAATTCAGGGCGAATCGGAATTCTGGTAAGAACTGGTCCCACCTCTGGTGATTGTTGTCCACATAGGCTGCCATCATGTTCTTGAGAGTTCGATTCACTCTTTCAGTCATGTTGGTTTGTGGGTGGTAATCTGTAATTAATTTGGGGGTAATACTCCAGTTCTCACATAATGCCCTGAATACAGATGAGACGAACTGAACACCCCTATCTGAGAGAATGAAATCTGGCACACCCCACCTAGTCAGGATTTCTTTTCGGAAAACTGAGGCGACATTCTGGGCCGTGGTGTTACTAATGGCGAATAATAATCGACAAAAACAAGCAGGTACTCATTACGGCTTGAACTTCGTGGTAACGGGCCCATGATGTCGGTTTGGTTTGGGAGGGTGGTAGTGATTTGCTGTAATTTTCCAGCCGGTTTTCGATTATCACTTTTTGAAGATTGACATTTTACACAGGTTTTCACATGCCGTTTCACATCAGTCCACATGCCTGGCCAAAATGCTACTTCCTGAAGCCGTTTATATGTTTTATAGATTCCTCCGTGTCCACTCATGAGAGTGGAATGATAGTGCTGGAGAAGGGAGGATCTAAGACTGCTGGGAATGTAGACTCGGTAATGCAATTGGTTATTTGCCAGGTATGATTTCTGATAAAGTTTGTCCTCAACAATCTCACTGCTTGCAGTAGTTTTGAAACTTCTGGGTCTTTGTGCTGTTCTTCCCACAGGGCAATATCTGATACAGGCAGTTCTGGTTCCTTTTCACTGGTGTACAGGTTACATCGGGAGGTAACGGAAGACCTGGATAAAGCATCGGGAGCTACATTTAGCTTCCCTTTGCGGTACTCAACGATGAAATCGAATTTCTGACCCAACGGATGAGTGGGCTAGTGGTTTTAGTGGAGCTCATTACCCATTGCAGCGCAGAATGGTCGGTGAAAACTGTAAAAAGCTGGTGCTCCAAGTAATGTTGCCACATTTCCAGGGCCCAGACAACTGCAAGACATTCTTTCTCTGTTGCAGTGTAGTTGAATTCGGCCCCTATTAAGGTTCTACTTGCGTAGGCGATAACCTCCTCTCTGCCAACATTCCACTGTTGTGTTAAAATGGCACCCAAACCAGTGTCACTGGCATCAGTAAATACAGTGAATGGGTGCTGAAGATCAGGATGGCCAAGAATAGGCGGTGAGGTGAGGCAAAACTTGAATTGGTCAAAGGCTTGCTGACATGGAGTTGTCCATTGAAACTGATGTCCCTTCTTTTTCAGTGAGTTCAGGAGTTCAGCTATCCTTGAAAAACTCGGGACAAACCGGTGGTACCACCACACCAATCCAAGGAACCTCTGAACTTCCTTCAAGTTCCTAGGTACAGGGTAGGCATGAATGGCTTGCGTTTTACTTGGGTCTGCGGAAATACCTTGAACACTCACAACATGTCCTAAAAAGGTGAGTTCTTGAAGACAGAATTTGCTTTTCTTCAAAATAATTGTCAGACCAGCCATTTCTTATCTATGGAGGACAGTCTGGAGGTCCTGGAAATGCTGGGTTATGAACGGCGAATAAATGATGATGTCGTCTATATACACAAAACATATTTTCCTCCTTAATTCTCCCAGAACTGTCTCCATGAGCCTCTGAAAAGTTGCAGGAGCATTTTTGAGCCCAAACGGCATAACAATAAATTGATAGAGACCTGCAGGAGTGATGAAAGCAGTCTTGGCTTTGCTGTCTGGGTCCATTGTCACCTGCCAATATCCACTGTTGAGATCAATGGTAGAGAAAATGGCTGCCCCAGAGAGTGATTCCAGGATTTCAGTGATGTTGGGAACGGGGTAGGCATCACTTTCTGTTACAGAATTAACCTTTCTGTAATCCACACAGAATCTAAATGTGCCGTCTTTTTTAGGTACCAAGACCACCGGTGAAGCCCAACCAGAGTGGGAGGGTTTGACTGTCTCAACATTTTATCAAGTTGCTCTTCCATGGCAAGTTGTTTAATAGGGGACAAGCGATAAGGTTTTTGTTTGAGGGGTACCTGACGGGTTGTATAAATTTGGTGTTGCAGAACATCAGTACGTCCCATGCGGAGTGTACACACCAGAGGGTTGTTTTCCAGGATGTGGTGCAACTGTGGTTTCTCATCAGGAGGTAAATGAGCTTCATCCACAGCATTTCTGATTAATGTCTTTTCATCCAAACTGTCATGTTGGGGTGGGGTCAGCAGAGGAGCTGGTGGAGGAACAGAAGTTAACAGAGAAATACTTTGTGGGGTTTTCTTGAGTTGTTGTCCTTCTTGTTGTGGACTTACACTTGGATTTCCTGGTTGAAATGGGTATTCTTTTGTAGGGTCACACTTGAAAGAATATTTTTGATCAATGACATCGAGTTGCAGGCCACTGAAAAAAATAAAGTCCAACCCCAAAACTACAGCATAGGTTAAGGCTTGAGAGGAAAGTACAGCAATAGGTAAGGTAAAGGATTGCTCATTTAATTGTATGGTGGTATCCCTCCATCCTAATGGGACCTCTGCTTCTCCATTTGCCAGATAAAGAGGACCACTGAACCATGGTTGGAGTTGGTCTGGTGATGTAAGCTGCCTGAATTCATGAATGCATGAATTCGTTTTTCGGCATTAGCAACAAAGAGCATGTGACGTAAGTTAGCAATATTCCTTAGGTGGAAGTATGCTGTTCTACAAACATTGGTAATTTGATTTTCAAAGGACAGATTGGTAATAAATATAACACCTAAGTTCTTCACTGTTGAACATGATGTAACAGTACCTCCATCAAGAGTCAAATGATATTTTAGCAGCTTATTTTTAGAGGTTTTGTCAGAATTGAGAAGAAGGACATTTCTGTCCATCCAATATTTTATTTAATTGACACACTTAGGTTTTGAAGAAATATAAAGTTGAGTATCGGCGGCATAACAGTGGAAATGTATTCCACGATTCCTGATAATATCTCCCAGGGGAAGCATAAACAAAGATAAAAGCCGAGGCCCCAAAACTGATCCATGTGGCACTCCATACTTTACATTTGTTTGGTTTGACAATTCCTCCATTACATAGACAAAGTGGTTGCGATCTGATAAATAGGACCATGCTAATGCAACTCCACAAATGCCAACATAATTCTCTAGCCTATTGAAGAGAATGTTGTTATCTATCGTGCTGAATGCAGAACTAAGACCTAAAAGCACTAGAAGTGAAATGCAGCATTTGTAAGTAATTTGTAACTCTGATAAGTGCAGTCTCTGTACTGTGATGAAGCCTAAATCCTGACTGAAAGTTTTCATATGTATTATTTCTCTGTAGAAATGAACATATTTGTGAGGATACTACCTTTTCTAGTATTTTCGACATAAACGGAAGATTTGAAATTAGTCTATAATTAGTCAGATCTCCAGGATCAAGTTGCGGCTTCTTAATAAGCTTTTTGATAACTGCCATGTTAAAGTTTCTTGGGACATGTCCTAAGGATAGTAAGGAGTTGATAATATTAAGAAGAGGTTCTGAGATTACAGGGAATACCTCTTTTAAGAGCTCGGTTGGTATTAGATCTAACAAACATGTTGTGGCTTTTGTTGCTTCAATAGGTTTTGTTAGCTCTTCATGAAAGCGAAGGATTGAAGTTGCATGTGAGGGAAATTATGAGACACTGTGGGGGCTCTACATCTGGAACCAAAGTTTGTGTGTTGCTCTCTGTACTGTCTGCATCCAAAACAGTATCTACTGGCTTCTCTTTTTTACTGACCTCCACTAGTGTTCATATGTGTATCTCTAACTCATTAACCTTCTCCGTCAGCCTGACTAATTCCTTACATTTATCACATGTGAATCCCTCACTGCTGACAGAAGAGGCTATTGTAAGCATGTGACATGCAATGCAGGAAGAAATAACATGAGTGAATGCCATGACTTACCGCAGTTGTTTGTTGTTGTTGGTTGTTCATGAGTGGGGAGGGTTTGAGATTGACGTGAATCCCTCACACAATTTGTTTGTTGCTGTTGGTTGTTCTTGAGTGCTTTGAAATCAATGCAATAATCTGTGTAACACAGAGGAGAAAAACGGGTGCGTGCTGGAAAATGCACGCAGTTTAATCATGATAAAAATAGTAAGCGGATACATGTGGAAAATACGCGCAGTTGAATCTCAAAAAGAGAATAATGCGAGGGAGAACCCAATATGCATTGAAAAATGTCAGATGTCAGATTAAAGACTGAAAACAGATATATAAGCAATGCTAAAAAAGCTAGCAGGCAACAAACACAGACTCGAGCTAGGTGCCTACAGCAACAGGTAAAATACACACAGATGAAACCGTAAAAAAGCTTAAAAACCTAACATAAGATCTAAAAATAAGCATAAGATCTTTAGATCATTAGAATAAGATCTAAAAAATTCAGTGGCAAAGCCATCTGGCCCCGGAGCCTTGCCTGTAGACAAGGCCTTAATTACCTTATCAAGCTCCTCCATGGTTATCTTGGAATCAAGAGAATTGTTTTGCTCCATCAACAGTTTAGGGAGAACTAATGGTTCCTCAAAGTTTGTAATATCTTCATCAGTAGAAGGAGACTTGGAACTATAAAGGTCAAGATAGAATTCTTTACAAGCATTATTAATATCAATGGCTGAGGTAAAAATTTCACCAACAGCCGATTTCACTGAGGTAATGGAAGATATAGATTCTCTCTGCTTTATATAGCTAGCCAAAAGCTTCCCTGCTTTGTCCTCCGACTCAAAATATGACTGTCTTGCCCTAAATAACCAAAAATCCACCTTCCGCAACAAGGTAGTATTATATCTGTATTTCAGTCAGGTGAATTCTCTAAGGCCATCAGACGACATTCGGCACTTCCGTTCTGTCTCAGTACTTTTAATATTCCCTTCCAACTCCTAAAGTTCTCGTGCTTTGTTTTTTTTGATGAATGAGGCATACTGTATAATCCGACCCCTAAGCACCACCTTAAGTGCCTCCCAAGCGATGCCCAAAGAGGATACTGAGAGCCAGTTGGTCTTCATATAATCATAGATTTCAGCCTTTAACATTTGTTGGAAATCAGGATTTTGCAAAAGGGATACATTAAAGTGTGAACTATATGATTTTCTTTTCTCCATATGTGGCAACACTTCTAAACTCATCAGGGCATGATCTGAAACTAAGATGTTTCCAATTGAGCAATCAACAACAGAAGACATGCGGGACTTAGATATATATATAAAAAAATCTATTCTAGAATAAATCTTATGGACTGATGAAAATGGGTCCCTACCAGATGGGTTCAAAAGTCTCCAAATATCTGTAAGACCAATATTTTTTACACATCCTGTGAAGTGTCAATGTTGCTCTAGGGGGCTTACACACTTTTGCTTCACTATGATCAAGGACTGATTCCATCAAAAGATTAAAGTCTCTTCCCAATATTATATCATCAGGGGTGCCAGTGGCACCAACATCCCTTCCAGATCTATAAAAAAGCCCTGATCATCAATGTTAGGTGCGTAAATATTAGCCAGAATCAACCTTTGCCCCTGAATTTCTGCAAAAACAATAATAACTCTTCCTAATTTATCTTAAATCTGTTTGAGACATTTGAACTGGAGATGCTTACTTATCAATGTAATAACTCCCCCTGCTCTTACTTGAGCCAGCATTAAAGATAACATGTCCACCCAATTTCTTCCCAAATATTTAAGCTTCCTGCGGGGAAAGATGTATTTCCTGAAGAAACACTATATCATATTTCTTACGTTTAAGAAAATAAATAATCTTCCTTCTTTTTATGGGGTATCCCAACCCATTCACATTCCACGTGGAGAGAAACAATCCATTCATATTAATATTTGACATTTTGACATATGAGAAAAAATAGATTGTGTGTCAAAAATAAAATGTTTATCATCAACCAAATTCCAACATTAGTGCAACAGTCAAACCCCGAACTTCCCCCCGAACCAACCAAACAGAAAAAAGAAAAATGAATTAACCCCACGCATGACAGCGGCTCTGAACTTAAACAGTCCATGTACGCCTACGAGAGTCGCCACGACAAATTTGCAGTCAGATTGCTCAAGTCTGGTGATTCTATACAGATTTTGTGAGACAGAATTACATAATAGAAAATAACATATAAAACAAACTCCAGCCAACAGGCAGAATAAACATAAAGGTGTAGATTCATTCACAAAACTGTCTCAAAGGTGTTCCTCCACAAAAATTTTTTTTAATAAATAAAGCTGTTTAGTTTCCTCAGACAGTCAAATGAATGTTCAGTGAGCTGACGGTTTCATGAGTGCAGCAGATGATGTAATTATTCCAATGTCCTGCAAAAAAATACTCCACAAAACGTCTAGGTTATTGTTGTAAACTCCGTTCCCTGATGGAGAGAACGAGACGGTGTGTGTCGAATGAAGCGACAATAGGGGACTTCTTTGAAGGCCTCGGTTACCTCTGAACTTGAGAAAAGGCCAATGAGAAATTGGCAGACAGAATTTGCATGTCCCTCCCCCGGACATACGGGTATGAAAGGAGGGAATCATGTGTCTGTCCATTCAGGTTTGCACTGAGGAGCCGAGAGTAAGTTCCGGCCATAGCAGTGGCTCGGTTCAGCATCGTGGCCAGGGGGACACAACATCTCGTTTCCTCCATCAGGGAACGGAGGTTACAGCCCAAGTAACCTAGACATTCCCCGGCTGTCGCTCACTTTGACGTTGTGTCCCTATTCAATCACGCCATGCGCTGATGTGTATGTGCGCTGCTGATGCAGGTGTGGGCAGGCACGTCCCCTTCCCCAACGCCCCATAAAATCGTCATAAACTTTTTAGGGTCTCGGCACCCTAAGGGGGAACAAAGCGAAGTGCTAAGCATGGCCACGCCACGCCTTTTCTCTCTCTATGTTTCTCGCATTGAGTCAAAGTGGCTGGGGCCAGTTTAACGCTATCACATGCATAGGGGAAGGCGTTCTTTACCAACTCCTATTCTTTCAGGGGGAAAATACCCCACGGAGACCACCACCTGCCCAGGCTGGGGGAAGCTAAAGAGTGGCGAAATACGTCACATGGGTTTTCAGGCCACATGTGGGAATGGCGCGGTGGTAGATCCTACCTGCCGGGGGGCAGCAGGGACTGCACAAAGGAGATGCGGGTCCACCTGTAAGGGGACCGTAAAGCGGAAAATACACACATGGGGATTAATCCACACAATGGCCCATCCTGTGGAGCACCTATTCCATTATAGAGTAATTTTAGTACTCGGAACTGAGAGAACATGGGATGAGATCAACTCAACCCTGAGATTGTAATATCTTATAAAGGTAAGGGATGTTGCCCAGCCCGCTGCTCTGTATATGTCTGCTAGGGAGGTGCCATTGGCCAGTGCCTATGAGGATGCCACACTTCTTGTCGAGTGTGCTCGAACCCGCAAGGGGGCAGGCACAGCCTGGGTGTGATAGGCCAATGCGATGGCATCAACGACCCAGTGGAAAGCCTCTGTTTGTAGACAGTTTTCCCTTTCCGCTGTCCACCAAAGTAGACAAAGTGCTGCTCAGAACATCTAAAGCTCTGTGTGCGGTCCACATAGGTACGTAAAGCACATACAGAACACAGCAACGAAAAGGCAGGGTTTGCCTCCTCCCGGGGCAGCACTTGAAGGTTCACTACTTGGTCCCTGAAGGGGGTCGTAGGAACCTTGGGTATGCCGGACTATTTACTTACACTGTAAATATCCCGTTTTAAAAAAATATAGCTTCAAGTTGTCAAGATGAAGAAGAAATTCAGAACACCAAATTCAATATTCTAAAATTCAAACCGCAGAAATTCAGAACTACAGAAAGTGGCTCAGAGATCAAGCTTCCGTGATCCACAAGGAAGAGTAGATGGTCTCGGAATAGTCGAACTGAGCATTTTGGCCAATTACATGTCGAGGTGCAATAATTCTCTGGCGCGAGCGGGATTCAAAAGGTCGCCATTCTGACCATCTTGAAAACTTGAAGCTGGAAAAACAGCATATTTACAGTGTAAGAATTCAGAGCCAAAAAATTAGCTGTTTGAAAATACATATTAATAAAATTGTGCCATAACAAAAAAATTGAACTTGGTTAAATATGAAATGTCCAGGATTGGAGTTTAAAAAATTCAAATTCAAACCTATTTAAAATACAATGTAATATTACATTTGGCAAAAATCACACTTCACAAAAAAAAAAAATCACAAAAGTCTATAATTCAAATTTACACAATTCTAATTCAAATTGTTTTTTCATAATTCTGGCTCCATAAGCTTCCTCAGACAGTCAAGTTTGTGTATAGAGAAACAGCTCATATGAAAGTCACCAAATTGATTACTCACCCTTTGTCTCTATGAAAGACATGGCTTGTCTTGGGCATGTAAATATTTTGTGGCCATCCTTAGTATCTATTCTCAAAATGGCCAGAAACGATCCATTGATGTAAGAGTTTCTTGCATTCCTTGAATCGATCACATTTCTCTCTTGTTGAAGAAAATATGGTTCTTCAAAGAAAGCTTTCCTTTACTCCTCGCCTCACGTAACACAAGATCTTTATCGGATGATCAAAGAGATTTGGCCAGAATTTATCGGGGCCTGTTTCAATCAGCTGATCTCCAAATGGGGACCCTGTGAGCTGTTATGTTGAGCAGACTCGGGAAGAGCTCCTCTAGGAATTTCACTATATCTCGGCCTTCTTCTGGCTCAAGAATTCCAACAATTCGGACATTATTTCATCAGCTACGATTCTCCAAATCCTTCAGTTTTTCCAAAATGTGCTGCAAATCGTCTCGGTTACGTATGTAACCTCCGTTCCCTGATGGAGGGTACGAGATGTCGTGTCGAAGAAGCGACACTAGGGGTCTCTCTTGAGCGCCGAATATGCCTCTGATCTATGAAAAAAGGCCAAAGAGAGTTGGCGAACAGTATTTGCATACCCCGCCCCCGGACATATGGGTACAAAGGCGAGAGAAATACACATGTTCATTCAGGATTGTTCTGAGGAGCCGGGAGTGTCCGGTCACCTCAGCGGCTCGGCTCAGCGACGTGGCCGGGAGGATACATATGTAAGCGAGACGTTCCCCGTCTGTCGCTCACTTCGACGTCGTGTCGAAGAAGCGACACTAGGGGTCCACTTCAAATAACGCCATGCGCTGAGCCGTGTACGTGTACTGCTGACACAGGAGCGGACAGGTATTTCACGTGCACAAGTTACCAACTGTGTTTCAGACTGCACATACCCTTCCCCAATGCCCCCAAAAAGTAGTCGGAATTCTTTTGGTTACCCTAGAGGGGAACAAGGCGACGCTTGCCAACTAGGGAACGGGCCAAGTCTAGCTGGGCCTCTTTTCTCTCTATGTTACTCGGCATAGAGCAAGAGCAGCCAGGGCCCTTACCATATCGTGGGAAGAGGGTCTTACCCGAATTCCTATTCTTTCAGGGGGAAAAGACCCTGCGGAGGCCACAACTGCCCGAAAGGGGAGGTAAAGGTGGCAAAAATACATCACATGGCCTCTTCGGTCACATGTGGGAAAGAATGGCGTGGTGGTAGATCCAACCTCGAGGAGGGAGGAGTTGCTAAAACACGACGACTGGAGAGCAGCGAAGGACTGCCTAAGGGAGACACGGGTCAGCTCATAAGTTGACCGTACCACGGAAGTACACACAGGAGGAGTCCGCGTAGGAGGCCTGACCTGTGGAGCACCTATTCCTGTAGGGGTAGCCTGGGGTACCCATAGTGGACTGTGTCGGCGAGTTCCTCCGCTGAACTGTGGACCCAAGAGGACTAGGGAGGAATCAATCAGGGACCTAAAGGGGTCTCCTGGGAAAGAAGGCACACTGTTTTACTTCGGCAGAGGTGAAAGGGTGCTGGGCGCAAGTGATTCACCCGGTCAGACCGTCGACGTGTACCAAGTTCTACCGGCTCGGACCTGAGAAAACACGGGACGAGACTAACTCAACCCTGAGATTGTAAAATCTCGCAAAGGTGTTAGGTGTTGGGGGTGCCCGTAGCCAGTGCCCATGAGGACGCAATACTCCTTGTTGAGTGTGCTCGGACCCGCAAGGGGGGAGGGGGCATGGCCTGTGTGCGATAGGCCAGTAAGTTGGCATCGACCACCTAGTGGGGAAGCCTTTGTTTGGAGACAGCGATCCCTTTCCGCTGTCCCAGAGAAGACAAAGAGCTGCTCAGAGCACCTAAAGCTTCTGAGTGCGGTCCAGATAGGATGCAAGGCACATACTGGACACAGCAATGAAGGGGCTGGGTCTGCCTCCTCCCGGGGCAGCGCTTGCAGGTTCACTACCTGGTCTCTGAAGAGAGTGGTGGGGACCTTGGGCACGTAGCCGGTCGTGGTCTTAGGAACACATGTGTGTCTGCCAGACCGAAATCCAGGCAAGTGTCGCTAACAGAGAACGCTTGCAGGTTCCCGACCCTCTTGATGGAAGCGAGCGCGATCAGCAGGGCTTTCTTTTTAGAGAGAGGGCCCTGAGCCAAATGATTCTAGCGGCTCGAAGTGGGATCTCTGAAGACCGGTGAGGACCACCGAGAGATCCCAGGAGGGGAACAGGCCTGGCCGGGAGGGATTTAACCTCCGGGCGCCTCTTAGGAACCTGATAATTAAGTCATGCCTACCCAGAGACTTGCCGTCTACTGGGTCGTGGTGAGCTGCGATAGCGGCAACATACACATTCAAGGTGGAAGGGGACAGCCTCCCCTCCAACCTCTCCTGTAAGAACAGGAGCATTGACCCATCTGCACACCTCTGTGGGTCTTCAGCACGGACGTGGCTACGACCGTGGGTGGTAGACCAGCTAGATCTTCCACGTCCTGTCCAGGGGCCAGACGTGGAGGTTCCAGAGGTCTTGGTGCGGATGCCAAAGCATGCCCTGTCCCTGAGAAAGAAGGTCCTTCATCAGGAGAATTTGCCAGGGAGGGGCTGTGGTGAGGAATACAAGGTCCGAGGACCAGGCCCGGGTGGGCCAATAAGGAGCCACAAGGGTGACTTGTTCCTCTTCCTCCCTGACCTTGCACAGCACCTGTGCAAGAAGGCTCACTGGGGGAAATGTTGCAGCCCCGCAGATCAGCTGTGTGCCAGTGCGTCTGCCCTGAGGGGAGCCTCTGTTTGAGCATACCAGAGTGGGTAGTGGGAGGTCTCTTGGGAGGCAAACAGGTCTACCTGGGCCTTGCCGAACCGTTCCCAAATCAGCTGGACCGGCTGGGGGTGAAGCCTCCCCTCTCCGCGGGGCAAGCGTTGTCGTGACGCTATCACATTGAGGTTGCTGGGGATGTGAGTGGAGCACAGGGACTTGAGTCGCTGCTGGCTCCAAAGGAGGAGACGACGGGCGAGTCGTGACATGTGGCGGGAGCGTACGCCGCCTTGGCGATTTATGTACGCCACCGCAGTGGTGCTGTCTAACCTGATCAGGATACGTTTGTCTCGAACTAACGGGAGAAACTTCGACGCATCGCATCGGGACACCTGCTGCGAGGGTACTCCTGCCCGTAGAAAACAGAGGTCTGTCCATGGATTGAGTGTTTGGCGGCAGGCAGGGGTGATCGTCACATGGCGCGTGCCGCGGCGCCATGCTCGTCTCGGGACTCGAGTCTGAAGCCATATGCCCCAGGAGCCTCTGAGAAAGTTTTAAGGGGACCGTTGTGCCCGGCCTGAAAGCGGCGAGGCACCTCAACACTGACTGCGCACGCTCATTGAGGAGACGTCCTAACATTGAGACTGAGTTAAACCTATGCTTAGAAAAGAGATGCTCTGAACTGGAGTAAGCTTACTCTTTTCCCAGTTGACCTGAAGCCCCAAACGGCTGAGGTGCCTGAGCACCTGGTCTCTGTGAGTGCATAGTAACTCTCGTGAGTGGGCCAGAATGAGCCAGTCGTCGAGGTAATTGAGTATGCGGATGCCGGCTTCTCGGAGCGGGGCAAAAGCTACCTCTGCGACTTTCGTGAAGACGCGAGGGGACAGAGACATGCAGAAGGGGAGGACTTGTACTGACACGCCTGGCCATCGAACGTGAACCGAAGAAAGGGGCGGTGTCGAGGCAAAATTGAGACATGGAAGTACACGTCCTTCAGGTCTACCACTGCGGACCAATCTAGATGTCGAACGCAGATTAAGATGTGTTTCTGCGTGAGCATTTTGAACGAGAGTTTGTGCAACGCTTGGTTGAGAACTCGCAAGTCCAAGATCGGTTGTAAGCCGCTGCCTTTCTTGGGTATGATGAAGTAAGAGCTGTAGAGACCCTTCTTCATCTTGGTTGGAGGGACAGGCTCTATCGGTCGAAATGCGGGAAGTAGACAAGGCACACCTTCTCCCACACCCCCGTCTCCCAGCTCCGTCCATTCGGAGCCGCCGTTGACGACTCTGCCCAGCAGTCCTCAGCGGTGAAGCAGACGGAGGCCATCTCACATCCTGCCCCGCCGCAAGCCTGCTGCCATGGGCCATGCTCCATCTGCTCGCCGAGGGCATCCTCCTGCGGCTATGAAATTCTTTCAGAGAAATAAACTCTTTTACAGAGAAAATCACTCTTTCAAAGTAACTATCGTGGACTTGGCAAACTGAATTGCGTAACCAAGTCGGATTGTCCGGGCCAGCCAGCAAGACGGGTTGGGAAGTGAGAGCCATGCGTCCAACTCCGCACTAGGGGCACCATAGTGCAAAACGATTATTTTTGACATACCCAGCGGGGCGGAGCAGGTAATGTGCCATTGGGAGGCGGTGACGCGTCCCGAGGCTCTGGTGCTGAGAAAAGACTCAAAGCACTTACCTTGCTCCGCACACCGGCAGGGGGCGAGTTAGCAACTGAAGAGGAGGTCCAGGGTAGGCGTCCTCTAGACTCGTCAGAACCGGCTGGCCGAGGAACAGTCGTGTGGGCTGGAGGAAGGTGGTTCGGATGCCGGGACTCTTGAGATCTGGCGGCAGAGTGCCGTGAGAACGGCATTTGTGGGCCAGGTGACCCAGAGACAAAAGGAAATAGCTCCGTTACTGAGAATATGAGAATGTGAAAACTAATTCAACAAAAAATTCTCCTCCGGCCCTCCACCGGGAACGGAGTGGTCTTACCATCTCCGGAGCTAACGTCTTGGTCCCTGGGTCGAGCGTCTACGGAGCGTCTGGGAGCCTTACGGGTCCTAGAAGGGGTCCGTGAGACGGGGGCATCTGCTTCCTGGGACCGTTCCACCGCGAGGGTAGAGAGAGCGGAGGAGCGAAGAAGCTGCGGCTTTGCTAAATTCGTCATGCATGTCCGAGAAGAAAGGAACTGGGGGGGGACGCAGCTGTGAGCATCACACATGCCCGCGGGAAAAGCACAGCGGACCTCCGTGTGTCAGGCTCAGGCAGGGCGAACAGACCCGAAGGTGGCGGCCCAGGCGAGTCATCAGCATCAGACACCACTGTAACGTTCTCCGATGCAGCAGTGATGTCATCCAATTCTGAAGCAACCAAGTGTGCCTGGGAGGCTGGTGGTTCGAGGGGGTTTACCCAGCGAACAGAGCCTGTCATAGTCCCCAAATCGTCTTAATCGGCCACGGCGCCTGCGTCAATCCCGTAGGAAGGAGGCGAGGTGAGGGGGGCGGCTGAAGTGGCTTTCTCTCATGACAAAAGAATGCCGCGACCGCAATGTTGCCATGGCTATGTTCTCGCACTGAGAACATGAACCATTTATAAAACGCTGCCTGCATGTGATCGCAGCCCAGGCACACGAGGCAGCTTTTATGACCGTGAGAGGTGGGGAGAAATCACCGCGTCCAGAAACTACACGGGGCGGAAATTACATCTTTATAAAGACGCGTCCTGAAAAGGATGTTCAACGCCGCTGTGTAATGCTCTTTCAGAGAAATAAACTCGTTTACAGAGAAAATCACTCCTTCAATGTAACTCTTTCAATTCTCTGCGCTGTCGAAGCGCCCAGGGGCAAACTGCACTGCCGTGCAGAGAAGGAGAAAGCCGCTGAAGTGCGCCGTAGATCCAACAGCAAACAGAGCATCAGAGGAACAGAAGCAGGAATCTGGTGTGTGTGACTCGCAGCTGGCTGCATACATGACCATCGGCTCCGAAGAAAATTTCTGAATGAACGTGTATTTCCCTCGCCTTTGTACCTGGATGTCCGGGGGCGGGGTATACAAATACTGTTCGCCAACTCTCATTGGCCTTTTTTCATAGATCAGAGGCATATTCGGCGCTCAAGAGAGACCCCTAGTGTCGCTTCTTCGACACAACGTTGAAGTGAGCGACAGACTGGGAACTACTTTGGTCGCTCAGCAGCAAGCTAATTCCCTCTCCAATGACTCCAAATAATTGATCCGTCACTCAACGCCCCGATTCTTGTAACCAACTCAGTGAATTTCATTTCCATCATAGTAATCGATTGACATATTACAACAAGATCCTCTAAGTCAGCAACAACTTTCATCAACATCAAAGTCAATTGGCGCTGGACCAAGTACCTGATCTGCGGGCCCGTCTGAGGCACCAGCTTGAGCATTTAAGTGTCTTTTAATGTCTCCATAGCCGAGGATTTAAATTCTTTGCCATGCAGATTTCAAAGAACAGATATGCAGCAGGGTGTATTGAATCTCACCGGTTTATGGCGTAAAAAATAATTAAAAACTAGCAAAGTGTACAGAGCTCATCGTTTACATGTCCGCCTCTCGCATGGTGTCCCATGACTCCGAGACCAGGGCATTTGTGATGCAATGAAAAATAAAATAACGAAAGAGAAATAAATTAACTCGTGTTTCTGCATGCAGCTGTAGTACCCCTGAAATCATAGATGTAGCCAGAGTTTGTTTCATCGGGTTAAGTAAACACATGCACACACAGATATGCACAGTCATACTCATCAGTCAACCAATACACTTAAATGTTACTATCGAGACTGCTTTACATCGATTACCAAGGTGGTTGGCATGACAAAAATATAAAGACAGGTATGTAGCAATATAATAGAAACAAGGCAGTTGTGAACAACCTGATAATTGGTAAAATTGCACATGCCATTTGTGCTGCCAAGAGGGTGCTTGCATTAAGGTTTCATCGTGGTTTAGAACTTAAAATCAAGAACTTTATTGAGTCACCCACATCATGACAGTTTACTAAAAAAAGTAGATTTATTGGTCTGTTAATTATTTTTAGGCATAATGTATCCTACATGTAGTGTTCTGTAATCTCTTGTGGTCCACGCAGTGTTGTCAGCTTGAAATGATCCATAATAGCTTGATGAATGAACGGTGTTAATTTTTAACCAGTCAAAAAAATAAACTGTTATTGCTAAAACAGACAGCAACTCTAAACAGATAAACAGCACCTAATTATAATTGATTTACTATTTTCAAAGCATTAAAAGCATGTATTATTCGATAGCAGAGATTGTGTATGAAGCTACTTCAGAAAACAAGTTGAATTTAGTTGGTTAATACATTTTTATTTTATTTTTACCACAGGGTAATTTATGTAAATATTGTTCCCCGTCTGTCGCTCACTTCGGTGTCGTGTCGAAGAAGCAACACTAGGGGTCTCTCTTGAGCGCCGAATATGCCTCTGATCTATGAAAAAAGGCCAATGAGAGTTGGCGAACAGTATTTGCAAACCCCGCCCCCGGATATGGATATAAAGGTGAGGGAAATACGCTCGTTCATTCAGTAATTTTCTTCAGAGCCGATGGTCATGTATGCTGCCAGCTGCGAGTGACACACCAGTTTCCTGCTTCTATCCTCTGACGCTCTGCTTTGCTGTTGGATCTACGGTGCACTTTAGCGGCTTTTCTATTCTCTGCACGGCGTGCAGTTTGCCCCTGGGCGCTTCGACAGCGCAGAGTTAAAAGAGTTTTCCTATAAAGAGTAATTTTCTCTGTAAAAGAGTTTACACAGTGTGCTGTGCAAGGTCAGGGAGGATGAGGAACAAGTCACTATTGTGGCTCCTTACTGGCCCACCCGGGCCTGGTTCTCGGACCTTGTACTCCTCGCGACAGCCTCTCCCTGGCGAATTCCCCCGAGGAAGGACCTTCTTTCTCAGTGACGGGGCATTTTCTGGCATCCACATCCAGAACTTTGGAACCTCCACGTCTGGTCCCTGGACGGGTCATGGAAGATCTAGCTAGTCTACCACCCACAGTCATAGCCAAGATCAACTAAGCCAGAGCCCCTTCTAACTCTACGCCCTGAAATGGCGTCTGTTTGTGAATTGGTGTTCTTCCCGGGCAGAAGACCCACAGAGGTGTGCAGTTAGGTCAGTGCTCCTGTTCCTACAGGAGAGGTTGGAGGGGAGGCTGTCCCCTTCCACCTTGAAGGTGTATGTTGCCGCTATCGCAGCTCACCACAACCCAGTAGACGGCAAGTCCCTGGGTAAGCACGACTTAATCGTCAGGTTCCTAAGAGGTGCCTGGAGGCTAAATCCCTCCCAGCCAAACCTATTGCCCTCCTGGGATCTCTCGGTGGTCCTCGCCGGTCTTCAGAGATCCCCCTTCGAGCTGCTAGAATCAGCTGGACTCAGGGCCCTCTCCCTAAAGACGGCCCTGCTGATCGCGCTCGCCTCCATCAAGAGGGTTGGGGACCTGCAAGCGTTCTCTACTAACGACACTTGCCTGGAGTTCAGTCTGGCAGACACATATGTGATCCTAAGACCTCGACCGGGCTATGTGCCCAAGGTTCCTACCACGCCCTTCAGAGATCAGGTAGTGAACCTGCAAGCGCTGCCCCGGGAGGAGGCAGACCCAGCCCCCTCACTGCTGTGTCCGGTACGTGCTTTGCATGCCTACCTGGAATGCACCCAGAGGTTCAGACGCTCTGAGCAGCTCTTTGTCTGCTTTGGGGGACAGCAGAAAGGGAACGATGTCTCCAAACAGAGGCTATCCCACTGGGTGGTGGACGCCATTCTGTTGGCCTATCACACCCAGGCCGTGCCACCCCCCCCCACGGGTCTGAGCCCACTCTACCAGGAGTGTGGCATCCTCATGGGAACTGGCTAGGGGCACCTCCCTAGCAGACATTTGCAGAGCTGCGGGCTGGGCAACACCTAACACCTTTGCGAGATTTTACAATCTCAGGGTTGAGTCAGTCTCATCCAGTGTTTTCTCATGTCCGAGCCTGTAGAACTCGGTACACACCGACGGTCTGACCGGGTGAATCGCTTGCATCCAGCGCCCTTTCCCTCTGCCGAGGTAAAACAGTGCACCTTCTTCCCAGGAGACCCCTTTTAGGTTCCTGGTCGATTCCTCCCTAGCTCTCTTGGGTCCGCAGTTCAGCGAAGGAACTTGCTGACCCAGTCCACTACGAGTACCCCAGGCTACCCCTACTGGAATAGGTGCTCCACAGATCAGACTCCTCCTGTGTGTACTTCTGCGGTACGGTCACCTTACAAGCTTAGGCAGTCCTTCACTGCCCTCCGGTTGCCGTGTTGTAGCAACTCCCCCCTCCTCGAGGCTGGATCTACCACCGCACCATTCTTCCCACATGTGACCGAAGAGGCCATGTGATGTATTTTGCCACCTCTACCTCCCCTTTTGGGCGGGTGTGGCCTCCGCAGGGTCTTTTCCCCCTGAAAGAATAGGAATTCGGGTAAGACCCCCTTTCCACGATGCAGTAAGGGCCCCGGCTGCTGTTGCTCTATGCCGAGAAAACATAGAAAGAAAAGAGGCCCAGCCAGGCCTGGCCCGTTCCCTAGTTGGAAGCATCGCCTTGTTCCCCTCTAGGTTAACCAAAAGGATTCCGATGACTTTTTTGGGGCATTGGGGAAGGGTACCTGCAGCCTGAACACAGTTTGTCGCATGTGCACGTGAAATACCTGCCCACTTCTGTGTCAGCAGCACACGTACATGGCTCAGCACATGGCGTGATTTGAAGTGGACCCCTAGTGTCACTTCTTCGACACGACGTTGAAGTGAGCGACAGACGGGGAACGTCTCGGTTACGTATGTAACCTCCGTTCCCTGATGGAGGGAACGAGACGTCGTGTCTTCCCAGCCACGTCGCTGAGCCGAGCCGCTGAGGTGGCCGGAACATTCCTGGCTCCTCAGAAAAATCCTGGATGAACGAGCGTATTTCCCTCGCCTTTATATCCGTATCCGGGACGGGGTATGCAAATACTGTTCGCCAACTCTCATTGGCCTTTTTTCATAGATCAGAGGCATATTCGGCGCTCAAGAGAGACCCCTAGTGTCGGTTCTTCAACACGACGTCTCGTTCCCTCCATCAGGGAATGGAGGTTACATACGTAACCGAGACATTTTTAGCCTATATCTCTGAAACTATTGAAGGGCAATTCAGTTAAATTTAAGAGGTTTTTTTTTTTTGCAGTTAAAGAAGACCTAAGGTTGGTATTTAAAGATTTCATAATCATTGTAGACTAACATGGCTGCTGCTCAAGCAAATATCAAATCTTTTCAGTCATCAGCTGCTGCTAGACACACATCAGGGTTTTAGGTGTACAAGAAGCTCACAGAACTATTTCCCACTAATTAACTATGTCTGTATTAAATGGCCCTAATATTAGCAGTGGGCTTTTCCAGTGTTTTTGGGTTTAACATTTACAGTGAAATCATGAGATACAACTTCTCAGCGGGTGCTAATTACTTCTGTGTTGACTCATTTGTGTGTTTTCCCAAACCAGTCGTCAGATAGAGATAATCAGTATAGACTATTATTTCTTTAGATAGGAATAATTTTAGATAAAAATAAACTAAACTGAAAAGGACAAATTGAAAATGTAGTAGAAAAAAAATTACAATTAAATATGAAACAATAAAAACACAGGTTGTAATGAATAACAGAAGTTTCACTTACTTTAGTAAGTTTAGTTTTTGTCAAGTTTTTGTTACATTTATATATTAACAAATAGTTTTTCTTAGTTGTGAAAGTTAAAATAAGCTTCAAATATTGATGTTGAGTTTACGTTTACAATTTTCGACTATGTGTCCAAGCCTCTCAAAACATAACTTCAAAACTACTAGTATCACAATTTGGGCTGTTTCTAACATGTAATTGGAGGAACAAGCATATATATATATATATATAATTAAAGTCTGTTGACGTTTACGTACACATTTTTTATCCAATCCACAGATTTTATATTAGCAAACTATATTTTTGGCAAGTTGTTTAGAACATCTACTTTGTGCATGACACAAGTACTTTTTCCAATTATTTACTGACAGATAATTTCACTTTTAATTGACTATATCACAATTCCAGTGGGTCAGAAGTTTACACACACTAAGTTAATTGTGCCTTTATGCAGCTTGGAAAATTCCAGAAAATGATGTCAAGCCTTTAGACAATTAGCTTCTGATAGGAGGTATACTGAATTGGATGTGTACCTGTGGATGTATTTTAAGGCCTACCTTCAAACTCTTGCCTCTTTGCTTGACATCATGGAAAAATGTAAAAGAAATCAGCCAAGACATCCGAAAAATAAACTGTGGACCTCCACAAGTCTGGTTCATCCTTGGGAACAATTTCCAAATTCCTGAAGGTACCACGTTTATTAGTACAAACAATAGTACACATGTATAAACATCATGGGACCATGCAGCCATTGTATAGCTCAGGAAGGAGACGCATTCAGTCTCCAAGAGAGGAATGTAGTTTGGTGCGATAAGTACAAATCAATTCCAGAATAACAGCAAAGGACCTTGTAAAGATGCTGGAGGAAACAGGTAGACAAGTATCTATATCCACGGTAAGTGGATATAGTCCAATAGCGACATAACCTGAAAGGCTACTCAGCAAGGAAGAAGCCACTGCTCCAAAACCACCATATAAAAGCCAGACTACAGTTTGCAAGTGCACATGGGACAAAGATTGTACTTTTTGGAAAAATGTCCTCTGGTCTGATGAAACAAATTGTAACTGTTTGGACATAATGACCATCGTTATGTTTGGATGAAAAAGGGGGAGGCTTGCAAGCCGAAGATCACCATCCCAACCATGAAGCATGGGGGTGGCAGCATCATGTTGTGGGGGTGCTTTGCTGTAGGAGGGACTGGTGCACTTCACAAAATAGATGGCATCATGAGGAAGGAAAATTATGTAGAAATATTGAAGCAACATCTCAAGACATCTCAGAAGTTAAAGCTTGGTCGCAAATGAGTCTTCCAAATGGACAATGATCCCAAACATACCTTCAAAGTTGTGGCAAAATGGCTTAAGGACAACAAAGTAGGTATTGGAGTGACCACCACTACGTCCTGACCACAATCGATAGAAAACTTGTAGGCAAAACTGAAAAAGCATGTGCGAGCAAGGAAAAGTTAAACAAATGAAAGGCAATTCTACCAAATACTAACAAAGTGTATGTAAACTTTTGACCTACAGGGAATGTGATGAAAGAAATAAAAGCTGAAATAAATAATTCTCTCTACTATTATCTATCTACTATTATACACATTCTTATAATAAAGTAGTGATCCTAAATTACCTTATATAATGAAAATTTTCTATGATTAAACATCAGGAATTGTGAAAAACTGAGTTTTTAAATATATTTTGTTAAAGGGTATATAAACTTCTGACTTCCACTGTATATACAGTACTGTGCAGAAGTCTTAGGCACATAAGATGTTTCACAAAAAGATTTGTCTTAAGATGGTTAATTAATATCTTCAGCCTTATTGTGTCAATAGGAAATATAAATGTTAGACTCCCAAACATTCCTTTTGCCAATATAATAGAATAGAATAACACGGAGCTCTGCAACAGATGTCATGGACCCCACAGAACCCCCCACTTAACAGTCTGGGATTACATGAAGAGACGGAAGCAGTCTAGACAGCCAAAATAGACAGAAGAACTGTGCTGAATTCTTCAATAATCTTGGAACATCCTATCTGCCAACAAACAAGAAAAACTGTGTACAGGTGTACCTGGAATTGCTGCTGTTTTGAAGGCAAAGGTGGTCACTAAATATTGATTTAGCTTTAATTTATATTTACTGGACTTTGTATGACATTAATTGATCAATGGAAACTATATATGGAATTATTTTTGAAGAAATCATCACTATGCATAATTTTTCAAAAGTGCCTAAATCTTTTGCACAGTACTGTGTGTGTATATATATGTATGTGTATATATATATATATATATATATATATATATATATATATATATATATAAAAATATAAATTAACTCACTGCCATCTGGCCATCTGTGGCTCACCGACTGCACTGATGTGGCCTGATTAAGGTTGGCATTAGAATGGAATGGAATTTGGCCCACTATTGTGAAATTATATAAAATTATACTTTCACAATGGGAGCTGCCGTCACATACAGCCACATTTCACAACGCATTGTCTCCACAAGTATGTTCTCTTTGCAGTTGCCACCAGCTTCAACTACAGGCAGACTTCAACAGAAGATTGGAAAATTCCATATTTCCATAGATGAAACTTAATGCAAAAGAACAACACCTTAACAGCATAGTAACACCCTGGCAACCATCCACAACACTCTACTGTAGTAGTGGTGGTAGTTTGCATGTGCAAACACCACTCACATTTTCTAGACTTTTTGCTGTGATAATGCACAAAACCAATAGCACATTATTATATGCCGATCAACAAAAGTATGTACCACACCAGTTAAATTTCATCTTGGCATATGAAATAAGAAAAAGCACATAACTGCTCTCACACGCAACTACAGATTTGCTGACTGGTTCAATAGATTTTGCACTGTTGCATCTTTCAATAACCGCCTTTTTGCAAAAATCTGCATTAAACAGTGACAGGTTAACAAAACAATCAACAATGAAATGTGCTGCACAAACTGCTAAACTGTAAGATTTGTTAAAAAAACAGCTTGTTTCTAAAATTGGGATCCTTCAGAAGGAAATGCAGAGTGTAAGGATCTATACATCCAGAAAAAAAGCACAGAGTGGTGGAATACATCACATGGGTTTACAAGCCACATGTGGAAATGGCGCGGTGGTAGATCCTACCTGCTGCGAGGGAGGCGTTGCTACAGGGGGCAGCGGGGACTGCCCAAGGGAGATGTGGGTCTGCCTGTAGGGGAACCGTACCACGGAAAACACACACAGGGGGAATAATCCACACAAGGGCCCGTCCTGTGGAGCACCCATTCCAGTACAGAGTAGTTTTAGTACCCGTAGTGGGTGTGGTCAAGGAATTCCTCCACTGAATTTGTGGACCAGAGGGCTAGGGAGGAGTCATCCAGGGAGCCGAGTTAGTGGGATCTCCTGGGATAAGAGTGCACATGATTGCCTCAGTGGAGGGGAAAGGCACTAGGTGCAAGCGGTACACCCGGTCAGTTGTTACCGAGTTCCACCAGCTCGGACCTGAGAAAACACGGGACAAGACCAACTCAACCCTGAGATTGTAAAATCTCTTAAAGTTATTGGGTGTTGCCCAGCCTGCTGCTCTGCAGATGTCTGCTAGGTAGGTGCCGTTGGCCAGTGCCCAAAAGGATGCCACACGTCTTGTTGAGTGTGCTCGAACCCGCAAGGGGGCGGGCATGGCCTGGGTGTGATGTAGCGACCCAGTGGGAAAGCCTCTATTTGGAGACAGCATTCCCTTTCCCATTGTACATGGCACCCCAACCCTGATTGGATGCTTCTTTGGTGACCAGAATGCGTCGGGACACCTGCTGTAGGGGGACTCCTGTCCACAGAAAAAATAATTCTGCCCAAGGGTTGAAAGTCTGGCGCCAGTTGATGGTGATGAACACACAGTGCGTGCCACTTTTTAGAGCCTCTGGAATTGTTATAGAGGAACCGCTGTGCCTGGCTTGATCAAGGGGAGGCATTATAGCACTGATTGTGCATACTCGTTGGTTAGGCGCGCTGTCACATAGACTGAGTCTAACTCCATGCCGAGAAAAAAGATGCTCTGAACCTGGTCGAGCTTGCTAATTTCCCAGTTGACCTGAAGCCCTAGACGGCTGAGGTGCCTGAGAACCTGGTCCCTGTGTGCGCACAGTAACTCTCAAGAGTGGGCCAGGATGAGCCAGTTGTCGAGGTAGTTGAGGACTGCCTCTGCAACCTTCATGAAGAAGCGAGGTGACAGGGACATGCCGAAGGGGAGGACCTTGTACTGATATGCCTAGCCGTCGAACCCGAACCATAGAAAGGGTTGGTGTCGAGGCAAGATAGAGATGTGGAAGTATGCGTCCTTCAGGTCTATCGCTGCAAACCAATCTTGATGCCGGACGCAAGTTAGAATGTGTCTTTGCGTGAGCGTTTTCGATGTACCTGGCGAGGCTTTGCAGCAGGGCAGGGCAGGGCAGGTAGTGTGGCGTCGGGAGGCAAAAGCACCATGGCTCTTCGATGCAGCAGCGAAATCATCATCCAGCTCACGGGGTCTGAGGGAGTAAACAGACTGGCCGTGAGCTGCTCTCACCTCGAGCCCCAACGGAAGCAAACGAGCAGACACGCCAGCCCCAATCCCAAAGAAGGAGGTGCAGCATGGGGGGGGGGGGCTGAAGTGGCTTTCTCTCATGGGAAAAGAAAGCTGTGACTGCAACGTTGCCATGGCTACACAGGGGCGGAAGGGCATCTTTATAAAGACTCGTCCTGAAAAGGACATTCAACGACAGCTGTGTATTGCTCTTTTAGAAAAAATAACTTTCAGCAGTGCTGTCGAAGCTCCCAGGGGCAAAGCTGCACTGCCGTGCACAGAAGAAGAAAGCCGCTGATATGAGCAGTAGATCCAAAAGCTTACGCTCTGTAGAGATGAGTGGAACAGTGAATAAAGCTCGCTGACCACACAACCGCTTGGCTGCAAAGAAAAAAATCTGAATGGAAAGACGCATATTTCCCTCCCTTTATACCCGTATGTTCGGGGGAGGGACATGCAAATTCTGTCTGCCAATTTCTCATTGGCCTTTTCTCAAGTTCAGAGATGCGCAAGGCTCTCAAGAGAGACCCATAGTGTTGCTTCTTCAACACAACATCGAAGTGAGCGACAGACGGAAACACAGTTTAGTTGTGTCACTACCAGTGTTGGGTAAGTTACCCTAAAAACAAAAGTACTACAAATGACTAATTACACATCAAATGTATTGTATTACACTACTTTTTTTACTAAATAAGTATTGAAATATATGCCATCAATAACTGTAAAATAATTAATTAGGCAGATTTGCTTAAGTAAAGGGTTGCAAAATGTGTACACCCTTGAATAAATTCAAATAGTGTTCAATATTTAGTACTTTGAATGTCCTCCATAACTTTTAAATACTGCTCTGACCCTTCTTGACTTCAAGTGCAAGTTCATGACATATTGTCATGCACATCCTCTTACACTCCTGGATGACCTTGTTGATTAAGCTGTTTAATGGGGAGTGATGCTCGACTTACACCACAGGTGCTTAAATAGGGCTGAGGTTGGGTGATATACTGTCTTGTTTATCCACAGGAATGCAGCAGTGGCTTTGAAAAATGTTTAAAGTTGTTGTCATGGTAAAAAAAAGTGCCCAACTTTGTGGTGGGAAAAGAGGGGGCATCTTCTCTTTTAAGATTTTGAAAAAAAAATAAATAAATAAATCTGTGATTTCATTATACCATTGATGAAGTACAATTCACCCAAACATTCAACACACCTAAATCCCCATATAACAACTTTATCACCACTGTACTGTAACACTCCCCTATTTATTAAAATAGGAAGTATTAACACTCAAAGGGATCGGTGCTGCTCTTAAGTGATTCGTAATATGGAGGAAGAATCTCACTCAAACACAGATGTTTAACAATAAACCCAAGTGTATTTAAGAGATCACAGATATATACAAACATATAATGGAACAACGCTGACAAGACAGTGAAATATATATATATATATATATATATATATATATATATATATATATATATATATATATATATATATATATATATGTTGAGGTGGGAATGTCAGGTAGGTATGTAAAGAGTCTCGTTATCCAGAGTGCACGCACAAACAAACAATGTTAGATCGGTCTCACCGGTGTGTGTTCAAACCGTGAGCAGGATCAGTGCGATGAAGTGACTGTTATAAGTCCACAGAGTTGAGTAATCCAAACAAGCGTTATTTGGTCGTACTCTTCCACGGAACGGCATATAATGCTCCAAAAAACAGCCAGCAAAAAGGATAATCCACGCAGATACAATTGTAGTAGAGAGTGAGGAGCAGCTCTCACGATGACCGGCATATCGGTCTCTTTTATTCAAAATGCCAGTCCTTCCTGTTTACATGTTGCGTCATCCCGTGACGAGATCTCACGGGAAGTGATCGCGAGAACATGTATGGGGGCGTCAATATCACATTAGTCAGGGTAAAATACAGCTTACCGGGCAAAGCAATAGAATAATTGTCAAACCAACAATTTAGTCAATAAGCATTATACAAGGAGGTGCTTTGCCTTATGTGGCAACGTTACAGTACATCACTGTGGGTACCATGCACTCCCCAATGTGCTCCTGTGTGACGCCATGCATTTTGGATTCCATCAGAGCCAATAACTAAAAAGAAATTTGGGCTCATAAGGCAAGCATATAGATACTCAAAGGTCTGCACATTTATCAGTATGAGCCATGGCAAAAGCTATACAAGATTTTTATGCTTTGGGTTCAGCAGTGCCTTCCTCAGTGGATGACAACAATGCATTCCACTTCTTTGCAGAGTGTGTCTTACTGTGTGAGATGAAACAATCCTTCCAGTTTGGCTTCCCACTGCTTTTGCCAGCTCTGAGGCACGTGCTTGCCAATTCTTAGCACAAATCACTCATCATGAGGTGAAAGCTTACAGCGACTGCCTAAACATTTTAGCAATCTTGTCACAAGTCCATTCTTTTGAATTTCTGTGTTACTTTTGCTACTGTGTTTTGATCCAATAACAGTGATTTGCTAATACTCTTGTACCATTGTTCCCTTTTGTGCAATTAAATAATTTTATTTTTCATTTTCATTCGATTCTCTCCCGTGTGGTCTATTTGTTGTCAGCACTGAGTCTGAGAGTGATTAAATGAGATAAGAATGAGATTTACACTTTAAACAAGTATGTCTATTTGAGTGTGACTATTCAATAGAAAAATCTGCTGATCAATGTCCCCTCACCTAGCACCAGAAAATATTTTATTAAGTTTTATTTTATAACTTTCAGGAACACGTAATGTACTCATTTTTGCAACACGGCCTTTTATAATTTTGATAAGAAAGAATTTTTAGTATTTGTATTTTAGTTTAGTATTGATATGTTTCATTAGTATCTGATAAACCAGAGATGTTTACACATTACGTTATAAATTAACTCCAGATATGTCTTATTTGTTAAGAGAGAGAGCTGAATTTGTTAGGTTTCAGAGGGGGTGTACTCATTTACATATATATATATACACACACACACATATATATATATATATATATATATATATACAGTGCTGGGGAGTAACAGAATACATGTAATGGGATTACATATTTAAAATACAAAATATAAGTAACTGTATTCCACTACAGTTACAATTTAAATAATTGGTCATTAGAATACAGTTACAATCAAAAAATATTTTGATTACTGAATAGATTACTTTGCATTTTATTGTCATTTGTTTCATTTAATATTTAGTCCTTCAGATGGAAAACATTTATACATATAAAAGATCCAAAGTGCATTTGAACAGCGGTGAAACACTTTCTTATGATGTGTTACATTCATACAAGCAGAAAAATTTAATTTGGACCAGAAGAAATAGAAATAAACCTTTTGTATATTGTCAGCTTTACATTAAGCTAAAATACTATTTCTAGCCATTTTATATGCACATGTTACCAGACACAATCATATTTTTTTATCAAGAAAATTCACGTTTGTTTATAATGTATTTTTTTCTAGTAAGACCTTTGATATTAGCGCACAAATCTTGTTCTTGATAATCATTTTTGAATGTTTTCCTGTAAAAGTATATAAAAATCCTTAAAACAATATCAATTAGATTAATCTTGTTTTAGAAACCACACTGCAGAAGATATTTCGGTTTTTCAGGGAATGTATTTTTAACATTTATATTTTGTCTTACTGTACTGGCAGAGTTTTTATAGTCAAAACAAGTGAAATAATCTACCAGTGTTGAAGAAGTATTTAGAATACATTACTGACCATTACTAATCTAACAAAATATGTTACAAATTACATTTTACAGTATGTATTCTGTAATCTGTAGTGGAATACATTTCAAAAGTAACCCTCCCAAACCTGTATATGTATGTATATATATTTATATTCTTGTTGCACTCTAATCTGTCTTGGATACTACTATTCTGATGCTAGTGAAACTTTGTAATGCAGCACTTTTTGTACCACTGTCTCCTTAAGATTAATCGCTTATGATTCCTCTTTTGTCGCTTTCGATAAAACCATCTGCTAAATGAATAAATGTAAATGATAAATGGTAAAAAAACAAACAAAAACAAAATGCTTCAAAATTTTAACATATGGATTCTATAACTATCCATTACTCATCCATAAATTGATATTACTTCAAAACTGCGAATCTTTAACTTGGAACTGTTAGTGATAGTGAAGAGTGACAGCAAGAGACCAAAAATAAATAAATAAATAAAACAATCAAAAAAAGGGGAAAAATAAAAAGGGTTGATGTTTGTTTTTCCATTATCCAAGCATGCAGTTTTTATGCTGCGCTGAGTGACACTTGCACAATGAATGTGAGTGGGCTGCCATTAGGCTTGGGAGCTGCCAGTGTTTAGGGACTCCATAGCTCAGATAGCTTTTAAATGGCAACCTGTCTAACAAAAAAACACGACACAACACCTCAAACACCCCTGAGATGGAGAGACAGAATATCTCGTCACTGAACAACAGGCAAAACATTCACGTTAAACAAGAAGCCTTTATTCTTCAAAAACTGAAGCACCTGGGTTGCATTTGCTCTTATCGAAATCAATCTATGCTCCCAAATGCCCAGCGGTTTAAACACACTATCTAATTAAAGTCTGCTGCTTGTCAAGTTTTAAATTTTTTGGGTGTTGAAAAGGGGGAATGAGTTTCCTCTGGCTATGTTCACAGCACGTATCTCTTGATGCTGCAGAATGTTTGCTTTCATCCCCCTTTGAAGCGTATTAAAGTAGCCTGACGTTATTTGCTGTCAGCACGTCCAAATGCCACTTTAGTACAATCAGTGTGCCCAACAAGCCATGATAGCACCCAGGCAATCAATCTCTGCGAGCTCTGGCAGTTACACAGACCTAAGGCAAGTCTACAGCAGAGAGACTGTGCAGTGTTTTCACATGCTGAGCACCAAGGCTGGGCGATATGACAGTATATAACATGGGACAGAAGAAATGGCATTCTGCATTGATTTTAGCTGCACTTTTAATACAATGTATATTCATAAGACTTTGTAATCTGAATAGAAATGCTAATATGATACACTGAATTAAAGATTTTCAAAGAGATTACATGAACGGCATATTTTCAAATGTTTTAAACAAAGGGGCTCCCAAGGGCTGTGTATATCTGTGCATATGTGTGTGTTAGCACATGTTCTCAATAAACTAATGAGTTACAGATTCAGGGTCATACTGCCGGCCTTTTAAAGTATGCTTATGATGTTGGTTGTCTCAATCAGCTCCCTACAGTTGTTCAGTCATCAGGGGGCTGGCTCTTCGCTTCTTAAAAAATTCCCAGAATTAACCATAGAAACCAGGGAGATTTGCTGCTCAATGTTCCCTTACCTAAATGTCCTTATGTCTTCTTAATTCTCTCAACAGGATGAGTGGAAGTTTATATTTATGAATTTTTCTCTTTAAAAGAGATTTTGCATGTAAATTTCTTTTATCCTTAATGTGCATGAATTTGCATTTTAATGCTGGAGTATCCCAATGTTAGGTTATGTAGAATTCGTAATGCTTCCATCATGATGGGGTGCAAATATTTAACCACAGTGGTATAGTGTGCCATATTTAACTATGTTTTTTCACTTATGCAATTTTTATGTGAGATTCTATGATTTTTGTGGTTATTAACTTATTCAAATTTCAATCAATCAATCAACAAACCAACCAATTGGCCATATATATATATATATATATATATATATATATATAAGATTATATATATTTTACTTTTATATATAAGATTATCTGTTTTATTATGATTATTCTTACTGTAGTAGGTCTTTTATTGTTAACTCAAGTGTTACATAACTTGAAGCTGCTTTTGCACTTATGTGAGACTTATTGTTCATTTATGAATAATCTTATCTTTTTGTTTAGTCCATCAAGTTCCAAATCAAAATTGAAAATGATCAAATTAGATTAAGTACATTTTATATGTGAAGTTTTTAATTCACTGCATTATCCCCTTTTAAAGGGCACTTTCATGAGGAATCTAATTTACCTTGATCTTTTGACGTTGCTCATGTGGTAGAACGTGTTGTCCACTAATCGCAGGGTTGATGGTTTGACTCCACATGCCAAAGTGTCCTTGGGCAAGACACTGAACCCCAAGTTGCTCCCAATGGCAGGCTAGCACATTGCATGGCAGCTCTGCTGTCATTGGTGTGTGAATGTGAGTGTGAATGGGTGAATGGGATGCAGTGTAAAGCGCTTTGAATACCACTAAGGTTAAAAAGGTGCTATATAAGTGCAGACCATTTACCAAGAGGTCATTGTAATATAAAAACTTTTTTTAAGTTTCAGAACTCAAAACGTCCTCCTCACTGCAAAAAAAAAGCAACCAAGAAGCTGCCAAAATGAATTGTTCTCTACTTCCTCCACATTGTGATGTCACACTGTGGAATACATTTGCATTTGACCACCTCCTCAACAACACATCAACACATACTTCAGGTCATCATTTCTGTAGCCCCACCCAGTAGTGGCGAGCAGTGAGATGGCAAGAAGAGAGAGCCTGTCAGTCAAGAGCAGAGAGCCAATCATAACAGTGGGCATTTACTGTAAAGGAGAAGCAGCACCAAAACCGTGCATTTCTGAATGTGGGTCAGAATGAAGGTGGGAAATGATCATGTTTCACATGTTTTTGTTTGTTTTAGTTTTGTGTGTGTGTGTGTGTGTAAAACATTTTACTAATATTAGAAGCAAATCTCAAGGAACATATTCAAATTATTTTGAGAAAGTCATGTCATGATTCCGTTAATGTATAAATAATTTGTCCATTCAATTTTGAGCAGAAATAAATAGATTGCTAAAACTTTTTAGCTGGTTATTTGACTGGTTATTTTTGGATGCATGTACTCTCACCTTCCACATGTTGGCTTCTTTGCCATAAACCACAGCCATGTTGTTGACTTTGTCTCTCCGTATGTTGACTCTTGCAGTCTGGTTTACTTCCTCTGTCACAAAACCCATGAAGGAGTTATCAGGGGTGTGTGCTGTGGGAGATACAGAGTATTTTTAATTTCATAAATGTGAATGCAGTACAGACGCACTGAGGCAATACAATTATGTATGTGGTCATTGGAATGGGACAGCTAAATACATTTTTAATAAAATTTCAAAGAGAGAAATATTCTTGTTGCATCCTCTATCAGGGTTTGTTGTTTTTATTTATTTATTTTTAAACATATGGGATATTTGCAGGAACAATAGATTATATTAATAATCCATGTTTGAAATGCCACATGTTGATTTTTTTATTTGTACATTTGTAATATACCTGTATATGTATTTTATAAAATTAAATAAATCAATATTTAATCTATGATAGAAGAACGGTTAATTTTCCAGAATGCTCCAGAATTTATGCCATATTGTTATATCAGTATTTATTTAGTGAAGTTATCTGACAACAATGTGGTGGACATTTTGAAGTGTAATCAGGGGTGTGTGCTGTGGGAGATACAAAGAGTATTTTTAATTTCATAAATGTGAATGCAGTACAGACGCACTGAGGCAATACAATTATGTATGTGGTCATTGGAATGGGACAGCTAAATACATTTTTAATAAAATTTCAAAGAGAGAAATCAATATTTAATCTATGATAGAAGAACGGTTAATTTTCCAGAATGCTCCAGATTTTATGCCATATTGTTATATCAATATTTATTTAGTGAAGTTATCTGACAACAATGTGGTGGACATTTTGAAGTGTTGTGAGGCAAAGTATCCAAAAAGAAACAGTTGTACCAGTTGCCATGTAAAATCACGGGCCGATTTCTCTTCCCATTTCTCTACCCGCTCGGTTCTCCCGATGGCCAGTCTGCCCCTGATCGGCCCAAAAGTGCGTCGGTTTTAGTAAATTTTGTAGATTTTCCTGTGATTCCAATTTAAATTCCAATTTAACATCCTGTGGGGTGTGTCAAATCAATTCTTTAGACTGTAATTTTGCCCAACCCTGTCTTCTCTTAATATACTTAAATGAGAAACAGTATTATGCTACATATGCTACACAGACGCAAACACTCTGCAGCTTTATCAGAGAACAGCTGCTTCTCTTCTCCTGTGAACACATCATGGACTACTGCTTACAGATGCTTTATGTCTGCAGCATCTGCTGCCTACAGCAAACTCTGCATACATACACTCAGAGTTCTTGTTTTCTGTGCTATGGTTCTTAAAGTCAGTAAATTCAGAAACACAGCACTGCTAAGATACAAACTATAGTAGGGCAGGGCAATGTGACTCCAAAATGTTTGATATTTTTCAGCCTATTGATAATATTCTATATTCATTTTGATAATTGTGTATTTGCTCAGAAATTACATAAAAGTGATTTTAAATTAGAGTAACCATAATTTAACCCAAACAGTCTTAGTAGCCTGTAGATTCAAATGTTCAATGAAAAAAATTAAATATAAAATAAATACATAAAAAAATGGTTAAAAATAATGAATGTTTCCCTCAGTTTCCACTAAATCCACACAAGAAAAATTATGAAATTAAAATATATATAATTGATTTGCTCCAATACAACAAAAAAGTAATAAAAAATCATAACTTCCCTAAATATTTTAGTAAAACAATAGGCTAGAGAGTTGCATTATCATGGTTTAGGTCCTCTTTAGCAAATGTAAATGAGGAATTGTCAAACCAATCAAAAGTAAAGTATGGAGTGCCACAGGGATTAGTTTTAGGGCCTCTGCTTTTCTCCTGGTTTATGCTTCCCCTGGGAGATATGATCAAGAATCGTGGAATAAGTTTCCACTGGTATGCCGATGATACACAACTTTATATTTCTTCAAAACCTGTGAGATTTCACAATTCTCCAAAATAGCAGAGTGTATCAAACACTAATCGCATAAAGATTAGATGGCCAGAAATTTCCTTTAACTCAATTCTGACAAAACAGAGGTACTGTTGGACCAAAAACTTCTTAAGAATAAGCCGCTAAAATATAGTTTGACTATATTTTATATGGATGTATTGTTTCATCATCTTCAACAGTGAAGAACTTAAGTGTTATATTTAATACCAATCTGTCCTTTGAAAATCAAATTACCAATTTTTGTAGAACAACATTCTTCCACCTAAGAAATATTGCTAAATTATGACACATGCTCTCTGTTGCTGATGCCGAAAAACAAATTCATGTGTTCATGACCTCAAGACTAGATTATTGTAATGCATTACTGGGAGGATGTCCAGCAAGTTCAATAAATAAACTTCAATTGGTTCAAAATGCAGCAGCCAGGTGATCATATTAGCCCCATTTTATCATTGACTACCTGTTAAAATTAATATAAATTTTAAAATTCTGTTAACCACATACAAAGCTTTGAATGGTCTAGCTCTGCAGTACTTAAGTGATCTTCCACTCTATATTCCATCACGTTCATTACAATCGCAAAATTCTGGCCTGTTAATAGTTCCTAGAATATCATAATCCACAAAAGGCGGTAGATCCTTTTCATATTTGACTCCTAAACTATGGAATAGTCTCCCTAATACTGTTCGAGATGCAGACAACAATCACTCAGTTTAAGTCTAGACGAAAGACTCATCTATTTAGCCAGGCATACACCTAATTTATCCTTCAACTCACAATTAGGCTGCTTTAGTTAGGTCTGCCGAAACCAGAAACCAGAATCAGTGATCATGATCTATAACTCTGCAATAATGGCAACTATGCTAATATTGTTTAATTTTTTTCCTTGTCTCAACCTCGGGACTCCTATCTTGAGGTCACCAGAACCAGCTGGATCCAGCACCATTCCTGCTTCGTGTTGGATTCCACTGCTACACACACTTCAGTCTATTACGATGGACTTCAGAGGATGAACTGATGCCAACTCACTCCAACCATAAGACATGGGAAACATCATATGCTTTTGCCTGAACCTTGGATTTAGGTTAAACCTCACCAAAATTCCAGGCCAGGTTGAACTGCGATGAACCTAACTGATCTCTGCCTGCATCATCTCGGTCTAATGATGAACTACACTCTTGAAATGGAATACATAGACTATCAATTCATTGCCAACATAACACTTCATCAGCCAACTAACAAGGAAAACTGCATCTATGTGAATTCATCTTAATCTTACAGTTCAAACAAAATCTTTGTTTTAAATACTGACTCTTAACACTTACTTATTTGAATTATTTTAAACCATGACTTGCACTATACATAAGTAATATTGGCATTATATATCTGGTTTCTCCCAAGTTTATTTTTCTCTGTTAACCTACATCTTACTGAGTTTTGTGTTCCTTGCCACAGTCGCTTTCAGCATGCTCAACGGGGTTATAAATACAATAATTATTTAATTACTTATTTTTAAACACAATTCACAATCATATTTAATCAAACTACACAATGATGACTCTAAGAGATTATAGATATTACAGTTTCATCTTCTGTAAAGCTGCTTTGAAACATTGTGTGTTTTGAAAGGCACTATACAAATAAAAATGAATTGACTAAGACAATTGATGACAGACCATTAAGTTACTGAAAAATAATGCACACCCGAGGTGGTAATGTGCAGCAGAGTGGCCATTACTCCTCGGGTGTGCATTATTTTTCAATAATTCAACAGGCTGGGGTCAATTATTCCACTTATACCACGATTACCACACTTCAAGACATCGTTCAGGGTTTCATCTCAAGACATTTTCTGTTTTTCACCCCTAAAACGCTCGTGAGTTGAACCACTTTCTTCCGCCACAATTTCAGCACCTTGCTTTCATAAGCTCAATCTTTTGTTGCTAGTATGAAAATGTCAATTTCCATGCTTTTCCATACTCTACACATTTATGTGTGTGTTTATGTATGCGAGTTAGAAAGTGAAAGAGAGAAACTGTGTGTGGGAATTACTTCTGTTTTATGCGGTGCTTGTCAGCAGTTACATCGTTTCAAATTGCCAATATGTACGTTTAAGTATACTTCTAAGCAGCAGTGAGTGTCGCCATATTTGTATATAGCTTTTAAGTTGATAAACAACTGTTTACAACCCCACTGAGTCACATGGGTGTGCTGACATGAAGACTCTGTGTATTGCTTGTGTGTGTGTGTGTCTGTGTGTGTGTGTGTGTGTGTGTTGTGTGTGTGTGTGCGCACGCGCATTTGTGTGTGCATGTGTGGTTGAGAGTGAAAGAGAGAGAGGGAGTGCGAGGGCGCTTTTCAACAGAAATTGAAATTCATTTTGGAAATTATAGTCATTGTTTGTCATTCTTATCAGATGTACTTGGCCAGTGTCTTTGTTTTGATTGGTTATTTTGTTGTGTTAGCCTGTATAGCTCTTTGAAATAACTGAAATAATTTGGCATAGTGATATGGAAACGTTATATGGTCAAGACCTGGAACTACTTCATATCCTTATATATACTTCATATATAACTTTTATTATCTTGAGGACTTTTTTGTAATAATACACTGTATTTCTGTTGTATTTACTTCACCTGGAGCTTTTATTTTGCCGGAACACTGAAAGACCAAGACGTATCTAAGTTTCTTTCTTCATGAAAACAGAATTTAAGATTTTTAGGATTTCATTTCAGGCCTCTTCCTTTAAACTGCTTCGTTAATTGTTACCAACGGTGGGATTGCTATGGTCCAATCATGGCAGCACAGGTTCTCTGCCTCTGTTGGCATTTGATGGCATTTACTACATGTCCACCACCATGACTCCATAGATCTCTGCCTCCCAGAGACTTGTGATTTTGCCACTGCTGAAGCCTCCTCCATCTCCCTCAGTTCCTCATCAGTGTATTCTGGCTCAAATAGGTAGGGCAAAAAACTCAATCGCCTCTTCTCTTCTAAAATCAAAATCCTCTGAAAACGTGTTTGAAATTGTTTTGGACTGTTTTGGTTTGTGAAAGGTGCTTGGTCTGTGCAAGTTTCTCTTGTAAACAATGACGTGCTTCCTGCCTCCTCCATGCGTGAGTGAGCGCGTGTCACAGAGATGTGCAGAAGCGAACATTTGTAGTTAAAAAGTATATAAGTATTGTTTTGTTTATAAAAATAATCAATTCTTTGGGTTCAGAAGAACTTTATTTGCCAACTGGATTCATGTGGAGTATTTTGATGCACCCTAAATATGCATTTTGGAGCATCCATAAATGGAGTACATTCACTTGCATTGTTAAAAGGAGGAGGATAAATTAAACCCTTAAATTCTGTGCTGATGAAGAAACTCTTTATTAAATTACTTTATTCCTTAAAATGACAGTGACTTTAAAATGTTGTTCATCATGAGCCCTGTGCGTGTCACACAGAAAAGAATGCCGTCCATCCACTCTGACGTGCACAATTTTATCCACAATAACCACACATTAAATCACTATAACAAAGAGCTAAATATCATAAAATGAACAGACAAAACATGACATGATACATTACAGCAACGTAAAGGGAGCAATACTTCTTTTATGCGTCACTATTAGACTACATACAGTACACTTAAAGAATAGAGCAGCATTTATCTGGCACAAATCTGGATATGATAGATCAATATTTTCTGCAATTTGATCATTCTGAGATTATGGGCATTAAAAAAAATTGTTAGCTTTCCCTTGAATCAGTTGCACAATTTCCTGACAGAAATTTTCTGTGTTCAGATATAATTTTTCTTAGAAGATTTTAAATCAGTTTTGTGAATAATAAATGTTAATTGCAGCAAGTGTTCATTTTATGTATGTAATTTTGTGTATGTCTCATTTTGTATTAAATTGTGTTATATCATTTATACACATATAGACTGTCTATGTCAATATTGGCCATTGGCCACCCTGCTTTCAAGACAGCGGGCAATTAACGTTGGGCCCTGAAAAACCCATATTGGTCGACTACTAATCTCAATTAGGGTGACAGCATTACATTGAACACACCAATTTATATTAAATATAGTGCTGTCAGTTGATTCAAATATTAATTGTGATTAATCACATCATTTTTATAAGTTAATAGCGATTAATCTCAGATTTAGAAAGAGCTTCATTTTATATACTTCATTCTATAGATCTTTGATTCTATATACTGTAAACTTCTTTTCCTCTCAAAATGAATTTAGTTCCTTCTTAGAAAAGAAAACATAACAATATATATCAATCATTTTTTATCAACATTTTCCAAAGTATTCCACAGTAAAAATATGCACAAAAAGCACCAATTGTTTTTTAAACAATTTCCAAAGTTTAACCATCTGGGTTCTGAGGGTGTTTTGGGCCCTGGAGAAGTTTTGACATGCCTTGATATTTGTGTTTTTTTTTGTTGCTTAAAAACATATTAATTAATTAATGTCTGATAACACTGTATTCAGCACAAACTGGGCTACAATAATATGTGAGCAACACATGTGTACATGTTTGTATTTTTGAGAAAATAAAGTTTATGTACGTTTTAAAAAAAAAAAAATTAAGTCATTAAAATAAAGCCAAATAACACATACTAGACATTTGTCCACAAGCTTTTTGAGAACTGGATCTTGTAGTCTAGAGTTTTTGCTACAAAATGATGTGAAAACCATCCTGATCACTCATTCATACAAAACAATATAGTAATTTAACTTTTGTAAGACACTTTTAGTGTTAGAAAGGTCATATGCGAGGAGGCGTGAACTATCATGAATATTGACAAAAGGACCCCTACCCTGGGCCTATCACTGAGGAATGTGACAGAAAAAGAATGAATGTGATGAGACATAATTATCAAAATCAAGTTTTAAGTTAAAAGAAGTAGGGATGCACCGAAATTTTGGCCACCGAAAATTTTCGGACGAAAATGGCATTTTTTGTTTTGGCCGAAAGAGAAAAAAGGCCGAAAATATGAGTCGAAAATATATGCCTCCCTGCCCCTCAGTGCTCAGGTTTCACTCTCAATCGACCTAATCATAATTACGGCGCTACCAAGCAAAGGCCGATGTCAGCGGTGTGGAAATACTTCAAAGCAGTGCGAATGCGACAATCCTCTTACTACTGGCGCATAAACAAAGATCGCTTTCCATTGCTTGCACTGATTGCACGAAGGTATTTATCTGCCCAAGCGCCAGCACAGAGAGAGAGAGACTATTCAGTGCAGCATCTCATGTTCTTGATGAGAAGAGGAACCGTCTCTCCTGCCAGAAAGCTGAGCAACTTTTGTTCTTGAAGAGAAACCTGACACTTTTACTTAAATAGAAAGCAATCCAATTTGCTGTGTGTATAGCAATTACATTAAAATAGGTTTAGCCCTGCAAAACGTTGTTCTTCACTTGAGGCTACATCTGTCGTTTACAGTTGAGGTTGGTTTTAGTTTTATTACTGCTGTTTTGCACTGTTGTTTTACACAATAATTTTATATTAAAGTATAACTATGTTTACATAAACAGAATAGAGGCCCTCTGCCATTCTGTGTTCTGCCTGTTGTTTTCATTAAAATGACTGTGTATCATTTTTAAACTTTTTGTATTTGCAAGATGCTAGCCTAGAGCTGCTAAATTCATTACTTGACTGCTGTTTTGCATATCATTAGAGTTTTCTAGAACGATAATTGGTAAATATATATATATATATATATATCTGTTGAATTTGATTATTAAAGAACTGAATAAAGAATAATAGATTTAATATTGTTATAATATTTTTTTCTGTCAATTTTGGTGTGTTACTTTCAATAAAAGTGTGATAATTTTATTGATTTGTAGTTTTTCAATTCAGAATCATTAAATTCATGAAATTAATTAAAAAGTATAATATTAATACAATTATATTTAAAAAGCTATTTTAAAATAGGTATTAAAAAAAAAGTTGTTTTCGGCCAAGTGCATCCTGAATTTTCTTTTTCGGCCCAGAATTTTCATTGCGGTGCATCACTAAAAAGAATGAATCTGACTATATATTTTATTTACATAAAGACTTAACTTAATTTTAGACCTAAATTATGGCATATTTAAAGTGCATTTTACTCATTAAACCTGAACACATATTTGCAAGCAACCTTCATTGATGATGAGGCAGCATAAACACTAGATAAATTATAATCTAAACACTTCTAATCAATATACCATTTATATCATATTACAAATCATATTTATATCTTATTAAATTGCCTGCTTTAGCTGAAACAGCATTTAAATGTAACTAAAACTTGCGTATTAGAACATATTTCAAATTTCAATACTCTGAATCCTGTCTGGCAAGTCTGGAAACAGTCCCACTAGTAAAATATGTACATGTTTATATAAAATAGCATGTCAACTAATGAAAACTAATTGACTTACTCATCCGAAATTGTATCCTCGGCTGGATCAAGTCTCTCTTCAAAATGCAAATGTTCATCGGAGTCCCGCTCTTCTTCTGAGGAAAATGTGAACTCTTCATCACTATCCAGGAGCTTTCTCGCCTGTGTATCGTGCGATCTTCCAAATGCGTAGAAAAGTGAATGAACTAGATGTTTTTAAGGCACAGTTGGGGGCGTTTACCATTTGCGTTGATCGCCTCAGCACATTACCGTATCAATTAGCTGAGCCAGGTGAAACTGTACATCGCTTTGTTTCATACAGATTACATTGCATGAGAATATTTGTTTTAAATTTGAATTGTTTTATTTAAAAGATGGATAATTTTATGTTTTATGTCTGCTGTAATGACGAAAAAATCCAGCAGGATGCATCGACCCCAGAGGGTTAAGTGTGAGGATGATTTACTGAAAGAATTGGTCCCCATAGGTTCCCTATTCATTGCAATGGGCATTAAATATTTAAGCCTCATCCTCTACAATATTAATCGTGGCTATCCACTTTGCAACAGCAATCGTGAAGTCCTGGTGGATACAAACATTTTAGAGACTGGGGCGAGGAGCAATGAGTAAGTCTGTAAAAATGTTGTGAAAAATATTAAAATGGAAATCCCTGTGCCACGTATTACCTGTTTTTGGGCTTAGACATTTATTTTGAAATAATTGTTTAGTTCCCCGTTCCTGTTTCCTGTTAGTTTTGTAGTCCTTTATAGTTTCATTTCATGATTGGTTTTCCCCTGATTGTTTTCCCCAGGTGTTCCTTGTTCCCTTGTTTGCACTTGTGTATTTAAGCCCTTGTTTTCCCTGATTTCTTTGTCAGTCTTCGCATGTGTTGTCATGTTCTGTGCCGGTTACCTGTGTTTTGTTTTCTTTATTCTGAGTTTCTTTGTTCATCTTTATTCTGAGTTTCTTTGTTTATCTTTGCTTTATTAAAAGCTGTGCTTAGATCCTCATTCCTTATCTGCCTCGTCACACCCTGCAAATACTGAGGACATGCAACTTTGAGTATTATCTTTGGCATCAACTCACAATATTTATCTAAAGGTAATATGGCAGCATTTTTAGTGAATACAGCTGAGCTTGAGGCAAATGTTCCAATCTTTTCAATGTTATTTTAAGGATTTCTTCAAGCTGTGAAACATGGAAATGTGTCGTCAATGTTTTTCTCCTTCCTGATGTCTCTTTATTCTCTTGCCCTTTTTAGGATTAAAATTAGTTATGTGATTTTACTTTTTCAATTAATTAGTGAAGTAATCTGTGTGGCAGGGCAGAGGGCGGGGCCGGGTCGTGACGTTACACACCCTGTCCCGTATCAAGCTTTCGAGAGGGATAAAGGCCGATGGCAGACGAGAGAGAGAGAGAGAGAGAGAGAGAGAGAGAGAGAGAGAGAGAGAGAGAGAGAGAGAGAGAGAGGGATGGATGGATGGATATCATTTATGGACATGTCCTTCATGTATGTGTGTTTGACCTTTTGTGTTAAGATTATAATTACGATATTATTTATATCATCCAGCCGGTTCTCGCCTCCTCCTTTCCCTTAAATCCTTTACAATCTGATTATGATTATAGAAAAGTAATATGTAATTTTAGTGGATTATTTTTCAGTTATTTACAAACACCACAAATAGCTGATTAGCTCTTAACTGTAAGGTGGGACTTTTATGAATACTGCCATGTTTAGTGTTGAATATACATCCTATTCATCTGTATTAGAATGTCTTGTTTCTCTGATAATAAAAAGAGAGAGGCTTACGGAACATGGTCATGTACTGCTTGCAGTTGAGGTTCCAGTAGCCCCAGTTGGTCCTGTAGCCATGCAATGTGGCATACTCCTCATGATTATATGCTGGCTCTGTGCCAAAGGTGTCAATCACGCGGATGTGGCACCTGCGGATACAAAAAGGTGAGTGTCAAACATGTAGTGAAATTAACCTGACATCTGTTAGCTAGCTTTCATGCGGTACTGCATAGATCAGCTAATTAGTTGAGGTATCGCAAATGCCTTTCCATTGTACACAAAGATTTGTAACTAGTTGCCCCTAATAAACATACTACAAAAACAATTATATATTGCCCACATAGTTTTCCTAAATTTGTCCTCCCAAGTTTTGAAACATTCTATGATACCAAGCAATAGAAAGACAGTGTTTTTTTTTCTTTTTTTTCCCCATGGGTGTTGGTTATTCATGTCGAAGATGTTACAGATATTACAGCTAATTTTCTGCTTTGAAAATGTGTATTGGGAAATTGATTTACTATGACTTAATTTACAATGTTTTCTACTTTGGCAACAATCTCAAGGTTCTCTTCTTGCACTGTCAAAAAAAGTGGTGGCCAGTGCTAAAGCATTTTACCAATCAGACATTGGCATTATTAATTCTGGTTCAAATAATGGCCAGCATCATCCAAACACTGCCAACAGTGTTAAAATAAAATTTTGCACTATACATTTTGAATCTACTGATTATCATTGTCCCATGTCTGCCAACCATGTTGAGTGGTACAAACATCATCTGCAGTTTGAAACTTAACTTTTGGTCCAATGTTAGGAGAAATGGACCCCCCCAACTGAACTTCGGCTGACATCAAAAATATGTACTTCCGGCGCATGCATTAAAAGTAGTATAACATGGGAATTGACCTCATAAGGAGTGGTTACTTTCAAGTCATAACTTAAATTCATTTAAACAAGCCATCAGAGGTTGTAAGGGGTGTTTATCTTTATTTTATAGGAAAATATAATTGAGTGTCATCAGCGTATAGGTGAAAAGACACTCCATACTTATTAAAAATCGAAGCCAAAGGGAGCATATACAGCAAAAACACTGGATCGTTGATAAAGTGTACACGATAAGTGTGCCAGAGATGGATTTGAGCACTCTGCCAGTTAAAAGGACTGAGAAAAGTACAGTCTATGGTCAGAGAAAGTTTACAAGAAAGTAAAATTTAGAGTATGGTTTAGAGGCACAGCACACATGAATTTTAAAATTGCCCAGTTGCAGTATTTTTTCATGCCTGTTAACTAGGTCACCTAGTAATATAGCAGGTTCACTTAGAAAGTCTTTATTTTGCTGAGGTGAATGATATATTAGAGCAATAACGATAGGATTTGCTAAAACTAATTTAAAAGTTGCACCTCAAAACCATGATATAAGCCAGTGGGTAAAGATCTGTAATTAAAAGTGTCTTTAAAAGCAGTCACAAGACCCCCTCGACACCCCCTAGACAAATGAAAAATCGTTGAATCGTTGATAAAGTGTACACGATAAGTGTGCCAGAGATGGATTTGAGCACTCTGCCAGTTAAAAGGACTGAGAAAAGTACAGTCTATGGTCAGAGAAAGTTTCAGTACTGATTTCAATATCAGAAATTGAAAATACACGAGTTAAAATCATGTCCAGTGTGTGACCATGAGAGTGCGTGGGACCAGATACACATTGAACAAAGTCAAATGACTCCATTAAGTTTAAAATTTAGAGTATGGTTTAGAGGCACAGCACACATGAATTTTAAAATTGCCCAGTTGCAGTATTTTTTCATGCCTGTTAACTAGGTCACCTAGTAATACAGCAGGTTCACTTAGAAAGTCTTTATTTTGCTGAGGTGAATGATATATTAGAGCAATAACGATAGGATTTGCTAAAACTAATTGTAAAAGTTGCACCTCAAAACCATGATATAAGCCAGTGGGTAAAGATCTGTAATTAAAAGTGTCTTTAAAAGCAGTCACAAGACCCCCTCGACACCCCCTAGACAAATGTGGAAAGTTTAAAAATTACAACCATGAGGCATCAGTTCTGAAAATGGATCTAATTCGCCTGGCTTAATCCAATTCTCCGTAACACATATATCCATCGCATGTGAAGTCGTTTAGAATAAAAGTTTTGTTTACAAAAGACCAAGCATTAATTAGAGCCATCTTCTGCTGTGATGAATCTATCTCTGACTGTTTCACAGCACAGTGGACGAAGATTTTCCTCCATGGCAACAGCGAGGAAATATTCAGTGAGGGGTTGCTGAAAAGAATCCAGGTACGATAGGGTGCAGCCATCGATACAAACCATCCTGAGAATGCTGACCAACACTGCATTGATGGGCAAGCTTAGATCCACCAATGTAGAGTTGCAATTGGATGTTAGAAAAGACTTAAACAGAAGCATAACAAAAGTCAGAGGTAAACTCAAGGAGGACCGCAGATGGCATGCCATAGACACCAACACTATTTGGTTTCCCAAATATACCCCCCCCCCCCCAAGCTTTAACATATCGAATAATTCATCAAGGCAACTGACACAATTGATTATAATCTCTAAAATGATACCTGACAGCCATCAGTGTTTCAAACCATATTACACATAACTCAAAGGAACACTAATCTCAGCCAAGGTAACTAAAAAATAAACCCATGTCATAATTAACATTAAACATAAATATAACCCCTAATAACTTTTAAATGTTAGCACCTCTCAATCAGTCCACAAAACCTGCACATATGTTCCTCATTATACAATGACAACAGCCAATAGCAAGTTCTCAAGCATTAACATCAACAGATGTTAAAGTATATTCCTAGTAAGGACTATAATTCAGTGTAGTTTTAACATTTGAATTTGAGATTCGATTTGAATCTCTTTAGTTAGATTACATAAATAATCAAACTAAATAACTATTCTGTCACTGTGATTTGACAATGTTGGAAGCTTGTCAGGTATAAATTGGCCATTTAATAATTTTTTTTAATAAATTGGCCATATTGACTGCAGAATATTATGATGTCACAACCAGCCCAGTTTGCCCCCAGAGCCCCCCCCACACACACTTCAAAACACGTCTCGGCACCGTTCAATCAGGGCTTATTTGTGGCAGGCCTCAAACATTCCTCTGTCATCAAAATCCAAGCAAAAATCATATATTGAGGGCACGGCCCATACAAACTAGCCAGCTCTCTGTACAGAGAATTTGCTGCTCTGACTTTTGAATGGTAAACACTTATAAGGGTTATGATCACAGAAATCCCTTCCAGAAAAATCTGACTAAAAGGAGGCAAGTGGGAAAAGAGAAAATAAAGTGAAGTCTCTTATATAAAAAAACCTCCAGTATGAATTACTGTTATCAGTGAAGAGCTATTTGTTAGCACTGTCAGTATCAGTTCCTGCTACCTGGAAATGTAAAAATCGCACTCGATAGGCACCATTTATAACTGAATAGTGAATAGACCTTATTCACGCTAGCACCATCTTTGGCATCTCAGACTGTGAGGGTTAGACTTACCATCTCTTCAATGCCACGCAAAAACACTTTAAAATGCAGTATAGTCCATTGAAGAGACTGTACATCTATTCCTCACAGAATCGTTGTCAAAGATGGCACTAGCGTGAATAAGGTCTGTGCCTTTTAAATTCAAAACCCAAATGTTTGAAATGAAACCACAAATAGCATGAAGTATTGTAAGAATTGAAGATGTGAAATTAAGTAGAATTAAAATGTTATTTTTTTTTATAACTTCATTTTCAGTATGATTTACTGTTAAATATAAACATGTTATCATACAACATATGGACTATATTTCTAGAAACATTTAGATCATGTTAATAATCAGTGTTTAAAATAGAAATGTGTATTCAATTTATATTTCATTACAAAATAAATTAAATTTGATGGATAATGGTGGAAGAACACTCCATGTGAAAACCATGTAGTAGACATTTTGTGATGCTGTGGCAAAATCTGTTTTTATGGCTGTATTAAAGGGTTAGTTCACCCAAAACAGAAAAATCAGTCATTGTTTACTCACCCTGTGTTATAACGCTATATTACTTTCTTTCTTTTTCTAAACACAAAGGGAGAAATTGTGAAACAGTGTTGTGCTCCATTTGATGTCATCCAATGGCAGTTTATGGTGACCACCTCTTCAAGATTCAAAAGCATGCAAAGGTATAATCAGAAGTCTTATTCCATGAGACACACGATTGATATGAAAGCATATAATGAGGTTTGGAGCAAAACAAACCAAAATCTCATGCATTATTTAGTGAAACTGTTGACTGACTGAGCAGCATCTGTCACCAGATGGGATGTTCAAGCACAACCGTGATATTAACCGCAGAACACAACACAGCTGTACACAAACCAGAGAACAGAACTTACTAAATATGTCTGAGATGAGTTTGTTGTTGGAGAATAGATGCATTTCTATGCTATCATATTTATTTCTCAATCAAACTGAGACACAGACAGAGGAGGCTAAAGGCAGCCACAGTCACACCATGTCCTAACCTGACAGCAAATGACATGCAATAAACGGTATATTTTCTTTGTTAATCAGAGTTTTTATTCAAACCAGCTGTGAAGAGCATCAGGATATCCTATTGATCACTTGGTTTCTATTTTCTGCATCGCTCTGGGTAACCCGGCCTGCTATAAACTAACAATGGTCCAAAAACTTTCTCATAACAGTATATTGAAGCCAGCAACTCACTAGCCAGTTAAAAACAACACGATTTTGGGCAAGAATGTTACACCTATCAAATGTTTTTGCTGAGGTATTGCTCTCTACAGCCGGAGGTATGCCACATACTCACCGGTTCAGAATGGAGAAGAACCTCTCTCTCTCTGTCTCTCTCTCTCTGTTTGATTGAGAACTGAGGATGGACATGGAAATCTGTTCTTGGACTACAAAGTCATCAGATATTTGGGGAGTTTGTTTCTCTGGTTTGTGTGCAGCTGTATTGTGTTCTTTTTCTTCTATGGTATTGCTGTGATGGACCTGTTTTTAGATAAACAAAACACATTTTCACTTCAACGTCCCATTTCGTCTATGGGCTGCATGATCTACTGGTCTCATGCATCCTCATGAACGTGCAGAGGAGAGCAAATTTCGGTCACCAGTTTCAATAAATAATACAATACATTTCGGTTTCTCACCAAAGCTCATCATATGTCTCATGGAATAATTTCTTCTGCATGTAGGGGAAACTGGCTGTCCTCTCCTTTTGTGCTGTCTTGCCCTCGAACCATTATCAGCCGCAATAAGAAAAGAGGATGATTTTCCTGGTATTGTATCAAGATGTGTGTTGCATAAAGTTCTACTTAACGCAGATTATCTATTATTTGTCTCCGACCCTATTAGATCTATGCCTAGCCTTCATAAAATTAATGAATCTGAAGCTCTTGCTCTAAATGCATATTGCCCTGCCACGGCTTTCCAGTCAGGTGCCTTACAATGGCCCAATCAAGGCATTAGGTTTTTTATTTCCTGCAAATTTTAGAAATTTGGCCCATTACTGAAAAGGTTCTTATGTGATGTGGATAGGTGGGCTCCACTGGATTTGTCTATGGGAGGGAAGGTCAATGTTATAAAAATGAACTGTATCCCCAAATTCATGAATATAAATTTATTCATGGTATGAAGTTCTTTTTTTTTAATTCTGTGTTTGATTTACACCAAATGTAATGGGACTCCTGTCTTCCACTTTCAACTCATTAGTCCACAAACATTCTCCCAAAAGGTGAGGATCATCAAGGTGTTTTTTTTGGCACAATTCAGACGAGCCTTAATGTTCTTCTGGGTTAGCAGTGATTTTCACCTCATCACTCTTCCATGGATGCCATTTTTGGTCAATGTCTTTCTGATAGTGGATTAGTGAACTTTATTGACGCGAAAGAGGCCTGCAGTTCCTTGGATTTTGTCCTTGGCTTTTTTGTGACTTGCTGTGCTCCTGGAGGAATCTTGGAAGGTCGGCCACTTCTAGGAAGGTTCACTACTGTGCCAAGTTCTCTCCATTTGGAGATAATGGCTCTCAGTGTGGTTCTTTGGAGTACCAGAGCCTTTAAAATAGCTTTGTATCCCTTCCCAGACTGATGTATTTCAATCACATTTTCCTCAATTTCAGGAATTTCTTTTGAACTTGGCATAGTGTGCTACTGGGTGAGACCATTTAGACATGCTGCCATAAGTTATATTTAGGTGTTGATTTAATTGAACAGGGAGGGCAGTAATCAATCCTGTGTCTAGTTCAGCTGAACCCCATGAATGCAGTTTCATAGATTTGGGGATTTGGAAACAAAGGGGCGAACATTTTTTTTTTTACACAGGCCCAGTTGGTATTGGATAACGTTTTTGCTTCAATAAATAACATTTATCATTAAAAATTATGTTTTGTGATTTGCTCAGATTGCCTTTTGTTTATTGATAGATTTTGTCTGAATTTTTGAAACTATTTAGTATGAGATATACACAAAAACAGAAGAAATCAGGATGGAACAAATACTTTTTCACAGCACTCATATAGCTGAACCAAATATTGTGTAGTAACAAGTCCCCCTTTTTCTAGAAAGTATTCATTGAGAGGGGTTTTGCTATACTTGGTGACCTTTATGAAAATTGAGTTTTGAGTTCATTTGAAAATACAACAGCAATTTGGGATTTACAATTTACATTTTTTGGTGGTAGTACACGGCCCTCTAAAGCTGCAGACACCCTCTGTATAGTGCTAATGGCCTTTGGAAAGTGTCATGAAGCATCAGTGTATTACTCCTAGTTGATTCAGAGTCTTGGTGACGGGGCCTTAACTGCTTTTAAGAGTGAGATTTAAACTTGGTATTGGAAGATTGGGATATGGAAAGAATTTAATAAAATGTTAAAACTATGTCTAGGGATGCAAGGGTACAACAAGGGTACAAAAGACACACCATCCTGCTGGCGATGTCAGTTGGAGGATGGCGACAGACCATGCTCTGTGGTTTTTCACTAAGATACAACAATTCTGGGTAAGAGTCCATCATTTTATCTGTGAGGTTTTAGATACTCAAATTCTGCAACAGACAATGCATATTGGGTGATGTGGAGGTTATTACAGTAGGTGATAAATATACAAAAAGCTGGGTCCAAACTAGTGTAGTGATTGGCAGACAGATAATTCTTAGACGATGGAAGTCAATTGGGTAGGGTAGCAGCATTTAAAAAGATGTCATATAAACCGCTTAGCAAAATAGACATGTATGGTAAGAAATGGGACAGGTATTTGGCCTTTTTGGAAGGCTCTCAGTGAGGACCAAAATTGTGGTATTGATTGTGGATTCTGTTCTTTGTGGATCTCTTTTTTTTCTCTTTGTTTGTTGATTTTTATATTTAGATTTGTATATTTTTGATTATCTCGAATATGGTTGGTTTGTTTATATTTGTGCATTGTGTAATTTCGGTTTTGACAACAGGGATGTTTATATATATCAGAATAATCTCAATAAAAAAATTGTTAATAGCAGAACAGAAAAATGGCAAATGGGGTTTTAACAACACAAGGGTTAGTAAACAATGACTGAATTTTTATTTTGGGGTGAACTTTCTCTTTTTATACTTTAGTTTATAGAAGTGCATGTAATATTTTGATTGAGAAATAAGTGTATTCAAAATATCAGGGAATTCATCTGCATAAATACACAAAAATACCAAATACATTTTTTTTTAACTAAATTTCTACTTTGAGTGTTGTTGTTTTTATTATTATTAATATTTTTGCAATTCAGAAAATTACTTTTCATGTCCTTCCATTTCAAATTTGGTCTGTCCTTCACCGAAACAAGCAAACAAAGAAATACATATAATAAATAAAATTAACATTACAAATTTAAATAAAATATTGTATGCCTTTAGATGACTTAGAATATTAGGCTACACACAACTCATACAGTACAGACTACTTTTATGATAGTTTTTTTCTCCCACTTTGGAGCTTGACAGCCATGGTTGTCCTGTTGTTGTATGGAAAAGCTGCATGGGGATTCTTCAAAAGGTTGTGCTCCATGGGGAAAAAATATAATAATATGTTTGGAATGACATGAGTTTAATTTTTGGGTGATCGATTCCTTTTAATACTGCATTGCAGCAAGAAAAAAATTATAAAGTGAAGGGAAACCGTAAAGAATTAATTGGTCTTATTAGACAAATGATGAATCGGCCTCATTCTGTTCCAGAGTGAAATTTAGAGACATATTTTACAAATGGCAAATGAAAAACAGCCTTAATTGATTCTTCAATAATTATACTGCATTATGCATGTGGCTGTCATAGTGTGAGGGGCAAGATGCGAATATTCCACATTATTTATGAGGCCAATTTCAGGATTTTGGTTCTGTTGTGGTTGCAGTGCTGTACCTTAATCTTTGTTAATATCTACTAATTATTGAGATTACTGAATGAAGGGCAACACTGCATGTAGCTATTTGTAGAGTCACTGGAGACTCCCAGTGAGATGATGTTCAGGAGAGGTTTATGTTGGAACCAATGCTAAATGTCAATCCATTATAAAGCATAAAACAGAGTAGACTTCATAAGAGCAAACAGCTTGGAATATTACTATATTAAAAAATAACCCATTAAAGAATGACTATCGAGTGAGTTTGTTGTCAGTAATTTCATTGACAATATAATAATTGACATAAACATCAGTTTGCAAAACATCCTGTCTCTTAAATTGCATCTGGTGAGGTTTTTCTATATTTGCTTGGATGTGCTTTAAAGCTAATGCAGATTTGTTTTAGGTAATTGAAACATGATGTTATAGTGCCTTGGAAGGCTGTCCGAAATGTGTTCAGGAGGTGCCTTCATTTGCAAATAGCTGCCTGTGAAGTCACTGGATAACTAGGTTGTGAAAGCTGGAACCTGGATGAAGATACACCCAGATTCAAAAATAAACGAAGAGTAAAACCATTAGGAGCCAGAAAAAATCCTGACACTCTGACTAACCTGTGTTGTCTAAAGGAAAGGCCCATGTGCTGTTTCATCTGCTGCAGGCCATGATAATCTGTATAGATAAGGTCATAAGGCAAAGGACCAATCAGAGGGCAACTTCCTCTTCCTGGAGGCACGCCAAGGGACCTAACAAGGGAAGAAAGAAGAGCCGGTTTTATTGCACTGAAGTATGTGTTTGGAGGCAAAAAGGTTAGACAGAGGGAAAAGAAAGAACCGATGCCAAATGTTTGCCTCTTAGCATGAGGCTTTGGGGATGCATTTGGTCTAATTCAGCATCCACACACACACACACATGCACACAAATTTGCGGGATAATGTGAAGAGTGCACCTCCTCTTCTGCTTAAGATAATTTTTCGGTTGGGAGAGGTTTTTCTGTCACTACCAAATCCAAAGCTGGAGTTTCTGAGCAGATGCTAATGTAAAGAAAGTGCAAGACAACACAGATCTGCTTCTAAACTGCCTTCTGATACCTCATTATGAATTCTGAGTTGGTTTCAGTCGCCTACATCTCTCATCTAGAGAGAATGAGCAAAGGGGAATAAACACATTGTGATCCCAAGCAGGTTAGAGCTCCATTCAAATTCATTTCTGAGAAACAAAGGTTTTCGATCTTATTTCAATTTGAAATGTCAAGATGTGAAAGCCTTTACCATAAAACCCAGTGTTTTATTGGAATTACTGGAAATACCTTCATGTCTAAACCAAGGCTCAATTTGTTAATGCACCTATGGCATAGGTAAGGCATTATTTGGAGTCATTTTTCTATAAATGTTACCAAATGAGGTGGTCTCTTGCATGAACCACGTTAGTTCCAAACTGACTGTCCAGTATTTGCAGTCAACATGAAATGTTTGCAATCAATTTTATTTATGTGTTCCGACATATTTCTGGGAGAAACAGGATATTAAATGAGAAGAATGTAGGGTGGGATTTGATTTTATCCATCAGGAACTGATTGGGATGTAAAAATACATTTGCTGACTCCTATTATGTTCACAAAACAATATGACCAATGTTTAATTTTGTGATTCTACAACATTACTCATTAGAAAATGAAGCTTGTTACTAGAGAAGCAACACTACTGTGAATATACTGTTTCTGGACTACTCTCCAAAAAGGTCCAAAAAGCACAAAGTCAGCGTAAAAAAACATAAGCATAAGCACAAAAAAGCATAAGACTCCATTGGTTAAATACATGTCTTCAGAAGCAATATGATAGGTGTGGATGAGAAACAGGTCAATATTTAAGTCCTTCTTTTGTTTTTGGTGATTTGCATTATTTGTGCATATCACCCCCCCTACTGGGCAAGGAGGAAAATTGATGGTACAAACTGACTTAAATATTGATTTGTTTCTCACCCACACCTATCATGATATGATAAGATATGGGTTAAACCACTGGAGTCATTTAGATTACTTTTATGCTGACTTTATGTGCATTTTTGAGCTTCATGGTTCTGCTCACCATTCACTTACATTGTATGGACCTGCAGAGTTGAGATATTTTTCTGAAAATCTTTGTGTTCTGCAGAAGAAAGAAAGTCATGCTTATCTGGGATGGCATGAGGGGGAGTAAATTAACTATCCCTTTAACTGCTCCCCAACACTGAATAGAGCCAGGTGGTTAGAGGTGAGGTGATCAAGTAAGAGGGATTTGTGACATCAGAAAAAAAGGACGTTTGTTTCAGAGGCAGGGCGAGTTTTTTATTCTGATGAAATATTGCAAAGACAAACAAGGAATGTGCATTACAGTAAATGGCATCAGTTTTGATTCCTTGATCACTTTATCCATGGAACAGGGATAACATGTCTTGCTTTTTATTTTATATACATAAAAATAACATTATGTGTTCATAGATGGACAGAGATTAAGTGACGTGTGTGCGTGCGTGCGTGTGTGTGAAGAACATCTTCCCTCATTCCCTGTATCAGTGATGAATGCAGTACAAAAAAGAACAGAGAACAACATAGACAGCAGGAGCTAGTGAACACACCCACACAAACTTGGTTTTTATATCATTGTGGGGACTCTACATATACTTCCATGCATTTTATGGATTTTATACAGATCCAACGGTAATTTCTATACCCTTTACCTATCCCCCACAGAAACTTTTTTTCATTTTTACATTTCCGAAAAAACAATTTAGTATGTGAGCCATTTCCCTCATGGGGACCTCTGGCTGGTCCCCACAATGTAGTATAAACATGTAAACACACACACACAGTGCAAAATATGTGTTGCTAAATGAGAAATCACAATGTCTATTGGACAGAAAGAGACAGACAGTGTAGCTCAAGCTATAATCAAATACACTCCCCTAAAATGTTCTCTATCTATCTTGATGAAGTTGTACATGGAAGTCTGATTCATTTTATCAAGCTGGTTTGTTCTGATGGTTCATTTCAATTAACTATTTCAAAAACCCAATATATGCATATAAAAGAGCAAGTCACAGAGGATTACATGCCTTTCAAAAAGGACTGCTCAAAATAACGTAAGACACAACTGGTCTCTAGTTCTGCTTTTTGCTAGCTACCAATGTCTTATAAATGGCTGTCTTTGGGTGTTTCTCTATGAGCGTTGTTTTGTGTTCCTATGTTCTTGTGGACTCATTCGACATCATCATCCACTGCCGAAATTCAATTTAAATCCTCATGAATGCAAGTACCGGGAATGCATAAAATTACCCGGATGTGTTCTTGATGTGGCCGAATACTGAGGAATCATTGGATGGTAATTTGTGGGAAAGAACCCTTGTCACTACGGTTAAAGACAGTAAGCTTGTGACAGTCCAACAGCTTATGAGAGTCCTCCATACTCAATTAATATTTGTTGTTCCCCGTCTGTCGCTCACTTCGACGTCGTGTCGAAGAGGCGACACTAGGGGTCTCTCTTGAGCACCGAATATGCCTCTGATCTATGAAAAAAGGCCAATGAGAGTTGGCGAACAGTATTTGCATACCCCGCCCCCGGATACGGATATAAAGGCGAGGGAAATACGCTAGTTCATTCAGTAATCTTCTTCGGTGCCGATGGTCGTGTATGCAGTCAGCTGCGAGTGACACACCAGTTTCCTGCTTGTATCCTCTGACGCTCTGCTTTGATGTTGGATCTACGGCGCACTTCAGCGGCTTTTCTCTTCTCTGCACGGCGTGCAGTTTGCCCCTGCGCGCTTCGACAGCACAGAGTTAAAAGAGTTTCCTATAAAGAGAAATTTTCTTTGTAAAAGAGTTTATTTCTCTGAAAGAGCAATACACAGCGGCGTTGAATGTCCTTTTCAGGACGTGTCTTTATAAAGATGCCATTCAACCCCTGTGTAGTTCCTGGTTGTGGTAGAGTGCTCTCCGCTTCAGACGGCCACAGGCGCTGTCTCGTGTGTCTGGGCGCCGATCACACCGAGGCAGCGTTTGTGGATGGTTCATGTTCTCACTGCGAGAACATGACCATGGCAACGTTGCGATCGCGGTGCGCTTTCAATAGAAAACACGCCACTCCAGCCGCCCCCCGTGTTGCTCCGTTTTGTGATGCGGCTGGCGATGGAGGCGATTTGGGGAGGGCAGCGGGTGCAGTTCCGCCGGGTACGCCCCCTCGGGCCACCCGCCCTCCGACACGCTCGTTGACCTCCATCCAGCCTCGAGGCAACGGCGACTCGCCTCCGTGCCGGTCGGCCTATCCTCTGGAGCTTGAGGTGGATGAGCTCGCCACTCCTTCGGAGAGCGCGGCTTCTGACGCTGACGCCTCCCCTGGGCTGCCGCCTTCGGGCCAGCATGCCCAGGCTGAGGCGGACGCGCAGATGTCTGACATGCTTGCCCGGGCCGCCGTCAGTGTGGGGTTCGAATGGAACCCTCCATCCTCCCCACACACCCATCATGGTTGGATGACTGGTTCCTGGGGTCTGGGCGCCACTCACAGCCACGCCACCCCCGGTCCCGTTTTTCCCGGAAGTGCATGACGAGCTGACGTCTTCATGGAGAGCCCCGCTCTCCATTCGTCAAAAGCCCTGCTCGTCCGCTCTCGCTACCCTTGACGGCGGAACGGCCCACGGGTATACGGCGATTCCCCAGGTGGATAGGGCCGTTGCACTCCATCTTTGTCCCGGTAACCCTACCACCTGGCGCGGATCCCCTATACTCCCTTCCAAGGCCTGTAGGACAACATCCTCGTTGAACAGAAAAGTCTACAGCGCCGCGGGACAGGCCGCTTCTGCCTTGCATGCCATGGCCATCCTGCAAGTCCACCAGGCCAAGGCGCTCAGGGATCTGCACGAGGGTAGCCCTGACCCTGATGTGCTGCAGGAACTGCACTCAGCAACCGACCTCACCCTCAGAGCCACGTAGGTCACAACGCAGGCACTCGGGCAGGCGATGGCCACCCTTGTTGTCCAGGTACGTCATCTCTGGCTCAACCTGGTTGAGATGCGTGAGGCCGGCAAAGTTTGCTTCCTCGACGCCCCTGTCTCCCAGTTTGGCCTCTTCGGCGACACCGTCGAGGAATTCGCCCAGCAGTTCTCTGCGGTGAAAAAGCAGACGGAGGCCATCTCACACATTCTGCCATGCCGCAAACCTGCCGCCACAGCCACTGCCCCGTCTGCTCACCAAGGGCGTCCCCTTGCGGCCAAGAAATATGCTCCGCCTCAACCCGGGCCCAGCTCTCAGCCCCAGCGTCAAGCACACCACAGGAAGCAGACGCCCCCCATCTCTCGGACCCCCTCGAGGACCCGTAAGGCTCCCAGGTGCTCCTGAGATGGACGACCCAGCGACAGAGATGTTAGCTCCGGAGGTGGTCAGACCGCTCCGTCCTCCAGTGGAGGGCCGGGAGGAGAATCTTTTGTTTTTAAACAAATTTAATTTGCCGCCCCCCTTAGATGGGGTTGCGGTACCCACATTCTCAATAAAAGAGCTATTTCCTATGTCTCTGTGTCACCTGGCCCGCAAATGCTGGTCTCATTTCACTTTTCCTCCAGATCTCAACAGTCCCGGCTTCCTGGACACGGACCACCCGTCTCCAGCCCCACGACTGTTCCCCGGCCGGCCGTTCCAATGAGTCTAGAGGACGCCTACCCTGGACCTCCTCCTCAGTCGCCAACCCGCCCCCTGCCGGGTGTGCGGAGCAAGGTAAGTGCTTTGAGTCTTTTCTCAGCACCCCAGCCTCGGGTCCCCCTGTCGCCACCCGACGCTGCCTTACCTGCTCCACCCCACTGCGAAGCTCCGCCAGGTACGTCAAAACTAATCGTCCCTTTGGTGCCCCTAGCGCAGAGGTTGGACGCGTGGCTTTCACTTCCCAACCCGTCTTTCTGGCTGGCCCGGACCATCCGACTCGGTTACGCAATTCAGTTTGCCAGGCCCCCATCCCCCTTCACGGGCGTCCGCTTTTCCGCAGTACACGGCGAACATGCCCAGTCCCTGGGCGCGGAAATCGCTACTCTTTTGTTCAAAGACGCGATAGAGCCTGTCCCTCCAACCATGATGAACAAGGGTTTCTACAGCCCTTACTTCATCGTACCCAAGAAAGGCAGCGGCTTACGACCAATTTTGGACCTGCGAGTTCTCAACCAAGCGCTGCACAAACTCTCGTTCAAAATGCTCACGCAGAGACACATCATAACCTGCGTCCAGCATCTAGATTGGTTCGCAGTGGTAGACCTGAAGGACGCGTACTTCCACGTCTCCATTCTGCCTCGACACCGCCCCTTCCTGCGGTTTGTGTTCGATGGCCAGGCGTATGAGTACAAAGTCCTCCTCTTCGGCCTGTCTCTGTCCCCTCGTGTCTTCACGAATGTCGCAGAGGCAGCTCTTGCCCCGCTCCGAGAAGCCAGCATCCGCATACTCAATTACCTCGATGAATGGCTTATCCTGGCCCACTCGCGAGAGTTACTATGCGCTCACAGAGACCGGGTGCTCAGTCACCTCAGCCACTTGGGGCTTCAGGTCAACTGGGAAAAGAGCAAGCTTACTCCAGTCCAGAGCATCTCTTTTCTCGGTATGGAGTTAGACTCGGTCTCAATGTCAGCACGTCTCACCAACGAGCGTACCCAGTCAGTGTTGAGGTGCCTCGCCGCATTCAGGCCAGGCACCACGGTCCCTTTAAAAATTTCCAGAGGCTCCTGGGGCATATGGCGTCCTCCGCGGCGATCGCGCCACTGGGGTTGATGCATATGAGACGGCTTCAACACTGGCTTCAGACCCGACTCCCGAGACGACCATGGCACCGCGGCACACACCGTGTGACAATCACCCCCACCTGCCGCCAAACATTCCAACCCTGGACAGACCTCTGTTTCTTACGGGCAGGTGTACCCTTACAGCAGGTGTCCTGACGCGTCCTGGTCACGACCGACGCATCCAGATCGGGTTGGGGCGCCACTTGCAACGGGCACGCAGCAGCGGGCCATTGGAAAGGGGCCCAGCTGCGTTGGCACATCAACTGCCTCGAGTTGTTGACCATCCTTTTGGCCCTGCGGAAGTTTCTCCCGTTAGTTCAAGACAAACATATCCTGGTCAGGTCGGACAGCACCACTGTGGTGGCGTACATAAATCGCCAAGGCAGCGTACGCTCCTGCCACATGTCTCAACTCACCCGTCGACTCCTCCTTTGGAGCCTGCTGTGCGCGCCACTCACATCCCCGGCAACCTCAATGTGATAGCTTCACCCCCACTCGGTTCAGCTGATCTGGGAACGATTCGGCAAGGCTCAGGTAGACCTGTTTGCCTCCCGAGACACCTCCCACTGACCACTCTGGTATGCCCGCTCAGAGGCTCCCCTCGAGGCAGATGCACTGGCACACAGCTTGCCATTGGGGCTGCGCAAGTACGCATTCCCCCCAGTGAGCCTTCTTGCACAGGTGCTGTGCAAGGTCAGGGAGGACGAGGAACAAGTCACTCTTGTGGCTCCTTACTGGCCCACCCGGGCCTGGTTCTCGGACCTTGTACTCCTTGCGACAGCCCCTCCCTGGCAAATTCCCCTGAGGAAGGACCTTCTTTCTCAGGGACGGGGCATGCTCTGGCATCCGCATCCAGACCTTTGGAACCTCCACATCTGGTCCCTGGACGGGACGCGGAAGATCTAGCTGGTCTACCACCCGCGGTCGTAGCCATGATCAACCAAGCCAGAGCCCCTTCTACCAGGCAACTCTACGCCCTGAAATGGTGTCTGTTTGTGAATTTGTGTTCTTCCCGGGCAGAAGACCCACAGAGGTGCGCACTTAGGTTGGTGCTCCTGTTCCTACAGGAGAGGTTGGAGGGGAGGCTGTCCGCTATCGCAGCTCACCACGACCCAGTAGATGGCAAGTCCCTGGGTAAGCACGACTTAATCATCAGGTTCCTAAGAGGTGCCCGGAGGCTAAATCCCTCCCGGCCAAACCTGTTCCCCTCCTGGGATCTCTCGGTGGTTCTCGCCGGTCTTCAGAGATCCCCTTTTGAGCCGCTAGAATCAGCTGGACTCAGGGCCCTCTCCCTAAAGACAGCCCTGCTGATCGCGCTCGCCTCCATCAAGAGGGTCGGTCTCTACTAACGACACTTGCCTGGAGTTCGGTCTGGCAGACACATATGTGAGCCTAAGACCTTGACCGGGCTATGTGACCAAGGTTCCTACCACGCCCTTCAGGATCAGGTAGTGAACCTGCAAGCGCTGCCCCGGGAGGAAGCAGACCCAGCCCCCTCACTGCTGTGTCTGGTACGTGCTTTGCGTGCCTACCTGGAACACACCCAGAGCTTCAGACGCTCTGAGTAGCTCTTTGTCTGCTTTGGCAGACAGCAGAAAGGGAATGCTGTCTCCAAACAGAGGCTGTCCCACTGGGTCGTGGACACCATTTAGTTGGCCTATCACACCCAGGCCATGCCCCCCCCCACTGGTCCGAGCCCACTCATGGCGTCCTCATGGGCACTGGCTAGGGGCACCTCCCTAGCAGACATTTGCAGAGCTGCGGGCTGGAAAACACCTGACACCTTTGCGAGATTTTACAATCTCAGGGTTGAGTCAGTCTCGTCCCGTGTTTTCTCAGGTCCAAGCCCGTAGAACTCGGTACACGTCGACGGTCTGACTGGGTGAATCGCTTGCATCCAGCACCCTTTCCCTCTCGAGAGATAAAACAGTGCGCCTTCTTCCCAGGAGACCCCTTTTAGGTTCCTGGTCGATTCCTCTCTAGCCCTCTTGGGTCTGCAGTTCAGCGGAGGAACTTGCCGACCCAGTCCACTATGGGTACCCCAGGCTACCCCTACTGGAATAGGTGCTCCACAGATCAGGCCTCCTACGTGGACTCCTCCTGTGTGTACTTCCGCGGTACGGTCACCTCACGAGCTGGCCGACGTCTCCCTTAGGCAGTCCTTCGCTGCCCTCCGGTCGCCGTGTTGTAGCAACTCCCCCCTCCTCAAGGCTGGATCTACCACTGCGCCATTTTCCCACATGTGACCGAAGAGGCCATGTGATGTATTTTGCCACCTCTACCTCCCCTTTAGGGCAAGTGTGGCCTCCGCAGGGTCTTTTCCCCCTGAAAGAATAGGAATTCGGGCAAGACCCCCATCCCACGATGTCGTAAGGTCCCGGCTACTCTTGCTCTATGCCGAGAAAACATAGAGAGAAAAGAGGCCCGGCCAGGCCTGGCCCGTTCCCTAGTTGGAATTGTCGCCTTGTTCCCCTCTAGGGTAACCAAAAGGATCCCGACAACTTTTTCGGGGCACTGGGGAAGAGTACATGCAGCCTGAACACAGTTGGTCGCTTGTGCACGTGAAATACCTGCCCGCTTCTGTGTCAGCGGCACAGGTACACGGCTCAGCGCATGGCGTGATTTGAAGTGGACCCCTAGTTTTGCTTCTTCGACACGACACTGAGCCGAGCCGCTGAGGTGCCCGGAACACTCCCGGCTCCTCAGAAAAATCCTGAATGAACGAGCGTATTTCCCTCGCCTTTATATCTGTATCCGGGGGCAGGGTATGCAAATACTGTTCGCCAACTCTCATTGGCCTTTTTTCATAGATCAGAGGCATATTCAGCGCTCAAATGAGACCCCTAGTGTCGCTTCTTCGACACGATGTCTCGTTCCTTCCATCAGGGAACGGAGGTTACATATGTAACCGAGACGTTTTGTTGAACATGATTTTAATAAAGTAACAAACATGTGAAGGAAACAGACTATAATCTTTTAATGTGTCACTAGTCAAAAAACCTCACTGATGTGATTATAATAATGCTGTCACTGGAGTGATATGCCATAAGTTCTCTCACTTACTATAAATGTGCTGTGACGGTAAATTGTGCAACAGAAACATTGCAATAGATGCTTTCTAATTAAATAAAGTTCTTTCTTCCCAGGAAGCTTGGCAAGACTGGTCTTCATGAAAATGCAAGTCCGTTCTCTGCATTCTTCACATTGAGAAATACCCTTTATTAATATTGTTTGTGCTTTGCATGCACAATTTTGCCAACCCACTTCACACATAGACTTGGCATATACTTGCATGAAAACTTCATGGCCATGCCCAATTACTTTGTGTGTTTAGCATAACACTGTGCTTAAGATGTAGTCTTGAAATAGGGGCTTAATCAAATCAGATCCTCGTTGTTTTTCTGCAAGATCAATGGATGAATTGAAAGAAAACTGTCAAGAACAACCCTGGGTCAAATTTCACCCTAAAATTAAATTTAAATATACAGTATAGATACAGATATACAAATATATATTTATATATGTGTATGTATTCAAACCACTTCCTTTTTTCACATTTTGTTATGTTGCAGCCTTATGCTAAAATGTATTAAATTGTTTGTTTGTTTTTTCACATCAATCTACATTCCATACCCCATAATGACAAAGCATTTTGACCAGATTTTTGATAACTTTGCAAATTTATTAAAAATAAAACACTGAAATATCACATTGACATAATTATTCAGACCCTTAACTCAGTACATAGTTGAAGCACCTTTGGAAACGATTACAGCCTCAAGTCTTTTTTGGTATTTTTTGCTCAGTCATGTTGAATGGGAACCGTCGGTGGACAGCCATTTTCAGGTCTCTCCAGAGATGTTCGATTGGATTCAAGCCGGGCTCTTACTGGGCCACTCTAGGACATTCACAGAGTTGTCCCTATGCCACTCTTGCGTTGTCTTGGCTGTGTGCTTAAGGTCATTGTCCTGCTGGAAGGTGAACCTTCGGTCCTGAGCACTCTGGACCAGGTTTTCATTGTATGAAAGGATATCACTGTATTTTGTATATTCTGTATTGTCTTGAATGAGCCTTACGATTAATTCATCCAAAGAAATAGGTGTTCCTGGCCATAAAAGAACTGCTAAAGCTGAAACATTCATCAAATCTGCTTTAGGATTAGTCAGCACTGGCAATAATTACATTTACTCATTTAAATGAATGGCTTTCATCCAAACTTTGTTTGCATTTGCATACTTCTGTAGTCTTGAGTGAGGAAATGCTATATCTTTATTTACCATTGAATATTAAGGTATAGGAATATCACTGTGATATTTTCATGCACACTTTGAGCAGTCATAACCAACAAAACGCTTTTCCCTTCCGAAATTTGCTGCCAAGTCCTAGGGTGTTGTGAGTAGTTGCCAGGGTGTTGCTTAATATAATATATATTAAATGCTTATAAACATGTTCTCTACTATCAGATATAATCTTTTCAACAACACCTACATTCAGCTTCTAGTCCACTCAGAGATTGAAATATTCAATGAAAGAGTGGAGAAGGTGTATTGGATCACAAAAATAGACTGAATGCCTATGGTTGAGCACATGGTAAGTGCTCAGCTACAGTACATTACAGCACCACCTGCATTTCAGATCCACATATTGTGATGGTAGATCCTGCCATCTAATGAAACAAATTAACACTTTTTGATGGGAATGGGAGCAAACAGAAAAAGAGCCTTAATCATAGGCTTTCAAAAACAGACCAAAAAATAAATAAATCAGAATATCTTAAACCTATAGAATATTATTTATGAATTCTTGCAATCAGTATTATTATCATTGGATTTATTTAATTTAAATTTTATGTTTCTGTAAAATGGGATCAATATTTTGAAATTAGTCCCCCACATATGAGCAAGTTATGCTTTTTAATCTGTGTGTGAAAAATTGCAGGTTGCAAACACAATATGCGTTTAAGGGGTTAAGCCACCACAATGTTTATTTGTCCTGTGATGGGTAGTTTCAATGTGACTTTGAAATATGTTGTTGTGAGTGACATAATAATCTGCACTGTTTGTTTCAAATATGCCAGGAAACACAATTAAATTACCCCATTGTCAGAGACAGAAGTATATATATATATATATTATTTTAATTTTTTTTTAAATATTGCATAATACAGTTTTATGGCTGATAATTCAATAAAAAATTTAAAAAAAAACTAGTGGCAAAACTTAATTTTGGACCATTGGTCCATAACTAGTTAATGCAAAATATATCACAGCTGCTGTGTTTCTGAGGTTTCTGAAATATATATGTATTTTCCCCACTTATTGCTGTCACAGTCCTCTGTGTTGTCAATATGAGCTGGGAACAGGGAGTATCTCTCACTCTCAAAAGAGAAATGACTTTGGGCCAAGTGAGAACTTTATTTCTATGGGTCACTGGATCTCAGCGAATGTGACAACTGACAACCACACAAGCTGTCACGGTGAGTGGCGCAGTGAAACATAACACTAAAATATCACATTGTTGCACCATGTACAACTAATGTACAAGAGCTGATATTCCACTGCAATGGAAAACTAAACTCTACTCAATGCTGTTCACATATAGGAAAGAAACATCACAAATAAGATCTCTTTAAAATCTCAAATGTTTCTCCTACAGAAATTGTATTAAATGGAGAGCAAATGGAGAAGTCTCCTGCTATTGAGATGTTTCTCCTGAGATAAGACATAAATCTCACATGTGTCTCCTCTAGATTCAGAAGGGATCTCAACAATGAGTCAAATTGTGCTAAGATTTGACAATCAAAAGTCATTGATTTAAATATGAATATATACAATTCCTCTAAAATGAAATTATCTGAACTATGCTATCCACATTAAATGTATCAAAGTAACATCTAATGGCAGACTGTTGAATAATTAAAAATTAACTCACACAGATGTGATAATTACTACTTGAGTTTGCACTAATTTTCAATAATAAAATGGTTCAGTCATTTATTCTGCTTCTCTTTCAACCAAAGCACTAATTGTAAATGAAATTATTATAGATCATAGTTTGGACATGCTCTGTATGACTGAAACCTGGCTGAAACCAGATGAATATATTAGTTTAAATGAATCTACTCCCCCATGTTATTGTTATAAACATGAGCCTTGTCTGAAGGGTCGAGGAGGTGTTGCTACTATTTACAAGTTTTTGGTGTTACTCAAAGGACAGTCTTTTGAACTTATAATGCTCAATGTGACACCGTCAGATATAACTAAAAAACGTCACGGTTACTGTCGTGAACTCCATTCCCTGAGGGAGGGAACGAGACGTTGTGTCGAATGAAGTGACACAAGGGGTCTTCCTTGGGCGCCTCGCGTACCTCTGAACTTGAGAAAAGGCCAATGTGAAATTGGCAGACAGAATTTGCATGCCCCGACCCCGGACATACAAGGGAAGTGGGCATGTGTCTGTCATTCAGGATTTTGGAAATCTGAGGAGCATAAGGCATGGCCGTTTACAGTGGTAGGTTTTCTAGTGCTGTGGCAGGAGGGACACAACGTCTCATTCCCTCCCTCAGGGAACGGAGGTTACGACAGAAACCATTACGTTCCCCTTCTGTCACTCACCCGACATTGTTTCGAATGAAGTGACAAAGGGGTCCCTTTCAAAAGCACCATGCACTAGTCTGTGTTACGTGAACTGACAAGACGGGTGCAAGCAGGTTGCTGCGTGCTAGAGGCAACTGTGTCGGCTGCACATAGCCCTCCCCAATGCCCCCAAAAGAGATGTCATATACAGACCTTAGGCAAGCCTGTGACGAGGGCGGTTGTGACATATGACGAGAGTGCACGCCACCTTGGCGATTTATGTATGCTACCGTCGCGGTGCTGTCTGAACAGATCAAGACGTGCTTTGCCTCGAATTAGTGGGAGAGACTACCGCCGAGCAAGAGATACAGCCAGCAACTCTAGGCAATTGATGAGGCAATGTAGCCAGGGTTCTGTGCAGGAGCCAGCGGCAGTGTGCCCAATGCACACAGTGCCCCAACCCTATTGAGAGGCATCTGTGGTGACCACAACACATCTGAACACCTGCTGCAAGGGGACTCTGGTCCGCAGGAAGCAGAGGTCTGTCCAAGGGTTGAAAGTGTGAATGCAGGAGGGGGGTGATTGTCACATGGTATGTGCCATGGCGCCATGTGTGTGGGGGCATGGATATGAGTGGCGCCCTGACCTGAGGAACCTATCGAGTAGCCGTGAGGGGGGGACAGAAGTTTCCAGTCTAGCCTCGCGCTCACACCGGTTTGGGAAAGCATAGGGGGCATCCACGCATCAGCCTCAGACTGAGCGAGCAGACCCAAAATTGGCAGCCCAGATGAGTCATCAGAATCAGACGCCTCTGTGACACTCTGATGCAGCGCCGATGTCGTCATCCAATTTCGGTGGCTCAAGGTAGAATGCCGGCTGGCCGCGAGGCCGTCATCATCCCCAAATCGCCTGCATCGCCAGCCGGGTCATCCTCAATCCTGTGGGAAGAAGGAAAAACACGGGGGGTGGCTGAAGTGGCTTTCTTTCATGAAGAAAGAAAGGTGTGACTGCAATATTGCCATGGCTATGTTCTCACACTGAGAGCATGAACCATTCATAAAATGCTGCCTGCATATGATCGCAGCCCAGGCTTGCGAGGCAGCTTTTATGACCATCAGAAGTGGAGAGAAATCGACCGCATCCAGGAACTACACAGAGGCGGAAAGACATCTTTAAAAAGACGCGTCCTGAAAAGGACGTTCAACGCCTGCTGTGTATTGCTCTTTTATGAGTGAAAACCCAATCTCTTTTATAGAAACAAACTCTTTTAGGAGGGGAGGACACTCTTTTAGGAATTGAAAGCACTGTCAAAGCGCCCAGGGGTGTGGACTGCACAGTGTACAGAGAGAGAGAACGCCAGCTGGAAATGCGCCGTAGATCCAACAGAAGTGCTTCTTGCCAATAGAGGTGAGAGGAACAGTGGTGAACTCAGCTTTGCTGTTGCACAAATGCTTGGCTCCAAAGAAAAATTCTGACTGACAGACACACGCCCTCTTCCCTTTATACCCGTATGTCTGGGGGCGGGGCATGCAAATTCTGTCAGCCAATTTCACATTGGCCCTTTCTCAAGTTCAGAGGTACGCGAGGCTCCCAAGGAAGACCCCTTGTGTCACTTCATTGTTGTCTTTTACCCTTGTTACAGTACAGTATATAGATAACTCGTGCCTTATTCTGATATTTCATATTCTGATAAAGAAAATTGCACATTGGGATTAGCATTTATCGATATTCTCAACTCTTTTGGAGTCAGACAAAATGTGACAGGACCAACTCATTGCCATAATCATATACTAGATTTAATTCTGTCGTATGGATTTGATGTTGATACTATAGAAATTCTGCCGCAGAGCAATAACATCTCAGATCATTAACTCATGTCTTGTTTTCTGCGATCTGCTAATGTCAATCAATCTACATAACCTACAAACAATGAAGTCTTAAATAATGCCTAAACTAAAGACTCTGCTAAATAAATTCGGCCAACTCAATACAAGTTTTGGAAAATCAAGTGTAGTACTTGGAAATAAAAGCAAAGAAAAATGTGTACAAAAAATTTGCAAAAAAATAAATAAATTTTTGCATTTCTGATGACTTGGCTTTAATTTTTCAGTTTTTTTGCAGCATATTTTTTAATGTGTTTATATATTTTTGATTCATGCTTGTTACGTTTGGATCTGCGCTAATTATTTTGATCTGCGCTTTTAACTGCATGAAGGTAGTTCTGAACCCAATGTGTTGCAGGAACTGCGCTCGGCGACTGACCTCGCCCTTCGGGCGCCGAAGGTCACGGCGCAGGCACTCAGGCAGACGTTGTCCACTATTGTGGTCCAGGAACGCCAACTATGGATGAATTTTTGTTGAGATGAAGGACGCTGACTAGGCATGCTTCTTGAACACTCCCATCTTCCAGGTTGGCCTTTTTGGCGACACCGTCGAGGACTTCGCCCAACAGTTCTCAGCGGTGAAGAAACAGACAGAGGTGATGCAGCAGATCTTTCCCCGGTGCTTCACAAGAGTGCGTACCCCGTCTGGTTACCACGGAGACCGGACACCGAGCACTCACAACCAGGGCCCCGCGAACGTGTTCCCCCTGCCTTCAAGTGTCCCGGCTGCACCACTTAAACCACACCCCCAACCAGCCGGTTGTGATGAGTCTCAAGGACGGCCCTAAATGACTTTCTCAGTTGCTGACCCGCCCTATGCCAGGTACACAGAGTGAGGTTAGTACTTCGAGGTTCCCCTCAGCGCAGCAAACTCAGGAATAAGCAACACTCCTCATACATGTACATGACATGGCATTTCCTGCCCCCCGCCACGAGGCCCCACCCCCAGTTACATCAGATGCGATTGTCCCCTTAGTGCCCCTTGCCCAGAGCTTGGACGCATGGCTACCGCTTTCCAACCTGTCGGTTTGGTTGAACAGTACCATCCGACTCAGCTATGCGATTCAGTTTGCCAGGCATGCATCCCGGTTCCGCGGTGTCCAATTCACATTGGTGAAGGGCGAGAACGCTGCCGTCCTGCATGCGGAAATCATGGACCTTCTACAGAAGGGCGCGTTAGAGCCTGTCCCTCCAGCCGAGATGAAGAAAGGGTTCTACAGCACTTACTTCATCGTGTCAAAGAAAGGTGGTGGGTTGTGTCCAATTTTTGAATTCTGAACAGGGCCTTGCACAGACTTCCATTTAAGATGCTCAGAAGCGCATTTTGATGGGCATCCGGCATCAAGATTGGTTTGCGGCGGTAGACCTGAAGGATGCGTACTTTCACGTCTTGGTTCTACCTCTACACAGACACTTCCTACTGTTTGTTTCAACGGCCAGGCATATCAGTACAAGGTCCTCCCCTTCAGCCTGTCCCTGCCCACTCGTGTCTTCACAAAAGTCACAGAGGCAGCTCTTGCACCATTAAGGGAAGTGGGCATCTACCTCAATGACTGGCAGATTCTAGCACACTAAGGAGAGTTGCTGTGTGCACACTGGGACCTGGCGCTCATGCACCTCAGCCATCTTGGGCTTTGGGTCAACTGGGAAAAGAGCAAGATCTCCCCAATTCAGAGCATCACTTTTCTCGGCTTGGAGTTACACTTGGTCTCAATGATAGCACGCCTCACAAGCGAGTGCACACAGTCAGTACTAAACTGCCTGAAGTCATTTCTAGTTCCACTGAAATACTTCCAGAGGCTCCTGGGGCATATGGCACACAGCTGACCCTGAGGGCTGCGCAATTACGCATTCCCCCAGTGAGCCTGTGTACAGACACTGCAGTCACCATCGTGGTGCCATACTAGCCCACCCAGACTTGGTTCTCAGACCTCAAGCTCCTGGCGACAGTACCTCCCTGGCAAATTCCCCTGAAGGAGGACCTCCTCTCTAAGGGACAGGGCACCATTTAGCACCTCTGTCCAAACCTCTGTAACCTCCATGTCTGGTCCCTAGATGGGATGCGGAAGACCTCAGCAGTCTACCGCCCGTGGTGGTAAACATGATCACTCAGGCCAGAGCGCCCTCCACAAGGCAACTCTATGCCCTGAAATGGCATGTGTTCACAAGTTGGTCCTTGAAGGTGTATGTAGCCGCTATATCAGCACATCATGATGCAGTTGACGGTAAGTATTTTGTGAAGCACGACTTGATCATCAGGTTCTTGAGAGGCGGCAGGAAATTGAACCCTCCTTGGCCGTGCCTCTTTCCCTCATGCGACCTCTCCATGGTCTTTCTGTGCCTTCAGAGAGCCCAGTGCAAGCCCCTAGAGTCAGTCGAGTCAAAGGCCGTCTCGTTGAAGACCGCCCTCCTGACCGTGCTCACTTCTATCAACAGGGTCGGGGACCTGCAGGCATTCTCTGTCAGCGATACTTTACTTGCATGGAGTTCGATCTGGAAGACTCTCACGCAATCCTGAGACCCCGACCGGGTCACAGGATTGGGGCACATAGCCCAAGGTTCCCACAACCCCCTTCTGGGATCAGGTCAAGAGCCTGTAAGTGCTGCTTACACCTGCATCAGCAGTCCACGTAACACAGTTCAGCTGTTTTGGCGTTTTGTATAGGGACCCCTAGTGTCACTGCATCAACACAACATCGAAAGAGTGACAGATAGGGAATGTCTCGGTTACTGTCGTAAATTATGTTCCCTGATGGAGGGAACAAGACGTTGTGTCCCCCTTGCCACAATGATGTACAAATGTCCAGGACCCTGTCTCGGCTACTCAGCACAAAACCTGAATGAGTGGTTGCGAGCCAGCTTTTTTATGCAAATTCCACTCGCCAATTCTCATTGGCCTTTTCTCAAAGATCTGAGGTGTTTGGGGCTCCCAAGAGCGACCCTAGTGTCACAACATCGACCCAAAGTCTCGTTCCCTCCATCAGGGAATGGAAGTTACAACAATAACCGAGATTTTTTTGTTCCTTGCCACAGTCGCCTTCAACTTGCTCGCAGGCGTTCTAAATACAATTATTATTGAATTCTTTAATATTTATACACAATTTACAATCTTACTTAATCAAACTACATAATGATGACTAAGAATTTATAGATATTAGTTTCATTTTCTGTTGATGCATGATTTTCTGTAAAGCTTCTTTGAAATAAAAAGTGTGATGTAAAAAGTGCTTTACAAATACAAATTAATTTACTTATACCATGACTACCACATGTACATTCGTTTATCTCAAGACATTTATTAGGTTTTCATCTGTAAAATGCTCCATTTGTGAAGATATTCTTACACCACAGATGAAGCATTCCGATTGGAAGCTTGTTCGAAAGAGTCCCCCAAGCTGTCAGTATTCTAGCTTGAGAGTGTCATCTTTTTCAAATTTTACATGTAAATCTAAAATAAAAAAAAATGTTGGCACTTTTATTTTGTCGCTAAGACTGTAGCTCTTTGAAATTTCGTTAATTTGAAATAGATTACAATAAAAAATAAATAAAAAACTTTGGAATGTTTATTAACCAATCATGATCAATTATTCCAAAATGTTGTAGTATCAATGGGTGTCCTGATGAACCACTGGGTGGAGCAGTGATGATTCTGATTGCCGCTGGATTGTTTACTCATTCTGGTCTCCATAAGAATGAATTAAAAACTACAGAAACAGTGATCCAGGCAGAGAACAAAAAACATTTCAAGTGTTAGCTGGAGTAAAAATTAGTTCAGGTTTAACTAGTGCAGCTGCTGGCTGTCATAACTTGAAGTAGTTAATAATATCAATGTAACCGCTGTACTATCGCTTCATGTCATCAACCCACACCTTTGTCTGGTGAATCTTGACATTTGAGACATAGTTACTTAAATTAAACATAATTGAGAACTCCATCTGAGCAAAATTATTTTCCTCCAGGCACACACACACACACACACACACACACACACACGCACGCACCAGTAAAACAAGTCTTTGCCGAGCAAATGCCCTCATGCAGTTCAAATCAGATACACCCAGCTGTTCTACTTCCCTGTGATGGATCTGCCTGTTTGCGGCAGTATTTCATTTCTGCTTTTACCTAAGGGGGATGGATGTCATGTCTCCTTGCCAAACAGTAGCTAAATGGCAAAATCTATAAGCCAGCCTGAAGTTCCATGGATAACGAACCAATCCATTACAAAAGCTTTACTTATAAAGTGGATAATCTTAGCCTCAGACAGCATGCCCACGTTCAGTGACAGTCTGATGCATATTGCACAAACAACTGGCAAGCACTGATCAAAAATCTTCAGTTCAGTCTTAATTGGCTGGTTTTTATTATCTACATAATGTATGGTACACTGTTTGTCCAATTTAGACAGAAAGAAACCAAAGAAACAATGTGTTTAGATGTGTATGTTTTATCATACATTTTGCATGTGAAAATGTAGTTTACCTGCAACAAAGTTGCTCAAACAAAGCTTATTTGAAAAGTATCTTTCAAATATCTGGGCCAATAAACTAGCAAATCCTGAGATTAGATCTTCCCCAGTGTAGTCTTTGTATCAACCTTGTATATTTTAAACACAACTTTGTTTCGAGGTAGACTGGTAAACGTTGTACCTTGACTTATGGTTGAATAAAGCCAGCCAATCAGATTAGAACTGGCAAATTCAGACAAATCTTGCCAGTTTGGTTTGCATTATGCGTCAGACAGTTTGTAAATGGACTGTGGGTATGATGTTATTAAACTCCCAAATTCCTTTCTTCCTCATAGCCTATTAAAAATCATCAGACAGCAGCAGTTAATATGTCCCCTTTCTATACCCTCAATTATTATCTCAGTTGTACATAAAAACACAGTCACTTTCACATCAGGTAAAAACAATTTAGTGTGTCTCACATCCATGATTCTCAGTGTCTCTGTCCTCTCCAATGGCCACAATATTTGGGTTGGGCTGTCACAGAAGTGGACCCATTCAAAATTTAAATACCCACATTTCTTTCCATTCATTTCATGTTTGACTGCTTCAAAATGGTTCTTCTGCTGCCAGCTGAGCCTAATTATAAATAAACTCAAATGCTGTTGCAAATCCTAACCATTAAATTTAGCAAAAATCTCCACTAGTGAAGGTATGCCACACTCCCTTGCCTTTAGGAATTTAGAAAGTTACAACTCCTTCTGAAATGCATGGAGAACCACTCTTACCCCTGGTACATGTTACTTTCTTTACAACAACACTTTGTTCCTCATTCATGAAACCAAAGCCAAAACGAAATTCAGTATAAATTGTTTGTAAAAGCATTCTTACGCAAATTGTTGAATTAGAATGCTACAATTTGCATAAGAGTTGTACAATTTTGAATGAAACAATTTACTTAAGAATGCAACAATTTTCAGTGCATTCATTTATGAAGGAAAGCCAATAATTTCAATGCAACAATTTAATTTAGAAATTTACATTTGAACAGTTTTTAAAACCATTCTAACAGAAATTATCAAATATAAGAATGCTGTGATGATGAACATTCTTAAATGCATCACTTTGTGTAAGACTGCAGTCATTTATGGAATAATTGTTTGCTAAACCTTTCTTATGGAAATGGTTGCACTGAACACAACAATTTACATAAGACTTACAATTTTAAATGTGAAAAATTATGTAGGACTTTAACAGATTACATAAGAATTGTTCGTAAGGCTTTTTAATGGAAATTGCTACATTGAATACAACAATTTAGATAAGAATGCCACAAATGTGAATATGACAAATTAAAAATGCAACAACTTGCATTTTTAAAACAAAAATCATTCATTAAATGCAACAATTTCTGAAGATTGCTACTGTACCAATTTTAATGCAACAATTTGCAGAAAAATGTCTGAACTAAAAATGTAGACCACTCATGTTCCTTAAGGCCCTTTTTGTGCATCAAAAAATGTAGCCTAACTTCTGATTCCACAGTACAGGATGTTATGAGCCCTATCACAGCAAAAACAACAGATTATGTAGATTGAAAAGAATGTAAGAATAGATGGACAATTGTGATGGGTAATAATCAAGAGAAGTGCTGGTGTGTCACACAGTGTGAATGAATATGAATATGTGTGAATGAATATTAAAGTTCCCTGTCTGTTATTCACTTAATGTTGTGTCCATGTAGTGACACTAGGGGTTCGATCTTGAGAGCCCCAATAACCTTTGCTTAAAATAGATAAGTTTCAATGAGAATTTGTAAGCCACTCTCCGCCACTGGACATACGGGTATAAAATGAGATGGCGTGCACCACTCATCCAGATTTTTTCTTTGGAGCCAAATGCATGCTTGTGTTCATCCTCTAGTCGAGTGTTATGCTTCCCTGGGCACTCTGGCAGCTGAGTCTGCGGGTGCTAAAAGAGTATATTCAAAAGAGTACATTTCCTTCTAAAAGAGCTCACGCAAATACTTGGCATCTTTTAAAATATGTAATTCTGTGTTTGTGCTACTGGATGTGGCCGTTATCTCTCCTCTCCGGTCAGCCATAAAATCGGTCTTGAGTGCTTGGTGCACCAGCACGCCGAAGCAGCTTTCGTGCAAGGGTTGTGTTCTCATTGCGAGAACATGCCAATTAGAACGTTGCGGTCATGGCTCACTTCCTTCTTCATGAAGCAAAGAGCCACTGCGGCTGCTTCCCAACCCACTCCGTCCTGGGCAGATGCTCAGCCGGCCGGGTCGGCAAGCACCGCGGGCGTTCTGGATGTGGATAATGTGGATGTGGAGTGTTTTTGCCGGCTCAACCCCTGCGGACCTCCCATCCCCCAGCATGCTCGTTCTTACCTGGTAGACCAATATAGGCGGTCCGTCTCAGGGCGGATTTAATGTGTCGTTTGTGGCACGCAACAGGGAAGAGCTTTCGATCGCAGCATCGGAGGGTGGTCTTCTGCTATCGGAAGTGGAAAATCTTCTGAGCTCCCGTCCACGGGCGGTAGAGCACAGGGTGAGGCGGAAACAGCAATGCAGCCACGAACATCAGCTGAAGTGGAACAATCCACCCTGCCCTGAGCGTTCACTGCTGGATGATTGGTTTCTCAGCTTGGAGCATGATTTACAGCCACGCCCCGCCCCAGTGCCTATCTTTCCGAAAGTGCACAAGGAGCGAATGAAGTTGTGGAAGGCACCTTTTTCTGCCCATACACGTTTCGCAGGTGTGTCCATACAAACTGCCCTCAACAGCGGAGTGGCTAAAGGAAATGTCGAGCTCCCCCAGGTAGAGGGCACCATAGCTGTGCATTTCTGCCCGCAGGGTGCAGCCACCTGGCGTGAAGGCTTACAAGGCCACCAGGCCAAGGGGTTGAAAGATCTGCATGAGGGTAGAACCGACCCAGGGCTGATGCAGGAACTGCAAACTGCGATCAACCTCGCCTTACGGGTGAACCTGTGGCTCGGCGTGATGCCGAGAAAGTCTCTCAAGGGGGGCTTTTTGGTGACACAGTCGAGGATTTCAGCCATCAGTTCTCGACAGTGAGGAAGCAGACTGAGGCGAGTAAGCATATCTTGACATGGCATGACTCGGCCGCCTTCAGTCCTCCAAAGTCCTCCGCCCCATCTGGCCAGGAGCTGGAAGTCTTTCTGGTCAATCATGCGAATGTGAGTACCTCCCATTCCCTTGTTCTCCATTGAGACAGCCGGCGAACAGGTAAGTGTGTTGGTCTCTGGGGTCGCTCGCCCGCCCCAGTCACTGACCACCATTGCGGGCTTGTGGAGCAGTATGTCCCCCCTGGGATGTCTTCCAGGTGGGGCGCCTGCTCTGCCTTACCTCAAACCACCCTGCACGGGCATGGTAAGTCCAGTCGTCCCCTAGGTGCCACTGGCATGGAGTCTGGAGGCCTGTTTGGCGCTCTCCAGCCCTTGCTGTAGCTCATGAGGAATGTTCTTAAATGGTTTAATCCTATTTAACTGATATAACTTTTTCTGTCAAACTGGACAAATTTACCTCTTCTGTGGCCCGTGTAGGGTATTACATATATAATTTAGAGATGTGGAAGGGGGCAGTTAAAATGGGTATTTTGAACGCATTTTACCACCATTATATGTAGGGTACTTTGAAAGCATGCTAAATTTTGGAGGGAATTTAGGGTCTTGAAATATGTGAGCTATGAACTAAATTAAACTGTCCTTATTAGGTAATGAAATGTATAATGGAATTAGTCGCGTTCGACAACCATTATAAATGAGATAATAACAAATAACTAGATTATTTGTCTAAATAGATTCTTTAATAGATATTAATAGATAGAGAATATTGGAGATGTACTTGCTTGTCTTTGTGGTGTTTCCTTGCATTCTTTGTGTGGCTTGGTTCTTGGTCGAAAGTTCGTTCCGTCAAACTTTTGATCTCTATGTGACAGAATTTATTGTCTGTATGATGTTAGCTGTGAAGCGAGGCCTTCTCATGGGTTTGTGAACCATAGAGAGTGATGAGCTTTCTCGGGACATCCCGAGCTCCCTTGGACCTCACATGGCGCGTGCAGGCAGAAGAGCGAAGGGCCTCAAGAGGATGAAGAGCGAGATGCCAGAGGCAAGAGAAGAAGAGTGAAGAGGGAAGAGAGAGGGCAAGAGAGCGTGTTCTTCCAGTTTAGAACTATTTGAACTGAAATTGGTCACATCACCCAAAGGTGTCCTGCGCCAATCAGAACTGACTTCTCAGAGTCACATGGTCAATTGGGCTGTCTTTTCCGACAGTTGAGTTATGGTCCTTTGTTTCAGACTCTTAAAAATGTCCTGTTCAAAAATAGTGCATATTTAAGTCGTCAAGTCAAGTCAAGTATTTTTTATTGTCGTTACGAGGCAACGTTCCTCCAGGACCATGGTGCTACATAAAACAACATAGGACAAACACAGAACCACATGAGACTACACAGACTTTCTACATAAAGTGCACATGCAAGCGTGTGCAAAAAGTACGGGACAGTACAATAAATTACTAAAAATGAAAAGGACAATAGGCACAGTGAGAGACCAGTACACAGTAGTGCAAAAAGATGACACTTTCTAAAATGCTAAATATAAACCTAACATACTATGAAAATAGTGTTCTATGGACATAGTAGTTATTGAGGTAGCAGCCAGGTATAAATTGACAATAATTAAAGTGCAACTCTGGACATGTGCACAAGTTGGATGGTGTACAGGTGTGTGTGTGTGTGTGTGTGTGTGTCAGTCCAGTCCCTGAATATTGAGGAGTCTGATGGCTTGGGGGAAGAAGCTGTTACACAGTCTGGCCGAGGGCCCGAATTTAATTCTATAAATTAAATATGCCTTGAATATTCCAAGTCATAAAATAATAATAATAAAAATAAATATAATAATGATAATTATTATTATTGACGTTATTATTTAATTAGGCTATTATTTATTTAATTATATCATTATTTAATTTTTCTTACCAGATGAAGCAGAAAATGTAGGCTACATTGACATTAACTTTAGTTAACAGAATTTTAGTTTATGTTCGTATTCATTTTTCATCTGTGCATGTTTAACAACATTATTCTAGAGGCGTGAGGTGTCAAACAATTGTGAAATTTCAAACATATGTTTTGCAACTATTATTAAATAGAAATATTGAAAGAAATGAGAATAAATCAATATAGCCTACTGTGGAGTGGAGGGGGGCGGGCCGGGCTGGAATGTCGCACGCCCGGTCCCCAATCGGCCTGATGGGGTGCGCGAGGGATAAAGGCGGCCGGTGACGATGGTTCAAGAGAAAGAGATCAATCACGGACATGTCCGTTCAATCACGTCTCCAGGAAAGTGGAGGGGCGTTCTGTCTGCTGGGGGTCGGAGGTTGACTCCGGTTCGCCCGGAGAGGAGCGGCTGTCGTCTCCCGGAGAGTGTGGAGGAGTGTTCGAGGACCACGCGATTGTATATCAGAGAACCGGTGAGTGAGCATTTTCTCTCTCTCCTCTCTCTTGCTCTTTCGCACCATGTTGGCCTTTTCCCTCGCCTATTTAGTTTTTTTTTATTGTTATTTTCCCCTCCTGTCTCCTCCCAGGTCCAGGAAGGCGGGGATAACCAGCCAGCAAACAGGTCGTAGAGCACTCCCCTCCCCAGGGAAAGGGGGGGGGGGGGGGGGGGGTGTACGTCATGCCGGTGGAACCCCGGCCTGAGGCAATTCCAGGAGGAGTGTGGAGTGGAGGGGGTCGGGGCCGGGCTGGAATGTCGCACGCCTGGTCCCCAATCGGCCTGATGGGGCGCACAAGTGATAAAGGCGGCCGGTGATGATGGTTCAAGAGAGAGAGAGATCAATCACGGACATGTCCGTTGTGTATGTGTTTGTGCTTTTATTTTAAGTTATTTATTAAAATATTATTTATATTGACAAGCCGGTTCTCACCTCCTCCTAGCCCAACCTAACCCCGCGTTATACCTACAAACAGATGTAAGCCCTGTACGTCTAACATGTTTTAATATACACTTGAGGCTGATTTTGTGCACACATATTTTAATGTAGAGGACAATTTTTATATATTATCCATATAATTACCCTCGTCGTTGATGTGGATGTAAATATATTCAACATTACAACACGGAAAGACAAGCTCTGCTGTGAAATCATCATTTCAGGTCAGGAATTCAACAGCGCTCTGGTTGGTTTATGAATACATGATTGGGAATTCTTACTTGTGAATAGTTTGAAAAATTAACATAGACATTTAAAGAAGTGGAAAATGTGTATGATGTAGTATCTGAGTTAATGTTACCTTGACAAGCTCAGATTTCTGAGACACATTCAATAAATAAAGACTGCATAAGAAGTCGAGTCTGCGGCCATCCAATTTGAAATCAAACCGTCCGCATTTTAATTCATAAGGCTTAAACTTTAATAATTTTAGATTCAATTCACAGATATACTGTGATTACATTACATTCATTGCGCTTCATTGTGCTTCTTGGATAATCAGTCTAACGTCATTGTTACTGTTGTAACCTCCGTTCCCCAGTGGAAGGAAAGAGACGTTGTATTGATTGTAGTGACCTTGATTGTACCTCTGAACTTGAACTTGAGAAAAGGCCAATGTCAAGTTGGCAGACAGAATTTGCATGCCCCGCCCCCGGACATAAGGGTATAAAGGGAGCGGGCGAGCTAATGCCAGACAGGTTCTCACTGAGGAGCCGAGAATACGGTTATGGCGCATTACAGTGGTATGGATAGTGTTATATCTTTGTCTTTATATAACACAATGAGAAGCGGAGACGATTGCCGTGTTGATTCATTTCTGTTTACTCGGGAACTCAATCTTCTTCATGTTCAACACAACATATATAGGGGGTGAGCTAGAGCGCCCTCTAGTGCGCAGGCATATTAAGTGCATATATCACAGATAGTGACGTGGCAAGGGGAGCGGGGAACGGAGGTTACAACAGTAACCATGACATTTCCCTTCTGTCACTCACACGACGTTGTGTCGATTGTAGTGACACAAGGGGTCCCATTTAAAAACGCCATGCATTAACCTGTGTTATGTGGCTACCGAGCCAGGTGCAAGCAGGCTGTTGCATGCTAGAAGCAGCTGAGTTGGGTGCACGTAAACCTCTGAAACGCCCCCAATAAAAGGTGTCATATACCGCTCTTAGGTTCCCCGTACCCATATGGAAACAGACAACATGACTTGCATGTGAGCCAGCCGGCCAGCCTATCTTAGCGCTATAGATGCGTCGGGGAAGACTGCCTTTCCCGTTCCTATTCTTTCAGGGGGAAAAGGCCCTGCAGAGACCACAACCTGCCCAAACTGGGGGGAGGTAACTTGTGGCTAATACACACGGGGGTTGTCAGGCCACCCATGGACATGGTGCGGGTGGTAGATCCTGCCTGCAAGGGAGGGGGGGGGGGGTTGGGGGCTGTGCCGCAGAAAATACGTCACAGGGAGTTGCCTGAAGTGGGAACTATGCCTGTGGAGCCCAAGCCCAACACAGAGCACTCGACCCGTGGTGGGTCTGGCAGCGAATTCCTCCACCAAATCTGCAACCAGAGGGCTAGGGAGGAAGAGCATCCAGAGAACTAGAGCTTGCTGGCTCACCTGCAAAAGAAGGCGCACTGGATCAGCTTGGTGAAGGGTGCAAGCAGAACACCCGGTCAGTTGTTCCATATTACCGAGTTCTACCGGCTCGGACCTGTCAAAACACAGGACGAAACCGACTCAACCCTGAGGTTTTAGAACATAGCAAAGGTGTTGATTGTTGCCCAGCCCGCTGCTCTACAGATGTCTGCTAAGGAGGTGCCGTGGACTTCTAAGGAGGATGCCACACTTCTCGTAGAGTGTGCTCGAACCCACTGGGGGGGCATGACCTGGGTGTGATAGGCTAGGGAAATAGCGTCAACCACCCAGTGAGCTAACCTCTGTTTGGAGACGGCATTCCCTTTCAGCATCCATCCAAGCAGACAAAGAGCTGCACAGAGCATCTAAAGCTCTGCGTGCAGTCCATGTAGATACGCAAAGCACGTAGGTGCTTGCAGGTTCGTGACCTGGTCCCTGAAGGGGGGTCATAGGAACCTTGGGCACGCAAGCCCGGTCACAGTCTTAGGATGACGTGAGCATCAGCCGGAAGGAACTCCAGGCTAGTGTTGCTGACAGAGAAACGAAAGCCATGACCGCAACGTTGCCATGGTCATGTCCTCGCAGTAAGAACATGAACCATCCACAAACGCTGCCTCGGTGTGATTGCTACCTAGGCACATGAGGCAGCGTCTATGACCATCAAATCTGGAGAGATACCGGCCACATCCAGGAACTACACAGCGGCGGAAGGGCATATTTACAAAGATGCGTCCTGAAAAGGACGTTCAACGCCCGCTTGTGTAAGTTGCTCTTTACCAGAAAACAAACTCTTTAAGAGGAAAATAAACTCTTTCAGAGAAATCAACTCTTGCATAGCGTGCAGAGAGGAGAAAGTCACTGGAATGCTCCGTCAGATCAACAACAGAAAGCTCTCTTGCAGAGGTGGGTGAAGCAGTCGTGACACACAGCTCGCTCATCACACAACCGTTCGGCTCTGAAGAAAAATTCTGTCTGTCATTCGCTCGCCCACTCCCTTTATTCCCGTATGTCCGGGGGCGGGACATGCAAATTCTGTCTGCCAATTTGACATTGGCCTTTTCTCAAGTTCAGAGGTACGCGAGGCTCTCAGAAGAGACCCTTTGTGTCACTACAGCAGTGAGATCCACTACAGATTGAAAGCTCAGAACTGGTCATGTCATGTTAAAACTGACAGAAGGCCACAAAACAGATAATAGAGCATACTAAATACTTTAGTTCAATTTGAACACGGTTACAGAATAAAGGCACATCATAAAAATGGAATACTTTACACATCAACTAGCAATTAGCAACTAGCTATTTAACAACAAACATCAACAAGCAACTAGCAATTTAAATATAATTGCAAATTATAAAGACTTAAAATTGTTTAAAAAAATTTATCTAATTTAGATTTTTTTTGTTTAAATATTCTGACACTTAGGGCCCTATTTTAAGAGCACTATGCCTTAAGCACAATGCTATGCACTCAGACCTGTGCACAAAGTCAGTGGGCATGTCCAGGAAGTTTTTATTTTTTAGCATAAGTCTGTGTTAAAGTCTAAGCGCAAGTTGGTTGTTGAAATAGCACGTGCAAAACGCTAATGGGCTGGGTGCAATTTAATTCTGAGGTTCCCTTTCAAAGGAAACGTCAACATGCTTAATGACACAATTGGGACTACGTCAGTGGTTCCACATGGTCTGAAGCCTGTATACAATCACGCAATGCCCATAGGGAGCCATTTCACAGGCTCTATATAGGCGAGTGCTTGGAGCCATCTCGCCAGATTTTCTTACTTCAGTGCACAAATTTGTCTTAGACTGTGTTGGCTACTATTGACTCACACTGAAGCGAGGACTATGTTCTCCCTTTTGAGTGACATCACGTGAGGACGTCGTTGGAAATGATTAGTTTGTGTGCGGATTCATATGCATTGTTAAACAGGCTCGATGGTGCTTTGTAGAGGCTCTGTGAAACCATGCGGTATCTTAAATGAGCCATGTGAGCCTTGAGGATCTTGTCATAAGAAGAAGGATTGAGGACAGGCATAAGACTTTTCCTTGTGTTTCTCTCTCCCTCCAGACAGATGCACCATTCTTGCCATTGAGACACGATCCTTGATCTGGCACGTCACCAAGTTTGGCACCGTAACACGTCACACAGGCAGTTTTCCATCCGTTCGATTGGAACGTTGGAAAAGGTAATCAATTGTTTAAAAATACCTAATTTCTTCTATTTTGTCACACTAGAGGGTTCACGGCCCCAGCCTCTCTTTCTTTCGCTCCTGTTTTTGGAGTGCTGTTGAATGGCGGACGAGCTCCCACGTGATCGGTGCTCAGGCCTGGGAACTTCAGAAGCTCAAAAAAGAGCATTTTATTCCAATACAGTACAATATTGTGAACCAACATACGGGGTGCTTCATCGGCATTACTATTCTCCCATATGCTATACCCAGTATGGCCACTGGAGGTTTACTGGTCTCATTGGATAGTGGAGGCAATTTTGAGGAGCTTACGAGGTACGTGGCTTGCCTTCGCCTCTGGGTGTTCATGCTCATTCTACGAGAAGCATGGCATCCTCATATTCATTGGCTAGAGGTGTGTCTTTGGAGGACATTTGTAGGGCGGCAGGATAGTCCTCTCCACATACTTTTGTTAGATTTTATAATTTGGATAAGAGTTTGACTCCTGCTTCCCATGTTCTCTCTGTTGAACAGGAGTAAATTCATGAGGTTTATATTTATTTAGCTCGCTGGTGTGCCACTATAAGCTTGCCACACAGGCTTAGAGAGTTGGCATCTACACTTCTGGTGTGATGGTATTCGTCCCAATTGCATCATTATGCAACGTCAAAGTTTCTTTCAAAAGGGAACATCTTGTTTATGAATGTAACCGTGGTTCCCTGAGAGGGAATGAGATGTTGTACTCTCTGGTTGCTGCATAGGGTTGTGCCTTTTGCAGAAAATCTGGTGAGATTATGCCAAGCACTCGTCTATATAGAGCCTGTGATATGGTTTCCAATGTGTGTCGCTTAAACGCCATCAGTCAATAAATTGGCATGATTGTATTCGGGATTCAGACTAAGAGACCACTGACGTAGTCTCAACAGCATCATTACGCAATGTCCTGTTCCCTCTCAGGGAGCCAAGGTTACATTTGTAATTGAGATGTTTTTCTTCGGTTATTGCACCATCTTCATCCTATTATATATTAAATTCCCTGTCAAGCACCAGTAATATAAATTAAGACAGTCTATTCATAAGAATCTGGTTGTGTAAATAGGATGTATGTAATGAATTAGAAGAATAGCAATATCAACCATTTGCATCTCACATTATTTTGCACAATAACAATGTCCTTGCTCTGAAATGTCTCCTGTTTTGTCTGTCATTGTTTTAGTGCTTTTTTCAGTGCTATGGTGTTTAGTGGTAAAATATTTGGGACCTGAGAAGCAGGGCAGAAGAAATAGCCCATAAATTAGCTAAAAAAAACCCTGCATCTGGCTAATATTGACTGCCTTGGGAACAGGTAGATCTGTCCCCAACTCCCGAATTAAGGACCCTCACAAGGCTGATGCGGCCTAACCATCACATACTAAAAATTCATTATCTAAGACAGAGAAATTGAACAAACTCTCACTCGGTTGACCTATTTGAACCAATGGACACAAAAACTAAGCCACTCTAATTCTGCAAATGCAGAATCTAGTTTTATTCCAAAATCGGGCAAGTTCATCTTACACAAATTATTAGAACAGAAACTCCCTTGAGACCATGAGGTCCCTTGCTAGAATCCTTGTCTTCTAAGTCTGCAAAGTCTCCGAGGCTCTGCATGTCTTTCCATCATCAATCCAGCATGCATAATCGATTTCTGCTGAAATTGACACTCCAGCTTCATTGGAACTTCAAGACCATTGAGCCAAACAAAGACCTCCCTAAACCAAATGCAAGAACTTCAACACAACACAACACAACATAAAGCAAGTACAATTACCTCCAGACTTTCACTGAAATCTGGTGCTTTAATATTTTGAGTAACCAGATCTCAAATGATGGCATACTAAATTAAGTATTGATGGTTCTTAAGACAAGGTATATAGACTCCATCAAGTTAATTTTTCTGTTACAGAGAAGTTCCATTCCTTTTCTGTCAAAACTCATTAAATAACACGTGTTCTTGTTTGGCTATGTGTGTTAGTTAAGTTTTATGTTGTAGATTAGTCAATGATGTTTTGTTTGTACTCAAAGAGAAGTTGACTAAGGTATATTTTGGATAAATAATTGTTTCCTTGAATCTAAAAGATAATGCTACGGGCCGTAAGGAAATTTAGGTAGTATAAATTTACACGGTATGGATTAAATTGCCCATGTACCTTCACCAATAATATGTAGGAAATTGTATAATGGAAATAGTCACATTCGACCACCATTATAAGAATGATAAATGACTCATGAACAGATTGTAAATCTGAATAAAATTCTCCACCATTAATATATAATACAATGAGCTCATTGTATTCCCCCACAATTTATATGCAAGGATTTAGCTTAGAGTAATACTATTCTCACAGCTATTGAAAATAATATCACAAAAATGTTTAGATATGGTTCGAGCTTCTGAGTGCAGATCTTTTAAAAAAGTGATGATTATGTATCAAAATATACCAGTCAAATTATCTTTGAATACAAACAAGACATTATTGCTCATCTAAACACATAGACAAACTGGTTGGTAAGTACATTGTAACAGAAGGTGAATTAAATTATCTGTATAGAGAAATTGAATTTATGGAGTCTATAGACAATGCCTTGAGAACAGTTTGATACTTCTTTGAGTCTGACTCGATTTGCATTCAGATTCCTCAAATTATATTAAATAAACACCAGCACTTTTAGCAAAGTCTGTAGATATTCTTGCGTGTCATTGCATTTCCTTGCATTGCTTTGGTCCTTTGGCTATGTCAGTAGAAATTTCTGTTTTTCCATCAATGTTTTGGACCTCTGTTAAAATCGTGGATAGTTTGTTACTGGAATGATGAGGCGGGGCTTTGAAGCAAGGCCTTCCCAGAGGGAAAATCACAAATCCCCGTCAAGTGTGTGAGTAATTGAGCAGAGAGTGAACTCTTTTCGGAACTTTGCGTTCGAAGCATCCTGAACTCTACATTGTGTGGAGACAGAGGGGTGCCGGAGCGATGGCTAAGAGCCATGAGGGCAAGAGCACAGAAGATGAAGAGAGTTGAAGAGGAAGAGAGCTGAAGAGAGAGAGTTCTTCCTTGGTGGGAGGCTTTATACTACTGTGGTTGGCCACACCCCAAAGGTGTCTTGAGCTAATCAGAAATGTTTTCTGCAGGGTCACATGGTAATTTCTGTCCCTCCTTCTTAAGGTGATTGATGAGCCTTTGTCTGTGAAGACTCAAGTTTCTCACTCAATAAGTACATGTTTTTAATCATATATATCTTGGATACAACTGAATATATGAAAAATTAATTAACAAACATTCCTGAAATGCAGAATCTCTCAACAATAGTAAACATGATGTGCTTTATCATGAATGGTTACCATTCAAGTAATATGACATGAATAAGACAAGATTAAAGATTATAATCATCAATTTGTCAGTTAGCAAAGTGACTAAAGGTCATAAAAACATCAATTTCAGAATTGTCTTGCAAAGGTAAGTATTGTGTACATTTTGGTGCAAAAAGGTAGATTATGTGCATTTCAGAGGGTTAAGTCAGCAAAGTACTGTGACTTTGTGTGAAATGTTCATGGATTAAGATGCAATGTCTAAGTATTAGAATTGTGTTGTCCACTGCAAACATGAGGGTCTCGTAAGGGAGTCTAATTTAGCACTGTGTTTGGTAATTAATTTTTAGCATGTGATACAGGAAATGTCTAATTTTTAAGAGTCCATTTGTAACCTAAATTAATGAAACAAAGGGTCATCTTTAAAATTTCTGGCATGTTTTTTTTTTTTTTTTAGAAGGTAGTCTTTATGTCACGTAATGACCATTAACGTTCAGGGTATTCGTGATTTACAACCTGGACGAGGTGGAATTTTGGTGTGTCCACAGAACTCTCTATGTTCTCAAGACAGTTGACACACAAACAGAGCAGCTTTTAATGGACTCTTTTCAGGCCTCTGTTTCTTAGTTAATAACTTGTAAGGAAAATATCAGTTTACATCCTGGATACGAATCATTTTGCGTAGAAATCGTTAATTCTTCTGCCCATAAGATCCTACAGTGCTCAAACAAGATTTCAACATATTTGTGATATTATTTTCAGTGGCCATGAGAATAGAATCACTCTAAATAGTTAACAGATAGGTCACATCAACTCAGCACAAGACATTAACATTAATTATTTCTATATTCCCCAAATTAATCATAATTCCATTCTTATTCTAAATCAGTACATATAAATTCTGAGCAGATACAACAAGCCTGTTGTATTACATATTTCATGGTGGAGAAATATTTGTCAAATTTCTAATCTGATCATTGGTCATTTATACTATGTATATTGGTGGAGAAATGCAGACAATTCCAAAATTAATTATTTATAATTCCATACAAATACTACTGAGGATGTTTGTGTTTCCTCCTGAACACATACACATACAGTATATGTTCTCACTCGGCCTGTCTAGACGGTCTTACAGGACACTTGCTTGCCTTGCTGCTCTCCCATTTTTCATTGATTTGTAAAATATATTTGTTAAATGTTTATCTATTTAATATTTTATGTTTAATTTCTGTATGCGTCCTAAGGTTTTGGAAAAGCACTATACAAAATAAAAATATTATGATTATTTATCATTATCATTATTATTATTTTTGTTTTCTAACCTTTTTCTCCCAAACTGGAATGCCCAATTCCCAATGTGCTCTAAGTCCTTGTGGTGGCATAGTGACTCACCTCAGTCTACCGTGGCATCCACGCGCAACTCACCATGTGCCCTACGAGAGCTAACCACATTATAGCGACCACAAGGAGGTTACCCCATGTGACTCTACTCTCCCTAGCAACCAACTCAATTTGGTTGCTTAAGAGACATGGCTGGAGTCACTCAGCATGCCCTGGGATTCAAACTTGTGAACTCCAAGGTTGGTAGCTTGCGTCTTTACTCGCTGAGCTGTCCATGCCCGTACCATTATTATTATTATTATTAATATTGATCTACTGACACACAAACTATGACTAGTTTTAAAAGTGATCAATAGCCCAAGAATCCCCAAAATGCAAATTACATAACTGAGTTTAGACTTTATGCCAAGATTACAAGTGCTTCTCAGACTCTCTCAGTTCAGAGCACATTAATTTGATAGATTTGTAGAAGATGTTATCACATTTCAGTACTATTGATTCAAAAATGTATAAAGTTTTCTACACAGCTTAATTTGTGAATAAAATATGATAAAGTCAGAAAACAAAGGATGACTACTATGAATTAAATCATGAGAATTGATATTTTCCTTCTTAATCTTTTTATTTATTTATCTTTTTTTGTGTGTAATAAAAATCAATGCAAACTATTTACTATGCAAACTGTAACTTTCATGTGTTGCATGCTAAAGGTCAGCGAGTGGGTGAAAAATATTATTGATTAAACAATTCAGTGTTTCCACCCCATTTACATGAATTTTCCATTCATTTGTGATTAGTGAATAAAAAAAATTCAAATAAATGTATAGAGATTACATTCACAAGAAGCAATTAGTAGCCAATGAAACATTTTAGAGTTGAGCATAACTAGATTGTACACCATTCATTATAGAAATTCCATGACTTTTCCAGGACTGGGAATAAATACACCCTGGTATTTATTAAATGTAAATAAACTGGAAAGAGTACGTCAAAATTTATTCAGCAAAAATCGTTATATGCTTCCTTGTGTGTGTGTGTTTGTGTGTGTGTGTGTGTGTGTGTGTGTGTGTGTGTGTGTGTGTGTATGTTTATATATACACAGTATATGATATGACTTCTATAAAGCGTCACAATTTAAAGTGAATCAGTCCTGCGAACTACTCAGTCCTGTGAGCCACCTCATTTGCCATAAGCACATGTAAACCATTCAGTCGCTGCATATTTCACCACTGAGTGTACAGCTTTAGTAATGGAAATCCATTCTTTGTACCACAAGGCACAGATTTGTCTTTTAAGTGCTGTATCATTTTGCGAAGCATGTTATACATAATTATGTGACAGGACAGCATTCAAATGGTTAAAGGCAGTTGATAATGTCATTATAATAAATGCTTTGTGTCCATAAAATATCTCATGAGGCTTTGTGTATTTCTGTAATGTATGATATTGCTTTTATCTTGCTTTGCCACAGATCGCTGGTAACTCCAGAAATTCCACTTTCATCCACAGAGATGTTGCTGTGCCATACAGCGCTTCAAAGCATTGGAACAAAAATACAGTGATGCAGGGAGTAGGGGTGTGATTGCCCTATGGCACTTAAAATACAGCTAATGCATGGAGGAAAAATTCCTTGTTAGGGTTTCAGAATATATTAAAAGTAAACTGCAGGGGAAATCTGTGCTATATAGAAGCCTGTCATCTTTAGAACTGACTGAGGGTAAAATGAGAGCAATACAATTAAAACTAAAACTAAAGAGGTTTAAACTTAAATGACAAACTGTATGATAGGAGATTAGTGGATCACAATAAAAGTCGGCAACACATAAGCTACAGTACAAGATGTTTGATGGTTATTTCTTCCTTGACTCAAACATTGGCTCTAAAAGTATTTGGACACTTAAGCCACACACAAAAAATGTATGTCACAGATATAATAAATATACAGATATAATAAAATATATTATAAATATACTGTATCTATTTTATATGTTATGTTTTCTTGTATCACAACTTGTAGAAAATGGTGTTAATACCAAGGTCATGGGTTCAAGATACGTATTGAACATGAGTAGAACATGTTCATAGTAAATGCAAATGTATGAATGTGCACTAAAAATTACCTTACAGTCAGCTGAGTAATTGAAATAATGGCTCAGAAATATTTGTTTACTTCTGAAAAAATCTCTAGCAGTCTGTTTGCAGATTAGATTGTTATTTTGTTTCTAACTCAATGACATTTCATTTGTAAGTGTGACTTAAAGAGTCAAAATACATTCTTGGGGCCACTATATATAGTGAAAAATTAAAACATATTCTTAAAAGAATAGTCTGCCCAAGAATGAAAATTCTGTCATCAGCAGAATTAAATCAATTCATAAATTTGGCATCAATAATGATGGCAAGTTGTTTTTAACACCTTCATCAGTAGATGACGAAGTGGAACTATAGAGATCGATATATAATTATTTAAAAGCATTATTAATATCAATGGCCATGGTAAAAATTTCACCAACAGCAGATTTAGGGAAAAGCAGAAAAAAACTCTCTGCTTTATATAGCTATCTAGCCAAAAGCTTCCCTTCTTTATCCCCCGACTCAAAGTATGACTGTCTTGCCCTGAATTGCCACAAAATCCACAAAAAAATAGTATTATATCTGTATTTTAATCTGATCAATTCTCTGAGGCCATCAGATGACATTCGGCACTTCAGATCTGCCTCTGCATTTTTAATATTCCCTTCTAGCACCACAAAAAGATTATTTTTGGTTCTGCTGAATCTAGAAGCGCTCTTGCTAACAAGCTTGGCCAACACTTCCACCATGTTAATTTGCATGTGGTGTATTTTTAGATTCTGACTTGGGCTTAGTCCGACAGATAAATTCAGTAGTGAAAAATAGTTTCTATCAGTTACGAATGATTTCTAAATTTAAATAAGCTTTGTCTTTTCAAGACCTGGGGACTGTTATTCATGCTTTGATCACCTCTCGATTGGATTATTGTAATTGTTGGTCTTCCTCAATCCTCTCTTTTCCGTCTTCAATTGGTTCAAAATGCTGCAACCAGATTTTTGACATCATCTAAAAAAAAGGAATCATATTACACCAATCCTGGCCTCTCTGCACTGGCTTCCCGTGTATTTTAGGATTCAATTTAAAATACTGTTGTTTGTTTTTAAAGCTCTTAATAACCAGGCCCCATCATATATTAGGGATTTAATATAGCCATACTTACCAACTAGATCTTTAAGATATACAGGCAAAATGTTAATGCATATTCCTCGGTCACGTTGTATACGCAAGGGTGATAGAGCATTTGCAGTTACTGCCCCTAGGCTATGGAATCAGCTACCACTTGACATTAGACAAGCTTCATCACTGTCTATTTTTAAATGTAGGCTTAAAATGCACTTATATTCTCTAGCGTTTGGCAGTATTACAGTAAATGCGTATTAATTTTTCTTGTTTTGTTTTATTTTAATGTATTGTAGATTCATCTGTACAGCACTTCGGTCAGCTTTGCTGTGTTTGAGTGTGCTTTAGAAATACATTTTACTTACTTACTTACACAAGTTCTCATGCATATTGTATGATCTGACCCCTAAGAACCACCTTAAGTGCCTCCCAAGCCACACCCATGGAGGATCCTGAGGACCAGTTAGTCTCCATGTAAACATTGATTTCAGCCTTTAACATTTGTTGGAAATCAGGATTTTGCAAAAGGGATACATTCAAGTGTCAACTATATGATTTTATTTTTCTCTGTATGTGGCAACACCTCTAAACTCAACAGTTTAAGATGTTTCCAATTGAGCAGTCAACAACTTGTTTATATATATATAAATGTTTGCCCTCTTAGGAACCTGATGATTAAGTCGTGTTTGCCCAGAGGAGTCGTGGTGAGCTGCAATACCTTCAAAGTGGAAGGGGACAGCCTCCCCTCCAACCTCTCCTGTAGGAATAGGAGGACCGACCTAACTGCGCACCTCTGTGGGTCTTCTGCCCTGGAAGAACACCAATTCATGAACAGACGCCATTTCAGGGCGTAGAGTTGCCTGGTAGAAGGGGCTCTGGCTTGATTGATCGTGGCCATGACAATGGGTGGTAGACCAGCTAGATCATCCGCGTCCCATCCAGGGGCCAGACGTGGAGTTTCCAAAGGTCTGGGTGTGGATGCCAGAGTGTGCCCCGTCCCTGAGAGAGAAGGTCCTTCCTCAGGGGAATTCACCAGGGAGGGGCTGTCGCGAGGATTACGAGGTCCGTGAACCAAGTGACTTGCTCCTTGTCCTCCCTGACCTTGCACAGCACCTGTTCAAGAAGGCTCTTTGGGGGGAAAGCATACTTGCGCAGCCCCACCGGCCAGCTGTGTGCCAGTGCATCTGCCCCGAGGGGAGCCTCTGAGCGGGCGTACCAGAGCGGGCAGTGGGAGGTCTCTCGGGAGGCAAACAGGGCCTTCTACCTGGGCCTTGCCAAACCGTTCCCAAATCAGCTGAACCGAGTGGGGGTGGAGCCTCCACTCTCCGCCAGGCAACCTTTTTCGTGACAGCGCGTCCGCTATCACATTGAGGTTGCCGGGGATGTGAGTAGCGTGCATCGACTTGATTCGCTGCTGGCTCCAGAGGAGGAGACGACGGGCGATTTATGTACGCGACCGCAGTGGTGCTGTCCGACCTGACTAGGATATGTCCATCTCGAATTAATGGGAGAAACTTCCGCAGGGCCAAAAGGACGGTCAAGAACTCGAGGCAGTTGATGTGCCCCTTTCCAACGGCCTGAGGCTGCGTGCCTGTTGGAAACGGTGCCCCAACCCGATCTGGAGGCGTCGGTCGTGACCAGGACGCGTCGGGACACCTGCTTTAGGGGTACTCCTGCCCGTAAGAAACAGAGGTCTGTCCAGGGTTTGAATGTTTGGCGGCAGGGGGGGGTGATTTTCACCCGATGCGTGCCGTGGCGCCATGCTCGTCTTGGGACTTGGGTCTGAAGCCAGTGCTGAAGCGGTCTCATATGCATCAACCCCAGCGGCGCGACCGCCGCGGAGGACGCCATATGCCCCAGGAGCCTCTGGAAAAGTTTTAAGGGGACCATTGTACCTGGCCTGAAGGCGGCGAGGCACTTCAACACTGACTGGGCATGCTCGCTGGTGAGCCTAACTCCATACCGAGAAAAGAGATGCTCTGGACTGGAGTAAGCTTGCTCTTTTCCCAGTTTACCTGAAGCCCCAAACGGCTGAGGTGCCGGAGCACCTGGTCTCTATGGGCGCATAGTAACTCTCGTGAGTGGGCCAGAATAAGCCAGTCGTCGAGGTAATTGAGTATGCGAATGCCGGCTTTTCGGAGCAGGGCAAGAGCTGCCTCTGCGACTTTCGTGAAGACGGGAGGGGACAGAGACAGGCCGAAGGGGAGGCCTTTGTACTGATACGCCTGGCCCTCGAATGCAAACCGCAGGAAGGGGCGGTGTCGAGGCAGGACATGGAAGTATGCGTCCTTCAGGTCTACCGCTGCGAACCAATCTAGATTCAGAACGCAGGTTAAGATCTGCTTCTGCGTGAACATTTTGAACGGGAGTTTGTACAACGCTCGGTTGAGAACTCGCAGGTCCAAGATTGGCCGTAAGCCGCCGGCTTTCTTGGGTATGATGAAGTAAGGGCTGTAGTAACCCTTCTTCACCTCAGTTGGAGGGACAGGCTCTATCGCGTCTTTGGCCAGAAGAGTAGCGATTTCCGAGCACAGAGACTGGGCATGTTCGCCGTGTACTGCGGAAGAGCGGAAGCCCATGAAGGGGGGCGGAGGCCTGGCAAACTGAATTGCATAACCAAGTCGGATGGTCCGGGCCAGCCAGCGAGACAGGTTGGGAAGTGAAAGCCACGCGTCCAACCTCTGCGTTAGGGGCCTCAAAGGGACAGTTAATTTTGACGTACCCTGCGGAGCGTCGCAGCGGGGCGGAGCAGGTAGGGCAGCGTTGGGCGGCGACAGGGCGACCCGCGGCTGGGGTGCTGAGAAAAGACTACCTTGCTCCGCACACCCGGCAGGGGGCGGGTTAGCGACTGAGGAGGAGGTCCAGGGTAGGTGTCCGGATGGCCGGGGAACAGTCATGGGGCTGGAGACGGGTGGTCCGTGTCCAGGAAGCCGGGACTGTTGAGATCTGGAGGCAAAGTGCCGTGAGAACGGCATTTGCGGGCCAGGTGACCCAGAGACATAGGAAATAGCTCTTTTATTGAGAATGTGGGTACCGCAACCCCATCTAAGGGGGGGCTGTAAATTAAATTGTTTAAGACAAAAGATTCTCCTCCCGGCTCTCCACTGGGGGACGGAGCGGTCTTACCACCTCCGGAGCTAACGTCTGTGTCGCTGGGTCGTCCATCTCAGGAGTGCCTGGGAGACTTACGGGTCCTCGAGGGGGTCCGAGCAACGGGGGGCGTCTGCTTCCTGTGGTGAGCTCGACGCTGGGGCTGAGAGTTGGGCCCGGGTTGAGAAATGGCCTCCGTCTGCTTTTTCACCGTGGAGAACTGCTGGGCGAAGTCCTCGACGGTGTCGCCAAAGAGGCCAAGCTGGGAGACAGGGGCGTCGAGGAAGCGAACTTTGTCGGCCTCACGCATCTCGACCAGGTTGAGCCAAAGAGTGCCTGCGCGGTGACCTTCGTGGCTCTGAGTGCGAGGTCGGTCACTGAGCGCAGTTCCTGCAGCACATCGGGGTCAGAATCTCTTTCACTGCACCATCCAAATAAGAGTCCCTGGTCCAAGGCCTGTTGCTCAGGGGCTTCAGCTTGAGCATGTAAGTGTCTTTTAATGTCTCCAGAGCACAAGGATTTTTAATTCATTGACATATTGCTTCATAGAACAGTTATGGAACAAGCTGTACTTAATCTCACTGGCTTATGTCACAAAAAGTATTAAATCTAACAAACTGCACAGAGCTCACCGTTCACAAGTCCAAACCTTGCATGGCGCCATGAAAGTTCTTTTAAATTATAGTCATAATCAACATTCCTAGAGAATATCAGCAGTGATTTGAAATGTAGAATGGATGATGACTACAGTCCAGACATATGCTCCGCTAATTCAAAGTGTTGTTGGTGACACTTTTCCATCCCCTCACAGCAGAAGTGTCCTCATGGGCACTGTCATATGTACACCACATGTATGCATTTAGCAGGCACTTTTTATCAAAAGCAATTTACAATGTCTTCAAGCTAAATTTGTATTAGTGTGTGTGTTCACTGGCAATTAAACCCATGGATTTGGCATTACCATGCTTTACCAGTTACCACCTACAGGAACTCTAATCAGAGGCAGATGGGTGCTAACAAGAGGCAGATCAAATAGACACTACCACCCAGACAGCAACTGACACTTCACTTATCAGTGCCTGTATCTATTCAGTGTCTCAGAATGGGATTTACAGACAATACACTAAAGCCAACTAAAGCCTTCCAACCAGCCAAATAGCAAGACTTTTTACTCTCCACTAACATCTTGTTTTAAATCTCATTAAACCTGTTCACCACAGACACATGGGATGTCACACACTGACACTTTCTTTATTTAATACATTACTTCTCTCCAATCAAAGCTCTTACTTAGATTAAGGATGCATTTACACTAGAGCATTTGGATCAGACTCGAGTCTGTATGACATCCAGTAGCAGTTTTAACCACCACGCAAACTACACAATTGTGTGGGCCCTAATAGGAAAGCTCTGCAAAAACCATGAAAGGGGTGGCACGTCACATGTTGTTCTGTTGTCACGCGCAAATACTCAGAGCACTCTCAGAGCGGTTCATGTTAGAGGTCCACCAGTTTGGGTCAGTTTTTTAAGTAGGACTTTTAGTTCGAATTTGTAATTTATCAAAAAAATATACAGGCCTTTCAAACTTGTTTCGCCCAAGCACTCACACTCACACTCACAGATACATACGAACGGATGAGTTAGGGTCCGCTCATACCGAACATGTTTTCTGCTCTGTTTTCCCATTGTTTTCCTATGTAAATACGAGCTGGAAGAATGTCCATACCTGCTGCATTGCGTCTCGCTGTTTATTCAGTGTCTCACAGGACCGGCATGTAGACACAGTGTCAAAATTTAAAAGTCTCAAATCTAAGATATAATCCCAAAAACGCTGTTTCACTCAAAAACCTCCAGTTTCATTCCTTGCTCTGTGTCTAGATTGTTTTCAGTGCATGTGTCACAAAGATTTAACGTTCTGAAGAAGAGGTGACTGTTACAATGTTTAACATTATTCCAGATTGTTCTGCACCAAGAAAAGTTTCAGCACTTTCAGCAATGTTTTTTTCCCTTCTACTCTAGTGTGCTGCGGGGCCACTGTGCCTTGTATGTCTACTGTTACAATACTGTAACGAATGTTGGCAATGATACTAACATAAAATACAGCCTTTTGCAAAATGATGAACAATACACTGCAGCATCAGGATATAAGCTCTTGGTGAAAGTAAATGAAATAAGACAGAAATATATAACTATTGTATACAGCAAATCCTCAAAGTAGAAATAATATTACTGTATCAAATTATAATGACAAAATGGACAATAATAAATAACTGTTGGCTTAGAATAATAATAAATAAAACTGAATTCCAGTTTTGTAAAAATATATGTAGGTAAATTTTTTTCACTGAATTGTGGAAAACTCGAAAACATGCATTAATTAACTTTAACTAGATTTTTATGCTTCAGTAATAGTAGCAGTAACATTAACATTTTGAATGTAATTGGCTACAATGGCTGATTGGATTAATTTATAATTATGAATTAAAATCAATTCTATTTATTTTTTAAGCAAAAATGTTCAAAATGGGGCCCCGGGTCAATCGGTTGCTTGGTGCCTCAGTAATCGTAAACCCGCCCTTGATGACATCACTATTTGGTTGGTGTAAAAGTGTTTTTTCAAACTTGGGTGTGCACCAGCAAACCGCACTTGACACATCAGGGATACAGTTTTCAGTTAGAATGAAACCAATCTGCCCAAACATTTACATGCACCCATTCATGCTTATTTTATAGTTAATTCATTTCTCATTGCTCCTGATCTCTGGATAAATTGCCTTTGCAGAACAGCTTGACTCTTTGCATCTCTTGCAATTCATCCACAGCAGACAGTGTTGTTAAGTGTTGTTTAGGTTGAAAATGTCAATAACACAATGAAACTGGCATCTCTTTTGCAAGAGTTATTACCTCGCTTCAGTGGTAAACAGCTGCTGCTAGTACTCATGGTGGTACTCACATTGATGATGTAAACTTACCACAATTTGGACACAAAAGTACAATGTGGAAAAAAAGACCTGTGGGGGAAAGTGTAATTGGCCTGGGAAAAAGAGCCGAATCTTCCAAACTACTGTGGATAGGAATGAAAGATAAGAAAAACAATATATTTATTGTGGCTACCAATCGATAAAGATCTAATCGAATCAATAATGATATGCTGATTTATTAATTAAATTAAGTGCAATTAATCATATATCAATATTTGCTGAAACTGGCCCCTAAATATGCCCGAAGTTTCAATTCTCCCATTTATTATAATACTAGTAGTCCGTCTTTGCCTAATTGTCTCTGCTATTTTTGCATCAAGTTTCATTGGTTCAGCGACATGGCCGGGAAGATACAACGTCTCGTTCCCTACATCAGGGAATGGAAGTTACAATATTAACCTAGATGTTCCCTGTCTGTCGCTCACTTCGACGTTGTGTCGAAGAAGCGACACTAGGGGTCCATGTGAACCGTGTACGGCAGGAAGAAGGCACACTTGCAAGAAGGATCACTGGGGGAAATGCATACTTGCGAAGCCCCTGAGGCCAGCTGTGTGCCAGCGCATCTGTCCCGAGGGGAGCCTCTGTTCGGGAGTACCAGAGCAGGCAGTGGAAGGTCTCTCGGGAGGCGAACAGGTCTACCTGTGCCTTGCCGAACCTTTCCCAAATCAAGTGGACCAACTGGGGGTGAAGCCTCCACTCTCCGCTGGGCGCACCTTGTCGCGACAGTGTGTCTGCTACCACGTTGAGGTTGAGAAAAGAGATGCTCTGAACCGGGGCAAGCTTGCTCTTTTCCTTGTTGACCTGAAGCCCTAGACAGCTGAGGTGCCTAAGCACCTGCTCCCTGTGTGCACAGAGCAACTTTCGAGAGTGTGCTAGGATTAGCCAGTCGTCGAGGTAGTTGAGTATGCGAATACCCAAGTGACAAGAGCTGCCTCTGCAACTTTTGTGAAGACGCGAGGGGACAGGGACAGACCGACGCTTAGGACCTTGTACTGATACGCCTGGCCTTCGAAAGTGAACTGTAGAAAGGGTCTGTGACGGGGTAATACTGAGACATGAAAGTATGCGTCCTGTCCAGCGACACTGTAGGCCTTGATCACCAGAGACGATGTCAACCTACAGGCCTTGGAGGTGCCGGTCAACCCGACATGTGGCTGTGTTTTGCGGGCACAGGTGCACTGCAACCACCTTATCAACCTCGGGGGAGCTCCGTGTACCCGTGGACCACCCCACCGTAAAGAGTAGTGAGAGCAGACAAGCGAGCAAGTTGGTTATGGGCAGTGAAAGGTGCCCTCCACGACTTCATCAGTTCATCATGCACCTCAGAGAAGAAAGGAACCGGGGGGTGGCTGTGAGTGGCGCCCTGAAACCAGGAACCAATCATCTAGCCGCGAGGGCTGAGGGGAGGATGGAGGGTCCAATCCAGTCCCACACTCATGGTGGCCCGGGCAAGCATAGCGGACAGCCCAGCATCGGCCTCAGACTGGACCGGCATACCCAAAGGCGCTAGCCCAGTTGAATCGTCTGTGCCGGAGTCTGCCAAGATGCTCTCCGATGGACGGGCAAAACTCTCATCCAGCTCGGGGCTCCGAAAGAGACATCAGACTGGCCGTAAGGCGAGCCGGTCTCATCTCTGGACTGGACGGGGGCCGGCGAGCGTGCTGGGGAACGGGTGGTCCACGGGGATTTACCCAGTGAAACCCTGCCCGTTAAATTCCCAAAATTGCCTCCAGCGCCAGCCGCGCCGTGCCTATACCTGTGGATAGAAGGCACAACACAGGGGGCGGCTAGTGTGGCTTTCCCCCGGAAGAAGGAAAGCTCGGACGTCAAAGTTTCCTTGGTCATGTTCTCGCAGTGAGAACATCTGCCCAGACACGTGAGGCAGCGCCCGTGGCTGTCAGAAGCGGATAGGTAACGCAAAGATGGAAGGGCATCTTGAGAAAGATGCGTCTTTAAAAAGGCATTCGATGTCAATGCACTTACTCTTTTAGAGAAATATATACTCTTTTAGAGGGCTGTCGAATTGCCCAGGGGTGTAGTCTGCACTGGCGTGCAGAAGAAGAGAAAAGATGCTAAAATGCACCGTATCTACAACAGCGTATGCTCATTAGAGGTGAGTGGAACAGCAGTGGGTTTTGAAACACAACCGCTCGGCTCCGAAGAAAAAAAAATCTGTCTGAACAGACGCACGTTTCCCTCCTTTTATACCCGTATGTCTGGGGGAGGGGCATGCAAATTCTGTTCCCCAATTCTCATTTGCCTTTTCTCAAAGAGGTAACCGAGGCTCTCAAGAGAGAGACCCCTAGTGTCACTACATCAACACAACAGCAAATGAGTGACAGAAGGGGAACAGACATCTGCCTGTTCCCTACAGAGAAGAAAAATGAAGTATGGACTAAAGAGAAAGAAAAAAATTCAATCAATCAGATTTGTGGAACTAATCAGAGAGGCTGAGTTTGTGTCTTGAGTGTTTCACAAGTCACAAGATACTGAATTAGAATCAGGATAATCTCTCCTGGAATATTACATTGAGTAGATATTGAGATGTTACCAATATATTCTTATATACCAATAGATTCTATATAGATATAGATATATACATTCATGTGTTGGTCTTTTGGTTAACACAAAGAAGCATATGGCTTTTCATTATCACTATTTCATGGGCCAATTTACTGAGATATTAAAGGGCTTCCTTTTTCTCCTCATGAAAAGAAATTTCTCCTAAGAAATGGCATTTTATCATTTATCCAAAACTTCAAAGCAGCAAATTTAGTCTGTCAGAGATATGGATCAGCATGGACCATAACTCAAGCAGACTCTGAATAATGTCTTCTATTCAAACACAAAAAACACAACTAAAGCCAATTTTCACATCTTTGTTTTCATATTTATTCATGCCTGACAGTTACAAAGACTGACAATTACCAAAAGCTGACCTTTTGGAGTAAAAGCAAAAACAAGCTTATTTTTCAGTATATTGAAGTCTTACTCAGAGAGAGAGATAGAGTGATACTATTTTCTGTTACACAGAGAATGATGGAGCAGATACTTGTGTAAGTGAGTCTGAGTTTCTATGTTAAGAATGGAAGCTTGCTGACTATTTACTACAGTATATTGTAGATTGCACAGTATACACTGTTTATGGCCAAAAACTTAGTAGTTTTTCTCTTCTAAAAGTGAAAGAGGAGTACTTGGTCATCCAGGTTTTAAAATCAGCATGCTGTGCACAATATACAGAATATATTCTTCAGCAATAGTAAGAGCAGCATATGGTGTGCTAATTTCCAGCATAGTTAGCGTGTAAGCAAGTATGTGCATGTATCTTTGTCAAGTAACTGACAAGGCCAGGCTGATTACATGCACAAATTCAAACAGCCGTAACCCCAGGGGTATTTTATAAGAGCAGTGTTAATAAAACTGCAGCATCCACGACAAGTATAAATGAAGTGCTTTAAAATCCTTCTGAGAGATTCTAAATAAAACTAGAGCAAATGTCTTAGACCCCGATTCACTAAAGGTCTGCATATATAAAAACAGGGTCAGGAATAAGCTCTCTGTGACAAATTATGCTCAGGGCAAAACAAGCCACCATAAGTGTCAGAAATGTTTACTAGCTATCTAAATTGGGACATACATTTTTTTATTTAATGAAACATTATATAATTTAGGTATGGGTAATTTTTCTAAATTCTGACATACCCAAAATGTCACCAAAATGAGGCTTTGACCAATTTAGCTCACTTCTGGGTACATTAAATAAATAAATCCAGTTCAAATAACTTCATACAACTATTACATCAAAAACTACAGTGATTGGTAGACAGTAGAGAGCTTTACTGTATAATCTAACACTGGCCAATTATTTAAATGTACTTTTTGTGCTGTAGTATATTGTGCATTATTTACAGCTATTATTTTTTAGTGTTGGTTTGAAAGCCATAAATATTTATATTGAGAATTTATTTCAATTAATTGATCCTACTGATATATTTGACATACATGGACAACATGCTATGTGTGTTAATATTGTATATGGTTAGAAAACAAATATGCTTTCTTAAAGGTAAAAATGCCACTGAAAAATCAACTGCAGTGGCAAATATTTAAATCTTTAGGAATCATTGTTGACTCTCAACTTTCTTTTAAAAAACGTGAAGAAATTGTAAAAACAGTCAAATTTAATTTGGTGAATTTAAGATTTATTATAAATAATCTGACCATGAGGCAGCAGTTTTATTAATGAATGAAATTATTCTTCCTCATATTACATATTGTATGACTACCTGGACTCAGACACGTAAATCTGTTCTGAAACCTGTTGAAACCGTGTACAAGCAGGCTCTTAAAAAAAAAATAAAAATAAAAAAAAATAAATAAAAAGTGTTCCATCACTGTCGTATTTTAACCAAGTTTAACTTCTTGAGTTTGATCACAGAATTTGATTACATTTGTAGGTCTACTGTTGACTTTTCTCACTGGTCTTGCCCTAACCATATTTAAACAGTACCTTTATAAAATTACAGGAAATGTGACTAGAGCTGGAGATAGTGGTGATTGTATATGTAAGTGGTGATTGTAAGTGGTGAGTGTTTTTGGTCAGTTATCTTTTGCTTTTAGAGCAGCCCATGACTGGAATGTCAATAAAAAGTTATTGTTTGTATTATCTTGATTTTTTATATTGTGTTTTTGAGTTTCATTTTTATTTTCATATTTGTTATTGATTAGTTTTGATTGTTATGGTAATTTTAATATTTTGCATAATGTGTAATTTTCTATTTTAGTATTACATATTTTGAGTGTAATTTTCACCTTTAACAACAACCTGCCCAGGGACTGCAGGTGAAAATTATCCATTGCCTAAATCTGACACATTTACATAAGTGAGATGTTTGATTAATGTGTATTGTCCCTGACAAATAAATAAATAAATAAATGTAATGAAACAAAATGTTGCCTCTTAATAAAACACTATTAAGACACTAGCTGACATGTGATATATGAAATAATTTTTAATGAGCTTTTGGTAATTGTTTTATTAAAAATTTAATTTACAGTGGTAGATAGTTTTGAGTTGATTAAATTGAAGCTTTCTTTTCAGTGTAATCCACAGTGAGATAACTTAAAAGTGTATTTACATAGGCTATATTTTAAGTTTTCTGCATTATAGAAATCATATAAAATATCACAATCAAAAGCTAATTTTTAGTGAGAGTTGCAAGTAAGCTACATGGCTAAAATTTGACTAACATGAAAAAGCCTTATTTAATATAGTGCCTATTTGTACAATTATTCTTAGTTAAGAATAACTAACAACAAAAAGCTTACACACAATTTGATAAATTGCACAAGTAAATTGGTACATTTTCTTTCGGATCTTATTAAATCAGGCGTTTATTTGGCATGTTGGTAAATCAGGACCTTAGTGTATACAGGAGCTGTCCATAGTACTGAAAAACATCCTTTAGCATTGTACATCAAATAAAAGCCATTGGTAGACTCACCCCTGCAGCTCTTTAACGGAGAGTGATATCTTGAGGTTGTGTCCCAGCACATGAAGTGTGGTGAGGATGTCTGCCCATTGAACCATCTCTCCAAGTGGCCCTCCCTTCAACACCTTCGGACTGAACACATCACCAGATTCCTCTGTTAGAAAACCCACATGAACCAGGATCTGGAAGGAGGTAGAAAAAGTGTTAACAAGAGGAAAGAAAGACTGAGTCAAATAATTAATCAGTAACAGCAATTAAGTACTATAAAAATAAGGCCAACTGAAGTAAAATGGAATATCAAAACCTTAAATTTCCAGTTTTCCAATTGTGAAAATATGTGCTCAATTCTGATTGTATATTCGACCAAAGCAGTAAAAAGGATATACATTCTGTCCTTCGGATACCAATCTACAGTATGTATGGGTCTTCCAAATCGCTAGTTTTGTCTGTCAGTCCATCATTCCCCCTAGGTCTGGGAATATGTATATAATTTGATACAGCAGTCCTAACAATCATGAGACCTTTCTGTATTGCACTACTTTTCAGGAAACAGTGTATGACTATATGCAGAAGTCTGAAATAGGAGATAAAAAGCTGGACAAAAGACAAAACATCAGGGAATTTAAGCATGAAGCCATGATCTGGATCCAACTTTTATAGAGTTGCCAATCTTCTGTTTACTGTCACAGTCAAATACACACAAGGCTGAAAGGTTTTTCCTGAGTATAAAAATGAATAGCTGTCAAATCTAAGAGATCTATGACAGATAAAACATAAAGGCATCCACTGAACACATTTGCTTTGAGAGAAACCCGTTCACAATGATTTGCATCTCCATGCCAGATATTCAATTGTTTAGTGCTAAAAACAATACAAGTACTTGCATGAACACACACGTCACTATGAATGAGCTTATCTTGAGCACAAAATGGATGTCAAGATTTTAGCTGAAAAGGAACTTAAATTTCAGATAGTTTCTCACCAAATTTCAACCTAGTCTTACAGAATCACATTAATATGCACTATATTATAACATTTGCAATATATAACCAACATTTACAAGTTTGTTCACACAATTAAATTGTGCTATATCGCAACTGATAAAGCACTGCACTTGCTATGCAAAGTACCGGATAAAAATCCTGAAGTGCATGACATGTTAGCTGAAAGTATCATTATGTGATTGCTACGGCAATTCCATTTTTCATCTCACATTTGTATTTATTATACTATCGGTTAGGTTTAATTTAAGGGTTAGGGAGGTCGGTTTTCTTAAAGTCATACATGTTAGGAATTACATAAAGGTGATTAAATTGATTATTCAGGTGATTAGGGTGGGCAATTAATTAATTATCGATTACCTGTATTATTTTTATTTTTGGGTGGACCATTCCATGCCATGGATGTGGGCAGCGACTGGTATAACCATTGAAGTAAGACAAAGATAAGTGTAATGTGCATTCTCTTGGGTTTTCTTAAGGGCAAACATGCTGTCACATTCTGAATCAGAAAGTTTTTCTTTAACATACAGGGAGGCTGGCTAAAACAGCATTGAATTAGTCCATTCTAGAGATGACAAGAGCCTGGACATAGTGTTGCACAGCATGCTCAGAAAGGAAGGCTCTGATTTTACTCATGGTGTAGACCAATGCATGACATGTCTTTGAGATGTAGTCCGTGAAGTTTGGCTGTGTCATGTATTCCCTATTTTTGTCTAAACCTTTATGTTGAAATTCTTGTTTAGTTCTGTTTCCTGTGTTAGTATTGTAGGCCATTGTTGTTTTATTTCCTGGTTGGTTCACCATGTTTGTTTCCCCAGCTGTTCTTCATTCCCTGATTATTTCCCCAGGTTTTCCTTGTTTTCCCTTGTGTATTTTCCTCTGGTTTCTTTGTCAGTCTTCACACATGTGGTCATGTTCTTTGCCTGGTTCCCTGTGTTTAGTTTCATTTTATTCTGAGTTCTTTGTTTATCTTTTGTTTCATTAAAAGCTGCATTTAGATCCTCAATCCTCGCCTGCCTCGTCACAGAATTACTTTTCAAAAATGGATCTAGCTTCTGTCAGAATTTTTGCTTCTGAAGCAAGAGGACTGTCCAGTTGAAAATCACGTCCATGAGTTTTTAGAGCTAGAAAATGTAGTGCACTACCCAGACTGCTCTCTGGTGGTTTACTTCCAGACCGGTCTGAATAGTGCACTGAAGGTACTGATGCCTCAATGGATTCTCTGTGAATATGTGGAGAAGGCTCTGGAACTCTGCGGATCTCTTTACACAGTGCATTATGGTGGGAACCCCGGGCCAAAACCTGCATCTTCCGCTTCCTCGTGCAAGCCTTCCATGGCTAGGGGACTTTATTGTCCGTGAGCTGAGATTCCTTACTGTTCCACTCACCTCTGCAGAGCTTATGCTGTTGGATCTATGGCGCATATCAGCGGCTCTCTCCTTCTCTGCATGGCAGTGCAGCTTTGCCCCTGGGCGCTTCGACAGCGCTGCTAAAAGAGTTATTTTCTCTAAAAGAGCAATACACCGCTGGCATTGAACGTCCTTTTCAGGATGTGTCTTTATAAAGATGCCCTTCCGCCCCTGTCTAGTTCCTGGATGTGGTCGATTTCTTTCCCTTCTGATGGTCATAAGACCTGCCTCGCGTGATTGGGCTGCGATCAGACGCAGGCAGCATTTTATGAATGGTTCATGTTTTCAGTGCGAGAACATAACCATGGCAACATTGCAGTTGAGGTCTGTCCAGGGGTTGAAAGTCTGGCAGCAGGTGGGGGTGATGAACACACAGTACGTGCCATGACCTCATGCCCATCCCGGGACTCGAGTCTGAAGCCAGTGCTGAAGCGGTCGGAGCATAGTAAACGATGGCGCCGCAGATGGCCGCCTCGGTGTGGAGCTCTCCAATTCTTTTGTTCTCTTTGTTTGTTTGTCCTGTGTTTAGTAATATTTTACCAGTCAGGTTTACCAGGGATGAACTGCTGAACATTCGGCAGCACATACCAGATAATCTTTTCCCGGTTTTTGAATATTCAGACGTTTTGCTGGACATTTTAGTCGGAGGTGCGGCTGTGTTGTTTAAACTTGCTATGAGACGCAGGCGAGGGAGACGAGCTGGCGCACTGGTTAAACTCCGTCAGCGCGGCGTTCGAACAGCACTGCCGAGCATTCATCTCGCGAATCTCCGTTCTCTTCCCAACAAAACTGACGAACTACATCTCCTCACACATACAAATAAGGACTTTTCAAACTCTGCTGCACTGTGCTTCACTGAAACCTGGCTGAGTGAAGCCATTCCAGACAGAGCATTACATCTAGCGGGAACTAAAAGCCTGCTTTGACTGCACTGATTGGAGTGTTTTTGAAGCTGCAGCTACAGACCTGGACGAGCTCACAGATACTGTTACATCATACATCAGTTTCTGTGAGGGTATGTGCATCCCTACTAGGACATTTTTATCATTCAACAATGATAAACCATGGTTCACAGGAAAACTCAGACAGCTTCGTCATGCCAAAGAGGATGCTTACAGGGGTGGGGATAGAGTCTTGTATAATCAGGCCAGGAATACACTGAATAAGGAAATCAGAGTGGCTAAAAGAAGCTACTCTGAAAAGCTGAAAAACAAGTTTTCAGCTAACGACACTGCATCAGTGTGGAGTGGCCTGAAACAACTTACTAATAACAGGACTCCTACCCCCAACCCTGTGGTGGACCAACAACTGGCTGACGACCTGAATGTGTTCTATTGCAGATTCGAAAGGCCCAATTTCACACCCCACATGCACTCAGACCTTCATTTCACACAAACATTAACACCTCCTGCAACCCCCCTCCTCCCCCTCCTGCTACACAACCTGCACTCAAGATCTGTGAAGACGATGTGTGCCGTGTCTTTCGGAAGCAAAGGTCAAGGAAGGCTCCAGGCCCAGATGGCATCTCACCAGCGTGCCTTCGTTCCTGTGCTAACCAACTGGCCCCATCTTCACTCAGATCTTCAATAGATAAGTCCCATGCTGCTTCAAACGCTCAGTTATTATCCCTGTCCCTAAGAAACCTAAAATCACAGGACTACAGACTTGTTGCCCTGACATCTGTGGTCATGAAGTCATTTGAGAGACTGGTGTTGGCCCACCTAAAGGACATCACTGGACCCTTTCTGGATCCCCTTCAATGTGCTTATCGAGCAAACAGGTCTGTGGATGATGCAGTCAACATGGGATTGATTACGTCCTGCAACATCTGGACAGACCGGGGACATACGCAAGGATCCTTTTTGTGGACTTCAGCTCGGCTTTCAACACAACTCCCTGTTCCCACCTCTACCGGTCAGTGGATTACCAGCTTTCTGACGGACAGGCAGAAGCTTGTGAGGCAGGGAAAATTCACTTCCACCACTTGTACCATCAGCGCTGGTGCCCCCCAGGGATGTGTGCTCTCCTCACTACTCTTCTCACTCTACACAAATGAATGCACCACCAAGGATCCCTCTGTCAAGATCCTGAAGTTTGCAGATGACACCGCTGTCATCCGGGATGATGATGAGTCTGCATATAGAAAGGAGGCTGAACGGCTGGCTGTCTGGTGCAGTCAAAACAACATGGAGCTGAACACACTCAAAACGGTGGAGATGATTGTGGACTTTAGGAGGAACACCCCAACATTGTCCCCCCTCACCATTCTAAACAGCACTGTGGCAGCAGTAGAGTCATTCAGGTTCCTGGGCACTACCATCTCCCAGGACCTGAAGTGGGAGATACACATCGACTCCATTGTGAAAAAGGCCCAGCAGAGGTTGTACTTCCTTCGCCAGCTGAGGAAGTTCAACCTGCCATAGGTGCTGCTGAAACAGTTCTACTCAGCAGTCATTGAGTCTGTCCTCTGCACTTCAATTACTGTCTGGATTGGTGCAGATAAGAAATCAGACATCAGAAGACTACAGAGGTCAGTCCGGAATGCTGAGCATTATTGGTTGCCCCCCGCCCCCCCTTCAAGAACTATACACTTCTAGAGTGAAGAAAAAGGCTGGTAAAATCACTCTGGACCACACTCACCCTGCCCACTACCTTTTTGAACCGTTGCCTTCTGGCTGGCGCTTCAGAGCTCAGAGCACCAGAACCGTCAGACACAGGAACAGTTTTTTCCCTCAGGCTATCCATCTCATGCACAATTAAATTGCCCCATAGAGCAATAATTATGTGCAATACACAGTTTAAGTCTATTTATATTATCCAACATATCCACTTCTGCCATTACTTACATTGCTCTGTACATAATATACTGTATTTTTGTTCTTTATATAACAGATTGTAATAGATTTTCTGATATACATCAACCCCAGTGGTGCGACCGCCACGGAGGATGACATATGCCCCAGGAGCCTCTGGAATTGCTTTTGAGGTATGCTCACAGAGAGTGGGAGGTCCAACCCCAGGTGGTCCAGCTGATTTGGGACCAGTTCGGCAAAGCACAGATAGATCTGTTCGCTTCCCAAGAGACCTCCCATTGCCCGTTCTGGTACTCCCTAGTGGAGGCTCCCCTCGGGACAGACGTGCTGGCACACAGCTGGCCCCGGGGGCTGCACAAGTACGCATTTCCCCCAAATAGCCTACTTGCATGGGTATTGTGCAAGGTCAAGGAGGATGAGGAACAAGTCACACTGGTAGCCCTCTACTGGCCCATATGGATTTCAGAGACCCCCCTTCGAGCCACTAGAATCAGTCGAGCTCAAAGCCCTCTGCTTGAAGACGGCCCTCCTGATCGCGTTCGCTTCCATCAAGAGGGTTGGGGACCTGCAAGCGTTCTCTGTCAGTGACACTTGCCTGGAGTTCGGTCCAGCAGACACCCATTTCGTCCTAAGACCGTGACTGGGCTACATGCCCAAGGTTCCTACGACCCCCTTCAGGGACCAGGTAGTGAACCTGCAAGCGAGGCTGCCCCAGAAGGAGACAGACCCAGCCTTTTTGTTGCTGTGTCCAGTGCGTGCTTTGCATACATATGTGGACCGCACGCAGAGCTTTAGATGTACTGAGCAGCTCTGAGACAGCGGAAAGGGAAAGGTGTCTCCAAACAGAGGCTTTCCCACTGGGTCGTTGATGCCATCGCATTGGCCTGTCACACCCAGGCAGTGCCCACTCGAAGAGAAGTGTGGCATACTCATGAGCACTGGCCAATGGCACCTCCCTAGCAGACTTCTATGGGTACTAAAATTACTCTGTTCTGGAATTGGTGCTCCACAGGATGGGCCCCTGTGGATTAATCCCTCTGTGTGTATTTTCCACGGTACGGTCCCCCTACGGGCGGACCTGCGTCTCCCTTGAGCAGTCCCCGCTGCCCCCTCACCATCATGTTTGTAGCAACTCCTCCCTCGCAGCATCTACCACTGCTACATTCCCACATGTGGCCTGAAAACCCATGTGACGTATTTTGCTACTCTTTACCTCTCCCGAGCCTGGGCAGGTGTTGGTCTCCGCAGGGTATTTCCCCCCTGAAAGAATAGGAGTTGGAAAAGAACGCCTGCCCCGATGCGTGTGATAGCGTTAAGATGGCCCCAGCAACTTTGACTCAATGTGAGAAACATAGAGAGAGAAAAGGCACTGCTGGCCTGCTCCTATGCTTGGCTCATCGCTTTATTCCCCCCTTCGGGTGCCGGGAACCTAAACATTTTCTGACAATTTTATGGGGCTTTTGGGAAGGGTATGTGCAGACTGATGCAGCCTGTCGCTTTGGCACGCAACTGCCTGGCCACACCTGCATCAGCAGCACATGAACACGGTTCAGCACATGCGTGATTGAATAGGGACCCCTTGTGTCGCAGCGCTCGACACAACATCGAAGTGACCGACAGATGGAGAATGTCTAGGTTACTGTTGTAACCTCCGTTTCCTGATGGAGGGAACGAGACGTTGTGTCCCCCTGGCCACAACGCTGAACCGAGCCACTGCTATGGCCGAACCTTACTCTCTGCTCCTCAGTGCAAAACCTGAATGGACAGACGCAATATTTCCCTCCTTTTATACCCGTATGTCCGGGGGAGGGACATGCAAATACTGTCTGCCAATTTCTCATTGGCCTTTTCTCAAGTTCAGAGGTAACCAAGGCCTTCAAAGAAGTCCCCTAGTGTCGCTTCACTCAACACAATGTCTCGTTACCTCCATCAGGGTGCGGAGGTTACAACAGTAACCTAGACATTTTTCCTTGTGTTTTTAAGCCCTTGTTTCCCCTGGTTTCTTTGTCAGTCTTCACATGTTTTGTCATGTTCCGTGCCTGGTTCCTTGTGTTTTTTTTTCTTGTTGAGTTCTTTGTTTATCTTTTGTTTCATTAAAAGCTGCATTTAGATCCTCATTCCTCGCCTGCCACGTCACAGGCTTGTGGTGATACAGTTGTTCATTGTTCCTGGCTAACCTGGATGGAGTTATCATTGACCAGCCTAGCTGATCGATTATGTAGTTTTCTGGGCTGACTGAGAACATAAGGAGCTCTGTTTTGTATAGGTTATGTTTAAGTTCTGAGTTCCCCATACATAAGACAACTCATTGATTGTGAAGTGATGAAAATACAGTCTTTGCTCTTAAAGTTTAATGAAGGGCTCCCCGAAAAGACCAAATGGCTATATTTTGCTATATTATTATAATTATTTTACATTTATACATTTGGCAGATGCTTTTATCCAAAGCGACTTACACAAGATGAATAATACATCATACATGACTAATATAAAGGAGACAGTGGTACAACAAGTGCTGCATTACAAAGTTTCACTTGCATCAGAATAGTAGTATCCAAGACAGATTAAAGTGCAACAAGAATATATATAATTTTTTTTTTTTTCATAATTTTTTTTTAATGAGTGAATGGTTAAGTGCTCATAGAAAAGATGTGGTTTTAGCCATTTTTTGAAGACAGAGAGTGAACCTGCTTCACGGATGGAGTTGGGAAGGTCATTCCAACAACGTGTTATAGTGAAACCGAAAGTTTGGGAGAGTGTTTTGGTGCCTCTGTGTTGGTACAACAAGGCATCGCTCATTAGTCGACTGCAGGCTTCTGGTGGGAATGTAGCTCTGCAGAAATTATTTTAGGTATGCTGAAGCAGACCCACTGACTGTTCTGTATGGCAGCATCAGAGACTTGAATTTGATACATTCATCAACTGGCAGCCAGTGAAGAGAGAAAAAGAGTGATGTAGCATGCAGTCTCTTTGGTTCATTAAAGACCAAATGTGCTGCTACATTCTGTATCATTTGCAGGGGCCTAATTGCGTATGCAGGGAGACCTGCAATGAATACGTTATAGTAGTCCAGTCTAGTTATGACAAGTGATTGAACAAAAAGTTGTGTGGCGTGTTCAGAGAGCAAGGGGCTATTTCCTGATATTGTAGAGTGTAAATCTACATGATCGTGCTGTCTTTGAGTTTTGGTCTGTGAAACTGAGTTGGTAATCGATGGATACCCCTAGATTTCTGACCGTTTTGGTAGGCATTATTGTAGATGAACCAAGCTGAATGGTGATGTTGTGTTCAACATCATACTTTTTTTGCTTCCTATTCTTAATTCTAGCTAATTTTCATACCTCTCACTGCACTGCTGTGTCTATTTTTCTGGTTCATTCTTTTTTCCTGTTCTTGCAGTTTAATGACAGCTTTGCCTTGAGAGCTACATTACTTGCTGAACAATGATGTCAGAGGCTGTGCATTAGGCTTAAAAGGCCTGGGTTTCTGTCTCTAGACCAGAGCTACTCAACTGGTTTGGCTTTAGAACCCAGATTTTACATTGGACATCAAGTGGCAACCCATTATAGTTCCAAAAATTTTCCAAATACCTCTAGATGTTGATGGTTTCATTCTTTCAGAAGCCAATAATTCACTGAACAAAACACATTGTGATCGGCAAAAATAATTTTTATCCATGTATTATGTGAAATAATATTTAATACACGTAGTCATACTTTCCATAACCTCGCACTGACATATTCAGTTTTCAAGGATGAGAATATGGCATGTAACATGTTGCCATTTGTATATTTTGGCTAGCTTCAACCAAGTGACAGATGAATTTGTGCCAAAATAACGTATGACTTAATTGGATGCACAGCCATTGACAACAATATAATAGTTTTCTCCTTACTTTTAAAAGTTTGTAAGTCTATTTATTTGCTGTCATAGCTATATTAATATTATATTTTGTTACATTTTATTATATGCATTCAGGAATAGTTTTCCAGCCCTGCAGACAATTTGGGTCGCAACCACCCAATTGAGAACCACTGCTTTAGATTATCTACTGTTCAAGGATCAGCAGTTACTAACATGGCACAGATACAAAACTCTGAAGAAAAAGAAAGATTGGAGGATATGAGACAAATTACCCTACACAGACCCTTCGCTAAAAACTACCTTAAAACGGTTACTGGCCAAGACCTGCCTTAGAAACCGAGTTTTGCAGAAATATATCCAACTATATGGTGAAACGTTGATATCAGGGCACTTTAAATGGTCACATAAGGTACGCTGAGAGTATACACAGAGCCTTTTGCCCTTTTACTAAACTTTAAACAAATATTGAGAAGTGAGTGCTGTTAATAAATTGTGTCATTCCCTAATTCCCAAATGAACATGTATAAATTCAGAAGTTAAATTAATGTTAATAAATTAACGTTAATTTATGTATTAATTAATATGTTAGCATTAAAGAGATAATAAAGAGGATCATAGTGACAACAAAACAGTTGTGTTCACTTATACTAATGCTAGTAGTTGTAAGAAAAAGAAAAAAAAAACTGTAACCAGTTTTTTAAACATTACTGCATAATTTAACAGTTGTTGAAAAAAAATGCTAGATAAAATATTTTGCCATGTCAGGCATCATTACAATGTAAGAATGCAATTTTTTATTATGAGCATTTTAATGAAACTTGCTCTTCAAAGAAATGTGCAATTAATTAATAATTAAAGTTTATCTTGGTATGCAACAGTAACCAAAAATATTTACAAAATAAATAAATTTTTATAAAAAATAAATAAATAAAGTGCTACCATAAGCCCATTTAAGTGTAATGAAACACTACAACATATTTTCAGAGACATTAACATTATATGCTAGTGTTACAAATGTTAGAATATAATTTATTATTTTTAGTTGTACGGGTAAATTGCTCAACCGAAGATAAAAATATGAGTTTGAAACAACAAGATTGTGAGTAAATGATAAACAAATTTCAGTTTTGGCTACACAATCCCTTTAAATATGTATCATAATTATTCACGAGACCTTGTTGCCTTTCCCCAGACAGTAGATTGTTTAGTCTTTCAGGACCATTTTTCACAAAAATTTATTTGCATGGTGCAAAAACACAAAAGAGTTGCATGTCTTCCCTCAAGACTCTAAGAGACTGATGTCTCTGAAATATTTGTGTGTAACATTCCATTTTTAGGGGAGAATTTGTAAAGTATTTGTAAACAGTGTTACAAATATCACCCTTGTATGAGATCTGACACTAGTTGCCCCGGCACCACAAATGCCAACTCTCTTTACTGACTGTGTTATTAACAGCAACTTTGCAAAAGTCTCAAAAAGTATTACAAAAGCAAAAAAGTACCAAAAAAAAACTCATGTTCATCAAATTATAGAAACAAATGACCTGTACATCATGAACCCCGTAACATTGAGTGGAGGGAGAATGCTGAATGTGAAGACTGCTGAAAGGCCTCAGGATGTTTAACAGGACATCAGAGGTATGACCCAGAGGAATGGGGAGAAAAACAGCAAGCAAAGATATATGAACTGACAGATGAACCAATAATTATGACATGGGAAATGCAACCTGCCACCACAAACACATTTAAAGGGAACATAAATTACCTTGGAAATGCAGTAATAATCACCAGTCTACAGCACAAGCAGCATACTTCACTCAAAGCAAATGGCTTTTTCATAGTCACAGTCAACCTCTTCACATAAAACCACTTTTCTGTGTGACAGATAAAATTCTGCTCTCTAAAATGAATGAGAGTTCATTCAGAGTGTATATCTGGTCTGTAGCATGCTGAGAGACTCATTTAATTTAATCTAATGTGTCTGAAGTTGTTTATTCAGCCTTGGTATTGAGATATAAAATGAAAACAATAAGTCTGAGAAAACAATCACACTGAGTTTTGAAATGGTACCTCCATACAAACTATACTGCTAATAATCTTTATTATAAGAGCCCTACATGTACAGGACTAATTTTAGATATTTTATTTATTTATATTATTATTCTTTTTAATTTATTTTTTAATAAAATGTGCATTCATTTTCAGGAAATGTTTATAGAATTTCTGGAAAATTATGCTGTGAATTGAGGAACTAGGACCAGCTTAGACATTTGAATGCTTATGAATATCTCAGTGTAGAACAGGGACTTGAAGATTTGAACCAATCAGAATGAAATAAGCAAGTACAAAGGGATGTCATCATGCAATGTAATGTACATAAGCTTATGTTTAACTTTGTTTGAAAAGGCGCCCACTGCTGCATCTGATAAGGACCTCCTGATTGTAAATCAATAAACAAGGAAATGGGGTAAACGTCTCGGTTACATATGTAACGCCTCGGTTACGCATGTAACCGCCGTTCCCTGATGGAGGGAACGAGACGTCGTGTCGAAGAAGCGACACTAGGGGTCTCTCTTGAGTGCCGAATATGCCTCTGATCTATGAAAAAAGGCCAATGAGAGTTGGCGAACAGTATTTGCATACCCCGCCCCCGGATATGGATATAAAGGTGAGGGAAATACGCTCGTTCATTCAGGATTTTTCTGAGGAGCCGGGAGTGTTCCGGCCACCTCAGCAACGTGGCTGGGAAGACACGACGTCTTGTTCCCTCCATCAGGGAATGGAGGTTACGTACGTAACCGAGACGTTCCCCATCTGTCGCTCAACTCGACGTCGTGTCGAAGAAGCGACACTAGGGGTCCACTTCAAATCACGCCATGCGCTGAGCCATGTACGTGTGCTGCTGACACAGAAGCGGGCAGGTATTTCACGTGCACAAGCGACCAACTGTGCCCAGCCTGCAACTCTGCAAATGTCTGCTAGGGAGGTCCCCCTAGCCAGTGCCCATGTGAATGCCACACTCCTAGTGGAGTGGGCTCGGACCCGTAGGGGGGGTGGCACGGCCTGGGTGTGATAGGCCAACTGAATGGCGTCCACCACCCAGTGGGACAGCCTCTGGTTGGAGACAGCGTTCCCTTTCTGCTGTCCCCCAAAGCAGACATAGAGCTGCTAAGAGTGTCTGAAGCTCTGGGTGCGTTCCAGGTAGGCACGCAAAGCACGTACCGGACACAGCAGTGAGGGGGCTGGGTCTGCCTCCTCCCGGGGCAGCACTTGCAGGTTCACTACCTGATCTCTGAAGGGCGTGGTAGGAACCTTGGTCACATAGCCCGGTCGAGGTCTTAGGATCACATATGTGTCTGCTGGACCAAACTCCAGGCAAGAGTTGTTAGTAGAGAGCGCTCTTTTGGGAGAGGGCCCTGAGTCCAGCTGATTCTAGTGACTCGAAGGGGGATCTCTGAAGACCGGCGAGGACCACCGAGAGATCCCAGGAGGGGAATAGGTTTGGCCGGGAGGGATTTAGCCTCCGGGCATCTCTTAGGAACCTGATGATTAAGTCATGCTTACCCAGGGACTTGCCGTCTACTGGGTCATGGTGAGCTGCGATAGCGGCAACATACACCTTCAAGGTGGAAGGGGACAGCCTCCCCTCCAACCTCTCCTGTAGAAACAGGAGCACCGACCTAACTGCGCAACTCTGTGGGTCTTCTGCCCGGGAAGAACACCAATTCACGAACAGACGCCATTTCAGGGCATAGAGTTGCCTGGTAGAAGGGGCTCTGGCTTGGTTGTTTCGTGGCTACGACCTTGGGTGGTAGACCAGCTAGATCTTCCGCGTCCCATCCAGGGACCAGACGTGGAGGTTCCAAAGGTCTGGATGCGGATGCCAGAGCATGCCCCTTCCCTGAGAAAGAAGGTCCTTCCTCAGGGGAATTCGCCAGGGAGGGGCTGTCGCGAGGAGTGCAAGGTCCGAGAACCAGGCTCGGGTGGGCCAGTAAGGAGCCACAAGTGACTTGCATCCTTGTCCTCCCTGACCGGCTCACTGGGGGAATGCGTACTTGCACAGCCCCACTGGCCAGCTGTGTGTCAGTGCATCTGCCCCAAGGGGAGCCTCTGAGAGAGCGTACCAGAGCGGACAGTGGGAGGTGTCTCGGAAGGCAAACAAGTCTACCTGGGCCTTGCCGAACTGTTCCCAGATCAGCTGAACCGAGTGGGGGTGAAGCCTCCACTCTCCGCCAGGCAAGCGTTGTCGTGACAGCGCGTCCGCTATCACATTGAGGTTGCCGGGGATGTGAGTGGCGCGCAGCGACTTGAGTGAGACATGTGGCGGGAGCGTACGCCGCCTTGGCAATTTATGTACGCCACCGCAGTGGTGCTGTCCGACCTGACCAGGATATGTTTGTCTCGAACTAACGGGAGAAACTTCCGCAGGGCCAAAAGGACGGTCAACAAGTCGAGGCAGTTGATGTGCCAACGCAGCTGGGCCCCTTTCCAATGGCCTGCTGCTATGTGCCCGTTGCAAACGGTGCCCCAACCCGATCTGGAGGCATCGGTCGTGACCAGGACACGTCGGGACACCTGCTGTAAGGATACTCCTGCCCATAAGAAACAGAGGTCTGTCCAGGGTTTGAACATTTGGCGCCATGCTCGTTTCGGGATCTGAAGCCAGTGTTGAAGCGGTCTCATATGCATCAATCCCAGCGGCGCGACCGCCGTGGACGATGCCATATGCCCCAGGAGCCTCTGGAAAAGTTTTAAAGGGACCGTTGTGCCTGGCCTGAAGGTGGCGAGGCACCTCAACACTGACTGGGCATGCTTGTTGGTGAGACGTGCTGACATTGAGACCGAGTCTAACTCCATACCGAGAAAAGAGATGCTCTGGACTGGAGTAAGCTTGCTCTTTTCCCAGTTGACCTGAAGCCCCAAACGGCTGAGGTGCCTGAGCACGTGGTCTCTGTGAGCGCATATTAACTCTCGCGAGTGGGCCAGAATAAGCCAGTTGTCGAGGTAATTGAGTATGTCAATCTCGGAGCGGGGCAAGAGCTGCCTCTGCGACTTTCGTGAAGACGCGAGGGGACAGAGACATGCCGAAGGGGAGGACTTTGTACTGATACGCCTGGCCATCAAACGCGAACCGCAGAAATGGGCGGTGCCTAGGCAGAATGGAGACGTGGAAGTACGCGTCCTTCAGGTCTACCGCTGCAAACCAATCTAAATGCCTGACGCAGGTTAAGATGTGTCTCTGCGTGAGCATTTTGAACGGGAGTTTGTGCAACGCTTGGTTGAGAACTCGCAGGTCCAAGATTGGTCGTAAGCCGCTGCCTTTCTTGGGTACAATGAAGTAAGGGCTGTAGAAACCCTTCTTCATTTCGGTTGGAGGGACAGGCTATCGCGTCTTTGAACAAAAGAGTAGCGATTTCTGCGCGCAGGGACTGGGCATGTTCGCCGTGTACTGCGGAAAAGCGGACGCCCATGAAGGGGGGCGGGGGCCTGGCAAACTGAATTGCGTTTAATAACGATTCATTTTGGCGTACCCGGCGGAGTTTCACAGCGTCGGGCGGCGACAGGGCGACCCGAGGCTGGGGTGCTGAGAAAAGACTCAAAGCACAATTTTTAAAGCTCTGCGTGTGATCAAAATAGATGTGGACAGCACGCACCGGACACAGCAACATCAAGAATGGGGTGGTCCCATTGAGGTCCCCATATCGCCACCAGTGCTGGCCTCATACCCTGAGGCGGGAGCCACTGAGGTGGCTTGCTTTCTTACAAAGGCAAGCCATGACCGCAACATTGCCATGGCCATGTTCTCGCAGTGAGGACATGAACCATCCACAAACAATGTCTCTGCGTGATCAGTGCCCAGACATGAAAGACAACGATTGTGGCCATCGGAAGGCGAGAGATAACGACCGCAACCAAGAATAACACACAAACGTCTTTAAAAAGACGCATCTTGCGCGTCTGCCGCTCTTTTAGAATATACTCTTTCAGGATTATACTCTTTTAGAATATACTCTTTCAGTTGTTCTGCCGAAGCGTCCAGGGGTAATCTCTGCAGTGCACCAGTGCAGAGGGGGGAGAAGCTGCTGTAATCCGCCGTCAGAATCCAGCAGAGGTGAATGGAAAGCCGTGGGAAATCAGTTCAGGTAACTTTGACCGCTCTGATGAGAAAATCTGAATGAACAGTTTGCACGTCAGCTCCATTATACCTATATGTTCGGGGGAGTAGCATGCGAATACAACTGGCCAATTCCCATTGGCCTTTTATCAGAGATTAGAGGTGTCTCGGGCTCCCAAGAGTGACCCCCAGTGACAGACAGGGAACGTTTCAGGTTACTTAACTGTAACCCCTGTTCCCTGAAAAAGCGGAGCGAGATGCTGCGCTGATTTAGCGCTTTGGGGACGTGAATTACTATGAATTTGCTGTATAACCCATGAGCTGGCCAGTAGTGTATAATCAGACAACATCAAAGCTTGTCATTTTATTCTTAAGAATAAAAATTAAGACATTCTTCAGAAAATATTTGAGAAATTAAGAATTTTTTAAGAGTTGCATTTAGGAATTTACTAAAAAAAAAAAAAAAAACCTCTTTATTTGCAATATTCTTGTTCTTGAGAAAAAAAACTTATAACTTAATAGCAGGTTAAAATTAGGACCCTTGTCTCACCCTTGTCTTAAATCCTAAAGTGTTTCATTATTTTACTGTGTTGTTTCAAATATGACACGTTCTATCATGTTGAGTCAAAAGTCACAATGGGCTGTTTATGAAGAAATTTGATTTTACATGTTTTTGACTTATTTTTAATTTCAGCTTTCAAACCATGTTTATATTATCATGAATTTCCAACAATAAATGTTGTTTTGAAGCTTCTTAATCTGGTGGCCAGTCATGCTAGTTCAAACAGATGCACTGCATGTTGCTCTCTCTGCGATCTTTAGGGTCCATAGAATCATAATAATTATATCATAAGGAAGCTGAAACTCATTTTTTACCGTGTCTTTTATTTTCTATAAAATGCCCTGAAAAAACAACCCAGGTAAAGGTATAGTCCACAGCAAATTGACATGCTCGTAAAAGGCCGGTGAATCTGCGCTGTCTGTGAGCACTATAACTATAGTTGCTTCTGAAGTTCTCAGAGTCTGAAGTCTTTGGTCAAAGAAACCAGGAATGAGAAGATATGTCCTAATTTTTTGTCATGGTCATCTGGTCACCCTAGTTGTATTACACAAGGCAGCCCATGAGCTGGCTAGTACTGTACAATCGGACAATGTTAAAGACTGTAATTTTATTCTTATGAAAAAAATGAAGACGACCTTAAGAAAACCTTTACAAACACTTACAAACTTAAGTGAACATTCTTATTTTTTTTTTTAAGAAAATTTTTGTCAATCTGGCCTCAACTCTTGAGGCACAACCAGTTGAGAACCACTGGTTTAGAACACTACTCCAATCCAAATATAGCTAAAGAAGGCATTATTTTACAAGTTAACCAGTAACACTTTACAATAAGGTTGTATGAACTAACATTGAGCAAAAATAACAGCATTTATTAATTATGGTTAAGGTTCATTTTTACATACATTATACGTTTATTTAAAAAAAACATACATTATGTACACATCCAATACATATAATAACTTATATTAAGTAATAATAAGAAATAGCATATTTATAAATTAAATTTAACCATGACTAATAAATGCTGTAAAAATAATTTTTCATTGCAAATTCATCATACATTGCAAAAATGATAACCTAAAATTAACGTATTGAATCTTATTTTAAAGTGTTGCCAGTAAACCTCATTATATCCTATAACACCTTTAATTTACATTCTTTAGACAGTGTGACAGCTCACCCTCTTCTGTTCTCTGTATTGACTGTGCAGACGTTTATCAAGTCTGCGAGCAGCTACAGCCCACTGTGCAGCCAATCTGTGCATTCGCCTCCTCATGAAGCTTAAAGATTCTTTTCCCGAGCCGACCTGCTCCAACAGAACAGCCAAATCGAAGCGGAGAAATGCCTTTAGAAAGAGAGACAAGGTGAGAGAAAAGAGCAATATTGCCAGATATGGTACTATAAATGATAGAAGTGTAATATGAGAAAGACAGATTATGACATAGTTTTAAACAATTCAAAATCATGCTGGGAACAGCAGTGTGGAATTTAGGGATGTCATTTCACCTAGCAGGGGAATGCTACATGCTACTTGGGGGAAAAAAAAATTTGATCTCATTTTAGCCCTTGCAGATTTCTGTGATGTTATGTGTATAAGAGTTAACAGCTTGAACTCTTTCACTTGAAACAACACTGTGAGAGAACCTAACCAGGTGACACTACACACTTAGGCAGCATTGCACGTTCAAACACTTCCAATGTTTTACACGGTTATCTAGCTAGCATAGTTCAGACCTTGTTGCATGTGTAAACAGCACAACACATGAGATCAGATTTTTCTTTTCGAATCTGATTTAGTTCACTTGTAAATATGACACTCACATTTAAACACTCTTATAGCAGTGATCAAACACATGAGAAACTTTGCAGTACATTTTGGTGTTAGCATCAGTGTTGGGAATAATTTGATATATATATATATATATATATATATATATATATATATATCAGGATAAATAGAGGACCCATATGCAGGTAACAGTTTAAATTATATTTAATGAATAATTGAGTGGTAAACACAGCTGGTGATAAAAAGCAAGAGAAGTCCAATGGAGAAGATGATGATGAAGACGACGAAGCTTGACAGGCAATAACTGCAGTGAGGTGGGATGATGAAGGCAGAGAAGACCAAATGCAGAGAATACTGAGAAAGATATTAGACTTGAGCACATGAAAACAGGTAAAAGGTAAATCCAACTAAAAACAAGAAATAAACATGAGCATGGGAGAGAACAAAAAGCACAGCACACAAGAACGATCTGACAAACACAACTCACACAAAGGGCTGCTTATAAAGGGAAAGGAGATAGCATGCAGGTGTCGCATTAATCATGCGGTGACTGGTAATAAGCGTTGCTGAGCAACGCCGCTGCATAAATAATGCCACACCCCCAACAACACGAGTGAAGATACACAAAACAAACCGGACTTGAATCCTCCCATGACAGTACCCCCACCTAGATGAGAGTCTGTCTGGCTCTATTCCAGGTGCGATGGCACCTCTGGATGAATGCATGGGCAGAGTGGACAACGACTTTGGGTTCCAGTGCTGGAAATAGAGGTGGCTGCTAACCTAAACTAGTTCGAAATGAAGATAGGCCCGTGGATGAAACTGGCAAAGATTTTGTGCTTACTCCACCCACGCAAGTTGCTGTCTCGAAGAAGAGGGATTGTGGGAAGCCAAACACTGTAAATTTCTCTCCAGATCCTAATTCGCTCACTCAGCCTGCCCATTGCTCTGAGGATGGAACACAGAGGTAAGACTGACAGTAGCCCCCAGTAACCAACAAATCTCCCTCCAAAATTTTGAAAAAAATTGGGGCCCCCTGTCAGAGACCGCATCTGTCGGGAGTCCATGAATTCGAAAGACGTGGTCAATGACAGCAGTCGCTGTCTATCTAGCAGAAGGTAATTTGGGTTGAGGAATGAAATGTGCTGCATTCAAGAACCGGTCCACTAGGGTCAAGATGACTTTAAATCCCTGAGAGTGAGGGAGGGAAGTAACAGAATCGAAGGCAATATGGGACCAGGGTCTCAAAGGCACCAACAGCGGCTGAAAAATCCCACTGGGGGCAAACTAGAAGTATTAGAACAAGCACAGACCGAACAGGCGACCACGAACTGACGAACATCACTGGCCATGCATGACCACCAAAATCTATGTCTGACCAGAGCCAGGGTGCACCCAACTCCAGGGTGAAAGATTACTTTGGAGGAATGACACCAAATGATAACGTCTGGACAGACAAAGTCAGGCACAAACAAATGGCCCAGTGGGGTTTTAAGCAGGGGCGTTACTCCATATATGGCTGAGCGGACCTTCGACTCAATCTCCCTGGACACTGCCGCCACCATCACCTTGGTAGGGCGATCGTTCTGGAGAGATCGGTCACTCGGAACGATCAAAAATACGAGACAAGGAGTCCGGCCAGTGCTGGAGCGGTCTCATATGCATCAACCCGAGGGGGAGTACCACGGCCGAGGATGCCATATGCCCCAAGAGCCTCTGAAATTGTTTCAATGACACCACTACATTCCATCTAAATGTTTTGAGGAAGGCCAGCACCGACTGTGCACGCTCGTTCATAAGGCATGCCATCATGGTGACTGAGTCTAACTCCATACAGAGAAAAGGTATGCTCTGCTTGTAGAGAGGGTCAAATCGAAAGGGAAGACCTTGTACTGGCATGCACGTCCCTCGAAGGCAAACCAAAGAAAGGGTCTGTGTTGAGGAAGGGTCGATATGTGAAAGTACCAATCCTTATGTCCACCCCCCTCCCCCACTTGGGCACGATAAAAGCCCTTGTGTGATTCGACTAAGGGTTTTATCATGCCGGGGTGGGTGGTTCTCGATGAGGCAAAGCAGACACCCCACCCGGGAAGACCACAACGGTGGCTGGCGGCTGGAGAACCACCGCACTTACCTGTTTGCCAGCTTTCTTTCGATGGAGAACAAGGGAACACGAGATACTTGCTTCCTGCTCGTTGCCCGGAAAGACTCCCAGAAGGCACCTGGCAATGTTACGAGGGTACTCAACTCATGCTGATCCAATGGGACGGAAGTGGGGCCTGTGCGCTTACCTGGGTCAGGTCAGTCAGTTACCTCATCCCTGGGTCTACCGGGAACGAGCGTGCTGGAGGGTGGGAGGACCGTGGGGTCCGGCAGAAAAGTTCCCATATCCACATCCGCCGTCTGAGTTTCAACCAAAGACGGAATGGGCTGGCAGCAGCCACGGTGGCTCTCTGTTTCACAAAGAAGGAAGAGAGCCACGACCACAACATTCTCAAGGGCATGTTCCCGCAGTGGGTACACAAAAGCTGCCTCAGCGTGCTGGCGACCCAAGCACTCGTGGCCATCCGGTGGGGAGAGATAGCGCCCACACGCAGTAGCACAAAGGCAAAAAGACATCTTTAAAAATATGGCAATAGTTTGTGCAAGCTCTTTTAGAGGAATTTTACTCTTTTAGAATACACTCTTTTACTCCTGTGGTCTCATTCGCCGAAGCACCCAGGGGAAGCACAACACTTGACCATGCGAGGGTGACCACTGATATGCGTTGTAATTCCAGCAGACAGCAAGGTGACGGGATGAACACACACATACACTCGGCTCTGAAGTACAAGTCTGAATGAGTGGTGCACGCCATCTCCTTTTATACCCATATATCCGGTGAGGAGAGCAGCATGCAAATTCCATTTGCCAATTTTCATTGGCCTTTTCTGGTTAAACCAAAGGTGATTGGGGCTGTATTTTGTAGTAAATTTATTGTAACCACAAAAATAAAACATGGTTACTATATTAACACCATAATACTGTAATAACACCATGATTAATTGCATTAAAACATTTGCCTCTACAAAAAACATGGTTACTACAATATTACTATAGTAAAACCATAGTTAATTTTATCAGGATCAAACCTTTCTCTAAATTCCCCAAACTTCACAGTGACCAAATCACTGTGAGAAAATCAACTTTTATTTTTATATATCATACTAAGTAGTATTAAAGGATATATTAAGAGTGGAGACAGGAAACAAGATGGGAAAAACTGGGGCAACAGGGGGAATCGAACCCAGGTCATATACCAGAAAAACTCATCTTTACACCACATGCCATTGAAGCAACACTTGGGAGAATAGTTTGTCTTTATTTTCAGTGTTTCCACCAGACTATTTTAGTGCAAATTGTTATGCTGTGTGGTAGGTGCTATTCACACCTAGTGCAAATAGTTACTCTGTTTAGTTTATTCCCTCAATGGTGCTGCGGGCATCGCTTAAGTAGAGTGAAAAAGTTCTGGGTCAAAAGACTACTCGTTCTGGCGGCCATATGTATCATCACTTATTTTAGGTGGGCATTCGCAAAATCACAAGAAAGATACGTGCCTGCGTATGCCCTAGATTACACTACTGCTATAATAGGTGCCTTAAAGGTGAAGTGTGTAATTTCTGCACTACTAGTGGCACCAAATGGAATTACAAATTTTAGTAATCAAACAACATTTTCCAACACCCCTTATACTCATGACACCCTTTCGCATTCTTTGATTCCCTATGAACAAATTGATCAGACTAAATAAAAGAGGATAAATGTTTAATGTGCCCTGCGATGGACTGGCGACCTGTCCAGGGCGTACCCCGCCTTTCGCCCAATGTTAGCTGGGATAGGCTCCAGCCCCCCCCGCGACCCTGTACACAGGATAAGCGGTTGTCGATGGATGGATGGAAATGTTTAATGTCGTAATGAACATTTACACACCAGAAAGAAAGCATTGCAGAGGAATCCGCTCATCCGATAACATTGCTGGATTGAATGGCACCTGGTGTGCGTGGGATCCAGCACAAGAGGTAGGAATGTTTTCTGGTAACTAGTAAGCGTAACAATACATATTCAAAATGTCTTACGAATTTAACTGAAACTCGACAGTTATGAGCTCATTTGTGTGGCAATGCCAGAGTTTAGCTTACCTGTCAAGAAGCAACACTGCAAGAATCGAACTCCTCCAACTTGTAATGTTCACTCTGGTTTTACTCTATTCTCTGTCTCTTTAACTAGTCTTCGAATTTTAGTGAAACTAAGTTTCATTTCCTCTGTAACATGTCTGAAAAGGACATTCATATTCTCCCACTTGAAGAGTTTACTATTAAGTAGCCATGTCCCGAACTCATGCAATAGTTTGAGCTAGAAAGGAATGGGTGGAGCTGAGCGAGCCACTCAAAATATATACATCAACCTTTGTGCCTGGCAGGCTCAGTGTTTATACTTTTGAGGGCGGTAAACCCACGAAAGGCTTACTTATAGTTGTCAATGAAAAATAAACTGGGATATTAGAACATATTTTGATATAAAAAAAAAATGACATACTTCACCATTAAAATTCTGACTACACAGGCATCTGACTAGGTTCTAAAAAAGAGCCATAGAAATGTATGATTAGTGAATTCTGTATTGTAAATATTATGGACTGTTTCAGTCACTCACCTGTCCCTTTATCAGGCTGCGGAATGTGGGGTGGCCACTTTGGTTCCTCCAAGCCAGTGTGGGGCAGAACCACTCCACCTCACTAAGGTAGATAAGGAAAGAGCACTCTGAGCCATCCACTCCATAAAAGGCGTAGCAAGGATCTGATGTCCATCTGGCCCTCATCCACTTGAAGAGTAAGAAATGAGTAACACTTAAATGGTTAGTTCACCCAGAAATGAAAATTTTCTCATAATTTACTCACCCTCGTGTCATCCCAGATATGTATGACTTTCTGTCATGTGCTCAACACAAATGAAGATTTTTAGACTTCAGCTCTGTAGGTCCTCACAAGGCAATGAATGGCTGCCAAAACGTTGAAGCTCCGAAACCCACATAAGGGCAACAAGAAAGTATGCTCAATACGACTCTGGTGGTTAAATCCTTATTTCCTGAAGCAATATGATAGGTATGGGTGAGAAACAGCCCAATATTTAAGTAATTTTCCTTCACTTTCTCCTTCTGTTTTTGGTGATTCACATTATTTGCATATCACCCTCTACTGAGCAGAGAGGAGAATTTGTGATTAAAAGTGACTTAAATATCAATCTGTTTGTCACCCACACCTATCATATTGTGTCTGAACACATGGATTTAAACACTGGAGTCAAATGGAGGACTTTTGTGCTGCTTTTATGCAGATTTGGGAGCTTCACATTTTGGCACCCATTCACTTGCATTGTATGGACCTACAGAGCTGAAATATTCTTCTAAAAAATGCTATTTGTGTTCAGCAGAAGAAAGACATACATACACGTCAGGATAGTAAATCATGAGAGAATTTACATTTTGGGTGAACTATTACTTTGACTTTTTTCTGTTAAAATATAATTGAAATGCAAACAATTGCTATGTATGGGATAGCATACTACAATGATAATCTAACTATTCTGGCAGTCTATGATACTGTACACAGTACAAAAACTTTCTTTCTGCAGGTTATACCTGGATAACCTACTACATTTATCAAAGTATGCTGTATACAACAGAGAATACTGCATGGAATACTGTATACACAATGCAATGCGTTCAAATTGACCTTCCATTTTGAGGATGATGAATGAATCTTTAACTCATGACTCATTATTCATCTAATTCATCATTATTCATGAATCATCTGCCATTAGGTTTTACACAAAATGTAATTGTAAATTCAAAATACCTGTTTTTAATTTTCAAGATGATAACTTAAAGCCAGCATGCAATGTGATGAAATCATATAACAACAACATAGTATACCACTGTTTGGGACTTTTATTGTGGATTTATGTCTACTGTTTCACCACTATTTTTTAAAAAAGTGGACAGGAGTTTTCAGAAAGTAGCAAACTAGTTCCAAGCATAGCCAATTTCACAGGTCTCAGTTATGGGCTGAGTTAAGGCTTCAATTTAATACCAGTGAAAACCTCTATGAGCGGATAAATGTTGGTATTTACTGGCACAGACTGGTTTGATTTATCTGGTTTCAAGATGCATTTGGAAAGGGTGTGCTGAATAAATTGTTATACTTTCATGCATAAAACAGTCACTGTGCATGGACGATGGATGGTATCTGGTCTGAGCATTCCTGACCATCCTTTCCCAAAAGCATTGTGTGGCACGGTGGAGGGCGGGGCCAGGTCGTGACTCAACACGCCCGGTCCCGTATTAGGCTAATCAAGCCTCCGAGAGGGTTAAAGGCCGATTGTGGAGGACGTGCGGGAGAGAGAGATCATTCACGGACATGTCCGTTGTCTTTTGTGTTTGTATTTTAAGTTCTCCATTAAACTATGATTTCATGTGTTCAGCCGGTTTCTCGCCTCTTCCATGCCCGTGAGCATGAACTTCTTTACACATTGTTAGCTAACTATGGTCACAAGTTCCATTGTTTTCAACATAGATCAATTATTTGGTCTTTTCCAAAACCGTAGTTTAAGTAGTAACAAACATTTGCAAACAGCATCGCAAAGTTGTGTGGTTGGAACTACAGCTCTTTATCTGTGGTTAGAAGCACAGTTTCTTGTTATTTTGCTGTGTTGACATCATTTAACATCACCGAGGCTTCTATATCTTTCACTCCATATATATCTTATATTCTGTTAACACTTTGACCAAGTTTTCATGCATTTAAGAAAACAATTTATTCCAAATGTAATGAATGCAAATCCAGCCATTTAAGGGATTAAAAGAAAGAAAGCACTTTATCACAAATGGTTTCTGTTGGAGAACATAGATTTCATGTGTTGTTGTTAATGCATTAGTGCCGTTTATATGTTTTTGAAGAAAGCGCTTGTGCATATGTGTCTGAAGAAGCAGAAAACCCCACTAATGCAACGTGTATCGGTCACATTAAATGGTCCATGCAGCTTTCCTGCATTAAAGAGCTTTCTGATTTATGTGTAAATGAGCTTTTATGATTTAATATTCACAGAAGTTATTACTCCACAACCTGCATAATGTCATTAACGACAGCTCTTTGTTGTTGAAAAAATGTGGTATGAACGATGGATATGTAACAAAGTGACAAGGTTTTGGTAACAAGTCATGACTAGCTAGTTCATTTCTCCAAAGATGCATCGTACTATGGTGGTTAAGAAGTGAGTTATATCGTTGTATGGGAAATTCCCTCAGAGTGACTCAGTGAATAGAGTGCACAATTCTAAGTGTTAACTCCATCCCAAATCACCACCTCCATCACATTTGTGGCCATAGTTTATATAGTAGGGCTGGGCATTATAGAGAATATTCTAATATTTTGCGATTTTTGTCTTTCAACTCCTGATTATGGGAGCAAGCTTCCCATTTCAATAAAATGGTTCAAAACACTGATTTAACAATTAATCAATTAATCAATTTAACAATGCTTAAAACTGCAAAAAAACTGTAGATTTCATACAAAGGTGTACACTAAAGTCAAAGACAAAGCACAACTGGCTCTAACAAGGACAGAAAGAGATGTGGAAGACCAGATGTACAACTAAACAAGAGGAGAAGTACATCAGAGTCTCTAGTCTGAGAAATAGACACCTCAGCTGACAGCTTCATTGAATTGCTCAACACCAGTTTCATGTACAACAGTAAAGAGAACACTGACGGATGTATGCCTTATGGGAAGAATTGCAAAGAAAACGCCACTTTCAGAAAATAAAAAAGAAAAGGTTAGAGTGGACAAAGAAACACAGACTTTGGACAACAGCTAACTGGAAAAGAGTGTTATGGATCTTAACCCCATTGAGCTTTTGTGGGATCAGCTAGACTGTAAGGTGCGTGAGAAGTGTGCGACAAGACAGCCACATCCATTGCAAGTGGTACAGGAAGTGTAGGGTGAAATGTCACCTGAGGATCTGGACAAACTGACAGCTAGAATGCCAAGGATCTGCAAAGCTGTCATTGCTGCACGTGGAGGATTTTTTGATGAGAACACTTTGAAGTAGTTTAAGAAGTTATGACATTTTTTTCAAATCGTAATAGTAATTTTTAACATTATTAATGTCCTGACTATACATTGTACAGTTGAATGCCAATTTGGTGAATAAAAGTTCAGAAATCAGTACACTATTCCAAATGTTTGGCTATATATATATATATATATATATATATATATATATATATATATATATATATATATATATATATAGTCTTATATATAAGATATAGATGTAGTTACTTATGGCTGTTTTATAATATTTTACTTGGTTCAAGGGCTAAACAAGTTTTCATGGAGGACCTTCTTATTTTCTGAAATGGTAATGAAGTATGTTAGAATAAACAAAAATACAATAAAAATACTTCATCTAAAACTACCACAACATCAATCAATCTGAACACCCCAGCAAAAATCCATTTGTTGTGTGCTGCTGTTTGCTTTCACCAATCTATTTTCCTTTCGTGGAAGAAAAAAGGAGAAAATTAAAGGAGTATGAGAGTTTTTGAAAAATCTCTGGGTCAACTCACATCCACTTTACTGCCGCAATCCGGGTACCGAGGATCCTTCGGGACTTCACACTGACCCATAACTTCATCTCGCCCTGTAGATGAAAAGGACAGATGGTGACAGTCTGATGACACTCTTCTACATTAGAGTCACTCCAGTGAAGAAAACCACTGGGTTTGAAATGCCCTCTGCTTTAATGAGGCTTTAGGAGAGCCCTTTATGTCTTCTTTCATCAATTTAACTTCATTTAACCATCAGAGACCCACTAGAATAATTTAAACACTTTCTGCAAGGCAAAGTAATAGACCTTATTCACACTAGTGCCATCTTTTTATTTAATTTTTAATTAAATTTATCCCCTTTTCTCCCAAGTTGAAATGCCCAATTCCCACTACTTAACAGGTCCTCATGGTGGCGCAGTTACTCACCTCAATCCGGGTTGCGGAGGACAAGTCTCAGTTGCCTCCGCTTCTGAGACAGTAAATTTGCACATCTTATTACATGGCTCAATGTGCATGACACCGTGGAGGCTCATGATACTCTCTGCGATCCATGCACATCTTACCACACGCCCCATTGAGAGCGAGAACAATAATCGTGACCACAAGGAAGTTACCCCATGTGACACTACCCACACTAGGAATCTGGCAAATTTGGCTGCTTAGGAGACCTGGCTGGAGTCACTCAGCACACCCTGGATTCGAACTCGCGACTCCAGGTGTAGTAGTCAGTGTTAATACTCGCTGAGATACCCAGGCCCCTACACTAGCACCATCATTGATTTTTAATGGGAACATCTCTTAAGTGGGCTGTAGTGCAGTTTTTAGTGTTTTGGATTGTTCTGCAGACAAAATATTGATGTAATGTCTATCCAATAACATTCTGTATACAAAGAACTCCAGACAACATGAGTTGTGGAAAATCAGATGTGATCTAGGAGCTTTATACAGCTTTACACAGTACGTACCATTGACAAAATGGTATATCTATCACTCACAGCCTTGTTATTAGGGTTGCAATAGTTGTAAAAAAATGGGACACTTAAATGGGGGGGGGGGGGGGGGGGGGGTTGTATTAATATAGAGTTAATATGACTTATGTGTTAATGATAAAACATCACAAAATATTACTGCCTACTGACAACATTTCTGTCGAGTCATAATTGTCCCAATGTTCAATGGATCAACACACTTGCCAGTGCCCGAATTTGTGTTCATGACATACAGATTCAATGATGAGGTATAGCAGGTTATTGTTAACATTAGAGCCATGAATGCAGAATGTAAACATGACAATTTACACTTTATCAACTGCATTTACATTAAAGGAAATCATTGAGTATTGAAAACAGTTTCTTTTTCTGATCTCATGTCGATGCCATTCATAGAATGAGGCATGTAGTTACTGATAACACATTTTAATGTCATATTGGTTAATGTTTTGAGCCTGTGTATAATATTTAAATACCATACTCCTCTAATGCTGGCCCCAGCAGTGTGGGCAGTGTCTAAATGTGTGCAAACATGTCATTGCGCAAATGTTCCGACCTTCTTTCTAGCTCTAGGCTAGAAAAAATGACAGCACAATAAATGCATCAGAGCCTTAAAGACCCTTGCACACTTCCTATGAAACCAAGGAACGAATGGTTGTGACAGTACTTAGAACAAAATCTGGCCGAAAAGGTGTTTTTGAGTTTGTTCCGGTGGTTCATAGCAGCTCGCCAGAATAAACTTTCAGGAAAACTTCTTATAGGCTGCTAAACACCCTCTTACTGCCATTGGTTCACATCATCAGTAGGTGTGACTTGGAGCTCCACCTACTTTGAGGCTGACAGCTAATTCCCATACAGTCAGTTAAGATCAGTCAACATGAACACATCGGCATGTGTGCATATCGGAGTTATTAGCAAGCTAATGCAAATTTACTTATACCTTTATGATTGTTTGCACTGAGACTTTTCCAAGAACATGTCATGCGATTTTTTGTTTTATAAGTTTACAACAGGGATAAAATCTACTCAAATACTCTTAGGTGCCCATTCACTCTGTTGTTTGATATGCTGCTTCACTCATGTGCCGTCTGCAGATAAAAGCCGTTCACACATCTGCCGGATGTAAAATATGCTTTTACTCATCATTCTTTTGTCTGTATTCTACCCATTAAAACTAATTTATAATTAATTTATTCTTTGTAGTAATAACAGTGTCATCATAAATTAATCAGGCATATTATGGCCGTGTTTAGCATGTTAGCTTGTTAGCGCAATGCCCTGATGAGCACAGAACGGGGGGCTACAGGGACGCAAGCGCATTCACAAATCTAAAGGCGGCCTTCACAAATCTAAAGCTTAAGCGGACAGCTTCTTTTACTGATCTCTTGTAAATTCTATTCAAAGTATGAGTCATGAAGTCATTGATGACAAATTTTAATGTCACATTAGATGTTTTACATGTAGTTTTGATCATCCTCATATTTCAGTGTACCTCTAAATGCCTCCCTCTCACAGTGGTGTGGCGGGTGTTCAAATATTCGCAAACAGTATGTCATTGCTCAGCTGTTTTCAAACTTCTTTTTGGCTCAGATCGAAGAAGTATTTTGCTGTGAAAGTGCCAGGGTCTTAAAACAGCATAACAGACAACAGTGGTCTTCTGCATCCTCCACAAACTACCACTCAAGACCAAACCTCACATTCATCACAGATTTTTTGGAGGTGTGTTTGTTGCATTGCCTGATTTGCATCTTTCCTCAAGTGAATCGTGCACTAAAGCAGTGCAGACAGCTTTTTCAAATAAACAGCACTTTTTAGGGGAGAACAATAATTTTACAACCTTGAAAATCCAGCATTCCAATTTTCCTGAAATAACCTCCAAATCAAAATTTGCATAGATAATGTTTTTATACCCAGTGGTTTTCTTTAAAACACTTTTAGTTGGACGAAAAAAATAAATAAAATCATCCATATCAATATCTTGTTCTCTGACGGTTAAGCTTGCTTTATTAAGCATTATGAAAGAGTGGCCTCCTGCCCTCGCACTGGCACTTGTCTGCATGAGGCTTGCTCTGGGCTTTGTTAAGAGCTCGTATCTGCTTTCTCTTCAGTAGAAAAGAGCAATAAAAGATGCAAACATCCCCTCACCGTGATTAATAAAAATCCATTCTCTCAATGGTAGCCGGTCCCAGTTTGCCTAATTAATGGAGAAAGAGATACTTCTTTATAAAACAAGCTACTTAAGATCAATCAAGCATGGACCCAGAGAAATGAATTATGGGCTGTCTATAACAGCAGTATAAAAAATGTACTAAGAAAAATGAATACCCTCTGAATCTAAAGGAGCTACACTGGCCTCATTGGACATTAACCCAGAGGAAAATAGATTTTCAGTGAACACACGACTAGTATCAGGTCATGATCACATTATGGGTCCATATCACTTCACCAAATTATTCTGTTATTTTATTTAATTTTATTATTTCAAATAGCTGTGGAGCCAACCATAGCAAGAAAAAAATAACTAATAAAACAAATATATTGGCTATGCAATTTGGATATAAATGACAAACAATCTATGTATTATTCATTATTAATTGTAATATCTGTGTAAAGCACCCTTGATCTTTCTGTCTTTGCTCTTACTCACACACACACACACACACTCGCAAGCAACACATAGAACCTTGATGTCAACACAACCCTGCAACTTAAAACAAATAGTTAAGTTACAAGGCTACTACTGAGAAGTGTAAGCTTTGCGATTTGTAGCAATGTTACTGCTGAACATTGCCGAATAACGCTTTCGAATTCGCTACGGTGGTTTGGGCTGATGCTGAATCTGTGGCTTAAGAAATTAGTTTAACACACAAGAGTATTTTAGGGATGAAAACTATGTAAAAATAATGTGACAATGCAAAAAATCTTCATCATTCTATGTATAATAATACATATTATTCTTTTATTTTGATATGGAGGTGAAATCTGACTTGAACATGCTTTTGTGAGACTTATCTGTCAAAACTGAACAACACTGTCCTCTGTAAGCCACTTTTGGTTCTTAGAAGGAACAGGCTGACATTGAAAGTTTCAATAGCTCAACAGAATGTAATTTACTCTGTACTTTGCTGAATTTGCTGGCACCATTGTAAAGTCATTTCACAGTAGATCAAACACAACAGTCATCTTGTGGTTTACTTGTTCAAAGAGAAAAACCTTTTATCAGTTTAACAGCAGCCACAATGGCAGAGAACAGCACGACTTGTACTCATCCTTCCATGAATGTTCCAAACTTATTCAACAGGTTGGCAATATGGTATATGGAAAATAATAAAGCATGTATGAAAAAATATGGATGAACTAGTGGGTGAACTATTTGGGGGTCAGTGACTAATAAGTGTGTCCAAGATAATGGTAGTACAACCAACATGCAGAAAGTAACTGCTGTCATGTAAGGAGAAAATATCAGAGATAGTAGCCCTGTAGACCCTAATGACTGTGTGTCAAATTCAACAAGTCTCTTATGGGAGGGTTACTTTTGAAATGTATTCCACTACAGATTTCAGAATACATGCTGTAAAATGTCATTTGTAACATACTTAAGATTACTCAAGGTCGGTAACTTATTCTAAACACTTTGGATTTCTTCTTCACTGAAAGATTGTTTCACTTGTTTTGACTATAACAACTCTGCCACCACAGAAAGACAAAATACACATGTTAAAAATACATTCTCTGAAAAACATGAAAATCTTGTGCAGTGTTGTTTCTAAAACAAGATCAATCTAATTGTTTTAAGAATTTTTAGATATTTTTACAGGAAAACAATGCAAAAATTATAATCAAGAATATGATTTTTGCCCTAATATCAAAGGTCTTACTAGAAAAAAATACATTATGATCTAACATGAATTTTCTTGATGAAAAATATGATCGTGTCTGGTAACATGTGCATGTAAAATGGCTAGAAATAGCGTTTTAGCTTAGTGTAAAGCTGACAATTTCCACAAGGTTTATTTCTATTTCTTCTGCTCCAAACTTACTTCAAACGTACTTCTCTGTCTGCTCGTATGAATGTAACACATCATAAGAAAGTGTTTCACTGCTGTTCAAATGCACTTTGGAATCATTTATATGTGTATAAATGTTTTTCATCTGAAAGGACTAAATATTAATTGAAACAAATGACAATAAAATTCAAAGTAATCTATTCAGTAATCAAAATACTTTTTGAATATAACTGTATTATAATTACCAATGATTTAAATTGTAACTGTAATGGAATACAGAATACAAAAGCATATGAAACCAACACAAATAGAAATATTTTAAGAACTTTGCATATGAATTATACTCTCACAACTAGAATTTTTAAATATTTTTTCCTTCTAATTATTTTGGACACCCTTGTTTGTAATTGAGAGGTGAATTAATTTCAAAATACATAAGTTTGAGTCATGGTGCATACAGATAGTGTATTAGTATGCATGCTATTGTGGTTAGTATGCATGCTGTGGTCCTCAGGTGTTTGATGTTTGTGATGCAAATTATAGTCTGGACTGCAATGTGTCCCATTCCACCCTCTCTCATACCTAATTTACTGTAAATCTCTATTAAAAAGGGAATATATACTTAACTACGTTTAGAAATTGTTACAACTCCAAATTCTGATTGGATGAGCAGCAATCAAAGTCATTGTAAAGTGCTAATAAATGCACATCTGTCGCCACACATTCTATAATACTGTGCAAAGCTGCTATGTTTCTTGTAAAATTGTAAACAGCCTACAGGTTATTGAGCTATATTATATTATGCCTTATAGCTAAATCATGCTTACACACTATATGTACATTTATTGTGAAGACCTATATTAAATTTTTCTCTCCACAAACTAAACATGTCATTGAGTTTTTATTATATTTATTTATTTATTTATTTTATTTTGATTTTCCTTGTCACAGTCGCCTTTAGATTGTTTGCTGAGGGCTTAAAGAAAATGGGAAAATAAATGTTATTCTAACTATTCTAAACTTTTTTAGTAGTACTGTCAGTTTTAAAGCACGTATTCAGTGCAGTTAATTATATGAAACATATAATATTGCAATTAATAATTTCCCTTGAAATGTTCCTACCCACAAGACGGTTTCAGTGGCTATGTGCGTAAATCTAAGTTTGGTTTGACCAATCTCTGGTTTTTGTCTCAAGAAGGTGGATCAGTTTTTACCGGTGTTCATCGCAATAGCAACTTAAACTACATGGCTTACCTGCTCCGAAGCTGGTTTTATTCTGGGTCACAGATTGTATCAACCCTGATGCAAATAGTGTCAGATACTATTTGCACCCATATTATAATATACACTAATATACAGTAAATGGGCATCAATGCAGTGTGTTTATTGTGTTTATTTAGAGTCCCACAGACACACTACATTAACACCTAGCCATAAACCCAACCTTAATCTTACCCTAGAAAAAACCTTGGTTTTACTACAGTAACCATAGTTTCACCACATGTTATTTTGTTGTAAATATACAATACCACAACATTAACCATGGTTCCCCGTCTGTCGCTCACTTCGACGTCGTGTCGAAGAAGCGACACTAGGGGTCTCTCTTGAGCGCTGAAAGATGCCTCTGATCTATGAAAAAAGGCCAATGAGAGTTGGCGAACAGTATTTGCATACCCCGCCTCCGGATACGGATATAAAGGCGAGGGAAATTCGCTCGTTCATTCAGTAATTTTCTTCGGAGCCGATGGTCGTGTGTATGCAGTCAGCTGCGAATGACACAAACTGATCCTGCTTCTGATCCTCTGACGCTCTGCTTTGCTGTTGGATTTACGGCGCACTTCAGCGGCTTTTCTCTTTACTGCCGGCGTGCAGTTTGCCCCTGGGCGATTCGACAGCGCAGAGTTAAAAGAGTTGAAAGAGTGATTTTCTCTGTAAAAGATATTTCTCTGAAAGAGCATTACACAACGGCGTTGAACGTCCTTTTCAGGACGCGTCTTTATAAAGATGTAATTTCCGCCCCTTTGTAGTTTCTGGATGCAGTGATTTCTCCCCACCTCTCTCGGTCATAAAAAGCTGTCTTGCATGCCTGGGCTGCGATCACACGCAGGCAGCGTTTTATGAATGTTCATGTTCTCAGTGCGAGAACATAGCCATGGCAACATTGCGGTCGTGTGGCTTTCTTTTATAATGAGAGAAAGCCGCTTCAGCCGCCCCCCGCGCCTCGCCTCCTTCCTACGGGATTGACGCAGGCGCCGTGGGCGATGAAGGCGATTTGGGGAATATGATGGGCTCTTTTCGCCGGGTAAACCCCCTCGAACCGCCCGCCTCCCCAGCACGCTTGCTTGCTTCAGAATTGGATGACATAACCGCTGCATCGGAGAGCGTTACAGCGGCATCGGATGCTGATCACTCGCCTGGGCCGCCACCTTCGGGTCTGCTGCCCAGCCTGAGCCTGACGCACGGAGATCCGCTATGCTTTCCCAGGCTACTTGATCGGTCCCGCGGGCAGGTGCGCCGCTCACAGCCACACCCCCCCCCCGGTTCCTTTCTTCTCGGACGTGCATGACGAGTTGAGCAAAGCCAAGGCTTCTTCGCTCCTCCGCTGTCACTACCCTCGCGGTGGAACGGTCCCAGACCGCTTCCACTCTGCACGCCACGGCCCTTCCTGCAACCAACGCCAGGCCAAGGCACTTCAAACTTGCACCTTGGGTAGTCCTGTTCTTGATGTGCTGCAGGAACTGCGCTGGATGACCAACCGCGCCCCCGGGCCACGGAGGTCAGAAACGCCGGCACTCGAACAGGCGATGGCCACCCCTTGTGGTCCAGAAACGCATCTGTGGACTGGACCTGGTCGAGATACGGGAGGTAGACAAGGCACACCTTCTCCCACACCCCTGTCCATTCAGCGCCACCGTTGACGACTCTGCCCAGCAGTCCTCAGTGGTGAAGCAGACGGAGGCCACTGCACATCCTGCCCCGCCGCAAGCCTGCCGCCATGGGCCATGCCCCATCTGCTCGCCGAGGGCATCCTCCTGCGGCTATGAAACACCCTGCTCCGCCTCAACCCGGGCCCAGCTCTCAGTCCCAGCGTCGAGCACTCCGCAGGAAGCAGACACCCCCGTCTCACGGACCCCCTCGAGGACCCGGAAGGCTCCCAGGCTGTCCGTAGACGCTCAACCCAGGGACCCCTGCGAAGCCCTGCCGGGTACGTCAAATTAATCGTCCCCTTGGTGCCCCTAGCGCAGAGGTTGGACGCATGGCTTTCACTTCCCAACCCATCTCGCTGGCTGGCCTGGACCATCCGACTCGGTTACGCAGTTCAGTTTGCCAGGACCTCGCCCCCCTTCATGGGCGTCCGCTTTTCCGCAGTATATGGCAAACATGCCCAGTCCCTGCGCGCGGAAATCGCGACTCTTCTGGCCAAAGACGCGATAGGGCCTGTCCCTCCAACTGAGATGAAGGAGGGTTTCTACAGCCCTTACCTCATCGTACCCAAGGAAGGCGGCGGCTTACGACCAATCTTGGACTTGCGAGTTTTCAACCAAGCGTTGCACAAACTCCCGTTCAAAATGCTCACGCTTAATCTAGATTGGTTCGCAGCGGTAGACCTGAAGGACGCGTACTTCCACGTCTCCATCCTGCCCCGACACCGCCCCTACCTGCGGTTTGTGTTTGAGGGCCAGGCGTATCAGTACAAAGTCCTCCCCTTCGGCCTGTCTCTGTCCCCTCGTGTCTTCACGAAAGTTGCAGAGGCAGCTCTTGCCCCGGTCCGAGAAGCCGGCATCCGCATACTCAACTACCTCGACGACTGGCTCATTCTGGCCCACTCGCGAGAGTTACTATGCGCCCACAGAGACCAGGTGCTCAGGCACCTCAGCCGTCTGGGGCTTCAGGTCAACTGGGAAAAGAGCAAGCTCACTCCAGTTCAGAGCATCTCTTTTCTCGGGATGGAGTTAGACTCGGTCTCAATGTCGGCACGTCTCACCAACGAGCGTGCCCAGTCAGTGTTGAACTGCCTTGCCGCCTTCAGGCCAGGCACAGCGGTCCCCTTAAAACTTTTCCAGAGGGTCCTGGGGCATATGGCATCCTCCGCGGCGGTCGCGCCGCTGGGGTTGATGCATATGAGACCGCTCCAACACTGGCTCCAGACCCGAGTCCCAAGACGAGCATGGCGCCACGGCACGCACCGGGTAACAATCACCCCCGCCTGCCGTCAGCCATTCAACCCCTGGACAGACCTCTGTTTCTTACGGGCTGGAGTGCCCCTACAGCAGGTGTCCAGACGTGATCTGGTCACGACCGATGCCTCCAGATTGGGTTGGGGCGCCGTTTGCAATGGGCACGCAGCCTCAGGCCATTGGATAGGGGCCCAGCTGCGTTGGCACATCAACTGCCTCGAGTTGTTGACTGTCCTTTTGGCCCTGCGGAAGTTTCTCCCATTAATTCGGGACGAACATATCCTAGTCAGGTCGGACAGCACCACTGCGGTCATGTACATAAATCGCCAAGGCGGCGTACACTCCCGCCACATGTCACAACTCGCCCGTCGTCTCCTCCTTTGGAGCCAGCACCGACTCAAGTCGTTGCGTGCCACTCACATCCCCGGCAACCTCAATGTGATAGCGGACGCGCTGTCAGGACAACGCTTGCCTGGCGGAGAGTGGAGGCTTCACCCCCACTCGGTTCAGCTGATTTGGGAACGGTTCGGCAAGGCCCAGGTAGACCCCTCTGCCTCCCGAGAGACCTCCCACTGCCCGCTCTGATACGCCCGCTCAGAGGCTCCCCCAGTGAGCCTTCTTGCACGGGTGCTGTGCAAGGTCAGGGAGGACGAGGAGCAAGTCACTCTCGTGGCTCCTTACTGGCCCACCCGGGCCTGGTTCTCGGACCTTGTACTCCTCGCGACAGCCCCTCCCTGGCGAATTCCCCTGAGGAAGGACCTTCTTTCTCAGGGACGGGGCACGCTCTGGCATCCGCACCCAGACCTTTGGAACCTCCACTTCTGGCCCCTGAACGGGATGCGGAAGATCTAGCTGGTCTACCACCACGGTCATAGCCACGATCAACCAAGCCAGAGCCCCTTCTACCAGGCAACTCTACGCCCTGAAATGGCGTCTGTTCGCAAATTGGTGTTCTTCCTGGGCAGAAGACCCACAGAGGTGCGCAGTTAGGTCGGTGCTCCTGTTCCTGCAGGAGAGGTTGAAGGGGAGGCTGTCCCTGTCCACCCTGAAGGTGTATGTTGCCACTGTCGCAGCTCACCACGACCCAGTAGACGGCAAGTCTCTGGGTAAGCACGACTTAATCGTCAGGTTCCTAAGAGGTGCCCGGAGGTTAAACCCCTTCCGGCCAAACCTGTTCCCCTCCTGGGATCTCTCAGTGGTCCTCGCCTATCTTCAGAGATCCCCCCCCGAGCCGCTTGAATCAGTTTGCTCAGGGCCCTCTCCTTAAAAAGACGGCCCTGCTGATCGCGCTCGCTTCCATCAAGAGGGTCGGGGACCTGCAAGCGTTCTCTACTAATGACACTTGCCTGGAGCTCGGTCCGGCAGATACTCATGTGATCCTAAGACCTCGACCGGGCTATGTGCCCAAGGTTCCTACCATACCCTTCAGGATCAGGTAGTGAACCTACAAGCGCTGCCCCAGGAGGAGGCAGACCCAGCTCCCTCACTGCTGTGTCCAGTACGTGCCTTGCGTGCCTACCTGGAACGCACCCAGAGCTTCAGGCGCTCTGAACAGCTCTTTGTCTGCTTTGGAGGACAGCAGAAAGGGAACGCTGTCTCCAAACAAAGGTTGTCCCACTGGGTGGTGGATGCCACTCTGCTGGCCTATCACACCCAGGCCGTGCCACCCCCTCTGCGGGTTCGAGCCCACTCTACTAGAAGCGTGGCATCCTCATGGGCATTTGCAGAGCTGCGGGCTGGGCAGCACCTAACACCTTTACGAGATATTACAATCTCAGAGTTGAGTCAGTCTCGTCCCGTGTTTTCTCAGGTCCGAGCCCGTAGAACTCGGTACACGTCGACGGTCTGACCGGGTGAATCGCTTGTTCCAGCGCCGTTTCCCTCTGCCGAGGCAAAACAGTGCGCTTCTTTCCCAGAAGACCTAGGTCCCTGGTTGATTCCTCCCTAGCCCTTTGGGCCAGCACAGCAGTTCAGCGGAGGAACTTGCTGGCCCAGTCCACTATGGGTACCCCAGGCTACCCCTACTGGAATAGGTGCTCCACAGACCAGGCCTCCTACGGAGCTCCTCCTGTGTGTACTTCCGTGGTACGGTCACCTTACGAGCTGACCCGCGTCTCCCTTAGGCAGTCCTTTGCTGCCCTCTGGTCACGTGTTGTAGCAACTCCCCCCTCCTCGAGGTTGGATCTGCCGCCGCGCCATTCTTCCCACATGTGACCCAAGAGGCCATGTGATGTATTTTGCCACCTCTACCTCCCCTTTCGGGTGGGTGTGGCCTCCGCAGGGTCTTTTCCCCCTGAAAGAATAGGAATTCGGGTAAGACCCCCTTCCCTCGATGCGTTAAGGGCCCCGGCTGCTCTTGCTCTATGCCGAGAAAACATAGAGAGAAAAGAGGCCCAGCCAGGCTTGGCCCGTTCCCTAGTTGGGAGCGTCACCTTGTTCCCCCCTAGGGTAACCAAAAGGATGCTGACGCTTTTTCGGGGCATTGGGGAAGAGTACGTGCAGCCTGAACACAGTTGGTCACTTGTGCACGTAGAAATACCTGCCCACTTCTGTGTCAGCAGTACACGTACACGACTCAGTGCATGGCGAGTTTTGAAGTTGACCCCTAGTGTCGCTTCTTTGACACGACGTCGAAGTGAGCGACAGACGGGGAACGTCTCGGTTACGTATGTAACCTCCGTTCCCTGATGGAGGGAACGAGACGTCGTGTCTTCCCGGCCACGTCGCTGAGCCGAGCCGCTGAGGTGCCCGGAACACTCCCGGCTCCTCAGAAAAATCCTGAATGAACGAGCGTATTTCCCTCGCCTTTATATCCGTATCCGGAGGCGGGGTATGCAAATACTGTTCGCCAACTCTCATTGGCCGTTTTTTATAGATCAGAGGCATCTTTCGGCGCTCAAGAGAGACCCCTAGTGTCGCTTCTTCGACACGACATCTCGTTCCCTCCATCAGGGAACGGAGGTTACATACGTAACCGAGATGTTACTATATTACCACCATATTAATATCATAACACCAAAGTTAATTGCATTAAATTTATTGTTTCTGCCAAAAAAATTATGAAAACTACAATATTACTATAGTAATACAGAGATCTGACACATGTGTACATTGACCAACAAAAACAATGCACACAGAAGCAAGAAAGTGTCCCATGAGAACAACCCTTTTCCTCAGACAGACTGACAAACTTGATTGCAAAATGGATTGCTGAGGAATATAGGTGTGACGAGGAGGAGGGCGGGGCCAGGCAGTGACTAAGCACGGCCAGCCCCCAATCGGGCTAAATAGCATAGAAGAGTGACATGAAGCTGTCGTGTGTACATTTGTGCATGTGTCTTTTGGTTTAAATTAAATATTACTTTGACTGCTTATTACTTATTACTATTTCCCGCCTCCTCCTTGCCCATCCTTTATACAGTTACATTGGTCCTGAAACACAGGAAGGAGAAAGGATGCGCTGTCATGGAGTCCTCGCCACTGCCGTCTGCCCAAAGGAGCAGCCACGGCCGTCTGCTGGGGGACTGAGGAGTCTCTGCCAGCTGCCTGGATGCTGAGGAACGGCTGCTGTCCTTGAGGGGAGTAGGGGCTTGCTGCAGGCCGCCTGTAGTGGAGGGGCGTTCCATCCACCAGTGGTCGAGGACTCACTGCTGTCCGCTCGGGGAGGAGCGGCTGTCATCCGCCAGAGGGTGGAGGATTGGTTGTAGACCAGATGATGGCGTGTCTGGGAACTGGCGAGCAATTTTTTTCTCTCTCCTCTCTCTCTTTCACTGTCGCTCTTCCTTGCCTTTCTCCCTCATCTTATTTTCTCCTTCACCTTGTCCTCCTCCCCAGCTCTAGAGGTTATTATATTAGTGTCACTGAACTGCTGGATATCTGAGTTGTGTCTGGAGGATAGCATGGGATTCATAGACAATTGGAAGAGTTTTGAGGTAGACCTGACCTGCTAAAGTGAGATGGACTCCATCCCTCCAGGGAAGGTGCCAATCTCCTCTCTAGTAATTTGGCTCATAGTCTTAATAATGATAGTATTTGACTAACTGGGGCCCAGGTCAGGAAGAAGACAAACTGGTAAATCCGAACATCTGCTAGCTGCCTTGAGACATCACATAAAACACATAGAGACTGTATCACCTAAATATCATATAAAGACTGTGTATGTTCCCCGAATTACTAAACACAAAACTCTCACTAAATCATTTAGAAAAAAATTTGATTAAGGTCAAACTAAAAAAAAAACTATTTAAGATAAACTTCATATAAAGGTAGGGCTACTAAACATTAGATCTCTTTTTATCAAAGCACTGCAAATTAAATTATTACAGATCATATTTTGGATGCGCTATATTTGAATAACATCTGGCTTAAACCAGATGAATATATTAGTTTAAATTAATCTACTATCTGAATCTATATCTTGGAAAATGGTGCGCAAGTGAAAGAGTACAAAATTAGAGGTATTTTGTGGTGCATGGAAGGATAGCATCTGTAGCTACAGACTGGCACTAAAAGCTGTCAGGTTAGCATATCTTAGCAAACTCATAGAAAATAACCACAACAATCCTAGGTGTTTATTAAGTACTGTGGCCAAATTGATTAGGAATAAAGCATCGACTGAACCATATATTCCATCACAGCACAATAGTAATGACTTCATGAATTTCTTTACTGATCATATTGAAATAATCAGAACTATGCAATTAACTGTCACAGCACCTCAGAAAACAGTGTCTCATAATTTTGCTCACAAGCAATTCTTCTCTGTCATAGGTCATGAAGAGCTAACAAAACGTATAAAAAAAAAATCAAAAGCCACAACATTCTGTTAGAGCCAATACCAAGTAAACTCTTAAAAGAGGTATTCCCAGTAATCTCAGATCCTCTTCTTGATATTATTAACTCCTTGCTATCCTTAGAACATGTTTCAAGAAACTTTAAAATGGCAGTTATCAAACCACTTATTAAGAAGACACAGCTTGATCCTTGTAATGTCCCTAAGCAATGACAGGCAGATGAAGATGACGATGATGTATAGAACCTAAGTGCAGTTTATTTACAAGATAAGTGATGTATCCAAACAACATGAAATACAAACATGAAACAAAAACCAGAAACATAAACTTAACTTGACAACCAAACAATGTTACATTAACACAATACTTGACAAAAGACAATGGCACATGAGAGCTTAAATACATGGACATGGGCAAACACATGACAGTGACAACCAATCAACAGACAGAACTTTAAACAAGATAATAAGATTAATACAATTTAACCAATGAAAAGACAAGACTGCTAACAAGAACTCAAGAAAGCAATCTGCCTTGATCCCTCTCCGAGGCTCAATTAGCCCGATAAGGGACCGGGTGTGTATAATCATGACCCGGTCCCGGTCCCGCCCTCCGCCCTGTCACATTCCTCCCTCGTTCTCTCAGGCTGGGGAGCCCCTGGCATGATGTACACCCCCCCCCACTCTTTCCCTGGGGTAGGGCGTGCCCTAAGCCCCGTCTGCCAGCAGGTCATCCCCGTCTACCTGGATGAGGGAGGGGACAAGGGGAGGGAAACAGAAATAATTACTGGGGAGGGGGTACTTCCGGTAACCGTGAAGTACCCCCCAAAAAACACTAAAATTTAAATGAGAGGGAAAAGGCCAAGGCAGAGCGGCAGTGAGAGAGAGAGAGGAGAGAGTGATGAAAAAAAAACACTTACTCGCCAGTTCTCGATACGCTGTAGCTTGTTCCCCGGCCACTCCTCCACCCTCCAATGGACAACAGCCGTGCCTCCCCAGGCGGATCGGAGGCAGTCCTCCAGCATTTCAGCGGCTGGTAGGGGACTCCTCGACCCCTGGCAGCAGCCCTGACCACTCCAGGCGGTTGGTTAGGAGCCCCTTCTCCCCTTGGGGTCGGCGGCCGTTCCTCCGCTTCCAGGCGGCCGGGCTCCTCGTCCCCCGTTGGGGTGGACGGTAGTGGCGAGAACTCTACTACGGCGTATCCCTCCTCCTTCCCGGGTTTCGGCACCAGTGTAAAGGGATTTTTATGGGCAAGGAGGAGGCGAGAACCGGCTTGACAATATAAATAATATTTTAATGATAAACTTAAACAAAAGACAAAACACACACGACGAACATGTCCATAAACGATCTCTCTCTCTCCCGCACCACCATCCGCAATCGGCCTTTATCCCTCTCCGAGGCTCAGTTAGCCCGATAAGGGAACGGGTGTGTATAATCACGACCCGGCCCCACCCTCCGCCCTGTCACACTGTCATAAAAGCATATTTGAGGTTAATGTCCAATTGCTGAAGCAACCAAATCATTTTGTGCTGCTTTCATGACACTTTCAGCTCACATGTCGATGACATTGTTTGGCTGGAGTTGTACCCAGTCATTTACGTTGCCTACCTTGCAGCCTAGATATGCTAGAATAAGCTTGTAAATATAGTTAATAATAATAATACATTTTATTTATAATTTTCTTTTCTAGTACCCAAAGCACTACAAACAGATGACAATAAAACAAATAAAGTACAAAAGTACAGTAATACAGTACAAAACAATAAATCGTTCTAAACAATACAAGTAAACAGAACTAAAAAATACAATAAAATACGAATCATCTCAATCTTTAAAAGCAATTTTATAAAGATAGGTTTTTAAAACTTCAAACCCATAGATTTGAGTCTACAAGGACGAGAAAGCATGTAAAGGGTAACTAAGTCACAGATATAAGAAGGGGCCATTCCATGCACAGAATTGTAAGTTAGAGTGAGAGTTTTAAAATCAATACGTGACTGAACAGGAAGCAAGAGACTTAAGCAAAAGTCTCCATTTGCTCCCCTTTTTGTCTCATTGTTTTAAGGAGCAACTGAGATATTAAAGAGATCTCATATGTGATGTTTCTTTCCTACAAATGCCTAACAAATAGGAGCTTCATTCTGCAGCCAAACAAAAAGAAAGATTTACCTCTGCCTGGGATGTTAGTCTTTTTCAAAATCTGCTCCATTCGTACAGCCATGTCGGACACATTCTGGGCAATGGCCTGGATCCGCTCCACCAGGCCTACCGGCTGGAACCTGGAAATGTGAACACAAGTGAGAGAGAGAGAGAGAGAGAGAGAGAGAGAGAGAGAGAGAGAGAGAGAGAGAGAGAGAGAGAGCGCGATAGAGGGAGAGAGAGAAATGATGTCCATGATCGGTTTTATAAAGGGAAATTCTGCCATCATTTACTAGATCATTGAATATTCAGACCAATCTTTTCCTCCTGCAAAGCTATCGTTAAAGTTCCAGAGACCTGAAATATAGAACCAAATTTTTTTGTGAAATTTTATTGAGCTTTTTTTGTCCTTTTTGTAGCTTTGCATTATAAACCACCATCCACTTCCATTGTATAGAAAAGAGCAGCTCAGACATTCTGCCTAATATCTTAGTAAATTGTGACACAATATTAATTTTTGGGTGAAGTAATCCTTTAATGCGTTACAGAAAAAGGAGCAAGCAATATCTGTGACTAATAAATACACAGAGAAATAATTAAAAGATTATTACTAATTTCTGTTCATTTACTTCAGAATTTTAAAGGTGCCTACATGTACTATATTACAACTTAGTTAAGCCACATATTTAGAAATTACAAAAATCTAAAGATGGATACTAACATAATTGTGTTCTGTAGCCTATACCAATATACCAATATACCAATATACCCATGGTATATTATGTACCATGTACATGTACCATATATACTGTATATATAAACTATTATTTGACACTTCAAAGTGCTAATAATGTACTTATGAATACACAATAAAAGACAAGATCATCCTTTCATATTCTATTGGTTTTTCTTGTATCTGCCCATCATCCATTTTTTCAATATTGTTGTGAGTGGGGAAAAATAAACAGATTTTATCTGTGACAGTGTCACTCATTGGTCCAGTTTCAGATGAAAAGTGTGAATTTGCCCATTTGTGCGAGACCACGAGTGGTGGATGCAAAGTGGGTTGCATTGGACTCCTGCTTGACACTACTGATTTAGAGTGCGGCTTGGCTCGAACAAAAGGTAAGGATATATTACTGTGATATGTGTGTTATGGTGGCTCATGTTAAACTGCCTCAGTCTCTGGATACACATGGAAAAACACTCTCTATTAATGTGCTGATATACAATAGAGTGATCGCTTCATTAGTTTTGGGAATGTAAACTGTAATAGGCAACTAGGTAATGCAAATAATAACAGAATGTGCTTTTGCACTTTAAATTTCACCACATTGTGCTTCCATAAACTCTACTGAGTGTTTTTGTGCTGTTGCGCTCGTTCGTGTAGACCTTGAATCCTGAAGAGAAAGATAGACTAATCAGAGAATCAATTGAGTTGGTCTTCCTATGCTAATATATTTGTATATATTAGGGCTTTCCTTTTAACATCTTAATTTAGTGTGATTAATTATGTAAAATATTATGTGTTAAAAAGATTATGTAATACATCATGCCACCTGACGTGTATGTAAGTTCCATAATAAAAGTACGGGATTTCCTATCATAGGAGCAGTTCAAGCTTGAAGTACATCTGTTTTTACGAGATGCATCAGTAGGTGGCTTCCTGTCTCATGAAACCTTACAAGCAGCACAGCCACAGAAGGAGGAAGCACAACAGGTGTGTGTATAAGAATACAGGAATCTTGAGATAAGATTTTCATAGTTTACACTACTTTAAACTTGACAGTTTATGATGCTTAATACCAGTGAGATGCTCCAAACACGTTCCTCTGAGGCACGCTCCTGTAAAAATAGCAAATAGTATGCAAGAACGCATACTGTGCAAACTGGACACATTGATGAACTCAATTCAAATAAAGATTGCTGTCAACTGTAGGCTTGTTCAATGATATAAGAATAAAACAAGCAATAGGGTCTTTCCCACTGGTGGTACTACAGCCCGTTTTTGGTACTTTTCCCAAGGACTAGTGCTTTTTGTCACTTTTGGACCAAAGGAACTACTGTGCCTCAAAGCCGTTTTAGGGGCATTTTTTTAACTCCTACTCCGGGGTTGATACATTTGGGGTGTATAGGGACTGTGGGAGGTGCTGCAGCCTGTGATTGGACAAAAACCTGCATTCAGAAAGGATAGGAGCTTTACAGCCACCATAGTAAACAACTAGCTGCTAGCCTGCTACTCAGTGGATTGCGCTAATTTTTCAATTCCCTTAACAGAAATAACAAATACAGTTTAAGTTAGATGTTTCAATTCACTTAGTTTTAAGTCATTAAAGTTAAAGCCCAGTCGCAAATGGGTCTTCCAAATAGACAATGACCCCAAGCATACCTCCAAAATTGTGGCAAAATGGCTTAAGGACAATAAAGTTGAGGTACTGGAGTGGCCATCACAAAGTCCTGACCTCAATCTGATAGGACATTTGTGGGCAGAACTGAAAAAGCATGTGTGAGCAAGGAGGCCTACAAACCTGACTCAGTTACACCAGTTCTGTCTGGAGAAATGGGCCAAAATTCCAGCAACTTATTGTGAGAAGCTTGTGGAAGGATATCCAAAAAATCTGACCCAAGTTAAACAATTTAAAGACAATGCTACCAAATACTAACAAAGTGTATATAAACTCCGAAAAGTAAAATCCAAAGTGTATTCCGACTATGAATAATCAGATGTTTACTGAGAATGGGTAATTGAACTTCCCCATCTGTCGCTCACTTCGACTTTGAGTCGAAGAAGCGACACTAGGGGTCTATCTTGAGCGCCGAATATACCTCTGCTCTATGAAAAAAGGCCAATGAGAAGTTGGCAGACAGAATTTGCATGTCCCGCCCCCAGACATACAGGTATAAAGGTGCGGAAATGCATCCGTTTCATTCAGAAATTTTCTTCGGAGCCAATGGTGGTGTATGCAGCGAGCTGCGAGTCACACACCTGTTCCTCTACCTCTGAGCGATACTGCTGTTGGATTGCACTTCAGTGGCTTTCTCCTTCTCTGCACGGCAGTGCAGTTTTACCCTGAGCTCTTCGACAGCGCAAAATCTTAAAAGAGTGATTTGTTAAAAGAGTGATTTTCTCTAAAAGAGTATTTTCCTCTAAAAGAGCAATACACAGCGGCGTTGAACATCTTTTTCAGGACGCATCTTTATAAAGATGCCTTTCTGCCCCTGTGTAGTTCCTGGATGTGGTAGAGTGCTCTCCGCTTCAGACGGCCACAGGCGCTGTCTCGTGTGTCTGGCTGCGATCACACCGAGGCAGCATTTGTGGATGGTTCATGTTCTCACTGCGAGAACATGACCATGGCAATGTTGCGGTCGCGGCTTTCCTTCAACACATCCTCACACATTCTGCCCCGTCACAGACCTGCCACCATAGGCCAAGCCCCATCTGCTCACCGAGGGTGTCCTCCTGTGGCTAAAGGACCCGGAAGTCTCCCAGGCACTCCTGAGACGGTCAACCTAGAGACCAAGACGTTCGCTCCGGAGCTGGTAAACAGACCACTCCATCCCCCGGTGGAGGGCTGGGAGGAGAAACCTTATTCGAATTTATTTCATTTGCCACACCCCCTCGGGGCTGCAGTACCCACATTCTCAGTAAAAGAGCTATTTCCTTTGTCTCTGGGTCACCTGGCCCGCAAATGCCATTCTTACGGTACTCTGCCACCACACCTCAACAGTCCCGGCATGCTGGACGCTGACCCCCCGCCTGCAGACCCACGACTGTTCCCCGGCCAGTCGGTTCTGACGAGTTTAGAGGATGCCTCAATCGGACCTCCTCCTCAGTCACTACACTGCCCCCTGCTGGGTGTGCGGAGCAAGGTAAGTGCTTCGAGTCTTTTCTCAGCGCCAAAGCCTCGAGACGCACCTTTGCCTTCCGACGCCGTACTACCTGCTCCGCCCCAGTGCTCCGCCCCGCCAGGGAAGGTCAAAAATAATCGTCCCGTTAGTGCCCCTAGCACGGAGCTTGGGGGCATTTGCTTTGGTAGCTCTGCCGTCATTGGTATGTGAATGTATGTGTGAATGGGTGAATGAGATGCAGTGTAAAGCACTTTGAATACCGCTAAGGTTAAAAAGGCACTATATATTATGCTGACAATTTATTGGTCAGCCTGTTTGAGTACTCAGCCTTAAATACAAAGTAAAAAATTTATATGAATTTCAGTATTTCTTAGTATTTGATATTTCCCTCTTTTGCTTTAATGTCATGCAATCAAGCTGGCCTGATGATCCATGTTTTTCAACATGATTTGAGCATGTTCCAAAGAGCATCTTGTGTGCTTCAGTGGAAGCAAGGAAACCTGACATTTTGTACAAATAATGTAACATTGTCAATGTCACAAATTTGCCTACATTTGATTAGTGACCTAGAAATGTCAGATCTCTGACTTTACGACTACATTGTTCTTTGATTGTACTCAAAAATACAAGTTGGAATTCAAAGATATATTTTATTTTTTATTCATTTGTCTTCCCTAAACAAGACTATTTCAATAAAACCTCAATAGATTTTTTAGCTCAGGTGCCCCATAAGACTAAAAACCTCTTTCAAAAAGACAAGAAAATCTCTTTCAGCAAGCCCAGGGAATGCTATGCCCTCTTTGCATCATACAGAGAGTTTGATTACTTCATTCAGCCCTGCAGCTACATTAGAGAAATGCAGAAGTGAAGGACTCCGCTCCACGAGCAACTCTGTCACTAACAATAAATGTCACCTCCACACAGCACAGAGGTGAATGCTTACAGTCGAAGGCTAAACAGCCCGTCTGAACCCTGACCATTCTGACTTCACACCCAAAGAGAATAGAGTTTATGAAGAGCTGTCACATGCATTTTACTTCTGAAATCACAGTACCTCTAAGTTTAATTTTTTTAGCCACTGTCTGAGATTTTCTTTAAGGTACAAGAGGCTGTTTTATATTGTGAATATTAGCATGATTTTACCTAAAAATGAAATAAGTCTCCTTGTGTCTTGTGTCTAACTGTAACCATGACTATTTTAACAATATACTGTAGTGTTGAGTGCCTTATTTCTTAAAAATAATAATGAGAAAACAATTACCACATAATATATCTATTATGGGCACAAATGCTTATTAAAATGCAATTTTTTTAAAGTAAATTAATTAAATGCCATCCTTCTATTAGAAATAATAGTCCCTGTGATGTTAACAGTAACAGAACATTGCTATGAAACAAAAATTATGATCAGCCATGGTGAAAATTACGGGGGTCTAGGGGGGTCTCTGTTCGTGTGTTTTTCTAAAACCTGATTTGAATCAGAGCTGATCAAATCAGAGCGAGTTGTGTTGACATTGAGTCTGCACTATCATTCAGTGTGTGGGTTTCATTGACGTCTTGGGCTTGTCTCTCACTCCATAATCGCTTGGGTTACTGCTACACTAAAGTTGAAAAATAGAGATAAACTAATGCAACAGACAGAGTTATAACACATGCTCAGGTCACCTACCTGCTGCCCTTCAACATGATGGAGGACGGTTTCTGTGTCTGTCAAAATAAGAGTTCCCAGAGAAATTTACAAGAATGAAACATGCATCCTCCATGTTTATCTCTCCGACAACAAAACACTTGTACGTGAGTTAAATAGTCATAGGATATTTCCGATAGCACGTAAAAGCAACATCACCCTGCAAACACTTGGAATGGATGATTACCACACAACAGCTAATAAACAGAGTTAAACTAAAAACGTCATCTTTACTGTTCATCATTGCTTTTGAGTTGCGGCAGATGCAGGTTAACACACACGCTCGTCTCTCTCTCTCTCTCTCTCTCTCTCTCTCTCTCTCTCTCTCTCTCTCTCTCTCTCCTTTATCACATATCTCCTTGCCGCTCCAATAACTTGTAAGAAACAGCCCAAGCCATTGTTACTAGTTCTGAAGTGATGCTTTTGAATTAGTAACAGATGCGCATCTTTCAAACGAACAACAGCAGATCCTGATCTGTGGTGTAATAGTAGTTACACATACAAGTATGTTTTTTGGGCCAGTCTTTGGTTTTTCCTTTGTTAATAATTTACTTGTCAGTTGAATTGTTGTATTAAAGCAATATCACACTCGCAGTTATGCTGTTTTGTCTGTATTTTAGCACGCCTGTGAAAGACATAACAGCACTCTTGCTTGCGTGATATTGCTTTAGTAGTCAAAATATCAACTGATCTCTAACTTTTAAATACTTCATCCAATTACAGTTTATTTGTGTATCACGGGCAAATGTAAAAAAATAAATAAAATTAAAAATACAAATTTGGTGACTCTAGTGGAACATAAATCATAAAACCATCATAAGCTGGGTTTCCATCCAAATATTTTTTATGTGCATTTTGAAATTTCCTGAATGGAAACACTCGATATGCAAATAAACTCAAAATTTGCTTAAATTTTAATGCGCTAGGAGGAGGTGGATTTTCTAGAGTTTCGCAGTATGCATTAAGGTGATGGAAACCATCGCAAAACGATGAAGTGTTTTGACTATTCGTTCATGTGTTCTAAGTGTGTGCGATAGCTTGATGTGACTGGCCCAACAAAAGGACAAACCTTAGCACACAATTCTTAGAATATAGCTCTTGACATTCATAAGTGTTTAACCAACAGATGGTCATTAAAGTGGGTCCTCACAATCCACCAGAACAGTTTTGAGTGTGGGTGCTCCCAGGTACGGGGAGGCTGGCGGCCTGTTGGCATCGCATCCATTTCAGACATCATTATATAAGATATTACACTTACTCTGTGGCATCTTTTGGAAGCATTTAATAAAACGAGGTACAATTGCTCCAATCCTGCTAATAAAATTCTTCCCAAAGCAAAGAGGTCATTCAGCTGCTCCATCATGATTCATGACAAGGCGCCTCCCTCAAGATGATGTGCATGATGTAGTGGATGGAAACACGCAATGATTCATATTTTCACATTTTGGGAAATGAGCTTAAAAAATTTGAAACATTTTGATGGAAACCCAGCTTTAGAAATTCAATGTTGACAACATATTTTTATTTGCCTCAAACTGTTTAACTGAGGCATGTGGGTGTTTTTATCTTCTGGGATTATTTGATGTCTGAAGTTATCACACAAAATAAATCCCTGAGATAAGCAACCCTCTGAACTTCTGATGTGCTGGGCATCTGTTTCCATGGAGACAGTTGAAAACTCTGGGAAGTGTCTCAACTCATCAGAAAGTACTTTACTCTGTCTCTGTGATGAGAAATATTTAGCCAGTAGCTGCCTTCAAGTCCTCCTGTGAATATCTTTCGTACAAGCACAGAAGTACGATGTAATGTGCATTCAAAATGAAGAAAAATGGAAATGCTGGACAATTAGATTTTTCTTTCTCTCTTTTGTAAGTTTTTGACAAAGACAGGAAGCTTTTTTAGTGCTAATGCAACAAAATAAAGAGCAAATAATTATGATTTTGAATGAGAATGGTGCACCTTTGGAGAGTAGAGCTCAACTCCTCCAGTCTTTGGGACTCGCTGATGTTGCTCAGTTTCGATAGGGTGTCAATCCTCTTCATGATTATCTCCAACATATCGCTGATCTTTCTCAGAACCCCACGAGACTCTAGACCGCCCAACACTGTCAAACAAATAAATCAATGCAAGTCAGTTAGGGCAGATACAATAAGCAACATTGTATGCATACACTCAAAAAAGAGCCTGCTTAAAATACCAGCATTGCTGGTCACCATTGGTGTGCTGGTGTCCTCAAGTCTTAACTTACCTAAACCAAACATAAAAATTTGCAAACAGTATGCAAACACTAGACTTTCTTTTTCTTTCTTTCTTTCTTTTTCTTTCTTTCTTTCTTTCTTTCTTTCTTGCTCACGGGTGTTCACTTTACATTAATGTACACATTCATTGCTTACTAATGTTCATAACTCTTTAATAAAAATTTCACAGGTGTCCACTTTACATTAAAGGGATAGTTCACCCAAAAAATAAAATGCTCTCATTATTTACTCACCCTCATGATATCCCAGGTGTGTATGACTTTCTTTCTTCACCAGAACACATTTGAAGAAAAATAGAAAAATATGTCAGCTTTGAAGCTCCAAAAATCACAGACAGTCAGCATAAACATCATCCATACAACTCCAGCAGTTAAATTAATTTATTCTAAAGCAACACAAACACTTTTGGTATGAAAAAGATAAATATTTAAGTACTTTTTTTTTTTTTTTACTCTAAATCATCCTTCTGGTTAGCAGCAGTATGCGCATGACATCATTGCATTGTCATTTGAAGCATGAGAACTAAGGAACAGGTGTCGCATCCGGAAGAACAGCGCTGTTTACAAGTGAGTAGGAGGAACGCTGTACAGTAGCTTGCTTGGTTTTGGTTTAGATCTGACTTATCTGTTTCTTTACTCACAATGATGCCATGGCAATGCGAAAACGTTGCACGAGAGACGCATGATCTCCACCCTCTCGAGAAGCTTACCGGAAGCGTTGGATTATAGTTAAAAAGTACTTCGCACCAAAAGTGATCATATCGCTTTAGAAGACATTTAACCACTGGAGTCGTATCGATGACATTTATGCTGACTGTCTGTGATTTTTGGAGCTTCAAAAGAGAAATCTCCATTCACTTGCATTTTAAGGACCTACTGAGCTAAAATATTTTTTCAACATGATTTGACTCAACTTGACTTGATTTCAACATGAAATTTTTTGTACTTTTTTTTTTTTTTTCAAATATGTTCTGGTGAAGAAAAAAAAGTCCTACACACCTGGGATATCATGAAGGTGAGTAAATAATGACAGAATTAAAATCTTTGGGTGAACTATTCCTTTAAGGCACAAATAGGTTGATAAGTAGTTAATTTGTAACTCATGGTTGTCCATTTTGCATTAAGGAACCCTTTTTGAAACAACAAAGATTGATAAATGAGTGTTCATAAAAGAGACAATTAAATAAAAATGAATGTTTTTGATAAAGAATCGATACATCAGAATTGTCATACACTGAAAAAAAGGAAAGCAGCTTTATTGAAAATACTAAACCAGCACACTTATAATCAGCTTAATACGTATATATTTGAGATGAGAACGTAATTATAATGCGTAAAGTCAACTGAAATTCGACACAGTCATCAATACGTGATATTGCTTTGCTATGAAATGTTCAAATGGATTCAGACTTTTAGAACGGATAGTGTTAACTCAACATGACGTTTACTGCTTGCTTAACCTAAAATAGGTTAATGCAACACAGTACAAACTCTATATACATAGCGTCCGCTTTACTGCAGTACACTGCAAGCATGCCAAATCCCTGCACGTGGAAATCGCTACTCTTTTTCTAAACAAAGATCCGATAGAGCCTGTCTCTCCAACCGAAATGAAGAAGGGTCTCTACAGCCCTAACTTCATTGTACCCAAAAAAGGTGGCGGTTTACGACCGATCTTGGACTTGCGAGTTCTCAACTGGGCTCTGTTCAAACTCCTGTTCAGAATACTCATGCAAAACAAATCTAAACTTGCGTCCGGCATCTAGATTGGTCCGCAGCGGCAGACCTGAAGGACGCATACCTTCACGTTTTAATTCTGGCTCAACACTGACCCTTCCTACGGCTCGTGTTCGCCAGCCAGGCATATCAGTACAAAGCCCCCCCCCCCTTCGGCACATCTCTGTCCCCTTTCGGCTTCACGAGAGTCACAGAGGCTGCCCTTGCCCCACTCCGAGAAGCCGGCATTCGTATACTGAATTACCTCGACGACTGGCCCATCCTGGCCCACTCCCGAGAGTTATTATGCACTCACAGAGACTAGGCGCTCAGGCACCTCAGCCGTTTAGGGCTTCAGGTCTACCGAGAAAAGAGCTAGCTCGCCCCGGTTCAGAGCATCTCTCTTCTCGGCATGGAGTCAGACTCAGTCTCAATATCAGCACGCCTCATCAACGAGCATGCACAGTCAGTGCTAAAATGCCTCCCCATCTTCAGACCGGGCATGGCGGTCCCTTTAAAACCTATTCAGAAGCTCCTGGGGCATAGGACATCCTCCGTGGTGGCTGTCGCCGCTGGGTTTGATGCATATGAGACTGCCTCAGCACTGGCCCCTGACTCACGAGTCACGAGACGAGCATGGCGCCGCAACACGCACTATGTGACCATCACCCCCTCCTGCCGCTAATCGTCAAAATCCTGGACAGACCTCTGCCTTCTGTGGAAAAGAGTCCCCTCGCAGCAGGTGTCCCAACATGTCCTGGCCACGACCGACACCTCCAAATTGGATTCAGGCGCTGTGTGCAACGGGCACGCAGCCGCGGGCCGTTGGAAAGGGGCCCCGCTACGCTGGCACATCAATGGCCTAGAGTTGCTGACTGTTTTCTCTGCCCTGTGGAAGTGTCTCCCATTAGTTTGAAACAAACATCCCTAGTCAGGTCAGTCAGCACCACCGTGGCAGCGTAAATAAATCGCCAAGGCTGTGTACGCTCCCGCCACATGTCACTACTCGCCCGTCGTCTCCTCCTTTGGAGCCAGCAAGTCGCTGCGTGCCACTCACATCCCTGGCAACCTCAATGTGGTAGCGGATGCACTGTCACGACAACGCTTGCCCAGTGGAGAGTGGAGGCTTCACCCCCAGTCAATCCAGCTGATTTGGGAACGGTTCGGCAAGGCCTGGGTAGACCTGTCTGCCTCCTGAGAGACCTCCCACTGCCCGAACAGAGGCTCCCCTCGGGGCAGACGCACTAGCACACAGCTGGCCTGTGGGGCTGCGCAAGTACGCATCCCCCCCCCCCCCCCCAGTGAGCCTTCTTGCATAGGTGCTGTGCAAGGTCAGGGAGGACGAGGAACAAGTTACCCTAGTGGCTCCCTATTGGCCCACCTGGGCCTGGTTCTCGGACCTCGAACACCTCGCTACAGCCCCTCCCTGGCGAATTCCCCTGAGGAAAGACCTTCATTCTCAGGGACAGGGCACATTCAGGCATCTGCACCCAGACCTTTGGAACCTTTACGTCTGGCCCCTGGATGGTACGCAGAAGATCTAGCTGGTCTACCACCTGCCGTTGTAGCCACGATCAACCAAGCCAGAGCCACTTCTACCAGTCAACTTTACGCCCTGAAGTGGCGCTTGTTCGCAAATTGGTGTTCTTTTCGGGCTTAAGACCCATAGAAATGCGCAGTTAGGTCTTGCCCTTATTTCCACAGGAGAGGCTGGAGGAGAGGCTGTCCCCTTAGACCCTGAAGGTGTATGTCGCGGCTATCGCAACCACCACGACGCATTAGACGCCAGTCTATGGGTAAGCACGACTTAATCATCAGTTTCCTAAGAGACACCTGGAGGTTGAACCCCTCCTGGCCAAGCCTGTTCCCCTCCTGGGATCTCTCAGTGGTCCTCGTGGGCCTCCAGAGTCCCCCTTCGAGCCGCTAGAATCAGTTGGACTCAGGGCCCCCTCTTTAAAGACGGCCCTGCTGATCGCGCTCACCTCCATCAAGAGGGTCGGGAACCTGCAAGCGTTCTCTGTTAGCGACACTTGCCTGAAGTTCGGTCCGGCAGACACATATGTGATCCTAAGACCGCGACCGGGCTATGTGCCCATGGTTCCTACTACGCCCTTTAGAAACCAGGCCCAGCCCTTTCGTTGCTGTGTCCGGTACGTGCTTTGCGTACCTACTTGGACCGCACACAGAGCTCTAGATGTTCTGAGCAGCTCTTTGTCTGCCTTGGTGGACAGCGGAAAGGGAACGCTGTCTCCAAACAGAGGCCTTCCCTCTGGGTAGTTGACACCAGTACATTTGCTTATCACACCCTGGCCGAGTCCAACTGCCCTCCAGTCGGCGTGTTGTAGCAACTCCCCCCTCCTTGAGGCTGGATCTACCACTGCACCATGTTCCACATGCTGCCTAAAAACCCATGTGTTGTATTCACCACCTTTACCTCCCCCTTTCGGGCAGGTGTGGCATCCGCAGGGTCTTTTCCTCCTGAAAGAATAGGAAACCGGGTAAGACCCCCTTCCCTCATGCGTGTAAGGGCCCCGGCCGGTCTTGCTCTATGCGGAGAAACATAGAAAAGAGGCCCAGCCAGGCTTGGCCCGTTCCCAGGTTGGCAAGCGTCGCCTTGTTCCCCTGTCTAGGGTTACCAGAAGGATTCTGATGACTTTTTTGGGGGGCATTGGGGAAGGGTACGTGCAGTCTGACACAGCTGGTCGTCTTTGCACTTAAAATACCTGCCCGCTCCTGTGTCAGCAGTACACGTACACGGCTCAGTACATGGCGTGATTTAAATTGGACCCCTAGTGTCGCTTTTTCAACACAATGTCAAAGTGAGCGACAGATGGGGAACATCTAGGTTACGTATGTAACCTCCATTCCCTGATGGAGGGAATGAGACGTTGTGTCCTCCCGGCCACGTCGCTGAGCCGAGCTACTGTTGTGGCTGTACCATTTCCAGCTCCTCAGAAAAATCCTGAATGAAACAGACGTAATTCCTCGCCTTTGTACCCGTATGTCCGGGGGCGGGGTATGCAAATACTGTGTACTGTGTAATACTCCTTTTTGACTAAAAAAAGTAATTAGGTTACAGTAACATATTACTTGCAAATAGATTACGCCCAACACAGTTTGGAACAAAATTAGACTAAATAATGCAATCATTTAAATTTTGGGATGAAATAGTACTTGGTCAACCAGCTTCACCAGATAAGTTTTGCTGGTAAGCATCATGGCTGTACTCGTTCACCAGTTAGTCCAGCACCAAACCAGCGTGGACCAGTTTTGAAATCTATCTTGACCAAAGCCAGTTTTTTCAGCAGGGGAGAATCACAATACAGAGACAAAACAATGACACAATCTCCTCTTGGGCTGTTCAGTCTTCTAAGAAACACCCAGAAACAGTAGACGATAGACAAAGAGCCTAAATGAAGACAGAACTCAAATTTGCTAACATATTAGTTGCATTTACACATAATATAAATAAACAGTCAGAGGCTTTTATTCAACATTTCAAAAGCCTCTCATTAGCAGAGCCACTCTCTCTACATCATCAGTGGTAATGCAGCCTACTTCATCTCTCATAACTCAAGAAAAGACACAAACAGCACACAACAGGAAGGGGACCAATTAGGCTTACAGTCAGGTTTAATTTCAGTGCTCAGTGAGCTGAAACAGTCTGGATTCTGGTGGAAGGCGAGAGTGTATATATCTCACCTGGCCAATTAAACAGAACATAGCTAGAACTGTGAGGTCCTTAGGTCTCAATAACTTTCCACTCTGACATTCTCTGCTCTCGATCACTACAGAGATATATACTAAAGTGAAGGCTTCTTACTGACGATCAAGGCTAAAAGAAGATTATAGCCGAATGTCTTTTAAAGCAGTTTTTTTTTTTATCCAGATAAAGGTGCCTGGGGCTGTTTCTCCTTAGAGCAGCTTTTCATTTAAGATCTGGATTTGTGTGGAGCAAAGCTTTTCAACTAGTTCCTTAATAGGGATTATTCAGATGAAAATGCATGGAGAGCCAAAATATGTATTCTGATACAAGAAGATCTCAGCACATCATTGTAAGTAACATGTAGTTAAAGGAATAGTTCACCCTAAAATGAAAATTCTCTCATCAGTTTTGCATCCTCATGCTTTTTCAAACCTGTAGGAAGTCCTTTCTTTCATAAAAACAAATACAAAAGGTAATTTAAAAAAAAAGTGTATGTATAAAACAGTATGTATTCTCTACGAAATATAGAATGTCATACAGGTTTGAAACAAGTGATGACAATTTTCATTTTTGAGGGAAGAATTTTTTTGACATATTACTTGTAATAAAATGACATGATCTTACTCTGAAATGTATTTATTTTTTTCTTGATAACAAAAAAAAAATATGTTCTTGAGAGCAAACGTCCCGGGTTACTTAAGTGTAACCCTTGTTCCCTGAAAAAAATTCTGCGCTGAGAAAAGCGCTTTGGGAACATCTTATAGTTGTGACCAGCTGTGAATATGTGTGCAACACGTCAATGAACACTGACCAGAATTTATAGCCTCTGCCAGTGTTAATCATTGGATACACCTGGGGCAGGGCTGTAAATAGATGCGTCACCAGCGCGTCGTCACGTATTTTGTCTCAAGAGCAGTCCTGGGGCATCCCAGTGCGGCAATGAAGCGCAACATCTCGTTCCGTTTTTTTTTCAGGGAACAAGGGTTACACTTAAGTAACCCGAGACGTTCCCTTTACAAAAAGCTTCACTTATGATGCTGCACTGAGAAAAGTGCTTTGGGAACGAGAATACCAACGCCGCTGCACTGTGGCTGTCCGGACCCCCTACGGTTGTGCAGTGTGCTCATAAGAGCGTGAGAGGTCTTAGACATGGGCTTGAGATGTCGACTCAAGGACATTAGAGCCTGGAGTGGCAGGAACATCCAAAATATAAAGCTGATGAATGTGTGCGGAGAGGACCAACCTGCCGCATCACCAACATGCTGCAGAGGGAGACCGCTAGCCAAGGCTTTAGAGGAGGCGAGCCCTCTGGTAGGATGAGCCCTGATGCCTACTGGCGAAGCTTGACCGCGTGACTTGTAGGCTAGGGCAATAGCGTCCCTCACCCAATGTGACATAGTCTGCTTGATTGCGGCCGCCCCCCTGTTGCGGCCCCCATGGCAAGCTAATAGTTGCCCTGACTTACGCAACTGGCTAGTGTGGTGGACATAAGTCTGAAGGGCACAGACTGGACAAAGTCTGTGAAGTCTTTCCTGCTCCGGCGTAGAGAACGGCGGGAGCAGAAGGCTTCAAGTGTGACCGGGTGTAAGGTCGAGAAAGTCACCTTAGGCAGGTAGTCAGGATGAGGGTGCAAAATTGCTTTGGTCATTCCTGGGGCAAACTCTAAACAGGCTGGCAAGACAGACAGAGCCTGTAGGTCCCCAATTCTCTTTAGAGAGGTAATCGCCATAAGAAAAACCATCTTGAGAGTCAGAAGTCCGGAATCACCCAAGGCGAGCCATCGAGGAGAGACATTATCTTCAAGAACCATACCCTGTTCGGCCAGCGCGGTGCTATCAGTAAGAGGCAAGACCCTTGCTGGCAAACTCTGGCCAAGACTCCCGGGAGCAGAGAAACTGGGGGAAACGCATACAGGCGCATTCTGGCCCATGTATGCGCCATCGCGTCCAGACCCAGGGGGGCTGTGTGACTCAGAGTGAAGTAGAGGGGACATTGCGCTGTCTAAGAAGAGGAGAAGAGGTTCACTTCTACCCTGTAAAATCTCACCCAGATTTGCTACCTCGGGGTGGAGTAAATCTGCTCCCACATTCAGGCATCCAGGGATATAAACTGCCCTGAGTGACAGGAATTTGCCCTGGGCCCAAAGGAGAATCCAACGTGCCAGGGAATTCAGCTGGCGTGAACGTAGACCTCCTTGATGATATATGTAGGAGACTGCTGTTGTGTTGCCACCCACACTAGGAAATGTCAGCCTCTGGAGGAAGTATTTCAGGGCCAGAAATACAGCCATCAACTCGAGACAGTTAATGTGACAATTGAGCTGACGACCCTCCCATTCCCTTTGAGCTGGACGACCACTTAAGACCGCTACCCAGCCCCTCGGGGAGGCGTCTGTCGTTAGCAGCCTGCGACGACAAGACGCACCTAGAGTGGGACCCAAGGTAAGAAACCGGGGTCTGAACCACATAGAAAGGGAACGAAGCCCGTGGCGTGTAACCCTTATCTGCCTTAGGGGACTGGCCCTTGGATGAAACCCCCTGGCTTTTAGCCACAGCTGGAAAGGTCTCATGTACAGAAGGCCCAAAGGGATAACCGTGGACGCAGATGCCATGAGACCTAGTATTCGTTGATACTGACGAGCAGTGCAACCATGACCTAGCCTGACTTTGCTCAGGGTGTTCTGAATGGAAATTATCCGAGCGGGAGACAATTGTGCCTGCATTGTGATCGAATTCCATATAACTCCCAGATAGGTAATTTCCTGTGTGGGAGAGAACGCTCTTTTGATGTTGAGTCTCAGACCCAGATAAACCAGATGAGCAAAGACGATATCCCTGTGCTAAGCTGCCAGTTCTTGGAACTGCGCTAGTATCACCCAGTCGTCTATGTAATTCAGAATGCGGATACCCCGGAGTCGCAAAGGAGCCAGTACTGTATCCATGCATTTCGTGAATGTGCGTGGTAATAGGGCTAGGCCGAATGGAAGATACTGGAAGGCTTTGCCCCCGAAAGGGAACCTCAGGAACTTCCTGTGCTGTGGCAGAATTTCTATATGAAAATATGCGTTCCCCCATGAAATCGATCATGACCAGCCAAAACATGATGTTGGGCTTGTGACACGATCGTCTTGATAGTTAGCATCTTGAAATTAAACACCCTGACTGAGCAGTTCAAGCCTCAAGGATCTAAGATCAGACACAACCCCCCACCCTACTTGGGGACCAGGAAGTATTTGCTGTAATAACCTGACTCTTTCTCTGGAAGGGGAACACATTCTATGGCCCCTTTGACCAAGAGATTTTGCAGTTCTTTCCACAGTAGACATGCCTGCTCTGGTTTCACGGAAGTGGGGACTACGCCGTTGAAACATGGAGGGCGGCAAGCAAATTGAATTCTGTAGCCTTTTTCTGCTGTTCTTAGGAACCACATAGAAATACCGGGCAGAAGTTTCCACTCTACCAGGTTCTCTGAGGTATTATTAATTTCGACACTTCCTGTTGAGGGGATGTCGAGTGTTCTGCGTCCTGGAATAAGGCAGGAAGCAGCGGTACACCCAACTTTTGGTTGGAAGACTTTGCCTCACAAAACACCAGAGGCGGCGGGAAAGGAGAGGATTCGTGGGGGTACCGGGAGGGGCGAAGTGGATGGTACACGCTTCCCGACCCGAGGGGAGCTACCCCCACAGGACTGATGGCGCAAGACCGTCAGGGCTTTTTTCTTTTAGGGGCGGGACTGGATGGCAGACGGCCCTGCCACCTGAGTGCGGCGAGGAAGGAATTGCCCAAATGCTTCCTCATGGGTTTTCGCGTCCTGGAACCTGGAGATAACCGTATTCATAGCGTTTCTGAATAGGCCAGAAGGCGAAACCGGGCCCTTGATGCCCGATAGGTTGAGCCATAGGTGTCTTTCCGTGCTGATCAAAGCGGACATAAACCGGCCAATGGCACGAGCTGTCTGCCTGGTCACAAGGAGAGATAGGTCCGTGGCTCTACGAAGTTCAGAAAACGCTTCCTCGTCGAGCGTGTTACCTGCACTCAGGTCCTTAAGAAGATCAGCCTGGTACTCCTGTAACACCGCCATAGTGTGCAGAGCAGCACCAGCCTGACCCACTGCCTGATAAGCCCTCCCCACTAGCGTGGAGGTAGTCCTGCATGGCTTTGTGGAGAGAGAGGGTCTTTTCAGCGATGATGACAAACCCGGCGAGCACCAGCTGAGTCTGGGGAGAGAGCGAGCGAAAGGGACGAACCCATCTCTCGCTCCTCAACCAGATCCATGCGAGAGCCCCATGAATGAAGTGTGGGCGCTGACTCCCGGAAGTAAGCGAGGCGAGCGTGAAGCATTTTGCCCAAAAGCAGATCGCAATGCTCGCACCCGCCCCACCCCAATGCGAGAGCAGCATGCTCTTCCCCCAAACAATCTAAGCAAAACTGATGTGTGTCCCTATCGGACATAGAGCGGAGGAAGGGAAACACGCATCGTTTGCCTTGACTTTCTGTCATATTTTTATTTATTTTTCCCCCTTTTTTTCTTTTGAAAGTAAGAAGAGAAAAGAGAAAAGGTTCACTGCGCACAGCCTAACAGATTCTAACTCCTAACAGAGGAAAGAAATTTTGAGAGGCTCGTGATAGCACACAAACACAGAGTGATCTGAAGACAAAAGATCTGACGACGCACTGGTGACACATCTATTTATAGCCCTGCCCCAGGTGCATCCGATGATTAACACTGGCAGAGGTTATAAATTCCGGTCAATGTTCATTGACGTGTTGCACACATATTCACAGCTGGTCACAACTATAAGATGTTCCCAAAGTGCTTTTCTCAGCGCAGCATCGTAAGTGAAGCTTTTTGTAAAGGGAACATGACCACACTGTAAAGTATGGCGAGAACCGGCTTGACAATGTAAATCATATTTTAATAATAAACATAAAACAAAGGACACAAACACACAACGGACATGTCCATAAATGATCTCTCTCTCCTCGCACCACCGTCTGCCATCGGCCTTTATCCCTCTCGGAGGCTTGATTAGCCTGATACGGGACCGGGTGTGTATCATCACGACCCGGCCCTGCCCTCCGCCCTGCCAGATTCCTTCCTCGTTCTTTCAGGCTGGGGTGCCCCTGGCCTGACGTACACCCCCCCCCCCCCCCCCCCCACACACACTTTCCCTGGGGATGGGCGCGCCTTCCGCGCCATCTGCCGGCAGGTCATCCCCGTCTACCTGGACGAGGGAGGGGACAAGGGGAGGGAAACAGAAATAATTAAAATGTAGGGGGGCACTTCCTGTAAGTAAGTTCCCCCCACAGAAAAACACTACAATTTAAAAGAGAGAGAAAAGGCCAACGCAGAGTGGCAGTGAGAGAGAGGAGAGAGAGATGAAAAAAATAACAATTTCTCTGATACGCCGTAGCTTGTTCCTCGGCCACTCCTCCACCGTCTTTGGCAGCACATACCAGACAATCTTTTCCCAATTCTTGACTATTCTGTCGTTTTGCTGGACATTTTTCTCAGAGGCGCAGCTTTGTTGTTAAAGCACGCTATTAGATGTAAGTGAGGGAAGTGAGCCATCCTGCTGACAGTGCAGCTTTCGAACAGCACTGCTGAGTATTAATTGAATGAATCTCCGCACTCTCCCTAACAAAACGAACAAACTAAATATCCTCACCAGTACAAACAAGGACCTTTCAAACTCTGTTGCCTTGTACTCCACAGAAACCTGACTGAGTAAAGCCATTCCAGACAGGATTGCATCTCGGATTTATCAGGAAAAACGAGAGGCAATGGAACATGCTTTTACATCAATGAAAGTTGGTCTACAGATGTAACAATGATAAAGTGTGTGCAATGTGCTGTCCTAATTTCGAAGTGCTCTTTACCAACTGTAAGCATTTCTACTCATCGCGGGAGATCTCCTTGTTTATTCTGGAGAGTGTGTACATCCTGCCACAAGCATGTGTGACACAGACATGGAGCAACAATTCCCGGATTCACTTATTATATTCTCTGCAATTATAACAAATCCAACCTCACCCGTGGACTGCCAAAATACAGGCATCACATTACATGCCCCACAGCTTTGTGAATCTGATCACTGTCTGGTTCATTTTTTTCCAGCCTACAGACAGAAACATAAATCATTTATACCTGTAGTAAAGACTGTAAAAAGATGGACCAATGAAGACGAACTGGAACTACAAGTCTGCTTTGACTGCACTGATTGGAGTGTTTTTAAAGATGCAGACACCAATCTGGACAAACTCACGTATACTGTACCATTGTATATCAGTTTCTGTGAGGATATGTGCAGTCCTACTAGGACTTTTTTAACAACAGCGGAAAACCATGGTTTACAACAAAACTCAGACAGCTTTGTCATGCCAAAGAGGATGCTTGATAAAATCTTGTATAATCAGGCCAAAAACACAGTAAGGAAATTAAATTGGCTAAAAGAATCTACGCCGAGAAGCTGAAAAACAAGTTTTCAGCTAATGATCCTGCATCAGTGTGGAAAGGCCTCAAAGACATTACTAACATCATCCCCCAACACTATAGGGAATCAACAGCTGGTTGTCAACCTGAATGTGTTTTACTGTAGAATTGTACAGCCCAGTCTCACACCCCACACTCACTCTAACCTTCACTATACACAAACACCAACACCTCCTGCAACCCCCCAGCTACTCATCCTGCACTTTAAGATCTGTGAAGAGGATGTGTGCCGGGTCTTCCAAAAACAAAAGACAAGGAAAGCACAGGGCCCAGATGGTGGATCTCCCACTTGTCTAAAATCCTGTTCTGACCAGCTGGCCCCCATCTTCACACAGATCTTCAACAGACCACTGGAGCAGAGTGAAGTTCCTTGCTACTTCAAATGCTCCACTATCACCCCTGTCCAAAAGATACCCAAGATCAAAGAACTTAATTACCACAGACCCATCGCTCTGACGTCTGTGGTCATGAAGTTATTTGAGAGACTGGAGTTGGCCCACCTGAATGACATCACTGGACCCTTTATGGATCCCCTTCAATTTGCTTATAGAGCAAACAGATCTGTGGATGATGCAGTCAACACGGGATTGCATCATATCCTGCAACATCTGGACAGACCAGGGACATATGCAAGAATCCTTTTTGTGAACTTCACCTTTCAACACCATCATTCCAGCTCTCCTATGGAATAAATTAACCCAGCTCTCTGTCTATCTGTCAGTGGATCACCAGCTTTCTGATGGGCAGGCAGCAGCTAGTGAGACTGGGGAAATTCACTTCCAACAAATGTACGATCAACACTGGTGCCCCTCAGGGATGTGTGCTCTCCCCACTAAACTTCTCCCTGTATACCAACGACTGCACAACCAAGCACCCCTGTGTCAAGCTCCTGAAGTTTGCAGACGACACTACTGTCATCGGCCTCATCCAAGCTGATGATGAGTCCGTATACAGAAGGGAGGTTGAATTGCTGGCTCACTGGTGCATTCATAACAACCTGGAGCTCAACATGCTCAAAAAAGTGGAGATGATTGTGGACTTTAGGGGGAGCACCATAACATAGACCCCTCTCACCATTCTTAACAGCATTGTGGCAGCAGTGGAGTCATTCAGGTTCTTGGGCACTACCATCTCACAGGACCTGAAGTGGGAGACCCACATTGACTCCATTGTGAAAACGGCTCAGCAGATGTTGTACTTCGCCAGTTAAGGAAGTTCAACCTGCAACAGGCGCTGCTAATCCAGTTCTACTCAGAAGTCATTGAATCTGTTCTCTGCACTTCAATAACTGTCTGGTTTGGTTTAGCTACAAAATCGGACATCAGAAGACTACAAAGGAAATTTTGGACTGCTGAGCGGATTATTATCCACCCCCTGCCCTCCCTTCAACAACTGTAGACTTCCAGAGTGACGAAAAGGGCTAGAAAAATCACTCTGGATTCCACTCACCTTTTTGAACTGTTGCGTCCTGGCCGGCACTACAGAGCTCTAAGCACCGGAACAGTTTTTTCCCTTGGGCTATCCATCTCATGAACAGTTAAATCTGCCCCATTGTGCAATAATTACATGCAATACACAGCTGTATTAACATATCCTACTTCTTGTGCATTACACTCCCTTGAACTGTTTATAACAGATTTGTATTTGTACTTTGTATACATATATATTGTGTCTTATTGTGTATTTCTATATACAGTACTGTACAAAAGTTTTAGGCACTTGTAAAAAACTTTCAAAGTGAGGATTTCTTAAGAAAATTATTGCATAAATAGTTTTCAATTAATGTCATACAGAGTCCAGTAAACAGAAAAAGTCAATATTTGGTTTGAACACTTTTGCCTTCAAAACAGCACCAATTCTCCTACTTACACCTGGACAGTTTTTCTTGGTTGTTGGCGGTTGATGTTGTTGATGTTCCAAGCTTCTTGGAAAATTTGCCCCAGTTATTTTATTTAGGCTGTCTCAATTACTTCTGTCTCTTCATGTAATCCCAGACTGACCCGATGTTTAGTTGGGGGCTCTGTGAGTGCCATGCCATCTGTTGCAGGGCTCCCTGTTCTTCTAATCTATTTGAAAAAGTAATGTTTGGGAGTATAAAATGTATAGTGACACACTAAAGTAGCATATATAAATAACCATCTTAAAGTCAAATGCTTTTTTGTGAAACATCTTATGTGCCTAAGATTTTGCACTGTACTGTATACTTATATTTTCTATTGGCTTTTTAAAATTATGATTATCTCTGTCTTGTTGCTGTATTGTTTGTGTATTGGAAGCTTCTGTCACCAAGAACTATCCCTTGTATATGTAAGCATGCTTGGCAATAAAGCTTATTCTGATTCTGATGTTATAATTTTTTATGAACACTACAGACTCTGAAAAACAATATGTCAGTTTAACACTTGAAGCAGGGAGAATAATGTAAGCTCTCCATTCTACGAAAGTTTTGTTTTCCTTTTTTTCTTCTTAAAATAATATTTTTTATTGTATAGTTTTCTGTTTGTGCTTTTACCAATACACATTTTTCAAAAGCCGCTTTACAGAAAATCAGCTATGTCTGTAATGTCTCAAAAACTTGAATAACACTTCTGGAAACATAATATACAATTTGGAAAATTTCTGCAATTAATATTTTTTTGTGCAATGCACTAAAAGTATTAATGCAATTTATGCAGTATCATTTTTTATTTATTTATTTATATATATTTTTTTAACTTCCTGAAACTTCACTTGATAGGAGAAATGTGTCCCTAGATGTACCTGGCAGGCTACTCAGCCTTACAAGCTCTGATTATGGTACAGGTGGGTTTAGGGCATCTGCTGGCTGCTAGCAACAAACCCAGGCACAACCGCAAGCGGGTAAGTGATATGGGCAGGCTAGTGTATATCTTCACATCGCACGAAAACGCTCATTGACTTTCATCTGAACCTGTTTCAAAAGCGGAACTACCCAAGAGGGACCCAGTGTGTGCACGACAGTGACTGAGAAGGACCTGGACGTTCATCAACCTGCAGAAAGGTATATTATAGAGACTTAACGACTGCCAGAGAAGATAATAGTTTTGAGATATTAAACTTCAACAAATTAAACTGATTATAATTATAATGGCAATGTACACTTTATTTTCTCTGAAATTGTGTAATTATTTGAGAAGAAATAAATTGCTGAAGAGCTGAAATCAACCAAATAAATAAATGCACATGAACCATTGATTTGAGTTGAAATAACTGTATTAGCTTTCTTGTATAGATCGCACAATGATCCGAGAAACGGTACGTAGAACCTGGATGAGCAGTTGTTACAGAGCAATATCTGACCACTGGATGGTGCCTATTGACAAATCAGAATCAAGTATTCCAGAGAGCCCTGTAATAAGATGACATACCTGTACATTTTTAGGAAAACTGTTTTCTCTTAATTTTATTTTTTTTTTTTTTTGCATGTTTATTAGGGGCTCCTAGTTACAAATCAAAAAGTTAAATGGAAAATGCACACATCAGTCATGCTCGGGTCTCAGGAGGTTAAGTTTTATAGATTTAAAATGTGTGGTCACATTCCTTACCAAACTATAAAGGGCATCCATGCTAAAAATAAATAAATGAAAAAAAGAAACACACACGCACACACACACACAAACTGTTTAAACCAGCCTATTATTGTTTACTTGATTTAGCTGGTTTAAGATTGGTTTAGTTGGTCACCCAGCATGCCCAAGCTGGTGTTCAGCTGCTCAAAATCCCTCTAACAGTAAAACAGACCTGTAAATCTGAATTGTGGAAACCACTTGACCAACAAATCACCTTATGCTGGTATAATCTGTTTTGCCCCCAACTCCAGTAGGGATATAAGGCGAAAAAGGATGCACAGATGCACACTGCTAAAATCCACTGATTTTCTAATCTTGCGAATACTAATCTTGAAATTTTAATCTTGTATACTACTAAGAACAGATTCGGTAGTATGCCAACTTGGATACAGCGAGTGCTTTAAACCATGTCCCTTCTATGTTGCATTCTGGTGTCCTTGTGAGTATACCAAGCAAAAGTAGGCCTAACCAGTTTTAATTGTTCATGACATGATTTTTTATTACAGTGAGGGGTTGGTAAGCGACCACCAATAATGTGTGTAATGTTTGACTTTTGAAAGTAAGATATGCTACATGCTTGCCTTCTAGACTTCCGTTGCAAGTGCATTTATTACTGTAAACGCATTTTCAGTTCATTTATTCACACTGAAGTGTGAGTCGAAATTATCAACTGAGGTAATTCAATAGCCATTAAGTTGAAAAGTACCTGAAATATTCTATTGAGAGACAGAACAATTATGTAAGTTTCATCAAATAAAGAGTCCAAGAAGGCAAGCAGAAATAACAGATGGGATTAAGCTGGACTCAGAACCCTTTTGTGTTCCTTAATCAACCCTATAAGGCTGGCAAAATTATCAAGATAGCAAAACCAATGACTTATTTCAGTCATTAATGTCTATGAGAAAGTCTCCCTCATCAAAAAGAACTACAAACCTCACACCATTTGCTTCATTACGAGGATGGATGGTTACGAGGATGGATGGTGGTCAGGGAGTTCTTACCCTGACAAGATGTCCTATTTCTGTTTTTGAACATGGAGGTGAACCCCAAGGATGGACATCTAATGTATTTGTGCAATAATAAAAAAGTCAGCTTTGTGTATCGCTTGCTTGTCCCAAGCATAGGATGCTGGTGTACAAGGCTTCTTGACGATCTTAACCAATTAGATTGCCTTGACCAGCTATGCCAGCTAAGTTTTGGAGGTGAACAGCATTACTTTGCTGGTCCACCATTTAGACCAGCATCAAGCCACCATAAACTAGCCTAGACAAGGAAATTCATACTGATTTAATGCTGTGTTTTATTCAAGTATTTCCAAACCCTGGTTTCGGCATACCCCCAACATTGCATATTTTGCATATCTCCCTAATCCAACACACCTGATTCAATGCATTAGCTAATTAGTAGAGGCTTCAAGGCCTGAATTGGGTGTGTCAGGTAAGGGAGATGACTTAAGTGCTATGTTTGATCTTTTTGCTGTTCTGAGGTTGGTTTTCAGCACTGACACAGTTTCCAAAGCTTAGGATCGGTTAGGATGCGAAGAGTGTGTGCCTCTGTCAAGCTAATCCTACTAATGTATGCTGCTTCAGATTCCTGATATATTTATGAGCTTGCTGAAAATCCCCCATTTGTTAAACAGCGGGAGTGAGTTTGGGCTGATAGAGTGATCCATGACTCCCACATTCAGCTGTATTCTGCTGACTGGAGCTGGATGTAGTACTGAAATACTTGTGTGTGCATGTGTCTAGTTAAGAGATCCTTGAGGCCATGATTATACATGTGTTATGTGTGGGTGGAGGGGTTTAGGTAATACAGAAATGCTGTATCTAGCATTCTCTATGACATATTTGTTAAGCTGCCTTTTGCTTTACAGATTAAAGCTAAAATCCCTACCATAAGGAATTGTGCTTTGGAGTTTGAGAGACAACTTCAGTCCATTAGTAAAAGTCTTCAAGGGGCCAAATTCAGCACAGTGCTATCAAATGCCATTTTCTGTACAACTACATATTGGGAGAGTTCAGCCCCAACCCTGCTCTTATACACCTGCATTTAATGTTTAAGTAATCCTAAACAACTTGATTGGCTGGTTCAAGTGTGTTTGATTATGTTGGAGCTGAACTCCACAGACAGTGACCCTCCGGGAATGGAATTGACAACCTAGTCTCATAAAATAAAATTTTTATAACTATATTTTTGAATAGGGATTTCACATGGCTAGTTCTTTCTACATACCACAGCAGTTACTAGAGGGACTACAACAACAATGCAGTTGCATCAGAAATTGCGTTATTCATCTCACATTTGCTTTTGTGCAAGGCATGTGTCCAGAATATCAGATTGGTGCACCATTCAGATTTGAAAAAAGAATGCTAATTGTATTCCAATGAAATTCCTGATTTTGGTGCCTGTTTCAAATACTGTTATCTGCTGGTCAAACATTAAACGTTCCTACCAAATACTTCTAGGTGCTTTGACAACATTGCATTACTAGGTAAGTGATGGTATTTTTTGCTACTCTTTTGGGAAAATACTGTTCTAGGATGTGCGCTTCTTTCAAAGCAGTTACCGAATGGCTCATGGATCGTACAAACTTGTTGTTGGTTTTGACACAGACTTCGGTGAAGATTCATTATCAAACATCACATAATACTTGCATTTATGTTTTGTCTGTTTTCTGCATCTTTTTGGAATCATCATATTTGCACCCAGGATTGTCCGGACCAAACATACATGTTTAACATATATGTTTATACATTCGGTTAACCAAATAAATAAATATATATACATATAATATTGATTTGTATGTAACCTCCGTTCCCTGATGGAGGGAACGAGACATTGTGTCGAAGAAGCGACACTAGGGGTCTCTCTTGAGCACCGAATATGCCTCTGATCTATGAAAAAAGGCCAATGAGAAGTTGGCAGACAGTATTTGCATACCACGCCCCCGGACATATGGGTATAAAGGCAGGGAAATGCGTCTAGTTCATTCAGGATTTTTTTGAGGAGCCGGAAATGGTCCGGCCACAACAGTGGCTCAGCTCAGCGACGTGGCTGGGAGGACACAACATCTCATTCTCTCCATCAGTGAACAGAGGTTACATCCGTAACCTAGACATTCCCCGTCTGTCGCTCACTTCGACGTTGTGTCAAAGAAGCGACACTAGGGGCCCAATTTAAATCACGCCATGCACTGAGCCGTGTACGTGTACTGTTGACACAGGAGCGGGCAGTTACTTGACATGCAAAAGCGACCAGCTGTATCAGACTGCACGTACCCTTCTCCAATGTCCCAAAAAAGTCATCGGAATCCTTCTGGTTACCCTAGACAGGGGAACAAGGTGACGTTTGCCAACCTGGGAATGGGACGAGCCTAGCCGGGCCTCTTTTCTCTCTATGTTTCTCACAAAGAGCCAAATGGCTGGGGCCTTTATACACATCATGGGAAGGCGGTCTTACCCCATTTCCAATTTTTCAGGGGGAAAAGACCCTGCAGAGACCACACCTGCCCAGAAAGGGGGAGGTAAGAGTGGCGAATACATCACATGGGCTTTTAGGCGACATGTGGAAAGTGGTACGGTGGTAGATCCCACACCTCTGGAGGGGGGAGAGCTACAAACACGGCGACCAGGGGGCAGTGTGAACTGCCCAAGGGAGACGCGGGTCCGCTCGTAAATGGACCGTACCGAGGAAAATACGAGTCCATGTAGGAGTCCTGAGCTGTGGAGCACCTATTCCAGTACAGGGTAGATTAAGTACCCGCTGTGGATTGGGTTGGCGAGTTCCTCCGCTTAACTGCAGACCCAAAGAGCTAGGGATGAGTCATCCAGGGAATGCAAGGGATCTCCTGGGAGAGAAAGTGCACAGTTTTACCTCGGCCGAGGGAAAGGGCGCTTGGTGCAAGCGATCCACCCGGTCAGTCCGTCAGTGTGTACTGAGCTCAACCGGCTCGGACCTGAGAAAACACGGGACGATACTGACTCAACTATGAGATTGTAGTATCTCGCAAAGGTATTAGGTGTTGCCCAACCCGCTGCTCTGTATATATCTGCCAGGGAGGTGCCTCTGGCCAATGCCCACGAGGATGCAACACTCCTTGTTGAGTGTGCTCGGACCCGCGAGAGGGGGGGCACAGCCTGGGTGTGATAGGCCAATGAAATTGCGTCCACCACCCAGTGGGAAAGCCTCTGTTTGGAGACAGCATTCCCTTTCCGCTGTGCACCAAATCAGAAAAAGAGCTGCTCAGAACGTCTAAAGCTCTGCGTGAGGTCAAAGTAGGTACGCAAAGCACGTACCGGACACGTACCTTGGCACGTAGCCCGGTCGAACTCCAGGCAATTTTCGCTAACAGAGAACGCTTGCAAGTCCCCGACCCTCTTAATGGAGGTGAGTGTGATCAGCAGGGCCGTCTTCAGGGATAGGGACCTGAGTCCAACTGATTCTAGCGTCTCTGAAGGCCCGAGAGGACCACTGAGAGATCCCAGGAGGGGAACAGGCTTGGCTGGGAGGGATTTAACCTCCGGGCACCTCTTAGGAACCTGATAATTAAGTCGTGCTTACCCAAAGACTTACCGTCTACTGCGTCATGGTGGGCTGCGATAGCAGATACATACACCTTCAAGGTGGAAGGGGACAGCCTCCCCTCCAACCTCTCCTGCAGGAATGAGAGCACTGACCTAACTGAGCACCTCTGTTGGTCTTCAGCCCGGGAAGAACATCAATTCGCGAACAAGCGCCACTTCAGTGCATAAAGTTGCCTGGTAGACAGAGCTCTGGCTTGGTTGATCGTGTCTACAACAGCAGGTGGTCGATCAGCTAGATCTTCAGTTTCCCATCCAGGGGCCAGACGTGGAGGTTCCAGAGGTCTGGGTGTGGAGAAAGAAGGTCCTACTTCACGGGAATTTGCCAGTGAGGGGCTGTCGCGAGGAGAACGAGGTCCGAGAACCAAGCCCAGTTGGGCCAGTAGGGAGCCACTAGGGTGAATTTTTCCTCGTCCTCCCTGAACTTGCAAATCACCTGTGCAAGGAGGCTCACTGGGGGAAATGCGTACTTGCGCAGCCCCACGAGTCTTAACACCATGCCGAGAAAACAGATGCTCTGAACCGGGGCGAGCTTGCTCTTTTCCCAGTTGACCTGAAGCCCCAAACGGCTGAGGTGCCTGAGCACCTGGTACCTGTGAGCGCATAGTAACTCTCGGGAGTGGGCCAGGTTGAGCCAGTCGTCGAGGTAGTTGAGTATGCGGATGCTGGCTTCTCGGAGCGGAGCAAGGGCTGCCACTGCGACTTTCGTAAGACGCGAGGGGACAGGGACATGACAAAGGGGAGGACTTTGTACTGATATGTGAACCGCAGGAAGGCAGAATTGAGATGTGGAAGTACGCGTCCTTCAGGTCTACCGCTGCGAACCAATCTAGATGCCGGACGCAAGTTAAGATGTGTTTTTGCGTGAGCATTTTGAACGGAAGTTTGTGCAAAGCCCGGTTGAAAACTCGCAAGTCCATCCAAGATCGGTCGTAAGCCGACGCCTTTCTTGGGTACAATGTAGTAAGGGCTGTAGAAACCCTTCTTCATCTCTGTTGAAGGGACAGGCTCTATCCCGTCTTTGAGTAAGAGGATCGCGATTTCAGCGTGCAGGGATTTGGCATGTTCGCCATGTACTGCGGTAAAGCGGACGCCACCGAAGGAGGGGGGGGTCTGACAAACTGAATTGCTTAACCGAGCCGAATGGCCAGCCAGCGTGAGAAGTTGGGAAGTGAAAGCCATGCGTCCAAACTCCTCGCTAGGGGCACTAAGGGGTAGTGTTAATTTTGTCACCTATTTTTAATTTAGTCTTAGTCTTGTGTGAAATGTCCTTGTTAGTTTTAGTCATATTTAGTCATTCACATATCTTTTTTTGTTAGTCAAGTTTTAGTCGACTAAAAGTCTCGTCATTTTAGTCTAGTTTTAGTCAAAAGAGAATTTAAGGTATCTTAGTCAAGTTTTAGTCAACTAAAAGTCTCGTCATTTTAGTCTAGTTTTAGTCAAAAGAAAACTCAATATATCTTAGTCAAGTTTCAAAACATTTTAGTCTTTTTTTAAATAAATTATTTCTGAGATTAATTCTGAGATAACCATTTCAGTCAAATAATGTTTCACACATCTCAAATATTGGTTAAATTACCTGACAAAATACACTTGTTGAATGATTTGTTGAATTCACTTTGTTAAACGTGTCTGGTTTTCTGATTTAAGAGACACATTCACAAATGATGAACTTGTTCTGAAGAGTATTTTATTAAGCAAATAAGTTACATAAAATATATATATAACCTGCATAATGTATGTGCCACAACACCATAGCTAACTGGTTAATTTACAGCGTAGATGCCTAAAATCAGCATTAGCTTATGAGACGTATATTTAAGTTAACTTCCCTGAATGTGTGGGTGGTTAGCCTTTAGATGTCGCTTAAGGTTGGTGGTGTTTTTCCCCGGTATTGTTTATCCGCAGTGCTTCCCGTCAGTAATAATGACACATTCTGACTTTTTGTCAATATCATTGTACCTAAAATGCGACCAAATATCGAGCCTCTTCCTTCTACCAAGCATGTCGTCGGCGCTCGTCGCGTGTTCGCCACTGTCTATGATTGTTGTGTTCTTGCTCCATGTAGTTTCGTGTTGCAGCCACAGGAGTATGAGACCTGTAGCCGTTACTAGAGCAACAGCGCGAACTCATTCGGAATATTTTGAAGGCGTAACAGCTGAATATTCTATCTCATGATGAAAAAGTAGAGACGATTGTATACGAAAATGAAGAGAGATTTTATCTTAGTTTTTATTTTATGCAAAACATTTTAGTCTCGTCTTTTTTCGTCAACAATAATGCATGTTAATTTAGTCTTAGTCAGCGTTTTTGGACATTGGTGCAGTCTCGTTATCGTCTCGTCTTAGTCATGGAAAAAAAGGTCGTTGACGAACATATTTAGTCTCGTCTCGTCTGACGAAATTAACACTACTAAGGGGATGATTATCTTTGACATACCCGGCGGGGCTTGGCAGCGGGGAGGAGCAGGTAATACGGCATCGGGAGGCGAGGGTGCGTCCTGAGGCTCTGGTGCTGAGAAAAGACTCGAAGCACTTACCTTGCTCCGCACACCCGGCAGGGGGCTGGTTAGACTGAGGAGGTAGTCCGGTGGAGGCGTCCTCTAGACCAGGGGTTCCCAACCTTTTTTGTGCCAGGGACCAGCATATTCATAAAAAAAATTCCAGGGACCAGTTGTCAATTTTAATGCCTCAATTTTAAGATGCATCGTTTGGATTTGGAACATATCACTGTGTAAAACAGACAGCCAATCATTTATTTGCAAATAATGAACTAGGTGGCAACAAAGGCTACTTGTATGAATATACCAATCTTTTTAAACTTTCAGACCGGTTCACAAAATGTTTCCCTTTTCTCCCATACAATTAGGTCTACTTCAAATGCAACTCACACAGCACTCACTCACTAGCAGGTGGCAGTAATGGCAAATTGTATGAAAATGCCAGTCCATTTCACCTGTCAAATCTCTCCAGAACCACTAAAGACAATCACTTCAAGAGCAACTTAGTGTTTTCACTCACCAACAGGTGACAACAAAGGCTAATTGTATGAAAATAAGAGCCAGTTTCAACAGTCAGACAGTTTCAGAATACAATAGCAAACACACAGTGATTTCAGCCAATAATTTTTAAAAGTATAAAATTAGAGATTAAGCTTTAACCTTAAAAAAAAAAAAAAAAGCCGGCAAAATGAGCTCTTCTCCGACTGTTAAGTTTTTTTTAGCTTTAGCTATTCGGTGAGCAACCAGATATGACGCCTTAGTTGCAGCTACGTTTACTGATGTTGAGGATATCAAAACTTGCCGCTGAGCGTCCAACTCACGTTGGTTGCACACAAAAGCAAGTTGCTGCTTTTGAATGTTACAGAAGAGGGCACATAAAATAATTGAGAGAACCACAAACACATCAATATATATATATATATATATATACACACATATTTTGCAACTTCGAAGAGCGCAAGGCACTTTGAAATTAATATCAGAAATATCCAAGAATAATCAACCCCTTCACAATCTTCTTCAGCCAACCAGTGGTGAAAAAACTGGTCAGTTTCTTTGGATGGAAAAGAACAACTTTATTTAAAGCTAGGCCCAAATATTTTGCGAATTCCACCATTCCAATAACAATAGAACTGTTACTGAGAATTGGTGATTGTACTTTTGAGTATGTTTAATGTGTTTGTAAATGTGCTTCTATTTTTATTGTTTTAATATATTTTTTATGTATTTTCTGCATTAATTCAATCATGGTGTTGCTAAGTAGAAAGGAAAATAAACGTAAACTTCAATTATGCATCTTATTACAAAATGACTTACCAAATAAACAACTGCACATAAAACATCGATTTGAGTTTGAATTTATTTTATTAGCTTACATGTAGAGAATGAACAGTGATACAACAAGTAGTAAAGATGGTTCAGATACCCAGATTAGCAGTCTGATACATGGATGTGTGGTTGTAACTGAGAAATATCAGACCATTAGACAGCGGTATTGACCACCAATCAGAATCAAGTGTTCCAGAAAGCCGTGTAATAAGTCAAAATAATAATGCAGCAATTTCATAGCACATCCACACATGCATAAAGATTTAACTGAAACAGATCTGTATGTTATTCATGCTGGTATACTTTGTTCTCATTTAGAAAATGCAAAGTACATGTATTTTACAAAACTGAATTGCATTTTATTATTTACCTAAAGGATAATTACTACTACTACTACTAAATACATACAAAATAAATATAGACTTGCAATTAGACAGAGTGAATGGCCACTTTATGTGTGCAGGCATAGATATATTTCACAGGCAAAACAAAAAGTAGTTAAGTCTTTCCCTACCAAATGAAGTGTCATTTCAATTAATTTAAGACTATTATTGCATAATGTGATTGGATGAATTTGCTTGGAGAGAAAATGAAATAAGGAAAGATGATGTATGCGACAGAGGGAAGATAATTCTAAATATTCTTACTTTAATTCCTTACATGCTTTACGCATTCTGCTATGAGAAAAATATTTAAATACCACTAAACAGTGGGCCACTGGGCAATTTGGGCCGGCCCATTGCTGCACGAGTACCGGGCTCCAACATGCCTGCACTGACCCCATTACAGAATGAATATTCCAAAAACGTTGTAAATTAAAGCCAATGCGATGGCTTTTATATTGAAAAACTGCTATTACTTTTATGTAGGGATGGGCAGATCGATACTTAAGTATAGATTCTTCCAATACTGATGTGGTATCAGGAATATCGATCCTCGTATAAAAATATAGATTCTGAAGTTTGTTTTTTTAAATAGTGATCTTGTGATTTAGATTACATGAATATTAATGCATCTCATAAGCTTCGAAGAGGGAAAAATTATTATATTAGCAAATTGTTGCATGCTATTTTTTTTTTTCTTCCACTCATCTTGACGTGCAGAAATGCTAAAATACACCAGCAGTCAGACAGCGCTCACTCACCCTTTCAGTCAGCGGTCGTTCAAAAAGGGAACAGTGTTTTCCTGAGGTAATGACAGAAAAACAGCATCTGGAGTTATTCACACTAAGTAATGACAAATCTAGACATGATATGTTTTATAATGGGCTTAATGTGACAATTTTCACAAGCTTTTTAAAGTTCAGAGGTGTTAAAACATTGACAATGATCATTAATCCTGGTTAATAAATGATACCCTTATGAAAACTACCCATGGATTTACTGTAGCAATATATTAACCATGCAATAACCATTAACCATGGTTAATGATTGGTTAATAATGATGGTTAATAATGGTTAATTATTAACCATAATTAACCATTATACAATTAACCATGGTTTGCTACAACATAACTGTAGTATCCATATGGTAATTTTGTTTTAGTAATAGTAACCATATAATAATATCTATGGTTAATTTTGTGGTTTTATATGTTGCTTATACTTAATAATTTTTAAAAGGTAAACAAAGCAGCCTAATAATTGTCTGCCTCTAAATATATAAATTAAGTCATAATTTAAGTTACTAATTTTATCCAAAGAATTCATAATAAATAAATTTATTATAGGTATTTGTATTGTCTCGGTTAGTCGATTAGTATCGGTATTTGTATTGAAATCGGCGATACTGGCCTAAAAGAACTTGGTATCGGATCGAAAAGAAAATAAGTGGTATAACCCATCCCTACATTTATGTTGAAATTACTTACACATTATAGCGAATTTTTGTTTTTGGACATTAGCTCTGTACCTCGAGTGGACCTCATTATTTGACAAACAAATCACAATAACGGTGACAACCATAGACAATATAATAAGAGTAAGATGAGCTTTGAAAATTCACAAAATCACAAATAATAGCAAATTACAACAAATACAATAACAGCAGCATATACAAATTTTCTACAAACAGTAAATCTATGAGCAGTACATAGTCATTTGGATAATTTATTCATACCTCAAAGCATTAGTGGGAGCTGAAGTGTGGCGTGCTGAATAATGTTCACACCTGATAAAAATGCAGAAAATAAGTCATGATAAATATTACTTTGAGGCTTCTTTTATTTAAAGGATAGCAGAAACAGCGCTTGCAAAAGCATTGGGCTTTTCACTTTTGTCAAGAATAATCTAGGGAATGAATTAAAACACTGCAAATATAAAAACTCAAACTCACAGAGTGAAAATATGAGCAATTAATCTGCAAAATATCTGCAAAGATCTACACTTTAAGAGGTGTTTATTTTGTTTTACATATATTTATATTTGTTTATATTTATATACTATTTACATATTCTGGCCAACTTTGTTTTCATTGATTTTGTTTATTAAACCTTTACACATTTTTATGTGAGAAATTGACATTAAATTTAAAGCACTGTCATCAGTGTCCTGTTGTGTGATATTTTCTTCATCTAACTATTTAAAAAAGATATATTTTATGTTATAGCTATACAGTATATACAGTACATATATAATATATTATTATTATACTTGTTTCCACAACGTCATATTTTATAAAGTCAATACATTATTTGCAGTCATGTCTTTTTTTTTTTTTAACAAAAATTTGAAATGGAGCCAGAAAATCTTATCAGTGAGACAGAGTGTTATGGTGTCGCGTGTTTTGGGCTGGGTTTGGTGGGCCACTCTGGGCCAGAAAGCCCAGGGACACTTTTTAGTCCCAGTCTGCCCCTGCTCAATTATGTCTCATCTGTGTCTAATGACAGCTCAGGGATGAGATTTGAGTTGAGAATTATGGATTTTGTCAGTCTGTGCTTCAATTAGCATTTACACCCACACTGCACTGATAAGGCACAGGAGAGAAAATAGGCTTCCAAGGGGATTAGAAAGCATGTGACAAAAAGGGAAAAAGCTGTGTAGTGTTAGGCAGTGATGAATTTATGTGATGAAATACTTCTGATTGGTCAATTGGGGTGTTCAATGGTGAAATATTTCTGAATAATTACTGTTGTACTTGGTAAAACTGTATAGCTGAAAAATTTATAAAAAAAGGTATAACTAATTCCAATTGGGCACAGGTGCAAGACACAATACAATCAACAAAGAACAAATGGTAAGTGTCTGCAAAATTATTTATCGCTTCAAAAATACTTTATTGGCTTACACTTGCTTGCAATGTTTCGAACATTAGGTCATGTTACCTGACAAAGACCTAATGGTCAAAACGTTTCAAGCAAGTGTAAGCCAATAAAATATTTATGGAGCAATAAATCAGAGTGTGGATACTTACAATTTCATCAAAACTGAACTGACAACCAAACCAGTGAAGTGTTTACGAGAACATTAAAAAGGCATATGTGGCTGAGAGTAGGAGAAAAAAAGGAAACTGGCCAAACTGGCCTACACACAGTATACTCCAAATCCTGCCGACTATGCCAGATTGTGACGAGTGGGGCTAGCGGGCTGCGGTAGTTAAGTTTAATGACAAGATATTTAAAAATGTAGCCAACTACGCCACCTTGGGACTTTCACCCATGGAATAAAACTAGACCCTTAGTAAGGACACAGGTTCATTATACCAAGGAAGGATGAGACCGTGATTTGCCCAAAAACACAAATTTTTATTTTCATCTATGTAAAAGAGGTAAATTGGAGTCACGTCACATACAAATATTTACCTTTTACGTACCACAAAACAGACTTCATACTTTATTAGGTTTAAAAAAACAGCTAAAAGAGGACTTCCAACCTCCAGGGAAGTAGACTGTAACATTGTTAGGATGGGCAAGGGAACCGGCTGAACAATCAAAACAATGATTAGTGAAAACTTAAATGACACAAACATAAACACACACAGAAGCTGCGTGCAGCTCTCTCTCTTCTGTACTGCCACATCTGGCTTGGCCTTATCGCACTTCTCGGCTGATTAGCCCGATTGGGGGACGGCAGTGCAGAAGGCATTTCCCCACCTTTCGAGACCTGGGAGGGAGACAAGGGGAGGGAAAAGAGGAGAGGGAAAAGGCAAGGCGGAGCAACAGTGAGAGAGAGAGAGAGAGAAAAAAAATTGCTTGGATGGATGGAACACCCCTCTGCATTCTGGCAGCCGGTAGCGAGCCCCTCCGCCCCCGGCAGCAGCTCTACCACTCCAGGCGGCCGGCAGCGAGCCCCCCCTCTCCTCGCGAACAGTGGCCATTCCTCCACGTCCAGGTGGCTGGCAGCAACTCCTCCATCCCCAGTGGGATGCTGCGGCTGCTCCTTTGGTTGGACAGCAGTGGCGAGGACTCCGTGACAGCGCATCCCTCTTCCTTCCCGGCCTTCGACACCATTGTAACAGGGTTAGGATGGGTAAGGAGGAGAAGGGAACAGGCTGAACAATCAAAGTAATGTTTAATGAAAACTTAAAATACACAAACATAAACACGCATGGCAACTGCATGTGGCTCTCTCTCTCCCAAACTGCCACATCCAGCTCTGCCTTATCCCTCTCCTCGGCTGATTAGCTGCCCGCCTTCCTCCTCATCACACAGACCACAACCGGATGGGCCCAACACACCAGGTATCTCACACTCTCGTCCGCACACTATTTAAGTCAGCAAACCGGTATGAAGGTCATAAACTATCGCCTCAAACAGTGAAACAAAGTGGCCATGAAATTCAGCAAACAACTTCCCTGGGGCATGTCACTGCACTTCTGGGACTAGCAGATGATAACAGGTTCACAGATGGACTAATCTGCTGAGATTTATCCCAAATCAATCTTAATCCAGTAATAGAGGTAGGATAACAAAATAATACAATGAAACAGATCAAATAAAATGGCAAGAAAGAAAAACAAACTAAACCAAAACAACACCCAAATGAAAACCAAATAAGACAAAATCAGCACCCAACAAAATGGCAGCACAGCTCAAGTCCCAGTCCACCTTCTTGCACCACACACACACACACACACACACACACACAATGTGTGTTCATTTGAATTGCCCTTCAGATGCTGATTCATCCCATTTTGAAGGCAGGGATATTTAAGGCTATCAAAATAGAACAGCTGATTAATGAGTGGAGTGGCTACAACAAGGCAACTCACAAACTGATAATGATATAGCTGCAGGCCGAGCTCTTTAAGATTAAATAAATAGCAAGGAGGAATATAGACCATTTCATTGACATAAACGATAACAAAGGAAATACAATGCTACTGTGCATATCAGGTCCAGATGAATTTCTGGTAGTGGAATTTTAATAACCCAGAACTGTCAAACCAAAAATGACTAGAGCATAATTTTTGTGTCTATATATATATATATATATATATATATATATGCAACAACTGAAAGTAAACAATGAGGTCTCATTACCGAATCCTTTAAATAAGACTTAGAGGCAACAACTTTTCTCAAAGGACATTAAACATTTAGCCTCAAATTTTACCATTATCTTGTAGACACTGAATGTGGCTACACGGGAGAGGTAATGAAAGCATATCATTGTTTAAATGATTACAATTGTTTCCTCAGTGGAAAGGTTGTGAATATTTGACCGTTTCCATCATAATCAATGAAGCTGTTAACACTGCAAGTGTGTGAATTGCGTAGCTGCATTCATTATAATTGGAGCGATCTATTTTCACTTTTTATTGGTCACTTTTAGAGCCCATAAAGAAGCACTCTGGCTAAATTAGCCAGCTACATTCTTCCTATGAAACTTCCAAATTAGTTTATATATATATATATATATATATATATATATATATATATATATATATATATACACACACACACACACACACACATATACATTCATTATAACATTTTAATCTATTGCTGTCTCTTATAAAAACATAGGAAGGATGAAATTATGGTGTTTTCTAGTTTTATTAGTGGTATTTACTGTAAATTGATCTGATTAAATGGTGTCAGGGTCAGGGCTGCTAACAGGGGCAGAGCAGACACCTACCAGCCGCTGAAACACGGTGGTTAGGGTATGAAACCGGTGACCGCAAGTGGGGAGGGGCTCCTGGCGACCACCTGGAGCAGGAGAACCACTGCCAAGGGCGGGGGAGACCCCTTCTGTTTCCTGAGAACGAGGCGGGGTGTTCTGTCAGCCAGGGGCTAGAAGACTGCCTCCGATCTGTCCGGGGAGGCGTGGCTGTTGTCTGTTGGAGGAGTGGCCTAGGACCAAGCTACTGCGTATCAGAGATCCTCAAAAGGTGTGGGGGATCATGAGAACGAGGGAGAAATGTGTCATGAGAACGAGGGAGAAATGTGACAGGGTGGAGGGTGGGGCTACACACCCGGCCCGTAATCAGGCTAATTAAGCCTCAGAAAGGTATACAGGCCGACTGGAGATGGCAGTGGGACAGAGAGAGCGAGATTTATGGGCAGCTGTCTGACACATTTGTGTGTGTGTCTTTTCGTTTAAGTTCTTCATTAAAATATTATTTATATTGTCAAGCTAGTTCTCGCCTCCTCCTTTCCATTAATCCCTTTACATATATATTTGTACAGAAATATACCATGTGCGAGAGAGAGCAGAGAGACAGAAAACGGACGACTCAGACTACAGTTCTTCATCACACACTTCACTTCCCCTTACGGCCCTTAACGATGACTGCTGCTATTCACAAGGGCATGAGCCTATCACCATGCCACAAACCCAACATCTCATTCAGCTATAGAGAGACAAAGGCTACTTTCCATAATGTAGTGAGCTGCCAACCTAGACATTTTTTTTTTTTTTGCCATTGTAAATCCGCTTCTATCAGGAAGACTCGCAGACTTGAGTGAAATTGAAGATGACATTTATTTGATGAATATAAAACAGAAAAGTAATGTCTCTCTTTGGCTTAGGCCCCATCTGGCGGTCCAAAGTTGTAGTACTCGGAACCGTCATATCCCGCTGGAGATAGGAGGCAAGGGCGATGAGCCTACCCGCATGCAGGACGGGACTCAACTGGTGGTGGGGTGGTGGAGGTTGCCGCGTTAGCACACTGAAACAGCAATGTGATAGATCGTGAGCAGACTTATAAAGCAATGGCTGGGAATTACCCAGCGAATGGTGCGATGATGTACAGCTGCTAGTCTTCCCACTAGAACTACGCTGCGCTTACGTTTCTGACATGATGTCTTTTTCAAACAGATAAAATAGTTTTAAGCCCAAATATAAAGTGCCAAGGGATGAAACATAAGGAAGTATGTTCCTTAATATTTTTCATTTATTTGCACCAATATAGCAATACATAGTAATGAAAATCAATATGTACAAGCATACAGTTTTACCAAAACATGAAAAATACTTCTGTGAACATTTTGAGTAACATACAGTAATTGTTTATCAATTATAAACAGATTAATTGCAACAGACAGTTTAAACTGATTCACTGTATTTCATTGTATTTAATAACACACACACACACGCACACAAAATAAAAAAATTACCCACTGCAGGCTTTTCATGAGAAAAGCATTGATTATTTCACAAGCAAATAATACGTCATTGAGTATAGTTTGTCCAGATTGCTCTCACAACAATAGTGAACCATCACCCAGACCACCATTTCAAGTAGAATAAGTTCATAGGTTCACCCAACTTTGTAAAAATCTTCAACACCAATCAAACATAATTTTGACATAAAATAAATGTGGGTCTTAGCACCCTAGGATAACAGTATTTTTCCTAAAGCTTTGCTGTGCTGATGGAATGAAAGCTGATAAAAACGCAAATTAAAGTTCATTGTGTTGTTGGCATAATCCCTGTTTGAATTACCATGTGCATCACTGAAAATGTATACTTACTTAATAGATTTAATGATCAGATGATAACTCATTAATCACTATATAATCACTGCACAGAGAATTAATTAATGTTAATTCTTTATTATCTAGGTTGATCCCCAAAGCAAGCTCTTGGGAGACAGTGTGATATGAAATGACAGTAGTGGTGGAGATTTTGATTCATTCCGTTGAGTCAAATGTTTTGAATCTTTTCAAAAAGATTAATCCTTCACTGATGTCTTCAGTGACTCATCCTGTATGTTACGGTAACAACAGTAAGTGGCGACTGGTGAGTGTCTTTTTGAGTATTAGCTATTAGTAAGCAATTGTATCACTTACTCCACAGATTCGTTCCAAAACATTTGCAAGTCTAAAAAGAGCCTGGAGATCCAGTGTTTAAGCACAGTGACAGCAAAGCAGATCTATAATGTTTACAACTGCTCAAACATTCACACTTACTCATTCAGACATAAATCATCATTAAGTCATAGAAGACTGTTCAATCTCTGATTCATGCTATAGTCAATCTGGGATGATGGCACTTTACAAAGGAGGGATTTTCGAGTCAGTGCATGAAGTTGAACAAGAACGATTAGTTCACGGAAAATATTTGTTCAAGAACATAATAACAGCAATACTATATTGCCCCCCTGGCATGAAACTGACCTTTATGAGTGTAGAAAAGTTCGGAATATTCAGCAAAGCCATCCCACACATTGTGAGCTAAGTCAAAATGTCACTAGCCGTCATAAGACAGGGCGAGTAAATTAATTGCCTTGTCAAGAGCACATCGAATTATCATTAATATGAGTTTGCTCCCTGTCAGATACCAGTGATTTTGTGTCTTATCTTGGCCAAACCCCATTCTTGTGAGACTTAATGGATTTTCAGTGATTATGCAATTGTACAAAACTGAAGTTTCAAAATCATGAGATCAGGAAAGATGAGTAATTATAAGCTCATGCCTCAGGATGTTTCAGCATGCCTTGAAACTCTCTGAGCTAAAATACATCCAGATAACAGAGAATTACTGAGAGTCTGCCGAAGAGTCTGACTGAAAGTTGAGTTCATGTAAATTTAGTCAAAATATCAGGCAGCACATTCATTTTATTAGACATGTAAAAGTTTTTCAAATTTTCAACCCTCATTTTGCTGGCAAATCTGCAAAATGGATCATTCTGCAGAATGGATTTAAGGTCAACATGTACTCAACATACATACCCTGTTTATTTTCTTCATACACATTTCTGGTCTTGTTGTGCCCGATTTATGGGTGCATGCTATTCCACAGAAAAAAAATTCTAATAATTTATTAAAATGTAATAACATGCTCTGCCTCTGAAACAACTTTACTTTAAAGTTGACATCACTGATCCCTCTTTTTTCTTTTTACCCCTTCCAAAGCATAGTGCATTTGGAGTTTTTATAAGCATACGTTTTTATAAAATAAGCTGCATCTAATAATTTCACCAATTTTAGCCAACTTGCATTGGTGTTAAAATGTGAAGAAAACAAATGTGTATTTACTGTATGTTTATAAGTATGAAATTCTGGAGCTCTTTTCTGGGGATTTGTTTGACAGTAGCTGTGGGAGTGCATGTTAAAAGGGCAGAATAGATTCTGGCATGAAACTGCATGACTTTCCTGATGAATTACCAGCTGTAACATGACCAGAGAGCTTCATGAGAGCAGCAGGTCAAACTCACATCTCTGAAATCACTAATTCCACTCAGTCAAAATGCAATGTGTGCCCACATCTTCCCAAAACATTTAGCATGAGGGGGCTTGAAGACATATGGCCAGATATGACATATAAACAGATATGGCCAGATTGTCCACCCTCAATAATTGTTGCTGTTCTGCTGCACCGCTCGTCAATGTAATTTGAGATAACCAATCAAATCGATGAAGGTATGAATTCAATTTTATAAACTAAGCAGGAAACTTGTGGATTATTCCAGCGCCACACATCAGCAAGCAGTTAATGTCAAGAGTGTTTGTGTAATGTGAGATGTAAGTATCTATCAAATTATGCAATATTTGACCACTATTTTATGATTGAAATGTTGTACCAACCGACATTCATTTCCAAGGGAGCAAACTATTCACTATTTGGTGAAATTCGCCATTTTTAATTGAAAATATGTCATGTGCAGTACATGATTCGGATGTCATTAATAACTGTGAATGTGAAAACAAGCAAATCAGACTGAAGACAAAGAGCGAACGTGTGTGCATATTGTTAAGGAATGTGGTAATCTGGCAGGCTTTTGAAGCAGCTTTTTAGAAACTTCTCTTGGCATTGTCTAAGAAAATGATCCATACAACACAAAGTATTATCACCATCTAGAGCACGGTAAGACCTATGACTCGTTTGTTGTGATTTTAGCTTTTGGCAAGGGCAGTGTCATGTATTCTTAATGCAAATATTATTAGGAAATAATCAATTTAATATTTTCTAAATAATTTCTTTATGTCTTTAATTAATTTCCGAATTTTGTCCAGCATTTCCTAAGAGTATTTGTTTAAAAGAGACCATTTTATTTTGAGTATGTCTTGTCAGGTTTGTACTCAAAGAATGAGCCACCAGTTAAGCAGTAGTTCACCCAAAAATTTATAATGTACTTTTACTCACTCATTTACTCACCCCTTATGTTGTTCTAACCCCATATGCTAGGTTTTTTTCTTGGAACATAAAAATAGATATTGTAATCAGCCCTATTCCATAGAATAACAGTTAGTGAGCAGGAGCTGTCAAGCTTCAAAAGGACAAATACTATATAGCACTATTAAAGGTTTAGTATAAAGACATCATAACAGTAGTCCACATGACAAGTGCACTATATTCAAAGCTTTCTGAGGCCACACAATAGCTTGTGTTGTATGGACTAGTTTTCACATTTTTATAATGATTTTGTTTAATTTTTTCTCTCTTTGGACCTTGACATCAGTGGTCAATTTGATCTGTTTTATATGGAAAAGAACAGCATTAGGATTCTTGAATGAAAGATTGTGTTAACCCAGAGGAAAAGAAAATTTGAAAAGAGCTCTCAAAAATGTCTCATGTATTTCTCCTAAACAACAATGAGGTGTGTGTGAAACCAAAACGAGATTGTCTTATTTCTCCTGTTTCTCATTTTTTTCTCCTGAAGAAAAAGCTACACAAAATCTCAAATTAGCCTCCTTTTTAGTTTCAAAATAGATCTCCTCAAGCTCTAATATAATTCTCAGATTTTCTCAAATTTGGTGCCTCTTTTTGATCTCAGGCAGAGAAAGCAGAGAGCTCTCTCTATGAACTCAATCTATTCAGACAGAGCAAATAAAGAGCTCTCCACAAGCATTCTCTGAATTGTCATTGTTTTCTTAAATATATATATTTTTTAATAGAATCTAAAATACATGGCCCTCATTGTAATGGCTTTTATATGCTTGTCCATGACAAAAACAAACTTTCAAGACATTTTAAATAGATGTTTTGATATTTACATGGTGAAAATCAACATCAATAATCTAACAATATTACTTGCTCTTAAATAGGACATACACATGGAAAACTGCTTATTAGTAATGAGGATGATAACCAGTTAGAGTATATCATGAATATCACTCAGCTCATTGTGTCTTTCAAGTTTATAAAATGATCACTTTCATGTAATGCATTACATGTAATGCAAAATCATTTCATGTAATGCAGTTTTGCTTTGATACAGTTAAATGCTGTCTTGGCCTTGTCTAAATAGACAAGGCCAAGACAGCATTTAACTGTATCAAAGCAAAACTGCCACAATCTCAGAACAGACTCATAACTGGTGTAAGTAAGTGTAGTATATTCAGATGTTTTTATCTTATGTAGGGCCCAAAAGTGACTTTTTAGTGTGACAATAGATATGCCTATATGAAAAGACCACTGTGAAATCAATAGTATTTGTTTCAGTATGGCATTACAATACAAACTATGTTTTTTTTAGACTTCTAATTTTCAATAAGAAATGTTAACTAGATGTAAAAATCATGGGATTCCTGTTCAGAATATGACATGATTATGATATACATTTATCTACTGACTGAAGAGTGTTACAGTAATAGGACATTTGTAAATTTGTCCAACTTTTCCTATTAAAAAACTGATTAAGATGAACATGAAACATAATCATAATAAAACAAAAATTCAGTTCAACACTGGAACTGTGCACTGATTTCACATAAAAAGCATTACAAAAGTTACTGGCATATCATAATCACTAATTTCTTTCAAAAGCCAGCAGAGTCCAATTTATTAAAAGTAATATCAAGCATTATCCACTCTATCCGGTTTTGTAGGTTGAACAAATTTAGCGCAAAAAGATGTGAACTGTTAACCAGCATTAGGACATTTCATTGGACAAGAGCTCTGCCTGCATCGTGACTGGTTAATCTAAAATTTTGGCTGATTAACGTACGGGAACACACGGAGTGCAAAAGCGGCCAGGAGCAACGGAGATCCACAAAAACTTGAAAAAACCTAGAGAACTTCGCAAAAAAAGGTAAGTTTAATCTTTGTTAAGTTTAATTTTGTAACATTTAGAAGGTATATATTTTGGTTCTGAAACTTTTTGAAGAATCTGGTCCACATATACTGCATATACTAAGGTCAGTTAGCCTTAAACCTTGACCATGTGTGGCTATGAACTTGAAAATGTTAGCTAACGAATTACTGCAGAATGGTAGGGTTAAAACCCATGGGAAATCCGTGACCTCGGCCGAATTACTCTCTTTCAGAGGGTGTAGGGGGCTCAGCTTTTAAGCTACAGCTCCAAGGTAAAGTCTTAAACCTCACCGAGGATGCCGGTGAAGATACCTATCAAATGTCGGGGGCTAAATAGTGCACCAAAGTTAGGCTACTTTGGCGATGGAAAAACTGGCATTGTCATTTTCAAATGGGTGAAAATGTGTTTTATGAGTATGAATCTTTATGTTAATAAAATGCAGTATGGTCAAAAACTGCTTTTTTTTTATTTACATGTGCTGTACCTTTATGGAATGGAATTCCAAGTGGGAAATTTTTAAAAAGAGTTGCCGAAAAGAGCACGCATCCCACCGAAGAAGATGAGATTTTATGAACCAGACTTTATGATCAGGATGGTAACTGAATCATTGTCATTTTACTGCACATCTTTTTAATTTGATGTTATGTCTTTAAGTACATTTTTCTTAATTTTTACTATTGTTTTGGATGATGTTATGATAACAAAAATCTACACAAAATGCTGAGTTCACTCTACCTGATAGCCTAAATGAATTATAAATAAACATAAAAAGCTACTTTATTTGCAGCATATTAAACAATTTTAAACTAATTATTAAATACTAAAATATTAACAACAGGCCTAGAACCGACCATAATAAAATAACACAACTCCATAGTCATTTTGTTGTTTGATGACCGTTAAGGACAGAACTATATTGTGAATTTGGCTGCATTAAAACACAGTAGAAGTGATAATGAAGAGCAATAGACTGAACAGAAGTTAAGTGCTGAGTATGTTTAATATTGTTTTGGTCACTATCATATGCGATCACTATGATGTATGAGACGATCCGGTGGTAAGATGAAATCCAGAAGAACATGAAAAACATAAATAGGTTAAAATACGTTAAAACACTAAAATATCAATGTAATTCATACAACAAAAACATACCATAAAATGTGAAGTAAAATAACCACTCCCTCACCACCTGGGCCAATACCATTGTTCATCACAATGTTTCACTTTGGACACTGTGATGTCACAGTTCATTAGGCATTGCCCTACCCTATTCTGAGTAGTTTATTAATTTATGAATGTAGATATAGTAGTACGTTTAATTAAAGTTATGATATCTTGGTATGTACTTGTTTACTCAAAAGCTAAATTTTTCACTCTGTCTTCATTTTCAGGTCTTTTTGTATTTTTGACATTTGAAGATGGATATACAGCAAAAAATGTTAAGGTCTGTGACATATTGAACAAAGATGATAAACCCATTACTTGCTTCAGAGAGCTGAATCCAGGTGATGTAGTACTAGCAAGATGGTCTGACAACAAGTTCTACAATGCCACAGTGGATTACATTGGAATAGATGACAAGACAGTGGATGCCAAGAAGTTCTCAAAGAAGGACATTAAAAAAAGAGATGCAGCTGCTCAGAAATTCTATAAACTCCATTCACTGCCTCAAGCTGTCCAGTCCACCTCTGCACAGCAATACCCCAAAACTGTGGAGTGCAGTGTCCCTCTACCTACCCGGTCATCTCCACCTCCCAGGCTACCGTGCCAGCCTCCATCTCCCGGGATACAGTGCCAGCCTCCACCTACCCGGTCATCTCCACCTCCTGGGCTACAGTGCCAGTCACAAACTAACGAGTTTCATCACCTACCAAGCCACAGTACCACCCTCTATCCACCCAGCCTCTTCACCAGTATCCACCCACTCGGCCAATCCCACTTTGCTACAGCCATCCACAGAATCACCAGCCACACACTGTACAGCTCTTGCCTCCTTACCAATTGCAACAGCTGCCTGTTTTGGTGGATTTGGATCGGCAACGGAAATCAACATCCCCAAATAACATAACAGCCAAAGAAAGCTTTCTTAGTATATTGTACAGTTCCACTATACCTAAAAGATCATCTCCTGTTCAGAGTCAGGCTAGTATGTCTGAAAATGAGAGTTGTTCATCAAGCTCAGGCTCATCTGCATATTCTATCATTGAGCGTGATCCACTACCACAATATGGAGAACCATGTGTGCGAGCTGGATCAAGAGAAGGCAGAGCATGGAAGCCATGCAAGGCATGTCAGGCAGAGGTGGCAAAATTAATGGAGGAGAAGGGGAAACTGGAGGATGTGCTGTGTAGTATCAGTAAGTAAGTCATTTTTTTCCTGTTGTGTATTTATGTTGCTTTAGGTCGCTTTGTTCCTTTTTAACACCTTTTTTCTTTGCACAATTTACCTAAGGAACCTGAAGTGCTACTCAATACACACAAGCACTGTAAAATGAGAAATAATTAATAATTGTGGAACATTAAATTGTAATTATGTTTTATATCTTTATTATATCTAGGGGTCTCAATGTTAACCCTACTTTCACACTGCCAGTGATTTTGTAGCTCGTTATAGCCAAGTCGCTCTGTAGCTGTCGCAGAAGGGCTCCCTTGTGTGCTCACTCGAACTCCAGCGACAATCATGAATAACAGGAAACCTAAATGCACTTGGGGTGCATTTCCCACAAAATATAAACATTTAGTAGGGAATGTTTGTGTATTAGTAGTAGGATATTTTCAAACTTGGGTTGCCTATTCCTCCATGGATAATATAGAGGGGGCTATACATTCTCTTAGAAGCTAAAAAGCACCAATTCTGATGGGTCAATGTCAAGAAGTTTGTTATATGTGTTTTAAATCCTTGATCTCATCAATCTCTTAAATTTTATGCATTCATTTTAATAATTATGTCTATGATGCAAGGGAGACCGTTATCTAGCAGGTTAAATATCTTGACCAGTCAGCGACTCCAAATCGTGTAGTGTGAGGTGTTGAGACTGACAATGACAGCAGTGATGGCCTATAGCCAGTGAGAACATTAGTTTCTAACAGAATAAACTGTCATAGATTACGAACAAGCTTTTCAGTTATTTCTAACAAAAACAAAGCAATAACATGTCCTTGTCAAGCCACAAGACGAGCAGACAGCTACCTACATTTATTGCAAACTTATTTATTTACATCCAAAACTCTGGTGCGCATCTTCCTAGACCTTCTCGACAACATATTTTTTTGTCTTTGTTGTTTTTTCGCTGCAAATCAGCGCATAAACACCATAGGCCACTAACTATCAATTTTTTGAAACGTAACTTCTTCCGTGTGTTTTCGGGACTAAACGTAGTTTGGGGAATCATCTGCGAGTCCTTGTGAAAAAGTTTGTAACATGTGACCCCCTGTCATGTTGTGTGAAACACACAATGACTTCAAGATACCGGATCGCAAGAGAAACAGTCGTGAGATCTAATGACTTTCGTGTAGTGTGAACTTAGCATTAGCGATCAGGAAGCACAGTGTCAGAGTTGTCGAAGTCCTTAAGACTGAAGCCCTGCCTTGATGAGAGGACTGACAGATTGCATTTGAATTTTTAGACCAAAAAAAAAATAAAAGAAATAAAAAATGTCAATTCATTAGACTGGGGTCCATGTTTCACTGAAAAAATGCATTTCCATTTGAATAAAGAAGCCAAAAACATGGCAGTATGGAATGCAGTTGATTTAGTGTTCTTTTATTTAGTTAAACTAAATAATTACAACTGAATAGAAAATTGCATTGTCACTTTGCATAATGAATTGCAAAATGCATTGCCATTTTAATAAATAAGCCAAAAAACTCTGCAAAGTCTGCAATTCATTATGGCAATGCCAAATTAATATAGATAATAATATATACTGTGTAATATAGATTCTCATTGAGAAATCATACAAATTTAGTTATAAATATTATAACTAAATATAATATAATAATGTTATAAATTAAACAAATCTCTGATTCATTTTATCAGTTTGACATGCATTTCCTTATTTCAACACCACACTGTTTTATCTCCCACCAAAAATACAAGTTAATAAAGTATATTAAACTTGTGATTAATCACAGCCTATTATTGTGATTAACTCGATACAAATTTTTCAATCGAATGACACCCCTAATTATATCATATTCTTTTTTTTTTAAGCTTTACTTAATTTTGTGCCATACATTTGGGAGTTACTGTATGCTTAAGCTAAAAGTTAAAAGCCATAAACAAATAAAATACTTAGTAAGTATATTTTATGCCATGAAATCTTTGGATATTTTAGAAGTTGTTCCTTCCTTTTCTTGATTTCTTAAACATTGCTATATTCCTGTAAATGAATAATTCATCTTCTGTGTTACAGGTGGTGAACAACTTGAGACAATAAGGTGCTTTCTGGATAAAGTTGAACAGATACAACCTCAGGCTGGTGTTATGGCTTCAAAAAGCAGATCTGGGAAACAAGAGCTGTATCCAGATAGCGGCCTCTTCCTGTCCTCAACCCGCTTAGCTGCAATCCATGCAGAGGCAAGGAAGGACTGCCTTCGCTTATTCCATCTTCTTTCTGACAAATTCTTCAGTGCAGAGGAGTGCCAAAATGCGGTGGCATTTGGGAAACACGGAAAGGTGCCTGAAGGGAAAGCAGTCCTGGACAAGTCTAAAGTAGATGGAATTCTAAGTAAGTACATTGCTCATTTTGTAGATCCCAGTTGGACTTTTTCATTTCCCCATGCATCAGAATAGTTGGCAATTTGATTAAATAGTTGACAGCTTATTAATAGTTGTAGCTCTTAGCAGAGGTGGGGGACTCGAGTTACATGACTTGATATGAGTCGCAAATTTAAAAACTACTTGACTTTGACTTGAGAACCAGCGACTCAAGACTTGACTTGAACTGAATGACTCCACAAAGACTTGAATGTTTTTTTATTATTATTATTTTCAATAACTTATTATAAACCTTAATGAAATGTTTAAAAATATTGCTTCATCGATTAATTAATATGCAAAAATATAATTCCGCCAGCACCACTGATTCTGTGCCAAAATGACAGATGATTGTCGAGTTCCCAAAATAATCTCCTATGGATATAGATTTATAGATTTCAAATTGGACCGTGTGAATAAAAAAGAAAGTATGAAAATATGCAGCATTCTAATAGACAACATTGTTCTTCCAAACAGTTTTCAAATTAATTAAACAGAGAAAAGGAGTGATAACTCTTTACATATGCTTGTTTCAAGAGACAGTGTCCCGTTGCACACCTCTGAACAAACAGTGAAACAGACACGAGCATTCACGGCTTTTCTTTTGTCTGTTCTTAAAAAGATAATAAAGTGTGTTTCTTCTAACATAATTTTTTGTCATGTGTCTCTCCGAGACCTCTTACAGGTCAGCCAACTGTTGTGGGTAGACGTGCAAAATTACTCGTGCATGAAATACATTTGGGCGAGGAGCTCGTGAACTGGATTGAGCCTCGTCACATTTTGTGGGTGGCGGGTGCTGTTTCACACCCTGGGTGCACATAAAAAAATAACAAATATTCATAAAATCGCTCGTAGAAAATGCTCTTAACAGCATAGATCAATAGTTAACGGGAAACAATGCCCAGAACTCTGTGCATGTCTAGGAGAAGTGCTTTCATTGCACTCAGAGCTCACTGCTCACATATCAAATCAGGCACACATCGGTGGCTTTTCTTTCATCTGTTCTTCAAAATATAATCACATTTAATCAAACACATATCATCATGTCTAATGTCTTGTAATATATCACTCTGAGAAGTCTTACAGGCTGGTACATCAGCAAAATACTCCGCATGAAAAAAACAGCATTTGGGTGTTCATTTCAAACCTTGTTCACCAGGAGTAGCTGTATGATACACATATATACAAATTCGGAAGAAAGGAATTTAAAACTGTCATTGACGTCAAGCTTTGCAATCACACCCACACTTTCTGCTGGAAAGTTATCTCTAGAAAGTTTTCAACGTTTATGCGTTGGTGAATGGTGAGAGACCCGGCGAGCCATTTGATTTTTAACAGAGCCATAGGTTCCCAACCCCTTGTATAATTCCTAATAAAGTATTATTTGTAAGCGCAGGGCTGCTTTGTGTACAGGCGTTAACAGGGTAACAGCTATATTTCTGTTGCATAAGCACCATTTACTGTCAGAGAGCGAATTTGCATTTTCATTCAGCCTGTCCACCATTTTTTGTTAGATTAATATGAAAATCTGACTGCATTTTTACACAGCATACATGCAGTGTTATACATTTTAACTGGTTAATTCAAAAAATCTAAACAATTCGGATAAAAAGTTATCTAGAAGTATTCACAGTATTTTTAAGCACACATGATAAAAATACTGTGAATGTTCATTAACGCAATTTACTAATATATATATATATATATACGCAATTTACTAATATATATATATATATATATATATATATATATATATATATATATATATATATATATATATATATAGTATAACACATTATTGTTATACAATTCATATAAAACATTTTATGTAAAGATATGTATATAAGTTCATCTTTTCAAAGCAAAAATAAATATTTATCAATTAACCTCTATTTATTTTAGTAATGTTGCTTGACTCGACTTGACTTAACTCAACAGGACTCGACTTGACTTGCTTGAGGTGAGTCACTGACTTGACTTGCTAGATTTGTCTGCACTGGACTTGTGACTTGAACATGTGTGACTTGCTCTTACCTCTGGCTCTTAATATAAATGTACGTGTGTATCTTATGGTGAAGAAAATGGGTGATACGCAGCTCTATAAAGAAGAAAGAGTTTGTTTTTTGTGAGTTAAAGATGGATCGAAATCAAGTGAACAGAAAAGTGAGAGGGGTGTAGTCTTCGCCCATTATACAATATAAATATCTAAAACTCCTTATGTATGTTTACTTTAGCAGTTATACTGCAGAAGAACATTGTTATTGGAGAATTTTGAATAATAATATTTAATTAATTGTAATATTTATATATTTTAAAATATCAAAAAATCCTTAAAACAAGATACATTTACTTGAGAAGCAACATACAAAATATTTAGACTTGCTTTTAAAGTATTTATGTTGAATATAAGTATATTTTTTCTTTAATGCACTGGCAGAACAAGTGAAAAAATATGCTTATCAAAATACACTTATATTTAAGATACATTCTCTTAAAGCAAGTCTAAATATCATATATGTTGCTTCTCAAGTAAATGTATCTTGTTTTAAGGATTTTTAGATAATGTTAAATGGGCAAAAAGACAAACACTTAATAAAAATAGGATTTATGAAGTGACATTTTTAATTAAACAATAAAAATACAAGTAGTTTTTCCCCTTTAATTCAGTGAATGTCTTTTTAGAGGTATTTTTAAAAGATGATTTTATCCTCTTTAAAGTTAGTAAGCATGTTTAATACAAACTTTTAAGTCAGGGCACAAGCTGAATAATCGGTTAAGAGCTAATGGTTAATCATTGCAATAATCACAGAATAGTCGAATAATTGTTAGATTAGTGTCAAATAATCGTTCTAATAATCGTTAGATTAGTCGATTATAAAAATAAACGTTAGTTGCAGCCCTACTGTATAATGGGGTTTGTAGCTATATCTAATGTTATGATGAATATCTTGTAACTTTACTGCCACAATAAAATACATGAATAGTACATACATGCACTATAAAACACATAAATATGCTTGTAGTAATAAGGCCAAACCATGGTTGAAAGGTGATATAACAGTTGTTTAATTTTTGTTTTGTAGTGGTACCTTGTTTGCGAGAGTGAATTAAATCAGACAAAATCCAAATATCACTCAATATATAGGCATTCACATTGCCTGCAGCTGTCAACTTCATTAAATACATTCCTGAAAATCCACATTCTGCTAATAAATATCAGTCACACAAATACAATAAACAAACTGCTCCAAATAGACAAACAAAAGCCTCAACGTTATCAATGTTGCAGAATGTTTGATTCACCAGTATATTGAAAGGAGAAATGCTGGGGCTTTGTGTGTTTATAGATGTTTGTGGTTTTGGCATTAACTAATGTTCAGAAATCATTTAGTACTTACAAGATATACTAAGTTAGAAAGTTAAAATGATCACGGTGTAAAAACTGGACATTGACTATTTCCCTGGTAACAATTTAGTGATGATTTTCCACACCACTGTTACTGTATGTAAGGGAATTCATCTATAATTTGTGTATTCTTTTGTTCTTTCAGCCTACATCATGTGCTGTGGCACACTGGATGGATGGACACCAGTTGATAAAACTAAGGTAAAAAAAAACCTTGATAAACAAATACCGCACGAGGGCCACAAAGACTATAAATTCTTAAATGTGGCACACCGGATGGTTGGACATTTGTTGAAATGACCATGGACAAAAAAGACTGTAAGTTGCAGAATATTGTGTGTTGTGCAGCTGTGCTGAATACTGTTACACTGTTCTAAATACATGGTCATAGTGAGAAGATGCACATTTATAGTTCAGATTTTCTAAATGATGAATAGGACAAGTTCTTGCTGTCTTACAATTTTTAGCCTGTTATTACACAGCTAACTAAAATACTAGATTGCAAGATTTTTTTTTAATACAATTGAACAAGCTTGGGCCTCATATTCCACACTCAAAACCAATAGGGTATAGCATACTGCAAAAACTCAAATATATATTTTTATAATTTCTATATCTCAGTTTTTCAGATCTATGTATGTTCCACCACTCATCTATTGTCACAAGACAAGATAGACAGAGACTAGCTTCTTCAGGACAGTCAGCACCAGTTATTGTACCTTAAATACAATCTGAAGTCACTTATTTTTGAATTTCTAAAAAAAATTATGTCAAGCTTATACCTCCTGTTGTTCTTATTATTATTCTTGTTCCGTTCAAAACAAATCACTAATACACAGAGCATTGCTGTATCTTGTGTAGGGTAAACTTGGCCATTTTAATAAAGGGTTAATTTCTGAAAGTGTCCTTGTTTTATTTACACTTAAAATGCATTACTCACATATTGCTCCATAGTAGCTCTAGTACTGCTCATTTCCTTCTCCTAAGGAGAAAAAAATTAGCCATTAATGAGACTGAGCAAGATATCTCCCTCAAGTCTCAACTATGACTGCTCCTGTCTCACCTATTTCTCCTAGTGAATTTTAGGATCAACGTATGAGAAACAGGTCAGATAACACTGAAACTGAAATGAGGCTGAAATGAGAATCACAATTTTGTCTCCTGAGCTTTAGAAGATCAACCATTGAGCAATAAAATGTTCCTCTGGGAAGATTCTACTGGAAAGAAAACACAATGAGGGAAAACTTGAGGGCAGTGTAAAATGTTGTGTATTTTGTAATTGACAGTCATGTTATTTTACATATACATCAATGATGAAAAGAAATTCTAATTATATAATTCTAATTATATCTTTTCTTTGAGGCAGCACAAAAAAGAAAGAAAAGATGACCATCGCGGCCCGGCCACGCCCTCCTCATCATAAAAATCTTGTACTGTGTGAACTTTAAAAATACATGTATCTTTTAAAAACTAAAATTATAAATTTTTGAGCTTTTATCGCATTTCAAGCCTTTATTCAGAAAATACATGTAATTGCATTCATTGCCTTTAATATATTAAAGGACCAAAGAGGACAATTACATTTGTGACCTCAACACCCATGACCCCGATGTTCAAGACATGGTTACGACCTTGATGCTAAGCAATATAAACATATAAAGACTAATTTTAACATTTTATATGAATTTCATTCATTTTATTTGCTTTAAATTTTCATAATCTTTAAAGACATCATAAAAATGGCTTAACAAGCACAGATCTTTTTTTTCTACCTGTGGTGACTTTTTATTGTTTTTTGTTTCTAAAAAAAAAACAGTCAATAGGTTTTAGATTAGCTTGCTATTGATTGTCAGAGGCAGATGGTATTAGGGAGAGAGACATTCTCATTTTAGACATCATTTATTGGACAATTGAGATCTGCCTGCGAGAACAAGATAAGTCATCAATATCTGGTCTGTTTTACCAGAGGGGAGAGACAGTAAATTCCAAATGTGTATATCTGTGAAAATTTTGCTTTGTCAACTTTTAAGAGAACACTAGAGCATAGAAGCTTTCAGACAAAATGCCACAAAAGAAAAAAAAATAAAATTGTGTTTTTTCAATGTTGTCTCAGAATTTTGTACCCCACTGGAAATAAAATAGTATATAAATATGTAAGAGACAGTGAGAGCGCTTTCTTCAGAAGAGAGCTTATCAACAAGAATGAAGAAACTGTGTTTTCATGTATGCCACAACTGTCAAAGGACAGTGTCTTTGAATCTTGCACTGAATAGTCACAATCCATCTCTGATTTTTATTTTAGAGAAGTGTAGATATCTACAGTAGTGTGATGGAGCCCAAGGAAAACTCTAACTGGAATCTAAAGCTCTTCCTAGAGGATACCATGTCAAAGCCACACAACTCTTTTTGAAATGGCATTACGTTGGGAGCACACCAAATGTATAATGTTTTTAAATGCAGCTCACTATGGTTTAGGAATGGGGCTAATATGATCATGTTTAGTATGATTTCTTCTTAAATATCAAACAAGTCATTGATTAAGATGAATGGGGAAAATGAACACATTCAAGTAAGCCAATGAAACTACTAATAAAATTTAGCTCATCATCTTGAAAGAAGTTTGAAGATGTTATGTAAGACACAGCAAAAAAAAAAAAAAAAAATATATATATATATATATATATATATATATATATATATATATAGTCTGAATTGAATGTGATGAGAGAGAAAGATTAAGCATTGCAGAATGATACAAAATACTGACTGGTGGCCATATGTAGTTAAATGAAATATACAGTACATAGATGCACTCAGAGTGACAGATGTTTTTGTTATAAATGGTATTTACATTTAAACATGTTACTAAAAGTCATATTTTTGGTATATTGGACCAATTATTATTATTCACCCCTAACCATTTTCCACCGATAATCTTTTCCCTGCACCGGAGCTTTTTTTTCTATTTCCTGGTTGTGTTAAAAGGGTCATGCAATGTTGCTAGCAAAACCGTAAGTAAAGAGTCTAATTCATGAATATTTCAAATGTCATGACTGTTTGATAGGTATGGTGCTGATGTGCTTGAGTGAAGTTTAAAATATTCTGATTTTCTGTTTAAACCCTGAAATGTAGTTTTAATGTTGTGGAGAGCTTGTTTATTCTCTTACGACTGAGTTTCAAATATGGCTGTATTTGAAGAGCTGCACAATGTTAGCCAATCAGAGCAGTGGGCGTTTGCACTGAAGCTTAAAGGAGCTGCTGAGGCTAAAACGGAGCATTTGAGTCAGAGTGCCAGAAACAGGGTGGAAAATTATAATTTATTACTAAACTATGACAGTTTATGTGCAAAAACGTCACTGACATTATTAGTGAACCTATGGGAAGATACAGTAATACAATTACAAAAAATATATAATTTCATAACAAAATTGCCCCTTTCAAATGTGTCATGCCATTGGTTCTCATGTTATATGAGCGATCACGATGCAGTTCAAAGTTAAAAAATGTAATCCAAATGAGATTAGAGCATTAGACTGAGGGGAAGATTTATCAGTGAACAACAAATATTGAAATTTCGGTCCAATCCTCATGCAAAACTATCGTATGGCTTCAGAAGACTTTGAATATAGTGTATGAGTCGAATGGATTATTATATGGTGAAAAACAAAATCACTATCCACTTTCCTTGTATGGAAAACAAGAAGACATTCTGCCAAATATTTGAATAAAGAAAATAATACAGGTTTGAACAACATGAGGGTGAGTAAACTGTTGTAGACAACATTTTCATTTTTTGGGATGTACTATCCTTTAATGCAGTTAAGAAAACAGCATCTTTGAGTCTTTTAATGATTCCCACCCCTATACATGCAGCATCTGATAATGTGCTTGAGTGATATTGCAGGTGTGTTTTAGAGTGCTCAGTTAGAATATTAATGGATGAAACCGTATGAAAGCAATGAATGGTGTATATATTGAAACCTAGTTAGAGAATCTTTTTAAGCCCTAATGATAGACATCTTGCCTTTCCTGCTTAACCAACACAAGCCTGCTATTTAAAACAGACAAAGTACTCCATGCAACAACCCATACAAAAGCTTTCATTAAAAATGTATCATAACAAACCTCTCTAGAATAGCCATTACTATCCATTAGAGGCATAATCCCTGGACATATGCTGGATGGTATTACTTAATGCGTTCAAGACGAGAACATGGCCAGAGTGAGGGTGTAAAAAATGAAAGGATATGTTATGTGGGAAGAGGATTAGTGAATCAAGAGAAAAAAGCTCCCATTCAGCAAACATGTACCATAATGCATTAGTCTGCCTGGATGCTAATACTCCATTATACATTGTAAAATTGGTAACCTGCAATTGTTACCTTAAGGAGTGATTCCTACCTGATCTAACTCTTAAAATGAGTTATGTTGGTGTAATCCTATGCATTCTGATTGATTCAGGGATGTTAAAAATTTTTTTTTGATGTGAATCATACTGTTCGATTTGTTTTTGTTTGTTTTTTCAGCGAGAATGTAATCTAAAAGGCATCATCATTTGGATTAAATTTTACCTGAGGCATAACCTTGGCATCCTTGCCAAATTTGCTCACTGGCCTCTAAAAATCATGTCCTCCAAATTTTGAGAAGTATTCAGAAAAGTGTTACATAAGGAATTCTTCTTCTTATTCTTCTTCTTATTATTATTGATGCAGTGTCTATAAAAAAATGCAGCTTGAGAAGAATGATATAATATGGCGGCACGAGACTAAAGCAAGAATATAATGCATGCATCCAGTGTTTTAAGAATCAGATTTTAGTGTAGTTATAACTACACCATTCCACAAATAAAGAGATAGTTCACCCAAAAATTTAAATGCTGTCATCATTTATTCACCCTCATCCCAGATGTGTATGATTTTCTTTCTTCTGCTGGACACAAATATTTTTAGAAGAATTTCTCAGCTCTGTCGGCAAGTGCAATGAATGGGTGGATTAGGTTAATGTTCACTTTTTAGGGAGTAATTAGCAGGCCCACATATAATCTGTGTGCTCGTAACTCGGCAGAAAGCTCAGGTTCCATTTACAGTTTACCAAGCTCTTACGTGTGTGTTTATTGAACAGTTTGGGTAATTTGATAGTTCCTTTAGACATGAATAAGATTGACGGACTCTCAAACATGTTTTACACATTACACCAAATTTTAAATCAATTTCAGAGAAAAATCATTGCTGAAAATGCTGAAGAAGTCAGCATATTCCATATGGACCAGGCAATTAGTCATTCGTAATGGAATACATTTTAAAACTGACCCTCCCTTTTCTGTGAACGATGAAGCATTCATAAGGAGACATATGGAGAGGGAGAGAGCTCTTGAAACTCTACAACGTTGATCTCTGGTTGATCAGCGGGCACTATTTAATGAGCGAGAGCCAGCTGCTTTCTCAAGACTTCAGCCTGGGTGTTGTTAATTAATCATATTGCTTTCTCTCTCTCTCTCTCTCTCTCTCTCTCTCTCTCTCTCTCTCTCTCTCTCTCTCTTTCTTTCTTTCTTTCTTTCTCTCTCTCTTCTCCATGCAACCTCTCCCACAACATTACAGAACACATCTATTTTTCAGCTACGTATATATCAGGGTTTGCTGAAAACTCATAAAGTAGTTTTCTTTATTTCAAAAGTCCAAAAGGAGCCTCAAGACTGCTGTTTGCCACAACATTTCTTGTAGGCCCCAGAATGTAAAAAACAGAAAGTCGGTTACTTTGTAAGGTGTATATATAGGCCACATTTTAAGGCATCATAAGGTGTGCTCCTGACATGAAGGCTTTTCCAAATGGTAGGTTCTAACATACCTTTTTGTGGCAAAATTCTAAGATAGCATCACTTCTACTCTTTAGAGAAGTCAATCCCATAATTCAACATAAAAGTTGTTGGACAAAGTGGGTGAAATGTCAGATATACCCTGCATACAAAACCGCATATTGTCAGATTATGTACTACATTTGATGAAGGATACACTTCTCGGCTGGTAAAAAAAAAAAATCAATCTTTAGGTATGCAGGTGTGAAGTATGAATACATTACAGATGTGCTTTTCCAGGAACATGCGCATTGTCCTGCGACCCGAATCTGTGGCATAGTAAGAGCAACCTCAAAGATATCTTGTATTTGAGTTATGAACACTGGATGGAATAGGGTGTAACCTTTGCAATGTGTCCATGGACATTATTACACTGACGCACACACCACAAACAAACACACACACACAGCAATTCAGTTTCAGTGATCAAGTGATAGGTAAACAACCTCTTAACACTACTCTTGTACAAAACGTGACTTGTGAGATAAATCAACTTTGCAGCCACTGTAGGGCTCAATTTCTTTAACACAGAAGCACATCAAGTCTAACTATCACCAGAACGTTAATTCAAACGTAGTATCATACGTGTAAACAAGTAACATTAATTATACATTTTTATAGATATAGCTTCAGGTTTTCTATAGCAAAGCAGATCTACTGGCCGATTAATTTTGAGGAGGAGTTTAAGAGTTTAAAACATTTTATGGTCATTGCAATGAGTGCGCAACCTAGCAGAACTAGTTCTTTCAATTAATCAACCTCATACTTAAACTTTGGGAAACGTTTAATGTTACTGAATTGGTGCTATTTTGGTGATGATTTAAAAAAAAAAGGACCATTTAGCCAATATTTATGCATTCGGCATGTTTTGATTATTGGAGTATCATGTTGTTAGCTTAGAAACTTGCTAAATGCCATTTATATCAATTGTGAGTCAAGGCTCCCGTGTGCTTCACATATGAAGTGCTATTTGCATGGAATTGTTACCAATGTAGAGCGTTCGAGTTAGGGGCCTTAGAAGGCAGCTGTCAAGGCAAGTAGCTTTTAGAACAAAGCCATTGATCTAATTACAAAAACTCAAAAGCTATATCACAAATAAAATCACTGAAGAAATGCCAGGCCCTCCTTTTTTTAATCAGTGTTGAACAGAATTAACATGATTCCAGTAAAATAAGCTTTGACAGATACAAGGTTCTGGTCTGAATCATTGTACTGAATATACAGTATTGCATTTTACCCATCCGTTTTGTATATTAACAAACACAGTGGGTATAGCATATCACACATACTCACGCTACCAGAAATAAATGCGTTAACATTTGGTTATTATACACTAAATCCAAAACTTTCTCTATCTCATACATATGCAAAGATAAACAACATTAGTTGTTTTATCTAACATACAGGGAAGTAGAAAAAATTCCAAGTAATTTCATGCAGCGAAGCATTACATTCTTTATGAATGCTGCAATCACGAATGATGCAATCAGGTTTTACCCCCCCCTCAAATTTCAAATCTATGCCACAGCCACATTTAAATCCATTCCATATATTTTTCCTCAAATGATACAGTATGTGTCTGCAAAGATTGTCTGCAGGTTATCTCTGGGCTTAGGAATAGCTAACCCAAGAGAAAAGAAAACACTGCTTACAATGAATCATGTTTGCAGAATCAAACCAACGTGGCCACTAAAAGAAGGATGCATCTTAGTCATGATCTTTTTGGGCATTGATGTAATAGCGATTGCCTCTGCATCACTGACATGCACAGAACAGGGGCTACAGGGGCACAAGCACCTGCCCCTTTTGTTCATAAATCTAAAGGAGCCTTCACAAATGGAAAGGTGCCCTTTTGAGCAGAGGTGCCTTTGAGAACGTGGAGATTTAAGCAGAGGTGTCTTTACTACAGCACAATCCTCCCCCAACATACACACATTATTGCCGTCACTGCTCTGCATAATCTATACGCATACACATAAAAAGTTATGACAGGAGACAGATGGTGTTGTCTGCAGCCAAAGATGCTATTCACAGCATGCTGACCCCCGAATAATTAAGACTGTTAAAGTCCAGCTCAAAACCACCATTACCCCCATTAAAGAACCCATCAACTGACATTCTCTAAATGCCAGCAGATGAATTAGACATGCACACAGTCAGTACAGGTAGACATAAAGAGTCGCACATTATTAATTTACCTTCAGTTCGGATGCTGAATGGGGAATCACCCAGCCGTTTGGCTGAGAACTGTCCCCCCAGAGAGGTCATTAAAAAACAGAGACTGAAGAAACCGATGCCTGCCACAAAAATCCTGCAATGAAGAGAACAAAACAGGAATACATTCAGATGTATAAATGTGTTAGGTAAATAAAGAACTGCTGTAATGTGGGGAAAAACACCTAGAAAATTATGAGAATATCTCATGTTTTCTCATAATTGTCTGGGAAAATTGTCCTTTAGAAACGTTTCCTTTAAAGAAATAGCTTGCCAAAAATGTATATAATTACCATCATGTTGTTTTAAAAATTGTTATTTTTCTATGGAACACAAACGATGACATTTCAAAATCTTCACAATGCTCATTCCATGCAACAAAATTTACAAGTGACTTGTGACAATAATAATACTACTACTAATAAAAAAAAAAACATTAGTAGTCTATATGAAAAAAAATTATAATTTGTGCTCCAAAAGGCGCAACCTTCTAAGGTGCCGTTCACACAAGACAAATTTTTGTGTCCATCTGCAGTCGTTTCCCATTGGTTTTCTTTGTCAGCGTGTGCTAGATGGAGTCTATGAACATTGTGCCACATCTAGCCATTTTTTTTCTTGTGCCTCATGCAAAAGAGCTCTGTTTTTAAGATGCTGTGTCAAGTAAAAAAGAACATCAACAGAGCAAAGTTTGATACACCTTCATTCTGTTATGTGTTGCTCTGTGTCTAGCTTTTTTAGCGCAAAAACACATTTTGGTCCTAAGCGGATGGCCCCTAAGGCAGCATTTGGAACGCTATACAGTACATAGGCAGTGCATTTTGAGTTGTCAACCGTAACGTGGCAGCAGGAATATGTGTCTGAATATGGCACTATTAACTGTCATTGTACTTTATGGAAAAGACCTGCATAAAAATGATCCTTTTGTGTTCCATGGAAAAACAAGCTACTGAATTAACAATATTTCTGACAATGAAACTGATAGGATGGCATCACATGTGCAAGTGCAAGGCATACTATACAGTAAATGCCCCCATTCAAATTCACCTATTCAAAGTTCTCATTATGGCAATATTTAAATGCATTGAAAGTGGTTGTCTGCTGCTATAGGGCTTATTCAGAAATAAACAGATCTAGGCGCTGTTTTCTCTTCTAAAAGAAGTTGTAAAAGAATGTTTATTCATCCTTAGGCAAATTAATTCTTGCATCACAGATATTTGGACTCAGCAGGTGTAATTAAAAGCACGAGTCATGTGAGAAAGTTCGCTCATAGAGTACAAAAATGAAGGCCAAATGTTGACAAGTTGGGAACAGCAGCTGGTATACCTGGGTGGGGATAGTAAAACTATGGGCTGTATCTTGCATGGTTGTTAAAGCTTTGAATTGATCAATAGCTTTTAGGTATAAAGCACCAAAGGGTTGATGTATGAACTACCACCTTATTGTATTTGAGCAATGAAGGGCACTTAACCTCTGAGAACTGAACGTGTAATAAGTCCATTTGGATAAGTGTTAGCTAAAAATTGTTTTCTTGGGAATCTTCTTTTAATTAGTAATCAATGCAAGTAATTTTTTTCTCTAGGTTTTCTCATTAGTCTTTTGTAAAATCCCCAAAAGCAAGTTTCTTAATGGCATAGTTCTCTAGGAAGTGACATCATTTAGGTTGGAAACAACAGCACAAACATCAAGTTTTAGTAATGGATGTGATGTTTTGTGGTATACATTGGTTCATGTCACTCTAAAAACGTCGTTCCTACTTGATTCAATTGCATAAATCAAATAATAATCGTATTTACTCTGAAGTGAACAATGCCCTTAACTCAACTCAATGCCCTTAACTCCCAACGTTTTGAGTAGTGATGGAAATATTTGCTTGTATATATTCAGATTAAAGGCTTATTAATTGTGCCCGCAGCTTGACAAGAGCACGTGAAAGCGAAAGTCTGAAAGCCTTTTATAGGCAACCGTTTTATAAAAATACTTAAATCAATAACAACACAATAAAATTCCTGTTTAATATAAGTTACAGAGTTCAAATTCTGGATAACAGTATTTGACCGAATCAGAATGCCCCAAATAATTGCTCCCGCTGGATAAGCGCCACTGTGCGAATGGTGCAAAAGACGACTTCAGTTACATTTCTTACGCAACATCCTTTCCCGAGACTTTCATTTCACCATCAATGAACTCTTCTCCTAAGAGCTGAGCTGAGTCTAGTGACACTAAGTCTTCAAGAAAACACAAATGGGTATATTTAACACAGTGTTACAGTTTGTACACAGGCATGTATCTTTATTTTCTTTGTAGTTCATGTTGTAACACTGTAACATAATCGTGACGAGACAAAGTTTTGAGTCGTTTTTGGTTGAAAATCAGTGTTTGAGGAAGTGAACATGTCAACCAATCTTAAGTTGATTTTTTTTTTTTTTTTTATCGGAGTATATAGCCTATTTGGTTGACAAACTTAAGACCACATACGAATACAAAGTCATTCTGAAGGGTCAATGGTCAAAATGGAACTGTCAGTGTTTGCATATTTGGGCATTTTTTTTATGACTTCACTGTAAAATTATTTGTCAGGTTTATTGTAAATGTTAAGGTTATTAAGTTGTTAATCTGCCTGTATTCGCATAAAGAACAAGTCTTACCTGAAAGGTTTGAACGTCAGAAGGCATCTTCTCACCATAGTTATACACTCGGAAATAACGGCAATCATTTTTCACGCGGATCGGGCAACAACATGCAAGATATAAAATAAATCACTTGTTTTAACCATTTTTTCTGTTGTGGTTCGTAAAATGTAAGTTTGTAACGAAAAGCGATTCCAGTGATCCAAAGCTCTTTGATGAAGTTGCTCGATGAAAGCACAATCCAGTCCGAAGATGGCTGGGTAACCACCAGGTCATTTGTTGGTGAAATTAACTCGTATTCACCATAGTTTCCAACAATAGCGTCAACATGAATCCAGTAAGGCATCGGTCCATCTCTGTATATAATGAGTGAGGTATTAATGAGTCCAGCAGAATCGCTCCCAGTCGCTCCTGGAGGGCAGAGATGAACGCGTCCCTCAAGAATTCAGTGCGTATGAACTGAAAGCAGCGGCGCTACTGGATTATTTCAACGGCATTTCTGGCGTTTGCTGAGATGTGAGCTATCAATGTCTCTCTGTTTTTTAATATTGTCTCAGTTGCTCAATAACAACATAAATATTCTACAATTGAGCTGCTAGAGAGAGAATCTTAAAGCAGAAACCGCGCCGCTGTAGTTTCAGAACCTTGGACAGCTCCCAGTACACACGCAAACGGCATCAAGAGCGCCATCCAATGGTCTTCTACCAATTTACTTGGATAATCTGATCTGACGTGACGAATTTTTTGTGAATGCAGGGTGTTTGTGTGATGTGTGTCAGTGCTGTTGCCACCTCTTGTGTGGCTGAATCTCAGAAACCGTGCCGAGATTTCACGCCAAAATCAAAATAGAGAGAGAGAGAGAGAGAGAGAGAGAGAGCGAGAGAGAGAGAACGAGAGAGAGACAACGATGTTTTGCAGGAGACAATGAACCCTATTGTACCCCTTTTATTTCCCGTTGTGACATTGTTTTCATGATTACTTCGCATAACCCAACCCTATAGTCATTAATGCAAAAATAAAAAAAAAATAATGATATGCTATTTATTATTGTTAATGAATACACATTATATTATATGTTTTATGCATATACAGTATAAAATATGTAATATGCATTATACATATCATCATGGGAGTGTTTTTGTGCTTTGTAAATAATAATAACAATGATAATAATAATAATAAAAAAAAAAAAATTAAAAAAAAAAAAACATTTTGTTCTGTCATTGTATAGTCCATACTACAATCAACAAATGTAGCCATTACCCTTACTTAATTGGATTTGAGAAAATTTTACAAGCAATTTTATATTTTTTTTCATTTTGTTTCATTGAGCCAACATGATTTAGCTAAATAAGGTCAAATCAATGTACTATAGTAATATTAACTCAACTTCTTCAGGTTCCTCAAACTCAATTTAATCATATTTATTTGTCTTATGTTTGTCCAAATAAATTAATTAACTTAATCATTTGTATATGCCAGGAGACAGAGTGTAAGGACAGTGAAACTGTTACACTGTCAAATTGATAGCAATTACTTATGGAGCTAAACAGTACTCAAATTTAACATTACTTGAATGTGAAAGTACATCCTCAACCCAAGCACAAGCATCATTCTTCCCCACAATGGTAACCGCCAAAAGTCCAGCCTAACAGACACTCTTCTTAAATACAAATATAACAGAGCATTAAACATTAACACATCTCCTATTCTCATCTTGCTAAAAAATACATATAAAAACACTTACTCTGCATTACAAACTGGATAAATCCACCTCCACTCCACTCAAGAGCACTTTGAAGGGGGAATGATCATGGCCACCATGCTGAAGGGTCGTTCCAATCCAAAGAGCAGGCATTTCCGTAGGGTTCAACTGATGGACACTTGGTTGCCAAGTGGACCAGAACTGGAGCATACATCATACATTTACAGTTTTACAGTGTCATTTAGTGTTAGTTTAAATTAAACTGCAACTGAAATCTGGATCTATAAACAAAAATGTGACAGCCCTTCATCTCCACAATCTATAAAAGCTTTTAATTATTATAATGAACTTTTTTAAAAAATATTTTAAACCCCTGGCTTTTTGTTTGAAATTGGCTAATGCTTGTGTTATTTTATGGTAGATTTGCTGGATCTGTTATTCTAAAGAAGCTGAAATAAAATAAATATACACAGTGGCGATGGATTTATTTAATAACTGAACATACAGTTTACTGTACATTTGTATTCTGGTTCTTTTTTTGGTTCATATATTTCAAAATAAATAAATAGGCTATACATGAAGCTTAAATTTCTCCATGAAGTCAAAAGTTGAATCAGTCCTTTTTAGTTTGCATGCTGAAAACAGTTTTTAGTAAGGCAAAATCATGTGAACACATATCTGATTAGGTGCAGGGTATTTTTCAGCCCTACACCCTTCAACACTCCAAAGCTCTCATTCTGAAGGGTGAAACCTTTTGAAGGGATTAGGGCATAGGGATGAGATCTTCTAATGGAACGCACTCTTAATTTCAACACTTGTTCACCCCTTCCAATCCCATTCAAAGCATGCTGGGAAATGGAAATTCCCTGCCAGGTTTCATCAATCCTAAAAAAAAAGTATTGATGTTGTCACAACTCAAATGGATTAAGTAAACATGATTTTACTAATGTAACTGGATAGAACATGATGAAATCATGAATGAAATTGTGTTGCTTTGGTTCATTTTAATTAAGTAAACTGAACAACCTGCAAAATCATTTTTTGAGTGTAATGAGAATCATCTTTTACAATTATGAGGATAAAAAAAACTACCTCAGTGTCAAACATTCTCCAACTCTCTTGATCTCTGGCTCAGCTCATTGCTTCTGCTATAGTTTCATATCATCCCCATTATTTCTGAACCCGGGGAACCCAGAGGACTATTAGTTGTGCAGCCCACACCTCCAGATGACACACTTTATATCCAGCAGTGAGTCTGACAGATCGGCCATTAATGAAAGACTGTCTGTACAGTTTAAGATGCTGAGGATCTGCTATCAAAAAAAAAAAGAACAAAAAAATCAATAGTACTCTATTTCCTAGAGCTAGAGTCTCAGAGTACAGCAGTGCAACAACAATTAGGACAGAGGAATGGCAGAGCTTTCAGGATGTGTGAAATCCATATAGTTTCTGAGCTGCTTCAGGGTACTTTAATGTGCAGGAATTTTTTATTGTTCCTGAGGCAAGACCACTCACAAAAAGATGATCATCTTCAAACATACAACCAACATGGAATATAGCATGCACTGATTGATGGAGTCTGTCGCTCACTATAACTTTTTTTTTAATACAGTGGAAACACATGATGGAAAAACAAGGACATGGTAGAGTAGAGCAATGAAACACGTTTATGTTTCAATATAAATGTATGTGCATGCAAAACAACAACAACAACAAACATAAATTCACAACTTAACATGCTTCCCCTTCAAACCTATGTGTTCGATATTCAAAATCAGTATTTTTATTTTTAAATTTCATATTTATTCTACTACCACAAACCCATACAACTTTGCACATTCCTGTATATTACATCTCTATATACATGCTACAGTTTTCATATTAATTGTTGTATTTCTGCATGTACTGGAAGTATTTAGTTCAGAGGTCAAATGTATTTTTGTGATGGGTTTGTGTGTGTGTGTGTGTGTGTGTGTGTGTGTGCACAACTGGGAAACACCTCTCTAATATTTGATGGTATCAGATGGTAATATTGTAAAATTGTTCTTTGAAAAGTATCTGATGACCATATCCATGTCCGATTCTGTATTTACATGGTGCTTCAAGGTACTTCAAATAATACCATGTAACTACCATGGTATTTTGATATATGACTATCACATTCATATACTATTGCATTTACATTGTGCTTCAAGGTAATTCAAGGAATAATATGACACTACCATTGATTGTAAATATATATTCGTTGCAACCAGCATTCTCTTTGTTCTCCATGTTCCCTGAGTGAGAAACCACTCCAAAGGTTTCAGTGTGTGATTCTGATTGAATTTCAAATGGATTCAGACTGTTATGTGACCAATTATTTGTAAAGAATGAACTCAAAAGGGTGATTAATTTGTAAATCTGACATTTTTAGCAATAACAAAGCAATTATTATAAATACATTATAAATATATAAATACATTTCTTAGAAGCAACGTTTTTAAATCAAGTAGCTTTTCAGTAGCCAAGCTGTTTTATTAATGTACTCAGTATACACATGCATATTAAAATAAATATGATTAATATAACATCAAACAAAAATAAAGCAATCAAATAAAAGCATTCTGAAGTAACATGCTTTAAGATGCCTCTTTTATATCACTTATTCACAGGTTCCTTTGATTGTACATAAAAAAAGATGCAATGAAAGTCAATTGTTACTAAGGAAAACTTTCTGGCTAACATTTCCCTTTTTTCACCAATGAAAGAAATAAAGAAATACAGCCTTAGAACAACATGAGCATGAGTAAATGATGACATGACTTTCATTTTTGAGTGAACTACATGTATTTCTTCATAACTCCCAGCTAGGCTACTTTGTAAGTCTTGTCCATTTCTGAATCTTCTGCTGTTTTTGAGCTTTGTGTTGACTGATGAGAAATATAGTAGAAGGAAGAATAATGGTACATGACTCAGCTCAGAGCGACGTTGATGCAAAGTGTATGTTTCACTATGACAGCTAGGGTACAGGTATTATAGAACTATAATGGCACTTCTATTAATCGGATTCTCTCTTTTTGTCGCTAATGCAAATAAATTGTGAGAATGAGAATTGCTGTTCCCCTTCTGTCACTCACTCGACGTTGTGTCAAATGAAGTGACACAAGGGGTCTTTCTAGGATGCCAAACGTACCTCTGAACCTGAGAAAAGGCCAATGGCAGACAGAATTTGCATGCCTGCCCCAGACATACGGGTATAAAGGGAAGTGGGGCAGCGAGTGCCAGTCATAATTTTTCTTTGGAGCCGAATGGTTGTGCAACAAGCAAGCTGAAATTCACCACTGTTTCTCTCACCTCTGTCAGCGAGATGCATTGCTGTTGGATCTACGGCTCATTTCCAGCAGGCGTTCTCTCTCTCTGCACGCTGTGCAGCCTACGCCCCTGGGTGCTTCAACAGCGTTGATGCATATGAGACCGCTTCAGCACTGGCTACAGACTCGAGTCCCGAGATGGGCATGGCATATTCTTGCCGTCAGACTTTCAACCCTTGGACAGACCTCTGCTTTCTGCAGACCGGAGTGCCCTTGCAGCAGGTGTCCAGACGTGTCGTGGTAACCACAGACGACTCTTGACAGGGTTGGGGGCGCTGTAAACAACAGGCACGCTTCCGCTGGCCCCTGGAAAGGACCCCAACAGCGTTAGCACATCAACTGCCTAGAGTTGTTGGCTCTATCTCTTGCCCTACAGAGGTTTCTCCCACTAATCCGGGGCAAATACGTCTTCATTCATTCAGACAGCACTGCAACGGTAGCGTACATAAATTGCCAAGGTGGCGTGCACTCTTGTCATATGTCACAACTCACCCACCATCTCCTCCTTTGGAGTCAGCCGCGACTCAGGTCACTGCGCGCCTCTCACATCCCTGGCAACTGCAACACGACAGCGGACGTGCTGTTGTGGCAGGTTTCGCCCAGTGGAGAGTGGAGGCTCAACCCCCAGGTGGTCCAGCTGATATGGGACCAATTCGTCAAGGCACAGATAGATCTCTTTGCCTCCCAAGACAACTCCCACTGCCCACTCTGGTACTCCCTGACAGGAGCTCCTCTTGGGACAGACGTGCTGGCACACAGCTGGCCCCAGGGGCTGCACAAGTACACATTTCCCCCAGTGAGCTTTCTTGGTGCTGTGCAAGATCAAGGAGGACGAGGAACAGGTCATCCTGGTGGCCCCTTACTGGCCCACCCAGGCCTGGTTCTCGGATCTTACGCTCCTTGCAACAGCACCTCCCTGGAAAATTCCCCTGAGGAAGGACCTTCTTTCTCAAGGATGGGGCACCCTCTGGCACCCATGCTCTGACCTCTGGAGCCTCCACGCCTGGCCCCTGGACAGGTCACAGGTGCTCTGTACTGGGGTCAGGCTGCACGGGCTTTGCTCCCTTTTCAGGTAAACTCCCCATGATGAATTCCCCGCAGTACAGTCCCCCTGTCGGCGGACCCGCGTTTCCCTTGAGCAGCCCCGCTTCCCCGGTCACCGTGCTTGTAGAGTCCCCCCTCATTATGCTGGACCTACCACCGTGCCATTTCCCACGTATGGCTTCAAAACCCTCGTGGTGTGTTTGCCACATGTTACCTCCCGCTAGACTGGGCAGGATGTGGCCTCCGCAGGGTTTTTTCTGCCCTGAAATAGGACCAGGAAAGACAGCCTTTCCAGACGCATTTCATAGCGTTAAGATACCCCCAGCCACTTCACGTCCTATGCGAGAGACATAGTGAGAGAGAAGGCCGCAGCTGCCGGGCTTGTTCCCATGCTAGTCATATAGCACCTGTTCCCCCCTCAGGGGTGCGGGGATCCTAAAGTCTGTATGTGACATCTCTTTGAGGCATTGGGGAGGGCTACGTGCAGCCGACACAGGTGGCTCTAGCACGTAGTAACCTGCTTGCACCTGTCTCGACAGTTCACCTAACATGGTAAGTGCGTGCCATTTTTATATGGGACCCCTTGTGTCACTTCATTCGACACAATGTTGAGTGAGTGACAGAAGTGGAACTTCATGGTTACTGTTGTAACATTACATGTTATCCTATAGTTTGTGGTTCACACAAATGGCTAAAAAGATAGAAAAATACAGTGGTAATTTCACATTCTTTAACTGCTCCTGACTTCCAAACATCTAATTTAGTTCAGTCTCACGCCAATTATTCACTTGTTTATATGCCAATATACCACTCCAGGCTCATAGCTAATTAAATTCAATTAGATCTTACACCCACTGTACACTAAAGGCTCTCTATTCACTCTAAATACACCATTTAGTAATGTATGTTGAGAGCTACTCATCCACTGCAACAATTCAAAATCTATTTGATCTTTCTCTGTGAATCCTTAAAAAAATTGGTGTCAAAGCTCTTTTAAAAAGCAACATAGCATGGCAGTGTATTTCCAAGATATTGTTTTTACAGTCAAGGTTTTAACTGATAATTCTGACACACTTGAAAAGCCTTTTTTTAAGCCAATTCATGGCAATACCAGAATTAAATATCAAAATATAGAATTTTAATCATTCACGTCTCAATTTGTTTTCAAATCTTAAGAACATGTAAAAATCAAGTTTTTTGTAACTTTATACAATCAAATGTATTGGAAAAACACAAACACACGAGACTTTTAATAAAATATCTATCAAATGACTTGTTATAAATCAACAAAAATGTCAACATACAGTATTTAAGTCTTACACACACATGTTAAGTAATCCCAAATGTTTTAAGTAATCTCTATTGTTTTAAGTAATCCCTAATGGATTGTCAATCATAAAACAGCAACACTAAGATGTCCTTATTAAAAGGATTTGAGAAATACCTATGACATAAAAACCCTGGATACCCCTGGCTTGTTTCTAAAAAATAAATAAATAAATGTTTATTAAATAATTTTGTAATATTTAAAGATAACTATGTATAATTATTTCATCATTATATATTGAATTATTGTTATATGGGGGCTTTCTCAGCAAATATTTGTATATGCGATTAATCACGATTAATTAATCGGGACACCATGTAATTAATTTGATTAAAAATTTTAATCGATTGACAGCTCTAATGTTTATTGATGGTAATGACAGTGGAGTGGGTTTGGTCTTGGCAGACTAGATCTGGGCAATTCCGGCGTTATGGATGTGAAATTTTCAGTGAAAATGTGAAATTTAACTTCATATATAAAGTATTACGAGTATATCAAAAAAAAAAATTTTAGAATAAGAGACCCTTGCAGATAGAGTCCAGACATCAGAAAGGTTTCAGTCTGTACAATTTTTTTTTCAGTTTAGATCGGGAAATGAGCTTGCATTACTGATGTGACAAAAATGGACATGAGTTTTTGGGAGATCACACACTTTTTAAAAACTCTAAATTGAAATGCACAATCCAGAAATAATAGTAGCCAGATCATTTAGAATGATTGGCACTATTATGAACATGTAATATTCATTTTTTATTCATTGTCGTTTTCTCAAAAACCAGCATTACTGACGTGACTGAGGAAACCATTCAAAACGCTTTGAAACCTGCAGACTTTGACCTCTTCCGATACCCCCACGAAGCCGCTCCATTCCCGCCGCCTCTGGTGTTTCTGGAGTTAGCGGTTTCCAGCTAAATGTTGGGTGTTCTGTTGCTTCCTGCCGTAGTCCAGGACACGGGACACTCAACATCCCCTCAACAGGAAGTGTCAGAATCGATACCCATCTCAGATAACCTGGCAGCGTGGAAACTACTGCCAGGTGTTTCTATGTGGGTCCTCTAGAACAGTAGAAAAAGGCTACAGAATTTAATTAATTTACCATATTCCGCGTTTCAACGGCGTGGTTCCCACTACCGTGAAACTGGAGCAAGCATGTTTACTGTGGAAATTACTGCAAATTTCTTGGTCAAAGGGGCCATAGAACATGTTCCACTTCCAGAGAGAGAGTCAGGTTACTACAGCAGATACTTCCTGGTTCCCAAGAAGGATGGGGGGTTGCGTCCGATTTTAGACCTTCGAGGCTTGAATCGCACCGAGGGCGTTCAAGTTCAAGATGGTAACCGTAAAGACGTTCGTGTCTCAAATCCAGCATCGCGATTAGTTGGTCACGATCGATCTCATGGACGCGTACATTCATGTGGAAAGTCTGCCACAACACAGGAAGTTCCTGAGGTTCGCTTTCGGGGGCGAAGCTTTCCAATATTGGGCTCTTCCGTTCGGTCTAGCCTTATCACCCTGCACATTCACGGAATGCATGGATGCAACACTGGCTCTGTGACTCTGGGGCATCAGCATTCTGAATTACATTGACGACTGGCTGATACTAGCACAGTCACAAAAACTGGCATTACAGCACAGGGGTATTGTCTTAGCTCATCTGGTTTCTCTGGGGTTGAGGCTCAACGCCAAGGAAAGCGTCCTCTCTCCCACTCAGAAAAATACCTATCTGGGGATTGTATGGAATTCGATCACAATGCGGGCACAATTGTCTCCCGCTTGAACCCTTTCTATGTGGTTCAGACCCCGGTTCCTCACTTTGGGTCCCACTCTAGGTGCGTCTTGCCATCACAGTTTGCTAATGACAGATGCCACCCTGACGGGCTGGGTTGCGGTCTTAAGTGGTCGTCCAGCTCAAGGGGAATGGTAGGGTCATCAGCTTGATTGTCACATTAACTGTCTCGAGATGATGGCTGTATTTCTGGCCCTGAAATACTTCCTCCAGAGGCTGCCATGTCTTGGTGCAGGTGTACAACACAGCGGTAGTCTCTTACATAAACCATCAAGGAGGTCTACATTCACGCCAGCTGAACAGACTGGCACGAGAGATTCTCCTTTGGGGCCAGGGCAAGCTCCTGTTGATCAGAGCAGCTTATATCCCTGGATGCCTGAATGGGAGCATATTTACTGTCCAGACAGAAAATACCGACGGGGAAGTGGAAACTCCACCCCGAGGTAGTGGAACAAATCTGGTTGAGATTTTACAAGAGCAGAAGTGAACCTCTTCGCCTCCCAACAGACAGCGCAATATCCCCTCTAATTCTCTCTGAGTCACCCAGCCCCCCCTGGGTCTGGACGCGATGGCACATACATGGCCCAGAATGCGCCTGTATGCTTGGCCAGAGTTCGCCAGCAAGGGTCCTGCCTCTTTTTGATAGTACCGCGCTGGCCGAACAGGATATGGTTCTCGGAGATAATGTCTCTCCTCGACGGTTCACCTTGGGCGATTCCGAACAGGAGGGACCTTCTGTTTCAGGCGTAGGGGACAATATTTAATTGCCGGCCCAAGCTGTGGAACCTTCATGTTTGGCCCCTGAAGGGAACCAACTGAGGGACACTGGGCTTTCACCTGAAGTTATCGAAATCATTCTAAGTGCTAGGGCTCCCTCTACTTGGAACAAATCTGGGTGAGATTTTAAAGGGCAGAAGTGGACCGCCCTGGGGCTAGACGCGATGGCGCATGCATGGCCCAGAATGCGTTTCAGAATGCTGTATGCGTTTCCCTCTACTAGAAGTTACACCAATAAATGGGGTGTCTTTGAAAGATGGTGCAATCCACATAATGCAGATCCAGTTAACTGCCAGATTGCTTCAGTTCTGGACTTTCTGCAGGAAACACTGTCAGCAGGCACATGCCCCTCCATTCTCAGGGTCTATGTGGCCACCATTTCGGCTTGCCACGCCTTGATTGACGGGGTGTCATTGGGGAGACATCCTCTACTCGCTCGCTTAATTTGTGGAGCTATGCAACTGAGGCCTCCTGCTAGGACCAGGACCTCTTCATGGGACTTAGCAATAGTCCTTGAGGGTCTGGTTGTGACCCCCTTCGAACCTCTAGAGTCAGCGTCTGATAAATTTCTGACTCTCAAGATGTTTTTTCTTATGGCAATCACCTCTCTAAAAAGAATTGGGGATCTACAGGCTCTGTCTGTCTGTCTTGCCAGCCTGCTTAGATTTTGCACCAGGAATGGCTAAAGCAATTTTGCACCCTCACCCTAACTACCTACCTAAGGTTCCTTTCTCGACTTTACATCCAGTCACTCTCGAAGCCTTCTGCTCCCCGCCATTTACAACACCGGAGCAGGAAAGACTTCACAGACTGTGTGCAGTTCGTGCCCTTCAGACTTATGTCCACCGTACTAGCCAGTGGCGTAAGTCAGGGCAACTATTCGTTTGCCACGGGGCCACAACAGGGGGGCGGCTACCACCAAGCAGACTGTTGCATTGGGTGAGGGACTCTATTGTCCTGGCCTATGAGGCATGCGGTCAAGCTTCGCCAGTAGGTATCAGGGCTCGATACCTACTACCAGAGTGGTCGCCTCCTCTAAAGCCTTGGCTAGAGGTGTCCCTCTGCAGCATGTTTTTTATGTGGCAGGCTGGTCCTCTCCGCACACATTCATAAGATTTTATAGTTTGGATGTTCATGCCACTCACTCTTATGTCCTTGAGTCAACATCACAAGCTCATGTCTGAGACCTCTCGCACTCTTGTGAGCACACTACACAACCGTAAGGGGTCCGCGCAATCATCAACCAATGGATAAACTCAAATCCCAGCACACATTTTTTTTCAATTTTTTCAATTTTTTCAATTTTTTTTAAATGAATTCTATTCAAATGTTAGAAAATCAATGTTTACTTTGAAAAAATTAAAAGAGCAGTTTGAACATTTTGCAATATGTAACACCTTGTTCTATGTCATACGGCTAAATAAATAATAGCATAATTTTAATTTGTTACTATATTATGTATATGTTATTTGTGACGTTGTTATGGAAACGGCACTAATAAAAAAAATTTCACTTGGTAAAAAAAAAAATATAGGTGTCTTTGTGCCTTGCTGAGTCTATTACCAACAAAAAAATTTCTCTCTCAAAATGTTTTTTTTCCTACTCCCAATTCTTTCTCTGTCTCCAAATAGGTTTTTTTCTCTCTCAAAATTATTAGTTTTTTCTCATCAAGAAGCACCATTTGATAATTATTGTTATTATAATTTTTTTTAACTTGCTAGCTAACAATTAGCATGCAGTACCAGCCTTGGCCACCAAGTGCCACTATCAGTAAGCATTGATTTGCAACCCTGTTACTGTAATTAGAATAACACAGTTGCATCTCCTTCAGTTTACTCAGATGGGAGAATCTATTATCTATAGTAAAATGAAATGTGAACAGAACGTTTAATTTAGCATAATCTACTTTTTAAATATATTAACTTAGGGCTGGGTGGTATGACGATATATATCATATATAAAATGACGGTATGAAATGTCAACAGCAACAGATTTTTCTATTCCATGTATACCGCTGTATGTAAAACCCTGTGGGATTGGCTAACTCAGTCTCACGTGTAGCGCTCCTGCACCTGAGACTCAGTGATACAAAGAGGCAATGGAGAAAGACACAAATCAGGATGACCCACAAGCGAATCCAGAGTAGAAGGAGAAACTTGTTATTAAAAGAGTTGCGACATCTGTGGTGTGGAAATGGTTTGGGTTTACAAAAGCTGACAATGAGCAGAAAAATATGATTTGCAAACTATGTTGTGCAAATGTACTCACTAACAGCGGTAGTACAAGCAACCTGTTTCATCACTTCAAAATCAAGCATGCAAAAGAATATTTTGAAAGCCAAAAGATGCATTCCGCATATTGTTATTCATGTTAATAAATCTTAATTTTAGAGATAAATATATACAAAAAAAAAAAAAAAAATATCTGCTACTTGTCTTGTAATGTGTGATTATCAGCTATTGCTGCAGCATGCAGATCCTCTCACCTTTCAATCTGTCTAAACAGAGAGAGGTGTGAAAGTGCCCCAGGTTGACCACACAGTTGGGGTCTGCAAAAGAGTCGTCAGTGCCTTCTCAAATACTTGGAAAAGACCAGTCATAAGCTTATCACTGAGACATCAACAAGATGGGGTTCTCAGTAACAAATTATTGAAAGGGTTATAGAGCAGGAGAAAGCTCTAACACAAGTTCTTCAAGCTGACAAAAAGACCAGACATTAGGCTTTAACATGGCAGGGCATGGATGTTCTTGAATCAGTGAACAAAGCATTAAGCCCTATCATGGAGTTCGCAGATGCCTTGTCTGGGAAACAAAACGTGAGCGTTTCACACTTGAAACCTGTGCTTCATCTTTTCAATGAGCAGGTTCGCCACAGGATGATGACACCCAGCTCACAAAGGACATCAAGGTGAGCATTCTTGACTATTTGAATGAGAAATATGCTGACCAATCCACCCAGGAGCTGCTTGACATGGCTTCCATTCTTGATCCTCACTTTACAATCACATACATAAATGTAGAGACTGAAGTGGACTACTTGAAGGTCAAAGCTGCTGCAGACACGGAGAGTCTTGCAGTTGAAAAGACAAAGTCTGCAGAGGGAGTCTCACTGCCACCAGCCGAAGCTGCTGAAGAGTCAGTACTTCCTGCTAAGAAGCAGAAGAGTTTGGGCAGCTTCCTTAAAATTGCATCACGCCAACATCACGCTGTTCGCCAGTCAGAGAGAGTGAGTCCATTGAAATGGAGCTTAACGGCTATTTACAGACAGTTGAAGTTGATGGTGAGAACAAAACCCTAGAATGGTGGTGGCAGCATGAGGCCAATTTCCATGAGTGGCCAGCCTGACAAAAGAATATCTGTGCATCCCTGCCACAAGTGCCCCATCAGAGCGGGCTTTTAGCACAAGTGAGTTATTTTCAACACATCTTGAGATCCCTTAGATCCCATTTGCGCTCCTTCAAGTGTTTTGAACGCAAGAACGCAACGATTGTGTTGTTGTCTGCTGAAGTGTTTTCTTCACTGTATAAACTGTGCGTTTCTCATACAGCTGAAGTTTCACTTACTGCCCTCTGGAGTAAACAGGTGGTACATTTCTCATGAAAGCGTTGCGATTAAATGCGTTAATTATTTTAACTTAAAATTAATCGCACGTTATTAACGCACTAAATCGACAGCCCTGATATATATATATATATATATATATATATATATATATATATATATATATATATAAAGACAGCAGTGTTAGAGAGCAGCGTGCCCAGTGAAAAAAAGTGGAGAGAGGCACATAAGAGGAGCGGTGCCAGGAAAAAGGTACTTAAAGGATTAAACACCCCTCAAGACAGCCCTAATACTCCAGTCAGACCAGAATCTCCAGTCAATTCTCAACCTGGGACTTCAAGGTCAGAACAGAAGTTTAGGTTGTTGAGGAATGCAAGTTAGTGTATGCACAGATCATAAGGATACATTTAAGTAAAGAAAGGTAAAGGAACTGTACCTGTACAATGAACAGTGACATAGGCATCACTTTTACCTGACAGGTATAATATATATGTAATTATTAAAAGGGTAACACTTTATAATAACCAGCATTATTAAGTCATTTATATCTATTAATTACTGGGTAACTACCCTCAAATAAGTTACTACTGTGAAATCAATAATGAAAGTATTTATATGGTTACAGTTAATGGCTGGTAATGTCTATTTTGCTACAGGTGAAATTATGAAGTGACAATATATTTATGTTTATATGTTTCTTTTAGGCAACATGTTCTTGGAAGAAGAAATAGGAGGGCTGTCCAAGCAAAATTAAACAGGGAGTTGCAGAAACTACAGGATCAGTTGAGGAAAGTCGAACAGCGAGCAGAAAAATACAGAAAGCAGCTCCAACGATTAAAAAAGGATCATCCATCTCCAAAATCCAAAGTCAACAAGTTGGGTCAGCAAATCTCAGGCACATCCCCAAGGAGAACCCTGTTGTTATATACAGCATTAGCTGAGGAATTGCATACCAAAGTACAGTGGCACAGTCCAGAGGTTGTGGGGAAATGGTGTGCCTTGGTGTACGACCACACCATCTACCCAGGGATCCTCCAAGAGGTGAATTAGAGCAACTGCCATGTGAAATGTATGCATACAGAGGGGGTAAATTAATTTTCTGGCTTCTGAGGGACAATCTCCTTTGGTATCCCTTCAAGGATATGCTGACTCTCATTTCTCCTCCAGAGAACGTTACCTCATGCCACATGACTATCACAAGAGAGGTATGGGATACGCCATGAAAATTAAATCTGAACATTATAACATCAGCTTTCTAAAATATTGATCAGTTCATGACTATTTTTTATGTGTTCGTTTAGTTTTGTTTGTCCATTGAATATTTGATCAGATCCAGTTTGTGGTCTTGTTGTTCTCATGTTAATTTTTTATCATTCCTACTCATCCTGTATATCTATATTGAAAATATATATAAAATATTATTAAACAAAATTCCTGTTGTCCTGAGGATTTATTTAGTAACATTTATGTCATGATTTACAATCAAAAGTAATGTATCCATTCAACCCTGTTTCTTTGTGCAACCCTCTTACTCTCATTTCAACCCTGTTACCACATCCTTTTTATTAAAATAATCTTAAATAATTTTCTCAGCTCACAAGGGTTTAACCTATTGTCCTTTTAATAGTTTGAATGAGCATAATGTATTTGAGAAATACATAAACCATTTAGCAACATTATATTATTGCATAGAACATTCCTATCATGGCTGTTAAAAATAGCAGTTCATTTTCAACTAATGTGAATAAAATAAATAAATAAATAAAGGGTTTGAATCGTCCATATTCTCAAATGTTAACTCAAAAGTAAAATGAGAGGGGGGAAATGCTTCAATAGACAGTTCACATGGTGTTACACTTGCACTGATGTCACAGTATACTACCCCAGACACAAGCTATAATAACAGCGAAATACCACATTGTTTTTTATTCAGTACAGTGAGGTTAGCTTTAATGTTAGCGTCCTCTCAGCCTTGTTGACGAACATACTGCTGTTCCCTACTAATGCAACATCTAGTCAACAAATTAATTACTTTATAATGATATGATATTGTGAACTCTAGTGTACTGTATACATACCTTTTCATTGTTGATGTTTTAAATCTGAAGTGTTACACTCCATGCAGAGTGTAGTCTCTGGTGTCAAAACAAACACCACAAGGCATAAGTGAAGTGATAGTTTTTTATTTAGCCTCAAGAGGAGGCTCTCATACTGTATAACAAAAATTGACCCTTCCCAGCTGATCCAGCACCGGACTCAATGGCAAAAACTATCAGTGTGGATATTTGCCGATAAACGGTAGTTCCAGAAATCTGTTATCGGTGCCGATTAATTGGCAAAACCGATATATCAGTAGACCTCTATTAAATACATAAACAGAAAATTATCAAATAAAGGGTCAATTTTTCAAAAGTGTTGATGCCTAAATTGTCCTCCAATTCTATAATGACCCAGAAATAACGGACATCCATCCGGATCGACAGAATAAGGTAAGACATAATTTAAGGTAAGACATAATTACAATATTTTTTTTTATTATTATTATTTTATTTGCGTTTTTGATATTATAATTGGCAAATTGAAAGGAATTTGACATTTTATGCCAATTATATATTGGTTTTGTGTGAGTGGCAAGGATTTACATGTTCATATAAGGTCCAGCTGCCAGTTCAGGAACATTTTACTAAGGGCTGAATTAAATACTTTATCGTGGGTTAAGATAATGTGGTAAAGTAACATTAAATTTGTTGTTATGTACTTAAAGTGTGACGAAGCTTTAAGTTATATTTCAGTATACATTTTGAATCTGAATATTTCTGATGCTGCAGGTTTTGCCACCGTTTGGAATTTAAATCGTGCAAAGCCAGAAATATTGACATACAAGATGCTTTTGTGTCGTGGGTAAGTAGAAAAGCACATATCTGTTTAGATACTAAAGACATGACTTCATGCATGTTTATCATGTTATGGATTTCTGAATGTGAAAATATTTATTTTTCCCCGTCTGTCGCTCACTTCGACGTTGTGTCGAAAAAGTGACACTAGGGGTCTCTCTTGAGCACCGAATATACCTATGATCTATGAAAAAAGGCCAATGAGAAGTTGGCAGACAGAATTTGCATGTCCCGCCCCCGGACATACAGGTATAAAGGCAGGGAAATACGTCTGTTTCATTCCGAAATTTTCTTCGGAGCAGATGGTCGTGTATGCAGTGAGCTGCGAGTCACACACCTGTTCCTCTTACCTCTGAGCGATCTACTGTTGGATCTACGGCGCACTTCAGCGGTTTTCTTCTTCTCTGCATGGAAGTGCAGTTTGCTCCTGGCGCTTAAGATTTATAAAGAGTGATTTTCTCTAAAAGAGTATTTTCCTCTAAAAGAGCAATACAAAGCTGCGTTGAACGTCCTTTTTAGGACGCGTCTTTATAAAGATGCCTTTCCACCCCTGTGTATTTCCTGGATGCGGTAGAGTGCTCTGCGCTTCAGACGGCCACAGGCGCTGTCTCGTCTGTCTGGGCTGCGATCACACCGAGGCAGCATTTGTGGATGTGAGAACATGACTATGGCAACGTTGCGGTAGTGGCTTTCCTTCAACTGAAGGAACGCCACTCCAGCTGCCCCCCGCATCGCTCCTTCTTCCCACGGGATTGAGGACGACGCAGCTGGCAATGGAGGCGATCTGGGGATGGCAGTGGGCTCGGTTTCACTGGGTACGCCCCCACGAACGACCTGCCCCCCGGCACACTCGTTGACTTCCATCCGGGCTCGAGGCAACAGCTGCATCGGAGAGCGGTCTGACGTCTGACACAGATGACTCGTCTGGGCTGGATGATTGGATGTGGTACCCACATTCTCAATAAAAGAGCTACTTCCATTGTCTCTGGGTCACCTGGTCTGTAAATGCCATTCTCACTCTGCCGCCACACCTCAACAGTCCCGGCATGCTGGACGCGGACCCCCTGCCTTCAGCCCCTCGACTGTTCCCTGGCAGGGTGGTTCTGACAAGACTAGAGGACGCCTCCACCGGACCTCCTCCTCAGTCACTAACCAGCCCCCTGCCAGGTGTGCGGAGCAAGGTAAGTGCTTCGAGTCTACAGCCCTTACGTCATCATACCCAAGAAATGGCGGCGGCTTACGACCGATCTTGGACTTGCGAGTTTTCAAAATCCCGTTCAAAATGCTCATGCAAAAACACATCTTAACTTGTGTCCGGCATCTAGATTGGTTTGCAGTGGTAGACCTGAAGGATGCGTACTTCCAAGCCTCAATATTGCCTCAACAACAACCCTTTCTACGGTTCGCGTTCGACGGCCAGGCGTATCAGTGCAAGGTCCTCCCCTTCGACATGTCCCTGTGGCCTCGCGTCTTTACGAAGGTTGCAGAGGCAGCCCTTGCCCAGCTCCGAGAAGCTGGCATCCACATACTCAACTACTTCGATGACTGGCTCATCCTGGCCCACTCCCAAGAGTTACTATTTGCCCACAGGTACCAGGTGCTCAGGCACCTCAGCCGATTAGGGCTTCATGTCAACTGGGAAAAGAGCAAGCTCGCCCCGGTTCAGAGCATCTCTTTTCTCCGCATGGAGTTAAACTCAGTCTCAATGTCAGCGCGCCTCACCAACGAGCACGCGCAGTCAGTGCTGGAATGCTTCGCCGCCTTCAGGCCAGGCACTGTGGTCCCATTAAAACATTTCCAGAGGCTCCTGGGGCATATGGCATCCTCTGCCATAAAAGTACACATTTCCCCCAGTGAGCCTTCTTGCACAGGTGCTGTGCAAGGTCAGGGAGGATGAGGAACAAGTCACTCTAGTGGCTCCCTATTGGCCTACCCGAGCTTGGTTCATGGACCTCGTACTCCATGCGACAGCCCCTCCCTGGCAAATTCCCCTGAGGAAATACCTTCTTTCTCAGGGTTGGGTCACGTTCTGGCATCCGCACCCAGACCTCTGGAACCTCCACGTCTGGCCCCTGGACGGGACGCGGAAGATCTAGCTGATCTACCACCTGCCGTCGTAGACACGATCAACCAAGCCAGAGCCCCTTCTACACCCTAAAGTGGCGCTTGTTCGTGAATTGGTGTTCTTCTCAGGCCAATGACCCCGAAACTTGCGCAGTCAGGTCAGTGCTCTCATTTCTGCAGGAGAGGTTGGCGGGGAGGCTATCCCCATCCACTTTGAAGGTGTATATAGCTGCTATCGCGGCCCACCACGACGCAGTAGACGGCAAGTCTTTGGGTAAGAACGACTTGATTATCAAGTTCCTAATAGGCGCCCAGAGGTTAAATCCCTCCCGGCCAAGCCTGTTCCCCTCCTGGGATCTCTCAATGGTCCTCTCGTGCCTTCAGAGACCCCCCTTTGAGCCGCTAGAATCAGTTGGACTCAAGACCATCTCCCTAAAGACGGCCCTGCTGATCGTGCTCACCTCCATCAAGAGGATTGGGAACCTGCAAGTGTTCTCTGTCAGCGACACTTGCCTGGAGTTCGGTCCTGCAGACACATATGTGATCCTAAGACCATGGCCAGGCTATGTGCCCAAGGTTCCTACCACGCAAAGGTAAAACCGTGCGCTTTTTCTCCCAGGCGATCCCACTCACTCGGCTCCCTGGATGACTCCTCCCTAGCCCTCTGGGTCCGCAATTCAGTGGATGAATTCGCCGACCCAATCCACTGCGGGTACTCAGATCTACCCTGTACTGGAATAGGTGCTCCACAGGTCAGGGCTCCTACGTGGACTTCTCCCCTGTGTGTATTTTCCGCTATACGGTCCCCTTACGAGCGGACCTGCATCTCCCTTGGGCAGTTCCCGCTGCCCCACGGTCGCCGTGTCTGTAGCAACTCCTCCCTCCAAAGAGGCGGGATCTACCACCGCGCCACTTCCCACATGTGACCTAAAAGCCCATGTAGTGTATGTCACCACTCTTATCTCCCCCTCGCTGGGCAGGTGTGGTCTCCGCAGGGTCTTTTCCACCTGAAAGAATAGGAAACTGGGTAAGACCCCCTCCCCCAATGCGCGTAAGGGCCCCAGCCGTTGACTCTATGCGAAAAACATAGAGAGAAAAGAGGCCCGGCTAGGCTCATCCCGTTCCCAGGTTGGCAAGCGTCACCTTGTTCCCCTGTCTAGGGTAACTATAAGGATTCTGACGACTTTAAGGGGCATTGGGAAGGGTACGTGCAGTCTGATACAGCTTGTCGTTTTGGCACGTCAAGCACCTGCCCGCTCCTGTGTCAGAATTACACGTACACGGCTCAGTGCATGGCGTGATTTAAATTGGACCCCTAGTGTCGCTTCTACGCAACGTCGAAGTTAGTGACAGACGGGGAACGTCTAGGTTACGGATGTAACCTCCATTCCCTGATGGAGGGAATGAGGCGTTGTGTCCTCCCAGCCACGTCGCTGAGCCGAGCCACTGTTGTGGCGGACCATTTCCAGCTCCTCAGAAAAATCCTGAATTAAACAGACTTATTTCCCCACCTTTATACCTGTATGTCTGGGGGCGGGACATGCAAATTCTGTCTGCCAACTTCTCATTGGCCTTTTTTCATAGATCAGAGGTATATTCGGCACTCAAGAGAGACCCCTAGTGTCGCTTCTTCAACACAACGTCTCGTTCCCTCCAACAGGGAATGGAGGTTACATCCGTAACCTAGACGTTTTCCATGCATTCTACTTATGTTGGTCCAGCTGTTAAAAAAAAAATCACAGAAAGTTTCCAGCATTTCACTGAGGCTCAGGTATGTGCTTCATATCATCAATGAGGGAATCATTGTTCTGACACTTTTGGACTGGGATACCACTTACAAGGATGGACTACTAGCATCGTAAAATTCGGGATTTGGCAACAGCACAAGAGCAGAAGGGAAAACCATCAGTCTCTCAAATGAGCAGCGCTGATATACAGTGGTAATCGAGTTGCGCAACCCATTTGAATTAAATACAGAATTAGCTGTTATACACCTATGTGATATGGAAATCTGTCTGTCTTGCTTTTGCTATTATTTTGAGGACAATTTAGAACTGACAAAATGCAGAAACTAGGATTGTACACTGTTGATATATTTGATTTTTTTTTTTTAAGAACTAGATGCCAGATAAGATGTAATTCGTATGTATTAAAGTTTTACTTTATTGTTCATTAAAACATTCAAAGATGATTATCTGTGAAAGACATTTGTTTAGTCAACCCATCTGTACACATATTGGTCAATAGATATTATTAACCCTTTCATAAGTACTGTCACACTTATGTGGTGGTTAATAACATCTTAAAAAGTGGAGACAAAACAGATCCCAATAACTACAGGGGAATCTTTATACCAGTAACTTAGAAAAAGTATTCTGTTCTATTATCAACAGATTTCATTTTTCATTAAAGAAAATAATGTCTTCAGCAAATCTCTAATTAGTTTACTTCCTGAACATCGAACCACTGACCACATGTTTACATTAAACACATTAACAAACATGTACACCAAAAGAAAGAGGGCAAAATATTTGTATGCTTTGTAGATTTCAAGAAGGCCTTTGCCTTCATGAAGGTTTATTATATCAAATTATTCAATGTGGCATAGGGGGTAAGGTATAAGACATAATTAAAAATATGTTCACCCAAAATAAATGTGCTGTAAAAATTGGTCAGAAAAGAACAGAACATTTTTCCCAACATTGAGGGGTAAGAAAAGGCTGCTTCCTCAGCCCGACTCTATATAACATTTATATGAATTAATTATCAGACCTGCTGGACTTATCCATGTCCACAGAAAGACACCAAATTACCTCCTAATACCTCTCAATTTAAATAAAAAAAACTAATGTTACAATTTTGGATTAACTTTAACTCTATTTCTAAAGATGCCCTTCAATTTAAAGCACTGAAAACACAAGAACTCAATCCATGAATTCCTTTCTGCCTATTAGTGTCACAACTCAAGCACCCAAACAAACAAAGCACCCAAAATCAACTCAAAACAACTTATAAGATTAAAAGAAATAACGAATCTCCAAACCGATATATACATGGAACATTGGAGGGAACAAACAAAAACACAAACAACATTACCTTAAACTCAACAAAGGGTGCAGACTTGCTGAATATCTTTTCTTGGTCAGAAATGCCAATCATCAACAATTATTAACCAAATACAGACTAAGTGACCACAAACTGGCCATTGAAATATGAAGGCATAAAAAGACATGGCAACCTAAAGAAGATCGAACATGTGTCCGTTGTAAATCAGGTGAAGTAGAGACAGAGGTACACTTTCTTATTCACTGTGAAAAATACTCACAACTCAGAGATTCATTATATATTAAATTACAACAATTTATCCCACAGTTTCATTACCACAGTGGAAATGACATACTGACAATCTTTCTTGGTGAAGGACCCACTTCACCCTTAGTGGCCGATCACATTAATAAATGACAGACAATGAAATGAACAAACATCCAGCACCTGTTTCAGCAGTTTAGTTTAGCTACTGTTATTTATTTATTTATTATTATTATTATTATTATTATTATTATATTTATTTACATTTTACTGTATATGTCAAGCACAATTATATGTCTTTGTTTCCTTAGTTGTTCCTTGGTAGTTTTGTCTCATTGTTCATGTACATTTGACTGTATTCACTTATTTGTTTTTCTTGTAATGCTTTGGCAATATGTACTTCCTGTATGTCATGCCAATAAAGCAATTTGAATTTGAATTGAAATAGATTTAGATATGTGTAGTGTAAAATTATACAATAATAATAATGGGGAAAAAAAATAGGTATAAAAATACATTTTTAGGTTAATTCTACCCAATATTTAAAAAGTAAATTTAGCCTATTTTACAAAGATGAACTAACTATCTAAGTTAAGTTAGCTAGACTTTACCTGATATTCTTAACCTATATATCATATGCTAAAATTGAGAAAATTCACTCAAAGCAAGTTTGGTGTTAGTATACCTAGATTGTTTAAAAGGGAACTGTTATATTTGACAGGGTTTCCCAAAGCACTAAGTAGAACGTTAGTAGCACTTAAGTAGTACTTAATCTTTAAGGCACGTTTCCCAAAAGCATCGTTCGTAAAGTAGTTAGTAAAAACTTTCATAAAAAGTCAATTAAGTGCAGCTTTAACATATCTTTTTCTCATCTTTCACCATTTATCAAAGTCAATGGGACTTTTATTAAATTGTGTTAACATATTTTGATTATTAGAAAGCCATTGTAAACTATTTCAGAGGATCAAAAAAAGTGTTGAAAAAAATCGCTATGAAATAAATAGCTAGTCTCCGCAGTCTGTGCATGTGATGCGATTGGTCTAAATTTACATGACATAATACAGAATCACTTTAAATAAATAGGCCTAAATAAATCATTAAAATATGCTTAACAAAGGAGATTAGAGTGAGAGTGTGCAATGAAACATTCCCTCTCTCTCTTCATCCTCTTCTTCATTCCTCCAATGGCTAAATGGTTCATATGGTCAAATGGTTCAAATCAGCACACCTGTATTCTTTTTACAAGGCAGTATCAAATTGCATGTTGAGTAATTGCAGTTTAAAGGCTACAAGTACACAGTGCCTTGAACTCTAACCAGATGATCTATTAATATTAAGATGAGTAGTTCAGTACTGATGTCCATCATTTTAATCCTGTTCTTTGTGTGCATTTGTTCAGTTTCCAGCCAATGTAACAAAACCTTAGGCTACACGAGAGAGCCCCATATGATTCACATTGTGTGCATTCATGTTATTTTCATTTATTTCGTCACATGCATTAATCTCTATAATTGAGCATCATTACATCTGAAACTTTGTCTTGCTATCATTATTTCTTTAAATAAATTCTGTAATAGTTAATAAGTTAGTAAGTGCCTCGACAATGTTACAAACAACTTCCATGTTTGTTAGTATTTCCACATTATTTTCATATTGAGAAGACAAACTCCTGGACATACTGGCCAATGGAATCAGCACCTTTGGACTGGACAGCTCCTGTAACGTAGCACTTAAATTCTACTTTGTAACGAGCGATGGGTGGGATTTCCGGTAACGTTGCAACTTAAGCTTTTACGATCATCTTAACTAACGTCGCTTGTTATTTTACGGTAGAGTAATGCCTGTTTCCCAAACCAGCACGTAGATTGCTTGTTATAAAGTTTAATTTAAGTGCTTTGTTACGGGTGCTGTCCAGTCCAATGGTGCTGATCACATTGGCCAGTATGTCCAGGAGTTTGTCTTCTCAACATAAAAATAATACAGAAACACTAACAAACATGGAATTTTTCTGTAACCTTGTAGCGGTCCCGACATTTATTAACTTTTACATAATTTATTAAAGAAATAATGGTGGCTTTAGTAACACAGAGTTTCAGATGTATTGATGCTAAATCTTAGAAATTAATGAAAGTGACGCAATGAATGCATGTAACGCGATGTGAATAATGAGGGGCTCTCACGTAGAGTAAAGTTTTGATACATTGGCTGGAAACTGAACAAATGCACACAGAACAGGATTAAAATGATGGGCATCTGTACTGAACTACTTATAAAAATATATAAATATTAACGTCTCGGTTACTGTTGTAACCTCCGTTCCCCGAGGGAGGGAACAAGACATGTGTCGAAGGAAGTGACACAAGGGGTCTTCTCGGACACCGAATAGTACCTTTGAACCTGAGAAAAGTTCAAGGTCAAGTTGGCAGACAGAATTTGCATGCCCCGCCCCGGACATACGGGTATAAGGGGAAGCGGGGCAGTGAATGCCAGTCAGGATTTTGCACTGAGGAGCCGAAGGATGAAGCACGGCCATTTACAGTGCTAGGTCTAGTGCCGTGGCAGGAGGGACACTACGTCTCATTCCCTCCCTCAGGGAACGGAGGTTACAACAGAAACCGAGATGTTCCCCTTCTGTCTCTCTCGACTAGCGTCGAAGGAAGTGACACAAGGGGTCCATATAAAAACGCCACGCACTGACCGTGTGATTTGACTGTCGGAGCAGGGGCAAAGCAGGCTATTGTGTGTTAGAGGCACCTGAACCGAATGCACCTTCATACACCTTCAAGGTGGAGGGGGACATCCTCCCCTCTGACCGAACTGCGCATCTCTGTGGGTATTCGGCTCGGGAAGAACACCAATTCGTGAACAAACGCCACTTTAGTGCGTAGAGTTGCCTGGTTGAGGGAGCTCTGGCTTGATTGATCATATATACGACATCAGGTGGTAGATTTACTAGATCTTCCGCGTCCCGTCCAGGGGCCAGACATGGAGATTCCAGAGGTTTTGGCCAGCGCATCTGTCCCAAGGGGAGCATCCATCAGCGAATACCAGAGCGGGCAATGGGAGTTGTCCTGGGAGGCAAAGAGGTCTACTTGTGCCTTGCCAAATCAGTCCCAAATGAGCTGGACCACCTGGGGTTGGAGCCTCCACTCTCCGCTGGGCGAAACCTTTCGCGACAGCGCGTCCGCCGTCGTGTTGCGGTTGCGGACCTGAGTCACGGCTGACTCCAGAGGAGGAGATGGCGGGTGAGTTGTGACATATGGCGAGAGTGCACGCCGCCCTGGCGATTTATGTACGCTACCGTCGCAGTGCTGTCTGAGCGAATCAGAACGTGCTTGCCTCGGATTAGTGGAATAAACCTCCGTAGAGCAAGAATAACAGCCATCAACACTAGGCAATTGATGTGCCAACGCTGCCGGGGACCTTTCCAGGTGTCAGCGGCAGCATGCTCGTTGCACACGGCGCCCCAACCCAGTTGAGAGGCTCGCAGGAAGCAGAGGTCTGTCCACGGGTTGAAAGTCTGACGGCAGGTGGGGGTGATTGCCACACGATGCGTGCCATGGTGCCATGCCCATCTCGGGACTCGAGTCTGTAGCCAGTGCTGTAGCGGTCTCATATGCATCAACCCGAGCGGCGCAAACGTGGCTGAGGATGCCATATGCCCCAGGAGCCTCTGGAATTGTTTTAGAGGGACCACTGTGCCAGGCTTGAAGCAAGCGAGGCACCTGAGCACTGACTGAGTGCGCTCATTGGTGAGACGCGCTGTCATTGAGACCGAGTCTAACTCCATACCGAGAAAAGAGATGCTCTGATCCGGGGTGAGCTTGCTCTTTTCCCAGTTGACCTGAAGCCCTAGACGGCTGAGATGCCTGAGCACCTGGTCCCTGTGAGCGCATAGTAACTCTCGAGAGTGGGCCAGGATGAGCCAGTCGTCGAGGTAGTTGAGTATGCAGATGCCCACTTCCCTTAGGGGGAAGAAGCGGCAAAAGCGGCCTCTGCGACCTTGGTGAAGACACGAGGGGACAGGAACAGGCCGAAGGGGAGGACTTTGTACTGATACGCCTGGCCGTCGAACGTGAACCGTAAGAAGGGTCGGTGTCACGGCAAAATAGAGACGTGGAAGTACGCGTCCTTCAGGTCTACCACCGTGAACCAATCTAGCTGTCGAACGCAGGTGAGAATCTGCTTCTGCGTGAGCATTTTGAACGGGAGTCTGAGCAGGGCCCAGTTGAGAAATCGCAAGTCCAAGATTGGTACGATGAAGTAAGGGCTGTAGAGACCCTTCTTCATCTCGGCTGGAGGGACGGGCTCTATCACGTCCTTGAGGAGCAGTGTAAAAATCTCTGCTCATAAGGCACTGGCTTGTTGGCCGCGCACTAGAGTGGAGCGAATGAAATGAGGCGGGAGCCGGGCGAACTGAATCGTGTAGCTGAGTCGGATGGTCCTGGCCAACCAGCGCGACGGGTTGGGAAGCGATAACCACGTGTCCAAACTCCGTGCGAGGGGGACTAAGGGGACGATCACTTTTGATGTACCGGGCGGGGCTTCGCGGTGGGGGGGAGCAGGTAATAATGTGTTGGGAGGCAAAAGCGCGTCCTGAGGCTGAGTTGCTGAGAAAAGACTCAAAGCACTTACCTTGCTCTGCACACCCGGCAGGGGGCGGGTTAGAGACTGAGGAAGAGGTCCCGGGAGGGCGTCTTCGAAACTTGTCAGCGCTGGTTAGACTTATCTAGTTAGACTTCAAGGCACTGGGAAGATTTAACTCCTACTGAGGCACTGTGTACTTGTATAGCCATACTGCCATTATGCAGCATGCAATTTGTTAAAAGACTATAGGCAAGCCTATTTGAACCAGCCATTGTAGGAAAGATGAAGAGGAGGAGGAAGATAGAGCGAGGGAAGCTCTCATTGGAAAATCTCTCTCTATATTCTCCTTTGTTAATTATTAACTTATATACAGTATATACACTCACCTAAAGGATTATTAGGAACACCTGTTCAATTTCTCATTAATGCAATTATCTAATCAACCAATCACATGGCAGTTGCTTCAATATATTTAGGGGTGTGGTCCTGGTCAAGACAATCTCCTGAACTCCAAACTGAATGTCAGAATGGGAAAGAAAGGTGATTTAAGCAATTTTGAGCGTGGCATGGTTGTTGCTGCCAGACGGGCCGGTCTGAGTATTTCACAATCTGCTCAGTTACTGGGATTTTCACGCACAACCATTTCTAGGGTTTACAAAGAATGGTGTGAAAAGGGAAAAACATCCAGTATGCGGCAGTCCTGTGGGCGAAAATGCCTTGTTGATGCTAGAGGTCAGAGGAGAATGGGCCGACTGATTCAAGCTGATAGAAGAGCAACTTTGACTGAAATAACCACTCGTTACAACCGAAGTATGCAGCAAAGCATTTGTGAAGCCACAACACGCACAACCTTGAGGCAGATGGGCTACAACAGCAGAAGACCCCACCGGGTACCACTCATCTCCACTACAAATAGGAAAAAGAGGCTACAATTTGCAAGAGCTCACCAAAATTGGACAGTTGAAGACTGGAAAAATGTTGCCTGGTCTGATGAGTCTCGATTTCTGTTGAGACATTCAGATGGTAGAGTCAGAATTTGGCATAAACAGAATGAGAACATGGATCCATCATGCCTTGTTACCACTGTGCAGGCTGGTGGTGGTGGTGTAATGGTGTGGGGGATGTTTTCTTGGCACACTTTAGGCCCCTTAGTGCCAATTGGGCATCGTTTAAATGCCACGGCCTACCTGAGCATTGTTTCTGACCATGTCCATCCCTTTATGGCCACCATGTACCCATCCTCTGATGGCTACTTCCAGCAGGATAATGCACCATGTCACAAAGCTCGAATCATTTCAAATTGGTTTCTTGAACATGACAATGAGTTCACTGTACTAAAATGGCCCCCACAGTCACCAGATCTCAACCCAATAGAGCATCTTTGGGATGTGGTGGAACGGGAGCTTCGTGCCCTGGATGTGCATCCCACAAATCTCCATCAACTGCAAGATGCTATCCTATCAATATGGGCCAACATTTCTAAAGAATGCTTTCAGCACCTTGTTGAATCAATGCCACGTAGAATTAAGGCAGTTTTGAAGGCGAAAGGGGGTCAAACACAGTATTAGTATGGAGTACCTAATAATCCTTTAGGTGAGTGTATATACAAATTAAAACTGCAGGGTCACATTAATCACATATGTCTTCTTAAATAATCTGTTTAATAAGAACTTATTGTCTTTCTATTACAATTATTGCTATTTGGGTTATATACAATTATTACAATTATGCTTATCTAAGAATGGTAATATAACACTATAATGTATTATAAATGTAGACCTATCACATTGCATGCACAGACTGTCTATTTTTTTCATAGTGATTTTCAACACTTTTAACCTCTGAAATAGATTACCATTGCTTTCCAATGATCAATATTAATACAATTTATTAAATGTGCCATTGTCCTTCATAAACTGTGAAAGATGGCAGAAAGATATGTTTAAGTTGACCTTAATGGACTTAAGAGCGGTTTAATGCCCTTGTTAATTTACAAAGTTTTTAAGAAGTACTTAGATAACGATGCTTTTGGGATACACTCCTTAGAGATTAAGTACTACTTATGTGCTACTAACATTCTACTAAGTGCTTCGGGAAAACCAGCCAAAACATGTGCTTGCTTGGGAAACAGGCGATAGTACATCATAAAATAATGAGCGACGTTCGTTAAGATGATCATAAAAGTTTAAGTTGCAACATTATCGGGAAACCCAGCCAAAGTAAAGTAAGATGATCATAAACAATTAAGTTGAAACATTATCAGGAAACCCAGCCAATGTTTGTTGACAGTACAAAAAGGGTAAAAACACAGATAAAGAGAAAGATTTTAGAGATTTTGACATATTTATTTTTCTTTGTTCTGAGGTCAGTGTCAACAGGAGGTTACCACACAAAAAACTCAAATTAGGGAAGATGGGAAAACTTTATTTATAGCACAACTTTCGAGCGCACAGCACAGAGAATGGGGCTTGAACTGAACAAGGAATTAAGCGGTTGACAGTAGCCTTACATCCCAATTAAGAGTGAATTCAATTTGCACAGAAATACCTCATTAAGTGCAATAATAATAATCCACTTCATAGCCAAAGCTAACACTAATACCAACATATCGTTTACTTTGTTTGAAAAGTACAGTATAGTTAAAGTGTTAAACACAAAATATAGCATTTGCTAATGGTTATTATTGTAATTTCTAAAGGTTTACTAACTGTTATTATTATTATTATTAATATTATTATTTATTAACATGCTTTGTTGACAAACATGGCAAATGGTATCTCCTGTCTCTTATCTCTTTTGCTTGCCTTCACATCATTTTCCCAGAATTGGCTGAAAGGAGATGAGCGATCGACATGGGTTGGTGTGCTCATGCACTTTAATGAATTTTAACAAAAGAACAAACTCTCCACTTCGCCACTGTGACTCATGTATTACTAAAATCCTTGTGGTTTAGAGCATGCAGATACAAAACGCTTAAGCAGTGTTTCTCAACTGGGTCACAGGTTTATTTGGACTGTGTGGCAGAAAGCAGGTAGGAACATGTTATGGTTCCCCCATTGAAACATGATAATTAGGACTAGGCCAATTTAATGATTGCATGCAAAAGACTTCTCAGCAATGCTATATTTTCATGGTGCGATTAAGCTTGTTTTTCATGTGACTGTACAAAAAAACTTGCTTCAGTGATCTGGTCTAATGTACTGTAGCTTTGGAATGGATTCTAGTGAGAATTGTCTATTTTAAATCGCTATGGGTGAAGTCAAACATCTCAAACAGGCAGCCCCAGACAGTTGTTTTTCTTTTAAAATTACTCATCATCACAATTACAAAATGTTTCATAATTTTACAGTTGTAACAGTAACCTGTGCTCATATGTCAGTGCACTGTATATCTAAGGTAATGTAAGGGCTTTTGTTTAGGACCTTCAAGTGACACAGTTCTGGGAGCTTTACGTGTATGCACTCCTTTATTCTTATGACTTTGCCATGCAGATCTCTAAGATATTTTTCAAAAGTGCCAAAAGACCTTTACATTGTACATTTTTATTCGATTATTTGTGTTGAGAATTTTAACCCAGGCGATGACGTGATGGGTTTTCGCCATCCCCTTGTCTCACCACCTGTAGATTATTAGTAATTAAATCTCTATATTGATTGACTGCCTCTATATTCCTGTGATTGCTGCATCAAAATGGTGAATTTGATTATGGCGACTTCTCGTAAGGTGGCAGTTGTTGCGTTTCAATCAACATCTTCTTTTATGGAATGTTTGACCACATGCTACCAGAATACAAATGGAAAAATGGAAAATGAGAATGTGAGCTGAAAGTGTTTTAATGGGCATACCATCCTGATAGCATATATCCAAAAGAATTGAACATTATTATACGATTATTAAGATCTAACAATTTGCTTTGCAAACCCTATGCAGGCTTTGCATATTCACCTGTATTTCATGATCTCAATTTGTCGAGCTTCGATTGTGATGAATATATTATGTCGCAGCTAACTAATAATACCAATTGACATTTTAAAAACACATCCACGCACAAAAGCCAGAACTTGAAATGACACTTAATGCTCGAGCAAGCCTAATTTTAACTGCAGCATGACTGTTTTGTGAAATGAATATCTCCCGAACAGATCAAAAATCTTTAATTTTCATATGAATCTACCAAGGAGGACTATAATACCTGGAAAAAATCAATCTAATATTTATTAAAATTTTACTTGCAGTAAATGTAGTTTTGTCAGGGTACACGGTTATGCTGCATTCCATTCAAGTTGGATGTGGGATATTCTTACTTGATATCGCCAACCATAAATCCATTCCATTCCCCGATATTCGGAAGATTACTTGCAAGGAAACAAAACTGCAATGCTAACGTTATTTTAGCAGGGGTTTGACTCTAATTAGAGATGTCTCCTAGCAACCCAACTGATAAACAATGCTGCAGCGCTAGCATTTGTGCTACAGATTTCTTATAAAAAGAGATTATAATTTACCAAGTTTTATACACCTGTTTCTGCAGCAGGCGTTTGTTAACCCAGATTTAATATCATGTAATGTGGAAACGAATTATTAAACTAAATATTAATTACAAAAGTGAATGTTTATCACTTACGTTGTATTTGTCCCTGAGTGTCGACATGTTTGTGTGACATCATGCCCCTGCATCTCAGTGAAATCTGAGTTGAGAGCCTACAAGTTGTAATTCTGATTTAAAGACACATTCTATTGCACTTTTCCAAGTTGGAAGTTGAAAAATCTGACTTTCCGAGTTGAATGGAACACAGCACTACTTTTCAAAACTGACACTGAGTGCTCAAGCAGTCTAATTTACGCTTAGGAAACTCCTGATGTTGCTATAACAATGCAAAAAGCATTTACCAATTTACTTGAAGTGAAAATCTGTCCTCCTTTCCTGTTTAATAAATTAAGCAATCACACGATAGTGCAGAACAGAGAACATTTTAAATTTTCTTGTTTTTAATCCATAAGGATCTCTTTCTTAACGGCAATACCAGCAGTGATAACAGCTGATTCATCAGCAAGATCTTGCGCTCTTTGCTTTCAAATTACGTACATCACTTAATGCGTGATTGTGTCACTCAACACCAGCTAGAATGCCTCGACCGGGACATATCCTAAAGACCAAACCAACCAAGAATAAATAAATCAATCTGATTGGCTGATGAATCTGACAATCTGACTATAGTTGCCCATTCATTTGCATTGTTGAGGGATTCTATAGAAATTCTGAAGACCTGAGGGGGTGGAGCTCAAACTCACACACTGCTTTGGGCATGTGATTTGTGAAACAGTTGTCACACTTTGCTTGTAAGCATCAAGGAATACATTCTGACTGGATAAACTATTTGTTTGTAAGAATATAGAGGAAGAATATAATGCTGAAGCGCCCAGTGCTGTTCTCTGCACTCAACCGGTGCAAGAGGGGGAGAAGCCACTGTAATGCGTTGTAAATCCAACAGCTTCACTGAACTCAGAGATGAATGGATCGGCAGAGTAATTCAGCTTAGTGAATACAACCGCTCGGCTCCAAAGAAGAATTCTGAATGAGTGGTTGCATTCCAGCTCCTTATATACCCGTATGTCTGGGGGAGTGCCATGCAAATTCCACTTACCAATTTTCATTGGCCTTTTCTCAAAGATCAGATATGTCTGGGGCTCCCAGGAGCCACCCCTAGTGTCACTACATCGACACAAAGTTGAGTGGGTAATAGAAAGGGAACTTTAAATTGCCCATTGCCAGCAGGAATGATTCAATTTGATTAATTATTGTCATTGTGTTTAGATAGGGAGCATCAGTAATTCCTGTATTTCAAGTGGATCTTTACACTACTTTGAGACTGACAGCACACAGGCAGCAAGAACAAAGCTGAGAATAGAGGGACAGCATCTGCTGTGGAGAAGAGAGTTTCATAAACCTCTACAACAGCTGGAGGATGCATATCTGCCTGCTCCCAACAGAGAGGTGAAATCAGAGTGAAGAGAGAAGTGAGAGGGAACCACAGTGTAAGACCAGGGGGGGAATATTGCTTGCAAGTTGTACCACAAGAACTATCAAATTATTATAGCAATACACTGCATATCATCATTAAGGCTGTTAGAATATACTGAATAAAAATAAACAAGTAAATAAATGAATAAATAAATAAAACACATCTTTTATACAATAATTTACCACTACATTTAGGGGTTTTGTGATATATATATATATATATATATATATATATATATATATATATATATATATATATATATATATAGTAATTTCTATAATATTTAGATTTTACATTATTTGACTTTGTAGGGTATTTCAAACCAATTAATTTTTCCAAGTGGAGTGAGGTCAGACTATTTCTATATTGTTTGGTGCTCTGTGACCGATTTTGACGAATGTTCATGCAGCTCATCCAAAAACAGTTCAGAGTCTGTAAATCTCCAAAAATTACAAAAAAACAAAAATAAAACTGCAAAAGTAGTCCACACATTTACACAGGGCTAGAAAGAAGGTTGAAACGGTTGAGTCATGGAACTGTTTGTGAACATTTGGACTCCTGGGACAAGTGTTAGCTAAATTAACATAGAAGCGTCTTTTGAAATGTTTCTTTTCTTGTTTTACATTTGATTTGAGAATATAAACTGGCTACATCTTTTGACTTTATAATGTTACACACATTTGTTAACAGCCAGATATGTTCTTTGCAATAAACTATTGCTTTAATGGTGCTGAGTGGTTTATATTGATTGCTTATGTACATAGGAGACAACATCAATTAAATAATCTGATGTCTCGAATATTTTTACCCCTATCTGGAATAATGATTTAAAATGTTTAATATAATTTGAAAACTGGAAGTATTTCAGTGAAAATTTGAATTCATTTCCTCAGCCCCGTTGACAGCACTAAGCAGCATATGGAAGTACAGTGCAGCACTGTGAGCAAGAGTGTTACCCACTAGGTCTGTTTATTTTGAACAAGAGGGGCGAACGGTTATGGAATTTAACACGGAAGTATATTACTGAACTGATGTGGATTGATAGAAAGGAGCCTGTCTCTGCGTGTGATGGTGCGAGGAACTGGATGACGGGGAAAAATTATGTGCATTGAAAAGTCAAAAGAAGATCGCAATGTATGTAACTGTAACATTTTAAATAAAATATTTTTTTTAGAATTTTGGTGGCATTTTTGCCACAAGTCCCCATTCATTTCCAACACTATTGGCACTGTATCTTTCCAAGGTATTTAAAAAGATTTTTTTAGACATATAGCAGCAAGTAAACAAGATATCCCCACATACTGTATGTCAAACTACACTTGTGTTAATATTTGACACAGATTAAAACTACCTTAAAAACAAGTGAAGTTTGAGTGGTTAAGCGTGTTCAGACGGATCCCTCAAATATGAATGAACGGCTCCTTTCCAGAATAAAATGAAATATACAGAAAATCACAGTATTACAGTTCTTGTGCAGTGACAGGGCAGAAAGTCTTGAAGAAGCTAGAGAAGAGAAGACACCGGACGCAGTTCATGCAAGCTGCTGTGCTCATGATGCTGTGCCCTGCGAGCTTCCGTCATGCCGTGCACGGCGCATTTTACTTTATAAAAACTTTATTTTTTCCCAAAAATTCAGAAATATTATGTATTATTTGTACTTTGTAATTGTGGTGCAAAATAACTGTAGCAAAGTTGATTAATTATTTTTTATTCAATGCAAGTAAAAGTACTCTTAATTATTTCTATTTAAAAAAGATACTCAAGTACTGTACCGAAAGTAGTTAGAATTCGTTACTTTCCACCTCTGGGAGCAGTTAAATATGAGACACTCACTTTTCTGTCAACAGACTATAAAACAATAAAGAATGTGACATTAAAAATGTGTTATCAGTAATTCATGTTTGATGACTGATACTTCCCTCAGCAGTATTCACTGCCCTGATTATTCAGCAGCAGTGCAAAGTGTGCCAACTGTATGTTGAAGGGGGTTCAGGCTTTTTTAACACTTACCTAACCTTCCCTGAACCCCCCAACCTACCCCAGGCAAAGAATGAAAAAATTACATGCTCAAGCCCAGATCAGTATGAAACAGTATGGTACTGTAAAGGCCTCTGCACACCAAACGTGAATTTTGACTGCAATTTCTCACCGCGATTAATATTTTGATTTGATACAACAGATAATTTTGAAGTCATTCAAACTTGGAGCAAACATTCTTGTGCCAACAAAGCAAAGCTGTTTTTTTAACAGTGAGTGTGCCCTAGTGATGGGAAGTCTGATTCATTTCCATGAACCGGTTCTTTCAAAAACCGTTTCATCACGTAATGACGTCACTTGTATGTAATTCTAAAATCCTGATGTCGTGGTTTTCACACTCAAACATTTAAATAAAGCCATAAGTGAATGCATATTGCTGATTGTTATCTTTTATTCAATTAAGTCATTATAATAGTGGTGTTTATTGTCATCAGTGTCTCATACAGTATTCCTGCATGTCGAATGCGAGTGACAAATATTGATTATATCTTGGATGTAATTCAAACATTAAAGTTTTACACCAAAAGCAACCAACAGACACTAAAGGAAAAGCACATATGTAGACGGTCTAAAGCATATAAAGAAAATAAACCCTTAATAACGCTTATAAATAAAAAACTCTTAATAAACTCACAAGTAACCATGATTCAGCTAATAACATCTAAAATATAAACTGCATGCACAATAAACAATAGTAAAATTCATTTACATAAAATAATAAACATTTTATTTAATAAAACTTTTCATAAGCATATTTCCAAAATGTTTTGCTTGCCATTAAAGAAACTTACATTTCGCCCCTGGCTTTTTCAAGTCCTCTGTAAATGCATTCTCATAGTATCTGCAGCTCAGTCATCAGACTCCTCTGTAATCCTCTGCAAACAGTTAGACGTGCTGCGTAGCCAGAACAAGTACTTTAGCAATATCTTGTGTCATCAACCTGGAACTAAAGTTTGATTCAGTTTGATTTTGTGAACCAGCTCAACAGGTTTCTTGCTGGGAATCGCTCAAAAGAACAATTAGTTCAAGAATCGGACATCACTAGTGTGTCAATTTTTTTCTTTGCCCGGTTGTGAAATGATCTGACCAATAAAATATGAGCTTTGGATCACGTATCAGGAGCCACTATAATTACTAAAACCAGCGCAACAGGTGGTGCGTCATTTGCATGAAATTCCTTAAAAACTTATTTTCTTATATGGGTTCTCTGAACATGTAAATGATATTGCTGCATCACTGCCTTGCATCCCCTTAAACAAATTCAGATCTTACATGGATTGTATTTATAAATTATTCCATATTACTGCATTTTGCCTTTGCATTTCATCTTATGCGAGTTCTCTTATATCTCTAATATAATATATATTGTGCCATCTTTGCCTTTTTGTCACTTTTTTAAATAAACATCTTTACAGATCTGAAGTGTTTTGCTTTGCCAAATATTAATAATGCACTCTGTATTAATGTCTGTGTATCAAAATACATTTAGTAGCAGGTAAGTAAGGTTTATGCATTACTTTATTGGGATAAAACCTGTGCTGGATTTGAGCTTCTTTCAAAGCATATGCTAAATATTCAGTCGACTGAAGCTTCACACCTCATGGATCATGCATATGTGTTGTTGGTTTGACACAGGCTTCAACATAGGCTTTGGAATCAAACATCACATCATTATTTGTAATTACATATTTACTCTTTTGATCTGCATCTCGTGGAATGTGTCAGTCCATTGACCTTTCAGTCATCTAAGATCTCTGTTTCAAATAGTAAGATAACCATTTATGGCATTTTCTGTTCCTAAACTTTTTTATAAATATTATTTGACCTATTATCAACTTTTCATATATTTCATAGTTCTCAATTAACTGAAATCCTTTATCCCCCTTCTTCTGGAACACCAATCTATGATATTTAATTTTCATGTGTACTGTAATTTTCCCTTTGGTTTTCTGGTAAGCGCACCTATGCTCGCCCCTTTTTGCAAGGGCCATATGCAAAGAATGAAACTTCTTGTCTATGCTTCTACACAGCTGAAAGGAGTAAACATTTTGTAACTGCAAGTCTCCTTCTCTTCCAACACATTCACACTACACTGACACTTACCACCAGGGCTGGACTGGTAATCTGGCATTCTGGCCATTTTCACTGAGGCATGTCTTTCGAGCCGTGCTTCTAAGTGTCTAACACTGAAAATGTGGCTTATAAATAAAGCATTTATTTTCACTTCACATTGCAAATCATTATCTTTTCAGGGGTCTTACATAAACAATGTTCACCCTCATTGTTGGCTCAAATGCAAAACATTGTTTATACTTGGGCGAGGGTATTGTGCAAACAACGTCACCCTTATAGTATGCTAAACATTTATCCTTTTGCAAGGGTATTGCACAAACAATGTCACCCAAATTGCAGGGCTCAAATGCAAATGTTGTTTATCCTTCAGCAAAGGGAATATCACAAACAACAATCACCCTTATTGAAGGGCTTAAACAAAACATTTTGTTCATCCTTTGGCAAGGAAATTGCACAAACAGTGTATGTCTTTTTCAAAGGGCTCAAACACAAACATGGAATTTCCTTCTGCAGGGGTATTGTACAAAATACGCCCACACTTTTCACAAGGGCTCAAACACAAATCATTGTTTACCCCTCTGCAAAGATATTGAACAAACAAGGTCCACCCATACGCAAGGGCTCAACAGTTCTCATAAGGTAGCCTACCCTTCTGCAGGGTATGGTACAATAGAAGGATTGTTTGTACAGTCAATCATTCCGTGTGTTTTCTGATAGAAATGTAATTGTAAGCATAGTTCAGCAGGAATATTTAGGATCTTTATGCATTCATTCAATTCACGCATCTAATTTAAATCACAATCTAGCTTTATAAACTCTGCACAGCTGTCTTTCATCGGTCTTATGCCTCCATTGTTTTCAGCACTCCATTGTTTGCGTCACTTTCTATGTGAAAGGTCCATTTGTCAGCGATTCGCCTCTCACAGGCGCGTCACTAGACCCCTTTTACTGGGGAACGTGCCCCAGTATAAATCTGCTGTGCTCCAGCAAATGCTCAAGTTTGAGTTTGAACAATTTACTTAATTTGTCAGTGCATTCATTTAGATTGATAATCCCAGAAAAAAATAAATGGATTATCTAAATGCAATGGAGTAACCCACCCAATCAACGCTTCTAAAAGCAACACAGTTTAACCGAAAATACAAATCTGATGCATGCTCACAGAAATACATGTCTATTGCGGCACGCACCTGTGCGCTTGCTATAACCAAAGCCACTGCAGTGCGCACAGCCACACACACAAGTCCAGTGGCCAGTTGCACCAGATATACGTACGTTACAATTTAGCCTATTTGTGGCGTAAATAGGCACTAAGTCACAATTTACGCACTACTAAATATTTGAGCGTTGCACCATTAAACTTAGGTAGAATGTAAGAATGTAAGTAAATTTTTAGTTCTGGAAGTCTCCGACCAGGAGTAAATGATGGAATTAAAAAGCAGACTCATTTAATGACAACAATGTGCTCATGTTTTGCATGATAGTCATTAATCCTTTCGACATATATGATGATGTTGGCATTTACACTCGTTTACATTTACAAGAGAGAAAAAAAAACGTCATGGTTACTGATGTAACCTCCGTTCTACGAGGGAAGGAACAAGACTTTGTGTCGATTAAAGTAACACAAGGTGACTTCCTGGGATGCCAAACATTCCTCTGAACCTGAGAAAAGGCCAATATCAAGTTGGCAGACAGAATTTGCATACCCCGCCCCAGACATACGGGTATAAAGGGAAGCGGGGCAGTGAAAGCCAGTCAGGATTTTGCACTGAGGAGATGAAAATAAGGAACGGCCGTTTACAGTGGTAGGTCTAGTGCTGTGACACAGGGCAAATATACTATTATCTACTTTTATTATGCATCATATTTTAATGGGGATATAATTTATTACAGCTGACAGTTACACGAGCAGACAAGGTTTGAACATCAACCGTAGCGAGATAAAACTGAGATGAAATTCATGGCTTTTTAACACTTCTGTTTATAAATTTGAAGGCTTTATATTGGATCAATACAGGTAAACGTCATATTATGCGACTACGCATTACTTTATGGAGAGTTTACAACCTACTAGTTAAGTCTTGCCTTAAGAACATGTGGTGCAACCAAATTAAGCACTGACTTAGTAACAAACTAACCAGTAAGTCCTTAATTTGAACTGTACCCCCTATCTTACGTGAGAACTTACGTACAGCTGATGCAGCCCTGCCCAGGTGTCGTCACACATGTCAGAATAAACGTAAGCGATGAAAAAAATTATGAAACTAAAGTAAGTTTCTAAATAATACCGATGGTCTTATTTTGACATACATTATTGGCTCCTGTATACAGATGGATATCAGAAAATTATTTGGACGAAGCAGGGATAGGAAACAGAAAGGAGAGATGAGTTTGTGGGAGGTAAACAAACCACATGATAAACAAACTATATCCTCAGTCGTCAAAGTCAGGTTTCAGACATCAGATGAAAAAGTCTCAGGAAAACCTCTGTCAAGTCTATGTAATTGCAGAGAAAATAAACACAGTTTTGTGTTCTGTAGTACTGTCTTTGATTATGATAACACTGAATCAATCTTTTGGATATGAAATTAATATTTAATTCGGTAGCTTTAGTTTAGGACACTACATAAACAGTTGGCAGTAACTATGGCTGCTGTGTGCTAATTACCTAGCAACTAAAAAGGACTATAGTTTGGCTTGTTTTGAGTTTTTGTTGCAAGTAAACTTAATGAGTTTCAAACATCAGTTTAAAAGTACACCAATTATGTTAGCTAGCTAGTTATTTATAGAAACGACACTTCTGCATTTATAAAGTTAGAGATAGCTCAGCAAGTTTCGCAAGCTAGCAACCAAACTCTGCCAGTTTAGCTACCAACTCTGCTTAGCAACCAATGCTTACCTAGCAACCAACTCTCTGCTCATTCTGAGACCTTTTTGTCTAAAGCCGTTTTTTTCTGAGGCCATTTTGTCTGACGTTGGATAATGCAGTTCCATAGACTTACTTGACAGATGTTTTCTTGATGTTTAATGTGTAATATAGAAGAATGCAATGTCAAGAAAGTTTTCTCCGATTTTTGTTATTTGCATATACAGTGCCATTTTATGCCATAAAATATGTTGAGAATTGTTCTGCCCATTGTCATGGTATATAATCGCCATCTAGCGGACATTTGCAGTATTGCAGTTGTTATTTTTCCTGTACATGCGCACGTGCAATGTTGATTTATTAGTTCGGCAGCAGTTCAACGTGCAGCATCCTGTAGATTTAATTCGACGCTCAAACAGTCTTTGCCCTGGATAAAGATATGCCTGTAAGTTTATTTACTATTTTAAGCGATGTTTAAAAGTGTTATGAGGTAACATAATCTTTCCTCTTGAAAAATAAGTTTGTGATCGATACGAAAATGTAAAGAAGTTTCTATCACATGTATACGCACGTGCAGATAGTAATGTACGTGTTTATATGCATTTCAAAAAGATTAATGTACAAATTGTAATTTCATTTCTTGTTTATTGTATTTCAGTTTTACAAATAAGAATAAGGATCACAGAAGTAAACATTCTGGAAGGATAAACTGCTTCATGTGTGTTTGTTAGCTAGCTGTCTAGTTCCTTCAAAGTGACGCAGTTACAAGGACAGCATAGTAAAAAGGCATCAACCACGGAAAAGATTAACAAGAGCTGTATTTTCCATTATATGCTGCACAATTCTGAGATCAAAAAGTGAAAGACTGCACTTTGCATGGAGTCAAGATGGATCCAGATAAGGATGTTGAAAATGCCCAGCAAGCTTCTGAGAAGCGATCTCAAGTATCTGGCTCTAGATATTCTTTACGCTCGAGTAGATCATCTGCCAGTTCAGCAGCTATTCGTGCTAGAGCAAAAGCCGAAGCGGCACGCGCAGAAGTGTCTTATGCTGAAAAAGAGGCAAAAATGATGAAAGAGCAAGCAGAATTGGAAGCGGAAACAGTGAGACGCAAAGCAGAATTAGAAGCTAATTTGCATGTGCTACAAAAACAAAGGGCAGCGGTTGCAGCCTCGGCCGAAGCAGCAGTGTATGAAGCCGCATTCGAAACAGAGGATCCACTTCAAGACTTCTCAGAATTAGCAATTCAAGATTCAGCACAAAGAACCAGTGAGTATGTGGAGAATCATTCATTGACTGAAGATAAGTTGGAACAGGTTAACATGCAATCTACGTCTCATGCATCACTACAGTTTCCAGATTCTACATGTCCACAGTTTACTTCAAGAGCTCCTAGGTTTATTTCTCTCCCACAAAGTAACATAGTCGATGTCTCAACACCAAAAGTAAGCAGAAGAGACAGCGGAGGCTACAGTGCTCCTCAGCATCCCACATGCTATGCAAAGTCTCATGAATCCTCTTGCAGAGACTATCCAATGAGACCTTTAGAGACTACTGACCTAACGAAACATCTGATACGACGAGAATTAGTAAGTACTGGGTTACTGACATTCGATGATTGCCCAGAAAATTATTGGGCATGGAAGACATCATTTCGCAGTGTGATAAGAGAACTCAATTTAACTGCCAGTGAGGAGTTAGACCTGCTTGTAAAGTGGCTCGGGCCAGAATCATCACAACAAGTCAAAAGAATCAGGTCAGTACATGTCCATAATGCAACATTGGGTGTTCAGAGGGCGTGGCAGAGAATAGAAGAATGCTATGGTAGTACTGAGGTTATTGAGGATGCTCTGTTAAAGAAACTGGAGAATTTTCCTAAAATCTCTATTAAAGACAATGTAAAGTTGCGAGAGCTTGGAGACCTTTTGTTAGAAATGGATGCAGCAAAAACAGAAGGCCACTTGCCAGGGCTGACGTATCTGGACACTGCTCGTGGAGTTAAACCAATCATTGAAAAGCTGCCATACAGTTTACAAGAAAAGTGGATTGCTCAAGGCTTCAAGTACAAGGAAGATTACCGTGTTTCCTTTCCACCATTCAGTTTTTTCACAAGATTCATTGTTAATCAAGCAAAGATCAAGAATGATCCAAGTTTTTCATTTTCAACGAGCAGTAGTCAAACTTATGCAAAAACAGAGTCGTCTGCAGCAAAGTACAGCGACCGATCATCTGTGTCAGTTAGAAAGACAGAGGTGTCAACGGTGCATACACCCTTTCAAAGGAAAAACCCTGATAAGAAATCAATTGAACCAGACAGTCAATGTCCCATCCACAATAAACCTCATCCATTGGCAAAGTGTCGTGAGTTCAGAAATAGACACATAGATGATCGCAAAAAGTACCTGAAAGAAAACGACATTTGTTTTAGATGTTGTTTGTCTACTCAGCATGTAGCCAAGGACTGTAAAGTCAACATAAAGTGCAAGGAATGCAACAGTGAGAGGCACACTACAGCGCTGCATCCAGGTCCAGCTCCTTGGGTCACAGAGCGGCCTGTGGGAGAGAGCCAGCATGGCGGGGAGAAAGAAGAAGCTACTTCAGCAGACATAGTATCCAAGTGTACAGAAATCTGTGGTAGCATGACAAAGCCCAGATCGTGTTCTAAAATCTGCTTGGTGACAGTATATCCTTGTAACAGACCTGAAGATGTTGTGAGGATGTATGCAGTACTGGATGATCAAAGTAATCGATCATTAGCCAAAACAAAGTTTTTTGATGTTTTCGGCATCACAGGAGAATCATTCTCATATACCCTAAAAACATGCTCGGGATCTATGGAGAATAAAGGGCGCAAAGCATCTGGCTTCACAATTCAATCCATCGATGGGAAAACTCAGGTAGAACTTCCCTCACTCATTGAATGTGATATGATCCCTGATGACCGATCTGAAATTCCAACACCTGACGTCACGCGGTACTTCCCACATCTGAAATCTGTTGCAGACAAGATTCCAGAACATGATCCTGATGCTCCAATCCTTCTGCTGTTGGGAAGAGATATCTTAAGTGTTCATAAAGCACGTGAGCAAATCAATGGACCTCTTAACATGCCTTACGCCCAGAGACTAGATTTAGGTTGGGTTATTGTCGGAGAAGTCTGCTTAGGGGGAGCTCATAAGCCGACGGATGTGAACGCTTTCAAAACGAATGTGCTATCAAATGGACGACCATCTCTGTTCAACCCCTGCACAAACTACATGAAGGTAAAAGAGACTTTCAGTGTTCCAAAGCAACATGATAGTACACATTCACTGTGTTATCTAGGCACTCCCACATGCAAAACAGAGAGTTTAGATGATAATGTGTTCGTCAGAACGCCTAGTGATGACAAACCTGCTCTGTCCATTGAAGACAGTGAATTCCTTCAAATAATGGAAAAAGAAATGTATATTGATGAAACAAACCACTGGGTTGCTCCACTACCATTTCGTTCGCCCCATCGTCGACTACCGAATAACAGAGAGCTGGCGCAAAAACGTCTCCTTTCTTTGCAACGATCCTTTCAGAAAAATGCTGAAATGAAGAATCACTTCGTTAATTTCATGCAAAAGATCTTCGACAATGATCAAGCAGAACCAGCACCTCCATTAAACCAAGATGAGGAGTGTTGGTATTTACCAACGTTTGGTGTTTACCATCCCCAATAGCCTGGGCAAATCAGAGTGGTCTTTGATTCAAGTGCCCAGTATCAAGGCATCTCATTGAATGACGTACTGCTCAGTGGACCTGATCTGAATAATACACTTTTGGGTGTGTTACTGCGTTTTCGCAAAGAACAAGTTGCAATTACAGCTGATATACAACAGATGTTTTATTCTTTTGTAGTTAGAGAGGACCACCGAAACTACTTAAGGTTTTTATGGTACAAAGATAATGATACTACCAAAGACATCGTGGAGTTCAGAATGAAAGTACATGTCTTCGGAAACAGTCCATCTCCAGCAATAGCGATCTACGGTCTAAAACGAACAGCTGATCAAGGTGAGAAAGAGTATGGAGAAGATTCAAAACAGTTTGTCTTGCGAAACTTCTATGTGGATGATGGACTCACCTCAGTGTCTTCTGAAGCTGAAGCAGTCAGTCTCTTGCAGAGAACTAGAGAGATGCTAGCAGAATCAAACCTCAGACTACATAAATTAGCATCGAACAGAAGTTCAGTTATGGAGGCATTTCCTGCAAACCACAGAGCTAACGATCTAAAGGATCTAGTTCTAGGTGTTGACCCTTTACCTCTCCAGCGCAGTCTAGGAGTAAACTGGAATCTACAGTCTGACAGTTTCACGTTTCAAGTGTCTAAGGAAGTGAAGCCATTCACACGAAGAGGAATCTTAGCTACTGTGAACAGTCTGTATGATCCGCTAGGATTTGCAGCTCCCATAACCATACAAGGAAAGGCATTAGTGCGAGAACTTTCTGTGGACCAATGTGATTGGGACACACCACTCTCAGCAATCAGAGAAGTTCAGTGGAGAGTGTGGACTGATGATTTATTTAATCTAGAAGCACTTAGTGTTCCCAGGCCTTATGTAACAGTGTCACTGACTTCAACTGTTCAGAAAGAGGTATGTGTGTTTTCTGATGCTTCTACCATAGCAATAGCTGCTGTAGCATACCTCAAAATTGTAGATGATAATGGCCAGTGTCATGTAGGCTTTATTATGGGCAAATCAAAGCTGGCTCCAAAACCAGCCCATACAGTGCCACGTTTGGAGTTATGTGCAGCCGTTTTGGCAGTTGAACTTGGAGAATTGATAACTGGTGAAATGGACATTGATCTGCATTCAGTGAAATACTACACTGATAGCAAAATAGTACTGGGATACATTAACAATGCCTCTCGACGATTCCATGTTTATGTGTCTAACAGGGTTGTACGTATCCGAAAATCTACCAACTCAGAACAGTGGCATCACATTGCTACCACTCAAAACCCAGCGGACAACGCTACAAGACCAATTTCAGTGGCTGAACTACAGAACACAAATTGGCTCACAGGTCCAGCGTTTCTGTGTCAAACCCATGTAAGTGAACAAGCTGAACATGAAGTTTTCAATCTAATCGATCCAGAATCTGACAAAGAAATCAGGCCTGAAATAACAGCCTTGGCCACAAAGGTGAATAAATGTCAGCTGGGATCCCACAGATTTAGTAGATTTTCCAGTTGGAAATCTCTTGTGAGAGGAGTGGCTATTCTTACTCACATTGCTAAAACTTACTCCAGTAGCGCACAAAACGACTGTAAAGGTTGGCACTGCTGCAAAATGGATCGCACAGTGAATTTTGCACATGCAGAAACAACAATAATCAAATGTATTCAACAAGAGATCTTCCCGGAAGAGTTTAAGTCTTTGTACAATGGCGAAAAGATCTCTAGTCAAAGTACTATTAGGAATCTGAATCCCATTCTTGATGAAGATGGATTGATTAGAGTGGGAGGACGCTTGTCAAATGCAGACATTGCAGAAGGTGAGAAACATCCTCTGATCATTCCAGCTAATCATCACATAAGCACTCTCTTGATCAAACACTACCATGAAAAGGTAGTACACCAAGGTCGTCACTTTACCGAAGGTGCACTGCGTACAGCTGGCTTATGGATCATCAGAGCAAAAAAACTTGTCTCTAAGATCATCAAAGTGTGTGTCATCTGTAAAAAGCTCAGAGGACTGCTGCAAGTGCAGAAAATGTCAGATCTTCCCAAAGACAGACTAATCGTAGCCCCTCCGTTCACATACGTGGGACTTGATGTTTTTGGCCCTTGGCATGTGGTGTCACGCCGCACTCGAGGCGGCAGTGCCGAAAGTAAGAGGTGGGCAGTCATGTTCACTTGTTTATGTACAAGAGCAGTCCACCTAGAGATACTTGAGTCAATGTCTTCTTCAAGCTTTATAAATGCTCTGAGAAGATTTCTGTGTCTGCGTGGGCCTGTCAGGCAATTCAGGTCGGACAGAGGAACAAACTTCGTCGGAGCTTGTAAGGAACTCAAAATCAATTCGGATGATCCTGAGATTCAGAACTACCTGCTGGATCAAGGATGTACCTGGACATTCAATGCACCTCATTCGTCTCACATGGGAGGAGTGTGGGAGCGAATGATAGGAATAGCCAGGCGCATTCTAGACGCAATGCTGTCAGCAAACACTCGACTTACAAATGAGGTTCTTACCACATTGATGGGTGAAGTAACAGCTATAATGAATGCACGTCCCTTGGTTCCTGTTTCAACAGACTGTGAGAAAACAGAGATTCTTACCCCAGCGATGTTATTAACTCAAAAGGCTTGCGCAGTATCAGCACCACCTGGAGAGTTCAGCATTAAGGATATGTACAAGTGTCAATGGAAGCAAGTTCAGAATCTGGCAGAAACATTCTGGAAACGTTGGAAACATGAATACTTGTCTACACTTCAGACTCGTAGGAAGTGGACAGATGAAAAACCAAATGTCCAAGAAGGAGATGTTGTATTGGTGAAGGACTCTCAAGTAAAACGCAACGAGTGGCCAATGGGACTTGTTACAAAGGTCATTCCAAGTACTGATGGGAAAGTTCGCAAAATTGAAGTGAAAATAATTAAACAAGGGACTGCTAGAGTATATCTTAGACCAATCTCAAGTGTAATCGTTCTTCTGTCATGTGAGAAATAACTTGGTAAATTGGTAAACGTACAAAATGTGATTGTACAATCAAAGATAATAATGGTATAACAGTTTATACCAGACGAGGAGTGTTCTGCCCATTGTCATGGTATATAATCGCCATCTAGCGGACATTTGCAGTATTGCAGTTGTTATTTTTCCTGTACATGCGCACGTGCAATGTTGATTTATTAGTTCGGCAGCAGTTCAACGTGCAGCATCCTGTAGATTTAATTCGACGCTCAAACAGTCTTTGCCCTGGATAAAGATATGCCTGTAAGTTTATTTACTATTTTAAGCGATGTTTAAAAGTGTTATGAGGTAACATAATCTTTCCTCTTGAAAAATAAGTTTGTGATCGATACGAAAATGTAAAGAAGTTTCTATCACATGTATACGCACGTGCAGATAGTAATGTACGTGTTTATATGCATTTCAAAAAGATTAATGTACAAATTGTAATTTCATTTCTTGTTTATTGTATTTCAGTTTTACAAATAAGAATAAGGATCACAGAAGTAAACATTCTGGAAGGATAAACTGCTTCATGTGTGTTTGTTAGCTAGCTGTCTAGTTCCTTCAAAGTGACGCAGTTACAAGGACAGCATAAGAATGTTCATGTACAGTATGTTGAAGATACTTAAATATTTTCATAAAGATTAATATCTCTACATGTTTACCTTTCCCTGTACTTGTTGAAGTGTAGGAATAGTGGGTTAAGCAAGGGAAGTTTGTATATTTCATTTTGCACACTTCTTGCACGCAGCAGGCTTTTAAGAAAGAAAAAAAAAAAGCGATATGAGTAATTTGGGGCCTGTGCCCCAGTAGGCATTTATGTCTAGCAACACCTCTGGCCTCTCATAATCATATCTCCTTTGGTGTGCAAAGGCCCTTAGGTCAACTGTTCGGCCAGAGAGTAGAAAAGAGGCTTATGTCTTTGAAATAGGTGTCCTGAGAAATCTCAAATCAACACATAAAGGCTTTTCACAAGGCATTTCATTTTCTCTCTCCCATAAATGGCACTAATAAACTGTCAATAAAAGCATGATTCATTAAAATCTAATAATGAAATATAATTGAATCTGATTTTATTAATCCACCCCAAGTTTCTCTGCACATCCATGGCTCTGCCTCAGCTGAATTGTACAGGGAAAACTGAAGAGAAATTATGGAGCTGCTGCAATCAAAAATGTAGGACACAGCAGGAGAACATTATGTTTTCATACAGAATTCATAAAGACTTCTGAGCTGCCATACAGATCGCATAGCATGTTGTGATGATGAGATTCTAGACTTGGGGGGTGTGAAGCACATAATTATCATAGTCCTCATAAAGCAAATAGTTCATGCTGTACATTCATGAGAATTTAATATATCTTGAGTTATTTAGATGGAAAAAAAAAATGAGCATTACAAATAAGGTTTTACAAGCATGTTACAATAAGGTTGTATATGTTACCATTAGTTAAGGATATAGTTAAGGGGAACTAACAATAAACAATACCAAAACCAATAAAAATAATATTACAGATAATTTGTATAGATCTGACTCTAGATTCTGATTGGATAAGCCACATTTAAAGCCATTGTAAAATAGCCAATATCCACACCTGTGACCACACATCAGTTCATTTCAATATTATCACAATAATTTGTGTTGTTTCTTGGCAATCAAAAATAACTAAAATCTGCCTAAGAAACACAAGTTCTTCCTTGTCTTGACTTGATTGGGGCTTGTCCAGCTCAATTTGCATTACTGCAAGTTTCTTCATAGCTCGCACTTGTAAATAATGTAAAGCAGTTCTGTCCTACGCCAGCCCTGTATACAATATACAGTATCTACTGCAATATAAACTGCGTAGCAAAATCTATAGCAGAATATAACATATCTACTGTCACAAGGTATGTACAGTACCTGCAATGCTACTTTCTATCAGGCATACAAGGCATACAAGAATAATGTCCTAACTATTTTCCTTTTATTAATAATATTAACATTAATGGCACAAAGTTTTACCATTTGACATAAGATTGACATGACATTGACTATACTGAATCTCTGAGCTAAGATAAGTGTGTGTGATTGTATCATACCCCAACAATCTGTAAAGTACTGAAAAAAGAATGCAATTAAAATGTAAAAGGGTTTGAATTTACCCTATTTAGGGATATATTCTGTACTTATGTTCATGAAACACAATATTGATTGAATAGTCCACCCAAAAATTTAAATACTGTCATAATTTATTCAACCTTATGCCAAACCATGAGACTGTCTTTCCTCTTTGAAACACAAAAGTAGATGTTTACACTGCTTTCTGTTTTCTTCAAACAATGAAAGTGAATAGTTTCTGACTCTGTCAAGCTCCAAAAAGGACAAAAGGCAACATATAAGCTGCTTGTGTAGCATATTCTACTGCTTTTGAAGCCGTAGACCTACAGTATATACTAGCTATGGCGGATGGGTTAGTACATTATATAATTTCTCCTTTTTCAAGCAATTCCTTTAAATATTGTCCTCATGATATTTTTTCCCTCTTCACTCTCTCTCTCATTTCACACTGTATATTTGTGGAATTAGAAAGAATGTTAAAGGGTCAGCAAAACATAACAAGCTTTGATCTTTGCCCATGGGAAAACACATTTAAGGTCACTCACATTGTTGACCCTATTCTGCTTATTTGCTGGTGATGGAGATAATGTGTGGGAGAAATTTGAGACTGAACACACACAACGACGCATGACAGATAGAGTGAGCGGTGGAGGGGAAATTGTTGTCTTATCTGCTCCACACGGTGCTCTTTGAACACATTGAGCACAAGGTCATCTAAACTTAGGTCACTCTGAGCAGCTCTCAGTCGATAATGGACAACAAAGACTAAAACCCTGCTCTGCCATGATGCTTCAGGCACAAACAACAACAAACAAATTCTATTGAATTTATTATTTACATGCAAGGTGATCAGTTTGTTTACGATAAAGGTGTGAAATATGTAGCACATGGATTATGTAGAAACACTATTACTGAAATAGGTATCCTGAGAAATAACAGCTGTCTCTGTCAAAGCACAAGACATTGTAAACTGTTAAAACAACTCTGACCATGGTCCCTGGGTTCCCTACAAAAATCTAGAATTCTGGCAAACATACTCAAATTTGCTCACTAATTATTTTTGCATGCAAATGAGATTTGCTATTTTTTATGCAAATTATTTATAGTTTGCAGCTCTTCACTGGTAGTGGTGATCTTGCTGGAAACTTTGGAACAATGGACAATTTGCCGCTACTGGCAAACAGTTCTATGGCAAACCATTAAAGAGTTTGACACAAAACCTGTTTGCTTGTGAAAATAATGGTTGGCATATTTGCAGCATTTTTGCTGCAAAGATTTGCCAGAACTCTATATTTTTGCAAGCCAATCAGAAAGACTCTGCTGTGAATCATTTTGATGACATAGACAACTGAACAGCTTTAGCATTTTTCCACAAATGCTGTCGACAGACCTTAAGTTGTGCTGAACCCAGAACATTCCTTTAAACACAGGAACGTACTGTGAGTGTGTTTCCACAAAACATATTTCTGAGACACCAGCAACAATAAAAGATTTCTTGCAGAGTTGACCAGGGCAAAATCAATTTAGAAAACGCCTTTGCATTTATGCTGTGCTAAACAGCTTTGGCATTATTCCACAAATGCAGTCGACAGACCTCAACTTGTACTGAATTTAGAAAATGCCTTTGCATTTATGCTGTAAAACACTGTTCTCCTTTTGTGGAAATATTCAGGGGTGTTAGACTGTGTGATCTGCATTCTGACTTCTATGCTGTAATGTCTTTCAAACAGCTGTAACAACTCTTTCCAGAAAATGTATGTTACCAATTTAGTTTTCAATAAAGTTTTGGGTGGGTTTGGGTGGTTTATGAGGACATTTTCTTAGGTTATAAATGTGTAATTACAAGGGCGTTGTGCTATAAAGGGTGGTTTATGAGGACATTTCCAGTGTCCCAATAATTAAAAAAACTTGTTTTTTAAAAAGTTTAAGTTTTTTTTTAGGGTTAGGTTGAGGGGTAGGGTTAGGAGATAGAATCTATTGTTCGTACAGTATAAAAATCATTATGTCTATGGCGCGTCCTCATAAGGATATTTGCACCAACATGTGTGTGTGTGTGTGTGTATGTGTGTAGGACACTGACAGAGAGAATGAGATAATGAAACATGGATCACTACTGCACACATCACAATACAGTAGTCACCCTGCTGCGAGCTGTACTCTGTCTTTCTGCTCTAAGTCTTGTGTTCCAGATTGTTGTGTGTGATTTTCTTATCTGTAATGTTTCCAGCACTAATACTGCAGATGATGAGAGCATATATGAGTCACAGAAAATGAGACATATGGACAAACAAGCATATGTTACTGTTGCTACATTAATTTTTTAATGCTTGAATTTTTTTAATTTTTTAAATTACTAAATGTGTCCCCTACACTTAGCAGGGCCATCAAAATGGAAACTTTGGCAATGTTCTGAATGAATGCATAAGTAGTAAACAAGGAGGCCTATAATACCTGGGGAGAGCAATCTGTTTGCATTCCCATTCAGTGGGAGTTTCTTGGCTGGTGTAGCCCCATAAATATGCAACCTGCATGCAGCCATCTTTACTCATTGGCACTCAGCTCTGGATAAATTTGTCATTGGACTTAATCACTCTGAAGATGCTGGGAAATTCTATAATGGCAGCACCGATTGACTGGTCCTTATATAGCTACTAGAGTGACTGTCCAGAGCTGTGATGTCAAATGCAGCAGAAAGGAAAAAAATATAAGCCACTTCAACATGATCAAATATTTTGTTATTCTGATGAGGACGAGGGAAATTTTGACAATGAGGGAAGTGACACAGTTGAGGAGATGCTCCCCAACCTCCAAGCCCTTGATGCTGAGGATAAAGATGCCTCAGCCACTGCTGACACCAAGGGAGGTGGAGGAGGTAAGCTCTTCCTGCTGGAGTTCTACCAGTAATTTTTCTCCTCCTGGACCTGTGGTTGCTTTTGATGACCGGACGTGCGGCGTGCAAAACCCTCCAGAATCACCAGTTGAAGTCCAATATTTTAAGATGTTCCTTACTGAGGAAGTCATTAAGGAAATTTTTGAGGGAACAAACTGCTATGCCTCAGAGCTGCAGGAGTAAATGCAAAGAAGTGAGAAGTGAAAGGCAAGATTGCAAAGTGGGTTTCAACAAATGCTCACGAAATACACATTCCTGGTGGCAGTGCTCTTAATGGGAATTGTGAAGAACAACTCACTTTGTGATTATTGGAGTACAGACCCCTTGCTCCTGACAAAGTTTCCGGGACTTTGTTTTCCCAGGATCGCTACCTTCTGCTCATCTGCTGCCTACACTTCTCCAAAAATGCAATGACAAACATCAACGACCCCCTGCAAAAAATCAGAAACATATTCACTGCTTTCACGTCATCCTTTTGTTATCGCTGATGAAATTCAAGGGTAGGCTGGCATTTATTCAGTTCATACCAACTAAACGGCACAGATTTGGGTTCAAATGTTTTGTGTTATGTGATGTGCTTACCGGTTACGTGCAGTACATGATCATATACACAGGATTCACCACCAACATCCAGCACTAAGAAGGCCTTGGAATCTCTGGGTCCGATGTCATGACATTACTGACCCCATAAATGAAAAAGGGTCACATACTGTTCGTGGACAACTGGTACAGTAGTGCCACATTGTTCCAGTTCCTCCTGTCTCTGGACACAGGAGCTTGTGGGACTGTACAAGCCAACAGGAAGAGAATGCCAACATTCACTTGCAAAATGACAAAGGGCCAGGTTGAATGTAAAGAAAATGAAACACATCTGGTGAAATGGTATGACAAGAGGGATGTTCACCTTCTTACCACAGTTCATCCATCCACCATATCAGCCACTGTAAAGGTCGATCATATCAAGAAAGAAAGAAAGATGAAGCCTCTGTGTGCTGGATTATAACAAAAGATGGGGGCAGTGGACAAGGCTGACATGATGAAAGACTTTTTTGATTGTACCAGAAAAACCACCAAATGGTACAATCAATTCTTCTTTTACCTCCTTGACACTGCAGTACTGATCAGCCACATTATCCACCACCAACTTACAGGTGAGAAATTTGCATATCAGACTAAGAACAACATATTATTTACATATAAATAAACAAATAATTACAGTTTATTTTAATAATTGTAATATTTTTTTCATGTAAACTAAATTAATGCATTTAAACTTAAAAACATCTAGGTTACTATTGTAACCTCCCTTTCCTGATGGAGGGAATGAGACGTTGTGTAGTGACACTAGAGGTCTGTCTTGAGAGCCTCGGTTGCCTCTGAACTTGAGAAAAGGCCAATGAAAAATTGGCAAACAGAATTTGCATCTCCCTCCCCCAGACATATGGGTGCAAAGGAGGGTGCAATACAGCTGTTCGTTCAGGTTTTGCACTGAGGAGACGAGAATAAGATTTGGCCGTTACAGCGGTTGGTACAGTGTTATGGCAAGAAGGACACAACGTCTCATTCACTCAATCAGGGAACAGGGGTTACAATAGTAACCTAGATGTTCCCCTTCTGTCACTCACTCAACGTTGTGTCGATGTAGTGACATTAAGGGTCTATATCCAATAATGCCACGACTGAACCGTGTTACGTGATCTGCTGATTCAGTTCCAAGCAAGCTGTTGTGTGCCAAAGGAGCAGACAGCATCAGGCTGCACGTAACCTTCCCCAACGCCTATAAGACATCATATACATTTTAGGTTCTCGCTATTCCTGAGAGGGGGAACAAGCAACGTGACAAGCATGGGAGCAGGCCAAACCATCCATGGCCTATTCTCTCTATATGTTTTCTCTCCACAGACCATTATATGCGGATGGGACTATCTAACACTATCACATGCATCGGGGAAGGTGTTCTTTTACAATCCTATTCTTTTAGGGGGGAAAAGACCACACGGAAACCACTTCCTGCCCAGGCTGGGGAGGTCAGCATGTGGCAAATACGTCACATGGGCATACAAGCCATACATGGAAGTGGCGCTGTGGTTGTTCCTGCCTGGTGAGGGAGGAGCTCTACAAACACAGTGACCGGGGGACAGAGGGAACTGCAAGGGATGCGGGTTCACAGACAGGAAAACTGTACCGTGGAAAATACGACATAGAGGGTTACTGTGATAACCGACACCTGCGGAGCACCTATTCCAGTACAGAGTAATTAGTATCCGTAGTGGGTCTGGTCGGGAAATACGCCACTGAATTTGTGAGCCAGAGGGCTAAGGAGGCGCAAGTTTGTGGGCTCGCCTGGGAGAAAGAGCGCACGTGTTCACCTCAGAGGAGGCGAAAGGCGCTATGCGCAAGCGGTACACCCGGTCAGCTGTTCCTTATTACTGAGTTCTACATCCTCTGACCTGACTACTAAGGTATTGGGTGTTGCCCAGCCCGCAACTCTGCAGATGTCTGCTAGAGAGGTGCCGTTGGCCAGTGCCCACGTGGATGCCACACTCCTCGTAGAGTATGCTTGAACCCGCAAGGGGGCGGGCAACTGCCTGGGTCTGATAGGTCAATGCAATGGCGTTGAATCTTTTAGAGAAAATACTCTTTTAGAGATTATTTGCTCATTTATAAGCTCTGTCGAAGCGCCCAGGGGCATAGACTGCACTGGCATGCATTGAAGAGAAAAGCCACTTGTAACGCGCTGTAAGATACAACAGCAAAGCTCTGCAGAGCTGAGTGGAACAAAAGTGAAAAGTCAGCTTGCTGAACACACAACTGCTCAACTCAATTTTTTTTTTTTTTAAATGAACAGCCGTATTGCACCCTCCTTTGTACCCGCATGTCCGGGGGAGGGACATGCAAATTCTGATCTCCAATTTTTCATTGGCCTTTTCTCAAATTCAGAGGCAACCAAGGCTCTCAAGAGAGACCCCTAGTGTCACTACAACAACACAACATCGAGTGAGTGACAGAAGGGGAACTAAGATTAACAAAAAACAACAATGACCATGCTGTCACGTTCCACACTCCTCCTCACTTCCCACCCATGTGCTCTGCTATCGATAGGAAAAAGTCATCACATCCCTGCAATTCAGGATGAACCTGATGAGAGGACTGCTGGAAGAGCACTGTACACCTCGGTGTCAATCCAAAGCAGGCCGCCCTGCCTTGGACACTCCACTGCATCTGACAGCTAGGCATTTCCCCTCTGAAGTCCCTCAGACAGCTTCCCATTGCAGCAGGTCCAGGCGGCACTGCAAAGTCTGTCTATCTGTCTATCATCAATGAGAACTGTTAAATAAAATAAGCAATTTTTTATTAAAAGTTATTGTTGTTATGACATTTGTATTAGTTATTGTTATATCTCCATTGTTATTTATTGTAAATTGTGTATTTTTTCCTTAAAACTGGTTTTCTATCTATGAAATGTGTGCATTGCTGGCTTTTGTTTACCACAAATACAATATAATTGAATGTCATGAATGCTATTTAGTAGTTGTTATGGTTATGTTGCTTGTATTTATTAAAATATTTATATTGTTAATCATTATATTGATATTATTTAAAAAAAAAATATTATCTAAAAACAAATGTAACGCTTCTGTAACGTTTGGGTGACAAGGAGGATAGAAGACGCAGGAGTAGGTACTTAAATCCTTTAATAATTAAACACGAGAAGTACACACGCTGGAGTAGAACACAAGCGCTGGAGCAGACATCAGACTTAACATCAACGTTAACATTCAGCATACTTAACCAAGGACTGACCAAGACTGGCAAAACAAGAGGGAATATATACACTTAGAACTAAACGAGGGAATGACATGCAGGTGGGGACAATGAGGGAGTGATTGAAACAGTAACTTATGGGAAATGTAGTGAGGCAGAAAACTTCAAAATAAGAGTCCATGAAAACAAGTGCAGACAGGACATGACAACAAATGCATATTAAAAGCATAGATCAAATGATACAATTAAATAAAATCTAGTTTTAAGAATAATGCTAATACTGAACTTATCTCTTGTCTCTCACAAAGAGCAAAGATATGTGGGTTTTTTTTTTCATCATGTGGCTATTTCTCTATATTCCCTATATACTCTAGTAACACATTTGAGCATCTAATGGTGATGGAAGGAAACAGTGTGACTATACTGCATTACAAATGTTAAACATAGTAACTAACACAGAAACAAAAATGGCTTCAAACTTTATTTTAATTGTCCAGCCAATTGTCATACTCTGTTTGTTGGAATATTAGCACAGTTGAGCCAAACCCATCTGACACAAGGTCTAGATCATAATCTACTAGACCTAATTTCAGTCATAACTCAGTTTAGTAAAATGTGTATTTTGCCTTTGCATTAGAGTATATTGCTGATTAATTGCATATCATTCTACTTTCGATTGCAACCCATTCCTGTTATTTGCATTAGAATATAGACTACACCTCTCACAACAGCACGTAAACAGCATATCGATAAAACATTAGATATGTGCAATATACCCATAACATTAGTGTGGTAAATTTAGTTTTATATTTGACATTCGTATGTCATTCGTGACAATACTCATTAAACTTTCCATGCCTATAACATTTTCAAGCCAAACCAACTTGGAAATGCATGAATAGGTTTTATTTGCCTAGCACAATTTTGCTGAATTTTGAAAAAAAAAAAAATTTCATATAAATTTTATTAGGCCTGTAAATCAATTAAACAATTTAACCATTTGAGATTATGATATCACAAAAAATAAGAAATGTTCTTAAAAATATCCCTTTCATGACACAAGGTTCTGTTTGTGGAATTTACATTCTATATGTTCAAATAAATATAGCAGTGTAAATGTTTGTAAAATTCTAATCCCATTAAACTCAATGACCGTGTGACCTAGAGACATGAAACCAACTGTAAAACACTCCAGTTTTATTATTCTTCATATAGCACAAGACTTTGTGGGAGTAAATGTTTAGTACTTTTTTTCAGTACCCTGTGTCCATTAGTGATCCAGCGGATTTAATTCTTCTCAAGTCTTTTGCAGTTTATTTGTGCCTTTTCTTCTTACCCCAGTTGACTATTCACAACATAACATTTCATTGTCCGGTGGTCAAGCATCAATAGTTGAACTGTTTCAAGAGTGTTGCATTCGTCTGAAAGACATTTTACAATTTGTTACTTTTCAGTGCCAGTTAAATCTCTTCGGCCATTTTACCTGAGGTAATGAAGCTGCCTAATAGTTATGCACACCTTGATATAAAGTGTTAGTCACTTTCGCTACACCCTCCTGGAAATTCTTGAATCCAATAAGCATTCAAATTTATATGGTTTGGAGTTGGAAAATTTGCATGGAAATAATGATAAGATCAGAAAGCTCACTTGCCTTATAATTGTGTATGCAGTGTAATATATATATATATATATATATATATATATATATATATATATACACACACACACACCCCCACACACACACACACACACACACATATACATACATACATCGTTTTAGGGGTTGGACACAGGAGTAAATATATAAGGCCTCAGGGTATACCCACTGTCTCCAAGGAGCTGCCATTTATCCCTGGGAGCGTGTGCCTCCTGGCCAACAGAAGAGTTGGAAAAAATTAATCGTGGCTGCTGCACGCCACAATATCGGTTATGAGCCCCTGATGATCACACACAACTTGGCAGTTAATGACAGTATAACCTTTTCTGCATATGCATGCATGGTCCTCATTGGAACAGGTGTGAATAGGAATTAGTGTTCCATCAATGACCCCAATGACTTATGATATTGTGTTTAAAAATAAATAAATCATGCACTGATGCTTTGTCTTCTCTAGAGGTGGGGAATTTTATGTGCTCTGGGATGTGCCAAAGCAGTGCAGTGGTGACAGCCTACACAGACCTTGACACTGTGGCCTTGGAGAGCCCATGTCCATCTCCAAGTACATCTAGGAAGCTTTCCGTTGCATAAAATCTTAGTGCTGCCAAGAGCTGGGGTGCAGAGGTCAGTGCAAACTTCCTCTTGGTTGCTCTCATCAAATCTTCTTCAATAAAATTGAGAAGCATCAAAATCTCTGTCCTTCACATTCTATACTTCAAGGACCGCTGAATCATTGAGGATCTCCAGTGGATTGATGGAATGCCTCAAAAAGGCTTTGACTTGCACGAACCTACTCCTGGGATGCTGCTGTCATTGTAGCTCTCGCTTCCTTTCCTTCAAACGAATTACATGGTTTATTGCAGCCATGTCTAGTTTAAAGAAACAGTTAACCCTTTCCTGCCTGAGTCACAAATTCCATTCTGTGCCATAATATGATATTCATATCCAAATGCATATTATATTCATATAACATCACAGTCCTAAACGTCTCGGTTACGTATGTAACCTCCGTTCCCTGATGGAGGGAACGAGACGTCGTGTCGAAGAAGCGACACTAGGGGTCTCTCTTGAGCGCCGAAAGATACCTCTGATCTATGAAAAAAGGCCAATGAGAGTTGGCGAACAGTATTTGCATACTCCGCCTCCGGATACGGATATAAAGGCGAGAGAAATACGCTCGTTCATTCAGGATTTTTCTGAGGAGCCGGGAGTGTTCCGGGCATCTCAGCGGCTCGGCTCAGCGACGTGGCCGGGAAGACACGACGTCTCGTTCCCTCCATCAGGGAACGGAGGTTACATACGTAACCGAGACGTTCCCCGTCTGTCGCTCACTTCGACGTCGTGTCGAAGAAGCGACACTAGGGGTCCACTTCAAAACTCGCCATGCGCTGAGCCGTGTACGTGTACTGCTGACACAGAAGCGGGCAGGTATTTTGCACGTGCACAAGCGACCAACTGTGTTCAGGCTGCACGTACTCTTCCCCAATGCCCCGAAAAAGCGTCAGCATCCTTTTGGTTACCCTAGGGGGGAACAAGGTGACGCTCCCAACTAGGGAACGGGCCAAGCCTGGCTGGGCCTCTTTTCTCTCTATGTTTTCTCGGCATAGAGCAAGAGCAGCCGGGGCCCTTACCGCATCGAGGGAAGGGGGTCTTATTCCGAAGTCCTATTCTTTTAGGGGGAAAAGACCCTGCGGAGGCCACACCCGCCCAACAGGGGAGGTAAAGGTGGCAAAATACATCACATGGCCACTTGGGGTATGTGGGAGGAAATAGCGCGGTGGTAGATCCAACCTCAAGGAGGGGGGAGTTGCTACAACACGGCGACCGGAGGACAGCAAAAAGGACTGCCTAAGGGAGACGCAGGTCAGCTCGTAAGGTGACCGTGCCGCGGAAATACACACAGGAGGAGTCCCGTAGGAGGCCTGATCTGTGGAGCACTTATTCCAGTAGGGGTAGCCGGAGGTACCCGTAGTGGACTGGACCAGCACGTTCCTCCGATGAACTGCTGCGGGTCCGAAGTGCTAGGGAGGAATCAACCAGGGACCTAGGTCCTCTGGGACAAAAGCGCACTGTTCTGCCTCGGTAGAGGGAAACGGCGCTGGTACAAGCGGATCACCCGGTCAGATCGTCGACGTGCACCGAGTTCTACGGGCTCGGACCTGAGAGAACACAGGACGAAACTGACTCAACCCTGAGATTGTAAAATCTCGTGAAGGTGTTAGGTGCTGCCCAGCCCGCAGCTCTGCAAATGTCTGCTAGGGAGGTGCCCCTAGCTAGTGCCCATGAGGATGCCACACTCCTAGTGGAGTGGGCCCGCACCCGTAAGGGGGGCGGCACGGCCTGGGTGTGGTAGGCCAACTGAATGGCCTCCACCACCCAGTGAGACAACCTCTGTTTGGAGACAGCATTCCCTTTCTGCTGTCCTCCAAAGCAGACAAAGAGCTGCTCAGAGCGTCTGAAGCTCTGGGTGCGTTCCAAGTAGGCACGCAAAGCACGTACTGGACACAATAGTGAGAGGGCTGGGTCTGCCTCCTCCCGGGGCAGCGCTTGTAGGTTCACTACCTGATCTCTAAAGGGCGTGGTAGGAACCTTGGGCACATAGCCCGGTCGAGGTCTTAGGATCACATGAGTGTCTGCCGGACCGAACTCCAGGCAAGTGTCGTTAGTAGAGAACGCTTGCAGGTCCCCGACCCTCTTGATGGAGGCGAGCGCGATCAGCAGGGCCGTCTTTAGAGAGAGGGCCCTGAGTCCGGCTGATTCTAGCGGCTCGAAAGGGGATCTCTGAAGACCGGCGAGGACCACCGAGAGATCCCAGGAGGGGAACAGGTTTGGCCGGGAGGGATTTAACCTCCGGGCACCTCTTAGGAACCTGACGATTAAGTCGTGCTTGCCCAGAGACTTGCCGTCTACTGGGTCGTGGTGAGCTGCGATAGCAGCAACATACACCTTTAAGGTGGACGGGGACAGCCTCCCCTCCAACTTCTCCTGTAGAAACAGGAGCACTGACCTAACTGCGCACCTCTGTGGGTCTTCTGCCCGGGAAGAACACCAATTGACGAACAGACGCCACTTTAGAGCGTAGAGTTGCCTGGTAGAAGGGGCTCTGGCTTGGTTGATCGTGGCTACGACCGTGGGTGGTAGGCCAGCTAGATCTTCCGCGTCCCGTCCAGGGACCAGACATGGAGATTCCAGAGGTCTGGGTGCGGATGCCAGAGCGTGCCCCGTCCCTGAGAAAGAAGGTCCTTCCTCAGAGGAATTCGCCAGGGAGGGGCTGTCGCGAGGAGTACGAGGTCCGAGAACCAGGCCCGGGTGGGCCAGTAGGGAGCCACGAGAGTGACTTGCTCCTCGTCCTCCCTGACCTTGCACAGCACCTGTGCAAGAAGGCTCACTGGGGGGAATGCGTACTTGCGCAGCCCCACTGGCCAGCTGTGTGCCAGTGCATCTGTCCCGAGGGGAGCCTCTGAACGGGCGTACCAGAGCGGGCAGTGGGAGGTCTCTCGGGAGGCAAACAGGTCTACCTGGGCCTTGCCGAACCGTTCCCAAATCAGCTGAACCGAGTGGGGGTGAAGCCTCCACTCTCCACCAGGCAAGTGTTGTCGTGACAGCGCGTCCGCTACCACATTGAGGTTGCCGGGGATGTGAGTGGCACGCAGCGACTTGAGTCGGTGCTGGCTCCAAAGGAGGAGACGACGGGCGAGTTGTGACATGTGACGGGAGCGTACGCCGCCTTGGCGATTTATGTACGCGACCGCAGTGGTGCTGTCCGACCTGACTAGGACATGTTCGTCCCGAATTAACGGGAGAAACTTCCGCAGGGCAAAGAGGACGGTCAACAACTCGAGGCAGTTGATGTGCCAACGCAGCTGGGCCCCTTTCCAACGGCCTGAGGCTGCGTGCCCGTTGCAGACGGCACCCCAACCCAATCTGGAGGCGTCGGTTGTGACCAAGACGCGTCTGGACACCTGCTGTAGGGGTACTCCAGCCCGTAAGAAACAGAGGTCTGTCCAGGGGTTGAATGTTTGTCGGCAGGCGGGGGTGATTGTTACCCGGTGCGTGCCGCGGCGCCATGCTCGTCTCGGGACTCGGGTCCGAAGCCAGTGTTGGAGCGGTCTCATATGCATCAAGCCCAGCGGCGCGACCGCCGCGGCGGATGCCATATGCCCCAGGAGCCTCTGGAAAAGTTTTAAGGGGACCGCTGTGCCCGGCCTGAGGGCGGCGAGGCAGTTCAACACTGACTGAGCACGCTCCTTTGTGAGACGTGCGGACATTGAGACCGAGTCTAACTCCATCCCGAGAAAAGAGATGCTCTGAACTGGAGTGAGCTTGCTCTTTTCCCAGTTGACCTGAAGCCCCAAACGGCTGAGGTGCCTGAGCACCTGGTCTCTGTGAGCGCATAGTAACTCTCGCGAGTGGGCTAGGATGAGCCAGTCGTCGAGGTAGTTGAGTATGCGGATGCCGGCTTCTCGGAGCGGGGCAAGAGCTGCCTCTACGACTTTCGTGAAGACGCGAGGGGACAGAGACAGGCCGAAGGGGAGGACTTTGTACTGATACGCCTGGCCCTCGAACGCAAACCGCAGGTAGGGGCGGTGTCGGGGCAGGATAGAGACGTGGAAGTACGCGTCCTTCAGGTCTACCGCTGCGAACCAATCTAGATGCCGGACGCAGGTTAAAATATGCTTCTGCGTGAGCATTTTGAATGGGAGTTTGTGCAACGCTCGGTTGAGAACTCGCAGGTCCAAGATTGGTCGTAAGCCGCCGCCTTTCTTGGGTACGATGAAGTAGGGGCTGTAGAAACCCTTCTTCATCTCGGTTGGAGGGACAGGCTCTATCGCGTCTTTGGCCAGAAGAGTCGCGATTTCCGCGCGCAGGGAGTGGGCGTGTTCGCCGTGTACTGCGGAGAAGCGGATGCCCATGAATGGGGGCGGGGGCCTGGCAAACTGAATTGCGTAACCGAGTCGGATGGTCCGTGCCAGCCAGCGAGATGGGTTGGGAAGTGAAAGCCACGCGTCCAACCTCTGCGCTAGGGGCACTAAAGGGACGATTAATTTTGACGTACCCGGCGGGGCTTCGCAGCGGGGCGGAGCAGGTAGGGCAGCGTTGGGCGGCGACGGGGCGACCCGCGGCTGAGGTGCTGAGAAAAGACTCAAAGCACTTACCTTGCTCCGCACACCCGGCAGGGGGCGGGTTAGCGACTGAGGAGGAGGTCCTGGGTAGGCGTCCTCTAGACTCGTCGGAACCGGCCGGCCGGGGGACAGTCGTGTGGCTGAAGACGGGTGGTCCGTGTCCAGGAGGCCAGGACTGTCGGGATCTAAGGGCAAAGTGCCGTGAGAACGGCATTTGCGGGCCAGGTGACCCAGAGACACAGGAAATAGCTCTTTTACTGAGAATGTGGGTACCGCAACCCCATCTAAGGGGGGGCGGCAAATTAAATTGTTTAAGAACAAAAGATTCTCCTCCCGGCCCTCCACCGGGGGACGGAGTGGTCTTACCACCTCCGGAGCTAACGTCTGCGTCGCTGGGTCGTCCGTCTCAGGACCGCCTGGGAGCCTTCCGGGTCCTCGAGGGAGTCCGGGAGACGGGGGGCGTCTGCTTCTTGCGGTGTGCTCGACGCAGGGGCTGAGAGCTGGGCCCGGGTTGAGGCGGAGCAGATTTCTTAGCCGCAGGAGGACGCCCTCGGCGAGCAGACGGGGCAGTGGCCCTGGCGGCAGGTTTGCGGCGAGGCAGGATGTGTGAGATGGCCTCCGTCTGTCTTTTCACCGTGGAGAACTGCTGGGCAAAGTCCTCGACGGTGTCGCCGAAGAGGCCAAGCTGGGAGACAGGGGCGTCGAGGAAGCGAACTTTGTCGGCCTCACGCATCTCGACCAGGTTGAGCCACAGATGACGTTCCTGGACCACTAGGGTGGCCATCGCCTGCCCGAGTGCCTGCGCGGTGACCTTCGTGGCCCTGAGGGCGAGGTCGGTCGCTGAGCGCAGTTCCTGCAACACGTCGGGATCAGGGCTACCCTCGTGCAGATCTCTGAGCGCCTTGGCCTGGTGGACTTGCAGGAGAGCCATGGCGTGCAGGGCGGAGGCGGCCTGTCCCGCGGCGCTGTAGGCTTTGTTGTTGAGGGAGGATGAAGTCCTACAGGCCTTGGAAGGGGGTACAGGGCGCCCGCGCCAGGTGGTAGGGTCACCGGGACAAAGATGGAGCGCAACTGCCCTATCCACCTGGGGAATCGCCGTGTACCCGTGGGCCTCTCCGCCTTCGAGGGTAGCGAGAGCGGACGAGCAGGGCTTTTGACGGACGGAGAGCGGGGCTCTCCATGACGACGTCAGCTCGTCATGCACTTCCGGGAAAAACGGGACCGGGGGGGGGCGTGGCTGTGAGCGGCGCCCAAACCCCAGGAACCAGTCATCCAACCGTGACGGGTGTGGGGAGGATGGAGGTTTCCAGTCCAACCCCACCCCGACGGCGGCCCGGGCAAGCATGTTGGACATCTGCGCATCCGCCTCAACCTGGGCCTGCTGGCCCGAAGGCGGCAGTCCAGGGGAGGAGTCAGCGTCAGACGCCGTGCTCTCCGATGGGGCGGCGAGCTCATCGGCTTCAGGCTCAAGAGGATAGGCAGACCGGCCCGGAGGCGAGTCGCCGTTACCTCGAGACTGGACGGAGGTAAACGAGCGTGTCGGGGGGCGGGTGGTCCGAGGGGACGTGCCCGGCGGAAGCGCACCCGCTGCCCTCCCCAAATCGCCTCCAGCGCCAACCGCATCGTCCTCAATCCCGTGGGAAGAAGGAGCGATACGGGGGGCGGCTGGAGTGGCGTGCTTTCTATTGAAAGCAAGCCGCGACCGCAACGTTACCATGGTCATGTTCTCGCAGTGAGAACATGAGCCATCCACAAACGCAGCCTCGGTGTGATCGGCGCCCAGACACACGAGACAGCGCCTGTGGCCGTCAGAAGCGGAGAGCACTCTACCGCATCCAGGAACTACACAGGGGTTGAATGGCATCTTTAAAAAGACGCGCCCTGAAAAGGGCGTTCAACACCGCTATGTATTGCTCTTTTAGAGAAATAAACTCTTTATGAGAAATATAACTCTTTATATAGTGGAACTCTTTCAAACTCTGCGCTGTCGAAGCGCCCAGGGGCAAACTGCACGCCGGCAGAGAAGAGAAAAACAGCCGCTGTAGTGCGCCGTAAATCCAACAGCAGCAGAGCGTCAGAGGATCAGAAGCAGGATCAGCAGTGTAATACGCAGCAGTCAGCATACACACGACCTTCGGCTCCGAAGAAAATTACTGAATGAACGAGCGTATTTCTCTCGCCTTTATATCCGTATCCGGAGGCGGAGTATGCAAATACTGTTCGCCAACTCTCATTGGCCTTTTTTCATAGATCAGAGGTATCTTTCGGCGCTCAAGAGAGACCCCTAGTGTCGCTTCTTCGACACGACGTCGAAGTGAGCGACAGACGGGGAACTGTATATACCATTTTGAAGAGAAGAACAAGGGATTTCAAATTATACATGTATGATTATTTAAGGCTAATCATCCTTTATCAATAAGATTTCACACAGCAATTTTTATAAAAATCTTCTCTGGCCACCATATTTCATCAGACAACTGCATTTTTAACCATATTATTTACAACCTAGAGGGAAACTTAAATGTGTATGAAAAATACATAATTTTGTATGCAATGTATAATAGCAAACGGATTAGAAATATAATCTATGGTCATAACTTTTAAACAATTCTAGTGATTAGTGGGAAAATGGAATAAAACAAACATTTAGAATGTTAAGATACATTTTCACATGACCACTCCTCAAATACTCCTTTTGAACATCTGTAATAATAAATTGAGATTGCATCTGAAATTGAAGGACACAAACACTGAAATATACATTTTATGTGTTCAATAAAACACACACTTTATTTAATTTAAACATTAGTATTACACATTATTACATGGCAAAACATACAAAATCAAACTTTCTACAGTAAATAATTTTTATATAAAGAGTGTAGGATCAGAATATATATAAATTAATAAATACTCAACAACTTCAATACCTGTGGAGAGAAGAGGGAGAAAAGAGGGAAGGATGACAACACCAGTAAACACAGCCCAACCTAGGCCTTTTCACGAAACTGGTCACACTCAGCTGAGTGCCAAGACTGAAAACAGTTCCTATAACGAACCAAGCAAAGTCTTTTGCCATTACATTCCGGCATGCATATTCACTTGTGTGAATATTGATACCTCCTAGTTGACAAGCCAGGTTTTCTCTGAAATCTATCTGGGTGAAGTTCACCAGTCTATGCTCATCCCCTGGTGCCACATGAATGTGTTGCCATTTCTTAAACAATATGAAACTATTGACGACGACAATGTCTATGAAGTGAAAAAAAAAAGAAAAAGAAAAAAAAAAAAAAGAGTCTTCCACCACTTCGGAGTTTTTTGTAGAACATCGTAAAGATTTTATAATTTGGTCCGACCTATCAACACCACCCAAGTTTTTGTTATAATCACTGATGACAGTGGGCTGGAGGGCTACTTTTCTATCCAGTCGCCATAATTTTTTACAAACCTAATAATTTCGGTTGAGCCATTTGCATTGTGGAAATTGGAGAGGCATGTAACTGCACGAGTGTCCATCCACTGATTTACAAGTATATTCCCCTCAATCCTACACCACATATCCCCATGATCTGTCTTGCATTCCCATTTTTTGATGTCTTTAAATTCTGCAGGAAACAGTTAACGATTCACTCTGCATGTCCAACTTAACCATAAGAGATGGGGATGTGTAAATGTTTTTAAACCAAACATTGTGGCACTGGCCTTTGAATGGCTGCAGTAACGATTCAACTAATTTGGTGGCCAAGTCATTGACACGCCCATCATGACTACCTGTGTAAACATTAAAGTTGAGAGTATACCCAGAGTCTGATGTTGCAATTACCTATAATTTCAAACCCCACTGAGTAGGCTTGCCCTTCATGTATTGTTTAAATCTTTAGCTTTAGACTTGACCATACGTTCATATATTGCGAGATTTGGTTAGGCTGAAAGAGCTGCTTACAATTTTGTTTGAGGTGGTTCATAAGATAACATAACTTCCTAAGGCGATCCTGATTATCCTCTTTGGTAGGGTCTACAATATGTAGAGCTGGAATAAGAACCTTGTAGCGGTCACGCGATATAAATCCCCTCGCCCACGAGCCCTGAATTGACTTGGTTCCCCAATGACGATGGGAATTAGGGAGAACTGAAAACCCCATATAAATGAGCAACCCAAGAAATTTGTAAAATTCATTGGGAGTCACCTCCATCCAAACTCCTTGGTAACTGGAATATGACAGTTTAGGACGAGCTCCCACCCCTGATGGTTTGTAATGCTACATATCGCAGCAACTACAGCATGAGTAAAAAACAGCATGAATAAGTAAATTTCTCGCAACATCATATTAGAGGTTGACCACACAACCTGGCGCACGCTACCCAAGTCAATACCGAATGGATTCCTAGGCTTAAATGGGAGAGGTTTTGGTTCCTGTGAATCGATGTCAGAGAACGAGGGATAAGAAACAGAGTCAGGAAAGCGTTTATGCTTTCTAGCTGACTTGGGACCTGTGCGAGAATGACTAGCCATTCCCAAAATAATTATAGTAACAGTGTTTGTGTTACTGTGAGTGTCAGTCATATGAGAAATAGAAACAAACAATACATACTCATTCATGTGTACCCAGTTGATGGTCTTGGCTGGGGATCAGGTTCCATCTCTTCCATCTCCAGTAATTCCGGGTCCAGCAGATCTTCCTCCTGTGTGCTCATGCCCTCATGCCACGTCCCCCTCTGCTATGAACCCAAGCTCATCAGTAGCCTAATCTTGAGGGTGCTGAGCAGGGAGCCATAGTCTCTATCCATCTCTACAACAGAAAAAAGTTCACAATTGGTAGCCAGCAGTGTGTTCTTCACAAATCCGTACACTGAATAGTCTAACCAGAATGTCCAACTGGAACCAGCCCTCTCACACTTTCCTTGTTAAAATGAAGCTACACACAATCTAAAATCATGTCTGTGTGATGAATGGATAAAGCTATCTGCAAAATTATAGAAAGATATCTACCATTTTTTTTTATTACATGGGAAGATCAACAAGCTAGATAATTTATCTAACTAGCAGGCCAGTTTCCAGGCAGTTTCCTCACATTACTTTAGGCAGATTTTTCACAAGCTACAAAACTGGCCAAAAACTTTTATTAATATTTAGCTACAAATGTACAGTATTGCTAGCTAATGTTTATTTAGCAAGTTTCACAGAAAATAAAGGCTAGCTGCCTGTCTGATGAACGCTGAATAACTAGCATTACTCCTACAAATAAATGCTTCGTAACTAAAACGTAACTGAAAGACTTGTCGGAGAGATATATAACAATAAATTAGACACAAAGACGCAAGTTTGGCGAAACGTGATTATATTTTGAAGAACAGACGAAAGAAAAGCAACCGATGCGCATCTGTTTTGATGTGTGTTTGCAGTGAGCTCTGAGTGCAATGAAAGCGCTTCAACAAACGAACATTTATAGAGTTCTAATAACTATTGATCTTCGCTGTTAAGAGCATTTTCTATGAGCGATTTTATGAACGTTTGTTTTTTATTATGTGCAAACATGGTGTGATGTAGCACCCGCAAAAGTCGACGAGACTCAATCCAGTTCACGAGCTCCTCTCCAAATGTATTTCATGCACGAATAATTTTGCTCATCTACCTGCAAAAGGTGTTTCGGAGTGACACATGACAAGAAATGCTGACGTCTTTGAAGAAACACACTTTATTATATTTTAAAGAACAGACAAAAGAAAAGCCGTGTCTGATTCACTGTTCAGAGGCATGCAACTGTGAAACAAGCGCATATAAAGAGTTATCACTCCTTTTTCTCTGATTCATTCAACTGAAAACTGTTTGCAAGAATAATGTAGTCTATGAGAACGCTGCACCTGATCTCTGATCAGCTCGTGAGGTTCTGCGAGTTTAGTTCGCCCTTACACATTGGAAACGCAACTAGTAATTTTCACCTGTTGCTGCATACTGATACTTGCCTGATGGCAAAGGCAGCAGAGACAGTAAATGTTTGTATTTGTGGAGGTGGTTATATAGAGGATTTTTTTTATCACTTTGTTATTTGCATTTCTTTTTCATTTCGTATAAAGTGCAATTTGAATTTAGAAATGTCTTTTGTTTAAGTTTTTAGTGTTTCAATAAATTAATACAAATTTTAAAGCAAAATCAATAAAGCAAAAATATTCACCAAATATGCCCAAAAGGGAAGTTACATTTTTCATGAAGTGAAATGAAGTAATTTTATGGAGACCCACACAAACGCGTGAACTCAATTCCATATTGCAACATGTTAACTATTAATATTTGCATATTTGTTTGTTTTTGAGTAGTCTTTGGGCAATATAAACATTTAATTTTATTGAAAAACGTTGTTTTTGAAAATAGTAAATTATTTGTTTGTGGTATGGCTCTTTTGAAAAAATGCATCAACCAAAAATTCTAAAATTGGCTCCTTAGTGAAAAAAGGTTCCCGACCCCTGCAATAGACAATATTGACAACACATGTTAAAAAACTTTTCTTACCTCGAAAGTTCACCTCAGTTACTGAAGCAGTAAGTCCAACACTGGAGGTAATCTCCCGGGGCATCCTCTCTGGCTCCGCCCAGGCAAATGGAGGATGACGATGATGACGATACATTTATTATTCACGCCCAGTAAACACTTAACTAATCATATGTCCTTTTAGCTTATATTATCATGATTTTCTGGTAGTTGTCAGAAATAAAATCGTTTTGACGGCAAAGGTATTGAGACTTGAACCATTTGAATTGAATCAAATGTGAATGCTCCAGCTGGTAAGGGTTAATGCCTCCCCTTTATATACTGTGACAATGTAATGATGGGCCTGTATGCGATTCAAACTGATAAAGTCATCTGACACATCTGACACTCATAATGAGTATAATTGATAAACCATTAATAGGAGAAGAGTTGATGAACCATTCCAAAATAAATTATTCCATGTTGAAGACATGTTGTGTTCATTACTTATGATGTGTTCTAAGTATCATGTCATTTGTGGCAATTTGTGAGAATCATTCGTGAGGATGTTGCAAACATGGTCTTGGAAAGCTGTTGGCCTGTTACTGCAAAATTTAAGGTAAGAGTACAGTCAACAACACCAAAAAAAATAAAAAAATAAGACAGTAAAGGTGTTCAAATTGAGCTGCTTGTATTTGTACATTGAATTATCTAGGCTGTTAGCTGGGACATGGCATTTTTGTGATACCATTTATATGCATGATTTTTAACCTAGTTGTAGTTCAACCAAGTTCTAAATTTAGGTTCAAGTTCAATTGATAATATAAATGCCTGTGGAAAGTGAAGTACCAAGAAGAGTTAAAGAAACACCAAGGCACAAGAAATTTGAGGAAATCTTTGTTTTATATGTTGATTTGTCCTCCCTGCTCCTCACATGGATCTATAAGAAAGATAAAACATGTAAGGTTTGGACAGGCAACTTCATATGAAAAAATTATTGTAGTGAACACACTGAATATATGAAACAATACACATGAAATTCAGCCTTTACTTCACCAATAAAAATAAAAATGTATGTTCAACATTGTATGCTTAGGCTACAAGGTAACCTTGATATTATACTACCTTGAATGTCAGGTAGAAGAATAGGCACAGAAATGGATGGCCTAGCAAACTTTAAGTCCTCCCAAGTGAATTTGTTATCCTCGATTTGAAGGCAAGCCATCTTGAACCTGAGCACCTCCTCCTGGAAATGTACATCTCTCTCAGATGCCTCCTTCAGTGTCTTCTGGATATCTTTTAGAAGGTCCAATTTCTCCCTCTCCAGCTGCACCAGTTCCTAGCTACAGGCACAGGTGGCATCAATTTTTTGATGTTTGGGGAACCACTGAGGAAGTGTGCAGTACAGGTGGGATACCAGGGGGAACAGGAAACTCATGCTCCCTCCTCAGAAGTTATTGCCACTGTGGGCAAAAAACCCCCATGGATATGCGCCCCCCCAGTAATGCCATCTGTGGAAGTGACACCCATTATACTCAGGGCCCTCTCCTCCTCTGGGGTAAGATAACTGGCAGAGACAGTGCCACCCCCAGTTTGACTTAAGAAAGATTTTTGTGCAGCCTTTTTTTCTTATGTCTTGATCGCTTCTTTTCACATGATTGGCTGCTGTAATTTTTGAAGCAATTACTTCCCAAACCTGGCACTACTGTTTGTTTGATGTGGGTACCTTTAAATCTACTGAACAACAATCTTGTGGTTTTCAATTTCTTCCTGCATAATCTGAACTTCCACAGACCTAAAAGCAACCTTCCACATTTTCTCACTCACCATCTGTCTTTCATCAAATGGTGTGCGTATTATGTAAGCATTTTATAGATGCATCATGCTGATTGTAAAGTCATGACACCTGCTATATGCATACATCATATATTAACAATATTTAACCACATACGATATAAATCGAAAACGATAATAATAATTCTAATAAATGTAAACTTTTTTCTGTACCGACAGAAAATATTAATTTTAGTGTACTGTGATTAGTCAATTATTTTGGTTAAAGTTTATAAAAAAAGTCTTGAAGTTGCATCAGAATGTCTAGGTTACGAATGTAACCTCCGTTCCCTGATGGAGGGAACAAGACGTTGTGTCGAAGAAGTGACACTAGGGGTCTCTCTTGAGTGCCGAATATGCCTCTGATCTATGAAAAAAGGCCAATGAGAAGTTGGCAGACAGTATTTGCGTACCCCGCCCCGGACATACGGGTATAAAAGTGGGGAAATACGTCGAATTCATTCAGGATTTTTCTGAGTAGAAAAAAATGGTCCGGCCACTGCAGTGGCTTGGCTCAGCGACATGGCCGGGAAGACATGACGTCTCGTTCCCTCCATCAGGGAACGGAGGTTACATACGTAACCGAGACGTTCCCCGTCTGTCGCTCACTTCGACGTTGTGTCGAAGAAGCAACAATTGGGGTCCACTTCAAATCACGCCATGCGCTGAGCCGTGCACGTGTACTGCTGACATAGGAGCGGGAAGGTATTTCACATGCACAAGTGACCAACTGTGTCAGACTGCTCCCCTATGCCCCAAAAAAGTCGTCAGAATCCTTCTGGTTACCCTAGAGGGGAACAAGGTGACGCTTGCCAACCTGGGAACGGGCCAAGCCTAGCTGGGCCTCTTTTCTCTCTATGTTTCTCCGCATAGAGCAAGAACAGCCGGGGCTGTTACATGCATCGAGGGAAGGGGGTCTTACCCAGTTTCCTATTCTTTCAGGGGGAAAAGACCCTGCGGAGGCCACACCTGCCCAAAAGGGGAGGTAAAGGTGGCGAATACATCACATGGGTTTTTTAGGCAACATGTGGAACGTGGCGCAGTGGTAGATCCAACCTCGAAGAGGGGGGAGTTGCTACAACACAGTGACCGGAGGGCAGCGGAAACTGCCTAAGGGAGACACGGGTCAGCTCGTAAGGTGAGCGTACTGCGGAAAATACACACAGGAGGAGTCTGCGTAGGAGGCCTGATCTGTGGAGCACCTTTCCCAGTGCAGGGTAGATTTGAGATACCCACAGTGGAATGGGTCGGCGAATTCCACGGCTGAATTGCGGACCCACAGGGCTAGGGAGGAGTCATCCAGGGAGCCGAGTGAGTGGGATCTCCTGGGAGGGAAAAGCGAACGGTTTTACTGAGTCTGGCTGATTCTAGTGGCTCAAAGGGGGATCTCTGAAGACCGGCGAGGACCAACGAGAGATCCCAGGTGGGGAACAGGCTTGACCGGGAGGGATTTAACCTCCAGGCGCCTCTTAGGAACCTGATGACTAAGTCGTGCTTACCCAGAGACTTGCCATCTACTGGGTCGTGGTGAGCTGTGATAGCGGCAACATGCACCTTTAAGGTGGAAAGGGACAGCCTCCCTTCCAACTTCTCCTGTAGGAATAAGAGCACTGACCTAACTGCGCACCTCTGTGGGTCTTAAGTCTGGGAAGAACACCAATTTGCTTTACTGCTTTTGATTTGATTACCACTTTAGGGCGTAAAGTTGCCTGGTAGAAGGGGCCCGGGCTTGGTTGATCGTGTCTACAACGGTAGGTGGTAGACCAGCTAGATCTTCCACGTCCCATCCAGGGGCCAGACGTGGAGGTTCCAGAGGTCTGGGCGCGGATGCCAGAGTGTGTCCCGTCCCTGATAAAGAAGGTCCTTCCTCAGGGGGATTTGCCAGGGAGGGGCTGTCGTGAGGAGTACGAGGTCCGAGAACCAGGCCCGAGTGGGCCAGTAAGGAGCCACTAGGGTGACTTGTTCCTCGTCCTTCCTGACCTTGCACAGCACCTATGCAAGAAGGCTCACAGGGGGAAATGCGTACTTGCGCAGCCCTGAGGGCTAGCTGTGTGCCAGTGCGTCTGCCCCGAGGGGAGCCTCTGTTCGGGCATACCAGAGCGGGCAGTGGGAGGTCTCTCGGGAGGCAAACAGGTCTACCTGGGCCTTGCCGAACCGATCCCAAATCAGCAGTATCTCCTGGGGGTGGAGCCTCCACTCTCCGCCAGGCAAGCATTGTCGTGACAGCCCGTCTGCTACCACATTGAGGTTTCCGGGCATGTGAGTGGCGGGCAACGACCTGAGTCGGTGCTGGCTCCAAAGGAGGAGTCGTGACGTGGCGGGAACGTATGCCACCTTGGCGATTTATGTACGCTACCGCGGTGGTGCTGTCTGACCTGATTAAGACATGTTTGTCCCGAACTAACTGGAGAAACTTCAGCAGGGCAAAGAAAACAGTCAGAAACTCCAGGCAATTGATATGCCAGTGCAGCGGGGCCACTTTCCAACGGCCTGCAGCTGCGTACCCGTTGCACACGGTGCCCCAACCCATTTTTTAGGCGTCGGTCGTGACCAGGATGCATCGGGACACCTGCTTCAAGGGTACTCCTGCCCAAAGAATGCAATGGTCTGTCCAGGGTTTGAGTGTTCGACGGCAGGCGGGGGTGACTATTACACGGTGCTTGCCGCGGCGCCATGCTCGTCTCGGGACTCCAGTCTGAAGCCAGTGCTGAAGCGGTCTCATATGCATCAACCCCAGCGGCGCGACTGCCACAGAGGATGCCATATGCACCAGAAACCTCTGGAAATGTTTTAAAGGAACCGCTCGCCGAAAAAGGCTAGGCATTTCAACACTGACTGAGCACGCTCGTTGGTGAGTCGTGCCAAAATTGAGACCGAGTCTAACTCCATGCTGAGAAAAGAGATGCTCTGAACTGGGGTGAGCTTGCTCTTTTCCCAGTTGACCTAAAGCCCCAAACGGCTGTGGTGCCTGAGCACCTGGTCTCTGTGAGCGCATAGTAACTCTTGGGAGTGGGCCAGGATGAGCCAAACGTCGAGGTAATTGAGTATGCGGATGCCAGCTTCTCGGAGCGAGGCATGGGCTGCCTCTGCGACTTTGGTGAAGACGCGAGGGGTCAGAGACATGCCGAAGGGGAGGACCTTGTACCGCTATGCCTGGCCTTCGAACGCGAACCAAAGGAAGGGTCGGTTTCAAGGCAATATTGAGATGTCCTTCAGGTGTACCGCTGTGAACCAATCTAGATGCTGGACACAAGTTAAGATGTGTTTTTGCGTGAGCATTTTGAACGGGAGTTTGTGCAAAGCCCGGCTGAAAACCCTCAAGTCCAAGATCGTACCCGGCGGGGCTTCGCAGCGGGTTGAGCAGGTGTTACGGCGTCGGGAGGCGATGACACGTCCCGAGGCTCTGGTGCTGAGAAATGACTCAAAGCTCCAGAGCTAAAGTCTTGGTCCCTGGGTTGTCTGTCTCAGGAACGTCTGGAGCCTTCCGGGTCCTCGAGGGGGTCCTTGCGACGGGGGGCGTCTGCTTCCTGCGCGGCACTCGACTCGTGGGCTGAGAGCTGGGCCCAGGTTGAGGCGGAGCAGCCTGGTGTTTCTTCGCAGGGGGACGCCCTCGGCGAGCAGACGGGGCATGGCCCATGGCAGCAGGCTTGCGGCGGGGCAGGATGTGAGAGACCTCTGCAAACTGCACTGCCGTGCAGAGAAGGGGAAAAGCCGCCGATGTGCGCCGTAGATCCAACAGCAAGCAAAGCGTCAGAGGAAAAGGTGTGTAACTCGCAGCTGACTGCTGACACGACCAAGGCTCCGAAGAAAATTACTGAATGAACTCATAGTATTTCCTTGCCTTTATACCCGTATGTCCGGGGGCGGTGTATGCAAATACTGTCTGCCATTGGCAACTTCTCATTGGCATTTTTTCATGCATCAGAGGCATATTCGGCGCTCAAGAGAGACCCCTAGTGTCGCTTCTTAGACACAATGTCGAAGTGAGCGACAGACGGGGAACAAAAGGTCACTGATGTACTTCAATGCAACACCAGATAAAGCCTTTTACACATAGACAGCAAATTTACAATCAATTTTATAATTAACAGGATGCCAATGTAAAGTTGCTAATACAGGATAAATATTATCCCTATTTTTGTACCACTGCAAGGCAGTTGGAGGCCTGGTGGGGCCTAAAATCAAAATGTCACTTTTACTTTCATTTAATTGCAAATAATTATTTGCCTTCCAACATTTAATATCCTCAAAATAGTCACAGAGCACCTCAAAAGGACAACAACTGTCAGTTTTATCTGGTAGATAAAATTGTGTGTCATCAGCGTAGCAATGGTAAGAAATCTTGTATTTTTGAAAACTAGCACCCAGGGGGAGCATGTATAGCGAAAAGAGAAGAGGGCCCAAAATGGACCCCTGAAGCACACCACACGATAATGAATCCTACAAAGAGAATACTTCCCAATGCTCACTGAGAAAGTTCTGTCTTTAAGGTAGGAGACCAACCACTGCAGGGCAACATCCTGAATGCCCACCACACTATCTAAATGATGTAACAGAATGTTATAATCAACTGTATCGAAAGCGGCGCCGAGATCCAACAAGATCTCAACAAGATTTGAGAACTCTGGCTTGGGAGATGTGAGCATTGGAGGTTCAGTGGTAGAATTCACACTTAAAATGCTTGAGACCTGGATCTGATTTCTGCCCTGTGCAGAAAGGTTTTTTGTTTTGATATCCAATATCTGTTGGAACTTGTTTTTTTTTTTTTTTTTTTTTTTTTTTTGGTGTTCAATTCAAGAGAAGTGCTCTTTTATGCCAAAGATCTGGCTCTTTAATGAGTCAAAACCCTTCAATGAAATAGAAGGCTACCAATTATATGTGAGAATTTTAGTTTAGGATTCATGAGCATTGGTTATTCAGTGTTAGAATTCTTGCCTGCCCTGTGGGAGACAGGCCAACGCAAAAGGAGTGTTCACTGGAAAATCCAAAATCTGTGGAAATTTACTTTGGGAACAGTGAACTCTAAATTGACAACTTTTTGGAATGATGTGATTAGACAGGTTAATTTAATACATACCTGTGCAATAGAAAACCTTATTTTGGTTCAAATGCCTTTGTCCTTAAGAAATAAAACTGAACAAAATGTATTTAGGGTAATCAGAATTGCAGCATTGAAAACATATTCCAAAAACAAAACAAAACAAAAAAAAATATATTATACATTAATTTAGATAGATTGTTTCCTTCAGATTCTTGATATTTAAACTAAATTCTATAAAATATAAGGTAAGATGTCCGATCTCATTAATATTTTAAAAAAGGTGATGCCTTAACATCCTTTCCACTTTATTTGAAATAAACTATAACATGTAAATGAATGAAGTGCTTTTTTAATTTCTCTTTCTTGATGTACAATTTGAACATTGTCTTTAGTAAAAAAAAAAATGCTAAAATAAAAAGCAAAAAGGCTATTACTGATTAATTATAAAGTGAGCACTTGGAATACTGTATGCAAAAAATTACTAAAATACATATGTACTGCATATATTGCTTATTGCTTAAATGATTGTAAATTAAGGTAAAATACTGTATGTTCAACTCAAGTCCATGAAAAAAGGGGTTTGGGTGGCATTCACCCCTTTCCATTGCAATCTTGAGCTTTTAATATTTTAAAAACTATTATTTTTAGCAGGTATCATATTAATCCATGTTAATGAATGTTTTATAGATAGCCTAATATATTATGTTTATATTTTCAAATATATTTTTTTTCCTATGGCTAAAGAGGGAAAATGAAAAGCAATTCATTTTTAAATAAAATACAAAACTCTATCTCCTGAAAATCTACATTTAGATTCTCAAATAAATAATATATCATGGAGAGTCGAGTAAGGCGTGAACAGCAAGGTCATACTGGGCTTTCACAGTGGCCTTCTGTGAGACAGAACTGCGGATATCACCAGGCAAAAAATAAATAATAATAATAATAAATAAATAAATAAAAATAAAAACTATATATATTATTATTATTATATTATATTATTATTAAAAATAATAATAAATAAATAAAAACAAACAAAATTATATATATATATATATATATATATATATATATATATATATATATATATATATATATATATATATCCATCCATCCATCCATCGTCAACCACTTATCCTGTGGACAGGGTCGCGATATATATATATATATATATATATATATATATATATATATATATATATATATATATACACTCACCTAAAGGATTATTAGGAACACCTGTTCAATTTGGCTGGTGGTGGTGGTGTAATGGTGTGGGGATGTTTTCTTGGCACACTTTAGGCCCCTTAGTGCCAATTGGGCATCGTTTAAATGCCACGGCCTACCTGAGCATTGTTTCTGACCATGTCCATCCCTTTATGGCCACCATGTACCCATCCTCTGATGGCTACTTCCAGCAGGATAATGCACCATGTCACAAAGCTCGAATCATTTCAAATTGGTTTCTTGAACATGACAATGAGTTTACTGTACTAAAATGGCCCCCACAGTCACCAGATCTCAACCCAATAGAGCATCTTTGGGATGTGGTGGAATGGGAGCTTCGTGCCCTGGATGTGCATTCCACAAATCTCCATCAACTGCAAGATGCTATCCTATCAATATGGGCCAACATTTCTAAAGAATGCTTTCAGCACCTTGTTGAATCAATGCCAAGTAGAATTAAGGCAGTTCTGAAGGCGAAAGGGGGTCAAAAACAGTATTAGTATGGTGTTCCTAATAATCCTTTAGGTGAGTATATATATATATATATATATATATATATATATATATATATATATACATATATATATCGCGACCCTGTACACAGGATAAGCGGTTGACGATGGATGGATGGATGGATGGATGGATATATATATATATATATATATATATATATATATATATATATATATATATATATATAGGGATATGAGAGGGTTAGGGTTAGGTTAGAGTTAGGTTTAGGGTTAGGAGGTATATAGGTTCCTACCACAAACATTTTCTTCCATAAGGGCATAAGCAGTCCCAGACAAAATCTCAAGACATATTTCACAGTTTCTGTGCAAATTTTGAAGGATAATCTGCTTAATTCTGGGGACTTAAAAGTAAATGTGTTAAATAGATCTGACAGTTCTACACTCTTGCTGGTAACTGAAAGAATCATCAAATTAGCCCAAATATTTAATAAACAATCATGCAAGTGGTGTTGAATGTCTAGAATTTTTGTAAATGTCAGATGTTGCAAATCTGTGGAAATCTTCTAAGTGTATTTATTAATTATTATAATTAAATATAATTTATTAATATATTTATTATATCTTTTATATGATATTTTGTGTTTGTTTTTATGTAGACCTACACATTTTCATCATCAATATGACTCTAGCAGTTAAATTAATGTCTGATAAAGCAATACGCTCAAAATTTAAGTACTTTTTAACTATAATCCAATGCTTCCGGAGAACTTCTTCTCTCATGTGAAATATTCGCTTTGCCATGTAGTGGATGTACTCTCACATTCTCCTCGGTTGAGACATCCAGAATAAGCACACAAACGCACCAATGTGAGTAAATAAACAGATAAATACAGATCTAAACCAAAACCAACCAAGCTAGTGTACAGCATTCCTCCTAATCAGTTGTAAACAGTGCTGCTCTTCCATATGTGTCGCACTTGCCTCGGCTCGTGTTTAACATGCCAACGCGATTACTTCAAACATGCATAAACGATTCGCGATCTGGCCTGTTAATAGTTCCTAGAATATCAAAATCCACAAAAGGAGGTAGATCCTTTTCATATTTGGCTTCTAAACTATGGAATAGTCTCCCTAACTGTGTTCGAGATGCAGACACACTCACTCAGTTTAAGTCTTGACTAATGACTCATCAATTTAGCCAGGCATACATCTAATTTATCCATCAAATCACAATTAGGCTGCTTTAGTTAGGTCTGCCAGAACCAGAAACATTGATCATGATCTATAACTTTGCAATAAATTTAATGGCACCTATGCTAATATTATTCTATTTGTATCCATGTCTCAAACTTGGGACTCCTATCCTGAGGTCACCAGAACCAGCTAGATACAGCACTATTCCTGCTTCGTGTTGGACTCCACGACTACGTGTCTTAGTGATGATGACTAAATGCAGCCAGTGTCAGCCAAACATTCAGTCAGTCTATTACGATGGACTTCAGAGGATGAACTGATGCCAACTCCAACCATAAGATATCATATGACATTGCCTGAACCTTGGATAGACCTCACCGTAATTACCGGCCAGTTGAACTGTGATGCACCTCACTGATCTCTGCCTGCATCACCTCAGTCTAATATTGGATTACTCTATTAAATTGGAATACATAGACTACCAATTAATTGCCAACAAAACCCTTCATCAGTCAACAAACAAAGGACAATGCATCTAAGTGAACTTCTGCAGATAATCCAGGATGAACTTCAAAGACATTAGTCATTAATCTTACAGTTCTTACAAAATCTTTGTTTAAACACAGACCCTTAACACTTACTTATTTTAATAATTAAAATAAAATAAACATGGTTTAATAAACCATGACTTGCACTATACATAATAAAGTAATATTGTCATTATATTCATGATGTTAGCAGGAGGGGAACTGGCCCCGACATTTTTCTCCATTAACCAACATAACTTAAGTAGTTTTGTGTTCCTTGCCACAGTTGCCTTCAGCTTGCTCACTAGGTTTCTAAATACAATTACTATTTAATTACTTATTTTTAAACTAAAATTCTCAATCATATTTTATCTAAGACATAGATATTACAGTTTCATTTTCTGTTAATGCATGATTTTCTCTAAAGCTGCTTTGAAACAATGTGTGTTGTTGTGAAAGGTGCTATACAAATAAAAATGACTTGACTTATGAAGACTATCTGTGATTTTTAGAGCTTCAAAAGTTGTATCACCATCCACTTGCATTTTAATGACCTACTGAGCTCACACCTGGGATATCATGAGGGTAAGTTATTGATGAGAGAATTTTCATTTTTGGGTGAACTATCCCTTTAAGCGTTTGAGCACCTCTGTCACTCTCTCTTCACTGCAACAATTATGTACAGTATGTCGTGGAGGTGGGGCTATTCAAATCGCACTGCACTGTGACTTGACAATTTTGTCCATTTCAAAACTGTTAATTTTTGCATGAAATAATAAATGCTCTTTTTTTGGCAGGAGAGGGAGTTTAAAAAAAAAAAATCCTCATTTCATGACCCAATTAAGGAACCTGCTGAGAATGGAAACAAAATAAAAATTAGGATTGCCATTTTCTTTTCTTTTTTTTATCACAGAAAGATTTTGGCAGTTAGGAGATTTGTGTCCTTGCTATCTTTATTGCTGTCTTTATGTACCTGTCTGTGACGGCAGTAGCAGGTTGTATATTTCTTGCAGTATGCTGTTAACTCATGGCTCTTGGATCTCTGCAGGATCCAAAGGAATACATACATGGATAAATATATGAGTGTGTGTTGAGCTCAAGGCAGAAAAGATCTGCAGGCCTGAGCTTTGACATCAAAGAGTCAATGATTCCATATGAACCCTCATGCATCACACACACACATATATATATATATATATATATATATATATATATATATATATATATATATATATATATATATATATATATATATATATATATATATATATATATAACTTGTATAATCAAGTTCACCTGCCCATATAATCTTTGCGTAATTAAGGGTAAAAGTATGTGACTAGCTGTACGCAAAGGAGGGTCTCGAAGGAAGAGGCTCGACACAAGCTCTATTAACCCCCCCCCCCCCCCCCCCCCACCCCCCCACAAAAAATTGTCAAAATAAAAATTACTCAAATTGCTCAATTGTTGACATACAGTAGGGTGCAATGGTGCTAAAGGCTCTGTGGGGTAAAAGGCTTCTTTGATTTTATTTTCTCCCATACCACTAAATAACAACAAAAATTACCATACTTCCCTAAACACCTGTTTTGTCACAATACACAGGGCATTTTTTCTCTTCCATCGTGTGGTGTCTAAAGGTTGATTTTGAGGCAATTTAATCTAATTTTTATTCTTTTTTAAAACATTGCAAATTTATGTAGCTACTGAACATACCTGAAATTAACTAATTTCTTTTGAGACAAAGTATGTATTTTTCATTATCAAATCTGTCATTGCTAGGGAAAAAAATACAAAATCTTCACACAGCTCTTTGTCAAGCTCCAAAAAGGATTACAAGCACAAAAGTATAGTCCATACAACTCATACAACCATGTACTCTATTCTCTATGGCCGTACAATAGCTTTGTGTGAATAAAAGACCCAAATGTCTTTATTCACTAAAAATCTTTACCTCCACCCAAATAAGGAAAACTATTTTAATTTAGAATGAATTTCATAGTTTTAAAACGTTTTCCTACAATACAATTTTTTGATGTTAGTGATGTCAAAATTGGTTTTGTGTCTTGACCAATTGCAACATTTTGAATGATGTATCTTTTTGAATTAGATATACAGCGCTTCACTTTTGTCACATTTTGTTATGTGACAAAATTTGCCTTATTCCAAAATTAATTAAATTCATTATTTTCCTCAAAATTCTACAAACAATACCCCATAATGACAATGTGAAAGAACTTTGTTTGAAATCTTTGCAATAAAAAAACGAAAAAAAAAAAAAAAAATCACATGTACATAAGTATTCACAGCCTTTGCTCAATACTTTGTTGAAGCACCTTTGGTACATATTACAGCCTCAAGTCTTTTTGTGTATGATGCTACAAGCTTGGCACACCTACTTTTGGGCAGTTTCTCCCATTGTTCATTGCAGGACCTCTCAAGCTCCATCAGGTTGGATGGGGAGCGTCGGTGCACAGCCATTTTCAGATCTCTCCAGAGATGTTCAATTGGGTTCAAGTCTGGGCTCTGTCTGGGCTCTGTCTCTCTGTTCCTGCCGCTGAAAACATCCCCGCAGCATGATGCTGCCACCACCATGCTTCACTGTAGGGATGATACTGGCCAGGTGATGAGCTGTGACTGGTTTCCTCCAGACATGATGCTTGCCATTCAGGCCAAAGAGTTCAATCTTTGTTTCATCAGACCAGAGAATTTTGTTTCTCATGGTCAGAGAGTCTTTCAGGTACCTTTTGGCAAACTCCAGGTGGGCTGTCATGTGCCTTTTACTGAGGAGTGGTTTCTGTCTGGCCACTCTACCACACAGGCCTGATTAGTGGAGTGCTGCAGAGATGGTTGTTCTTCTGGAAGTTTCTCCTCTCTCCACAGAGAAACGCTGGAGCTCTGTCAGAGTGACCATCGGGTTCTTAGTCACCTCTCTGACTAAGGCCCTTCTCCCCCGATTGCTCAGTTTGGCCGGGCGGCCAGCTCTAGGAAGAGTCCTGGTGGTTCCAAACTTCTTCCATATACGGATGATGGAGGTTACTGTGTTCATTGGGACCTTCAATTTTTCTGTACCCTTCCCCAGATCTGTGACTCGATACAATCCTGTCCCGGAGGTCTACAGACAATTCCTTGGACTTCATGGATTGGTTTGTGCTCTGACATGCACTGTTAACTGTGGGACCTTATATAGAGAGGTGCCTTTCCAAATCCTGTCCAATCAACTGAATTTACCACAGGTGGACTCCAATCAAGTTGTAGAAAAATCTCAAGGATGATAAGTGGACTCAATTTTGAGTGTCATGGCAAAGGCTGTGAATTCTTAGGTACGTGATTTTTAGGGGCCAAGCACCGAAGGTGCGGAGGCACCTATTGTGTTTGTTCCGATTCTTATTAGGGGCCAAGCACCGAAGGTGCGGAGGCACCTATTGTGTCTGTTCCGGTTCTTATTAGGGGCCAAGCACCGAAGGTGCGGAGGCACCTATTGTATCTGTTCCGGTTCTTATTAGGGGCCAAGCACCGAAGGTGCGGAGGCACCTATTGTGTCTGTTCCGGTTCTTATTATTAGGGGCCAAGCACCGAAGGTGCGAAGGCACCTATTGTGTTTATTCCGGTTCTTATTAGGGGCCAAGCACCGAAGGTGCGGAGGCACCTATTGTGTCTGTTCCGGTTCTTATTAGGGGCCAAGCACCGAAGGTGCGGAGGCACCTATTGTGTCTGTTCCGGTTCTTATTATTAGGGGCCAAGCACCGAAGGTGCGGAAAGTTGTAACGGTTTGACATTCTGATAGAGGACAGTCCCAACATCAAATACACCAATTTTGGTGTCTCTAACTCATTCCCTCTAGCGCCACCACCTGTCCAAAGTTTCAAAAATATTATGCTAATAACTTTTGAACCGTAAGGCCTATCAACAAAATTCTTTTTTCCTCTGATTCCTGAGCTCATGACGATTCGATTGCATCATATGACGTCATTTTCCGCCATTTTGAATTGTCCAAAAACCCTACTTTTGCGAACTCGTCCTAGACGGTTTGTCCGATTTTCACCAAAATTGCACCAGGTCATCTTCAAGCAGTGCTGACAAAAAGTTATGGAATTCAAGTTGATTCGTCAAACTGTTTTTGATAAACGCACAAACTAATTTTACGTAGCGCTTGCAAAAACAAACATAAGGCTGTATCTCCGCAACACTTAATTGTATTCAGATCAAACTTGGTACATGTCATCACAAGCATGACCTGAGGCTACATGCTGCGTTTCGGCACAGCGCCACCTACTGATCCGGAGATACCAAAAATTGCTATTTTTGATTATAACTTCTGAACGGTTTGTCCAAAAATCATAAAAGTGGTCTCGTTACATTCAGGGCATCATGCCGAGTCGACTGATATCCAATTTTCTCAGATCGGTCATTTTGGCTGTCGGCCATTTTGAATTATGTGCTAAAATGCTGTATTTTTTGAACGCATGAATGAATTGTTACAAAACTTGGTATGGCTCATCAGTACGATGCCCTGAAGGAGCCAGAGAAGTTTCGAAACAGCGCCACCTAGTGGTAAAATTTAATTTTCAAATGCTTATAACTCTGGCTGGGGTTGACTTATTTTCACGGGAGTCATATTATTAGACTCCTGAATACTTGCAGAGTCCAACAATACCAGACTTGCCAGGTTTCGAAACAGCGCCACCTAGTTATTGTTATTCTTCTTCTGACTGGGCGTCTATGTCAGCCCATAGAAGCGTATGCGGGAAAGTTGTAACGGTCTGACATTCTGATAGAGGACAGTCCCAACATCAAATACACCAATTTTGGTGTCTCTAACTCATTCCCTCTAGCGCCACCACCTGTCCAAATTTTCAAAAATATTATGCTAATAACTTTTGAACCGTAAGGCCGATCAACAAAATTTTTTTTCCCTCTGATTCCTGAGCTCATGCCGATTCGATTGCACCCTATGACGTTATTTTCCGTCATAAAAATATGTCCGCCATTTTGAATTGTCCAAAAAACCTACTTTTGCGAACTCGTCCTAGACGGTTTGTCCGATTTTCACCAAAATTGCACCACATAATCTTCAAGCAGTGCCAACAAAAAGTTATGGAAATCAAGTTGATTCGTCAAACCGTTTTCGAAAAACGCACAATCAAATTTTACGTAGAGCTTGCAAAAACAAACGTAAGGCTGTATCTCCGCAACGCTTAATTGTATTCAGACCAAACTTGGTACATGTCATCACAAGTATGACCTGAGGCTACATGCTGCGTTTCGGCGCAGCGCCACCTACTGATCCGGAGATATAAAAAATTGATATTTTTGTTTTTAACTTCTGAACGGTTTGTCCAAAAATCATAAAAGTGGTCTCGTTAGATTCAGGGCATCATGCCGAGTCAACTGATATCCAGTTTTCTCAGATCGGCCATTTTGGCTGTCGGCCATTTTGAATTATGTGCTAAAATGCTGTATTTTTGAACGCATGAATGAATTGTTACAAAACTCAGTATGGGTCATCAGTACGATGCCCTGAAGGAGCCAGAGAAGTTTCGAAACAGCGCCACCTAGTGGTAAAATTACATTTTTAAATGCTTATAACACTGGCTGAGGTTGACTTATTTTCACGGGAGTCATATTATTAGATTCCTGAATCCTTGCCGAGTCCAACGATACCAGACTTGCCAGGTTTCGGCATATGGTTTGTGCAGCATTGTAATTTAGCGCTTAAAAAACATTTGCGAATATCTTCGAAACCGCTTGTCCGATCGAGACGAAACCACCATCAGATGTTTGGAAACAGGTCGCTGGCAACATGCCAATGCCCAAATCTCAAAATATTGATAGTAAGGGGTAGTAAAATCCAATCAAATCACGTGTCAGTTATTTTTGACCTGTTTTTTCACATAAATGTCTATAACTCCGAAGCAAATTGAGATATTTTCACCAAAATTGACACACATGTATGAGCTCACTCAGAGGACACATATGGAAATTGTGGTATTGTGCCACTTGGTGGCGCTATAAAAGAACAAAACATGAAATTACCATTGACTTAAATACAGTATTGTGATAAAAATGCTATACTTAATGAATGCATTGGTGTAACATTTTGAAACTCAGAATGTGCCATCAGCAGCATGTCCTGAAGGTACTCAAAATATTTTGAGACAGCGCCACCTTTTGGTCAAAAGTTATAACTAAATTTCCCAAAATGCTAATAACATTTGTATAAATTTACCTATTGTAATCACACTGTTCTCAATTGATTCTTTGGGTTTTGCCAAAAACATAGATAACATTTTTCCCATAATCAGCCAAACTTCCTGTCCGCCATCTTGATTTTCCTTCAATGCCTACTTTTTCAAACTCCTCCTAGACCGTTAGGGTTATGGTTTTCACCAAAAATCGAATCGTATCATCTCCAGACCATGCCAACAACAATTTATGGATTTTGTGATGATAGACAAAACTGTTTTTGTAAACTGCCAGATCAAAGCCTACGCATGCTGCCAAAATTACCATTCAGGCTTTATCTCTGCAATGCCTTGACATTTTGACACCAAACTTTATATGTCTCATTGTCACCTCACTCTGACCACACCACATACATTTCATAACTGCACCACCTATTTGTCAAAAGTGATAATCAATTAAATCATATTTTTAGTTAATGTATATGATTTTTCATCCATTTGCCTAAATTCATCTTTACATGTCTTTAATTGCTACTTGCTGCAGTTGGTCTGACCATTCCAGCCATGTTGGCATGTCTTGTCATCAACTTTGCGCTTGGCCCCGGTAATGGCTGCTTGCAGCTATATTTAGGGGCCAAGCACCGAAGGTGCGGAGGCACCTATTGTGTCTGTTCCGGTTCTTATTATTAGGGGCCAAGCACCGAAGGTGCGGAGGCACCTATTGTGTCTGTTCCGGTTCTTATTAGGGGCCAAGCACCGAAGGTGCGGAGGCACCTATTGTGTCTGTTCCGGTTCTTATTAGGGGCCAAGCACCGAAGGTGCGGAGGCACCTATTGTGTCTGTTCCGGTTCTTATTCTTCTTCTTCTTCTTCTTCTTCTTCTCGACTGGGCGTCTATGGCAGCCCATAGAAGCGTATGCGGGAAAGTTGTAACGGTTTGACATTCTGATAGAGGACAGTCCCAACATCAAATTGACCAATTTTGGTGTCTCTAACTCATTCCCTCTAGCGCCACCACCTGTCCAAAGTTTCAAAAATATTATGGTAATAACTTTTGAACCGTAAGGCCTATCAACAAAATTCTTTTTTCCTCTGATTCCTGAGCTCATGACGATTCGATTGCACCCTATGACGTTATTTTCCGTCATAAAAAATTTTCCGCCATTTTGAATTGTCCAAAAAACCTACTTTTGCGAACTCGTCCTAGACGGTTTGTCCGATTTTCACCAAAATTGCACCAGATCATCTTCAAGCAGTGCCAACAAAAAGTTATGGAAATCAAGTTGATTTGTCAAACCGTTCTCGAAAAACGCACAATCAAATTTTACTTAGAGCTTGCAAAAACAAACGTAAGTCTGTATCTCCGCAACGCTTAATTGTATTCAGACCAAACTTGGTACATGTCATCACAAGCATGACCTGAGGCTACATGCTGCGTTTCGGCGCAGCGCCACCTACTGGTCCGGAGATACAAAAAATGGCTATTTAGGGCCCAAGCCTTGAAAAGGCGAAGGCCCTATTGTTTTCCTTAGGATTATTATTATTAGGGCCCAAGCCTTGAAAAGGCGAAGGCCCTATTGTTTTCCTCCTGATTATTAGGGCCCAAGCCTTGAAAAGTGAAGGCCCTATTGTTTTCCTTAGGATTATTATTATTATTATTATTTTATCGACTATTCGGGCACTTTTGGGGACCTTAACGTGCTCTAAAACTCTTGAAAACGCTGGGCTGAAGATGGTACCCGGGCGTGACAGGGGGGCTTAACAGCGCCCCCTGGAACGGGGTCCGAAACCTTGGTCCATAAATCAAACACACTTGCATGTAATAATATGAAAGTCGGTACACATATAGATCTCATCGTTTCATATATCCTTCATGCTCTTACATTTTACCTCAGCCCAACAGGAAGTCGGCTATTTAGGGATGTTTGGAAAACGTATGCAATGGAATTTGAAATACTCCTCCTAGAGAAATCATTTAATCGCCACGAATCTCAGTCAGCATGAAGTCAAGACATTGAGGATGAAAAATTGCCAGCGGATTTTTGATATCTCGAACGGTTTGGCCGTGGCGAGGAAACAAATTTATGGCGAGAAAAGTGAGACAGGAAGTGTGTTATAACTTCTGCATAAATTAACAGATCTTGATGAAACTTCAGCAGTGTGTTCGTTGTAAGAGGCCGATCACATGGATGTGACTGTTGTGAGTCAAAGTTATAGCGCCACCAACTGGCAGCAGGAAGTGTGTCACTTTCAAAATGCTTTGAAATCACCCTCTTGTTTTTACCCGATTTGCTTCAAACTTTACGTGTATAATGTAAACACACGGCAGATTTAGACCTGTGAAAGGATTATTGATATCTTAGATACTGTTGCCGTGGCAACGCTTCAAACTTTACTATTCTTTATTGATGCTTTTGAGACTCTTAACATAATTGAAATTGCATGAAACTCGACAGACACGTCACATTTATTAGCCAGTAGACGTGCAAAGTTTCAGAAATGGGTGTGGTGAGGGGCTCAGTAGCGCCACCTTTTGACAAAAAAGTGGGGGGTTAGTTTCATCTACAGGTACAAAAATTGGTATTGATATAGATCTCCTCAAGCTGGACAACTTTCTAATTTACAGTCATTAGCTCCGACCAACAGAAAGTCAGATATTTTGGTTTGAATGTGGAGAAAATGTCAGAATTTTCCAGTCACTCTCTGAGTCTCTGTGTGTGAGGAGGAGGAAGGGAGGGGGGTCTTGTGAAGTAATACATAGGGCTATACTGCCCTCTTGTGTTCAACATAGTATGATTTACATTAACTTTTGCACGATATTCAAATTTTTCGAGTTTCACCTGTATGCAGAGTTGACAGAAAAATGTTACACACGCCGTTGCAGGTGAATACAACAAATAACTAAAGCCCCGCCTCACCCAGTTTGGGTACCGGACCTTGTTGAAACAATCACGCATCTAGCTGGCAGAGTGACAAATTTTCGCCAGCGCCTTCACCCTGAACATGGTCGAAAAATACAGACTAATGTCAATGCATTGCACATTTTCAATTCCGAAGGTATCCTTGATATCTTAAATATTTAGTACATTTTAGATCAATAAAATACAGTCAAAATATCAACTGAAATGGAAAAGTACAAGAAAACCCATGTTTAATCCACTGTCTGTTCATTCTCGGAGTGGCAATTACAAGAAATGTCCAATAGAGGGCATCCAAGCCTCATTGTTCAATGATTTACAACAGGTCTGAGTCCAGAATGGGCAGGGACTGAGTTCAACAGTTGGTTGAGCTCTTTTGCAGTCGAATCCAGAAAAAAGGCAAACAATGTGTCCCCACTCACTATATACATCAACTGAGTGGCGGATACAATTTTTAACAACCTTTAACCATTTACAGCCAGAGCGTTGAAATTTGGGAACAATTATTCCCATGGTTCCTGTCTCAGTGTCATCGTCGTCCAATCACCGATTTTATTTCTGAAATCTGCCCAGATACTCATGACAATAGAAGCTAAAGGCACATGTGATTGGTTAAGGGGTTACTGGGCAAGAATAATAACTGTATCGTCATCACCGTCTTCCTTCATTTCAATGGGAAGGTGATATCACGAGAGATTTACTCCAGTGTTGGATTTACTGCTTCAAATTAAATACTGAGGCGATTTTTGCAAGTTAAGAACGTCATTTAACATGTGTTGTCTATATTTTCTATTGAAAGTCAAAACGTTTTAGTTACGAAGCATTTATTTGTAGGAGTATTGCTAGTTATTTCTGGTGAAAAAAATGACGAAACAACTCAAATAAATGTTTGTGAGCAGTTTTGTGTGAAACCGCGAGATGCGTCGCGTCTAACGCACGAGCCCCGATGAGAGTTACTGCACAAAGGTCAGTGAGATGTTTTACTGCTTCCCAGTTTGAATATTCAAGCGATTTTACACTATTCAACTCAACAAATGGCATTACAACTCAAATAAATGTTTGCGTGGAATCTGAAATCGGGAACCATTATTGAATTCTGGCATTATTACGGGGGTCAACAATGGCGCTGTAATGTCCTTTCAGATGCATTGTTCTAAACAGCGGAAAAAACTTAAACAAAATACTGCGTCATTTTTGCCCATTCAGATACATGGAAGAGATCATTACAAACTATAAAAGGTCTACTTTTATTTGTGTACACTTACAATAACAACAAAACCTTGAGCTTTTGTAAAATAACGAAAATAAACAGGGTGCACCGAATCTGTCTTAGCGATAATCTGTCTGATACACGTCAGAAAAATCAAGTGAAACTCCGCGAACACTTATCACACAAACATGAAACATATGTCTAAAGAAAGAAGGGATGGACGGATCGATCCTAAAGTATCAATACTTCCGAGAATGATGTTTCATCTGCGTGTTCACTGACAGCACGCGATAGTGAGGCGATCTCATTTTTACTCGCATCATCAATGCGAGCAATGTTTGTCTGTTGTATGTGTTTTTAACACTTTCCTGTTTGAACTTTCAAGCGATTTTACACCATTCAACTCAACAAATGGCAAAACAACTCAAATAAATATTTGTGTGAAACAGCGAGCAGCATAACGTCTAACTCACGAGCCCCGATGAGAGATCGCATTCGCTTCTTCTTGCGTTTGAACGGACAATTTCATACAACAAAATGTCAAAATACATGATATATTGTCTGTTTTGTCTCAAGTGAACATAAACAGCTGATGAAGAAATCGCGAATCTAAATCTAGTATCAACACTTCCGAGAATGATTATCAGCGTTGTGTCTGACAGCGCGAGGCATCTCATTTTTACTCGCATCTTCATGGAGGTTTGTCGGTTGTATGTAGTTTCACAATCTCAATCAATTAATCTCTGAAATGAATACAGATGTAACAGCATGAAAATAATGAGACTTCACAGTTCTCAAAAGATTAAACTCAATAAAACAAGCCGCACAGACTGTGCCTTGAATGAAATGCGTTTAAAATCCTCTTAAAGAGACAGTAACAATTTTCCAAGTAAATAAGAAGTAGGCCTACAAATGGTTTTCACCCCAAAAATAAATTTCTCTCATCGTATACTCACCCTCATTCCATCCCAGATGTGTATTATTTTCTTTCTTCTAGTGAACACAAATTAAGCTTTTTAGAAGATTATCTCAACCCTGTTGGACCTTTCAATGACTTGAATGGTGATCAGAACTCAGAAGCTACAAAAATCACATAAATGCAGCATAAAAGTAATCCATACCACTCCAGTGGTTTAATCCATGCCTTCAGAAGTGATATTATAGGTGTGGGTTAGAAACAGACCTATATATATATATACTTCAAGATGACATCACTCTGAAGTACTGCGTAAAGAATATCCCACATTCGCCCTTAGGGGGCGCTACAGGCCACGCCCTAAATTCCCATTTGCTGGTCAAAAATGTTCTAATTTGGTACATTGATACTACAGGCCAACAGGAACCCACAAACAAAGAATTGCCCATATTCGCCATTAGGGGGCGCTACAGGCTATGCCCAAAATTCCCATTTTATGGTCAAAAATTTTCTAATTTGGTATATTGACACTACAGGCCAACAGAAATCAACAAACCAAGAATGTCTCACATTCGCCCTTAGGGGGTGCGAAAGGCCATTCCCAAATTGCACATTTTTTTGTCAAATACTTTCTAATTTGGTACATTAATACTACAGGCCAACAGGAACCTACAAACCAAGAATGGCTCACATTCGCCCTTAGGGGGCGCTACAGGCCATGCCCAAATGTCATTTTTTCAAAGTGATTGTATTTCCACCCCATTTATTTAGTTTTTCTGAAACCTGGTGAACATACCTCATTTCTCATTGTAAACAAAAAACCCTACAGGATCCATAAGGTCCGGCATGATGGATTTTCCTGTACACTGAAAATGTTTAGTTTAGGATTCAGACAGAAAGACATGTTTTTTGGATTTTTTCATTGGGAGGGTTTAACCCCAACCCTCTATTGATCAATTTTAAATGATTTGCCATTTTGAGGAGGAATCGCATTGCTGCTTGCAGCTATATTTTTGAGTTGTTGCTGTGTCCATCATCCTTTGTTTTCCGAAAGCCACCAAGTGGAAATGAGCCCGGTAACTAAAGGCACCAGGGTTGCGGTGCAACCGGCTTGGGCCCGTCATCGCTGCTTGCAGCTTTCATTCTTCTTCTTCTTCTTCCAACTGGGCGTCTAACCGTAAGGCCTATCAACAAAATTCTTTTTTCCTCTGATTCCTGAGCTCATGAAGATTCGATTGCACCCTATGACGTCATTTTCCGTCATAAAACATTTTCCGCCATTTTGAATTGTCCAAAAAACCTACTTTTGCGAACTCGTCCTAGACGGTTTGTCCGATTTTCACCAAAATTGCACCACATCATCTTCAAGCAGAGCCAACAAAAAGTTATGGAAATCAAGTTGATTTGTCAAACCGTTCTCGAAAAACGCACAATCAAATTTTACGTAGAGCTTGCAAAAACAAACATAAGTCTGTATCTCCGCAATGCTTAATTGTATTCAGACCAAACTTGGTACATGTCATCACAAGCATGACCTGAGGCTACATGCTGCGTTTCGGCGCTGCGCCACCTACTGGTCCGGAGATACAGAAAATAGCTATTTTTGTTTATAACTTCTGAACGGTTTGTCCAAAAATTATAAAAGTGGTCTTGTTACATTCAGGGCATCATGCCGAGTCGACTGATATCCAATTTTCTCAGATCGGCCATTTTGGATGTCGGCCAATTTGAATTAAGTGCTAAAATGCTGTATTTTTTGAATGCCTGAATGAATTGTTACAAAACTCGGTATGGGTCATCAGTACGATGCCCTGAAGGAGCCAGAGAAGTTTCGAAACAGCGCCACCTAGTGGTAAAATTACATTTTTAAATGCTTATAACTCTGGCTGGGGTTGACTTATTTTCACGGGAGTCATATTATTAGATTTCTGAATCCTTGCCGAGTCCAACGATACCAGACTTGCCAGGTTTCGGCATATGGTTTGTGCAGCGTTGTAATTTAGCGCTTAAAAAACATTTGCGAATATCTTCGAAACCGCTTGTCCGATCGAGACGAAACCACCATCAGATGTTTGGAAACAGGTCGCTGGCAACATGCCAATGCCCAAATCTCAAAATATTGATAGTAAGGGGTAGTAAAATCCAATCAAAATCACGTGTCAGTTATTTTTGACCTGTTTTTTCACATAAATGTCTATAACTCCGAAGCAAATTGAGATATTTTCACCAAAATTGACACACATGTATGAGCTCACTCAGAGGACACATATGGAAATTGTGGTATTGTGCCACTTGGTGGCGCTATAAAAGAACAAAACATGAAATTACCATTGACTTAAATACAGTATTGTGATAAAAATGCTATACTTAATGAATGCATTGGTGTAACATTTTGAAACTCAGAATGTGCCATCAGCAGCATGTCCTGAAGGTACTCAAAATATTTTGAGACAGCGCCACCTTTTGGTCAAAAGTTATAACTAAATGTCCCAAAATGCTAATAACATTTGTATAAATTTACCTATTGTAATCACACTGTTCTCAATTGATTCTTTGGGTTTTGCCAAAAACATAGATAACATTTTTCCCATAATCAGCCAAACTTCCTGTCCGCCATCTTGATTTTCATTCAATGCCTACTTTTTCAAACTCCTCCTAGACTGTTAGGGTTATGGTTTTCACCAAAATCAAATCGTATCATCTCCAGAACATGCCAACTACAATTTATGGATTTTGTGACGATAGACAAAACTGTTTTTGTAAACTGCCAGATCAAAGCCTACGCATGCTGCCAAAATTACCATTCAGGCTTTATCTCTGCATTGCCTTGATATATTGACACCAAACTTTATATGTCTCATTGTCACCTCACTCTGACCACACCACATACATTTCATAACTGCACCACCTATTTGTCAAAAGTGATAATCAATTAAATCATATTTTTAGTTAATGTATATGATTTTTCATCCATTTGCCTAAATTCATCTTTACATGTCTTTAATTGCTACTTGCTGCAGTTGGTCTGACCATTCCAGCCATGTTGGCATGTCTTGTCATTTCTTTGCGCTTGGCCCAAATGGCTGCTTGCAGCTATATTTATTCTTCTTCTTCTTCCGACTGGGCGTCTATGGCAGCCCATAGAAGCGTATGCGGGAAAGTTGTAACGGTTTGACATTCTGATAGAGGACAGTCCCAACATCAAATTCACCAATTTTGGTGTCTCTAACTCATTCCCTCTAGCGCCACCACCTGTCCAAAGTTTCAAAAATATTATGCTAATAACTTTTGAACCGTAAGGCCTATCAACAAAATTCTTTTTTCCTCTGATTCTTGAGCTCATGACGATTCGATTGCACCATATGACGTCATTTTCCGTCATAAAAATTTTCCGCCATTTTGAATTGTCCAAAAAACCTACTTTTGAGAACTCGTCCTAGACGGTTTGTCCGATTTTCACCAAAATTGCACCAGATCATCTTCAAGCAGTGCCAACAAAAAGTTATGGAAATCAAGTTGATTCGTCAAACCGTTCTCGAAAAACGCACAAACAAATTTTAAGTAGCACTTGCAAAAACAAACGTAAGGCTGTATCTAAGCAACGCTTAATTGTATTCAGACCAATCTTGGTACATGTCATCACAAGCATGACCTGAGGCTACATGCTGCGTTTCGGTGCAGCGCCACCTACTGGTCCGGAGATAAATAAAAATGGCTATTTTTGTTTATAACTTATTTGGTTTGTCCAAAAATCATAAACTGCATCAACTGCACCACCTATTTGTCGAAAGTGATAATCAATTAAATCATATTTTTAGTTAATGTTTATGATTTTTCATCCATTTGCCTAAATTCATCTTTACATCTCTTTAAGTGCTACTTGCTGCAGTTGGTCTGACCATTCCAGCCATGTTGGCATGTCTTGTCATCATCTTTGCGCTTGGCCCCGGTAATGGCTGCTTGCAGCTATATTTTTCTTTGTTTCTTTTTAATAAATTTTCAAAGATTTCAAACAAATTTCTTTCTTGTTGTCATTATGGGGTATTGTTTGAAGTATTTTGAGGAAAATAATTAATGTAATCAATTTTGGAATAAGGCTGTAACATAACAAAATGTGGAAAAAGTGAAGCGCTGTGAATACTTTACGGATGCACTGTATGACTGCCACCATGGAGGGTATCAGGGAAGATTTGTAATGCTTAACAAAATATCACACTCTACCTCATAGTAACCTATTCAGTGTTGTCAGAGCATTAAGTACTTAAGTAATCAAGTCACTTCTGTCAATTTTTGCAATGTTTATAATTAATTATTATGAATACATTTATTTGTAGTACTGCTATGCATTGAACAAGCACTACAAGGATACTTTTAATGGTTGCGCACTGTCACCATGTCAACAACCTTGTCTCCCACTGAAAGCTTTAAACTGTCAGGAGTTGTAGGCCCCGGGGCTTCAGCCTGTGTAAGCCTGTGCATTAATGCACCCCTGAATATAAGTAAGCCATTTGTGGGTTTACCTCCCCCATACGTATAAACACTAAGCCTCCCAGGCACAATCATATCATTGATGTTTATATTTTGAGTGGCCTGCTCAGTTCCACCCATCCCTTTCTAGCTTAGCCTAGTCCATGAGTTTGGGGTGTGGCTACTTGAACTACCTTTTCAACCGGCAGAATATGTACAACCATGGCAGACTTGTACAGAGGAAAATAAATTTAGCTTCATCTTCAGATGTTAAAAACAAAATTGGCTGAAAGACACAGAGAAAACAAGTCGCTAATACACAGCTGCCTCATCCCCCATCCCACTAGTAGTGCAGAAATTACACACATCACCTTTAAAATTAAGATTTGTAAGAAGGTTAGTAAGACTATAGAATAATGTATAATAAAACAGTCTTTGAAACCACTTACACTATATTTTGAATAATTAAAAAAAGATAGAAGAATCTGTCCTCTTGTAGAGGTCGACCAAGAAATGATCATGCAAATGACATATCATGCCAATATAATGGAATGCTGGTGCATCTCATTCCGAAAATAGTCAGACCACTAGTACAAGCACATTAATTATTTCGTATTCCAATTATATCCAATAATAGCAATGATAGAACAGGCCAATATGGTTCCATGTAATTGTCCTTCTAACCTTCACAAGAACTAGTGTAAACAGACAATTCATTTTAAAGTTTGTTAAGACGTGATGAGAATAAATCTTTTCTGCCACAGACCATCACATTCAGTGTTTTGCAGCCGTTTACTAACATGCACATGGTCCTAAGATCTCAAACTGTGAAAATTAGCAGAAGTCATCTAAATATGATTTATCTCAATGTGTACAACCTCATCAGAAAGTAATGTGGCAGAGGGGTTCATCAAGACATCATCCACAAAGATAAGTCATATGTTGTTTTTGGTTTGGGTAATTTAATATTTACTTTCATATTTACATTACTTGCCATTTAAAAGGCAAAAGCATCTTACAATTTACCTCTATTAACCTTTCAGTGGAGCAAAGGTTCTTGCATAAAGGATTTATTATTAAGACAAAAATGAAAATAAATCAAATTTTTGGTGCCATTCATGAAGAAGTCCAGATTATTCTGAAGCACTTTTTCCTTTGCCCCTGGGCGCTTCTGAAAGAGCTATTTTCTCTCACTAAAAGAGTTTATATAGTTTTTCAGGACACATCTTTTTAAAGATGCCCTTCCGCCTCAATGTAGTTCCTGGATGTGGTCGATATCTCTCCGCTCCTGACGGTCATAGATGCTGCCTCGTGTGTCTGAGACTGATGCCCAGATGGCCGACATGCTTGCCCGGGCCGCCGTGAGCGTGGGGTTGGACTGGAACCCTCCGTCCTCCCCGCAGCCCTCACGGCTAGATGATTGGTTTCTCAGCTCTGGGCGCCATTCACAGCCACGCCCCCCCCTCCCTGGTTCCTTTCTTCACGGAGGTGTACAATGAGCTGACGAGGTCTTGGAGGGCCCCTGTCACTGTCCACAACTGACCTCCTCGCTCGTCCGCTCTCACTACCCTCGACGGCGGGGCAAGGTGGATGGAGTGGTTGCGATCCACCTGTGTCCGGAAAACACCGGCACCTGGTGGGATTGCCCGGTGCTCCTCTCCAAGGCCTGTAGGATGACGTTGTCACTGACGACCAAAGCCTACAGCACCACCGGACAGGGCGCCTTTACCTTGCATGCCATGGCCCTCCTGCAAGTCCACCAGGCCAAGGCACTTAAAGATCTGCACTTGGGTAGTCCTGACCCCTACGTGCTGCAGGAACTGCACTCTGCAACCGACCTCGCCCTCTGGGCCACGGAGGTCTCACTCGGGCACACAATGGTCACTCTCGTGGTCCAGGAACGTCACCTGTGGCTGAACCTCGCGATGTGGGAGGCCATCTATAACATCATGTCTCGCCGCCGTTCGAACGCGAGCCATGCTCCATCTGCTCTCCGAGGGCGTCCCCCTGCGGCCTCCAAACGTCAGGTAGCTCCGCCTCAACCTGGGCCCAGCTCAGTCCCAGCGCCCCCTGTCTCTTGGATGTCGTCGAGGACCCGGAAGTATCCCAAGCGTTCCTGAGACGGACGACCCAGGGAATGAGACGTTTGCTCAGAAGCTGGTAAGTAGACCACTCCGTCCTCCGGTTGAGGGCCGGGAGGAGAATCCTCATTTTCCTTTATTTACTTTACCACACCCCCTTTGGGCTGTGGTACCCACATTCACAATAAAATAGCTACTTCATCGTTCCCTGGCTCATCTGGTCATCTGACAACCCATGTCATCCTAAGGCTTCTATCGGGCTACGTGCCCAAGGTTGTGAACCTGCAAACGCTGCCCCGGGAGGAGGCAGACCCATCATTTTTGTTGCTGTGTCCGGAGCATCCGGTACCTATGTGGATCACACGCAGAGCTTTAGATGTTCTGAGCAGCTCTTTCTCTGCTTTGGTGGACAGCGGAAAGAAATATCTGTCTCCAAATAGACGCTAGACCACTGGGTCGTCGACGCCATCGCCTTGGCCATCAGACCAAGGCCATGCCCGCCCCCTTGCGGGTTCAAGCACACTCGACGAGAAGTGTGGCATCCTCGTGGGCATTGGCCAACGGCACCTCCCTAGCAGACATCTGCAGAGCGGCGGCCGGGCAACACCCAATACCTTTACGAGATTCTAAAATCTCAGGTTTCAGTCGGTTTCTTACCATATTCTCGCAGGTGCAAGCACGTAGAACTCGGGAATACGGAGCGAGTGACCAATGTTCCACTTGCACATAGCGCCCTTCCACTCCACTGAGGCGATCATGTGTACTCTTTCTCCCAGGAGAGTCCACTAAACTCACGCTCTCAGGACGTCTTTCCTCCCTAGTCCTCTGGTTCCCCTCCACTGAGGCGATCATGTGCACTCTTTCTCACAGGAGTGTCCACTAAACTCACGCTCTCAGGACGTCTTTCCTCCCTAGTCCTCTGGTCTACGAACTCAGCTGAGAAATTCCCAACCAGACCACTACGGGTACCAACTACACTGTACTGGAATAAGTGCTCCACAGGGTTGGCCTTCACGGATTAATCCCTGTGTATATTTTCTGCGATACAGTCCCCCTGCTGGCGGACTCACGTCTCCTTTGGGCAATGCCCTCTGCCCCCCGTTCGCTGTGTTTGTAGCAACTCCTCCCTCACTAGGTAGGATCTACCACCGCACCACTTCCACATTTGGCCTGAAAACCAATGTGACGTATTCACCACATTTAACCTCCCCACAGCCTGGGCAGGATGTGGTCTCTGCGGGGTCTTTTAGCCCTGAAAAAATGGGATTTGGAAAAGAATGCCTTCTGTGATGCATTTTATAGCATTAAATAGCCCCAGACTCTTTTACTCTATGCGAGAAACGTAGAAAGAGAAAAGGCGCAGCCTTCTGCCGAGTGAGCGACAGACAGGGAATGTTCCCTGATGGAGGGAATGATGCGTTGTGTCCCACCGGCCATGACGCTGTACCGAGCCACTGTAACCACCGAACCTTATTCTCGGCTCCTCAGTGCAAAACCTGAATGGACAGATGCACAATTCCCTCTTTATGTCCGGGGGACGGACATGTAAATTCTGTCTGCCAATTTCTCATTGGCCTTTTTCTCAAGTTCAGAGGTAACCGAGGCCTTCAAGAATGGCCCCTTGTTTAGCTTCATTCGACACAACGTCTCGTTCCCTCCATAAGGGAACGGAGGTTACAATAGTAACCTAGACATTTTTGAGTGTATTCAGCTACTGTAAAACAGACAGATAGATAGATAGATAGATAGATAGATAGATAGATAGATAGATAGATAGATAGATAGATAGATAGATAGATAGATAGATAGATTCACATTATGCTCATCCTGACATCACAAGACATAAGTTACTAAATGTGAAAACAAATTATACAACGGTCAAACAACCCAACCATATTATTTATTTAATTTTTTCATGCCCCAGTGTATGCTGCAAGAGAAAATAATTATCTGTAAATCTGTAAAACAATATGTAAAATAATTTGTATAGGCATATTTGAAAAAACAAACAAATAAATAAATGCATTTCACTTGCTATGCTTGTTGGCTTGACTAAATCTGAGTATGTTCTTACAAAAAATCTGCATCAAGATTAAAAATTTACTATGTGTGTGTGTGTATATACAGAGGTGGATAGTAACTCGTTACATGTACTCCGTTACATTTACTTGAGTAACATTTTGGGGAAAATTTACTTTTATAGTAGGTTTAAAAATGGGTACTTCTTACTCTCACTCAAGTCAATTTCTAAAGTTTTTTTTTTTTACTTTTACTTCTTTACAATGTGTGGTGTTACTGTCGTTACATTACTAGGTTTAATTTGAATAAATGTGTAATTTATTGAGCGATTATTGAATGGGACATTTACGAGAGCGGAAGTTCACAGCTGCACGCGATGAGACGCTCCCACTTGAGTGATGAGACTGTCACTCAAGTCATCAGTGCAGCAGCATCAAACTTCAAAGTGAAACAATTTCTTTGCTACACACAGAGAAAAAAATAATAATTTCGTCATGCACTGCCTTCTTTTAACACCAAGACAAGCTGATATTTCAAGATTAAAGTCATAGCTCCAACTTAAGGCAGCATGCTGAGGTAAGTACGCAGGCTTTTCTGTGTAATGAGATGATCATTTTCCGGATGATTCTGTAACTGGGCTCTTATGGTTTTAGAGCACTGGCTTCTTCATTGCTGAGAAGCCTTTCAGGTAATGTCAATATAGGACTTGTTTTACTGTGGATATAGATACTTGTCTACCTGTTTCCTCCAGCAAGGTCCTTTGCTGTAGTTCTGGGATTGATTTTGCACTTATCTCACCAAACAAGTTCAAATAAATTCAGTAAACTTCCTATCTAATTGTCTAAAGGCTTGACATCATTTTCTGTTATTTTCCAAGCTGTTTAAAGGCACACTTAACTTAGTGTATATAAATTTGCCTACTAGTATTGTGATATAGTCAATTAAAAGTGAAACAATCTGACTGTAAACAATTTTTGGAAGAATTACTTGTGTCATGCACAAAGTAGATGTCCTAAACAACTTACCAAAACGTCTAGGTTACAGATGTAACCTCCGTTACCTGATGGAGGGAACGAGACGTTGTGTCAAAGAAGCGACACTAAGGGTCTCTCTTGAGCGCCAAATATACCTCTGATCTATGAAAAAAGGGCAATGAGAAGTTGGCAGACAGAATTTGTATGTCCCGCCCCCGGACATACGGGTATAAAGGCGGGGAAATACATCTGTTTCTTTCAGCATTTTTCTGAGAAGACAGAAATGGTCCGGCCACAACAGCGGCTCGGCTCAGCGACGTGGCCAGGAGAACACACGTCTCGTTCCCTCCATCAGGGAACGGAGGTTACATCAGTAACGTAGACGTTCCCCGTCTGTCGCTTACTTCGACATTGTGTCGAAGAAGCGACACTAGGGGTCCAGTTTACACCATGCGCGTGTATGTGTACTGCTTACACAGGAGCGGGCAGGTACTTGACGTGCCAAAATGACCAGCTGTATCAGACCGCACATACCCTTCCCCAATGCCCCATAAAGTCGTCGGAATCCTTATAGTTACCCTAGACAGGGGAACAAGGCGACGCTTGCCAACCTGGGAATGGGCCGAGCCTAGCTGGGCCTCTTTTCTCTCTATGTTTCTCGCATAGAGTCAACAGCTGGGGCCCTTACAAGCATCGGGGAAGGGGGTCTTACCCAGTTTCCTGTTCTTTCAAGAGAAAAAACCCTGCGGAGACCACACCTGCCCAGAGAGGGGGAGGTAAGAGTGATGTCATACACCATATGGGCTTTTAGATCACATGTGGGAAGAGGCGCAGTGGAAGATCCCGCCTCTTCAGAGGGAGGAGTTGCTACAGACATGGTGACCGGGGGGCAGCGGGAACTGCCCAAGGGAGATGCAGGTCCGCTTGTAAGGGGACCGTACCATGGAAAATACTCACAGGGGGGAAGTCCACATAGGGGCTCTGAGCTGTGGAGCACCTATTCCAGTACAGGGTAGATCTGAGTACACACAGTGTATTGGGTCGGCAAATTCCTCGGCTGAATTGCGGACCCAGAGGGCTAGGGAGGAGTCATCCAGGGAGCCGAGTGAGTGGGATCACCTGAGAGAAATAGCACACGGTTTTACCTCAACCAAGGGAAAGGGCGCTAGGTGCAAGCGATCCACCCGGTCAGTCCGTCAGTGTGTTACCATGTTCTACTGACCTGAGAAAACACGGGACGAAACTGACTCTATCCTGAGATTGTAAAATCTTGCAAAGTTATTAGGTGTTGCCCAACACTGCTGCTCTGCATATGTCTGCCATGGAGGTGCCTCTGGCTAGTGCCCATGAGGATGCAACACTACTTGTTGAGTGTGCTCGGGCCCACAAGAGGGGGGAGCATGGCCTGGGTGTGATAGGCCAATGAATGGCGTCCACAATCCAGTGGGAGAGCCTCTGTTTGGAGACAGCGTTCCCTTTCCACTGTCCACCAAAGCAGACAAAGAGCTGCTCAGAAAGTCTAAAGCTCTGCGTGTGGTCCAAGTAGGTACGTAAAGCACACACCGGACACAGCAATGAAGGGGCTGGGTCTGCCTCCTCATGCGGCAGCGCTTGCAGGTTCACTACCTGGTCTCTGAAGGGAGTGGTAGGAACCTTGGGCACATAGCCCGGCCGCAGTCTTAGAACTCCAGTCAAGTGTCGCTGACAGAGAATGCTTGCAGGTCCCCGACCCTCTTGATGGAGGCGAGCAAGATCAGCATGGCTGTCTTTAGGGAGAGGGTTCTGAGTCCAACTGATTCTAGCGGCTCGAAGGGGGGTCTATAAAGGCCTGAGAGGACCACTGAGAGATCCCAGGAGGGGAACAGGCTTGGCTGGGAGGGATTTAAACTCCGGACGCCTCTTAGGAACCTGATAATCAAGTCGTGCTTACCCAAAGACTTGTCGTCTACTGCTTCGAGGTGGGCTGCGATAGCAACTACATTCACCTTCAAGGTGGATGGGGACAGCCTCACCTCCAACTTCTCCTGCAGAAATGAGAGCACTGAGCTGACTGCGCATTTTTGTGGGTCTTCGGCCCGAGAAAAACACCAATTCGCGAACATAAAGTTGCCTGGTAGAAGGGGCTCTGGCTTGGTTGATCGTGTCTACGACGGCGTCCCGTCCAGGGGCCAGACATGGATGTTCCAGAGATCTGGGTGTGGATGCCAGAACGTGCCTTGTCCCTGAGAAAGAAGGTCTTTCCTCAGGGGAATTTGCCAGGGAGTGGCTGTCGCGAGGAGTACGAGGTCCAAGAACCAAGCCCGGGTGGGCCAATAGTGAGCCACTAGAGTGACTTGTGCAAGAAGGCTCACTGGGTGAAATGCGTATTTACGCAGCCCCGTGGGCCAGCTGTGTGCCAGTGCGTCTGTCCCAAGAGTAGCCTCTGTTTGGGCATACCAGACTGGGCAGTGGGAGGTCTCTTGGGAGGCGAACAGGTCTACCTGTGCTTTGCCGAACCATTCCCAAATCAGCTGGACCGACTGGGGGTGAAGCCTCCACTCTTCACTGGGCAAGCGTTGCACTGGGAAAGCCGGGGATGTGAGTGGCTTGCAGCAACTTGATTCGCTGCTGGCTCCAAAGGAGGAGACGACGGGCGAGTTGTGACATGTGGTGGGAGCGTACACTGCCTCTACACTACATGTCTTGAATCGATCAGACAGCACCACCACGTTAGCATACATAAATCGCCAAGGCGGCATAAGCTCCCGCCACATGTAACTTGTCTCCTCCTTTGGAGCCAGCTGCGACTCAAGTCATTGCATGCCACTCACATCCCGAGCAACCTCAACATGGTGGCGGACGCGCTATCATGACAATGCTTGCCCAGCGGAGAGTGTAGTATTGACCCCTGGTGGTCCAGCTGATTTGGGAACGGTTTGGCAAGGCTCAAGAAGACCTGTTCGCCTCTCAAGTGACCTCCCACTGCCCGCTCTGGTATGCCTGAATGGAGGCTCCCCTCGGGGCAGACGTGCTGGCACACAGCTGGTAGGTCAGTGCTCTCATTCCTGCAGGAGAGGTTGGAGGGGAGGCTGTCCCACTCCACCTTGAAGGTGTATGTTATCGCGGCCCACCACGACACAGTAGATGGCAAGTCTTTGGGTAAGGACAACTTAATTATCAGGTATCTAAGAGGCGCCCGGAAGTTAAATCCCTCCCGGCCAAGCCTGTTCCCCTCCTGGGATCTCTCAGTGGTCCTCTCGGGCCTTCAGAGACCCCCCTACAAGCCACTAGAATCAGTCGGACTCAGGGCCCTCTCACTGAAGCCGGCCCTCCTGATCGCGCTCGCCTCCATCAAGAGGGTCGGGGACCTGCAAGCATTCTCTGTCAGCGACACTTGCCTGAAGTTTGGTCCAGCAGACAATCATGTGATCTTTGAGGCTTTCCCACTGGGCAGTGGACGCCATTACATTGGCCTATCACACCCAGGCCGTGCCCCCCCTTGCGGGTCCAAGCCTCCCTGGCAGACATATGTAGAGCAGCAGGTAGGGCAACACCAAATACCTTTGCGAGATTTTACAATCTCAGGGTTGAGATGGTTTCATCCCGTGTTTTCAGGTCCAAGCTGGTAGAACTCGGTAACACGCTTATAAACTGACCGGGTGGATCGCTTGCACCTAGCGCCCTTTCCCTCAGCCGAGGTAAAATCATGCGCTTTTACCCCAGGAGATCCCACTAACTCAGCTCCCATGATGACTCCTCCCTAGCCCTCTGGGTCCATGAATTCAGCGGAGGAATTCGCAGACTAAATCCAATCTAACTCAATCTACCCTGTACCTGAATAGGTGCTCCGCAGGTCAGGCCTCCTACATGGACTTCTCCCTGTGTGTATTTTCCGCGGTACAGTCCCCTTGCGAGCGGACCCATGTCTCCCTTGGGCAGTTCCCACTATCCCCAGGTTGTCGTGTCTGTAGCAACTCCTCCCTCCCAGTGAGGCAGGATCTACCACCGCGCCACTTTCCACATGTGACATAAAAGCTCATGTGATGTATTTCACCACTCTTACCTCCCCCAGCTTGGGCAGGTGTGGTCTCTGCAGGGTCTTTTCCCCCTGAAAGAATAAGAAACTGGTAAAGATCTCTTTCCGCTATTCGTATGAGGGCTGCAGCCTCTTTAGCTCTATGCGAGTAACATAGAGAGAGAAAAGGCACAGCTGGCACGGCCTGCTCCCATGCTTGACAGCGTCGACTTGTTCCCCCATGTACGGTGGTAAAGAACCAGAAGACTCTGATGATTTTTTTTGGGTGTTGGGGAAGGGTACGTGCAGTCTGATATATCCAGTCACTTTGGCACGTAAAATACCTGCCCGCTCCTGTGTCAGCAGTACACGTACACGGCTCAGCGCATGGCGTGATTTAAATTGGACCCCTAGTGTCGTTTCTTCGACACAATGTCGAAGTGAGCGACAGACGGGGAATGTCTAGGTTATGGATGTAACTTCCGTTACCTGATTGAGGGAACGAGACGTTGTGTCCTCCCGGCCACGTCGCTGAACCAAGCCACTGTTGCGGCTGAACCATTATCGGCTCCTCAGAAAAATCTTGAATGAAACAGACTAATTTCCCCTCCTTTATACCTGTATGTCCGGGGGTGGGACATGCAAATTCTGTCTGCCAATTTATCATTGGCCTTTTCTCATAGATCAGAGATGCAAAAGGCGCTCAAGAGAGACCCCTAGTGTTGCTTCTTCGACACAATGTCTCGTTCCCTCCATTAGGGAACGGAGGTTACATCCGTAATCTAGACGATTTCAACAATACATATATACACACATATATATATATATATATATATATATATATATATATATATATACACACATTGATTACACCGAGACATTATAGATTTGACAGTTTTATCTTCTGTTAATGCCTGATCTTCTGTAAATCTGCTTTGAAAAGATACATGTTGTGAAAGGCGCTATACAAATAAAAATGACTTGACTTGAAAGTTTGTATATATACTGTGTATATATTTCATAATTATTAATGGGTTCTAATAATCTTTTTTATCAAGAAGTCTCACAATCATTGTTAACATATTTTGTCTTTTTGATAGTGTAAATGACTGAAGAGTTGACAGTCAGACTGATGGAATATATTATTATCTTTGAATCAGAGTACACTTGAGCTGCATTATAAAATACATTGGATTTTTTTGTCATATTGAGTGAAATTAACAGCAGTGTTGAGAATCAATAGCTGTGGGTGGTTGAATATGCTCTTCTGCTCTTCCCAGCTGAGAACAAAAACACTTAAATGTCTCAACTGTAAATATCCAGTGTCACTTTGTTAAATAGTAGACTTAATTATTAGACAATTTATGTTGATATTTTAAAAGACACTTTATACACATTTGTAAAAATTTCAGAGTTGCGTTTGACAGATAGGCAGACAGAGGGACAGACAGACATACAGACTGATTAAAAATACCTTTAATTTCATAATCCTTAATCTCTTTTGCTTTTGTCTGCCTGTCTCAGTGCCTCATTTTTCCTCTGTGCCTGTTTCAATTTCTTGCATTATATCCCTCTGTGTGGTAGCAGATATATGTGATTGTTTCCACCCTTAATTTGTGGAGGATCCAAAGTTAAATTGGCTTTCTCATCTCTCATTGATGCAAGGCTGGGCTACTCACAGCTGAATAATTTGTGCAGAGGAGTGTAATTGCCAGTTATACTTGGAGCATTCTTAAGTTTCTTCACAACAAAGTGGCAAACCATCTGCTCTGCACTATGCAGAAATATCTTAACAGCAGATCAATTGCTTCCAGTTGCCCAGGTGTATTGCATCTATTGGATTAAAGAGCCCCCAAGGCCACTGAGGACCTAGCAGATTGTAAGGAGAATTGAGTAGAGCAGGTGAGGCAGCAGGTGACCACTGGGGATCCACCAGATAGCTTGGAGATCAGGGCAGACCAGGTAAGGAAGCAGGGGAGCACTGGGGATCTGGTGGATGGCCGGGAGACCAGGGTGGACCAGGAGAGGCAACAGGGGACTCTGCTCAGGGTCAATACGTCTCAAGTGAAACAGGTCCTTTAGAGTGGTATCCCTCCTAGTCCACACAGTTTGTGATGGCACAAAACAGTTTGGTGTACTCTTCTACAGAGTCCTTATCCTGCCTAAGGTATATAAATTCTACTGCTAGATCCATATTTTCTTTCAGACAGTTCTTCTATAATGACTTGTGGGGAGAGGAGATTAGAGATGTTATAATCCAAACATAGTTTATAAAAGAACTCAAAACAATCACAAGAAGAACTGGAAACAAATAAATCTATAAACAGGAACACACCTACTACAACCACAGTCAAACAAGAACCGATAAAGATAAGGAGAACATGAGAGCATTATAATCAGAAGGTGTGCTTCTCATTTCTGAAATTGTGATTCCTTGTTTCCTTTCTGACCAAATATCTTCTGCATAAGTAGCTCCTGTGTTTCATCACTCAATCATCCTCAGGAAGCTTTGTCCCCTATCCTTGCCTCCTCATGGTGCATTTAGTGAATTGATACGTCCTTCATGATGCCAGAGTTTGGTTATGGGCTCCAGGAAAGAGGAGCGAGAAGCGAGGTAACAAGGACACACAATTTAGGGAATAAGAAGCAACCAAACTAACTAGATTAACAAGACACACCTAGGAGCAATCACATGAAACACAGAGAACAGAGATAACAAGAACTCAAAACTAACTTCAAAATTACAGTCCAAGAATAACACTAATCCAAATGAGAGTTGACACAAAAACTCACCAAATAAATTACACTTGTACAGAATTTTCTAAAAGATTTCACAATTTACAGATTTGTGAATCACAGTAGTTACGTACATCTTATCAAATTTCACCGTGTTTCAATTTGTGTTGTTTTGTAGTACTTGTATATGCTTATTAGGACTGTCAAACGATTAATAGAAATTAATAAAATTAATTACATGAGATGCCAATTAATTAACTGAATTAATAACACATATTAATATTTGCCTGGAAAGGCCCTCACGTAAATATAATTCAATGATGATCAATGATATCAATTAATGATATTGTCAACCTACGTATGCAGCAAACAGACACTTTTGGAACATATCACACTCACTTGATTATAGCATCATAAACGCCACGTCTAAAAAAAGTAAAAACTCTGAAAATCACGTCTCGAGATGCCTGCTTTCTCTTTGACCTCTTCCAGCCATCAAGGTGGCTGCACTGCTTTTTGAGGCCACTTTCTGATGTGGCTTGTACAAACATCCATGATTTTGCCAGATTTAACAGTCATTTCTTACAATAAATTACTGTATTCCGAATGTAACTGTAAAATCAATGCAGGCTAGCATTTTATCTGTCATAACAGACCAAATAAAAAATTTTAATAGAAAATATTGCAATGCATTGGAAGAATTATGTTTTGTTTAAAGAACAACAACAGAAAGTCCAACAACCCCCAACCCAAACACACACAAGTGCCACAAACCCTGTCACAGTAAGTATGGAATTTATTTTTATTTTGGAAAAGATCAGGATGAGTACAGTCTGCTCAGAAGCTAAAACTTCAGAAAATGATTTAGATAAAAAAATCTAATTGTGATTATGATGTTGCGATTGCAATTTGAACTGCTACATGCTAAATATATTACTAGCTAGCAATTCATTTCGACCAAAATTAAGTCATGGGGAAACATGTTGTACTGCTAATAGAATATGTCACACTTGAGTCCTCTTAAAAAGAACTAAACAAAATACATAAATACAAAAATCACTAAAACATAGAGGGAAAATATGTTTCAAATTACATTCACATTGTATGTGTTAACTGCACTGTAAATATTCCTGTCCTCAGCAATTATGGCTCATTAAAACAGCTCATTTTTTTTGTACTTTTTTAAATTAAGTTCCCCTTCTGTCACTCACTCGACCTTGTGTCAATGTAGGGGTCTCTCTTGAGAGCCTCGGTTACCTCTATCTTTGAGAAAAGGCCAATATTTTGAACAAAATTTGCATGCCCCTCCCCTGTACATACGGGTATAGAAGGAGAGAAGCGTGTGTCATTTCAGAAAGATTTTTTCTTCGGAGAAGAGCGGTTGTGTTTCAGCTAGCTAAATAAATCCACTGCTGTTCCACTCAGCTCTATAAGAGCGTATGCTGTTTGAGATATTTCATGAAAGGCGGTGGGTTGCGGCCAATATTGGACCTGCGAGTTCTGAACCGGGCCTTAAACAGAATCCCATTCAAGATGCTGACATAGAAACAAATTCTGACATGCGTCCGGCATCAAGATTGGTTTGCGGCAGTAGACCTGAAAGATGCATACTTTCACGTCACAATATTATCCCATCACAGACCATTACTATGGTTCGCTTTCGACGGCCAGGTGTATCAGTACAAGGTCCTCCTCTTCGGTCTGATCCTGTCCCCTTGCATCTTCACGAAAGTCGCGGAGGCAGCTCTTGCCCCATTAAGGGAAGTGGGCATTCGCATACTCAACTACCTCGATGACTGGCTAATCTTAGTTCACTCTCGACAGTTGCTCTCTGCACACAGGGACCTTGTGCTCATGCACCTCAACCGTTTAGGGCCGAAAAGGCATGGTCCCATGCTAGTTATGTCGCTGATGTTTTTGAGGTGCTGGGGAAGGTTACATGCAGTCTGATGCACCTGCTATTTTCGCATCATGCAGCAGCTTGCTTCCACCTGCATCAGCAGTCTACATAACATGGTTCAGTGTTGTGGTGTTTTTAGATAGGGACACCTAGTGTCACTACATCGAAACAAATTTGAGTGAGTGACAGAAGGGGAATGTCTCGGTTACTGTTACTGTTAACCTCTGTTCCCTGATAGAGGGAAATGTGCTTTTTTGTGTCCCTCTTGCCACACCACTGTACTAAGCCGCTGAAATGGCCGTGACTTTACTCTTGGCTCCTCAGCTCAAAACCTGAACAGATGCATGCTTCCCTCCTTTTATACCCGTATGTCCGGGGCGGGGGATGCAAATTCTGTTCGGCAATTTTAATTGCCATTATCTCAAAGATAGAGGTAACCAAGGCCCTCAAGATTGACCCCTAGAGTCACTACATCGACACAATGTCTTGTTCCCTCCATCCGGAAACGGAGGTTTTGACAGTAACTGAGACATTTTGCACACTACTTAATTTAAAGCTATAATTGTTACAAAATATATTGAGTTTATGATTTACATTTAATAGTGAAGAAACACAACAGGCAGATTACCACGTGATGCACAGATGCAGAACTCGATTGACTTTGAAGCACGCAATTTGGGGTGACCTATTTCGACGAAAAGACCTGTTGATCCACAGTGAAGGTAATTAAATATATATGTTATGTGACATAGGTAGATCCATGTTCCTGTTCTTTTTAATAAATTTAGTTGGCAATTTACTACATATCGAATGTACACTTTTAAACATGTGCGTGCAGGCCGGGGTCTCCAACTTTTGTGAGAAGAAAATACATTTTGCAACATTACTCTCATAAGATGAATTTTAATTTATGGAGTTAAGTGTGCTTGAGAGAGTAGAGCCGCCATAGAGATGAATGAAAATCACATGGGTTTTAGACGACATGAGGGTGAGTAAATTATGACGGAATTTTCATTTTTGGTTGGGCTATTCCTTTAAGCCCATGTTTACGAGTGTTCTTGTTACAGTCTTGTTTGGAAATCGCGATAACAAATTTCTGTTAAATAACTTGTAGAAATTAATCTTAACACTATCATTAGGAAATGAGACTCAGTTCAAAGAAACAAAATCCCAAATCTTTTGGATAACAGTGTAAAAATATAAAAGTAACAAAATTTTTTGCACACCTTAGATTTCATAAGGAAACTGTTCAATGTGTTTTCAGTGGTTGTGATTTTCAGATGAATGTGTAAATCGGGTTACATGTGTAACCCTTGTTCCCTGAAAAAAGCGGAACGAGATGCTGCGCTTTGCTAAGCGCTATGGGGAACGATCCTAGTCGTGAACGAGCTATGAATATGTGTGTAACACGTCAATGAACATTGACCGGAATTTATAGCCTTGGCTGATGTAGTCATTAGACGCACCTGTGGCCAGGCTATAAATGGATGCGTCACCAGGTGTCGTCAGATACTTCTTTTTGAAGAGCAGTCCTGGGACGTCCCAATGTGGCAAAGCAGCGCAGCATCTCATTCCGCTTTTTTCAGGGAACAAGGGTTACACATGTAACCCGAGACATTCCCTTTACAAAAAGCTTCACTATGATGCTGCGCTTTGCTAAGCGCTATGGGGAGCGCAATACCCACGCCGCTGCACTGGGGCTGTCCGGACCCCTGCAGTTGTGAAGTGTGCTCACAAAACACGAGAGGTCTCAGACATGAGCTTGAGATGTCGACTCAAGGGCATAAGAGCCCGGAGTAGCATAAACATCTAAACCATCAAATTTTATGAATGTGTCCAGAAAAGGACCAGCCTGCCGCATCACAAACTTGTTCAGACATGAGCTTGAGATGTCGAGTCAAGGACAAAAGAGTCCGGAGTAACAAAGCATCTAACCCATAAAGTTCGCATTACGAACATGATCAGACATGAGCTTGAGATGTCGACTCAAGGACATAAGAGTCCGGGGTACCAACCTGCCGCATCACAAACTTGCTGCAGAGGGAGACCTCTAGCCAAGGCTTTAGAGGAGGAGAGTGCCCTAAAACCTACTGGCGAAGCTTGATCGCGCACCTCGTAGGACCGGGCAATAATGTCCCTCACCCAAAGTGACATAGTCTGCCAGGAGGTGACCGCCCCCTGGTCATGGCTTCCAGTGAAGAATTGCTGCCCTGGCTTTACGCCACTAGCAAATGCGGTGGACATAAGTCTGAAGGGTACAGACTGGACGAAGTCTGAGAAGTCTTAGCTGCTCCGGCGTTACAAACGGCAGGGAGCAGAAGGCTTAAGGTAGTTAGGGTGAGCGTTAGGGTGCAAAGAATGCTTTTGGTCATAGCTGGGGCAAACTCTAAACAGGCCGGCAAAAGAGACAGAGCCTGTAGGTACCCAAGTCTCCTTAGTGACGTAATTGCCATAAGAAAAACCATCTGGAGAGTCAGAAGTCTACCAAACGCTGACTCTAGAGGTCTAAAAAAAAGGGGGTCTTACCCTATGAAGAGGTCTTAGCAAGGATGCCTCTTAGGGGGCACCCCGCCCACCAAGGTGTGGCAAACCGCAGTGGAGGCCACATAGAACCTGGCAGTGGCGAGGCAAGTGCCCGCTGACAGTTCTTTCTACAGAAAATCCAGAACTGAAGCAAACTGGCAGTTAGCTGGTTCTGTAATATGAACTTAGGGGGGGAAACTGGGCGACTCGGGGAGAAGTAGAGGAGACATTGCGCTATCAACAGAGGCGAAGAGGTCCTCTTCTGCCCTGTAAAATCTACCCAGATCAGTTCCAAGTCGAGGGAGCCCTAGCACTTGAAAAGGTCTCGATAGCCTCAAGATAAAGCCCTGTGAACCTCAGTTGGTACCCTTAGGGGCCAAGCGTGAATGGTTTCACAATTCGGGCCAGGGATGAGAAGGTCCTCCCTGTTCGGAATCGCCCAAGGTGAGCCGTCGAGGAGAGGTATTCGAGAAACATATCCTGTTCGGCCAGTGCAGCGCAATTAGTAGGAGGCAAGACCCTTGCTGGCAAACCTTGCCAAGACTCCTGGGAGCAGAAAAACCGGGGGACAAAAATGCATACAGATTCATTCAGGGTCATGTAGTTGCCTTTAAGTCCAGACCCAAGGGGGCTGGGTGACTTAGGGAGAAGTAGAGCAGACATTGCGCTATCATAGAGGCGAAGAGGTCCTCTTCTGCCCTAGATTTGTTCACTACCTCAGAATAAATCTGCTCCCACACACACGGGCATCCAGGGACGAAACTGTCCTGAGTGACAGGAGCTAGTAAGAGGCTACCGCTGTATTGCCCACCCGCACCAAGACATGGCAGCCTCAGGAGGAAGTATTTCAGGGCCAGAAATACGGCCATCAGCTCGAGACATTTACTGTGACAACCGAACTGACGACCCTCCTATCCCTTTAAGTCGAATGACCCGTCAGGGACGCATCTGTCGTTAGCAGCCTGCGACGACAAGACACACCTAGAGTGGGACCCAAGGTAAGAACCGGGGTCTGAACCACATAGAAAGGGAACGAAGCACGTGGCATGTAACCCTTATTTGCCTTAGGGGGCCGGCCCTCAGATAAAACCCCCCTGGCTTCTAGCCACAGCTGAAGCTGGCTCATGTGTAGAAGGTCCAAAGGGATCACCGCGGACACCAACGCCATGAGACCTAGTATTCAATGATACTGACAAGCAGTGGAACCTCGTCCTACATTTACATTTTACATTTATGCATTTGGCAGATGCTTTTATCCAAAGCGACTTACAGAGCCCTTATTACAGGGACAATCCCCCCGGAGCAACTTGGAGTTAAGTGCCTTGCTCAAGGGCACAATGGTGGAGGCCGTAGGGTTTGAACCAGCAACCTTCTGATTAGCAGCCCTGTGCTCTAGCCACTACGCCACCACCACCTCCTAGCCTGACCTTGCTCAGGGTGTTCTGAATGGAAACGATTCGTGCGGGAGACGATTGTGCCTGCATCGAGACCAAATTCCATATAACCCCCAGATGCGTCAAGACGATATCCCTGTGCTGAACTGCCAGTTCTTGGAACTGCGCTAGGATCAGCCAGTCGTCTATAAAATTCAGAATGCGGATGCCCTGGAGTTGCAGAGGAGCCAGTGCTGCATCCATGCATTTCCTGAATGTGCGGGTTAATAGGGCTAGGCCAAATGGAAGAACCCAATACTGGAAGGCTTCGCCCCCGAAAGCGAACCTCAGGAACTTCCTGTGCTGTGGCTCTATATGAATATATGCGTCCATTAGATCGATGCTGACCAGCCAAACGTGATGTTGGGCTTGTGACACGCTCGTCTTGATAGTCAGCATCTAGGACTTGAACATTGAGCGGATCATGTCTCAAAGATCTAGAATCGTTGCAACCCCCCACCCTTCTTGGGAACCAGGAAGTATCTGCTGTAATACCTGACTCTTTCTCTGGAAGGGGAACATGTTCTATGTCCCCTTTAACCAAGAGATTTTGCAGTTCTTTCCACAGTAGATATGCCTGTCCCGGTTTCACGGTAGTGGGAACCACGCCGTTGAAACGGGGAGGACGGCGAGCAAATTGAATTCTGTAGCCTCTTTCTACTGATTCTAGAACCCACATAGAAATACCAGGCAGAAGTTTCCATGCTGCCAGGTTCTCTGAGATGGGTATCATTTTTGACACTTCCTGTTGAGGGGATGTCGAATGTTCCGCATCCTGTATCAAGGCAGGAAGCAACAGTACACCCAACTCTTTGTTGGAAGTCTTTATCACCCGAAACACCAAAGGCGGTGGGAGTGAAGATGTTTCGTGAGGGTATCGGGAGGGCCGAAGTGGATGATACATGTGCCCTGTCCCGAGGGGAACTACCCCCACAAGGCTGGGTACAAGACCGTCAGGGTTTCTTTTTCTTAGAAATCACACCCTTGAGGTCTTGCATTGGGGGCTGCTGAGGGTGACGAACTGAACCCCAGTCTTTATGAGGGGAGCACGATTCGCCACGTTTTGTTTTAGAGCCTTCCTGTCTAGAAGGACCGGGGCGGGGCTGGGTGGCCGATGGCCCCTCCCCCTGAGTGAGGTGCCCACACTCAGGTCCTTCAACAGATTTAGCCTAGTGCGCTTGTAACACTGCCATAGTGTACAGGGCAACACCAGCCTGACCTGCTGCCTGATAAGCTTTCCCCACAAGCGTGGAGGTGGTCCTGCACAGCTTTGTGGGGAGAGTAGGTCTCTTTAGCGATGATGCCAAGCCAGGCGAGAGAAAACCCGCAGGTGTCTCTTCTACCGGCGGCATCACCGAATACCCCCGAGCTTCAGCACCCACGATAGTTGAATACACCAACGTTGAGGGCACGAAGACACAGGAAGTATAAATTTCCTCCATAAAGAAAATACTTGTTATGGAGGTCATAGAAGAAAGGAAGGGACTGATATAGAGTTCCATTCCCTCTTTTATTTATTTAATTATTTAGGCCACCAGACAGAAATTTGTCTTCAAGTTTGGAGCGTTTTATTATTATGCTTGAAATGTACAGAGGTTCAGCGCTCCGCCCCCCTCGTGAACCGAAGAGGTGCCGAAGCGCTCTTCAAGATCACAGGAAGGACCAGCTGGGTCTGGGGAGAGAGCGAGGGAAAGGGACTCTCGCTCCTCAGCCAGATCCATGCGAGAGCCCCGCGAATGAAATGTGGAGACTCCCAGAAGTAAGGGAGGCGAGCACAAAACATTTTGCCCGAAAGCAGATCGCAATGCTCACATTTGTCTCTTAATTCCACAGCCGATTTATTATTATGCGCGGGATTTACAGAGATTCAGTGTCCTCGTGAACCGAAGAGACGCCGAGGTGCGTTTCAGGCATACGAGGATCAGCTGGGTCTGGGGAGAGCGCGAGCGAAAGGGATGAACCCGTCTCTCGCTCCTCAGCCAGTTCCATATGAGAGCCCCACAAATTAAGTGAGAGTGCTGACTCCCGGAAGCAAGCGAGGCGAGCACGAAGCACTTTACCTGAAAGCAAATCACAGTGCTCGCACCCCCACTGCTGCAACGCGAGAGCAGTGTGCTCTTCCCCCCAAAAAACAGAGCAAAACTGATGCATCGTTTACGCTTTCAGTCATTCTTTCTTTCTTTTAAAAATATATATATTTTCTAGACAGAAGAGAAAGGAGAAAAGTTCACTTCACTGCCTCACAAATTCTAATTCCTAGCAGAGGAAAGAAAGTTTTGACAGGGTTTGTGGAACACACACACACAGAATCGCTCTGAAAAAAGAGGATCTGACGACACCTGGTGACGCATCCATTTATAGCCTGGCCACAGGTGCATGGTGACTACATCAGCCGAGGCTATAAATTCCGGTCAATGTTCATTGACGTGTTACACACATATTCACAGCTTGTTCACAACTAGGATAGTTCCCCATAGCGCTTAGCAAAGTGCAGCATCATAGTGAAGCTTTTTGTAAAGGGAACATACAACTCATTCATTAGCTGATTTTAAACCTGCAGTGCTAAAAAGAACATTGGATCCTGGCAATGTTATGCATTGATTATGTAAATGACACAGAAGAAAGTGAAAAACATTTTTATTTGTCATTAGATGAGGAAGGTGAATCTGTACAAAATACTGCAGTGAGAAAAGTTGGTTCTTTGCTGCTTAAATTGGATACCTTCTTCCATGTTCCAGCCAACTGCATAAATCAGCTAGTAGAAGAATCAATTTTATTTCATCAGAGGCATCAGCGCAAGCATTCAGATATATTACTGACCAAACTTTAAAGAAGCATCATTGTGCTATTGACCCATCAGTAATCACAGAATTGGTCAAATAACTTTGTGAAACAGGACAATTAAGCACAGCACTTCGAGTGGATGGCCACTTTTGCACTGTGTACAAAAGGAAAAGTATTTTAAAGTGAACTTTGATGTTGTTGAGCCTGTAGAATACATCATTCATGGAAGGGGAAAATAAGTTTCCAGTATGTTCCAATTCTTAAATCATTGTCTAAACATCTAAATGATAAGAATAATCTGGAAAAAAGTTGTTGAAAGCTTTGATATCACAAAAAAAAGTGTGCAAAGCACTTTTCTGTCTGGAAATGAATTTATGGTCTTCCTGATCTTTTGTGTGGATCACTTTGAAATCTCTAATGCACTCGGAACTTTGAGAAAAAAAACACAAGATAACTGCAGATTATTGGTTATTAGGAAAGATAGCAGCACATCTTCAGTCTGAGTTGACTTCCATTCATTTGGTAGTGATCTGCATAGCAGGTGATGTCAAAAAGCATGGAAATTAATTGGCTCTGGAACCACTTTTGAAAGATCTTGTAATCTTGGAGAGGAAAGGAGTTTTTGTTTCAAGTCTTACCAAAAATGTATAGGTACAGGTACAAGTTTTTCAGGACAGTACCATGCAGATTTTGTCTTGGACAGCGATCTAATTATCAGTCAAAGTAGGTATGCACTCGTGAATTTCAAGCAAGGACAAAACAGGAACACTTGGTGCATATTCAAACAGCAGCACAAAGTCAAATTAGTACTCATTCAGTTGAAGTGAAAATGCAGTGTTCCTTGACTGAAAGATTTAGCTATTTTCATGTCTTAAAAGTATACCCACCAGACATCTTGCATGATATTTTTGAAGGAATTGTTACCATGGAAATTGTTTTGTGCCCCAATGTTTTCATACAGAAGAAATGTTTGACTCAGAAATAAACATTTTGCATTCAAATGATCAGACAGAACTAACAGTCCCAAGTCTGTACCTGTCAGTTTAGCTTCTCAGAAAACTATCGGAGGAAATGCTCTTGAAAACTGGGCTCTCTTAAGATTTCTCATTGGACTGAAAATTCCAACTGATGAAGCAGCATGGGTGATTCTAATGGACCTGACAGAAATTGTTGAGCTTGTTGTGGCTCTAATCCATACACAGGAATGCCATTTGCTACTTAGACATCATCATTTCTGAACACAGACACAGATTTTTGGATGTTTTTTTATTTTTATGGAGAAATCGAGTCCAAAGCATCTTTTCTGGAGCACTATCCAGATTTGATAAATGCCTTTAATCCTCTTGTGGCTTTGTGGACAATGCATTTTGAAAAAACACAGTTTTTTAAATGTGTGGTACGACATACAAATTCATTTAAGAACATCTTACTGTCTCTTGCTACAAAACATCAGCTGGTGATGGCTTATCAATCAGACAACTCTTCAAACCAGCCCCTTCTGTGTGTGATGTTTCTCTTGTGCCTTTGGATTTACTGAACATTGATGTACAGGAAGCAACACACAGCAAATTCCCCATTCAGACATCAGTGCATTTGGACAAAACAGTTTTCTGTCATGGAACAAAATTTCCCCATCTGTCACTCACTTCGACGTTGTGTCGAAGAAGCAACAATAGGGGTCCCTCTTGAGTGCAGAATATACCTCTGATCTATGAAAAAAGGCCAATGAGAAGTTGGCAGACAGTATTTGCATACCCCGTGGTAGCGTACATAAATTGCCAAGGTGGCGTACGCTCCCACCACATGTCACAACTCGCCAGTCATCTCCTCTTTTGGAGCCAGCAGTGACTCAAGTCTCTGCGCGCCACTCACATCCCCGGAAAACTCAATGTGGTAGCGGACGCGCTATCACGACAACGCTTGCCCAGTGGAGAGTGGAGGCTTCACCCCCAGTCAGCCCAGCTTATTTGGGAACAGTTCGGCAAGGCTCAGGTAGACCTAGACCAACCAAAGCCAAATGGTAGATCAACCAAGCCAAATCCCCTTCTACCAGGCTACTTTACAGCCTAAAGTAGCACTTGTTCGCAAATTGGTGTTCTTCTCGGGCAGAAGACCCACAAAGTTAAGCAGTCAAATCAGTGCTCTCATTTCTGCAGGAGAGGTTGGAGGGGAGGCTTTCCCCATCCACCTTGAAGGTGTATGTAGCTGCTATCGCTGCCCACCACGACGCAGTAGACGGCAACTCTTTGGGTAAGCACGACTTGATTATCAGATTCCTAAGAGGCGCCCGGAGGTTAAATCCCTCCCGGCCAAGCCTGTTCCCCTCCTGGGATCTCTCAGTGATCCTCTCGGGCCTTCAGAGACCCCCCTTCGAGCCGCTAGAATCAGTTGGACTCAGAACCCTCTCCCTAAAGATGGCCCTGCTGATCACGCTCGCCTCCATCAAGATGGTCGGGGATCTGCAAGTGTTCTCTGTCAGTGACTCTTGCCTGGAGTTCGGTCCGGCAGACACGAGACGTTGTGTCTTCCCGGCCACGTCGCTGATCCAAGACACTATTGTGGCTGGACCATTTCCGGCTCCTCAGAAAAATCCTGAATGAAATAGTTATTTCCTCTCCTTTATACCCATTTGTCCGGGGGCGGGACATGCAAATTCTGTCTGCCAACTTCTCATTGGCCTTTTTTCATAGATCAGAGGTATATTTGGCGCTCAAGAAAGACCCCTAGTGTCGCTTCTTCAACACATGTCTCGTTCCCTCCATCAGGGAATGGAGGTTACATCTGTAACCTAGACGATTTTGTAAGTATGATTCTTGCTTATGGCTCCACTATTAAGGCGTAAAGGTCCAGGTACCATCCACAGAGCCATTCATCTTTTAAGCTATGATACATAGCCTTTCTTTTTTTGGCTGAATGGCTATTCTAGTTTCTGACTTTTACTTTCGTATTTGTGCATTTGATTTTGGCAAGGACTAGGAGGCAGGACTAGTCTTGGAAGGTGTTCAAGTTCTGGCAGGATTGTCCAGTGTTGCAAATGCATGTGTTGCCCTACTTGGTCTGATGTATTCTGTAAACCTAAGTTACCCCAAGCCAGTGAGGTATACATTAGAATTTTTTTCAGAAAACACTGCTTGAGCTAGACAGTGCAAACTATCTCCAAAAATTCTAACTTTAAAGAACAAGATGTTGAGTAAAATTTATGAAGCCATGTTGTCTTGTTGACATTGTGAATGCAATTTAAATGCCATAGAGCATTGCACAACTCACACATGCAAAAGACAACACAAGCATGCAACACCACAAAGATTATATAAACAACATACTCAACTCTACACCGCACTCAACACACACGCTCACAAGCATACAATGCCACAAAGAGTATATAAACAACAAACTCAACTCTACACCACGCTCAAACACACACGCACACAAACATACAATGCCACAAAGTCAAGTCAAGTGTTTTTTATTGTCGTTCAACCATATACAGTTAGTACAGTACACAGTGAAACGTTCCTCCAGGACCATGGTGCTACATAAAACAACATAGGACAAACACAGTACCACATGAGACTACACAGACTAAATAACATACCTATATAAAGTGCACGTGCAAACGTGTGCAAAAAGTACAGGACAGTACAATAAATTACTAAAAATGAACAGGACAATAGACACAGTGAGAGGACAGTGCAGTGCCGACCATTACACAGTAGTGCAAAAAGATGACAGTTTCTAAAAATGCCAAATGTAAACATAACATACTATGAGATAGTGTTCTATGCACATAGCAATTATTGAGGCATATATAAACAACATACTCAACTCTACACCACACTAAAACACACACACACACACACACACAAGCATACAATGCCACAAAGAGTATATAAACAACATACTCAACTCTACACCACACTCAAACACATAAGCATACAACACCACAAAGATAATAAAAACAACATACTCAACACTACACTGAACTCAAACACACACGCACACAAGCATACAATACCACAAAGCGTATATAAACAACATACTCAGCTCTACACTGCACTCAAACACACAAGCATACAATGCCACAAAGATAATATAAACTACATACTCAACTCTACACCGCACTCAATCACACAAGCATACAACACCACAAAGATAATATAAACAACATACTCAACTCTACACTGCACTCAAACACACAAGCATACAATGACACAAAGACAATATAAAAAACATACTCAACTCTACACCGCACTCAAACACACACACACACACAAGTGGGCTGGGCAACACCCAATACCATTGCAAGATTTTACAATCTCCAGGTTGAGCCAGATTCGTCCAGTATTTTGTCAGGTACAAGCAGGTAGAGTTTGGTAATAAGGAACAGCTGGCCGGGTGTATCACTTGCGTATAGTGCCTTTCCCCTCCCTTGAGGCGGAAATGTGCACTTTAACCCTCAGTCATGTTCACGAAGTCTTGGACCTTGGATGTCCTTCCTCCCTAGCCCTATGGCTCATGAATTCAGTGGAGGAATTTGCAGCCAGATCCACTATGGGTACTAAGGTGACCTGTACTGGTATATGTACTCCACTGGTGATGGTCACTCCGGTAACCCCCAGTGATGTGTTTTCTGTGGTATGGTCTCCCTGTCAGTGGTCCCGCGTCTCCCTTGGGCAGAGTTCTCTCTGACCCCGGCCACTGTGTTTGTAGAGCTCTAATTTATTTTATTTATTTATTTATTTTAATCGAATTTAAAATCGAAAGTATTACTTAATGAAAATCTTGACCAAACATTGCTTCCTGTGCATGAGAGCAGCAATTACATTTTACATTTACATTTACACATTTGGCAGACGCTTTTATCCAAAGCGACTTACAGAGCCCTTATTACATGGACAATCCCCCCGGAGCAACCTGGAGTTAAGTGCCTTGCTCAAGGACACAATGGTGGTGGCCGTGGGGTTCGAACCACCATTACGCCACCACCACCTGGCAATTAACACAGTCCCCGCTTGTGAGATGGGCCGTCCAAGTTAGAACTCGCATTGTTGTTGCTATCGGAACACCACAGAGATATTTAGAGACCACAGCAAACCTGCTCACAAACCAGAGAACCAAACTCACAAAACAAGTAAAAAGAGTTTTAAGTCAAAAACAAGTTGGAGTTTTATGGCCAGCCTTATTTGATTTAACCGAAATACTGGGAAATGAGCAGGTGAAGATGGCAACGAGAAGACTGTTATAGTCAATAAGAAGACAGTATCCATAGTTTCTGTCATTACATCTATTTTTTTGCAAATGTTTTAGCACACAGAGCGTTTGAGACAGATCTGGAAGATTATTAGGGAAGATATCTATAGTGATCGAAAGATTTATTCTACCAGATCTATAATGATATACTGTAGATGTAGATTGAGTGACCTTAGACCAGGTAATGATCTAAAATGTCATCACTTTGTGGCAGAATTACCAAGTTATTAACATCAACTACATATGACAGAATTAAATCGAGTGTGTGATTATTGCAATGATCAAAATTTAAATAAAAAACTTAACGCAATCAATCATGCCCCCTTACTTGTACATAATTTCCAACCATACAAGCAATTCAGTCTTGATGTACATCTGTTTTAATGAGCCTCATCAATAGGTGTGTCCTTGTTACACATATTACATGTATTTACTATAGTAGTAACAACCAATTATGCACAATTACAAACAACTAACCCTAAAACATATAGTAAGTACATGTTGTTAATTAGTAATAATCAGTAATTATTTGTGTAATTACACTGTAACAAGGACACATTAAAATGTAGTGCAACCCAACTGACTTGTTCAATGATATAAGAATAAAACAAACAATATATTGAGTTCTTAAAATGAGTATTCTGGGTTCAAGACAAGTTCAGCTCAATCAACAGCATTTGTGGCATTATATTGATACCACAAAAATGTAATTTTGACTTCATAAATGATTTATTTTATTATTATTATTATTATTATTATTATTCATCCCTCTTTTTCTTTAAAAAAAAAATTGAGGCGACAGTAAGACACTTACAATGGGGCAATTTTTTACATTATGTGTGTAAACATGATCTTGTGTGTAATATTTTCTGTGTAAAGTTAGTAAATTTTACAAATATGTAGCCATGATGATGTAATGTCGACAAACCCTAAAACCCTAAAATGACTGTAAATACAATTGCTATTTATACAACTTAAATAATACATGAGCTTTAACAGAAAAAAAGTTTTTATCAAATTAACACATTATACGCTTTACATTTCTGCCTTTAAACCCACAAAAAAATTGGCCACATTCACTTTAATTGTAAGTGCTTCACAGTAACATTGATTTTTACTTCTTTTTTATAAAAGTTTTTAAATAAAATGTGGGATGAGTCTAAATACATTTTTGTGGTAATCAACATTATGCCACAAATGCTGTAGATTGAGCATAACTTGTATTGAACACAGAATATTCCTTTAAACAATCAATGATTTATAATGATCTTCCACAATAATGCAATTTATTTCAAACTGAATATCAATCCATATTATACATTTATTGTAGGCCCCTACATGTTATATTTCTAAATATTTTAATTATTATGCTTTATAAGAATGATCTTTATTTGGGAGTCTTTCTCAGCAAATAATGATGTATGCTATTAATTGTGATTAATTCAATGTCATGTAATGAATTTTTTTTTTATTTTTATTATTATTATTATTGATTGACAGCCCTAGTAATGGCTTATAAGTAATTAATAAAGTCTTAAAATCAAGCCTAAAATGAATTGTATCCAATGCAAATAAACTAAAACTAGAGTAATATGATTAGAGGACCTAGTTTGTGTCAAAAGTCAGTAGCCGTGCTTAAGTGCATTGATTTAAAGCTCAAAAGAAAACAGGGCATTCCAATAATCTAGGCAAGATTAATTAAAATTATGTATAAGCTTCTCTGTATCTCTAAAACTCAAGACATGTCTAACCTTGGAAAAGTTCTTTAACTTATAAAACAAGACTGAAATAACCACCTGACGTGATATCCAACTTTTAAATTTGTATAAAAATAGACACTGCTGAATATTTGGGACCATCTGACATTTTTTACATTTTTAATCCATAACAGATTAAAACAACCTCTTTTTATGAGTATTTAACTGAAGAAAATCCCATACAATAATTTTTTTTAATCTGCTATACAAGCTTGAAGAACTTTTTAAATAATCAAATCACTGAGATTCTATTACAAACACAATACGATAGATTCAATAATAGCACATTCAAGTAATTCCAAATACGCTTGACTGCTAAAATTACTATTGGAATCTAAAGTAACCTGATAGCACAGGCTTTTTTGTAGACCGAATAGTGGATGTGGATATTTCATTGTATTAAGAGGCCATTGTCAACTTAACTGCAACAGTATCTCAAAAGACTTCCTTCAGTTTTCCACCAAAATATAAGTTTAAGTTTTTAAATGGACTACATAACAATGCCACATGCAATTTGATATATATATATATATATATATATATATATTAGAAATAAATAAATTTGGTTCTATTGTATAGTAATAAAAACATTATTATTTCCATAATAATTTCTTAATAAAATCTTGATATTGAGTTAAAAAAAGGGCTGAAAAGTGGGCTGAGACCCTATCACAATGTGGACAAAAACAGGTACACACACTCAAAAAATAATATGCTGGATTTGCTTAAAAATATAGTGCATCATTGTGACGAAACTTGGACGAGATGGATTCAATTGCAGAAAACAGGTTTAATCGCTGAAGTTGTACAAGGGGACAAATCCAAAGAAGCGTCATTGAAACGTGAGCAGAGTCAAAAGCCAGGAGGTAAATACACAAACAAAGTACAAGAGTAATCCAACAAGAAGACTGAGCGAAAATACAGGAGTTATTTTAGCTGTGTAGTGATAAGCAATAACCAACAAAACTAAAGTGCATGGGCAGGGTATAAATAGAAACAATACAGGTGAAACTAATATTCGGGTGATTGGGAACGAGTGTGGGAACTGGAAGAAGCGGGGTGGATTGTGGAATCGGAGTTCATGACAATCAGTTTGCATTTTAGTTGGCAATGCTTAAATATTTTATTTAAGCAAAGAGTTTCCCAACAAACGGATTTGCTTAAATTTATTGGTTGGCATGATGCAATATTTTAAGTTATTTTTACCAATATATGTATAGAATAATAATTTTAAATTCTTGAAATTTTAAATACCTAGGTACACTCCAAAAAACTTATAACTTAACAAATAACTTATTAACCAATAGCTGGGTTAAACATATTGGGTCGTCATCTGTCAAAATCTGTCAAATTTCAGATAGTTCTGCGGCCCTGAATTCACAACGGTTATGACTTTTTTCACGTCGTGATATTTAGCACTTTTATTGTGACTTTTTAATGCCAAAAAGCAGAAATATTTTTATGGTGTTCTTTTACTATTGCAGGAAAGTGCCTGGCTATGCCAGAGTCAGCTCCAGGCCATGTCACCGCCACGCCAGAGTCAGCTCCAGGCCATGTCACCGACATGCCAGAGTCAGCTCCAGGCCATGTCACTGCCACGCCAGAGTCAGCTCCAGGCCATGTCACCGCCATGCCAGAATCAGCTCCAAGCCATGTTTCAGTCGAACCCCAGACTTTCTCACCGGTCCAGGCCCGTCTCTGCTCACCGGTCCAGGCCTGCCTCTGCTCCACAGTCCAGGCCAGCCACTGCGCCACAGTCCAGGCCCGCCTCCATCCCTACGACTCCTACCTTGTCTCCTTGATCCCATGCCCCACACCCTATCTCGCCACGCCCCACCCCTCAAGATCCCCCCCCCCCCCCCCCAGCTCTCTACAGAACACTGGACTTATGTCATGTTTATTCTGTTTTTGTTCATGTGTTGGGGCATCGGGAGCCATCCCTTAGGGTAAAAAGTAAAAAGTAACATGTTTTTATAATCTAGAAAAACAATAATAAAAGTGCTCCTCGCGACAGCACCTCCCTGAAGAAAATAAAAAAGGTGAGCTGTAAGCAGTCTCTGTGTCCATGAGCATATATCTGAAACATGTCAAAAAATGAACTGAAACTCCATGAATACTTATCACACAAAAATGAAACATATGTCTAAAGAAAGCTTAAAATGTCTACTTTTAAATAAAAAAATTCAAGTTTAAAACAAAGATTCTCCTGTAATGTATTCTGTATGAAACAAAGTGATGTACAGTGTCACCTGGCTCAGCGAATGATCTCTAATGTGATCACACCCACCAGCAGAGCGTGCTATTCCTACGCTAATGTGCTGAGACAATCAAATCAAATGGTAAACGCCCCTGACTGTGCCTTGAAAACATATAGTTCATTCACTTATCTGCACGTTTGGAAGACAGCACGATAAACAAGTGAGAAAACTCCTGGATAGTTAAAATTTTCCTCAGAAGAAGAGCGGGACTCCGATGAACATTTGTATTTTGAAGAGACATTTGATCCAGCCGAGGATACAATTTCAGATGAGTAAGTCAATTAGTTTTAATTAGTTGACATGCTATTTTATATAAATACATATTTTACTAGTGGGACTGTTTACAGACTTGCCAGCCAGGTTTCAGAGTATTGAAATTTAAAATAATGTCCTAATAAGCAAGTTTTAGTTACATTTAAATGCTGTTTCGGCTAAAGCAGGTATTTAAATTGTATGTTGTGTGATATAAATATATGTAATATGATATAAAAATAATATGAATGTTTAGATTATATTTTAACTAGTGTGCAATACACAGCTTAGTCTATTTATATTTATCCAACATACCACACCTCTTCTACCATTACATTCCCTTGCTTCTGTATATAACAGATATATATATATATATATATATATATATATATATATATATATATATATATATATATATATATATATATATATATATATATGTCCTGTTGTGTATTTCTAAATATACTTTATTTTATATTCACATTTTATTTTTATTTATTGTCTTGTTGCTGTATTGTTTGTGACTGGAAGCTTCTGTCACCAAGACAAATGCCTTGTATGTGTAAGCATACTTGACAATAAATCTCATTCTGATTCTGATACTCTGCTTTAAAATAAAGTGAATGGCATCTACACTAGCATTATTCAATTTATTTCCCTGTCTTATCCTCGGTATACAAATCCAGTGGTTAACAAAGCCTGCCAGATCCAGCTTCAGTCCAGCTCAATGCCCCACTCCCATCGCTATGTGTCGGTGAACAGTGACTATCTTCTGCAGCCTGTGCCAACTGGACAGATAAAGCCGTTTCAGTGATCACTGTCTGCTTCACCTTAGTCTGCTACGATGGACTTAAAAGAGGATAAACTGCTGCCAACTATAGCTGGACAACAAGGGATACTTCACTGGTCACTGCATGCACTTCATTCTCAGGATGGACTTTACAGAAAATGAACTACTGCAAACTTTAGCCACGGCAGACCACTGTCAGCATCATCTAGGCCAGGGTTCCCCAATTAATTTTTTACCAAGGGCCAAATTCTGTCAACAGTACAATGTCATGGGCCACGGCCATCAACGTAATGGCAGTTTATTTGTGCTGTTATTATTATTATTATTATTTTTATTAATAATGTTGTTTTTATTATTATAAGTGACACACATAAATATTCTTATTTTTTATTAGTTATTTTTTTCAGAATTAGTAGCCAGTTTTATTTATTTAAACAACTATGAACATTTTGTTTTTATACAGATGAACAAAACTTTGACTGCTGAAAAGAAAAACTTTAATGAACAATCTGGATCTCCAAGTCCTCCATGCGAGCATGACCTATTAGCATTAATGTTGTTATTGTTCTTAAGGATAATCTAACAAATATTGCAATAATTTCAATAAAGCACCATTTTCTTATAAATTATTTTAAATATTAGGCTTTGCATCATATGTATATATATATTTTTTCTGTACAGTGTTATTCTTATTGTGCACTATTTCACTTGTATTTGTATCACATGACTTTATCTTATATATTATACAGGCATTATAAAAAGAGTAGTTGGCTTTGGGAGTCCATTTGGAATATACTCGTAGCAAAATACGTTTGCAAATCTAAATACGTATATTTATGCAACAACACTGTTTACTCATCTCACTCGCATAAAAACACAGATTATACTGTGTACTCCTCAGAATGCATCAACACAATGGAATGAACATAATGAAACAGTTATGCCAAATTAGGTATTTAAAATTAATAAAAGGTTCAATATATTAATCTTTAACAGCTGAAGGTGCGGGGATGAGACTGATATAAATAGACTGATATAAATAGAACAGCAACGGGGCTGCCAACTGTACAGGGGTGAAATTGTTTTACATTTGCTTTTTTTTACGCACACTGTGTGTAGACCATTTGTCGGAAGTTTGTCTCTCATAATCATTACGGATTTGGCGTGAACAGGCCTTTAGCGCGGGCCAAACATTTGTGTCTCGTAGGCCGGATGTGGACCATGGACTGCCTATTTAGGAACCCTGATCTAGGCCTTGTAATACAATCGAACAGCGAGTGACACTTTTACTGACCTTTGCTCACATCACTGTTGCTCACATCACTGTTACTCACATCACTGTTGAAATGGAATACATAGACAATAAATTATAACCAACTCAAGCCTTTTCCAGTCACACAGCAGGGGCAACTGCATCTTCGTTCACTTCTGCAGTCAATTCAGGATGGACTTTAAAGACGCTTAAACATTTTTTCTTGCAAATCAATCAATGTCCTTTAGACTTAAACATTGCCTACCAAAAATCTACTCAGTTTATTCAATTAATACATGACTTTATTACACATAGTTGACTAATATTGGTGTTACTGTATGTTCATGCTGTATAGACAGAGGAAAACCGGTTCCCCATGGTTTCTCTGGTTTCTCACAAAGTTATTTCTATTTTTTTCTCCTCAAGCTAACATCTTATGGAGATATTCGTTCCTTGCCACATTCATTACCATTGGCTTGCTCACTGGGGCCCTTATGACAACAAATTTTAAGGCATGATTTTAATTACATTTTTTTTTAATTGAAACTGTTCAATGGGGAGTTTAAGAAATTAAATACATTACAACATTATTTTCTTTAAATCTGCTTTAAAACAGTATCTACAACAAAAAGCAATATACAGTTATAAAAGACGACAAAGTACAGAACCACTCTGAAACCAATAAAACACAGTATTACAGGTATGTGTGTGCTTTTGAATGTGTGTAATAACACTACAAAGAACAGAGCTATGCACAATCTGTAAGCACAGGGAGCAGTGCATGTAAACAAACATTTAATTCAGTCTCTGCCCTTGCGGTTTCATAATCACATAAGGTTCACGATTTCTATTTTATTTTGATTAATTGTTCAGCACTACAATAAAAAGTCTCTCTGGTGCCCTGACTCCTGCTAATTCAGGCCTAATATCATTACACACTTTTCATATGTTTGTTTAAGCTTGCAGTTGTTTATAATACAAAGCTACAGCATCACTGGCCTGCAGTTTTTGACCACTTTTTGACCTCAACGTTTGTTAAAAAAATACAGCTCAGTAATGACCACGTTCCAGCTGTATTTTCATTAAAATGTCTTTCTTTAAAACCCTCAGAGCTGAACAAGGAAGTCATCAATAACAGTTCTGTCCATTCCTGCAGTGTAGTAAACAATCTCAAAACACCTTAACAGTCTAAAGCCAGCTAGCCAATTTTCCCAGTGATTTTCTGGTGTGATCTTTGTTGACATAATCGCCAGTCAAGGTGGAGGGAGATGATGCGCGCATTAGGGTCTGTCAGTCAGAGGTTCTTAATCACTTGACCATCGAGACTCTCTTCTGAGTTAATGTTTACAGCAACAGAAAACCACGTCAGAATTGTTAGAAAAAATTGTTCTCTTATTGAGGCAGGCTCTTTTGTTCTCGTCAAGCAATCAATGGGCTTCTTTACTAAAGAACTGACCAGACATCAATCTGACTCAATGTTTTTATCTGTGATCGCACTCAGCTGCATTTCATCACAAACACTGATTGTAGTCCATTGTAATTCTGTCACCAAGCATTTTACTGCCCTTTTTCCTTCAATAAAATGACTTCAGAAAGTGTAGCCACAAGAGTCTGTTTATATTGAACATAATTTCTTACTGAAAGCTGCACATGGATATATGTGTTCTTCTGCAAGCCTTGAGGGGATTAATACACAATCATGCACTTTCACAAGGTAAGGTTACTCCATGAATCGCACACCTAGCTCGTTTGGAGGATTTGTTTTGGAACCTTTTGCGTTTTCTCCCTTGGTTTGTTTCATATAGGCATGAACATGGCAATCGCACTCAGACCGATCGGTCCGAGACCACCTGGACAGAGAAGAAATCTGTAGGTAAGCTCGTCACTGTAATTAATCATCAAAGCACGGAAATTAGTTGCATTGTTGTTGATGTAAAAGTAGGTAATTTGAGGTTCCCCTTCTGTCACTCACTCAATGTTGTGTTGATGTAGTGATACTAGGGGTGGCTCTTGGGAGCTCCAAACACAGGCCAATGAGAATTGGTGAGTGGAATTTGCATGCCACTCCCCCGGACATACGGGTATAAAAGGAGCTGGAATGCGGCCACTCATTCAGATTTTTTCTTCGAAGCAGAGCGGTTGTGTGTCAGCGAGCTGAATCCCACTGCCGGTCCATTCACCTCTAAACGAAGAAGCGTATGCTGTTGGATATAAGGTGCAATCCAGCTGCTATCTCTCCTTCTGCACAATCAGTGCCGAATATACCCCTAGGCACTTCGACAGCACTAAGAGAGTATATATTCCTGACAATAGAGTATTGACTATTAGAGCAAAACACATTGATGTGAACGTCTTTTTTAAAGACACATATTTTTAAAGATGTCTTTTTGTCTTTCTGTAGTTCCTGAATGGAAGGTCACGGTATGAGCACTTGGGCAGGTGATGTCCACCTTGGTGGTCCATGAGCGCCACCTATGGCTGGATCTTGTTGACATGAGGGACGCTGACAACTTTTGTTTTTCAACGTGCCAATCTCCCAGATCTTCGGCAACACTGTCGAATGACTTTGCCCAGCAGTGCTTGGCGGCAAAGAAGCAGACTGAGGCAATACAACACATCTTGCCCCGGCATGGCTCAAGATTCTGTACACCGTCTGCTCGCCGAGGGCATCCCCCTGTGGTGACGAATGCCCAGGCACTAGGACCCAGAGGAAGGTTCCTAAGTGCCCCTGAGATGGACGATACAAGGAGCGATGTCCGCCGGTACCCTGGAGCTGGTCTCCAGACCACTCCGTCCCCCGCTGGAAGGCCGAGAGGTAAATCTATTGTTCCCTTTTGTTTTGTGATCGCCATACCCACATTTTCAAAGAGCAGTTTCCTCTCCTTGAGTCACACAGCCAGTGTTTATGACCACCATTATCATGGCAACAGGACACCAAGCACCTGCGGTCTGGATGCCACAAACGCGGGCCCCCCACCTGGCAGTTGTGATGAGCTACGAGGACGGTCAAAAAGCCCTCCTCCCCCATCGCCGACAACCCCCCCCCCCCCCCCATTCCAGGTATATGGAGCAAGGTAAGTGCTTCGAGGTTCCCCTCAGCGCAGCCACCAGGGAACGAAGCAAGGCTCCTCGACGTGGCGTTTCCTACTCCCCCCGCCGCGAGGCCCTGCCTCCAGGTACGTGAGACGCGATTGTGCAGGGCACGAATGCCACCATTGTGCAGTTTTGACCCTTCTGCACAAGGGTGTGATAGAGCCTGTCCCTCCAGCCAAGATGAGGAAAAGGTTCTACAGCCCTTACTCAATCATGCCAAAGAAAGTTAGGGGGTTGTGGACAATCTTGAACTTGCGAGTTCTGAACCGGGCCCTGTACAGACTCCCGTTTAAAATGCTGATGAGGAAATGCATTTTGTCATGCGTCCGGCATCAAGATTGGTTTGCGGCGGTAGATCTGAAGGATGCGTACTTTCATGTCTCGGATTTACCTCCTCACAGACACTTCCTACGGCCGGGAGTATCAGTACAAGGTCCTCCCCTTCTGCTTGTCCCTGTCCCCTTGCATCTTCGCAAATGTTTCAGAGGTAGATCTAGCCCCGGTAGGCAGGGAAGGAGTTAGACTCAGTCTCCATGATAGCGTGCCTCACGAGTGTGTGCACGTAGTCTGTGCTGAACTACCTGAAATCATTCAGGTGGAGTACGGATAGTCCCACTGAAACGGTTTCAGATGTTCCTGGATCATATGTTGTACTCTGCGATGGCCACGCCGCTCGGATTGATGCATATGAGACTACTCCAGCACTGGCTTCAGAATCAAGTCATGAGATGAGCACGGCACATATTGTGTGGCCATCACGCCGATCTACCGCCACTTCTTCGGCCCTTAGAGCACGCGTCCAGACGCGTTGTGGTTACGGCATATGCCTCCAAAATAGGCAATGGGCACACAGCCACTTGTTCCAGGACAGGACTGCTACTGTGTTTGCATATCAACAGTCTCATGTTGTTGGCAGTATTGCTTACCCTGCAGAGGCTTTTGCCGTTGATCCAGGGCAAGCGCATGTTGGTCCAGCCGGTCAACACTGTGACAGTGGAATATATAAAACCACCAAGGTGGTTTATGTCTGAGTTGCATGCCACAACTCGCTTGCCGACTGAGGTCGCTGCGGGCCACTCACATCCCGAGCAGCCTCAATGCCACAGCGGACGCACTGTTGCGGCAGACGATGCTCAGCAGAGAGTGGATACTCCACCCCCAGGTGGTCCAGCTGTTTGGAGTCGATTCGGCAAAGCACAGGTGGAACGGTTGCTTCCCGGGAATCTTCCCATTGCCCGCCCTGGTATTTCTAGATGGGAGCCCTCACAGCGCCTTCCTGGCAAAATATCCTGAGGAAAGACCTCCCCTCTCAGGGATGGGGCACCATCTGGCACCCATGCTCAGACCTCTGGAATCTCCATGTCTGGTCCCTCGACGGGTCAAGGACGATTGAAGTGGCTACCATTGGCAGTGGTAGACATGGTCATTCAGAACAAAGCTCCCTCTACGAAGCAGCTATTTGCCCTGAAGTAGCATTTGTTTGCAAATTGGTGTTCTTCCTGAGGGAGATGCGCAGTTGGTCAGTGTTTTCCATCAGCGGCTGTCCCCCTCCACCTTGAAGGTGTACGTTGCCGCTATAGTTGCACACCATGACGCGGTGGACGGTAAGTATTTAGGGAGCACGACCTGATCATCAGGTTACTCAGAGGTGCCCGGATGCTGATTCATCCTATGCCACGCCTCTTCCCCTTATGAGATCATATTATTGAACATAAGCCAATCATTGGCACACAGTTCACAGCAATCCATTTCACTAGTGAATTTGTCAATCAGTTGCAGATTTATTATGAGGGCTTGTTTAAGGACCCGTCAATGTACAATGTACAATGTTTTTTTTACATCTAGAGCCAAGACGTATATTAAAACAAACAACAAAAAGGAAAATAAATAAACAGTTTAAATAAAAATATCAAATTGTTTACATATTTCAATACATATTACAGCTTTCTTGTTACTCAAATTGGAAATTGTTCTTAGGTATTGCTGAACCTCTGAATTAAAAATTAAAACTAATGGTTTATAACCACCACATACATTTATGAATACTAAACTTTCCTAAAAAAAAGCTGAAAAGTAATCAAATAATATTCCTTATGAGACAAAAAAAAAAAAAAAAAACTAATAAAATATTTTCAAAGCAAAGTTGAAAGTTGGGAATAATATGATCTCTAACAATCTTGCAGAAATCAGTCGAGTAGGAACAACTCCAAAATAAATGAAAAAATGTTTCCGCCAGCGGACCACAAAATGTACACAATATATCGACATCTCAATTAAATCTCTCTACAAGAAAATAATTAGTGAGGTTTTACTTAAAATAAATAAGTTTGAAGGAAGTTTCTTTGATTTTATTCGTGATTAGATATTTATGGGAAAATGTCCGAATTTTGCACCATCTCAATCCATCCACACCCTGCGCCAGACATGCTTGTGTAGTGTCTCGGGTGCGTTGCATCATAAACATAAAATGTTTAGGTCACTGTGTCAAGTTAAATATAGTTTAATACTCAATCTTTAAACTAATTTTAAGATCCCTTAGATTGCATTTGCGCTCCTTTGAGTTTTTTGAACGCAAGAACACCTACTGAAGTGTTTTCTTCGCTCTATAAACTGTGTGTTGCTCATACAGCTGAAGTTTCACTAACTGCCCTCTGGAGTAACAGGTGGTACATACAGCTTGCATTTCTCAGGAATTTTCCTTATTATGGTCCGTGGGCATGTGATTAAATGCGTAAATTTTTTTAACGCGTAATTTTTTGTAAAATTAATCGCACTGAATCATCACGTTAAATTGACAGCCCTAATATATATATATACACACTACCGTTCAAAAGTTTGGGGTCACCCAAACAATTTTGTGTTTTCCTGAAAAGTCACACTTATTCACCACCATACGTTGTGAAATGAATAGAAAATAGAGTCAAGACATTGACAAGGTTAGAAATAATGATTTGTATTTGAAATAAGATTTTTTTTACATCAAACTTTGCTTTCGTCAAAGAATCCTCCATTTGCAGCAATTACAGCATTGCAGACCTTTGGCATTCTAGCTGTTAATTTGTTGAGGTAATCTGGAGAAATTGCACCCCACGCTTCCAGAAGCAGCTCCCACAAGTTGGATTGGTTGGATGGGCACTTCTTGCGTACCATACGGTCAAGCTGCTCCCACAACAGCTCAATGGGGTTCAGATCTGGTGACTGCGCTGGCCTCTCCATTACCGATAGAATACCAGCTGCCTGCTTCTGCTCTAAATAGTTCTTGCACAATTTGGAGGTGTGTTTAGGGTCATTGTCCTGTTGTAGGATGAAATTGGCTCCAATCAAGCGCTGTCCACTGGGTATGGCATGGCGTTGCAAAATGGAGTGATAGCCTTCCTTATTCAGAATCCCTTTTACCCTGTACAAATCTCCCACCTTACCAGCACCAAAGCAACCCCAGACCATTATATTACCTCCACCATGCTTAACAGATGGCGTCAGGCATTCTTCCAGCATCTTTTCATTTGTTCTGCGTCTCACAAACGTTCTTCTTTGTGATCCAAACACCTCAAACTTGGATTCATCTGTCCACAACACTTTTTTCCAGTCTTCCTCTGTCCAATGTCTGTGTTCTTTTGCCCATCTTAATCTTTTTCTTTTATTGGCCAGTCTCAGATATGGCTTTTTCTTTGCCACTCTGCCCTGAAGCCCAGAATCCCGCAGCCGCCTCTTCACTGTACATGTTGACACTGGTGTTTTGCGGGTACTATTTAATGAAGATGCCAGTTGGGGACCTGTGAGGCGTCTGTTTCTCAAACTAGAGACTCTAATGTACTTATCTTCTTGCTCAGTTGTGCAACGCGGCCTCCCACTTCTTTTTCTACTCTGGTTAGAGCCTGTTTGTGCTGTCCTCTGAAGGGAGTAGTACACACCGTTGTAGGAAATCTTCAATTTCTTAGCAATGTCTCGCATGGAATAGCCTTCATTTCTAAGGACAAGAATAGACTGTCAAGTTTCAGATGAAAGTTCTCTTTTTCTGGCCATTTTGAGCGTTTAATTGACCCCACAAATGTGATGCTCCAGAAACTCAATCTGCTCAAAGGAAGGTCAGTTTTGTAGCTTCTGTAACGACCTAAACTGTTTTCAGATGTGTGAACATGATTGCACAAGGGTTTTCTAATCACCAATTAGCCTTCTGAGCCAATGAGCAAACACATTGTACCATTAGAACACTGGAGTGATAGTTGCTGGAAATGGGCCTCTATACACCTATGTACATATTGCACCAAAAACCAGACATTTGCAGCTAGAATAGTCATTTACCACATTAGCAATGTATAGAGTGTATTTCTTCAAAGTTAAGACTAGTTTAAAGTTGTCTTCATTGAAAAGTACAGTGCTTTTCCTTCAAAAATAAGGACATTTCAATGTGACCCCAAACTTTTGAACGGTAGTGTATATATATATAGAGAGAGAGAGAGAGATAGATAGATAGATAGATAGATAGATAGATAGATAGATAGATAGATAGATAGATAGATAGATAGATTCAAATTGTTAATCTATTTATATGAGATTGTCTGAAAACAAAATGGTGGACCATTTCTGGTGCTGTATGACAAATATAAAATCTATTTAGGGGCGGCTGTGGCTCAGTTGGTAGCACGGGTCAGCCACTGATCGGAGGATTGGTGGTTTGAATCCTGGCCCACATGACTCCACATGCCGAAGTGTCCTTGGGCAAGACACTGAACCCCAAGTTGCTCCCAATTTCAAGCTAGTGCCTTGCTGGCAGCTCTGTTGCCATTGGCGTATGAATGTGTGTGTGAATGGGTGAATGTGTCACAGTGTAAAGCACTTTGAATACCGTTATGGTTAAAAAGGCGCTACATAAGTGCAGACTATTTACCATTTATTTTGTTCTCTGTGTAAAAAAAAAAAGTATATAAAAAAAAAATATTCCACCTTTTAGGGAATAAAAAGGCATATTTGGTCAAAAATATAGCATATTCATTTATGTCACATCTTGTCTTGTACCAGTTAAATTTATTTTGAAAGGACTCTCGCATTTCGTCTTCATGCATCAGGAACATCCGGTGCAGTGGCAGAATTTTTTTTGCCTTTTGCCGATATCTGATACAGGAGAGGATGACATTTTACACTCACTGTTTACAAGAGCTTCCCCGGATTACTGTGTGTGATGTTCATATTGTAAGACTGGCATCTGTCAATTCCATATTGACTACTGTGAGGGTGAATATTCACAAGCCATCGTTGACCAGCTCTGGCTTGGCAAGGTCCCTGTTTCAGATTGTTTACTGTATACTCGTGCATGTAATTATTTGTATTCATCTAGCTAGATCAAATAAACCACTGTAATATTAAAAGCAGTGCTGGGTAGATTACTTCTAAAATCAATTAATGATTACAAATTATACAAATTAAATTGTCTTAAATATCTTTTATATTACAATTCTAAGGTAATATAATCTGATTAATTTTAGATTATTCATAGCTATTATTCATGATGAAAATCTAATCAAAATTGTTAATAAATGTACAAGGTACCAGTTAACACTTCTTTCATTAAATATTAGTAAATATAAAATTAAAACAGAAACTTGCAATTTGTCAGTATTATAAAAAACAAACACCTATGTTACCCAAGATTAACACTGAAAACACTGAAAATAAGCTTGTATTTTGAAGTGAATTTGATTTCCTGTTATTTAAGTGAATTATTTTTATTTAGTACATTAGGAAAAGGGATTGGACCTTTAATTATCCATCTCTAAAATCAGTCAGTTATACACTAGTTCTTGCTGTTGGCTGATTGGTACTATAATCAATTGCAATTGTAATCAAATGTAATCGTGTAATCCATATAAACGTAACTGTAAACTGGTGTTTTGGTGATGTTTTTTCCATCCAGCTGATATTGTTAGAACCTCAGCTGAGCAACGGACTGTCTCTAATTTCACCTTCTGGTGTTTGTTTGTTTGTTTGTGCTTAACATGAATCATTTGTATTGCTGGTTGTATTCCTTACTTGTAAATCACTCTGCAATTGCTGGATATAAATGTTATTGAAACAGTTTGTACACAGAGGTTGCCTCACAGAACAAGACAGCAGTGCTCTGCAATTCTGCAAGCTTCATATCGTATGTATTTAAAATTATTGAAGCTCATTACTTTTTTTAAATTATATTAAAAAAAATTGTGATCACCCGTTTTGTTTATGAAAGAACATTCACTATGGCTGAATACAATACTGGGAACACTGGGCTGTGCATGGAGTCCATTGCAATTCAGTGAACTCTACTTAGAGAATTCATGGAGAATTGTATCTCTGCAGAACAAATATGGGTGTTTTGCAATGAGTGGGCGTTTTCAAACCGGTATGGGCATTTTTCAACTGCTTTACATGATTTGCCTACTGCTTAGAGATTCCCGACTTTCACTGGATAGTTATGAAACACCTATGGGAGCTTTGGAGGGACAACTTTGGAGGGCTAAAAGGTGTGGGACTCAAAAATAAGGGTCATTCAAATCTCATGTTATAAGTCAATTGTGTTGGAAATTCTGATTGAAGCGAGCATGATTACCATACTTGTTCTTTCTTCAAAGTGCCCTTTGGAGGGTGATTTATCCCCTTGACTTTACTGACATTTCTAAGTGTTCTCTGTGTTCCTAAGGTTGGACATTCCAAATAAACTATAGGCCTTCTATGACATTTCCTAGACTTATGCTCCTATGCCAAATTTGAATAATCACTCAATGTCATTTATTTTTTCCTCAGGTAAAAGAGAAACCAAAATAATACAAAAAAAGAGTTAAAAAAAATATTTAACCTCCAGACATATTCTTAAATACTGAGCTAGCCAACTGTGGACCTAACGAGTCATTGTAAGGGAGAAACGTGTAGTGCAGAATGTATGACTCACATGTGACAAAGGATGAGGAGGGAATGGCAAACATATTTTGAATTCATGAAGTGGAAATATGTAAAACTTTTCAGGTGGTTTTGTTAAGCATGTTAAAAGTGTAGTTTCCCTTCTGTCACTCACTCAATGTTGTGTCAATTGTAGTGACACAAGGGCTCTTCCTTGGGAGCCTCTCATACCTCTGAACTTGAGAAAAGGCCAATGTGAAATTGGCAAACAGAATTTGCATGTCCCGCCCCCGGACAGACGGGTATAAAGGGAGCGGACGTGTGTCTGTATAGTCAGATCTTTTCTTTGGAATCGAGTGGTTGTGCAACAGCAAGCTGAGTTCACCACTGTTCGACTCACCTCTATTGGCAAGAAGCACTGCTGTTGGACATTTTTTCCAGCTGGTGTTCTCTCTCTCTGCACGCTGTGCAGTCCACGTCCCTGGGCGCTTCGACATTGCTTTCACTACCTAAAAGAGTGTTTTCCCCTCCTAAAAGAGTTTGTTTCTCTAAAAGAGTTTTCACTCATAAAAGAGCAATACACAGCAGGCATTGAACGTCCTTATCAGGACGTGTCTTTTTAAAGATGTCTTTCCGCCTCTGTGTAGTTCCTGGATACTGTTGACTTCTCTGGCGATGAAGGCGAATTAGGGATGACAACGGGCTCGTTTTTGCCAGGTAAATTCCCATGAACCACCCACCCCCGGCACACTTGCTTGCTTCCGTGCGAGCTCGGGATGAGTGCGGCTCACCTCGCAAACAACCGGCATTCTCCCTTGAGGTCCCGGAATTGGATGATGATGTCACCGCTGCATCGGAGAGCATCACAGCAGCATCTGATGCTGATGACTCGTCTGGGCTGCCACCTTCGGGTCTGCTCACCCAGTCTGAGGCTGATGTCCGCTATGCTTTCCCGGTTCGCCGAGAGAGCGAGGGTAGACTGGAAACTTCTGTTCCCCCCTCGCGGCTACTTGATCGGTTCTTCGGGTCAGGGCACCACTCATAGTCGCAAAACCAGCGCGCCCTATGCCCCACCTGCTCGCCGAGGGTGTCCCCCTGTGACTAAACAACAGGTAGCTCCGCCTCAACCCAGGCCCAGCTTTCAGCCCCAGTGTAAAGCATTCACAGGCGGCATACGACTCTCGTCTCCAGGACCCCTTCCAGGACCAGGCAAACTCCTAAGCGATTCTGAGACGGGCGACCCAGGCAATCAGACGTTCGCTCCGGAGCTGGTACCAAGACCACTCTGTCCTCCGGTGGAGGGCCGGGAGGAGAATCCTTGTTTCATTTGCCGCACCGCCTTTGGGCTGCGGTACCCACATTCTCAATTGCAGAGCGATTTCCTCACTCCTTGGGTCATCCAGCCGGTGCGTGCCATTCTCACGGCACCCCGGCTCCAAAACTCTACAACCCCGGCTCCTGGGACGCAACTCCCTTGCCTCCAGACCCGCGACTGCTCAGTCTCGGCAGGCCAGTGCTGACGAGTTCTGAAGATTACTTTCCAGGACCTCTTCCTCAGTCTCTAACCCGCCCCCTTGCCGAGTGCGTGGAGCAAGGTAAGTGCTTTTGGATTTTCTCATCACCCTAGCCTCGGGACGCTCCTCTGCATCCTCTGAGTTTGGATGCAGGACTTTTGCTGCCCAACCCGTCACGCTGGTTGGCCAGGACCATCTGACTCGGCTACATAATTCAGTTTGCCCTGCTCCTGCCTCGTTTCGGCGGTATTCACTCCACTTCCATACGCAGTGAAAAAGCCAATGCTTTACGGGTAGATATAACAACTTTGCATCTCATGGACGCGCTAGAGCCTGTCCCTCCAGCCAAGATGAAGAAGGGTTTCTACAGCCCTTACTTCATCATACCCAAAAAAGATGGCGGGTTGCGACCAATCTTGGACCTGCGAGTTCTCAACCGGAACTTGTAAATCTCCCTTTTCAAATTCTCACGCAGAAACAGATTCTTACCTCTGTTTGACAGCTAGATTGATTCATGGTGGTAGAACCTTAGAACGCATACTTCCATGTCTCCATCTTGCCTCAACACCAACCCTGCCTATGGTTCGCGTTCAACGGCCAGGCATATCAGTACAAAGTCCTCCCCTTCGCCCTGTCCCCTCGTGTCTTCACGAAGGTCGCAGAGGCAGCCCTTGCCCCACTAAGGGAAGTGGGCATCCGCATACTCAACTACCTTGATGACTGGCTCATCCTGGCTCACTCTCGAGAGTTACTATGCGCTCACAGGGACCAGGTGTTTAAGCACCTCAGCCGTTTTAAGGCTTCAGGTCAACTGGGAAAAGAGCAAGCTCGCTCCGGTTCAGAGCATCTCTTTTCTCTACATAGTGTTAGCCCGGCACAGCGGTTACACTAAAACAATTCCAGAGTCTCCTGGGGCATATGACATCCTCAACCACGGTCGCTCCGCTCGGGTTGATGCATATGAGTCCGCTTCAGCACTGGCTTCAGACACGAGTCCCAAGATGGGCATGGCGCCGTGGCACATACCGTGTGTTAATCACCCCTTCCTGCCATCAGACTTTCAACACTTGACAGACCTCTGTTTTCTGTGGACAGGAGTCCCCCTAAAGCAGGTGTCCAGACATGTCATGGTCACCACAGATGCTTCTCAACTGGGTTGGGGTGCCGTGTGCAACAGGCATGCAGCCGTTGGCTCCTGGATGGGGCCCTGCCTGCTTTGGCACATCAACTGGCTCGAGTTGTTGGCTGTATTCCTTGCCCTGCGGTGGTTTATCCCGCTAGTTCAGGGAAAGCACATCTTGATCAGTTCAGACAGCACCACGATCATAGCATGCATAAATAGCCATGGTGGCATGCGCTCTTGTCATATGTCACAACTCGCCCACCATCTCCTACTTTGGAGTCAGCCGCAACTCAGGTCACTGCACTCACAACCCGTGACCACAACATGATGGCGGACACGCTGTCACAACAGGTTATGCTCAGTGGAGAGAGGAGGCTCCACCCGCAGGCGGTCCACCTGATCTGGGACTGGTTCGGCATGGCACAAAAAGATATCTTTGCCTCCCAGGACAACTCCCATTGCCCGCTCTGGTACTCCCTAATGGAGGCCCCTCGCGGCACAGATGTGCTGGCACACAGCTGGCCCCGGGGGCTGCACAAGTATGCATTTCCCCCAGTGAGCCTTCTTGCACTGGTGGTGTGCAAGGTCAGAGAGGATGAGGAGCAGGTCACCTTAGTGGCTCCTTACTGGCCCATTCAGACCTGGTTCTCGCATCTCACACTCTTCGCGACAGCACCTCCCTGGCAAATTCCCCTGAGGAAGGACCTTCCTGCAACCACTGGCACCCATGCCCAGACCTCTGGAACCTCCATGTCTGGCCCCTGGACGGGATGTGGAAGAGTTAAGCGGTCTACCACCTGCAGTTGTAGACACAATCAACTAAGCCAGAGCTCCCCCAGGCAGCTTTACGCCCTCAAGTGGTGGCTGTTCATAAATTGGTGCTCTTCCAGATCTGAAGACCCACAGAGATGCGCAGTTCGGTCAATGCTTTCATTCCTGCAAGAGAAGCTGGATGGGAGACTGTCCCCCTCTACCTTGAAGGTGTATGTTGCTGCTATCGCAGCCCACCTCGACACATTGTCGGCAAGTCCCTTGGTAAGCACGACTTGATTATCAGGTTCCTTAAGAGGCGCCCAGAGGTTGAACCTTCCCGGCCAAGCCTGTTCCCCTCCTGGGATATCTCAGTGGTCCTCTCAGGCATTCAGAGACCCCCCTTTGAGCTCAAAGCCCTCTCCTTGAAGATGGCCCTCCTGATCATGCTCGCTTCCATCAAGAGGGTTGGGGAACTGCAAGCGTTCTCTGTCAGCAACACTTGCCTGGAGTTCGGTCCGGCAGATGCTCACCTCATCCTAAGACCGCGACCGGGCTATGTGCCCAAGTTTCCTACAACCCCCTTCAAAGATCAGGTCATGAACCTGCAAGCAAATCTGCCCCAGGAGGAGGCAGACCCAGCCTCTTCGTTGCTGTGTCTAGTACGTGCTTTGTGTATCTATGTGGACCGCACACAGGGCTTTAGATGCTCTGAGCAGCTCTTTGTCTGCCTTGGCGGATGGTGGAAAGGGAACGCCGTCTCCAAACAGAGGTTAGCTCATTGGGTGTTGATGCTATCTTCCTAGCCTTTCACACCCAGGCCATGCCCGCCACCTTGCGGGTTATAGCGCACTCTACAAGGAGTGTGGCATCCCTAGCAGACATCTGCAGAGCAGCAGGCTGGGCAACACCCAACACATTTGCTAGATTCTACAACCTCAGGGTTGAGGCGGTCTCGTCCTGTGTTTTGTCAGGTCCGAGCCTGTAAAATTCGGTAATACGGAACAGCCAACCGGGTGTTCCGCTTGCACCTTGTGTCCTTCACCAAGTTGATCCAGTGTGCCTTCTCTCCCAGGTTAGCCACTAAGCTCTCACTTCCTGGATGCTCTTCCTCCCTAGCCCTCTGGCCTGCAAATTCTGCGGAGGAATTCGCCACCAGACCCACCACGAGTCAAGTGCACCATGTTGGGCTTGGGCTCCACAGGTATAGTTCCCACTTCAGGCAACTCCCTGTGACGTATTTTCCATGGTACATTCCCCCTGCTGGCAGGACCCGTGTCTCCCTTGGGCAGTCTCTGTTGTCCCCCAGTCACTGTGTCTGTAGTAACTCCTCCCTTCTCAGGCAGGATCTACAACCGCACCAGGTCCACATGTGGCTTGACAACCCCTGTGTGTATTGGCCACAAGTTACCTCCCCCCAGTCTGGGCAGGTTGAGATCTCCACAGAGCCTTTCCCTCCTGAAAGAATAGGAACGGGAAAGGGTGCCTTCCCGACGCATCTATAGCGTTATGATAGCCCCTGCCACTTCACACCCTATGCGAGAGATATAGAAAGAGAAAAGGCAGCAGTTGCCGGGCTTACTCCCATGCTAGTCATGTCGCATGTACCCGTGCGGGTACTGGGAACCTAAGAGCGGTATATGACACCTTTTTTGGGGGGTGTTGGGGAGGGTTATATGCGGCCAACACAGCTGCTTCTTGCACCCAACAGCCTGCTTGCACCTGTCTCAGCAGTTCACGTAACACTGTTTAGTGCATGCCGTTTTTAAATGGGACACCTTGTGTCACTACAATAGACACAACGTCGAGTGAGTGACAGAAGGGGAACGTCATGGTTACTATTGTAACTTCCGTTCCCTGATGGAGGGAACGAGACGTTGTGTCCCTCTTGCCATGACACAATTCCTATCACTGTAACGCGCCATACCTTATTCTCGGCTCCTCAGTGCAAAAACGTGACTAAACAGATGCACGTCCACTCCCTTTATACCCATATGTGCGGGGGCGGGACATGCAAATTCTGTCTGCCACTTTCACATTGGCCTTTTCTCAAATTCAGATGTATGCGAGGCTCCCAAGGAAGACCCCTTGTGTCACTACAATCGACACAATGTCTTGTTCCCTCCATCAGGGAATGGATGTTACAACAATATCCATGAGGTTATTAGTAATGTGATCACTTTTTCCAAGTAATCATTAAAGTAACTTGATAAACATTTTAGAGAAGAAATAAGTATTAGAAGTATTATTATGTAGTAATTTAAAACTGGAGTTCTTACACCATTGACTATAAGATGGAATGATATCAAGTGTTTTTGTGTTAGCTGGTAGATAAACAGATGAGCATCTTGAGGCATGTGCAATGCGCTGCTTTGCAATAGCACTAATTGTTCTCGTTTGGAGTGCATAACGAGGACTGTCAGCTCCAGCTGTCTCTGCCCTACTCAACACTCACTAATGAGAAAGGAGCAGAGTGACTCTGCCAGACAAAGATGAAGACTAGTAATTACAATAAACTGGATTCTTAATTATAATTAGCATTTATTTATTTTTAAATTAATATAGTGTTTGGAACTCCAATAAACACATTGGATCATAACATCAAAGTTTTCATGGTTATGTAACTAGGAAGAACAAATAAAACAACTGGATATGCCCTTGCAAACATTCAGAGCAGTACAGCAACCAGTGGTTGCTAGTCCTTATCAAAATTGTAGAGGCACAGATGTTGCTCCAAAAACTGCTATTGTAATATTGTTTTAAAAAATAAATAAAATAAAGCTTAAAGCTGTTTTTGCAACTGAAGTAGGCAAAATGTCTGAATATGAATACGAATAGCTGAAATAAACGTATTACATCAGATTGAAACTACTTACCTTAATTCAGGGCGGACTGGCCATAGGGATAACCTTAAAAACAGGGCAGACTGGCCATAGGGATAACTGGGACTTTTCCCACTGGGCTGGTTGCGAAATGGGGCAGATGAAAATTAAGCTCATTAAGCTCTTTAAGTATACACCGATCAGCCACAACTTTAAAACCACCTGCCCAATGTTGTGTAGGTCCCCCTTGTGCCGCCAAAACAGCGCCAACCTGCATTTCAGATAAGCATTCTGAGATTATATTCTTCTCACCACAATTGTACAAAGGGGTTATCTGAGTAACCGTAGACTTTGTCAGTTTGAACCAGTCTGTTACTGTTGACCTCTCTAATCAACAAGACATTTCTGTCTGCAGAACTGCCCCTCACTCTATGTTTTTGTTTTTTTTGCACCATTCTAGTAAATTCTTGAGACTGTTGTGTGTGAAAATCCCAGGAGATCAGCAGTAGAGATGGTCGAGATCACTTATTTTCTTTTCGATCCAATACCAATATTTTCAAGTCCAATATCATCGATACCAATACCGATACAGATACTTCTGTTAAATAGATTTTTTTGTGATTACTTCTGATAAAATTGGTAATTTAAAATACGATTTTTAGTCATTATTCAAGTCATTATTATTTTTATAATTTTTTTTGCCAAAACAGAAAATGTTTTGTTTACCCTTACAAAAATTAACCACTTCACTATAGTAATACAGTATAGTTTAACCATAGTATTTAGTTAAACCATAGTTACCAAACAATTAACCATGGTTACTACTACAATATTACTGTATTAAATCAATGGGTTCAAAGGTATAGTAACTTCATATTAAATATGTATTTAAATTAATAGGTGTCAATATTGTTCCTTTTATTATGCTACTATGAAAATTGTTAATACTTGATTATTATTCTAACTTATAAACCAATTCCCTGCGATGGACTGGCGACCTGTCCAGGGTGTACCCCGCCTTTCGCCCAATGTTAGCTGGGATAGGCTCCAGCCCCCTGCGACCCTGTACACAGGATAAGCGGTTGACGATGGATGGATGGATAAACCAATTCATAATATGCAATAAACTGTTAAGCAGTAATATGAGTGTAGTAATATTCACGTTAACACTTTTTATTGTATTATCATATATAGCCTACATAAAAAAAAAATATTTTTTTTTATTTGTGTAATATTATGTGCTTTTCTGTGTAGAGCGAAATTGTTTTCCTACTTAGAAATATAAATAATTTGATATCACGAGAAAAAGGCACAAAAAAGGGCAAAAAATGGGTGCAATAACATGCAGTATTTTCATAAAGTTTAATTGCTTAAATTACATTTAAATGTATATACATATATTTACATTTAGCAGGGAAATAAATATGCAGTGCAAAATATAGTTTCTTTGGGGGATACTTGTGTATCAGACGCTGGAAATGACCCACCCCTTACTGAAATGGAAAATATGATTGGTTAGCAAATATCCAATTGCATCTGCAATGAACGTTCTTGTTGGTGGATCAGTTCAGTCCGACTCTCTGTCTTGCCAGTGCTCCCTAGTGCATCTCCGAGTGCATTTAGAGAGAATCTCTGTAAATTCACTCAACGGTGCTGTGGCATTGTGTTATTAGATTGAAAAAGTTCTGTGTCAAATGCTCGTTGTTCTGGCGGTCACACGTATCATCAGTTATTTCATGTGTGCATCTCGCAAATCCTAAAACTGATAGGAGGGCATACAAAATATATATGCCCTAGACTACACTGCTGTCCAGAAGCTGTTTCTCTGATTCTCTATCATTACCTCTACAAGGCACTGATCACTCTTGTTTGAACGAGTCTTGTGACGATGCAACACTGCTTGTGTTTTTCAGCATTTATGAATGTTAATGTGGCGGCGGGAAGTATGCCACCGCCTTGTGGGGGAAATATACAGGACTTAACTAAGGAAGACTGAGTGAGCAACAGCATCTTAGTCCCCCCACCCAATACTTTTAGTCTTTGTACTTTGTACTTTTTGTTAGTTGTATGTTGCACCTATAGTGTTGCACTTTTAAGATGAGGTGTGGCTGGCTCCAGGATTAACTCAGCAGCCACCTGAATTGTGTGTGTGTGTACAGAAAACTCAGAAAGTATGTGTAGTAGACTGCAAAACCCACCCTCACCGGATCTAACAATATAGGTTAGACACCCCCACTCCTTAGTATTCTAAGATTAATTAACAAAAACATTTATTTATACTAACTAAATTAAAAGTAGGTTATTTCCTTTGTTTTCACAGGAAAAGTGAATCAATTTCACTTTCAAATTACAACAATAATGAAATAAAATGTATAAATCAATAAAGTATGAAAATTAACAACTTGCAGTTGATTCTCAAACAAAATAACAATCAGTGTACTCTTCTTTAACAACACTGAAAAGTGTACTTAAATTCAACATTTCAAATCACACAAAAAGATCACTTTGCTTCAGTACAAATATGAGTTCACCGTCGAATCCAGGACAAAACAATGGAAAAAATGTGTGTAACAAGCTTGGCAATAAGGAGGCCACGAATATACAGTTCAGAGGTGAGTGTTCTCTTTAATGCCACAGCAGAATTAAAGTGTACAGAAAACAATTTCTTTTAAATAACAAAAACAGACTTCTTATTCTCTAATTCAATCTCCAACACTAGACTGGCGCGTCTCGCTCTCTCTCTCGTCTGGTGGTTCTGTGGCTGCCCTTATGGCGCTCTCCCCATGCTCACTGAAATTAGAGACAGGTGTTAGACATAATTTGGCTCAAGTGCAAGCGCCCTTACCGCTTTCTCCCCCGGACAGACGCTTGACCATGCCCCCGCTGCCACAATGTGTTTCAGTCCATTCACGATTCAAAATGTTCATCAAGGCACACAAAAATAAAGCTTATGAATCTCGTTAGCTGGATGATTCACTACTCACAGTTCCACGACTGAAAGTTGACTCAACTTTACAGTTCTGTTATTACTCACAGTACAGATGATTTGCCTACCAGCCATCTGTAGAAAATGGAAAGTAATGTACATCACCCCTCTTTGGTTGCAGATGAGGTGCTGAACGATGACCAATGGATGGCAGGGTAATATCTCTCTACTCAATAACTCTCAGTGATTGTTTCTCGTGATCCTGATGAAAGCAGCTTGATTCAACGAGGCCTACAACCGCAGCTTAGTGGCGCATTGAGAAGACGAACCATAGTACAACCCTCATTTGCACGATAAGCGACGGCATCCATTGCGGTTTTAAGTTCGTTTGAACAAATAAAACAAAAATTGTATGTAAAACACAAACAAACACAAGAGTATTTTAACTCTGACGACAACTGATTACCCTTTATCAGGCCAATCACTCTGCTTCACGCACGGACATGGAAGCCAATTTGGTTGCTTAGGAGACCTGGCTGGAATCACTCAGCATACCCTAGTTTAGAACTCGCTACTCCAGAGTTGGTAGGCAGCGTCTTTACCTGCTGAGCTACCCATTTTTGATTTGAATGGAACCTGCTATAGACTCCCAGTGAAACACAACTTCAAAGGGACTTCTTCATCCATAGATTTCTATAGCCATATTTTAAGTGAGATTTGAAGTTTGAACCATATGTAGAGCTTACTACAACAGAGAAACGATCATGGAGACCCCATCCACCATTCCACCAGCGAAATGATCAAAGGGGACTCCCCACCCAGCGAACATCTAGTATTTCCTTACATTATATGCTGTTGAAGCGGCGAGATGACAGAAAGGAACCCCCAGGTTGACCATCCCTTATAACTTGACAGTACTGTCAAAACAACAGTATGAAACATAACAGCTGCTGCGTCGCGAGCTCCGTCAAAACACTGCAGTTTATTGTTTGTTTTGTTTACAGTTCTGTGTTTTTTTGTCTTGGATGTTGTCTGCCTTATTGTGTACGACAGACAAACGCTTTTGACCATTGGTTCGGCAATCACACACCGAAAACCGGACTTCACATTCCTCAATGCCGACCCGCGGTTTACAAACACGCCAGCGGAGCCCTTTGTTTGGGCTGCCCAGCCGCGGAAACGCAGAAGGAAAAGAGGAAAAAGAGCCGGCGTTCTCATCAGATTAAGACGTCGCGCAAATCGCCCCCCGCTACCCAGTATACTACTGGCAAATGTTCAGTCTCTGGACAACAAGCTCTGCGAGCTGAGAGCGCGGATCTCTTTCCAACGAGAGACGAGAGATTGCTGTGTTATCTGTCTTTCGGAAACCTGGTTGTCCGCGGAGATTCCAGACTCGGCCATCGAACCCACGGGTTTCTCCGTGCACCGAGCGGACAGAGCGAAAGACCTCTCAGGTAAAAGCAGAGGTGGAGGTGTATGTTTTATGATCAACAAATCATGGTGTGATCAGAGGAATGTACATTTTATCAGGTCTTTCTGCTCTCCTGATCTGGAATTTCTCATGCTTCTGTGTCGACCATTCTGGCTACCGAGGGAATTCACAGCGGTCATTATCACTGCTGTGTACATCCCCCCACAAGCCGACACAGACCGGGCACTCAGGGAACTGTATGGGAGTATAAGTCAGCAGGAAACCGCGCACCCTGAGGCCGCGTTCATTGTTACCGGGGACTTCAACAAAGCCAACTTCAAAACAATAGCACCAAAATACCACCAACACATCAGCTTTAACACACGAGGGGACCGGGTTTTGGATCATTGCTATTCTCCTTTCCGGGATGGCTACAAATCCCTCCCCCGCCCACCATTTGGCAAATCTGACCACTCTTCCGTTCTGCTTCTGCCCGCTTACAGGCAGAAACTGAAACGGGAATCACCCGCCCTCAGAATGATCCAGTGCTGGTCGGACCAATCAGACTCTGCGCTACAGGACTGTTTTGATCACGCGGACTGGGAGATGTTCCGGTCTGCCTCCGATGACGACATCGAGGTTTACGCTGATAGCGTAACGTGTTTCATCAGGAAGTGCGTAGAGGACGTTGTTCCGACGAAAAACATATGGATCTACCCCAACCAGAAACCCTGGGTTAACGGCGATGTTCGCGCGGCACTTACTGCGCGGACCACCGCTTTTAATTCCGGGAACGCGGAGGAGCGTAAACAAGCCAGTTATGCCCTCCGTAAATCCATCAGCACAGCCAAACGCCAGTACAGGCACAAAAGGTCAGTTCAACACCACTGACTCCAGAAGTATGTGGAAGGGAATTAACATCATCACGGACTATAAACAGAATAAAAACTCCGCCATGAACACCGTTGCCTCTCTCCCGGACGAGCTTAATACATTTTATGCTCGTTTCAAGGACAACAACACCGCCCTCGCGGAGAGAGCACTCGCGGCCGATACTACAGATGATGGTTCACTCTCCGTCTCTGTTGCGGATGTAACCCGATCCTTTCGACGGGTGAACATCCGTAAAGCCGCGGGTCCAGACGGCATTCCGGGCCGCGTCATCAGAGCATGCGCGAACCAACTGGCTGGTGTTTTTACGGACATTTTCAACCTGTCCCTCTCCCTGTCTGTAGTCCCCACATGCTTCAAAACATCAACCATTGTGCCTGTACCGAAGCAAGCCAAAATCACTTGTTTAAATGACTGGCGTCCTGTTGCTCTGACCCCCATCATCAGCAAATGCTTTGAGAGGTTAATCAGAGATCACATCTGCTCTGTTCTGCCCACCTCTTTGGACCCATTGCAGTTTGCCTACCATAACAACCGCTCCACTGATGATGCTATTGCATCTACAATACATACTGCTCTCTCCCACCTGGAAAAAAGGAACACATATGTGAGAATGCTGTTTGTAGACTACAGCTCAGCATTTAACACCATAGTGCCCTCCAAGCTTGATGTGAAACTCCGGGCTCTGGGCTTAAACAGCTCGCTGTGCAGCTGGATCCTGGATTTCCTGTCAGGCAGACGTCAGGTGGTTAGAATGGGCAGCAACATCTCCTCATCACTGACCCTCAACACTGGAGCCCCGCAGGGCTGTGTTCTCAGCCCACTCCTGTATTCCCTTTACACACATGACTGTGTGGCGACACATAGCTCCAATGCCATCATTAAGTTTGCTGACGATACGACGGTTGTAGGTCTGATCACTGACAATGATGAAACAGCCTACAGAGAGGAGGTGCACACTCTGACGCGCTGGTGTCAGGAGCACAAACTCTCCCTCAACGTCAGTAAAACCAAGGAGCTTGTGGTGGACTTCAGGAAGAAAGACAGAGAACACAGCCCCATCACCATTAATGGAGCACCGGTGGAGAGAGTCAGCAGTTTCAAGTTCCTCGGTGTCCACATTACTGAGGAACTCACATGGTCCGTCCACACTGAGGCCGTTGTGAAGAAGGCTCACCAGCGCCTCTTCTTCCTGAGACGGCTGAGGAAGTTTGGAATGAACCAACACATCCTCACACAGTTCTACACTAGTACTGTTGAGAGCATCTTGACTGGCTGCATCACCGCCTGGTACGGCAATAGCACCGCCCACAACCGCAAAGACCTGCAAAGGGTGGTGCGAATGGCCAGAAACATCATCGGAGGTGAGCTTCCCTCCCTCCAGGATATATATAACAGACGGTGTGTGAAGAAAGCTCGGAGGATTATCAAAGACTCCAGCCACCCGAGTCATGGGCTGCTCTCACTGCTTCCATCAGGCAGGCGGTATCGCAGCATCAGGACCCGCACCACCCGACTACATGACAGCTTCTTCCCACAAGCAATAAGACTTTTGAACACTTGAACCCTCACAATCAACAATCAGCACTGCACTTTATTAATCCTCATTCTGTCAATATATTCTCGCTCCCAATTCAGTCAGTGTATATATATATATATTTATACCCTTCTCTAGTGTGTGTATTCTACATTGTGTGTATTGTGTACATTTGTTATGTAAATTGTTGTGTAGGTATGTGTACATTTGTTATGTAAATTGTTGTGTAAGTTTATGTAAATTGTTTTGTGTAATATGTTGTTTATTGTAAAGTGGTTTATGTCTCGTCACTGTCATTACTGCTATGTTGCTCGGAACTGCACACAAGAATTTCACCTGCTGTTGCACTCGTGTACACAGTAGTGTGACAATAAAGTGATTTGATTTGATTTTGATTTGATTTGAAAACATATTTTACTTTTGCAATACAGCACCACAAATGTCCACCATATTTTTTTCAGATAACTTTAATAAAATAAGTATCAACAACAAAATTTTGTGTAAATTGGAGCATTGGAAACAAAGTTTTCGTCCACCATGATCCATAAAAATCAAATGCTTAATAAAAAATTAATTAAAAATTAAGTGCAAATTTATACAGGTATTCAAAGATTAATTATCAATATCATCTAACGCATCTGTGTTGTGTTTATTATAACGTTAATGGTTAATTCATACTGAAAAAAAACTACACTTGAATTCTATTTTAGTGCTACTTCTTAAATTCGAATCACAATTCTGCATCTTGTTCAGCAATTAAATTAAAATTGAATTTTTAAAGCATTCTCAGTTCTAAATCGTGCTCAATCCTGGCCCACAACAGCGTCCGTTTACGTACTGTACGTTTGCATGCGTAAATCCTTTTTTAAAGTGTTCAGGGTGAAGGCAGGATTTTCACTAGGAAATTAATGCTCTATAACAGGGGTTCTCAAAGCAGTACCGCCCCCCAGTTGGCATTCAAAAAAATTAATGGGGTCTGAGAGCAAATTAGTAGAGAGGGGGTCGTTAGGTTACAAATGGGGGCGTTTATCAGTCATATTAATCAAATCTATCGTTAAGTTCCTGTTTTCATTAAAATGTTCATCTAGACTCCATTACACGCGTTGGTATGCATTTGTACCACGGTACATCTGATTCTGAAGTCTAGCGACGTATCTGAAGTATCTGATCTTGGGTTGCCACCCGTCCCGTAAAATACGAGATTATTCCATTTTTAAAGATGAAATGATGCATCCTGTATCGAATCAATATGGGATGCGATTTGTCCCGTATTTAAACTGGTCAGATGATGTTACATTAAAATCATTCCAGATCACTAATTTAACATTGATACAAGTTGGAAATTTTGCCTAGATGAGTAAAAGACTGTCTGAAAAGTCCACACATTGTGCTAAAAGGTGCTAATACTGTGGAGGGTGTTATAATGGACCATCTGACAAGTCCCTACATTGTGCTAAAACTGTGGATTTTAGTTTTTGTTAAAAGATGTTTTTTTATAGAAGTCATGGGTCAGGAAAGTTCTTATTTTAGCATATGTGTAAGGATATAACATTTTTATTATTAATATATCAACACATTTATTGCTAAACTGTGGAGGATGTGGTAAGGGGATGTGATATAAACCCCCATCCCTCTTCCTCCCACCAAATACCCTCATTTGAGTGACCCTTATTTAGCAAATTCAAATCTGGCAACCCTAATGTGGTTTAGTAGCATCATATAGACATGCAGAATCAGAACCTCCACTAATGCACCTGTATGGCTCTGTAGGTAGATACAGCTCAATGGACAGAGCAGTGCGAGCACAACGCATGTGCATTTTTACTCACAGACCAGTCTAGAGCTCTTAAACATGCACCTCTTATCATTGTCGTGCTGCGAGAACCAGTGAGAAGCATGGTGCGGGACTCAGAAACCATTTGAATTTGGCACAGAATTCTTCATTCCCCCTCTTGAATTTACTATAGTAACACTACTGTACATTAGGCAGAAATAGATTCAAAATACATATTATCATATCATTACTTCAGCTCAATTAAATTGGTCATAGGCTACATTAGGGGAGTGAGGGAAAATAATACATTTTTGTTACAACTTTTAAATGTTTATATTTTGTATTTATTGTTTTTACATGTTTAGAGTAGTTCTACTGTTTGTAACTACAAAACTGCCATAGTTTGTTTTATAGAAATCTTGTTACATCTAAACACAGTAGTGATGAAGATTCACAAAAACAAGAAGATTCCATGTGCTTACTATGGTCTTGTTACAAATACCACTGTTAAAACTATAAAAAATACATACAAATTTTCATAAGGGCAAAACACACATTTTTAACATGAAATAGAAATGCTTAAATCCTAAAATAAATAAATACAATAAAATAGGCTAAAATATTTGTGTTTGAGTGTAATAAAATATAACTGATTTTGTTTGCCTTCAGAAATTTCAATAGATGACTCATTTGAATCAATATGAACCTGATGAAAGGAGTTCCAACTCTTATAGATGTTATAGATAACCTTACTTGTTGTTGATCCCAGTAAATTTACATCTACAGTTGAAGTCAGAAGTTTACATACACATACACATAAATGCCAAATACATTTAAACTCAGTTTTTTACAATTCGTGACATTTAATCATAGAAAACATTCCCTGTCTTAGGTCAGTTAGGATCAGTACTTTATTTTAAGAATGTGAAATATCAGAATAAAAGTACAGAGATTTATTTCAGCTTTTATTTCTTTCATCACATTCCCCGTGGGTCAGAAGTTTACATACACTTGTAATTATTAGTAAATTGTTTATCTTGGGTCTGATGTATTGGGTAGACTTCCACAAGCTTCTCACAATAAGTTGCTGGAATTTCCTCCACACAGAAAAGGTGTAACTGAGAAAGGTTTGCAGGCCTCCTTGCTTGCACACGCTTTTTCAGTTCTGCCCACACATTTTCTATGGGACTGAGGTCAGGGCTTTGTGATGGCCACTCCAATACCTTGATGCTTTGCAACCAGGCATGATGCTGCCACCCCCCATGCTTCATGGTTTGGATGGTGTTCTTTGGCTTGCAAGCCTCACCCTTTTCCTCCAAACAAAATGGAGGTCATTATGGCAAAACAGTTACATTTTTTTTCATCAGACTAGAGGACATTTCTCCAAAAAATAAGATATGTGTCTCTATGTGCTCTTGCAAACTGTAGTCTGGCTTTTTTATGGTGGTTTTGGAGCAGTGGCTTCATCTTTGCTGAGCAGCCTTTCAGGTTATGTCGATATAGGACTTGTTTTACTGTGGATGTAGATACAGTACTTGTCTACTTGCTTCCTCCAGAATCTTCACAAGGTCCTTTGCTATTGTTCTGGGATTGATTTACACTTTTCGCAACAAACTACGTTCATCTCTAGGAGACAGAATGTGTCTCCTTTCTGAGCTGTATGATGGCTGCGTGGTCCCATGGTGTTTATGCTTGTGTACTACTGTACTACAATGGGAATTGGCGAGTGGAATTTGCATGCCACTTCCCTGGACAAATGGGCATAAAAGGAGCTGGTTCGCAACCACTCATTCAGATTTTTTCTTAGGAGCCGAGAGGTGTTCATTAATTTCATTCCACTGCTGTTCCATTCATTTCTTCATATGCTGATGGATATATGGCGCATTTCAGCGGTTTCTCCCCCACATGCATGGATAAGTGCAGAGAAAATCCCTGGACACTTCAACAGCTAAAAAGAGAGAGTACATTATAAAAGAGCATTTTTCCTCAAAAAGAGTGGCACTGACGGAGAGCTTCTTTTTAAAGATGCCTTTCTATCTGTGTATAGTTCCTAGTTGTGGTCGTTACCTCTCTGCCTCTGATGGCCACAGTCAATGCCTCATGTGTCTGGGCTACAGCCATGCTGAAACAACATTTGTGGATGGTTCATGCTCTCACTGTAAGAGCATGACCATGGAAACGTTTCAGTCGTGGCTTTCCTTCTTCAAGGGGAAAGTCACTCCAGCCACTCCCCGCCCCGGTCCTTCAACCTACGGGTATGAGGCCATGGCGGTTAGCGCTGGGGGCGATTTGGGGACCCCAATGGTAGTGGTTCCGCCGGGTAATCCCCCACGGACCTCTCAAACCCCACTAGAGCTCATTTGCCCCGGTCAAGTTCTGGAATGAGACAGGTGGCTCGACCCAGAGTGAGTTTGATGTCTCTTTCGGGGCTCGAGAGCAGGATGAGCTCTCGATCACAGCATAGGAGAGCGGGGCAATCAAATCAAACGCGGAGGTTTCGACTGGGCTCTCACCTTCGGGTGTGGTCGCCCAGTCTGAGGCCGATGCTGTGCTGGCGGCCATGCTTGCCCAGGCTGTGTGGAACACTCCACCCTGCCCTAAGTCCTTGCAGCTTGGTGATTGGTTCCTGGGCTCAGAGCACTGCTCACGGCCATGCCCCACCCTGGTTACCCTCTTCCCGGAGGTGCATGAGGAGCACACAAAGTCATGGAAGGCACCTTTTACTGCCTGGACCCGACCTCTGAGCTTCTCTCCTCTCAATGCCCTCGACGGTAAGGCAGCTAAGGAATGCAATGCGATTCCCCAGGTGGACAAGTCGGTTGTGGTGCACCTGTGCCCGCAAAACATTACAGTTGGCGGAGTCGCCCGAGACTCCTGTCCAAGGCCTGTAAGTCCACATCGTCCTTGGCAGCCAAGGCTTAAAGTGCTGCTGGACAGGCCGTCTCTGCCCTTCACACCATGGCCCTCCTGCAAGTGCACCAGGCCTAAGCGTTAAAAGAGCTGCACGAGGGTAGTCCTGACATGGGAGTGATGCAAGAGCTGCATCAGGTGGTTATGATGAGTCACAAGGACGATCACCCTCCTCCCCTGTCCCTGACTGGTGCTATGGTGAGCACTCGGAGGGAGGTAAGTGCTTTGACATTTCTCTCAGCGCAGCCACGAGCTCGGGACATGAGGTTCCTCAACGTGGCAACTACTGCTCCTCTCCACCACGAGGCCCCACCCGCAGGTACGTCAGAAGTACTTGTCTCCTTGGTGCCCCTCTCTGAGTTTATACACATGGCTAGCGCTATGCAACCCATTGCGCTGGCTGGCCAGGACGATCCAACTCTGCTATGCGATTCAGTTCTCCAGGTTTCTGTCCTGCGTGCAGAGATTGCAATCCTTCAGGAGAAGGATGTGATAGAACCTATCCCTACAGCCTAGATAAAGAAGGGGTTCTACTGCCAAAGAAAGGCGATGGGTTGTGGCCAATCTTCGACCTGCGAGTGCTGAGCAGGGCATTGCGCAAACTCCTGTTGAAGATGCTGATGCAAAAGTGCATTCTCTCATGCGCCCAGCATCAAGATTGGTTCGGTGCGGTAGACCTGAAGGAAGCGTACTTCCACGTCTCAGTTTTACCGCAAGGCCTGTATGTCCATGTCCCAGCATATCAGTACAAAGTCATCCTCTTCGGTCTAGCCCTGACACCTCTCATCTTTTTGAAAATCGCAGAGGCAGCCCTTGCCCCGCTAAGGGAAGTGGGTGTTCGCGTCCTCAATTATCTCAATGACTGGCCAATTCTAGCTCACTCTCGAGACCTGTTGTGTGCAACACAACCGGAACCTGGTGCTCAGGCACCTCAGCCGGTTTGGGGAGTCATCAGGGAAAAGAGCAAGCTCTCCCCATTTCAGAACATCTCTTTTCTCGGGATGGAGTTAGACTCAGTTTCTATGATAGCGCGCCTCACGAACGAGAACACGCAGTTGGTGCTGAACTGCCAGATGTCTTTCAGGTCGAGAACGGTGGTCCCACTGAAACAGTTTCAGAGGCTCATGGGGCATATGGCATCCTTGGCGGCAGTAATGGCACTTGGGTTTATGCATATGAGACCGCTCCAGCACTGGCTTCAGGCTTGAGTCCCAAGATGGGCATGGCATTGCGGCACAAATCGCGTGGCCATCACGCCGATCTGCCACTGCATGTTCAGCCCTTGAACAGACCTTGCATTTCTGCGGGTAGGATCCCCTTAGAGCAAGTGTCCACGCGTGTCGTTGTTATGACAGATGCCTCCAAGTTAGGCTGGGGTGCCGTGTGCAACGGGCACGCAGCCGTGGGCTCCTGGACAGGGCTGCGACTGCATTGGTATATGAACTGCCTCGAGTTGCTAACAGTATTGCTGGCCCTGCGGAGTCTTTGTCCAGGGCATGCACGTGTTGGTCCGGTTGGACAACATGGCGAGGGTAGTATAAATTACCAAGGCGGCTTACGCTCACGTCACATGTTGAAACACGCCCGCCGTCTCCTCCTCTGGAGTCAGTAGTGACTAAATTCGTTGTTGGCCACTCACAATCCGTGCCTGCCTCAACCATGCAGCGGACACACTGTCATGGCAGGTTACGCTCAGGGGAGGGTGGAGACTCCACCCCCAGGTGGTCCAGCTGATTTGGAGTCGATTTGACAAAGCACAGATAGACCTGTTTGCCCCCGGGAATCCTCCCACTTCCTGCTCTGGTACTCTATGGCCAAGGCTCCCCTCGGCACAGACACGCTGGCACACAGCTGGCCCCGGAGACTGCGCAATTATGCATTTCCCCCAGTGAGACTGCTTGCCAAGACTTTGTGCAAGGTCAGGGAGGACAAGGAACAGGTTGTCCTGGTGGTGCCCTACTGGGCCACCCAGACTTGGTTCTCAAAGCTCACGCTCCTCGTGACAGCCCCTCCCTGGCAAGTTCCCCTGAGGGAGGACCTCCTCTCTCAAGGATGAGGCACTATCTGGCACCCACAACCAGACCTCTGGAATCTCCATGTCTGGCCCCTGTATGGGACGCGGAAGACCTAAGTGGACCGGTGGTGGTAGACATGATCACTCAAGCCAGGGCTCCTTCTATAAGGCACCATCAAGAGGGTTGGGGACCTACAGGCATTCTCTGTCAGTGACACCTGCCTGTAGTTCAGTCCGGCATACTCTCACATGATCTACAGACCCCGACCAGGCTATGTGCCCATGAACCCTTTTAGGGATCACAACAGCGCCTCTCAAGCAGACATCTGTAGAGCAGCGGGCTGGGCAACACCCAATACCTCTTATAATACCTTTTATAATCTCTGGGTTGAGCCGGTTTCGAACAATAATATCTGAACCTGATAGGTTGATTTTTTGCTTTTTCAACTCAGGCAGTCTCTGGGACTTTTCAAGGGGATAGTTTGCCCAAAAATGTTTATAAAATGAATCTCATCATTTGCTCACCCTCATACCATCCCTAATGTGTATGACTTGTGTATGTATCTTTCTTCAGCAGAACACATCTGAAGAAAAATATTAAAATATTTATCCATACGACACGTTAAATTAATGTCTTCTAAAGAGATATGGTGCAAAAAATATTAATATATGAGTATAAACCATCTTCCAGTCATCAGCAGTATACACATTCACGAGAGGGCAGAGATAACGCAGTCTATTGTTTGACAAATTCACATTTGCATGTTGTGGACTTAATCTCACATTTTTCTCTCAGATGAGATATGCAGGATAAGCACATAAACACACCATTGTGAGTAAAAAACAGATAGAAATACAGACCTAAAACTAAATTTAAAACAATAAAGCTTTTGTACAGCATTCCTCCTCCTCAGCTGTAAACCCTGCTGCTCTTCTGGGTGTGGCCCGGTATAAAGCAATGCTTTATAGTTAAAAAGTACTTCGATTTTGATCTTTTTCGCACCAAAGACATTAATTTAATTGCTGGAGTTGTGTGGATGATGTTTATGCTGAATGTCTGTTCTTTTTGGAGCTTCAACGGTCTGATCACCAATCACTTGTAATTTAAGGACCTTCTAAGCTAAGATACTTTTTTATTTTATTTCAAATGTTCTGGTGAAGAAAGAAAGTCATGCACACCTAAGATATCATGAGGGTGAGTACATAATAAGAAAATCTTCATTTTTGGGTGAACTATTCCTTTAACTGTTATATGTATCTATAAAGCACAAACACAATACCTCTCCCCACTGTGCAAGTGGAACAACAATCCAAACAAACCTTGAAGGCACAAGCCCCTTTTATTGCAGCTTGATATTCTGGGGAATGTGTGGGAGGTTTGCTATACATCAGATGGATATTGTTGTTGACAATTCTGTACTCTCTTTCTTGAGTCAGACATGTGGACCATTGTGAGTTCCAGATAATGATGTGGTCTTTCTCCATGTAAGAATAGAACTTACCCCAAATATAACAGATGTTCCTATTTTTATTTTCTTTCATATATACTGACAATAAAGTTTATTCATCATCCTTAGATATATGTTCTATCTGCTTCACATAGTTGAAAGTGACAACTAACCTCGAAATCATCCCAAAAGTGTGGCTCTCAGTTGTGGAAACCCTCCATCAAACTAGCTGAAATCGAAAATGCTCTTCCGCATAATTTGGAGAATGATTATTTTAGAAAATTGTAAAAGTTCAGATTTAAATGGATTAATGTGGACATGGACTTAAAGCTGATGTGTGTAATTTCTCCACCACTAAACAGAAATGAAAAATTAAACATTGTTTGTAAGATGGCTTTCTGAAAATGCCTCCCATCTGTCTTTGATCAAACAGGCAAACAGAACCACCACCAACTCTTGAGACTGGTAATTTAAAACAAAAATGGAATTTTCATACTGCCACAGAGACATATGTTTACAGTTTTCAAGAAAATTAACCTATGAATTGCTTACTTATAGTTGTCTCTGCATAATAAGCTGGGATAGGAGAAAGTATTTTATCACCACAAAAGTTACATACTTCAGCTTTAATGTCAAATAAATGCTATTCATTAAGTAGACTGAGGTTAAGTGTTTTGCTTAATATTGATAGTTCATGGGCTGCCAGGGGTCGAAAAAGCAACTTTTGCAGTTAACAGCTTTTTTTTTTCAATGTATTTTAAAAGACTGGATTTTCATCACGGTTAAATAACGCAATTTGTCAGGTTGGTCCAGCTAATGCGCATGCACATACTCAAGTTGACTGACAGGCTATATCTGTCTCTAGAATGTGATTGGCTTTTTACCTTTAAGGCGGGACTTACTTTTCTTCACCTGCCATAAAGGGCATTCCAATTTCACCCATTCAAGTCAAGTCAAGTCAAGTGGTTTTTATTGTCGTTCAATCATATACAGTTAGTACAGAACACTGTGAAACAAGACAATGTTCCTCCAGGACCAAAGTGCTACATAAAACAACATAGGACCAACCCAGAACCACATGAGACTATACAGACTAAATAAAATACCTATATAAAGTGCACGTGCAAACGTGTGCAAAAAGTATGGGACAGTACAATAAATTACTAAAAATGAAAAGGACAATAGGCACAGTGAGAGACAGTGCAGCGCCGACCAGTACACAGTAGTGCAAAAAGATGACAGTTTCTAAAAATGCCAAATTTAAACATAACATGCTATGAGATGTGTTCTATGGACATAGCAGTTATTGAGTAGCAGACAGTTTTTTCATTTTTTAAACAAAAGGTCCATCTCAGGGCAAAACAATCTCTGATAAAACGTACCACCACAATGCTATAGGGTGCTGTTGATGGTTGCTAAGGTGTTGCACTTCTTACATTTTCTTATTTTTCTAAAAATCTAGTCAGTTTTCCAATTCTATTTGATGTAAATGACAATTAGCAAGAACTAGACTGGTGTCCAAAATGGACCTGGTTTGATTCATTTATACAGTTAATACACTAAATATGAAATTGGCTTTTAATGGTCTATGCTGACTGTATTCTTCTGAAATATGCAAGGTAGATAAGTCAATATCTGTGTGTGCAGTTTTAATGGGTTATTGATACTGCACCATGATCCCCAACATAAGTCATTGAAACCGCAAGCTCTTTCTCCTGTCAATAGAGTCCACACACACTCATTCACAGCAATATTCTCATTTCCTCTTGGGGTATCTCTGTATGCAGGAGTAATGCAGTGGTGGATGGGGAGTTTCAGAACTGGTGCATAATAATTGGATTGGAATGGTTTCATCCTTAGAGTTTAAATGTGGGCTTGCAGTCAAGCTGGCCTCGGTTCCCTTTAATTTCGTACTTTTCATTGCCTATAGACCTGTGGCAACCTAATCCAATCTTTCCATCCCTGAGAGACCTCAACACATCAAAAAGAAAACCAAAAAAATTGTATTCAAAAAGGAGGAACAAAATTAATTCATACAAATGTTGGATGATATATTGGAAACTAGATTTGAGATTCCTGAAGGAAATAACAGTGCATATAAGGAAGCAAAATAATCATTTCAAAGTTTGAGGTAAGTTTAGGTTTAAGGCTTTGGTTCTGTGTGAATGAAATGCTGCATGAAAGCTGCATTACTGTAGTCAGTATAAAGTATACAAATAAAATGGATAGCACACCTACATTTGAACTTATCTATTTAACAAAAGTTTGAATGGAGTTTGTGTGTTCAGGTTGAACTAATTGCAAGTATAGAGCAAGCCCAAACCATATTTATTTAGGAAAATCAACACAATGCTGATTTTCAAGCACTTTTAAGAATTTAAAGATATCAATATTTCCCTTTGACCAATTTACCAGGGTTAATTTCAGTCTGATCCTAAGGACAGAAATATATATACACTACCGTTCAAAAGTTTGGGGTCACTTACTCATTCTTTATTTATTTATTTATTTCACATTTTAGAATAATAGTAGTCAGCAAAACTATGGAATAATAGAAATGGAAATATGGGAATTATTTTGTGACCAAAAAATCCAAAATAAATCCAAAACTATGTAATATTTTAGCATCTTCAAAGTAGTCACCCTTTGCCTAGATTTTGCAGACATGTACTCGTGACATTTTCTCAACCAACTTCTTGAGGAATCACCCCGGGATGCTTTTTAAACAGTATTGAAGGAGTTCCCATCTATGTTGGGCACTTATTGGCTTCTTTTCTTTATATTTTGATCCAAGTCATCCATTTCAAAAACTTTTTTTTTTTTTAGGAAATTTTAGATTTGTAATTAAATAAATGTATATGTTTTGGCAGAATAATATTTTGTCTACAAAGTTAATTTCAAACTTTTAAGCATACACCTTCAGATCAAAAGATTTTTAAGATCATGAGAAACATTTCAGACAAGTGACCCCAAACTTTTGAACGGTAGTGTAAATGTCAGTTCCAGTCTGAGTCATATATCTTTCTCTATGTTCGGATCCATTTATCCAGCTACTGTATTCATCTAATTATCCATTCTGTGCTTAATGGTCATAAAGATGTCAGAAGAAAAATGATTGCGACACCATACTCATATTAAAGGGCTGTAGGGATAAGCTCTGCTCTTAATGATATGTTTGGCCAATTGGTAGCTGCAGAGATCACTGAACAGGGAGGGAAAACATTAACTCACCCTCAATCAAAGTAAAATTGCTATTCAAAGAGAAGGGCACAGCTCTTTAATGTAACAGGGATGAATGAAAACCCACACATACAGTTCTCTACACTGCCCTTACACATTAGTTTGGAACGTCACAAACACAAGCGGAGTGATTCAAAAAGTAAAGTGTCCTAGTGCTGTTGGTCTCCTGTATCAGCACTCTTGGGAATGCCTTACATCCAGTCAGATTATAATTGTAAAACAATTGTATATTTTGTGATGAAAATGCCTGATTATACAGTGCATTGCATATCAAACAAACACAGACAGATTGAACATTAGAATTATATTTGTAACTAACCAGAATTACTCATGTCCAATATAGTTGGTAGTGCTCCATCTGTTCTTTGTAAAGCCTTAATCATAGTGGTACAGTGCAAACATAAATCCTCAAAGAATCCTTAGAGGAATGTGCCGAACAAAGTCCCTCGATGCGTTCAGGGACTTTGTTTAGATTTTTTGAAGGCACACGTTTATTTTTCTTTTTTTTTTTTTCTATGTAAGGTCATTTTCTTCTAACCTTAAAAAATGACTGTTATTATGTCAAATAATTAAATTCAATCAAGTAATTAAATTGAATAATGAAATGTTTCAAGAGTTGCATTGTTGACCTCAACTCTGCATTATTTATTCATTTCCTCATTTACGTATTTCCAAATATTGTGGCTGTTAAGTTAACAAACACAACTAATATAATGCATTTACACAGAGGAGGAGATGACATCTTTTCTCCAGATTTGGAATGAGGAACTTATTAAACAAAACTGTCTTTCATGCCATTTGAATAAAACAAGGCAAGAATAAACATTATTATTTACACAAAACACACTAAAATGGCTTTATTTAATATTAGGGTTATTTTACATTTCCACATTATTATTAGTAGTAGTAGTAATATTATTAAGTACATTGTATCATTTGATTACATTTTATTTAGTGATAAACTTACAAAATATTTAACATCTCTACCGTACTTTTGGCTTCTAGCAGGTGAGAGTCTTTTCAGACAGACAGACAGAGCCTTCCACGTCTCCTCCACCAGAGCCTTCCACGTCTCCTCCACCAGAGTCCTCCTGGTCTCCACCTTCCACGGCTCCGCCCCCAGAGTCCTCCTGGTCTCCGCCTTCCACGGCTCCGCCCCCTGTACCTTCCTTGGCCCCGCCTACAGAGCCTTCTGCAGCTCCGCCCGCTTCCCCTGAGTCTCCTCCTATTACAGACCCTGTCCTGTGGCCTCCTCCCAGGCCTTCTGACACTGTCCTGTGGCCTCCTCCCAGGCCTTCTGACCCTGTCCTGTGGCCTCCTCCCAGGCCTTCTGACCCTGTCCTGTGGCCTCCTCCCAGGCCTTCTGACTCTGTCCTGTGGCCTTCCCCTAGGCCTTCTGACCCTGTCCCAGTCCTGTGGCCTCCTCCCAGGCCTCCTGACCCTGTCCCAGTCCTGTGGCCTCCTCCCAGGCCTCCTGACCCTATCCCAGTCCTGTGGCCTTCTCCCAGGCCTCCTGACCCTCTCCCTGTCCTGTGGCCTTCTCCCTGGCCTCCTGACCCTGTCCCTGTCCTGTGGCCTTCTCCCTGGTCTCCTGGCCCCCCTCCTGATCTACTACGGTCTCCCTGTTCTTGCCTTGTTTCTCTGTGCCCCTGGTGCCCCCTTGAACTGCCTGTTTGCCCCTGCGCTCCATGGACAATTTGCCTTTCTTTTTTATTTTTTTTGGAGCGTCTGGAATCCGCTCCTTAAAGGGGGGGGGGGGGGGGGGGGGGGGGCTCCTGTTACATTCCATATTGTCTTTTGTTTATGTACTTTTATTTTGAAATTATTGTTAATTTCCTGTTTCCTGGTCTTGGTCTTATGTCCTGTTTTCCCTCCATGTCTATGTGTCTGATTTTCATTGGTTCATTGTTTAATTACCTTGTTATCAGTTCTAGTCTGTTATTGGTTTTAGTTTTTTGTCTTGTTATCTTTTGACTTTTGGTTTCCCATTGGCTTACGTTTCCCCTTGTTTTCGTATTTAAGTCCTCATGTTTACCTTGTCCCTTGTCGGTTATTGTTTGGTAAATGTTTCATGTGAATCCTGCCTTTGACCGTGTTCCTGCCTGTGCCCTTCTTGGAAGATTCCCTGTGTTCATATCTTGTGTTTTGTTTTCCCATCGTGGATGTTTTGTTTGTTCCTGAGTTAACCCTTAACTTTCAATAAACCGCAAGTAGATCCTCACTCCTCGTCTGCCCTTTTCGTAACAACATTCTTCAACATTTGTCCTTTTTTGTTCCACGTGGAAAAAGGAAGAGTATGTTGGAACAAGATGAGGACGATTAAAGACAGAATTTTTCTTTTTTTTTTAGGTGCACCTATCCTTTAATGAGCTTTATCTATCTGATCTGACACTTAAAATCACTTGTTGGCATAAATTAATGTAGACAGGTTAATTCAGTCATTATATCTGACTTGATTTATGAATCATCAAGTCAGGAAATGGTGCGCTCTTTTCTAAAGTGGTTATTTTAAATAAGCATTATCTTAATTTGTTACACAAAAAAGCATCTTTCTGTATCAAAATTATATATAACAGTTGACAAATTTTTGCTGTAACTATAGCCCCTATATCTACACGATATCACTGCAAACACTCTGGGGGCCTTTTAACCCAAGTTTGGTAATTGTGGGGTAAAAGGCCTCCTCACCACCATTTAAAATAATAAGAATAATGATTTCAATTAAAACAAATTTCTGTTATTATATATTTTCACTCAATTTATGCTGCTCCATTAATATTAAATAAAAATAAAAATCTATACTATTGTTTTGTTTTTTATCTTAATTTTTGTGACCACAAAAAAAGGCTAATTTTCAGGAAGGTGTGACTGTAGCCCAGTCGTACCCTACTAACATGACACATAAAACAATAATAGTATCATCATACTTTTTAGTCACCACTTGGAAATATGATGTGTATTCTGTATATGATGTTTATATACATCTCATCCCACATTACATTAATTTAACAAACTGCACTCCTCATCTCAAAGAACAGCAATTTATACTGACTGACATTTGTACATAGATATGTAAAGGAGAGCACAGCAGACAGTTTAAAAAGTTCACATTGCCATCTGCTGGCTCCCTTTACCTATTACACATTTGTTTGCATTCAAACTGTAATTTGACAATACTGTAAAGTAGACATGTAAGCAAAAGATGACATAAATTAATCAAATTAAAATAAATAAATTAATGTCTATCATTATGTTATCTGTCTATCTGTCCATCCGTCTGTCCGTCCATCCATCCATGGTAACACTTTATATTACAGTGTCCCTTTTACAGTGTAATTAATTACCCAGGTAAGTACAGAGTACTAAAAACTTTTATACCATGAAACAACTTGCACTTAATATGCGATTAAGTTATGGAACACCATGTAGTTATAGATTGTAATTATGCACAGACTGTGCAATAGACAAGTATTATGAATTATGTTTAATAGGCAAGTCTTGTTACATGCCTATTGTGTAATAGGAAGATCACTAGTTTCAGTTAACTTACTAGTACACAGCTGAATACATGTAATGGCTTCATAATTACATTTGAATTACACAATATTTACAGAGTATTAATCACTGTACAGTTGCATATGTGGTATACCATTTAAAGTTACTAAAGGCCTACAAGAGTCAGGGGAGCATGACTAACACCATAGGTGTGGACTGGAACACTCTGATCTGTCTGCTCTCCTGGCAAAATGATGTTTATATACTATTGCATTTCCAAACACAGAAGTCACCATTATTCGACCCAAAAGTAAGAAAATTGTAAAATTTTTAAATGGATGTGCGATATCAATGACTCCAGAAGTCATAAGCAAAATAGAAGACTTGGAAATGAAGGGAAAGCTCCTGCACATTGAGCACAAGTTTAGATAACCAACTTGTTTAATGTGTAGCTTCATTTGTGTCACTACCCACCCAATGGTTCAAGAATGGTAAACTGTGGGGGCCTGGGTAGCGCAGCGAGTATTGACACTGACTACCACTCCTGGAGTCGCAAGTTCGAATCCAGGGCGTGCTGAGTGACAACAGCTAGGATTCGTAACAACCAAATTGGCCCGGTTGCTAGGGAGGGTTGAGTCACATGGGGTAAACTCCTCGTGGTTGCAATTAGGGGTTTTCGCTCTCAATACTGAGAGTAGCATGAGCCTCCACATGCTGTGAGTCTCCGCAGCGTCATGCACAACATGCCACCTGATAAGATGCGTGGATTGATGGTCTCAGAAGTGGAGGCAACTGAGACTTGTCCTCTGCCACCTGGATTGAGGTGAGTAACCGCGCCACCAGGAGGACCTACTAAGTAGTGGGAACTGGGCATTCCAAATTGGGAGAAAAATGGTACAAAAATAAAAATTAAAAAAGGTAAACATTTAATCTTGTTACTGTTTAGTAATAGGTAAAAAATACATAAACAAAACCTTTTTTTCCAGTTCTTCAAAGAAAATAACAAGAGTTAGAGCCATAGTATCTGCATTTAAAGTGAAAATTTTATAATAAAGAATACAAAAAATTATTTTATTCTGTGGCTGTTTTTAGTATTTAGTTGGGGGGAAGAAACATCATTTACATGTTTTCTAGTAAAAATAAAATAAATCAAAGATAAAAACGAACAGCTCTAGTAGGTTGAACCAAAAGGTGATGTTATAATAAAAGTTTTATATTCTTAAATACATATGTGCATGTCCATGTGATAACAGGCATGTGGATGAGTAAGTGCACTTAAATATTGTATAAGCATCTGTTGGGCTGTATACTAGTGAGTTCATTTCAACTTAAGCACAGCTTGTTAAGCTATATTGTTACACATGAATTACACTTAAGTACAATCCATATACACTTTATTTTACAGTGATTTATACTGTCATGAACACCGGTGAAGATTCATCAATTGGCCACTGGAGGTCTCCTTCACTTGAGTATTAACATTGGACCACAATTCCCAGTGCCCACATACCTGATCTGACTACCACCCACCTGTTCCACATCACTAAAAAAAGACTATTTAAGCCCTGTATGTTTTTTTACTCTTTGCGAAGTCTTGTTTGCCCTGACTACATTTCTGAGCGTTTATTCATAACCTGCATTACCTGTATTACCTGTATTACCCTACCTGTGTTTGACCTTGTATTACCTCTTACGATCGTTTCTGCCTGCCTATTACTGACTTTGCCTGGACTACTTCTATTGATGTTTACTGCCTGCCCCGATCTCCTGCCTGTTTACCTTGTCTCTGCTCTACCTCTGATATTGTTGATTGCCATGATTATTCGACCCTTGCCTGTATGTACACTAAACTTGTTGTATTGAATAAACCGCATATGGATCCCTCTCAATCTGAATCTGCGTTACAGATACTATGTAGTGTTGTTTAATTTTAATGTAATTATGAAGAATATATTCAGCTTTGTACTGTGTACAAGTAAGTTAATCTGAACTTAAGTACAGCCTGTTAAGATATGTAGTTATACATGAAGTACATTTGATGTGCATGCCCTTAAGTACAGTCTAGATACACTTTATTTTACAGTGATTGATACAATGCAATATTGTGTAATTTTAATGTAATAATGAAGCTACAACCTGTATTTAGCTAAGTACTGGTGAGTTAATTTAAATTTATGTACAGCTTGTCGAGGTATGTAATTACACATGAAGTACACTTAAGTACAGTCTAGATATACTTTATTTTACTGTGATTAATACTAAGCACAGCTTGTTAAGATGGGGTTAGACACCACCCTTAAGAACAATGTTCATTTACTTTTAAATTGTAATATACATAGACAAACTTTTAGCATGTACAGGATGATGACGCATCTTCCAACATATTATCAAGAAAAATACATTGAAACATATGCTAATTTTGTTGTCATGGCACTAAATTTAAAATTATGAAAAAGGGCCATCTTTACATCACTACTGGGGCAAGATGACCCCCCACCTGGGGCAAGATTAAGAGGAGCACAGACATTCAATAAAGGTGTTGAGATGAGATATATGAAGCTATTATATGTTTTCAGCTGTTCATTTGATAACAGGCATGTGGATGAGTAAGTGCACTTAAATATTGTATAAGCATCTATTGGGCTGTATACTAGTGAGTTAATTTAAACGTAAACACAGCTTGTTAAGGTATGTAGTTGCATACGTAAAGCTTTTAAACGGTTCTAAACTTTCAGGCAAGGCTTTCTCAAATCAGTATCAACATTAACATCAGAAAAATCAACATAGGAGTCTAAAAACTTATGTGTAACAGAGAAATTCATTTTTCCACCTCTTACTTTGACCCACCCACTGGACTGCCTACAAGAGTGTTGAGGCGGAGTTTGTGAGTTATATGAGTGATGTGGGTTATGTAACCTGATCTGACACAAGATCAGCTTTCACTCAACCAGCATGGAACCGAATAACTAAAGCAAATCAGACTGGATTCAAATTATTTCCCATCAGATCTATCTTCTTATCCTAAGACTCCCATGCAACTGTATTCTCTGTGCATTTAACTTCAAAGGTAAAGTGTAAAAGGTAATTTCCTCGCTGTCCTGAATGTTTACCTATTGGCTTTTATGATTGCTTTGCAGTCAGTCTTTGCTAACACAAATTAATTTGTGTTTTGTTTTCCATTTTCCATGCCAATGATAAAACAATAATGATTATGAACTATAATGAAGATAATGCATCCACAGCTCTTTTTTGAATCACTGCTAGTTTGAATCTGGGGACTGTTATACTACTCTTTTTTTTAACAAGCCCATGTTTCATAGAAGCAAATATTTAACATGGACTACTATTTAGTTAACCTCAAGAAAGCAAGAAGATATAGTCTTAAATGTGAATTTACATAAAATCAAATAGCAACGACAAGTTAAATGGAAAAATTTGTTTTAATAATGATGAAAAACCTTTGATGAAAAGTGTAATGTAAACTCAGTCTATAGCCTCTGATGTCATGCATGTGTTATTATCTTAGCACATATGCTGCTGGATGTCTGTGTTGTTACTTATGTGCAGTGTGTCTTTCAATATAACCATTTGGTTTGTATTTGTTCTAAGGAGAGACTTTGAATCAGAGCAGTGATGGTGCAGAAGTATCAGTCCCCTGTGAGGGTTTACAAATACCCCTTTGAGCTCATAATGATGGTGAGTTTATTTTTCAAGAAATAACACTGCATGCACATGAGAGAGAAAGATTGTCAAATGATATTGTTTAATACCAGTGTTTTTCGACTCTGCATGGGAGTCTGTGTAGTCTGTACTCTGTCCCAACTGCGCTGTTCTTGAGTTCACTAGTCTCTTAGATCAGCTGTCTAAAGTCAGCTAAAATAGAAGTAAATCTTTAACCTCACTGCACTCAGGTCTGTCATGCTTTACAGCATAAACAGTGGTTTTATGGTTTCAACTGAACAAGCGGCTCATGAGCTTACTGATACTCAACTTTTTAAAGCAATTCCCAAAAGCAGAAAAAGACAAGGACTGAGGCCTTTTACATAATCATAAATGGTATATTAATACAGAAGCTTTATTGTCTTGTCTGAAAGATTGTATATTCTATGGCTCGCCTGCACAGAGCTCTGCATTGTTTGCTAAATTATTTGCTTGGACTTCTAGGAGCTCAATAGAATGCAATGGTGACTGCCCACTTTTTCAGCAACATTGGTTCCAGAAATATTTTTTCCCTTTCATTTTCTACATATAGGCATTTCAGAAATTCTGCTATTAATTGTTATAATGTACCAAACAAAAGAGTTTGAAAATGGAGAATTTAGAGAATCACTAGCACTAACGTAAGACTTTAAAGTCTTGCAAATGCCGTATTTGAATCAGCAATAACAATATAATATATAAAACTACTAAAGATGTTGAAATTAATAGTTTAATGCATGGGATTCATTTTAAATGTTTAACACATGTTTTTTTCTTCTTCTTACACGATTAATGTATTTACAATTTGCCATTAGATTCATTTTATTTGGCTCCGTGTGAGTTCTAATCACTGGTTGGAAAAAAGTAGAATATTTGCAATGTGTTTGGGGTCATTACACTGACGTACACACCACAAACAAATAAACAGCAGTAACTCTGTCCATGATCAGTGATGGGGAAAGGACCCCTTATAATATTAACCCAGATCAGACTTGTGACAAACAATAAAAAATAAAGCATTTTGCAGCCTTTATAAATATAGAACAACAAGGCTGTAAATTATTAGAGGATTAGAGGAAACTATCCATTATATGCAACGGGCCATCACTGGTGTATTAAAAATTAAATGCCTCGAGTCAATGTTGAATCTAATGTTATGTCTGCAATGGCTCAAACTAATGTTAGGTCTACAATGTTTCGCCAACTATAGTTGGTCTACAGAAGTCTACAGACATTTTTTTTTCTTTTTTTGCGAGATACTACTTAATATCACTGCTCATGTCCAAATCACCAGCTGGCTTGCTGTGAAAAAGCTGATAAGAGCACATCAGTTTAAGTCAGCACTTGGATATATAGACTAAGACCTTTTATAACTGTGTCATAACATGTTTATGTTATCTCATATTTTATGTAATCATTACCGTTTATAGTGAAAATTTGCAGCACTGTCTCTAACCACAACCTAAGAATAACCCCATAAATGCCTTTGAGACAGTGGCTGATAAAGGTTTTGGGCAATGAGGCCTCATTTAAAGATGTATGAAAGTCATTGCATCAGATATTATTAAATACAAAAAAATAGCATATGCACACTAGAACTTAAAAAATAGAAAAAGATGTTTATGGGGTTTTAAATGATAAACTAATAGATATACAATTTAAAATGAAGACAAAAAGTGTCTGGAAACTTTCTGGTTGTAAAAAAAAAAAAAAAAAAAAAAAGAGTTGAAAATGTCCAGAACTAGTCTGCTGAGCTACACCTGTTGTTGCATTTGATCATGAATGGGTGCTGCTCGGACATTAAAACGATGCGTTCTTTACATATGCAAGTGATTAGTATAAATACATTCCTGAAAATACTTTACTTGGGAACATGAGCATTGTCATCACTAAATGTTGCTTTGACACCAGTTGGTTAAAATGAGCAAAAATGGCTCAGAAAATTAAAGTTAGTTCTGAGAAAAGGTATAGCATTATTTGTCTGCAGATGCCATTTTCTTTGATGTTTTGATGCTATTTAAATATTTAAAGTGTGACTTAAGTGTCTGACTATTTATTGGGGCCACTGTAGGTTGGACAACTAGATTTACCATTTTTTTAAGAAGAAAATATGAATGTTCCTTGTCTGTGCAAATGCAGTCCAGGTGGTTGCCAAGGTGTTGCTATGTAGAAGCAAAAGTAGTCTTTGTGGGTTTTAGTGTGTTGCTAAAACATTGCTGTGGTTGCTACAGTGTTTTAGGTGGTTTTAGGTGATTACCGGCCAAGTCAAAAGAGCCAACCCACAAACCTCTATGACATTTTGGTCTCTAGATATGGGTTGGATCCCTCCCTCAATATAATTTTATGTTTTTGATTTTCACTCGTAAGTCTAAAGTGCTAAAAAAATCAATTGCACACCTTCCCTCAACAAATCACATGATTAGAGATATCATTCATTAAGCATAAATGGTGTGGGGAGACTTACGCACCAAAATGAATACTTAGGGCTGGGGTATTGCAAAATTTCTAACCCTAAGCATGAGCAATACTAATAGTGATGCTTTCTTTAGCAATAACGTTCGGTATCTTTAACCTTTTACTAGATCAGTAACTTACAATCACTTACAGATGGAAAAAGTAATGTGGTCTGACTATCCATTTGTTGTCTGTAGTGATGTCATGCAGTGATGGAAGGCATTAACATATCGTCTTCTGACATAATTTCCTCCAGGAAAAGGCTTATTACTCTTTCTTACAGTCTGATCTCATGAAAATTATGTGACTGAATGCATAGTTCATTACATCTATCGCAGTGTCATAGTGTCATAAAAGCTAATTTTAGGAACAGAGCAAACTAATTTTACTCATGATTTGAGTTAAAGTCAATAAAGCCTCACTTGTCAATCAAACTTCATCTGGGGCAGAAATCTGGGGTGGAAACTGTGTTAACATACTATAAGATAAATGTACAAAATGGATGGATGGACCTAAACCAAGTTCACTAATGTCACACTACTATGCCCACCACATTGTTTGCATACAACTTAAATAAAATTAAACATTGACCTCAACATTTGACAAAAATGAAAGCTTTCTGTGTGCTCATGTCTACTTCCACCATGGTCCATAAAATGAAAGACATTTTGTAAAAGATAATGAAATGTATAAAAATTTGTATATTCTTAAAAGCAGAAAATATTACATGTAATACTTTTTCTTTTACACAAATTCTGTTCCAGAGAAAACAGCTAATTGTTTGATCAATCACTTTAGTGGATGATGTCCATGAACATCATTACTCTTTTGATTTGACACAAAGCCAAGGTTGTGATAGTTCCATCTTTGTGGTGAGAAGGAGAGGTTGGCTGTTTTCAGAATGGCATACTATACTATTCTTACAATTCCTTCAGTATATAGTATGTATACTGTTCACATCTGGCACATTTTCTATATGCTTTGAATACCCTACTGCATTTATCTTCTACTTTTGCCAAAATTTCCTGTAAACATCAGAGCATAATGCATGGAATATTGAATGCCACTGTAAAATGTGCACACTTTTTAAGTATGCCATTTAGTGTACTGTACAGTGTTGAGTAAGTAGTAATCTAGAATTCCATTCGAACATAGCCAATGTGTAGAGATTCTGGAATGAAGGAGCTTGTTTTTGTGTACGTTAATGTATGCAGGCCACTCTGTCTATAGGTAAAAGCTTTAACTTTTTGCAGTTGTGTACACTTTCAAATTGTGTTTGATATTGAGCAGGATCTTGTAGCTGTCTACATGTCTCTCACTGCATAGCAAAACAAACATGCTGGGAAGACCTTATATACTCCCCTAAACACATAATTCTTACCTGATGGCTAATACTGGAAATGCAACTATTATGTGCTTAAAGTTCAGCATGTAACATCTGCGCCACTAGTGGCACCAAACAAAATTAGCAAAAATTTCAAAGGTTTCCCAAAAACTTCCCCTGACTGCATTTGGTTGAACAAACGGGTAGTCCAGCCACAAATCTGAAGTTGAAATGTTGGATATTATGAAAGTACCACAGTGTTAACACACTTCATGAAGTCAGCATGCTTGCTTACTGTATAGTTGTTTCTGAATATTTAACTGGAATTGCTGAAAGGATTTTTAACATTGAGAAAATGACACACTCATCTTCTTAAATTGTTAGAAGAAATCTTTCTGTAGTGTGATGGAAGCTTTTGCAAGTGAAAGATTATTTTTATTGGTTTTTATGTGAGGCTTTAGTTGACATGGAAACCACACAAACTTTAATTGGACTAGGAGTAAATATTGATAATCGTACCTTTGGTTAATTTTTGTAGTTGACTCAACAGCTCATGTGACTTGCTAACCCAGTCATATGAGCCAAGTCAACTATAAAAGTACAATAACAATTCACGGGAAAAGTGATCATGTTACTGGAACATTTGCTGTTTGTTTGCAGACTTGCACAAATGACCCTAGTATGAGCATTATTTTCAATAGAAAAAGCCATAGGTATAATTTTAGGTAGGGATGATAGGGACATGCCCTATTAACTTTCAGAAAATCGGAAATGTCCTGACCAACATTTGGGCAATTTTTCCTCTGAAAATACTTTAACTTCATACTGTGTTTTTATTTTCACTTTAACAACTATTAAAGGTCCTTAGGATATTTATTCATATGTAAATTACTGTCCTACCTCTTCTGAAGCAGCGCATAAACAGTGTTGTCTTGTCATGTGGCACCTGTTACTTTTATCAGCGCTGTTCAGGATGCAACAATCACAGTCATTTGTAAGACAAAAAAAAAATAATAAAAAAATAAATGTTGGATATTACGCAGACAGATTTCCATTGGTATTTTACGTCCAATTCTTGATATTAGTAGATTTAAACAAGCTTACTTTTCGTGTTCAAATCTTTGCTGTCTAAGCCAAAAATTTCCTAAATTTTGCATGCAGCCCAATGGAGGAATCTGCTTTTTTAGCCGGTAGGCTATGCATCCTCTTCAGGACAACACCTTAAAATTAACAATTGTGTCAGAGGTGCAGGATTTTATGATGCTGGCATAACTGTCAATAAATGCTTTATTTTGCACATTAGAGAATAGCATCAGGATTATAATATAAAGTTTTGTCAATAAAATAAGGTATTTGTGATAATAATAAAAAAAGTCACAACTTTGTTCAGGAGGCCTACTTTTTCAGACAAAAATGTAAGTACACATAAATAAGCCATATTAGAAAAGATTATGTTGGAGTGATGGGGAGTTTGTAAGTAGAAAGTGGGGCAAAATATCAATGTTCCATTCTCCTCATAATTTGTTTAATTTTGTGTTGTAATTTGCACAAATTGTTAATTTACCATTTGTTTAGATTTCCATTTGTTTAATACTGGATAATATATTTTATAGATGGTCACTTTATGTCCCTAGGACATTATTTTCTCAAGATAAATCTTTTTGATAAGGATAAAAAAAAAAATTTTGACCCATTAATCTTAGGTTTATCGCATCGCATATTGCTGCATAATATCCAAGTTTATCGCAAATCTAATTTTTTCTCCTAACTGTGAAGTCATAATGGTCAATTCTTTATTTGTTTATTCTTTAAAAATCTTTAATAAAAAGGCTTATTTTTAATATGGTGTGCCAGAGAAATAAGAAATGTGACTTGTTATATGAGGTAATAATGTTATTTTGCCTATATTATCAGACCGACTGTCTCACATTTTCTTAATATCTACATTTTGAAAATTATCCTTGCTCTATATCCATACTAACTTTCAAACCAAACCTATGCCCTTGGAACCAGCCATACTTAAGACATGAAAGCCTGTGTGCAATATGTCACAAATGTCACTTAATATAAATAATATTTATCATGGTAAGATTTGTAGTGGAGATGCTATATGGACCAGTGTTATGTTTACTTAAACACTTTAAGAAGGATTGATATATGCTTGGATTGCCAATATGGTAGTTCTCCATTAATATTACCAATGGGAGTGCAGAGATGCACAATAAAAGTGTTTGCCAAATGCATAGTTTTTTTTTTCCTTTTTCATTCTTGCATTCTGTCTATGTTACCCAGTTTTACTCTACCATACTTACTTTTTTTACTCCCAATAGGCCTATGAGAGAAGATTCCCAAACTGTCCGCTGATTCCCATGTTTGTGAACAGTGAAATCCTCAGTGAGTGTCAGAGTGAGGATGGGGTGACTTATGAGGTTGAGCGCAGATGTACCGTGGATGTGGACGCCCCTCGACTTCTAAAGAGGGTATTTTGTCACCAAAATGTTACAATCTATGACATTTTGACCTTTATTGTTTATTTCCAGTAAAAGACTGTTTGACATTTTAAGGTCAAAAGGAACTGTCCACAATTATTGTACAAAAAGTTCTTGTCATAGTTATCTGATCAATACTGATGTTATTCAAACCCTTTTTCATGCTCATATAGAAAAAGTTTACCCAAAAATGAAAATTCTGTCATATTTACTAGGGATGTAAATCAACTAAATGGTTTGAATCGAATGAATTACATGACATGCCAATTCATTAATCGTAATTAATAGAAAACAGTATATTAATACTGTATTTGCTAAGAAAGCCCCCTTATAAACAATGAAATGTAAACAATACATAATAATTAAAATATATATGTTATAATTCAGATCTTCCGATTGAAATACATTGCATTATTGTGGCAGATGAGTTAATCATTAATTAGACAATACAAAAAAATTGTCCATAGAAGTCAACATATTGTTTGTTGTATTCTAATGTCATTGAACATAAGCCTACAGTCAACAACAGCAATCTATTTTGCAATTGAGTTTGTCAATCTATCCTGTTCTCACAGGACACATTGTTACGTTCTGTCTTCGCTATCTTTAATTGTCCGTCTATTAACATATGCGTCAGATGGACACTTTTGGAGCATCCCACTGGTTTTCAGCACCATATGTAAGTTGAATGTAATTCAAAGTTGTTAAAACTTTTAAAATCGCATTTCGAGATCCCTGCATTCTGTTGTGCTTCGTCCAGCTGTCAAAACGTGTCTTGTGTGATTGGGTCTCATTCTGTGGCCGCGCAGCGTTTGAAGTTTGTTTAGGCGGGTTAACTGCCGCTTGCTGACATGGCTCCAAAAAGCTATCCGATGGTAGAAAAATATGCTCTTTCATTACTGAATTTATGTATGGCTCAGGTGTCATGATTAGTTGCATTAATATTTTTATATAATCAATCATTAAATTAAACGTTAAATCAATAGCCACATGTTGTCCCAAACCTGTATGCTGTTTTTTGAATAATTAACATACAGCACTCTTGTATACAATGACATTTGAATACAGACCACATCTGTAAAGATCCAAAAAAGGACAAGAATACAGTCCAAATTAGTCCAAATTACCTATGCACTAGTCATTACACATACATACCACATACTGTATATTCCAATGTTATCTGAAGCCATACATTAGATTTGTGGAAGGAACACATTGGCTGTTAAGCTTTTATTTACAAATAATCTTCCCATTTACTGCAGCTCACAAAATTAATTAACTGGCGCATTACGTTCAGTTACGATACATGTGATGACTAATGCTGTTTTGGCATTAATGACATCAGACTGGGCAGGACACGTCAAAGCAGCATTGCATTTGTGTTGAATCTAAATGTGAATGAAATTTCAGGTCTTTAGCATGAGGGATGATTTTCAAATAATAGTGACCTAAATTATGTTTCTAACACAAAGCTTAATTAAGGATTCATAACTCTTGGAATATTGTACAAAAGACAATATTATTTATTATTATTATCAATATTATTATTTGTCTACTTTTGGTGCTTTAGTAGTGTGATTTCGTCTTATTTGAAGCATGAGTTCACAGAATTGTCATTATTGGGTGAACCATTCCTTTAATTACTGTGCATTCCTTTAAGTGTCTACCTTTAACATATATATGGCACATGTCTCAATGCACAGATCGCAGGAGTGGACTTCCTGTATTTCATTCAAAAGAACACTCTGGACCGCAGACTGAGAACTCTACACATAGAGGCCTATAATGAGTCCTTCTCCAGTAGAGTCTTCGTCCGAGAACACTGTTGCTACACGGTATGAACCCACACACATCCTGCCATTTTTCTTATCGGTGGACATGTGGTTATTTGTTAGCTGGTTTAAGAGTGGTCCTGATGTTTAAACAATTGCTCCTCAGGTTCACCCAGAAAATGAAAACTGGACATGTTTTGAACAGTCTGCTGACATGGACATCAAATCTTTTTTTGGGTTTGAGAGCTCAGCAGAGAAGATCGCCATGAAGCAATACGCTGCCAGTATTAAAAAGGTGTGATTGCATTCCTTTTTAATAGTTTCAGAACATGAAACCAGCAAGACTCAAAGCATCACCCACAGGTCAGCATTTCTAGGGGAAATGTTACTTTTTTGCCTATTTTCATGAAAATAATGGTCTGTGTAATACTTTACAGTACATGTCTAGACCATATCAAGCCAAATGCAAAAATAAAATATAAATAAGTTTGAAACTTATTCCTTATGAATTATAATTGACCATTTATCTCCAATTGTGACTTCAGTGATACAAAGATGAACATACTTGTGCGACCCACTAGAAGTGTAGAGATGTACCAAGGTTTTTTCCACTCTGACAATAATTACTCCTGCGTGAGCCAATGGTGGAATGTGTGACTTAGTTGCCGGCCCCTGAGCTAGCCTTTTAAATTACCACGAAATGTCCATGCAGTCAGCAGTCCATTTTCCAACCCACACCCCCGAGCTAATGGTACAGCCCACAGTGCAAATTGCAAGACACACACACACACACAAAAAAAAAAAAGAAAGATAAGAAAAGTGGTGATGTCATTCATTCAAAATATAATTTCTGAAGTAATCATTTAGAAAGAGTTCATTTCAAGAAAATTTCAATAATCCATTATTAAAGTAAATGGGAAAACATTAATAATTTCAATCTTTATATTATTATTATTATTATTATTATTATTATTATTATTATTATCAAATTATGATTGGTGTGGTCCAGCAGACTTCCATCCCCTATTTTTTCTCCCATTTTTTCAGTATTTAGTTTGCTGAGACTATTTAGAATAGATGGGCCTCTTCTATTAAAACTGGAACACCCACCAGTCAACGAATGTAGAAAGGAATATTTTAAAAAAACATCTGATATTAATTTTGACATGTTTACAAAAAGGCACATTTTGTACATGTGGTGTAACCTGAGAATAATTCTTGATAATTTTCACTCAAAAGTTTTACTTGTTGGTGTTTAGCTGGCAGAGAACTCGCGAGTTGCATTGGCCCGCTACAATCCAGTGTGCGAAAATCTGTTTGGATTGGATGAAAGAATGTTAATTATAGGGATGTGTGTATTAGGAGACGGATTAAAACACAGACTTAAACTAACAAAACACAAGATAAAGAAACATGTTCAGTGCAAAGAGGCTGCCTTTGGTAAACAAACTTCCACTATTCAGGAGGACAGGCGTCTGTACAGAGTCGAAACCACAAGTACTTCTGGGACTGACAGGATGAGTAAGAGCCAGCTACTTAGTGGACATTTAATTGTGCTCAAACAGACTTGATGTTCTTTTAACATTTTTATTTATTTTGCTGAATGAACATTTACATCCTCCAGAATGTAATATTAATTGAGAAGACTTTAAAAATGTACTGTATATACAACAGTTAGTTCCTGTCCTTGAATCTGATTGGACGAGAGACGCTCCATGGTCTGGCACTATCATCACTCGAACGCTTCACTGTGTGTGTGTGTGTTTCACTCCACTTGTGTTTGTCATCCTAAACAAAAGTGTAAGAGTAGTGCATATGTGTTAAGAGTTACTGTATAATGTGTCTCTTACATGTATTATTTTTTTGACATTACACATGTTAGCCAGCAGGTGGTGGCAAAAGATCATTTTTGTGTGTAATATGAGCAGAAGTGAAGTGAATCCGTGTCAGCTAGTGTTTACATACAACAGCTCTTCATGATCGCTTGTACACTACTACATTACTAATGTTAGGAAATAGTTTTAAATGGCTTTAAACTAACAACTTCAGCATTACGGCTCATCACAGCTGAGAGACAAAACAGACTGATTAATTACACAATGCAAGCTGTTTAAAATGGTGGAGGACATTGCGGTTTCTATAGTGATCGACTCTTGTGCACTGGCTACCACGAAATAGGGAGGAATACCCCCACTTGGACACAATTTTTCTACTGAGAAAGTGGATCTTCAGAAAGCTGACAGAATCTTTGTTTGGGTGTGGCATCAGGTGATCTCACATGTCTCTCTCTCTCTCTCACTCTCTCTCTCTCTCTCTCACACACACACACACACACCCATCCATCCTTGTTTATCCAATAACTTGTTAGAAACAGCACAAACCATAATACTATTTCTGAAGTGACATTTTTGAATTACTAATGAATGCATGGACACATCATTTGTTTTGAACCAGCAACGACAGATCGATCATGTAATAAAGTAGTTACATGCACAAATGCTCTTTTTATGACCGTACTTTTTTTTTTATTTACTTGTTCATTGAACTGTTGCATATGAGCAATATTACACTTGCAATCGTTCTATATGGCCCTAAACAGGCACAAAAGCAGTCAAAGCAGTGCTGATGTAGGGACATATCGCACTCTTGTTCATTTGATATTGCTTAAATATATTACTTTGTGCTACGTTTCATACTGTATTTCAAAAGAACTCTTTTTTGCTTCCTTTTTTCTCATTATCAGGAAATGTTTTTGCTCAAAAGCCCCAGCTGTAGTTGACTTGCTTGCAAGAGAATGTTTTCATTGGAGAAACTTTGCGTACACTCTTTAATGTGTACATAAAGCCAATGTTTGCTTGTTATATTTGTGTAAACCCATATAACTCGCTGTGTCTCTTCTCTCTCTCTCTCTCTCTCTCTCTCTCTCTCTCTCTCTCTCTCTCTCTCTCTCTCTCCACAGGGGAAGGAGATTATTGAATTTTACCTCAAACAGCTGGAGGAGGAAGGTATAACCCACGTTCCCTGCTGGACGCCTCCTCCTGCCCCTACCACATCTTACCAGCTGCCCGTCAGCTCAGCCAGAGCTATCCCATCATGCAGCAGCAGAGCACACCCCAGCTCCACAGAGGTCCTGCATGGCTCTCCAGATGGTGAGATGAATCCCAGTGACTCCCACTAGCATCAATAAAATTTATGTGGATGAAAAATGGAAAGATGCTGTGCATCAACATGTCCCAGAACTTAACCATGTACCTTTAGGACACTGAGGTCCCAAACACAATTTTCAGATTGTCAGATGCCTGTTTGTTGGTTACAGACAAGTTAGATGCCGACTACATTTCACGCTATCTGGGAAAGCTGATGCCTTTCCAAGAGAGCTGCCTTATTCGCCTACGACAGTGGCTGCAGGAAACACACAAAGGCAAGGTGATTATCACATACACTGTGTATACTCCTTACAGAACCTGTTTGATGTTCTTCCTATTGTTTTATTATATTTCTATGATAAAGCTCTTCTTCAAAGATTCTGCAAAGGGTATGTAAACAATATAGAATTAAAAGTCTTGAATGTACCAACTCCTGGTAGATCCCTAAAGACCAGCATGTGCTGCGTTTCCTGCGCTCACGGGACTTTAATCTGGAAAAGGCCAAAGAGGCTCTGTGCCACACGCTCACATGGAGGAAACAGCATCAGATGGACTTTCTGTTGGACACTTGGCTTTATCCACAACTGCTGCAGGACTACTATACTGGAGGCTGGCACCACCATGACAAAGGTCCACTGTCTACTTTATTTGACTTTAAACATTGTCAATCAAAATGTGACACAACTAACAGAGAACTAACCTTTACCCTCTCAGTCCAGGAATTGAGTCAGTCACGCCTTAGATACACAAGCACCTTTAATATATATGATCAATTGAAATGTTGGCTACTGGTCAAACAAAATTGATCTTAGCCAGGTGTTTTCCATAAGGGTGTCTACACACTAAAGTTTACGCTGAGTCATAGAATCCTCAGAATCCAATGATTTTAATGGGATGGTGCGTCACAGGGACAAATATTTGAAGGAGAAAAGCACACAAGGGTAAAGTGACACAGATGATGCAGCAAATGTGCAGTAAATCAAAACATTTGCTTGAATGCACTATGATGTAGGAATCAATTGACTGATGAGAATTTCAGATAGGCAGTTCCAGATGTGTTTTTAGAAATCAAATGCGCAGGATTCCTGCTTGATTCCGAACTGACTGGCTCTTTCGATATCTTCTGAATAGATGCATTTCTATCCGTCAAACACTGTCAGCTTTCTCTAAAGTGTAGGTGCTCTAAATACGGTTATGTGCTTGTCTGTTTTAGATGGTCGTCCTCTCTATGTTCTTCGACTTGGACAAATGGACACCAAAGGTTTAGTGCGAGCACTGGGAGAAGAGACCCTACTGAGACATGTAAGAGTTAGTCTAATAAACATCTCAATAATGACAAATCTATAAATTCACTGACACCTACAACATTTGACCCAACTTTTAGGTGCTGTCCATCAATGAAGAAGGTCTCAGACTCTGTGAAGAAAACACCAAAATCTTTGAAAAACCGATCAGGTACTTAACCTATCCATGCATGATCAGACAGATCATGTATCCATCTATGTGTTGATAGCCATGTACTTGTGAATTTTACATCAATGGCTCTCAACTGAGGGATCGCAACCTTAAATGGGTCACATGTCTGTTCTGATTGGGGCAGACAGTAGGAAAAAACAATGCCAAATGCAAATAATACAATTTTACAGTATTTTGACACATTTGTCACTTGGTAGAGGGCGGGAAAATAAGGCAGCTGTCAACATGGAGAGGTTACAAAACATGAAAAAAGTATGCAAAGTAAAAGAAAATATGACTCAGACTACATTTATATACATGTTACGGGTTTGGTATTCATTTTGAATTGATGTCCAACCAGTTGAGAGCCACTGTTTTAAACGATGACCCTACCTTGATAACCATTTACTGTTCATCTGCTGTAGTTGTTGGACCTGTCTGGTTGATCTGGAGGGGCTGAATATGAGGCACCTGTGGAGGCCAGGAATCAAAGCTCTACTGAGGATCATTGAACTTGTAGAAGCCAACTACCCCGAGACACTGGGCCGCCTGCTCATACTAAGAGCCCCTAGAGTGTTTCCTGTGCTGTGGACTTTGGTAAACAGACACACAAACATACTAATATTCTTATTATGCACTAGGGGTGTGCTACATGTTTACAAAATCAGCTAGTTGGTGGGTTGACTGAAAGATTTGTTAGAAAGTTTGTAGCAAAGGAACAAAACCCCTTTTATTTTGTTAATGTATGTCTATATTTCACTATATTACAGTGCTATTTATTAGATAATTTCTTTCATGAAAATCCTCTCATGAGTTGTGCAACATTTGTAAAACAATATTTTCAACCAGCCATATTTCATAGTTGCAAAAGTAGGGGTCAAAGGGCTTTGTTTTCACTTTATGTTAACAATAGTTTTTTTCATTTAGACGTTTTGAAGTGGTGAACACAGACTATTTTAAAATGCAGCCTTTTTCGTTTCACTTATCACACAAGGCCACTTTATGATTTCAATCTTAATCCAATCCATCCTGCACCATCTGAGGTCAAAATCTGCAGGTTTTAAAGCGTTATGGATGGTTTTCCAAGTGCCGCTTTCACATCTGTGACCTTCATAATAGAGAGATGTCATGTCCATAATGTAATTATTTCCTTTTTCATATGAACAAGACAATGTACAAAAAGTTAAATATTACATGTTCTTAGGAGTTCCAACCCTACTCCATCATTTGTCTTCCATTATCTTTGGAAAGTGCATTATTATTCACAGAGTTAATTACAACAAATGCTGGAATTGGCCATTTGTATGTTGAACTATTTTTAACTGGACACATTGTCTTAAAAATACAATGCTCATAGCAGGAAAGCAGCTTATAAATCATACTAAAAGATGCTTTTTGAAAATGTAAGAATGGAGAAAGTTTTTTGTGAGGGTTAGGTTTAGTGGTAGGGTTAGGGTTAGGGGATAGAATCTATAGTTTGTACAGAATAAAAACCATTATGTCTATGGAAAGTCCCCATAAAACATGGAAACACAACCGTGTGTGTGTGTGTGTGTGTGTGTGTGTGTGCGCGCGCTGTATATAGGTGTAGCGCAGTGCTAAAAAGCATTTAAGTTAACTAAGTGTTAAATAACTTAGATTTCATTGGGTCATAATTGTACATTTAGAACTAAAGAAATTATTTAAAAGTTATACAATATTAGAATTTAGAAGTACGTTCAAGAAACAAATTCATTATAGTTCATATCCCTTTTATTCATTTTAGTAGATAGAAAGGGGTTGTGGAAATTGTGGTTTGATGTACAATTGTGTTTGTTTCAAGTATGTTTATTTATTCTAAGAGTTTTTGTTCAAAGAATTTCATTGGTAAAGTGAAATGTATAATGTAAAAAGTAATATTTTGATGTTTGGTGGTAAAATCTATTTTATTATATGACTTTGTATGCATGGAATGACATGTTAGGTGAAAGGTCGCAACCCGGAGAGGAAGTGATAGCTGAACGTGATAGCTGAGGAGAGGTCACGTCAAGGACTCGCTCCATGCTTTAGAGGTTAAACTGTTAAATAGAACGTGACAAACGTTGTAAAGTTGCCAGTTTGACTTTGTTTCAGTTTGTGCAACCAATCGAACTGAATTGTGAACTTGGAAGACGAAGACTTTGTAGTTGTTCGAAGTTTTGCCAAAGTTAACATCTCGACGCTGCAAGGATGCCTGTCGCGTGAGCATTGCCCGCTCATGGTCATCGCGTGCGGGAGACTGCCTGTACGGTTCGGAAAGTTGACGGAAGAAGCAGCACTTTGATTAAGGTATCTTTAACTGTTTTCTCTTGCTCCAAAGGGAGTGAAGGGGTCATATTGTTTTGGCCACACCGAACACGAGCGACGCTCCAGGCCTGCAACGGTTAGTTGTTAAGGGTTAGCTCATTTGCCGGCTAGGACTGGGGTGGGTGAATCACGTGTATTGTGAGTGTGTGTGTGTGTGTGCACGTGATCGCGCGTGTGTGCGTGTTTCATGTGATATGTTATGTGCTGTATTTTAACCTACAATTTTCTAAGCACCATGTACGCTGAGGTTATTAAGGTACATGTAACTTTTTGATTTCTTTTGCAAGTTTTTGGGATAATTCAAACTTGAGGTTTGAATGTGATTTCATTTAATTAATAAGCTAAGAAAGTATTTATTAAGTACTTTCCCTTGTTGATACATTTTTGTATCTTGTATTTTTGTTGTTTTGTTTATATTGAGAAGTTATTCTTCTGAGAAGTTTAATATTTCCTTTATTTAGTAAACTTTATTTTTATTTAACATTTTAATAACTGAGTCCTGAGTATTTATTCAGTGTAAAATATCATTTGGTAATAGATTGAATATGTAAATGATATTTCAGTGAATGTGGTTTAAGTCAGTTATACACAAGTAGGTATACAGGGTAGTGATTTGAAGTTTAATAGACATTCAAAGCACATGTAAATTCACACAAACAGATAGTTAAACAGGAGGTCAGCAAAAATACTATATATTGTGTATATTTTACTGGGAAGTACTTTTAGAGAACCCAGACACGCCCTTTAGTACCAGGACATAGGCCTAGGGGGCGCTACACAAATATATATATATATATGTTGTCTGACATTAATAATCTTTAAGTTATTGGTGAATTTGACAGTTAACAGACATTTAGAGTCTCGAAATGAATCCCTTTAAAAGTGCTGCTACTAAAAATATTAAAGCATAAAAAATTGAGATAAACTCACTAATCTAGATTCAACCTCACTTATCAGCTACTTTGTTGCTCAGAGTTGAATGTCATTTTAACCTGGTGTTATTTCACTCTTCTGGCCTTTAATTATCGGCTGCTGTAAATGTCATGTTTGCCTGTGTCTGTGTTAGCACAGTGCTAATGAAAAATGACCTCCTAACCCACTGACTTCTGCTACCTCCCTCTCTCCTCTCAGGTGAGTCCATTTATTGATGAAAACACACGAAAGAAGTTCCTCATTTATGCTGGAAATGACTACCAGGGCCCTGGAGGTCTGGTGGACTACATCAACAAAGACTTCATACCTGATTTCTTAGGAGGAGACTGTCTGGTGAGTGCTTAAAAACTGCAGTTGCAGAAAAATTTACCCAGAATTGACAATGTTAACAATATGTCGTTAACTAATATGTGTTGTTTTCAATTAGCAGAGGATTTTGTCCAATGCAAACTAAAATTGAGGAAAAACATAAATAACTGATCAAAAGGAATCCAGAAATTGTCAGTGTGGTCTTATACTTTTGGATCCTCTGTATAGTAATGACAAATGACAGTAATGACAAACTCTAGAATCACTCTTGGTTTAACCTGAAGGATCTTGTTTCTCTTGTCTATTCAGTGTGATGTTCCTGAGGGTGGTCTTGTTCCCAAGTCTCTGTACCGTACAGCTGAAGAACTAGAAAGCGAAGAGGTTAAACTGTGGACCGAAACCATCTACAAAAGTGCGAGTGTGTTTAAGGGAGCTCCACATGAGGTACAGCTCAACCACAGATAACACTGAGCAATACATAGCTTGTATTGTTTACTTTGTCCAAAGTTAATTTGCAAATGTTGATAATTGGTTCAATCTGTTGGTTGGAAGAAGACATGCAGTGTGAGTTGAATTATGCTTGTAATCATATACTGTCCTTCTGCTCTGTAGAACACAGTATTCTGCATGTACAGTATGTAGTTAAAAGTGTTTATATTTTTCACAAATCATCTTTTGCAACACAAAAGATGTTTTGTGTTGCAAGGGTGGAACGAAATTCAGAATCCTTTTATTTCATTGTAACATATATAATATAAAGCGACATTTTTGTATATCAAAAAGATCAATACTATCAAGATAAATCCTTAAAATAGCCATCAAAACAATATAACACCACAGAATATCCACAGCATTGTTTTTGGATAGCTTGAACATAAACGGTCACATTATGGACTACTAAATTCAATATGATTTCATATGTTTTTCACAAATGTAAAAAGGTGTACTTTTACATACGTATATGCCACAAATATTTCAAAATACTACACAAATGGCCATTTGCATATATGTAACATATATATAAATATTTGTTTTTCGCAAATACTAGTGGATTTCAAAATACACAGTTCATATAACCTATAATTTTATATATGTTCATATATAGCCCTATATCAGATTCCTGTCTGGGTTTAATGGCATTTCAAATGTTAATTATTACAGTAATATAATCTAATGTTTTTTTAAATACAACCATATGCTGTGTGTAAGATCGAATTGAATGGGAAATATATACTTAACAATTTAATATGAACTCAATGCAAAACCCCCTATTTTCAGGTGCTGATAGAGATTACTGATCCATCATCAGTCATTACATGGGACTTTGATGTATGTAAAGGCGACATGATCTTCAATATCTATCACTCCAGGAGAGCCCCTCATCCAGCAAAAAGAGATGCACTAAGTGCACACAACCTTGCTTGCCCTGGCAGCAATAATGTCCAGCTCATTGACAGATCATGGATGCTTGGACAAGACTATAGCATGGTGGAGACAGCGCTTACCTGCAGAGAAGGAGAGAGTGTACAGGTAAAACCCAGCATATGTGACACTGTGGTGTGGTGTTCAAGATTTGGGTTGGTAAGATAAACATTTTAGGTTTAAATCCCCAGTGACAATCCATTAAGTATCACTTTTGTGCCCCCAGACTGATCCAGGACAACTGTCCTTTTAACATTGGTGTAGATTTGTGTATGTACTGTAGGGATATGTCACTACCAAAGTTCAGAAACTAATGAGTAATCCCTACCAATATATCTAGTGATCGCAGTTGTGACTGAAAGATATAGAAGTAATGTAGATTTTTGGGTTATGTTTTCATTCGTAAAATTTATATTTTCTTTCTGTGGTTTAACAAACTTTACATTTACCATTCTAAGGTACAATATAAGTTGTTCACTGGTAGTTGGCCATATAGTATGTGGGCAAAACAACCAAAACACCAAACAACTAAAATCAAGACTGTCTATGTTCTCTGTTTCAAGCACTTTGTGTTTTTTACAGTTTACATTGTATAGCCATACGATGTTGAATTGACTTCCATTTTACGTAATCAAATTGCATTTAAACATGTTAAATTAATAAAAATCAATACAACTTTTATACATTTTAGATTAAAAAAAAATAAATAAGAAACAAAAAGTTTGAAATAATACAATGTATTGTTTGGACAGTTTTGGAGATTTTTTTGACAGCATTGTTTGGAGAAACATAAACGTGACTGTCATTTTGTGGATATTTAAATTTATTGAAAAGGAAAAAAAAATGCAGACAAAACAATTACTTGAATACACTTCTGATTTGATGAACATTTTTAAGTTTCTGAGTTCAAAATCATTTTAGTATTTATTTATTTATTTATTTTATTATTATTATTATTTTTCTTTTTTTCCTGGGGCTTAAACTTGTGCGACCATCCAAAGACCATATAAACAAAAAAGTCCCATTAAAATCCGAAATTCTTGAAAAAATAAATAAAAAATTTGCAAAAGTAGTTTAGAATAATATTGTATTATTATTTTGTAAAATAAAAATAAATAAATAAAATTAAGCAATGAATCAATTTTGTCCACCAATCAGGTGTAACCAACATGCATGTAGAAGTGTGTTGTCCTGTGACAAGGAAACCAGTGAAGATCCTCATCCTCATTTTTATTAAAAAAAAAATATCAGATTTGTTGATATTTTTATGCAAATTCACATTTTGTTCAGGTCAAATGAAGTAGGACTTAGAACATGAATTGATATTCGTGACACAAAAATGTTATTTGTTAAAAAAAAATTATAAATAAATAAAAAAGTGTATATATATATATATATATATATATATATATATATATATATATATATACATTTATACACATTTATTCAAGGAGCAAGTCTTTTCATACCTTTAACTTTATGGTTACACCACTTTACCCTTTTTTAACATTTAGAAATAGAAAATGTTTTAAATGTTTATCAAAAATGTGATTTATATGAACTTGAAACTAACCCTTTCTTTTAAAGATTCCTCATTTTTATAATCTAGGACAACATTATTTGTCAATGGCCCAAATACTAAGTAGCCTACCTACTACAATAAAATCCTAATACGATCCACTGATCTGATGTGACAATATGAAAGTATAGTTGTAATAACATGCATAGGTGTAGTTTGTTTTAAAATGTTCCTACCAACGTAAAACCAAACCTCTGCCCTTGGCCTAAGATAAGTGTTCAAATGAATGAAATAAACGTTCATTTTCTTCTTGTGATCCACGTCATTCCATCAGGGTTCTCATGTGACACGCTGGCCTGGATTCTACATCCTGCAGTGGCGTTTTTACAGCACTCCAGCATGTTCATCATCCAGCCGGCCACGTGTGGATGATGTTCTGGCATCACTGCAGGTCTCCTCACACAAATGCAAGCTCATGTATTTCACTGAAGTGCTGCAGTCCACTGAATTCAGGTCAGTATTTTTACTGCCCATTTTATACATATGGTAAAGTGTAGGCTACCTTTAAGTGCTTAGCTTTAAAAATGCAGACCCACAAGGAAAATAAACATTGTAAGCAAACAAGGAAACCAGCACATCTGGCACCAACAATCATGTCATGGTACAAATCTCTGAGATCACATTTTTACCCATTCTGATGGTTGATGTGAACATTAACTTTCTGACCTGTATCTGATTGTTTTTATGCACTGCTGCCACATGATTGGCTGGTTAGATAATCACATGAATGATTGTTGATGCCAGATAGGCTGGTTTGAGTATATCTGTAACTGCTGATTTTTGGGATTTTCACACACAACAGTCTCTAAAATTTACTCTGAATGGTGCTAAAAACAAAAAAAACATCCAGTGAGGGGCAGTTCTTGTCTTGTTGATGAGCGAGGTCAACAGAGTATGACCAGACTGGTTAGAACTGACAAAGTCTACAGCAACTCATATAACTGCTCTGTACAATTGTGTTGAGAAGAATATCATCTCAGAAAGATATTCTCAGGGACACAGAATAGGAGTCAAATAGACATTCATATCGTTTTATCTCTGCCGACGGCTGTGCATTGTGATACAACAGGCTTGTTTGAGATGCCAAAAATCTCACCTTGAAAGCATTCTCATCTCAAATGAGCATAACATCAACGGTTAAGGGAGTGTAATGTTAAATGTGTTTGTTCGTGTATTTCATGTGATGTGGTCCCCTGGTCATGTGATTTCATTTTTCCCTCCATGATCATGTGTCTTGTTTTCATTGGTTTATTGTCTAGTTACCTTGTTATCACTTCTGTCTTGTCATTGGTTATCTTGTTTGTCTTGTTAAGCTTGTCCATGTATTTAAGCCTCATTTTTGCCATTGTCAGTTATTGTTTGTTTGTGTAATGTTGGTTTAAGTCAAGTCATGTTTATGCCAAGTCAAGTTATAGTCAAGTCCATGTTTTGTATTTGTTCACATTTGTAGTTAGGGTTTTTGGATTTGAAGTTTGGAAATAAACTGCACTTGGGTTCGTCACACATCATCGTCTCTTCGTCTACCTGTTGCCAGCCATCGTTACAGGGTGCTTACACCCTTATGACTGATTACAGCAGCGGCCAATCATGTGCTTGGCAATCGTGGTCCAACGAAGGCAGATCACTTGATTGGTTACAGCTACAAACCATCACGTGCTTGGCTACAGCAGTCCATGCACAGTGAGAAGTGGCACTCATGAAACTCATCATTCATTAACAAACTGAAAGAACTGGTACATGTACCGATGGACTGAATGAGAGGGGCATGTTGTTTGTTAACTTCAGCATTGACATGTGAGTCTACCTTGCTCATCATGGTGCGAATTTGGCAGAAGAGCTATTAATGTGTAAAAGTAACTGATTTTTATACACATTAAGGGGCTGTAACATGACTTGTGTTAGCGCTGATGAATACAAACGTCTATGAAGTGACGCGTCAGTGTAACCTCGGCTCCAAATTCACACCAAAATGGTTTTCACACATTTTTGTCAAAGTACAAAACTACATAAAATATTTTAAAACTGTAAAAATGTATTGGAAGCCTCATAATGCATTTTAATTAATTATTACCTTATCGTTTCAGTTATTGAACTACAGTAATTATATTCACCCCCCAAACATAAATTAGTCCTGTTTGCTTTCAGCAATCAAAGCAACTGGCTTTTTTCCCTCTTCCAAATCTATGTTTTCAGTGTTTATTCACCTCTCACTTTCTTGCATGGCAAGCTCGTACATTTTATTTTATATAATTTTTTTTATTTCTGCAATGCTTGTTATGTGGAGGGCAAAGCACCGCTTGACGCCTTGACTCAAGTCATGTGAAATACGCTTTACAATGATGAAAGGACATTATTTAAACTCTAAATTCTTCTTATTAGGCTATTATTGTTGTATTTTTGCAGTTTAAATATCATAGAAAAATGAAACAGTAGGTCAGCTTTGTTCTTATGATACGTAAGTCAGTAGATTTGACATGAAAATTTTAATGAAGGAGAAGGTAAGGACATCGATGATAGTTTTATTATTTGACTTTTATTGTTGTTATTTTGGATGAAAATTCATGCTCATACAGTTCACAAACCGAACAGAAATTATAGATCTGTTTTGTTCTTATAATGCTTAAATACTATAAAGTCTCATTCAGTCGTGAACATCTCAAAATGTTTCAATGACTCACTCATTGCACCTAAGTCACTCATTTGCCTCCTCTCCTGGAGTGGCATCTCCAGAAGTGGTCACTAAACTAATCAGTGAATGAAACTGAAAAAAAAAATTGAAACAGAAGCAAGCCACAGCAAAGTAACCTATATTTTGCAGTTATTTCTGTGCAGATAATTTGTTTTACTTGAATCACAGCTTAAGTTGGTGCTTTTAGCTTATTCTTTAAAAAAATAACCTCAGAAAACATGTCTGTGGATCAGTGATTGTCTCAACTTTTTCGACCCTCGTGAGTTTGCATTCCTGTGAGTTATAAACTTTAGACAATGATGACAAGCAGACCACTAAAAATTTTTAAAAATAAAATAAAAACATTAACACTGAGTTGGTAGCGTGGAGATTTGGCCTTAATACCTTGGGATGTGAATTAATTTTCAATAGTTTAACAATCGGAGCCAGCTTATAACGCGGTTACCACATGTAGTATGTGGAAAACATGAAATCTTAAGTCTTAAAAAAAGAACATTAGCAATAAAACGCAAAATGCCATGGAACGACATGTTAGGACAAAAATGAATGTTTCAATGTACAATTAATCAAATTAAAATTGTGATATGTCTGCAAGTGTTGCACAATTCAAAATGAATGTGTAGAGCCAGCCACTCTTACACTGAAAACGCCTTATCATGATATTCACGTGTGTTCTTGTGTGACGACAGAGACAGAGATCACTTGGAAAGTGCACAGCACATACAGATCATAAAATCATAGATAAATAAAGATATAAATGGACTCATGTGTTTCTGCTTAAACATTACACTTGTGGGCGCATAAAATGTCCTGGAAATGTATGCCTTGAAAAGAGTGGGAACGCTGACTAATTAGATTACAGCAAGCACTGGACATTAATAATTGAAAACCTTCCTCTCCACTGTAGCTTTTGATTAAAATATTGTCTTTTTAAACAAATTATGACACCCTGTCTACACCAGATGCTCAACATGTGCACACATTGAATAAGCCAGTGAAATCAGCTTAATAGGCAAAAATCTACCTGTTTATGACCTTAAACCAATAAACCATGCAATGATAAATTATTAGTCATGATCACTTTTGCTGTTGGCTTATTAAGCATAATCAGTGTAAGAAAGTGCATGTAAACGCGCTCTGTCTACACTGGATGTATCCGTCGCGTTGTACCTTCTTGCGCCAACAGTAAACAAATGCCTTGTTCTATTTTCTGCTGCATGTGCTGGTGCTGCTCTTGCCAAAAAAGACAAATATAAAGTTTAGAACATTTGCTTTGACACATCCAGTGTAGACAGCCTCAAGGTGTTGCGACGCAACATTGCTCATGTACAGGATAGACAGGGTGTCACTTTTTAACACAGGTTGAAAATTTGTGACATCAAATGGTTCTCAGAATTTTCTTCTTTTTTATTTTTTATTTTTTGGTAAACTATTCCTTTAATCCAATTTAATTTATTCACAATGCCCTAAATACTGTTGTATAATCAGTTGAGTATTCTCATAGATAGTTGCATAAAATCAGTATAATGTCTACTAATGTTAGGCCACTTGTATAATAATAATAATAAACCTTTAGATCATTAAATTGCTGTCTTAAAAGTAGCTGGTGGTATACCAATTTTGTGTCGGCCTGAAATGTGTGTTTTCTCTAAATGTGTGTTTGTTTTTCTTTCAGGGGCTCCATGAGCAGTCTAGAGTCGAGTCACAGTGGCTTCTCTCTCCTCAGTGCCGTCACCACCTCATCCAGCCAATCACAGACAAATTCAACTATTTCAAGATAGCATCTTAATTTAGCTGGAAAGCAAGAAACTTTTGTTTGCAAGTTTAGCAAAATTTCCTCTTCAGTGCCAATATATGAACATGATGGACAGAATCATGGAACAGAACGTTAATTGTTCATTGTCCAATACCAGAAAGTCTATTGAAAGCATTTGTGGAATTAATATTGATTTACACAAAAACAAAAATGACTCTAAACTCTTAAACTGGTAACTTTTTTTATATATATTTTTTATTTATAGTAACACACAATGGCAAAAAATAAATTAAATATAGCAACAAGACTTAAACATTATATGTGTTGGCACATAGTGTGATAGATTTGTTCTCTGACCTGTGCAAAGTTATACCCAGTCTTTCAACTTCAATATCATGACCACGTAACACTGCTAAACAAGGTGAATATTGCATTATACCTACATTCAAGAAAGCGACCGTTTGCATGGAGCAATCTCCACTCTGCTTGTGAACACAAGTAGTACATTATCAGAAATGTGTCTGCTTGAGGGGGCCTGGGTAGCTCATTGGTAAAGACGCTGGCTACCACCCCTGGAGTTCGCTAGTTTGAATCCCAGGGCATGCTGAGTGACTCCAGCCAGGTCTCCTAAGCAACCAAATTTGGCCGGTTGCTAGGGAGGGTAGAGTCACATGGGGTAATCTCCTCATGGTTGCTATAATGTGGTTCGTTTTCGGTGGGGCTTGTGGTGAGTTGAGTGTGAATGCCGTGTTGGATGGCTTGAAGCCTCCACATGTGCTGTGTCTCCGTGGCAATGCACTCAACAAGCCATGTGATAAGATGCTGACAGTCTCCCATGTGGAGCCACCCGGAGGTGAATCACTATGCAACCATGAGGACTTAAAAGCACATTGGGAATTGGGAATGCCAAATTGGGAGAAAAAGCAATGTGTCTGCTGGTATGAGGTATTTTGTTGTTGTGTTTTTTTTTTTTTACTTAATATATGCAAGTGTTTTTACAAAAATTCAAGCTTTTCATTTCTGCGTTTAAAACTTCTGGCCCAATTTACTTCCATTTTAATATCATTACAGTAACCACAAGAAAGAATAAATAAAATAAAAATGAAAAAATAAAAAACCTATGGAACAAGTAGAAATAATTTTCAGAACTGAAATTATCCCACAAATGCTGTTAATAGAGATGAAATGAAGATACTGTATTGATCCTGGAAGATCCATCAAACATTGCACAAAACATTTCATTAAAAATGCAAATTGTTTGTGTAAGTTATGATTATTTTCAGAATGTTCACCTGTGCCAGAAAGCACAAATTTGGTGTACATGAGTAGCAAGTTTCCTGTACATTGTTACAACAAAAATATCTATAAATATTGTTTACCTTTCTTGGTTGTCTAAAAATATTATTTACCTATCTTGGTTGTCTAATTCAGTGTTTCTCAACTTTTTATTACCTAAAATTCCCCAACAGTGCCATTAGTAAGGATCAAATTCCCCTTCAAAAACAAAGATGTGTAACAAAGACAAATACCATTTATTGTTATCAATAATATTGGTTATTAGTGATTAATCAGAATTAGCTTTTTCATTAGTCTTTCAGGGGTATCAAACTTGGTTCCTGGAGGGCCACAGTCAAGCAGAGTTTAGTTCCGACCCTAATTAAACAGACCTTAAGTAGATAATCAAGGTCTTCAGGAGTGCTTGAAGATTACAAGGAGGCATTTTGGAGAAGGGCTGGAAGTAAACTCTTCAGGGAAGCAGCCCTCCAGGAACTGAGTTTGACACCACTGCATGAACTGGGCCAAATTGACCCATAACACCCTCTTTGTTTCTTGTTTTATGACTTTGCTCATAAATTCATGTAATTTTTCATTTTAAATGAGCTTGTTTTGAATGACATGATGTCATAAAGTTTCAAGCTGAAATGTTGATGTTGTTATGTGCTGGCCTGTTTTAAGAAAACAGTGGCCCTGTTTCTTTTCATAGTTCACTTCAACACTGCGGATGGGTCACGAGGTCTGAAGCCCTATGAAGTCATACCAATTTATTGCCTGATGGTCCTTAAGCAGTTCTAATAAAAGCTGCATCATGGGCACCTGGTTTTAATTCAGAAATTGTCAATAAATGCATAATTTATTGAGATTTTCGAATGCAAATCTAACAACGCCAAAACTTTACAGCTGCGCTCTGTCACTCGAGTTCATCCATCAGTTGTGGCCAGTTGTTGCCACTGTAGCAAGCTCTCAAACAAACTTTCTTCTCAACATACAGTGAAAAAGAATAGTTATGTTATGTGATGCCTTCAATGCACACCAAAACAAGCTGATATTTCAGCAAACAATATTGTAGGTCCAACTGAAGAAAACACATTGCAGTAAGTTCTTGTGATAATGATAACGCAGGCTAAGGTCAGTTTCATTGTGATTCTGAATCTACCCTACTAATTCAGTTCTTAAGTATTTAAGAAGTTTTTAAGTAAATTAATATTCTGTCATAATTTAGACTCACTCTCGTTGTTCCAAACCTGTGACTTTCCTGTGATATGTTCATTGTCATGCGGAGGGTGAGCCCCCATTCAGAGAAAGAAATTGAGCCATTTAAACACTCCTGTCGCTCCATTATCTGCCCAGCAGACATCATCTATTTCCGTGCATTTCATTTTGGTCTTGAGGAGATAATTTAATTTCACTATAATCAAATTTCGCTTCAGGATGTTGATGCTCAAACAAGTAATGACACAAATCCAGCTGGGTGACAAATCCAAAAGGGCGACTTGCTCACGATTGCAGCATCCACTTTCTTTCCCCATTGTCTGTTATAAAAGAGGCCTTTTCAGTCTTGGAGGAAATCCAAAAAAGGGACTTATCCTGCGGAGGCATGTGCACCGCCCTTTCAAAGTGATGCGTGGATGTTGCTGAGCCCTATTTCCTTGGAGACAGCCAAGCTTTCTAGAGTTGGATGTTCTGTGTCACAAGCACGAAGAGGACCCAAACACAGATGTGGCTGGGGCACCAGGGCTTGGAGAACAGACAGTGTGATAGCTGCTGGATGGAGTTAGTCGACTGGAGGAACTTGACAGATGATAGTTGAGCCGGTAAGAGCAAAACCCAAGGGAGAAACAGGAAGAGGCTGGTGTTTCCATAGGAGTGATCGACACAGGAGAAACAAGAGAAACAATCAAACCGACTAAGGCGAGATTGCATGAGGTTAGCTACACACACAAAACAATCTGGTGATGAACATGACACACGGGAGCTTAAATAAGCAGGGAGAAACAAGGAACATGTGGTACTAATTAGAAGGAGAGTGATCAGCAGCACCTGTGACCCATGAGGGAAACACAAACCCAGAACGAGTCAGACAAACTCACCAGAGCCATGACAGTTCGGTTGGAACATGTTTGTTGCCACAAGGTGATTACCACAGATGCCTCCTCCTTGGGTTGGTGTGCTGTGTAAGAAGGTCATCTAGTATATAGGGTATGGATGGGCCAGAGGCTGAAGTGACACAATAATTGTCTGGAAATGTTGGCGGTGCTGTTGGCACAGAAATATTTCCTTCTGGAAATTTGAGGCTGTTATGTCCTTATCCGGAGAGACCACAGAATGGTGGTGTCTTACATCAACTATCAGGGAGGAGTGTGCTCTCTTGCCATGCTGAGGTGTGTACACTACAATCTGCTATGGGCGTGGGACAATGTACTGTCTCTTCGAGATGTACACATCCCAGGTCATCTTAATATAGAGGCGGATCTCTTGTCCAGGCATGGTCTGGGACCAGGAAATTGACAACACACCCTCGGACTGTAGAATAGATCTGAAGGAGGTTTGGCAGAGCAGACGTGGACCTATTTGCTTCAAACAAGACTTCATATTGTCCCCTGTGGTTTTCTTCTCACCCTCATCTCCACAGGGCATCGATGCATCTCTGCATCAGGGGCTGACAGCACAACTGTATACGTTTCTGATTATAAATCTGCTTCAAGTGGTTTTGCGGAGATTTCAGGAGAATCGGGTTCAGCTCCTGTTTCTGCTGCCATATTGGCCCTCCCACACCTGGTTCTTGGCTGTGGTCTCTCCTGGGGAGATTCAGGTCAGAGCAGATGTGTTGTCTTAGGCGCAGTGCAGAATTTGACACCCCTGTCCAGACTTATGCAAGTCATGGGTTTGGCTCCTCAATTGGGTGCTCTTTTAAATGATGGTTTATCCCCCACAGTTTGATATCATACTAAATGCTAGAGTCCCACAACAAGAGGGCTATATAAGCTTAAGTGCTGCATTTTTGCCTCCTTGTTTTTGGTGTGTGGTGAGAGCATTTTAGGAGCGGGGTTGTCCCGGCAATGCTTAAAGTTTATGTCACCGCTAAAGTGGCAGAACTCATGCATGTGAATTGGGTTTTGATCGGTAGACAGTCTCTTATTTCATGCTTTATAAGTGGAGTGCGCAGGCTAAGGCCTTTTCATCCTGTCCGCATCCCTTCATGGGATTTATCTGTGGCGTTAGAGGTGCTTTCAGGTGCCATGTTTGAGCCCCCTGACATCAGTCTCTGATCAATTTCTGACCCTTAAAAGGTATTTTCTACCTGTTTTGCTCACAAGTTATTACTTTGCAGTCTTTCTCTCCTCCCCCATTGGATGAGAGTAAGAGGATGCACATGCTGTGCCCTGTTAGGGCTTTGTTGATCACACTAGCTAGTGGCGTTAGTCAAAACAGCTGTTTGTATGTTTTGGTGGACACAACAGAGAGCTCTCGGTAACTACGCAGAGACTCTTGGATGTAAGTTTGAGAGCTTATTAGATGTGCAATTTGCCTTCGTCATTGAGTATTCAGGCCCATTTAATGAGGAACATGGCATCCTCTACAGCTTTGTCTAGAGTTGGGTCCTTGAAGGACAAATTCATGGCAGCAGGCTGGGGCTCTCCACATACTTTTATCAGAATTTTTTAAACTGGATGAGGCTTTAACTCCTGCTTCCCATGTTTTATCTGCTGAAACAGGGGTGACCTCTTGTACATGTAGTCTGCTTGTGCACCACTATATGTGCTAAAGAGCTGTTCTGAAACGTCTTCTAAACGTGAACGCCATTTTCCTTATGCTGCTTAAGGGAATGAAGTAATGTCACCAGATGTATTGCTGCATTAAATCAACAAGTCTAATTAATTTAATATTTCTGGGTAGTGCAGAGAGAAAAAGGAAAATCTAACAATTTAAAACATGGACTACTGGCAGTCACATCTGTATATTCGCTGGTGGAAACTCTTAAGTATGACATAAAGGGGGACCCCTATATTGCCACACAATGCGGTGGCAGGCAAAATGGAAAGATAAGGAAACTAACATAGCAGCAACTGTGGGACACCTGGAAATAAAGTTGTGCAATGGAGAACAAAAACAGGGAATTCTTCTTCGGATGCCGGGTTTGTTATTTACACAAGCATCACAGGAAAATTACATGCTGTTGAGAAAGAGGTAAAGAAAGAGCACATATCACTGGGCATATAATGGCATTACCATTATATGCACAGTGATATGTGCCCTTATGACTTGACCAAAACTTGGTAAGTTTTAGTTTAGTTTGTGTCAACCCTGGGTTTTAGGTACCATGAAGGTTGGTCAGCTTTTAGAGGTGATCATTGCTATAGCAACATTATGTATACAGTATATCTATCTATCTGTCTATCTATCTATCTGTCTATCTGTCTATCTATCTATCTGTCTGTCTGTCTGTCTGTCTGTCTGTTTGTGATATATATAAATGTTTTTGGTATTCATTTTTTGTAAAACTGGAAAACCTTTCCTCTCGACATGTATAACAATTGTTCAATACGTACAACCAATTTAGAGTTGAATCAACATTAATTATGACTGAATCTAGATTGTACCAGTACATCTTTAAAAATGTTGGTTCCTCCTATATAGGCTCAAACTATTTGAAATTTTTTTAACATGGCATGGTTTTGTTGAATGATGTTCAATCCTTTAGCTTCCCCTGTAAAGGTAGTTATCAAGGGGATGACTCCTTAAGACTCTGGCACCATGCGACATAGCTTTCGTAATTCGTAATTTCATGAAAATGTTTATCTTGAGAACAAATTCTATAAAACCAAATAATATGACATGTAATAATATGAGTCCTTTAAATGTATGTTTTGGACGAAAAGTTTTTTTCTTCATTACTGCTGATGCATTTAATTTATTTATATGTATATATATGTGTAGGTGATTTGAGTTGGCCAATTTGATGAATATGTTAAAAAGGGTTCTCCAATGGTGCCAGACCCAAAAGCCAAAAATCTGTAATAAAATAAAGGTGTATGAGTACATTTTGCAAACAATGTTGCTTTCCACTCATCTACATGTTTTCAATAGTTTGTTTTCCCCATACCCATGCGTGCCCTGCATCTGTAGATAAGTTTATGCATCAAATTCAAAATCATTTCTAGTGAGGCTGATTTCAGTAGTTCCAGTGTTTGTTTATCTAGCCTAAGTGGATATGGATGGGTTTCCAAACTTACTAACTGCTTGCAATCATAACTCTGCATTGAAGTTTGTCTATGAGCTATCTATGTTCATTGTGAACATGAGGGCTGGTGAAGGGAAGGTTTGTTATGAATTCTGTAAATTACATTATATGTATCCTTTAAAAAACAATTATGCAATGAGTCCTTGAGATGGGGTTCAAGAAATAATCAATGTCCTGTGGGTTCTTCCTCATAATCAGTAACTAACTTTTCCAATACATTAAAATAGTTGTTTACCTAATACAGTACGTAATCTACAGAATTCACATATGAAGTCTTGTTTTTGAAGCCTTGCTCACTTACTTGGTTACGTCATAGACACTTTAGTGAAAAAAATGCAAAAACAAAGTAGTTCTTCTGATAATAAATGTTCTTGTTCTAAGTGCCCTTTTTGCACAATAGTTTAGTAGGTACACTTCAACTTATTGACCAGCACATGACAATTAATTGGACATTGAAAAAAGCTTACGGTTTGGCTCTTGATTTTTTGGGCCAGTGCTCCAACTCTGCTGCACCACAATTCACAACAATGACACTCTTTGGTAAAGGCTCCTAACTGTCTGCTTTTCATCAATGTACCAATTCTACTGGGGTGAGCAAAAGAAATAAAAAACAATCCCTGCTTATTATTCATTTCAAGTGAGCATTCAAGTGAATCGGTTAATCGTTTATTTTAACTGGTTCAATTATATAAACCATCCAAACAAACCAATTCACTAAACTGATTTAGACTTCCCAAAATGCTGCAGAGAGAGCTATGGGAGAGAGAGAGAGAGAGAGAGGGGGGGGGATAGTTTAGGAGAGCGCTGGTGATTGTTGCCTTAGCTCCCTCGGCTGTTAAGCTGTGTGCTAAACTTCATTTTAATTAAATGTATTGGCTGGGCTTAAAATGTCAAGTAGATCAACATAATATGAAAACAATAGATGTTGATGTCAATGTATATGTTTATAAAAGTTAACTGAAAAAATGTAGGGGACATTTTGTGGTGCTGTATGGAAAATGCAACTGTTTTGAAGGGCGTTAATGTGAAAGTATTGATCGTAGTTTAATTTGAGAAATGTCAAATCAGTTGAGAAAAATCTATTCTTCATATGAGGAGATAAAAATTTAAATAATTAAAGAAATTGTATTTTGTATTTTAATTAGTCAATATTTCTGAATATTATAAGGGCTTTTCTAAGGACGTGTCAATGTACTCATGCATCAGACGGATAGTAGAGGTGTATCTAGCTTTAGTGGTGTCATGTCATTAACATACTGGTTTTGAACAGGTGAGGGATGGTAAATAATGGCATTTTTGTATTTTTTGAGTGACCTAAGCAATTAATGTTATTGAACCATTCTTATTCATGTTTTCCACAAGATGGCGACACATTAGGAGTTCATGATCAATGGAAACAGCAGATGTGCAAGACAGCTCTGGTATCACGAAGTCTAAAGATAATATGTAAGGATTTTGCCTCTGTTTCAATAGGTTTTTTAAGCCTCATCAAAATAAATTTTACCTAATCCAGTTATCCTCTGAATATACAATGTCAATTTGCTTTTGGGATAATAATCTCTCAGGTGATCTTCATCTCATGGCAAATGCATAAATATCCAATTTTTCAACTGTTCTGCTTATTCTGGTTTACACTCTGAATTATCTGCAAAGTTAAAAAAAAGTTATAGTAATGAAGTCATCTCATATCGTCTCTGGAGTTCATATGTGCTCATATTTGTTCATTCTCTTTCTATCATCTCAATATAGCAATGAGAAATTATTTACATATGTACGTGTCATTTCCAGAAATTCTAAAACTCATAAACTGCTTCCAGCTAAAGTTGGATACATTACTGCTTCCTGTGTTTGTTTTTTTGTTTGTTTGTTCACCATTCCTGAGGATACTTAAAATGCTTTATTTCAGAACAAATTTGTCCTTGTCTTGCACATTAAACTCTGCTGGTATGTTGCCAGCACTAAAAATAAAATATATCTTGGTAGTAACATGTTTTTTGAACATAGTATATGACTATACTGCTCATTTAATACCATCAGGGTTCCCATGATCATGAAAAACCTGGAGATATTATGCATCTTTAAAATCCAAAATATATTTGAAACAATATTTAGGACATCATTTACATATAAAGCACTTTGTAAAGCACTTTGAATGTGATTTTAAAAGGCCAAATAATTCATCAGGAATCCTGAAAGGCACATATCCAATGTGTGCTGTAAGACATAATTAATGAAATGAGAAATGTTTAGATAAATTAGTGGTATTCAAAGTGCTTTACACTATGTCTCATTCACCCATTCACACTCACATTCACACACCAATGACGGCAGAGCTACCATGCAAGGCGCTAGCCTGCCATTGGGCACATCTTTGGGTTCAGTGTCTTGCCCAAGAACACTTCGGCATTTGGAGTCATGTGGGCCGGGTATCGAACCGCCAACCCTGCGATTAGTGGACAACCCGCTCTACCACCTGAGCCGCCCCATGAAAATAAATTACTTTATAAAAGATAAGTAAATCGAGGAAAATTGCTCCTCAAACACACACGGGATGATCCTGATCTCCAGCTGATGCCTGAGGAGCAACTGATATTGATTTGTGGATGTGTAATGAATGTTGTGCTGAGAGGTGAATTGTGCTGGATCATGCACTTGTGCCCTGTGCTGTAGTATGCATATCTCTTATCTGTCTTGAGTTCAGGCCCTCAGATGCTTGTAAATACATCTGGTGTAGTCCTGTTACAGAAACTCAATTACCATTAAATGGTGCTGGAGTCCTGAAAAGCTCTGAAATAATCGCTAATTCTTGAGATAAGGGAGAACATGTGTACAGCACTTTTTTATTTATTGATTTATAGTTTTTATTAAATTAATTTTAAATGGATATATTTGTAGAAAAGGTCTCAGATAAAGAACCATGGGAAGGGAACAGGTTTTTATAAAAATACCTCTTTTTTTCCAAGAAAATGTACATCTATTCACTTCATAACTTACATTTGACTGTAATTTGTGTCAACTCCATCAGACACACTAAAAAAAACCTTCTAATTAAATTTGATCCAACCAACATGAGTGTAAAGTCTTTAATGATCTAATAATGGTTTTCAGTAAAGGAGTTATGGGTCCCACATTATATTAGGTGGCCTTAACAACTATGTAATAAATAATTTGATACACTGTACTTATTATGTACATGCATGTTATTACATTGCAATTACATTTAAATTTCTTGCATTCAGTTACATTTTTAGTTACACTGTTAACATTATTAAGGCCACATAATATAAAGTGTGAACACTAAATTTTATATTTTTCCATCTTAACCATGTTATACACTGGAGCCAATTTTTGTCTACCTCAGTTGAAGATGCCTCTAAATTAAAATGCCAGACTTATTCCACAATTCTGATAGAATAATGGGAATGACAGAGTTCACATGTTGAAGCTGTGATTGCAGAGACTTAAACATTGTTTGTTAAATATTTATAAAAAAATTAAAAATTACCAGCCCACGTGTCCTACTGTTGCATCCACCATGAGCAAGAAAAATATTGCTGACCATGACATTGTCTGATTTATTCAGCATTATATAAAAAATCGATGATGCAAAGTGAGGACACAACTTTAATAGGCAGTTGTTTTTATGGAAAATATTATTTAAGGTTTACTTTGTATGGTTTAATATCTTACAGATCCCCACCTTTCATTTGATTGTTATATTTATTAATGCGTTGCATTTTTAAACACTTTGTTCAGCAGTTTAACATTGTGACCTCTTGCTGAGGACAGGTTAAGTTACACGTACTTCCAAGCATAGAGCACTCATTTTAAAAAACCTTTTCAGTATTTTTATTATTATTAATTTCTTGACTTTTAACAAAAGGAGGACTATTGTATGTAAGATATGTTTTGTCTCTTATCTCAAGAATCTTAACTGATTATATAAATGTGCTATTAAGAGTTAAATTAGGTTAAATGTGTTTGTTTTTACAGTGTAACCAGCCCAAGTTATTTACTTCAGCTGCTTTATACCGTCACAAGTTTGGTCAGAAGTTATAAATATTTTAATAATATTTAACAATTAAAATGCACAGTACAACATTCACAAATATGATATTTGTAAATAAACTCATTTTATTTCTGACAAACAGGGAAAATAAAGTTGCTAGATTACGCCTGCAGCGCAAACAAATTAGAAATGGGGTAATGTTGTAATATTTCAATGTTTTTTTCTATTACAATGTAATATTACAACTTAAATTGCACATACTTACTATACAGTAAGTCTATACTACACTATACTACTTATTCAGTATTTCTTTTATGCTTTTATTTTATGAGAACAAGTTTTCACAACAAGAACGGCTATATTTTAACAAAATATTGACTACATTTAAAGGATAGGTTTTGGAACAGGGCTACAGTTTTGTTTTTGTCTCAGTTTATGATATAATGAAAGCTTTATTATTTCAGATGTAATTTTATCTAGGGATTTAAGGCCTTCTGTGTTTGTCTTGGGCTTTCCCACACTCACTCAAACCCCTGCTCTTTGTTTTTTTTTATTTTGGTGGATCGATGGTAATGTTGTTCCACTGAGGATTTCTGAACTGACTGCTTTCATTTAATGACATTTAACTCAGTGCCCCCTTTTTTAAGGGTGAGACACTTTTTAAATGTTAAAAGTGCCGCCATCAATCTTCCAACCACAGAAAAGTGTCAGGCCAGTACTTAGCCTTGCACTCTTCACTTTTTGTTGGCAACAACCCACTCAGTTTAATTGAAAATTCTTTCCATAACTTGACACTCAGATTACAATGGGTCAGAAGTTTTTTCCCCTAACTGCCATCCACACACATTTAAATTATCCACATTTCATATGTAATCATGACCTGTGCCTTTCAAAAAAGCTTTCAGCAGTTACCAACAGAACATTTACCTGCAAGCAGAAAATTGTAGAAGATGACTTTAGATAGAAATAGAATAAGATGGTAAAACTGCAGAAATTTGGAGGGGCTTAGTGTCATTCGTCAGGTATGATGTGTTTAAACAATAAATAAATTACAAATGATAAAAATCCATTTATAAAAATTGATAGTTTCAACCTTGAATTCTGAATTTGTCAACCTTGGGACACACTTGCTCGTGGCCCAAGTGAAACCTCAGATACCAAACTTCCACCCACCCTATTGCGCACTTCTTTGGGTTGGCCGTGAGCCCCGCCCATCGCGGCGATCTCAGCACAGCTCTCAGCTGTTGCATATGCCGCTGCCAGTCATTACTACAGATATTAATATAATCTAAATATGGAGTGGCATAAGCTGTATGAGATCTGAGGATTTTGTCCATGAGACGCTGGAAAGGGGCTGGGGCCCCGAACAAACTGAATGGAAGGGTCACAAATTTGTGTAAGCCGAATGGTGTGGACAAAGCTATTCTTTCTCAGGAGATTGGAATTAAAGGGATCTGCCAATAACCCTTTGTTAAGTCCAGTGTAGAATAAAAAGGTTGAGCCTCGCCCAAACGATTGAGCAATTTGTCAATCCAATGCATTGGGTATATGTCAAATTTGGACACCATGTTCACTTTGCAATAGTCAGCACAGAACCGGACCGATCCGTCACTCTTAGGCACCATAACCACCAGGCTGGCCCAATCACTATGCGACTCTTTAACACTCACTATTACACCCATATCAAGCATAGCCTCTAATTCTTCCTTAACAACCTTTTTTGTGTTCAGGAAGGCTATAGGGCTGGCTATGAATCACCACCCCTCGATAAGGTGTTCTATGAGGTTCGTGCAACCAGGAAGTGGTGAGAACATGTCCGCAAATTCCATTTGCAACCTGGCCACGTCTGTCAGTTGCAATGGTGAGAGGTGGTCTCCACAAGGGGCCGGAGAGAATTAATTTGGTTTGAGCATCACTTCTAGCCCGAGTTCCACCCTCTCGGGGACTGCCATCACTAGAGCCAGAGGGACTGCCTCCCTCCATGCTTTTAGTAAGTTGAGATTGTAAACTTGACGTGCCCCACCCCTATCCGTTTGCTTAACCTCATAATTGAGACCTCTGATTCACTGTGTGACCTCAAAAGGGCCCTTGCCACTGTAATACAACAGTATTACAACAGTATAGTGGACAGTAATAAAAGCACTTTATCTCCCATGCCTGTCATTCAGCTGGCTTTGATTTTCCTGAGCTTGGAGCAAATTCTCATGTGTTAATCACCCCAAAGTGTGGAGTTTTGCTCTAAGATCAAGAACGTATTGGATTTCATTTTTACTGTTTGAAGGTCCCTCCTCCCAAGCTTCTTGTATGACATCGAGAATGCCATGCGGCCGACGTCTATACTGTAGCTCGAATGGGGAAAACCCTGTGGAGGCTTGTGGCACCTCTCGTACTGCAAATTCCCAAAATCAGTGGATGGGTGAAGCAGGAATTAACTGCGGCCTCTACTCTTATGCTTTTTTCCCCTGAATAGTATCTCAATGCTAACCCTAACCCCTTTTATGGTACACAATACACCCCTGACTGATTGGGAGATGCCTGCGGAGCAACAGTGATCTGGACCAGTGTCGCCACCACCATTGCCGACCACTAATCCTGGAAGTCACAGCTTCCCCGCAGCTCCAGCAGGCCGGCCCAGGCCTCCCTTCCTCACTCTTGGGTTCAGTCCCTCCAACCTGGGAAGGAGAGCGGATAGAGACAGGAGAAGAGTGAGACACAGGGCAGGACCCCTTAGTCCACAGAAAAGGTTTGAGTGGGGCTCCTCCCCACCTCCAGGGAGCTGGAACAGGACAGAAAGTGGAAGGGCGAGAGGGTAGTTTAGATGCAGGAGAGAGAGAGAGAGAGAGAGAGAGAGAGAGAAGAGAGGCATTGCCTCCCAGAAATGCTGCCATGTACAGTTCTGTCAGCTGGATGGCCTCTTCCAATGATGCCGGGTGGTGGCACTGGACCCACTCTGCCATCACACGAGGAAGCTGGGAGATGAACTTCTCCAGTACCTCCAGGTCAACGATGTCCATGGCGGCACAGGTCCCCTCAGCCAGAAAGCATCCTGTTGGGCAAAGGCAAACAGGCGGCCATGTCTCCAGAATCTCAAGGATCAGAACCACTGCCGATTTTGCTGCGGACTACAACCGACCTGCTGAAGGATGATTTTCTTCAGATCTGGGTAATTGAGGAGGCTGGCAACAAGAAGTTGTTGGGCTGTTAGCTGCGCCTTCCCGGAGAGTATCGGCTGCCGTCAATTGGTTGGGCTGCCACTTCCACACCTCTGCAGTCTCGAACAAGTAGAGGTAGGCCTCCGGATCGTCATTTGGCCTCAGCTTCATAAGGGTGATGGGGGAAGTGAGCTCTGTGGTGGGTTGCAGTGCCAGCCCCCTTTCTCTCCATCAGGCTCTGGAATACCTGCTGGTCCTCAGCTTCAGCATGGATCAAGCAAGAGTTGGAACCACTCTTCCTGCTCCAGGCATAACTCGATCAAATCAAATCAAATCAAATCACTTTATTGTCACACTACTGTGTACACGAGTGCAACAGTAGGTGAAAGTCTTGTGTGCAGTTCCGAGCAACATTGCAGTAATGACAGTGACAAGACATAAACCACTTTACAATAACAACATATTTACACAAAAAAATTTACATAACAAATGTACACATACTTACACAACAATTTACATAACAAATGTACACAATACACACAATGTAGAATACACATACACTAGATAAGGGTATAAATATATATATACACTAACTGACTTGGGAGAATATATTGACAGAGTGATGATTAATAAAGTGCAGTGCTGATTGATTAATTGCTGATTGTTGATCGTGAGAGATCATGTGTTCAAAAGTCTTATTGCTTGGGGGAAGAAGCTGTCATGTAGTCGGGTGGTGCGGGTCCTGATGCTGCGATACCGCCTGCCTGATGGAAGCAGTGAGAGCAGCCCATGACTCGGGTGGCTGGAGTCTCTGATGATCCTCCGAGCTTTATTCACACACCGTCTGTTATATATATCCTGGAGGGAGGGAAGCTCACCTCTGATGATGTTTCTGGCAGTTCGCACCACCCTTTGCAGGTCTTTGCGGTTGTGGGCGGTGCTATTGCCGTACCAAGCGGTGATGCAGCCAGTCAGGATGCTCTCTACGGTGCTGGTGTAGAACCGTGTGAGGATGTGGTGGTTCATTCCAAACTTCCTCAGCCGTCTCAGGAAGAAGAGGCGCTGGTGAGCCTTCTTCGCCACGGCCTCAGTGTGGACGGACCATGTGAGTTCCTCAGTAATGTGGACACCGAGGAACTTGAAGCTGCTGACTCTCTCCACCGGTGCTCCATTAATGGTGATGGGGCTGTGTTCTCTGTCTTTCTTCCTGAAGTCCACCACAAGCTCCTTGGTTTTACTGACGTTGAGGGAGAGGTTGTGCTCCTGACACCAGCGTGTCAGAGTGTGCACCTCCTCTCTGTAGGCTGTTTCATCATTGTCAGTGATCAGACCTACAACCGTCATATAGTCAGCAAACTTAATGATGGCATTGGAGCTATGTGTCGCCACACAGTCATGTGTGTACAGGGAATACAGGAGTGGGCTGAGAACACAGCCCTGTGGGGCTCCAGTGTTGAGGGTCAGTGATGAGGAGATGTTGCTGCCCATTCTAACCACCTGACGTCTGCCTGACAGGAAATCCAGGATCCAGCTGCACAGCGAGCTGTTTAAGCCCAGAGCCCGGAGTTTCTCATCAAGCTTGGAGGGCACTATGGTGTTGAATGCTGAGCTGTAGTCTACAAACAGCATTCTCACATATGTGTTCCTTTTTTCCAGGTGGGAGAGAGCAGTGTGTATTGTAGATGCAATGGCATCATCAGTGGAGCGGTTGTTGCGGTAGGCAAACTGCAATGGGTCCAAAGAGGTGGGCAGAACAGAGCAGATGTGATCTCTGATCAACCTCTCAAAGCATTTGCTGATGATGGGGGTGAGGGCAACAGGACGCCAGTCATTTAAGCAGGTGATTTTTGATTGCTTCGGTACAGGCACAATGGTTGATGTTTTGAAGCATGTGGGGACTACAGACAGGGATAGGGACAAGTTGAAAATGTCCGTAAAAACACCAGCCAGTTGGTTCGCGCATGCTCTGATGACGCGGCCCGGAATGCCGTCTGGACCCGCGGCTTTACGAACGTTCACCCGTCGGAAGGATCGGGTTACATCCGCAACAGAGACGGAGAGTGAACCAGCCTCTGTAGTATCGGCCGCGAGTGCTCTCTCCGTGAGGGCGGTGTTGTTGTCCTCGAAACGAGCATAAAATGTATTAAGCTCGTCCGGGAGAGAGACAACGGTGTTCATGGCGGAGTGAATGTGTTCATGGCGATGAAAGCTTGGTGCTGAGTCTGCTGGATGCTGGTGAGGGATTTGATGACTTTGCCCAGTGCTGAAGATTCCATAGCGTTGTGGCCCTCCAAAGTCCCGGATTTCAAGACCAGTTTACCAAGTTTTTGGGGCAATAGAGGGGCCAGGAGGCAACAAACCAGAGCAGGCAAGGTTTTTATTTCTTTTTGACTCAGGTTCTGGGTAACTTAATGCAGTCCATACACTCAATCAGGTAACAAATTAATACTTTTCTTGAACACACAGTCACATCATCAGTAAGCGTTAAGCTCATACTCTCTCTCCCTCTCTCCCCTTCTCTTGAGCTTGTGGCCTTTAAGACTCCCTTCACCATCACTATAATAAGAGACAGGTGTTAGAGATAATGACAACCCAGGTGATGAGCATTTTTTAAATACCATGCTTAAAGCCTAGTGTGAACACCCCTTTCCGCTTCAGGGTCCTGATCACCCTGTCGGGTTAATTTTGTGATAACAACCGACTGACTATACGTTATTATCACTTATTACACGGCTTTCTAGAATGCTCGATCTCTCCTGCTTCTCGGCACACCGAGCGATCTCTACAAGTATGCTAATAAAATAATTTCAACTCAAACCAATGTTTCATGTGTATTTATTTATTTATTTGGCAAGTAGTCTTGTAATATGATGGATAATGAGCAGTGTCATTATGTCATTTTTTTAAATGACAGTACTCCGTGCTAAGGATGGGTGATAGATTGTGTTGCCAGATTTCACAAGAGAAATAAGGTACAAGGGGCCTCTTTTATATAATGTAATTATGATGAAATTTGTTCCTAAATTCTATGGAATTGATCCTATGTCAAAAGTGAAGAACAAATCAGGAATTATACAGGCAGAAACTAATGTGAAAATGTTCTTATGTGTACGTAAACTGACAAGCATGCCTATGAACGTATGCTGTGCTCATGCTCTTGTTGTGGAAAAAAAAAAAAAAAATTAACCCACCATTATCACTGCGTAAGAGACACTCTGCACCAAACAGTCTTTTAAAAGAATTTATTCTTGCAAGAAGGACCCAGTCATTACACAGGAATAATCCGTGCCATGAGTGAGACAAGAATGGGAGGGCTGAGTTGTTTTTATACGTCTTTTCCCCAAGGTCTCCGACAAAAGCAGATCTTGCCCCTCTGCATTCATTAGATACAGGGGCATTCCTTTGCAATGACTATTACTGATCACTGAGTATTTAAAATTTCTACAACACTCTGGTGTGCCACTTGATTTTTTTTAGTTTTAGTGATGCAAATTGGAATAGTCAGTGACTGATTGATTATATTAAATATTAAATATGTCATGCTTATTTTTTAATCCCTTAAGGTTCACTTATGATGTTAGTAGAATTTTTAGCACAAAAAACAGTCATAATGTAGTAGTATTGCATGACCATTTTCAAACCTGTCTTTATCCCCTCTGTCTGAAATGCTTTGTTTAACCAGTAGTACAGCTTTAAGCAGGGATGGATTAATGCACAGGCTAACCTAGGGGCCTACAGTGGTAAAGGCCCTCTGCTGGTTGGATTGGTCAAAATTATTTTTTACTTTTAAACTGAATTCATTTCATATCATACTCATTTATTTCCCCCTATTAATTATTTCTAGTATTTCACTAACAACTAGGGGGAAATACATGGAACGCTACAGCAACATACGTCACTACTGGTCAAGTAGAAGTTTTAAAAATAGTCAATTAGCAATCTTTAACATCATTGGTGCAAATTCTCACAAATATCATTACAACCTGAATCCGAGTTAGCCAGGTGTAAAGATGTCGGAAAGAGAATTAAAGAGTGGAGCACAAAAGCAAAAAACTCAAAAGCTAAAAGAGGAGCAAGAAAAAGAACTCTTGCAAAAAATACAGAAATTAACAGGATATTTTAAATCATCCGTGGCTGCCGCCGGATTAAAGAATCAGCAGTCCAGGGGAGGGGAGAAAGCACTAATGGCTGCAGCTAGTTTGAGCTAGTTTGATCCTGACTCATCATCATTGCCATCTCCTCATCAGCTTCCCCGTCAATTACAGTTAATGTCATGTCCTTGAGTGTTCAAAGAGTGCCTGCTGCAGATCACGAGGAACCAGGTATATCAACAAAAATGCCACCATCCGTCACCACATCCACAGCTTCATCCACATGTCACCACCATATCCAAAATTCCAAAAGCACTGTTAAACAAGGTGACAGTAGTAAGGAGCCAGCCAATGTCCCTGCATTATCCACTTCAATATACAGCTCCGATCCAGCTGACTGCGGTCAAGTAAATGAACAAATGCAGACATATTGGGCAAATAAGGGCCTGGAATCATGCCAAAACCAAAATAGTAGTTTTATGGCAACAGAAAGAAAACATGCCAATGAGTTTGTCTCAAGGGAATGGCTGTTATGTATTATTTTTTTAAGGAAAACTTGTGCTATCGTACATTATTGTTACGATCCTCTGTTGTCTGCCTTGTGTTTTTTCCCTTGCCATCCCCAAAACTACACTTCCCATAATTCCCTCCTTGTGTCTGTGTTTCATTGGTTCATTGTTTAATTACCCTGTTATCAGTTCTAGTCTGTTATTGGTTTTAGTTTATTGTCTTGTTATCTTGTTTTGACTTTTGGTTTCCCATTGGCTTTCGTTTCCCCTTGGTTTTCTATTTAAGTCCTCATGTTTACCTTGTCCCTTGTTGGTTATTGTTTGGTAAATGTTCATGTTTTGTATCCCCTTCACCGTGTTCCTGCTCATGCCCTCCGTGGATGTTCCTGTTGTTTACACCTTTGTTTTCCCATCGTGGATGTTTTATTTGTTCCTGTTTTAAATGTTTGCTTCACTTCGTGCACTAACAATAAAAACTGCAATTAGATCCAACTCCTCGTCTGCCCTCTTTGCTACAGAATAACCAACCACTATGGATCTAGCAGCTTTCCTCATGGAACTAACTCAGGTAGACTTATCCATCCGTGAGTTCACGTATTTTTTTTCCAACGTGGCCATCCACTCCAGTCTGGATGACTCCACCCTGAAGATCCTGTATTGGGCCGGTGTACCCAAACGCCATCGGTGGGATTTTCCGGGGCCCGGAGATTACACCTGGCAGGAATATGTGGGGCTCTTCCTGGAGACATTCGCTGTGGAGGAACCGCCTCTCTCGATTCCGGGTTCGCTCCTGGGCATTCCAAGTCTGCCACGGCCAACGCGCTGTCGGCCTCATCCGTCCCAGAGCCAGCGCTGACAGCCTCGTCTGCTCGGAGGAGGAGGAGAAGAGGAAAGGCTTCTGCTCTCCAGTCCACGCCTGCCACGGCCAATGAGCCAACACCCACGCCTGCCACGGCCAACGAGCCAACTCCCACGCCTGCCACGGGCAACGAGCCAACGCCCATGCCTGCCACAGCCAACGAGCCGACGCCCATGACTAGCCATGGCCAACGCCCATGCCGGCCACGGCCCACGAGCTGGAAGTCTCGTCCGTCCCAGAGCCAGCGTTGCCAGCCTCATCCGTCCCAGAGCCAGCATTGCCGGCCTCATCCGTCCCAGAGCCAGCGGTGTCAGCCTCGTCTGACCTAGAGCCAGCATTGCCAGCCTCGTCCGTCCCAGAGCCAGCGTTGCCAACCTCGTCTGTCCCAGGGCCAGCGTTGCCAGTTTCGTCCATCCCAGAGCCAGAGCCAGCGCCTGTAGCCTCGACCGTCCCAGAGCCAGCGCCTGTAGCCTCAACCGTCCCAGAGCCAGCACCTGTAGCCTCGACCGTCCCAGAGCCAGAGCCAGCACCTGTAGCCTCGACCGTCCCAGAGCCAGCGCCTGTAGCCTCAATCGTCCGGAGGAGGAGGAGAAGAAAGTCTCCCAGGGCTCCGCCTCCCAGGGCTCCGCCCCTCGAACCTCCCAGGGCTCCGCCTCTCGAGCCTCCCAGAGCCCCGCCTCTTGAGCCGCCCAGGGCTCCGCCTCTCGAGCCTCCCAGATCTCAATCCCCCGAGCCTTCCACGTCTCCGTCACCCGAGCCTTCCACGCCTCAGTCACCTGTGCCTGACATGCTTCAGTCACCTGAGCCACCTCCTGAGCTTTCCACAGCTCCCGAGCTTTCCACGGCTCCACCTTCGGAACCTTCTACAGCTCTGCGTCCTGGGCCTTCCATAGCCCCATCTACCAAGGCTCTGCCACCTGAATCTTCCACGGCTCTGCCCCCAAAATCCTCCATGACTCTGCCTCCCTTGGCTTCGCCTTCTATGGCCACGCCTCCTGAGCCTTCCCTGGCTCTGCCCTTGGAGTCCTCCGTGTCACCGCCTTCCACGGCATCGCCTTCTACGGCCACGCCTCAAGAGCCTTCCACGCCTCAAGAGCCTTCCATGACTCCAGAGCCTTCCATGCCTCCAGAGCTTTCCACGGCTCCGCCTTCTACGTCCATGCCTCCAGAGCCTTCCACAGCTCTGCCTCAGAAGTCCGCCATGTCTCCGCCTCCCACGGCTTCGCCTCCCACGGCTCTGCCTGCTCCGCCTCCCACGGCTCCGCCTCCGGACCCTTCCACGGCTCCGCCTCCGGACCCTTCCAAGCCTCCAGAGCCTTCCACGTCTCCGCCCCCAGAGCCTACCTGGTCTCCGCCTTCCACGGCTCCGCCCTGGACTCCTTCTGGTCTCCGCCTTCCACGTCTCCGCCCCCAGAGCCTACCTGGTCTCCGCCTTCCACAGCTCCACCTCCAGAGGCCTCCTGGACTCCGCCTTCTATGGCTCCGCCCCCTGTACCTTTCTTGGATCCTCCTACAGAGCCTTCCGCGGCTCCGCCTGCTCCCCCTGAGACTCCTCCTATTCCTGACCCTGTCCTGTGGCCTCCTCCCAGGCCTCCTAACCCTGTCCTGTGGCCTCCTCCCAGGCCTTCTGACTCTGTCCTGTGGCCTTCCCCTAGGCCTTCTGACCCTGTCGCTGTCCTGTGGCCTTCTCCCCGGCCTCCCGACCTGTCACCTGTCCTGTGGTCTCCTCCCAGGCCTCCTGACCCTGTCCCTCCTGAGCCATTCCCTGTCCTGCGGCCACCTCCCAGGCCACCTGAACCTTTCCCTGTCCCGAGGCCGCCTCCCTGGCCCCCCAAACCTTTCCCTGTCCCGAGGCCGCCTCCCTGGCCTCCTGACCCTGTCCCTCTTGACCCGTCCCCTGTCCCGTGGCCGCCTCCCAGGCCTCCTGAGCCTTTCCCTGCCCTGAAGCTGCTCCCCGGCCCCCTGGACCTGTCCTGCGGCCACCTCATAGGCTCCCTTAAACCTGTCCCTGTCCTGTGGCCCCCGCCTCGGCCTTCTGACCCACTACCCGTGCTGTAATGTGTGTTGCAATTAGAAAAGGCGGGAAAATTCCCCTATTTAACCCAGCTGCCACTAGAGGAACGAGAAGATGGATGATGAGTGTTTGGAGCACATGGACAAGGTTACTAACGCTGCTCGAGCGCAACATACTCTGGCCTCCAATGTTTAGGAAGGAGAGTACATACTGCTCTTAGATCTAAAACAGATCTAAGTTTTAAATTTTTTTATTATTATTTTATGTAACCATGGTTTTATGCTCTCTGTTAAACACTTATTTATTTGCACATTTTGCACTCCTACAAAATAAATATATTTTTGGAACTTTTTCTCCAATGTGATTCTCCTCATGACTGCCTTGGTCCCTATCACAATCTCTCTCTCTCATGCATGATTACACAATGTGTGGGCACATTTGGAGTAAACATAACCTTATGTTGGCCGAATAATTTATCTTTATTTTCTTAGACCTTGGTGTGCCCAGAGAGAGCGCATGCACAGACCATGTCCTACAACTTTGAGAAGGAAATTTCAGGACATTTGTATTACATTTCCTCAGATCAGAATATATTATCACAGTAATCAATAAAATGTTGAAACACTTTTACATATCAACATCTATTAGGACAGATTAGGACATTGGTACTCAAGGTACTAAAGATGCACCATGTCCTGGGGGATGCTTCAAGATGGCGCCGAGTATGGCTGCTGCGTCGCGAGCTCCGTCAAAACACTGCAGTTTATTGTTTGTTTTGTTTACAGTTCTGTGTTTTTTTGTCTTGGATGTTGTCTGCCTTATTGTGTACGACAGACAAACGCTTTTGGACATTGGTTCGGCAATCACACACCGAAAACCGGACTTCACATTCCTCAATGCCGACCCGCGGTTTACAAACACGCCAGCGGAGCCCTTTGTTTGGGCTGCCCGGCCGCGGAAATGCAGAAGGAAAAGAGGAAAAAGAGCCGGCGTTCTCATCAGATTAAGACGTCACGCAAATCGCCCCCCGCTACCCAGTATACTACTGGCAAATGTTCAGTCTCTGGACAACAAGCTCTGCGAGCTGAGAGCGCGGATCTCTTTCCAACGAGAGACGAGAGAATGCTGTGTTATCTGTCTTACGGAAACCTGGATGTCCGCGGAAATTCCAGACTCGGCCATCGAACCCACGGGTTTCTCCGTGCACCGAGCGGACAGAGCGAAAGACCTCTCAGGTAAAAGCAGAGGTGGAGGTGTATGTTTTATGATCAACAAATCATGGTGTGATCAGAGGAATGTACATTTTATCAGGTCTTTCTGCTCTCCTGATCTGGAATTTCTCATGCTTCTGTGTCGACCATTCTGGCTACCGAGGGAATTCACAGCGGTCATTATCACTGCTGTGTACATCCCCCCACAAGCCGACACAGACCGGGCACTTAGGGAACTGTATGAGTGTATAAGTCAGCAGGAAACCGCGCACCCTGAGGCCGCGTTCATTGTTGCCGGGGACTTCAACAAAGCCTACTTTAAAACAATAGCACCAAAATACCACCAACACATCAACTTTAACACACGAGGGGACCGGGTTTTGGATCATTGCTATTCTCCTTTCCGGGATGGCTACAAATCCCTCCCCCGCCCACCATTTGGCAAATCCGACCACTCTTCCTTTCTGCTTCTGCCCGCTTACAGGCAGAAACTGAAACGGGAAGCACCCGCCCTCAGAATGATCCAGTGCTGGTCGGACCAATCAGACTCTGCGCTACAGGACTGTTTTGATCACGCGGACTGGGAGATGTTCCGGTCTGCCTCCGATGACGACATCGAGGTTTACGCTGATAGCGTAACGTGTTTCATCAGGAAGTGCGTAGAGGACGTTGTTCCGACAAAAAATATAAGGATCTACCCCAACCAGAAACCATGGGTTAACGGCGATGTTCGCGCGGCACTTACTGCGCGGACCACCGCTTTTAATTCCGGTAACGCGGAGGAGCGTAAAAAAGCTAGTTATGCTCTCCGTAACTCCATCCGTGCAGCCAAACGCCAGTACAGGCACAAAATTGAAGAACAGTTCAACACCACTGACTCCAGAAGTATGTGGCAGGGAATTAACACCATCACGGACTATAAACGGAATAAAAACTCCGCCATGAACACCGCTGCCTCTCTCCCGGACGAGCTTAATACATTTTATGCTCGTTTCGAGGACAACAACACCGCCCTCACGGAGAGAGCACTCGCGGCCGATACTACAGAGGCTGGTTCACTCTCCGTCTCTGTTGCGGATGTAACCCGATCCTTTCGACGGGTGAACATTCGTAAAGCCGCGGGTCCAGACGGCATTCCGGGCCGCGTCATCAGAGCATGCGCGAACCAACTGGCTGGTGTTTTTACGGACATTTTCAACTTGTCCCTATCCCTGTCTGTAGTCCCCACATGCTTCAAAACATCAACCATTGTGCCTGTACCGAAGCAATCAAAAATCACTTGCTTAAATGACTGGCGTCCTGTTGCCCTCACCCCCATCATCAGCAAATGCTTTGAGAGGTTGATCAGAGATCAGATCTGCTCTGTTCTGCCCACCTCTTTGGACCCATTGCAGTTTGCCTACCGCAACAACCGCTCCACTGATGATGCCATTGCATCTACAATACACACTGCTCTTTCCCACCTGGAAAAAAGGAACACATATGTGAGAATGCTGTTTGTAGACTACAGCTCAGCATTCAACACCATAATGCCCTCCAAGCTTGATGAGAAACTCCGGGCTCTGGGCTTAAACAGCTCGCTGTGCAGCTGGATCCTGGATTTCCTGTCAGGCAGACGTCAGGTGGTTAGAATGGGCAGCAACATCTCCTCATCACTGACCCTCAACACTGGAGCCCCGCAGGGCTGTGTTCTCAGCCCACTCCTGTATTCCCTTTACACACATGACTGTGTGGCGACACATAGCTCCAATGCCATCATTAAGTTTGCTGACGATACGACGGTTGTAGGTCTGATCACTGACAATGATGAAACAGCCTACAGAGAGGAGGTGCACACTCTGACACGCTGGTGTCAGGAGCACAACCTCTCCCTCAACGTCAGTAAAACCAAGGAGCTTGTGGTGGACTTCAGGAAGAAAGACAGAGAACACAGCCCCATCACCATTAATGGAGCACCGGTGGAGAGAGTCAGCAGCTTCAAGTTCCTCGGTGTCCACATTACTGAGGAACTCACATGGTCCGTCCACACTGAGGCCGTTGTGAAGAAGGCTCACCAGCGCCTCTTCTTCCTGAAACGGCTGAGGAAGTTTGGAATGAACCACCACATCCTCACACGGTTCTACATCAGCACCGTAGAGAGCATCCTGACTGGCTGCATCACCGCCTGGTACGGCAATAGCACCGCCCACAACTGCAAAGACCTGCAAAGGGTGGTGCGAACGGCCAGAAACATCATCGGAGGTGAGCTACCCTCCCTCCAGGATATATATAACAGACGGTGTGTGAATAAAGCTCGGAGGATCATCAGAGACTCCAGCCACCCGAGTCATGGGCTGCTTTCACTGCTTCCATCAGGCAGGCGGTATCGCAGCATCAGGACCCGCACCACCCGACTACATGACAGCTTCTTCTCACAAGCAATAAGACTTTTGAACACATGATCTCTCACGATCAACAATCAGCACTGCACTTTACTCTGTCAATATATTCTCCCAATTCAATTAGTGTTTATATATATTTATACCCTTATCTAGTGTATGTGTATTCTACATCGTGTGTATTGTGTACATTTGTTATGTAAATTGTTGTGTAAGTACGTGTACATTTGTTATGTAAATTGTTTTGTGTAAATATGTTGTTTATTGTAAAGTGGTTTATGTCTCGTCACTGTCATGACTGCAATGTTGCTCGGAACTGCACACAAGAATTTCACCTACTGTTGCACTCAAGTACACAGTAGTGTGACAATAAAGTGATTTGATTTGATTTTGATTTTGATTTGATTTGATTGCAGTAGCAAGAATAGCCTGTGGACTAATTTATGACTGTTTTGTTGCAGGAATCCTTAAACTATTACAAAGTGTGGAATATTGCCTTTCAAATTAATTGGCACTAACTTGAGAATAACTCATCTCTAAACATTTCCAGAAAGTCAAGGACACACCTCAACATAATTATCACTGCATTTGTACAAGAACAGTCATTCTACTTTGACAAAATTGGTTGATATTCATTATCCTAGCAGGGCTTTTGTCACATTGCAAGGGTAGATGCTTTTCCTGCAAGCTTTGAAATGTGGTTGCTATGTCAACATAATGACAAGTGGGGAAAAATGACTGTCAATGTTTTACTTAGGAAAAAAGGAGACTGGCCACAGAAGTGTTAATGGATGTTAAACAGTTTAATTCAAATCACCACGTCAGTGTTCACTTGCTTGGAATGTCATGAGTGGGCTAATTTAGAGTGTTGTCTAACTGGGCCCTAGCATTAGCCACTAAGAGAGGGATAAGACCATGGATTTGGGATTGTTAAACCTTGCATATCTTGTAATCCTGTTAAGTACTTGTTGTGATGTTCTGTAGATAATCCTGTCTGATTGTTACATATGTAAGTACACTTGGACTAGGGAGAAAAGTGTTGCTGTCCTTATGTGCACTTTTACACTGTGTCGGCTATTTGAGGTCCAGATACAATTAAATAAACACATAGGCCTACAGATTTAGTTATTAAATTATCTAGAATTTATTTGTGGGAGAGATTATGGGTATTGTGGTGTGCCCCACAGAACACGAAAGGAAAATATGTTCTAGTGATGCATTTTCAGAAAAGGTAAGCTGCTATTTCAGTCTTCTGACCTCAAAAAAACTGCACAACATTTTCCTCAGATAACCTATTGTAAGGAGTTATATTTTCCTTGGAGAGAGCTCCCCTTTAGCATTTACATTTATTTCAAAAGCTCACAGTGTTTGGCTCACTGGTGAAAACATTTACTAGAATTTAATTCTTGCAATTTATATTTTAGTTTTGTATATTGGGGCGGAATGATCTGCCCCTCTGTATCGTCATCGTCGTCCCACCTCTTAAGGCTGCCTTCAGCCAGGCTCAAGACAGGTGTTGGGCAGGAGAGTGAGAAGAGGTGCATATTTATGCGATGGGGTAAAGGTTGGGCCACCTTCTCCCTCACCTGCCGAGGGCCTAGGAAGACAGGCCACCAAGGATGCCTCTGCCCCTCGTGCCGTGGACCCTGGAGGGGAGTGTGTGCGGCTGACAGACCCAGCTCATGCTTGGACCTTTCCAAAGACACTAACCCACCCTACACGGAGCCCATTCTCACCGTGAGGATGCCAGATTCCCCTTTTGTTATGAGCACTATTTCCCCTTGGACACTTTATTATCCCCTTTTTGGACATTTTACTTGTATCATTATTTCCAATATATGCCTCTCTAAGGCTTGATGCCACACCCACTGTGTCTGTCTCTTGCTCACCCCGCCATGGTGGTGGAGAATGCAGGAACTTTTGTAGGCAGAGACAGTCCAGTTGGGCACCAATAGTGACGTCACATTTCCTCTCATTTGCCGGTTAGATGGAAAGCCTGGATTGGGATGAAGAAAACACGGGGATGGCCTCCCAGCTGCAGCAAAAGGGAAGTGGCACTTAATAAGCATTTACCATGTGGCTAGCTGAGACTGTCATATTAATTAATGTTTTTTCTCTGTTCCCACCCGGGTTAAAGTGAGAGGGAGAGCTGGCCCGGAGAGGTATCCCCCATATGTCCACTCCGACTGTAGGGCCTTGTTGAGGAAGTAGCATTCCAATGTGGGCAGCAAAAGTGTGCACCTCCATCTCTCAACTCCATGATTGGATACAATCGTGGGAGGAGGTGCTGATGGGGTGACGCTTAGGGGAGGGGGAGTGAGCCGCCCCTCCGGCTTGTCATCGTCACCCCACCTCTTAGGGCCTCCCTTCAGCCAGGCATGGGAGTTGGGCAGGAGAGCGAGAAGAGGTGCATAATTAATAAGCCTCGTTCTGACTGCGGTGGATGAAGCACACCTGATGTGAATAATGCTTCATCACCACTGTCTTTAAAATGCTGAGTGCACCTCTTCTCGGGGAGCCGGCTTCAAATCTCCATCTGTGTACACACTGGCATCCTCGCACACCCAGGACCAGAGCTAGGAGGGTAAGACTAGTTGATGTGCCACCGGACCCGCACTTCGGACCCCCCGAGCTGATTAGATGAGTCGCCGGGGGAGAACTGCACACATTGCAGCCGACAGGCTAGAGGCCAGGCCGCCTTCCCCTCTCACCTGCCATGGGCCTGGGAAGACCCGGCCCTCGCGCCATGGATCCTGGAAGGGAGCGTGTATGGCCAACGAACCCAGCTTGTGCCTGTGGCTTTCCAAAGACACTACCCTGCCCTTCATAGAGCCCCGTCTCACCACGAGAATGCCATATTCCCCTTTTGTTATGATCACTATTTCACCTTGTTCACTTTGTTATCCCCTTTATGAACAGTTTACTTTTATTATTATTTCCAATAATTGACTCTCTGAGGCTCGATGCCACACCCGCTGTGACTGTCTCTTGCTCACCCTGCCACAATATATAAAAATAAATGTATGTTGTTAGAGACAGTGGTATCTCTACATTAGGGCTGGTGGAGCTGAGCGAGCCCCACCAGATTTGGTGCTGTTGTGCAAAAGTGGCATAATCATAAATTCATCATCATTTCCAACACATTCTCACTGTAACGATCCACACCGTCTTTGGTTTGTGTACCTTTCATTTTTATTTTTTGGCACCTTTTATGTTCCATATTGTTCTTTGTACATGCACTCTTATTTTGAAATTCACTCATGTTCCTGTTTCCCAGTCTTGTCATGTCCTGTTTTCCCTCCATGTCTATGTGTCTGGTTTTCATTGGTTCATTGTTTAATTACTTTATTATCAGTTCTAGTTTTGTCATTGGTTTTAGTTAATTGCCTTATCTTGTTTTGAGTTCCGTTTTCCCATTGGCTTTTGTTTCCCCTTTGGTTTTGTATTTAAGCCCTCATGTTCACCTTGTCCTTTGTCGGTTATTGTTTGATGTTTGATGTATGTTGCATGTGTCTCCTGCCCTTGTCCGTGTTTCTGCCTGAGCCCTCCTTGGAAGATTCCCAGTGGTCATATCCTGTGTTTTTACCTTTGTTTTCCCATTGTGGACGTTTTATTTGTTCCTGTTTTCATACTCCGCTTAACTTGGTGTTATTTTCAATAAAAGCTGCAACTGGATCCTCACTCCTCGTCTGCCCGCTTCGTTACAGAATAACCGACCCCCAATGGATCCAGCAGCCCTCACTTCCCAGCAGGCGAATTACCTGCTTCTCGGCCTCAGACAAGGGGACTGGCCGATAGAGGTCCACGTCAGTGAGTTTCTGGAGCTGGCAAATTCTTCGGATTTCCCGGACTTTAGCTTGGTGGTATTCTTCAGGGCCAATCTCAACAGTTCGCTAAGGGAGCGGTTGCCTCCAGCGACCCCGCGTTGGACGCTCCAGGACTTCTTGGAGGAGACCCTAAAGATCTGTGGCTCGCCTTTCACTGTGGGTGTTGCAGAGGAGGACGCTATCTCTCCTCCCACAGTGGTCACCTCCCAGCCTTCCATGACTCGTTCCCCCACGCCTGCCACGGCCAACGTGCCCCCAGCCTTGTCTGTCCCAGGGCCAGCGTTGACAGCCCCGTCCACCAGGAGGAGGAGGAGAAGAGGGAAGGCTTCCGCTCTTCAGACTCCGCCTGCCACGGCCAACGAGCCAACGCCCACGCCTGCCAAGGCCAACGCGTTGCCAGCCTCGTCCGTCCCAGCGCCAGCGTTGCCAGCCTCGTCCGTCCCAGTGCCAGCGTTGCCAGCCTCGTCTGCCAGGAAGAGGAGGAGAAGAGGAAGGGCTTCCGCTCACCAGTCTCCGCCTTCCACGGCTCCGTCCTCCGAGCCAGAGCCAGCGCCTGTAGCCTCGACCGTCCAAGAGCCAGAGCCAGCGCCTGTAGCCTCGACCGTCCAAGAGCCAGAGCCAGCGCCTGTAGCCTCCAGAGCCACCCAGCGCTCCGCCTCCAGAGCCTTCCACGCCTCTGTCACCAGAGCCTTCCACGCCTCTGTCACCAGAGCCTTCCACGCCTCCATCACCAGAGCCTTCCACGCCTCCGTCACCTGAGCCTCCCAGGTCACCGCCTCTGAAGACTGCCTTGGCTCTGCCTCCCACAGCTCTGCCTGCGCCTTCTCCGCCTTCCACAGCTCTGCCTTCCACGGCTCTGCCTGCTCCGCCTTCTACGGCTCTGCCCCAGAGGGCCTTCATGGTTCCGCCTTCCACGGCACTGCCTGCTCCGCCTTCTACGGCTCCGCCCCAGAGGGCCTTCATGGTTCGGAACTTGTTTTGAGTTCCGTTTTCCCATTGGCTTTTGTTTCCCCTTTGGTTTTGTATTTAAGCCCTCATGTTCACCTTGTCCTTTGTCGGTTATTGTTTGATGTTTGATGTATGTTGCATGTGTCTCCTGCCCTCGTCCGTGTTTCTGCCTGAGCCCTCCTTGGAAGATTCCCAGTGGTCATATCCTGTGTTTTTACCTTTGTTTTCCCATTGTGGACGTTTTATTTGTTCCTGTTTTCATACTCCGCTTAACTTGGTGTTATTTTCAATAAAAGCTGCAACTGGATCCTCACTCCTCGTCTGCCCGCTTCGTCACACTCACACCCAACTCGTCACATATTGACGCTTTTGACAGGACCCCTTGGCGTCACATTTTAACGCCCTGGGTATACCTTTGGCGTCATTTTTCGACACACCCGCCACACCCGCTATGGGAGGTATCTGTGGGAGGTTGATTTTGCATAGGAACTGTGGGCCGGTTTGCATGAGAGAGAAAGCAACCTGTATTCTGGTCCGCACTTGTTCAGGAAGTTTTTAACTATTCAAGCATGATGACATCATCAGTTGCATCCAATAAAAACACACGTGAATCACCCTAACCCGCAACAACATCCCTGTGGTCACACATTTATAAACACACACACACACACACACACACACAAATATATATATATATATATATATATATATATATATAGAGAGAGAGAGAGAGAGAGAGAGAGAGAGAGAGAGAGAGAGAGAGAGATTTCTAACATACATACATATACAGTATATCTCCGTGCACCATTCTTGAAATGGGTTGTATCTCCATCTTCTCATTGGCATCGCCAGCAGGTGGGTGTGTCTTTAAGACCAAGCCTATACAGTCTAGAGGGGGTCCATTAGAATTTATGTAAAATCTTGAATTGCACAAGGCACACCCTTGCCTCTCTAGATGCAGACTTGATGCTTTTTAGAATCCTAGCCCACATTACCTCCTCCAATACCAAACTTAAATCTTTCTCCCATAATCACTTGAAAGAATTTAAAGCTCTGTACCCCAGACACTTAGCAGGGAGTAATACACCGATGCCTCATGATCTTTTCCAACAGTAATCACCACTCCCAGAGTATCTGCCGCTTTAGGGGGTGTATGCAACTCCCAAAAATAGTACAGAGCAGATGGCACAGATGTAAATACCTAAAGAACTGAGATCTGGGAATCCCAAAATGTTGAACCAAATTTTCAAAGAATCTCAACATTCCTCTCTTATGTAGGTCACTGAGATTAGTAACATCCATCACAATCCACTCTGACCAGCAGGGTGCTTAGTTTTGGGTTCAGCCATATGCTTGAGGCAACATTTAAATAAATGTCTTAATTAAACATGCTGGACACTTTTGTCCATAGTGCAAAAGCAAGATAACGGGGTATAACTTCTCCAATTAGTTTGATAGAAAGGCTTTGCAATGGCGAAATTAGGGCAAAAGCTTCCTGTTCAACACAAAACCAGGGAGGGGCTCTCTCAGGTGGAAGTGACCAATGAACAAAATGTCTAAGACTGAATGCATGATAATAAAATTAAATCTTGGGTAGGCCTAGCCCAACTTTGTCAATGGCCTATGCAATTTACTGAAATGTAATCTGGGACATTTACCATTCCAAATAAAGGACTTCACTATGCTATCAAATTGCTTGAAATAAGAGAGGGGGACATCTATAGGGAGAGACTGTAGCTGGTAGTTGAATTTTGGAATACAATTCATTTTAATAACATTAACCTTCCCACCTGCCCACATTACTGAAAACATTTGTATTAACTGGTCAAAATGAACTAATTAAATCACAAATCTGCTGGGAATAAAAAACCCAACTACTTAATGTCCTGTTTGGGGCACTGGAAGGCACCCGGCTGAAAAGTCTTTACCAGGCAATACACTGTCAGAGCCAAAGCTTCGGATTTAAACCAATGAACTCTGTATCCTGATAATTTAGAAAAGGAATTAATAATTCTGTGGAGGCAAGGCATAGATCTAGTAGGGTAATAAAATGTCATCTTTGTTAAGCAAAAGCTTATGCACCACAACTCCTGCCACCACCCCTGGAAATCATCCTGTCTTATCACAGATGCTAATGGTTCTAGGCAATAATGGGGAAAGAAGGCAACTTTGCCGGTTGTCCCTATCCATAGTAAAATAATTTGATATTAATCTATTTGTTTGTACTGCCACTACCGGGTGTCTATAAAGTAACTTTCCAACCAATAAAAGTATACTCGAACCTGTACAATTCCAAAATCTTAATCCCATTCTACCATAACAAACACCTTTTCATTGTCAAGTGAGATGACAGCGATCGGAGTCTGATCATTCACCACCTACCACATGATATTGATGAAAAGGCTAATGTTATCAGAAGAGCTACGGCCCTGAATAAACCCCTCCTGATCTATATGTATAAGAGGTGTCATAACTTTACTTAATCGGTTAGCCAAAATGTTTGACAATATTTTAACGTCTAAATGGATCAGGGAAATTGGACGGTAACTCTTACACTCGCTGAGATCTTTGTCCTTTTTAAGAATCAGACTAATCTGGGCTTGCGTCATGGTTGGCAGAAGCTTTCCATTCTTTAATTATTCCATATAAACTTTTAGCAAAAGTGGAGCCAATTCTATAGCATAAGATATAAAGAACTCAGTGGCAAAGCTGTCTGGCCCCGGAGACTGGACTGTAGGCTTAATTACCTCGCCAAGCTCCTCCAAGTTTATCTCGGAATCAAGACAATTTTTTGCTCAGCCATAAGTTTAGGAAGTTCTAATGGTTCCACAAAGTTTCTAATATCCTCAACAGTAGACAAAGATGTGGAACTATAGAGATCAAGATAGAATTTGTTAAAAGAATTATTAATATCAATGGCTAAGGTAAATATTTCACCACCAGCAGATTTCACTGAGGGAATGGTAGAAAAAGACTCTCTCTGTTTTATATATCTAGCCAGATGTTTTCCTGCATTGTACCCCAACTCTATGACTGCATTGCCCTGAATAGCCAAAACTCTATAGTATTATATCTGTATTTCAATCAGGTCAATTCTCTGAGGTCATCAGATGACATTCAGCGTTTCAGCTCTTCCTCTGCACTTTTAATATTCCCTTCCAACTGTATGAGTTCTTGTACCTTGAATTTTTTGGTAAATGAGGCATACTGTAGAAGCACCTTAAGTGCCTCCCAAGCCATGCAAACAGAGCATACTGAGGACCAGTTGATCTCCATATAAACATGGATTTCAGCCTTTAACATTTGTTGGAATTCAGTGGCAACACCGCTAAACTCACCAGGGCAAGACAAAAATGTTTCCAATTGAACAATCAACAACAGATGAAATGAGGGACTTAGTTATATATAAAAAAATTATATTCTAGAATAAATCTTATGGACTGATGAAAAAATGTTATAGTACCTACCAGATGGGTTCAAATGTCTCCAAATATATGTAAGACCAAGATTTTTACACATCCTCTGACGTGTCAATGTTAGCCAAAATAAGACTTTGCCTCTTAATTTCTGCTAAAACAATAATGACTCCTAATTTATCTTTAATCTTTTTGAGACTTATCAGTGTATTACTCTTCTGCTTTTACTTGTGCCAGCAATAAAGAAAACATGTCCTCCCCATTTCTTCCCAAATTTTTCAGCTTCCTGTGGGGAAAGATGCGTTTCTTGAAGAAACACTATATCATATTTCTTACGCTTAAGGAGAAAAATAACCTTCCTTCTTTTTATGGGGAGCCCCAGCCCATTCACATTCCACGTGGAGAGAGGCAATCCACTCATATTGACATTTGACATTTTGACATTTGAGAAAAAACACGCCTCGTGGAACACAAGATCTTTATCGGATGATCTCAGAAATTAGGCTAGAATTGATCTGGGCCTGTCTCACTCAGCAGATCGCCAAGCCGGAACACTGTGAGCTCGCTCAATTTCCATATTATGGCCTGTTATGTCAAGCAGATTCAGTAAGAGCCCGTCCAGGAATTTCACCATATCCTGACCCTCTTCTGCCTCAGGAATTCTGATAATTCAGACATTATTCTGCCGGCTATGATTCTCCATGTCCTTCAACTTCTCCCAGACATGCTCCAAATCCACCTTGGTTGCTAGTGGATTAGCAGCTAATTCCTTCCCCGAAGACTCCAGATTATCAATCCGTTTCTTGACATCCTCCACTTTTGTAACCACCTCAGAGGAAAGTTCAACATTTCTCACAGACTTTCCCTAATGTCTCAGACCAAATCGGCTCCCGGGCCTGCAGCCTGCTGCTCGGGGGTGTCAACTTAAACACGTAAGTGTCTTTTAATGTCTCCATAGCCCAAGGATTTTTTATTCTTTGACATATTGTCCTCCTAGAACAGTTATGGAACAGAGTGTATCGAATCTCACCAGTTTATGTCATTAAAATTTTTAAAACTACAAAAGTGAGTAGAGCTTGCTGTTCACACGTCCAAACCTCAAATGGCATCACGTGACTTGCCCAATAATTTTTAATCATTCTCTAGCTCACAAAGTGAAGTAAGATTTAAGGGTGATCAAATGCAACAGTTTTAATTAATTGCCAGTCATTGGATCCCTTCATAAACATATTAGCAGCGACAAGTACATACAGAGCAAGGGATGAGTCATATAAATTAACTTATTTTAACCATTTTATTACCATTCAATTAAAATCTTATTTCATTCCATACCCTTGAAAAGTGGGACATTCAGAGTAAAGAGACAGATTTCCTTCTATCATTGTCAGTACGGAACATCAGATAACTCTGGAAGGAGTTCATTAACCAAATGGCTATAACTCTCTACCTTGTTGATGTTCAGAATATAGACCTTTTATGTCACCCCTTTTATAGTCAACCAGCCAACCGTGTTCAGGGTTTGGGGAATGAAGGCAGAGCAAATGCATAGTGTGACATCTGATCACAGTGATTTTTAAAAGGGCTATTGATTTAATAGATCCATTTATAGCCATATTAAACTCTAATGTTGGAGGCAAAGGCTTGACCTTGAGAAAACCTTGTGGGGGTGGTGGTGCTACACATCCCTTCCCAGTGGCTGAACTGCTTTAAACGATCAGCGGAGCACGTGTGCAATTAAAACAGTCCTGCTCTAGACAAATTATAGTGGAACAGGTTCCGATGTGACACAGACTGGGCAATTTCTTTTATTTTTTAAATTGGAGGTGCCAGAACTCCGTGCAGAGGTGCCGGAACCAGTGCCGTTGCTAGAACATATACCAAAACAATGTTCACACCACTTTCAAGACAACCAAATCAGTACTTATAATAGAAATAGATCATATATTGTAATAAAATATGTCAGAACATCAAACCATGATACAAAAAAGAAAGCCTACAACAACTGCAATAAATTAATAAACAACACCATAGCCCATTTGCATTTATGTAAGCCTATACACTTTGTAAACATGAAGGCACATCAAAAGATCTTCAATTTCCACAACACAGTTATAAAAACAACACCAATTACAACACCACAGAATGACAAAATTTGATAGATTCCTCAAAACTGAAAATTTATTTTACATATGTCAATTGAAGCGCCTAGTGTTAATCAAGTCTTCACCGCAGTTAGTACGCATGGCATTGCCTGTAATAAAGCCTCAATAGCTCTATCTTGTCATTGTCCTTTTGTCCTGTTGTATCTTGAATCAAATAGTGGTGTAAATTCTTATTCACTGTGCGCTGCCGTTTTGAGGGTGCTGGAGTAGCATTCGAATCAGTGACTGTTTTACATAGCTCTGTGAACTCGGCCTCGCAGCGGAGTTTACTCATACACTCAGTAGCACTCACAACTAGTTCCAATCACTAATATATATATAGAACTGGATCACTGACGCAACGGTAAACTGCCAGCAGGTGACGAAGCCACCTGAGGTGTTCGAGCGACTATCTTGTTATGCTCAATCTGTCAACTGTGAGCTGTTTTACAGTCTCCGACCTGTGGATATGACAGTTGCATTTTGCCCTCTTGTGACAGTCATGTTTAATGTTTAATTTGCTTGTTGTGGATAAAATTCATGACAAGGTTAAAGATATGCGGATCGTGATGTCAGAGCATCACCTGCCCCGGTGTAAAGCTTATCAGTACAGTACAATGATCATAAAAAGAAGAGGCAAAACTGTCCACTAGTTGTAATGTTAGTAGAAAAATATGTAATATTTGCTTGTTTTGGGTGACAACACTTCCTTTCCCTCTGAGGGTCCTTAAAGTCAAGCCAGGGTTTGTAATTCACCTAAAATGCCAGGGATTTGCCTCTTTTCATATTGAAGCACTTTCTGTAGTCATACATGGGTACAGTCATACATTTTAACCAGCTTTGCTTGTCTCCCTCATTCTCAGCACCCACTGCATGTGTGATAGAGGGAGAGCGTGCACTCTTATTTGTCAGGGTTCAGCCACTTCTGTTGGTATTGTTTTTAATGTCTTTGTGTCTGAACTCTAACACTCATGTTAAGTGTCTTGTCTAGTCTGTGTCTTGTGTGAGAATACATGGCTCACCTTTTTTTGGCATTGTCATGTGTGTTATTGTCTTGCCCTCTTTGTTAACCTGTTTGGTTTCTCTCCCTATTTAGTCTCCTAGTGTGCTCTGTCCTGTGCGAGTTTGTCTTGTAACCTCACCAGTCTGTTTCTGTCAGACCTGTTCCTTCTGTTATTTTTTTATTTAATACATTCCAGACTTTATATAAATAAATAATTACATGTGTGGGGCATTTGTGTTGTAGGGATGTACAGGCAGATTACAGATATAAAATCGGTGATTGAATGCCTAATGTATACTTATTGAAATTAGATGATTTTCTATTAAGTCAACTGGCATTCTGGTATGTTTGGGTATAGCAATATGGTGATGCAGTGGCGTCACTATTTTGACATCATCAGCAATTCAGTTCTGTATTATATATCAGTGGTTCCAACCCAGCCAACAGGTCTATATGCTCACCCTGCAAAAGCTTGTTAGGGCCATCAAGTAACATCAATACCTTTTCCAAAATGTGTGCAATGAACTTAAAAAGCATGTTCAAAAATTTCCCTCAAAAGCACAATGGCCTGCATCCTCACCTCAGCACCATATGTCGACTCTGCTTAAATCTCTGAAAGCAAGGAAGTGATCTCCATATAAAACCTAATGATCGCAGACAGGGTTGATAAATGTCCAGTCCAAATTTGCTCAAGCATTTTCTTTAATTGCTCACCTTTGTACTGTGCTGAAACAGTTGGCTTCCAAAAGAATTTGTACTGGGTGCAACAGACATCAATAAAATCAGTGACTGCTTTCTCTGTTCACAACCACCAGGTACAGTTGGTGGTTCAAGCCATGAACATGTGGGATTTCTCTCCCCAGTTTCTATTGTAGTAGCCACTGCAAGCCACCGCAGTCTGTGTGCTCAGTCCGGCTTTTGTCAACTCTTCAATAATTTAGTCTGCCAGCATGTTTGGCATCACCGGTATCCGCTGTGGGTACTGTAAGAAGATGTATCATGATAGATACAGTATGTTCTCGCATTCAGTAGCGTCCCATATCCCATTGATTTTAATAGTATACCATGAATTTCCCACCTCTTGTACAATGGCATCAGTCATGACGTTACTCATAATAAAGAGCAATTAATTTTGCATGTCTGGACTATTGTAGCTTGCATTACGGGGGATATGTTTTATTTTTTCAGCCAACTGGGGGTCCTTCTTGATGGTATAATTTAATAGAGAGAGAGAATGACCACTGCTCCCCTCTGCCATTTCATCAAAGGCATCACGGCTCCCTCTGAAGGGTAATTGATTTTCGGCAAGAAATCCCACAGCATCAATAAGAGCAGACGAGTAATAACAGTTTATGCTAAGTTGATCAGAATTAAGGAGTGTGGAAATCTCCTTAACATTATCTATGCACACCTGGTGTTCTTTCCATCTTGCCTGACAGAACATGTGTGTTTGTGGAACCCCTTGCCTTTTTCAGCGGTGTGTTTCCAGTTCCTGCAGCCTTTCATTTTGAATGTCAAGTCTACTGGGGCATGAGCACTATTGATCATTCTAAATGAATAGCAGAATGCAGCAACAGCTTTGACACTGTATTCAAGCCAGTCACGTGTCTGTCACTATGAAAACTTAAAAGGACAGCTTTTATTACTTTATAGGTGACCAGGGTATCGCTGTAAAATGATCCGTTTTTGCCAATCATCTCCAGGATCATCGAGGGCTGCAATTTTGGCCAACTAGCAGCGGCGCTATTGCTAGTACTGGCGAGAGCATGCCCACCTACAGTTCTGTCAACTTCACCAATGTTGATGATGCCTTGTGTCTCCTTAGCCCTCTGATTGGTGTTGGTAGAAGTTTTTAATGACTCTTTAGACTGCAGCATGCACAAGAATCACGTGTTACGTAAGGTTACAGTAATAATAGCTGTTTTGTCTTAAATATGCAGTTTAATATTAAATGACAATGTGATTTTTTCCCTTGGTTATTGTTTCTTTTGATATATTCCTGTTCCTACTATTCTCAGTTGAAGAGCCTGTGTGCTCTTCTTAACGAACAATGGTTGATTCAAAGATTGATCTTTTGGGAGGGAGGGAACCTGCTCTCTAATGCTCACCCTTGGCAACAGGCCTGGATGGTTCCTCTCTAATTTAAACCCTGTACGTGACTAAGCAAGCACCGTTAGATCATGCTATTTGAATGTGGTTTACAAATCATAATTGGATTTAAGCAAATATCAGTGGTCTTCATTTAGCTTGTGAGAAGAATTTAAAATATATTTTTACTAATTTCAGCAGGAAGAGACCTTTTCACTTTGCAGCAATGATGACAATCTGATATGTGCAGGGGTTTGGTCACCTTCAATTGGCACATAATGAATAATAAGATAATTTTCATTTTTGGGTGAACTATTCCTTTAATAATAATAATGGTAAAAATTGTAATTTGTCACAAATATGCCAAATCTTTACTTCGCTATTACAGTAAAGTTGTTGACCCATAAATCAAATTATTGGTAGGCTACACTCTGAATGCTCTTTGCATCATCTCACTCATTGGTTCCTATAGCCCATATTTAGTCACAGAGCTCTGTTCAATGAGTCAGTGAGATTTAATCTGAGAAACACTTAAACCAATTAATTTGAGAATGAGTCCTTCAGACTAGTTGTGAATCGGTTGGACACATTCATTGAAAAAATCTGATATAAAAGAAGGATTTGTTCATAAATCATACATTGTTAGCAGTTACAGTGAAACTGACACTGGTCATGTTTTCATCCAAGTTACACATTTAATTTATGGAAAAAAGGAATATGGCAAAAGCAATTTTTCAGTAAAGCAGTGTTTCCATCCCATGTGTTAAAGAGAACAAAATAATCACTTTTGGGGAAACTGGTGCAAAATAGAAATAAAAATGGAAGTTGAAGCCAATGTTTCTCTTTTATTAAATGTAACATCTTACTTGGAGTTTAGAGCATGCTAAAAACACTCTGATAAACTTCTTGTTTGCTAGCGTTTAGCGGCAGATGCTTTATGTCTGGAAGCGAAAGTGTCACACAGTTCTGATAGGTAGTAGTAGGCAATCAATTTGATGGCAGGATTTAGTATTTCAGAATAACCTCAGCAACATTTGAGATGCTTTGTGATGATATTGATGATATTCTCTAAGCAAATTATGTATTCACATGACTTGTTGAGGCAAAGTCACATGACTTTTCTGTTGCATTTATCCACCGATTTCCTGAGCAACCACTGGGTGGTGCCATGATTATTCTAATTGCCTGTTTTCTGTTTCTGGTTTGGAGATGCAATGTAAAAACTACCAAAACAATCCAGCTGGAGAACAACAACCATTTAGGTTTTTTTTTTTTGTTTGTTTGTTTTAGTAAAAATTTATTTCAGGCTAAACGTGTACAGTTGTCGGCTGTCATTCAAATTAGTTACCAGCTAAGAATATATGCCAATGCAAGTGAAAACACTGGAGACTGATAATGTAAAACAGTCAAATGGTGGAACACTTCCATGTTCAGGAAAAAGGTGGCTATTGATATATTAATTTTATAAGAATAGATTTGATAAATGTGTTTCTATTCTAGTTTATGCACGTTTTCTAACTAAACATAAGATTTATCCACCTCAAGTTAATGTATACTAATGTATATTTGTATGCACATTTTGGAAACTTAATTTGCATCACAAAATATGGAAACTCAGCTACTGATTCAGTTGAATTGCACCACTAAGAGATCAGATACTCTTTTGTGTATGTTGTATAACATCAATTTCTGCCACCTGGTTGCACTGTTTCACCGCATATACAGTATGCCTATGTGGGAGCCAGTTCATTCCACTCCCTTACTTACCAATCACTCTGCTCAGTACATACATACACTATTTCATACTATACACTCAGTCTATCCCATATGACTCCAGATAACATGACATTTGCCTCTAATATCATGCTGGGATTTTTGTGAAACATCTTACATCATTTTGGGATCTTCATGTTGCACTCTACATCATTCTGAGATCTTGATTTGGAACAAAAAGCCAATTTAGCATTGATTGGCAGATCAATTAAAACAGTAGTTCTACACTTTCAGGAACCCATTCAAGAGTCTGGACACTGCTGTGAAGACCATACTAAGGACATCTTGCTATAGGATGTCACATCTGTCATAGTGTCTGCCAACATCAGTGGACGGTAGGATTAGATCTCACACAAGAGGAATCTAAAGTTCAGATTGCCGTTGTAGTTTGCTCAGTAGGTCAAAGGCCTGTTAAAGAATGTTTTAAAGAAGGATTGGAGGCTTTAGGTGTTGCCAAGGCAGGGGATTTTCCTTCCTTAACCTGATTAGCACCCTAGTGGAACTTTTCCATAGCTGAGCAGGGAAGAAAATCAAATGATCTGATATATATATATATATATATAAACTGTTACTCTAAAAATGTCAACTTAAAGTGAAGAAATGCACAGTCCTAAAATAATAATTCATTATTACACCACAGAACTATAAATCTCTTGCTTACCCAGGGCTGTAACATGATCACAAAGCTGTGAAAACTTTTCTTAATTATCTCGGTAGGAAATGAAACTTGAGATTAAAAAGCTTCCAGCCTCCACTAGATTTGCACAACAATATAAATTAATTATATGCGTAGCCTAAGGTAGAGACAAATGTCCCAAATCTCACTGCAATAGTTCTAAAAGTGATACAGTACGCATTGAATGTAATTTCACCCTAAATACTTTTGATAACAATGCATGTGTGGATGTACCTGTTTGGGTTGTTTTTTTATTACTCAAGGATGTCACGTTTCCTCTTCTCATTGGCTATAAACTTACACTATGCAAAGCAAAGCTTTTAGATATTTCTGAATGTGTTTTGTGTGGAGCCAGGGAATCATTTTACAGATTATTAAATGGATAGTTCACCCAAAAATGTTTACACAGCCCCATGTCTTTCCATTCTCGTTCCTGTCATTATTGTATAATTACTATTGACAGATTGGCTCCTCTTGCTATCAGATCTACAAAGACTCATCTATAGACATGTCTCACAGAGGAAAAACAGGAATGAAAGCCAATCTCTCATAGCCTGATAAGTCCAGTGCACTGTTCCACGAGAACCTCATCATTTATGTTTATCATTAAGTTATTATACTGTATTGATATTTGTTATAATGATATTTGTGCATAATGGCATGACAGTTTTTACTATGGTTTTTAAATGAAAATAATGAGCATTATTTACATTTATTTACTGTTTCATGCATGGTGCATCTGTTACATGGGTGGAATATCGTGATAAACAGATATTTTTGCCAAGCCAATACTTATAGTTTTGCATTGTCTGACATCTCTGCCTGCTTGATTAACAGAAATGCCCGATTGTGTGAATACAGTGTTACCTTCCCTTGTTTCAAGTGTGTTTACATGAACACCAATATGCTGATGAATACCAAAAATCAGCTAATTCAAGAAATAAGTGCGCTCATTGTCAGTGGATAATTCACTTTTTCTGTTTTTAATTGAATTTTGAGTAAACTTGTCAAATTTTTCATTTGACCTTATTAAACTGCATCATGTCTGTAATCATTAAATTGAAATTTACAGACTTTTTCCGCATTTTCTGTGCCTATTTATGTTAAATACTGTGGCTTTAAACAGGATCAAAATGTTAAACTGAGCTGAGAATACACTGATATTGGTAGATAAATGCATAATCAAATTATACAAAATATTAAACAAACAAACAAGAATCACGTGTTTAAATATCAGCATCAGCTATTGAAAAAACACATATCAGTTGACCACTAATTGAGTGGTCAAAGATTTAATGAATGGATGACATTACAGCTCACAGAGCATGTTGGTTCTGATTGGAGGTCAATGGAACACAACCAAGTGCTTAACATAGCTTAATGCCAGATTTCACATAGGATGTCTTAGTGGCCACATGCAGTCCTCTATTTGCACCAATATACTAAACTGACCATGTTGTCAGACAATTTTGCCTGATTCCCTGTTATTATTCCATTGCTTGGCAATTAATTCAACATCAAAATATTCACCACTTCATAATCAAACATTTTATGAAAATAAGTGCTAACTTGATGCCGAACATCCAAAAAATATATAAAATTCTTACTTTACTCTATTAGACAAAGTTTGTTTTAAAGAGTAAATGAGGGAACTGCAATTCCTCTTTTGTTTTGACATTAACTCTTTTTCAACTGACATTGAATGTTTAATAAAATCTCAAAAGGTGTTTCAAGTGACAATGACCTCAGTTTCATTATAAAGTATGCTGATTTATGGATTCTGCCCTGAAGCAAATCAGTCTGACTCTAGATGTTTTTTAATGAGTGTCATCTCAGACGGGGCTGGAGTGATGCTCTGCAAGGAACCCTCTCATGTGGGGTCAGTCATGCAAACACACATGTACACACAGAAATAACATGACATTAATTTAAAAGCCAATTACTTCAAAGGGTATGAGCAGATTTAACCATATTATTAATCTTTTGACAAATAGGTGCCACTTCCAATAAAAGTATTTGTTTTGTGTTTGGTTTTCTCCACTTTTCTACACAATTTGGAACGCCCAATTCCCAATGCGCTCTAAGTCCTCAAGGTGGCGTAGGACAAATCTCAGTTGCCTCCGCATCTGAGACCATCAATCCACGCATCTTATCACGTGGCTTGTTGAGTGCGTTACCGTGGAGACATAGCACATGTGGAGGACCACGCTATTATTTGTGGCATCGATGCACAACTCGCCACGTGCCACACCGAGAGCAAGAACCACACATTATAGTGACCATTAGGAGGTTACCCCATGTGACTTTACACTCCCTAGCCTCCCTGGGCCAATTTGGTTGCTTAGAAGACCTGGCTGGAGTCACTCAGTATGCCCTGGATTCGAACTCGCGGCTCCAGGGGTGGTAGTCAGCGTCAATACTCACTGAGCTACCCAGAAGCCCTACATACTTGCTTTTCTTTAGGCATGCTTCCAAGGTTACGAATCCAATAAATATGTCAAGGTGTTGACAAGATGTAACCTGTTTGGCATCCATGCTGTTACTTTGAAAAAAATGCATTTCAACTTGGAAAAATGCAAAAGAATGATAATTAAAGTCGGAATATCAACTTGGAACTTTGGGCAGAAAGCCACAGCTTCAATTTCACTGAGTTGCAGGAATTATGTCATGTAAACATTGCAGCACTCGGGAGGGTGACTTCACAGGAGACAGATCACGAGTGCTATGTTCCTATTGGTTATCAGAATCACGTCAGTACTCATTTGAATAAAGTATAACTTTTTTCAACTTTGTTACATTGGATGCTTTGTTGCGATGAATAGCACTGATAACTAATTAACCATTCCCAGCTTGTTTCAAAGTAAAACATGGTTGGTCAGTTTTTATGTTCAACATAGCCATAGTTAAAGAAATAAATCCTATTGCATGCTCCCTGCAAGGACGCTGTTGTCTGACAGACACTGGAATCAGATTAAACATTCTGTCGTTCTACAACATCCTAGTTCTCATATTTTATTCCTTCTTTTGTGTGAAACTGGAGATTGGATTGCCAAGATTGTCAAAATGACCTTCAACAGCAGCCTTGTTCTCAACATATTTTTTAAAATATTTGGATGCAATGTATATACAGTACATAGAGTGAATATAATGTATATTTCATGTATTTAAGTTCCTCCTTATTTTCAGACAATGATGTGATTGCATTGTTTGCCACTGCTCTGTTGTTTATCAATTAGAGATGCACAAATTTCTTGGGTACGCAAATTTGTCTTATTACTGTTTGAAGTTGTTATTGGTTTTTCTGAAATTATGCTGAATGGTTGCATAACAAAAGCAGATCCTCCATTAACAGAGCATGTCAGAATCAGAATAAGCTTGATTGCCAAGTATGCTTACACATACAATGATTTTGTCTTGATGAAAGGAGCTTCCAGTGCACAACAGTACAAAAACAATACAAAAACAGCAGCAAGATAATAATAAAAAATGTAAAAATTAAAAAATAATTATACACATACACACACAGACACACACATACATGCATACACATATGTAGTGCAAATCTAATACAAATCTGTTATCTGTTATTCACAGTGCAAAATACAAATCTGATATGTACAGAGCAATTTTTGTATTGAATTTTTTTCAAGAGGAAAGTTGAATGATGAAATGGCTGTTGGATGAATATAAAAAAGACTGAACTGTGTATTGCACATATTTATTGATCAAATGGGCAGTTTTAACTGTTCATAGCCTGAGGGAAAAAACTATTCCTGTACCTGACGGTTCTGGTGCTCAGAGCTCTTAAGTGTCAGCCAAAAGGCAACAGTTCAAAAAGGTAATGGGTAAGGTGATTGGGGTCTAGAGTGAATTTTCCAGATTTTTTCTATAGCTCTTGAAGGGGGGGGGGGGGGGGGGGGGGGGGTTAACCAATAATCCTCAAACGGTCCTTTGTAGTCTTCTGATGTCTGATTTCGTAGCTGAAAAAAAACATACAGTTATTGAAGTGCAGAGGACAGACTCGATGACTGCTGAGTAGAATTGAATCAGCAGCGCCTTTGGCAGGTTGAACTTCCTCATCTGGCAAAGGATGTACAATGGTCTTTTTCACAATGAAGTTAATGTGTGTCAAACACTTCAGGTCCTGTGAGATGGTAGTGCCCAGGAACCTGAATGACTCCACTGCTGCCATAGTGCTGTTTGGCAATGGTGTCATCTGCAAACATCAGGAGCTTGACAGAGGGGTCCTTGGCGATGCAGTCATTGGTGCAGAGGGAGAAGAGTAGTGGGGAGAGCACACATCCCTGGGGCCACCAGTGCTAATTGTACAGGTGCTGGAAGTGAGTTTCTCCTGTCTTGCAAGCTGCTGCCTTTCAATCAGAAAGCTGGTAATCCACTGACAGATAGACATGGGAACAGAGAGTTGGTGTAATTTATTCTGGACTATAGCTGTGATGATGGTGTTGAAAGCCAAACTGAATTCCACAAAAAGAATCTTTGCATATGTCCCTGGTCTGTCCAGATGTTGCAGGATATGATGCAATCACATGTTGACTGCATCATCCACAGAACTGTTTGCTTTGTAAGCAAATTGAAGGAGATCTAGAAAGGGTCCAGTGATGTATTTCAGGTAAACCAACACCAGTCTCTCAAAATGATTTCATGACCACAGACTTCAGGGCGACAGGTCTGTAGTCATTATGTCTTATGATTTTTGGTTTCTTTGAGACAGGAATAATGATTGAGCGTTTGAAGCAGCATGGGACTCCACACAGCTCCAGTGATCTATTGAAGATCTGTGTGAAGATGGGGGCCAACTGGTTAGCACAGGATTGAAGACACACTGGTGAGACGCCATCTGAGCCTGAAGCTATCCTTGTCTTTTGTTTACAAAAGACTGGCTCACATCTTTGGAGATACTTAAAGGAGGACACGGGGAATCAGGTTCCTTCACTCAGGTGAGCAGGCTTTTATTATAAGGCTCGGCTTGATTGGGCGCCACAATATGCCAGCTTCTCAAAACTTCAGCTTCACAGTAAATTAACAATAAATTTTGGATTCTCAATAGACTTCAGCTTCACAGTAACTTTATAGATTAATAATAAGCTTCAGATTCAGACTCTCTCTCTTGTCTGCTGACGGTGTGGATCTTTTATGCCGCTCTCCCCGTGCTCACTGAAATTAGAGACAGGTGTTAGACATAATTTAGCTCAGATGCAAGCGCCCTTACTGGTCTCTCTCTTCGGATGGACACTTGACCATGCCCCCGCTACCACATATCCCCACCGCCCGACTCAGGCCAGGGAGGCATCCGGACTGCCTACCACTCCCCCCATTTCTGGAAAGGAAATCGGCGACAGCCAAGGACCACCTTCAACTTAAACGGCTGAAGAGCCAGATACCAATGAGTAATCTGCACGTTGGTGTCTTTCATGCTGTGGAGCCATTGGAGTGGGGCATGATCTGAGCAGAGGGTGAAGGCCCGCCCCAGCAGGTAGTATTGGAGAGTGAAGACTACTGTACTTAGTTTCCCTCAATGATAGCTTGCATACACCACTGGGCGCTCCTCCCACCACAGGCCCGAGCTCCGTCCTCTCCGGAATTACCTTGGCCAACGTCACAGGGACCTCCTCCCTCCACAAATTCAGGAGGTTGAGGCGGTATATTTGATGTGTGCCCCATCTATTGGTTCATTTAACCTCATAATCGAGATCCCCCACTCGTTGTGTGGCCTCAAAGGGTCCTTGCCACTTGCAGAGTAATTTAGAGGTTGATGTTGAGAGTAATACAAGTACTTTATCTCCCGGTGCAAATTCCCTTAGCCGAGTTCCCCTGTCATACAGTCAGTGCTGCCGTTCTTGAAATTGGAGCAAATTCTCCTGTGTTAGTTGCCCCAAAGTTTGGAGTTATGCTCTAGGATCAAGGACGTATTGAATTTCATTCTTACTATTTGAAGGTCCCTCCTCCCAGGCTTCAAGCAAGACATCAAGCACACACTGCGTGGGCACCACTCATACAGTAGCGCAAATGGGGAGAAACCAGCGGAGGCTTGCGGGACATCCTGTACTGCAAATAACAGGGGATCGAGCCATTTATCCCAATTTCTAGCATCCTTGTGCACAAACTTACAAATCATATTTTTGAGGGTTTTATTAAATTGCTCCACCAGGCCATCTCTTTGCGGATGGTACATGCTGGTTTGAATTGATTTAACACCAATAGTTCATAAAGCTTGCGTAGTATCCGTGACATAAAAGTGCTCTGGTCGGTGAGGATTTCTTTCGGAATTCCCACCCAGGAGATTATTTTGAAGAGTGCCTCCGCAACACTACGTACTGAGATGTTGCTCAGAGGCACTGCTTCTGGATATCGCGTTGCATAATCCACTAGGACCAATACAAAGCAAATGTGCGCATGCTGTCCGCTGTAATGGGCTGACGAGGTCCGTGCCAATTCTCTCGAAGGGGACCTCCATTAGAGGAAGGGGGCGCAATGCGCTTTTGGGGTGGCCGGTGGATTTATCAGCTGACATTCGTGGCACGCCGCACATCACCAGCGGACATCACCGCCTAGCCAATAAAACGGGCTAGTGACCCGCCATGGGATTATAGTGAGCCATCTGGAACACCATTTCCCGACGGCTCTGTGGTATCAAGAGCTGAGTTGTATTTTCTTTTATTTGAGCATCCTGCGTTACTCTATACAAGCGCTCCTTTGTAATGGCATAATAAGGATATGAAAGGGTGACGTCTGGCTGGAGTTGTTGACCATTGACCACTCTCAAGTCAAGTCAAGTCAAGTGTTTTTTTATTGTCGTTCAACCATATACATTTAGTACAGAACACAGTGAAACGAGACAACATTCCTCCAGGACCATGGTGCTACATAAAACAACATAGGACAAACACAGAACCACATGAGACTACATAGACTAATTAACATAATTAGTGTGCTAAAGGTACGGGACAGTACAATTAATTACTAAAAATGAACAGGACAATAGGCACAGTGAGAGACCAGTACACAGTAGTGCAAAAAAATGACAGTTTCTAAAAATGCCAAATGTAAATGCCATAGTGTACTATGGACATAGTGTTCATAGTGTTTTATGGACATAGCAGTTATTGAGGCAGCAGCCAGACAATAATTAAAGTGCAACTCAGGACATGTGTGTGTGTGTGTGTCAGTCAAGTCTCTGAGTATTGAGGAGTCTGATGGCTTGGGGGAAGAAGCTGTTACACAGTCTGGCCGTGAGGGCCCGGATGCTTCGGTACCTCTTTCCAGATGGCAGGAGGGTGAAGAGTCTGTGTGAGGGGTGTGTGGGGTCATCCACAATGCTGGTTGCTTTGCGGATGCAGTATTTTTTGTAAATGTCTTTGATGGAGGGAAGAGAGACCCCGATGATCTTCTCAGCTGTCCTCATTGTCCTCTGCAGGGCTTTGCGATCCAAAACGGTGCAAGTCCCAAACCAGGCAGTGATGTAGCAGCTCAGGATGCTCTCAATAGTCCCTCTATAGAATGTAGTGAGGATGGAGGGTGGGAGATGTGCTTTCCTCAGCCTTTGAAGAAAGTAGAGACGCTGCTGGGCTTTCTTGGCAATAGAGCTGGCGTTGAGGGACCAGGTGAGGTTCTCCGCCAGGTGAACACTAAGGAATTTGGTGCTCTTGACAATCTCCACAGAGGAGCCGTCGATGTTCAGCGGAGAGCGGTCACTCTGTGCTCTCCTAAAGTCAATAACTATCTCTTTTGTTTTGTTCACATTCAGAGACAGGTTGTTAGCTCTACACCAGTCCGTTAGCCGCTGCACCTCCTCTCTGTATGTTGATTCATCGTTCTTGCTGATGAGACCCACCACGGTCATGTCATCGTGAACTTAATGATGTGGTTCGAGCTGTGCATTGCTGCACAGGCGTGAGTCAGCAGAGTGAACAGCAGTGGACTGAGCACACAGCCCTGGGGGGCCCCAGTGCTCAGTGTGGTGGTGGTGGAGATGTTGTTCCCGATCCGGACTGACTGAGATCTCCCAGTCAGGAAGTCCAGGATCCAGTTGCAGAGGGAGGTGTCCAGGCCCAGCAGGTTCAGCTTTCCAATCAGGTGCTGAGGAATGATTGTGTTGAATGCTAAACTGAAGTCTATGAACATCATTCGAACCAACACATTCTCACACCCAACTCGTCACATATGGACACTTTGCCAGGACCCCTTGGCGTCACTTTTTAACGCACTGGGTATACCTTTGGCGTAATTTTTCAACGTGCAGGGTAGTCTTAACCAAAACAACGCTAAACTGCAGGTAAAACGGCATTCAAAGGTGAGTTTAACAACGCTCCACGGCGTGTGCAAGTAAGCAGTTTAAGCTTTTTCTTAGGTACTGGTATACATAGGTACACTGCTTTAACTAGAGCATGCTGGATAACGTATTTTTATCTGAGGTTTGTTGATGTTAATAAATATATATAATATGCTACAATTGTGTTCAATTAATCAAAGTTTTTAATATTTTTATTTTTAAAATCCTCTATAGAAGTCTATCAGACTACCCTGCACGTTGAAAAATGACGCCAAAGGTATACCCAGTGCGTTAAAAAGTGACGCCAAGGGGTCCTGGAAAAGCGTCCATATGTGACAAGTTGGGTGTGAGAATGTGTTGTTCGAATATATGAGTCCTTTTTATCTAGGTGGGTGAGGGCCAGATGGAGGGTGGTGGCATTGGCGTTGTCTGTTGAACGGTTGGGATGATACAAAAACTGCAGTGTGTCTAGTGAGGGGGGCAGCTTGGTCTTAATGTGCCTCATGACGAGCCTCTCAAAGCACTTCATGATGATGGGTGTGAGTGCAATGGGACGGAAGTCGTTGAGGCAGGACACTGAAGACTTCTTTGGCATGGAGATGATGGTGGTGCCTTGAAGCACGTTGGAACGGTGGCTCTGCTCAGAGAGATATTGAAGATGTCGGTAAGAACATCTGCCAGCTGGTCTGCACATCCTCTGAGCACCCTGTCAGGAATGTTGTCTGGTCCAGCAGCCTTCTGTGGGTTGACTCTACGTAGAGTTTTCCTCACATCAGCCGTGGTAAGACAGAGCAACTGGTCGTTGGGAGGAGGGGTGGTCTTCCTCGCCATCACGTCGTTCTGTGCTTCAAACCTAGTGTAGAAGTCGTTCAGCGCATCTGGAAGGGAGGCATCTTTGTCACAGGCAACTGATGTTGTCCTGTAGTTGGTGATGGCCTGGATGCCCTGCCACATGCACCACGTATCACCGCTGTCCTGGAAGTGACTGTGGATTCTCTGGGCATGTGCGCGCTTTTCTCTCTGATGGCCCGGGACAGTTTGGCCCTCTCTGTTCTTAGGGCAGCCTTGTCGCCTGCTCTGAATGCGGAGTCTCGGGTCCTCAGCAGTGCACGCACCTCCGCAGTCATCCACGGCTTCTGGTTGGAGCGTGTGGTGATGGTCTTGGAGAAGTTGACATCATCACTGCACTTGCTGATGTAGCTGGTCACTGATGCTGTGTATTCCTCCAAGTTGGCAGAGTCGCCATATGTTGCAGCCTCCCTGAACATGTGCTAGTCAGTACACTCAAAACTGCTGGCCAGGTTTTCACCTGCTTCTGGAGCAGTTTTGTGCATCTGACGAGCGGTCTGTATGCTGGAATTAGCATAACAGAGATGTGGTCTGAGTAGACGAGGTGGGGGCAGGGCTACGCCCAGTACACGCCTGGAATGTTTGTGTAAACAAGATCAAGCATGTTCGCCCCTATCGTTGCAAAGTCCACATACTGATGGAATTTAGGGAGCACTGTTTTGAGATTAGCATGGTTGAAATCTCCGGCGACAATAAACAGTCTGTCAGGGTGAACGTTCTGCAGTTCACTAATAGCCCAATACAGTTCACCAAGCACTTCCTTAGCGTTAGCGCTGGGGGAATGTAGACTCCAGTTATAATAACAGTGGTGAATTCCTGTGGTAAATAAAAAGGTCTGCATCTAACAGTCACAAGGTCTACCAGAGATGAGCAGTAACTAGAGACTATCATAGAGTTATTGCACTATTCTGAGGTGATGTAAACACACAAGCCACCACCACGAGTCTTACTGCACAGATCAGCATTTCTGTCGGCATGAAACAAGCCCGTCTAGCTGAATGCCGGCATCCAGAACTCTGTCACTGAGCTACGTCTCCATGAAAACAAAGACACAGAAGTCTCTAATCTCACGCTGCGTAATCTGCTGGAGTCAGATGTAGTCCAGTTTTTTGTCCAGGAGCAAACATTTGAGAACAGGATAGATGGGAGAGCCGGCCGGCTAGGGTTTGGTTTTAGCCTAGCATGGACCCCCACCCTCTTGCCGCGCTTTCACTTCCTCGCACACCATTTATGACGTCCCCTCCCCCATTCACCAGCAAGGACTGGAGGCCTGGCCTCCATAGCAAGCCGAGTTTGCATAGCTTCCCCTGTAAATCATCATGCTGCTTGGTTGTTGCATGAATCTTATATTTTAGCAGTGTCTGGCGATGGTAGACATGAACACCAGTTTCTCTGATGTCCATGTGCCATAAAAGTCGGGCTAAGTGACAAAAATAGCACCATTTTGGATCCGGATTGGCCGCTGAATGCTAATGTGCCTCCATCTTGGATCAAGAACCTCACTTGGTCGAAGATGTGTTTGAGGGTTTTGTCTCTTGATTGCTCCAAAGGGAAGTCCCCCTCAGGGAGTTCCCTGAGAAGGGGAGGGGCTACAGCTTCTCCCCTTCTCTCATCATTCTGACTGCATCGCATATTTCACATCTCCCTAATTTAGTGCAGGACCCATCCACGCAAATTCCCTTCAATAAATTTCTAAAATCAGGCCAATCAGTCCCCAAGATCAGCGGATGGGTGAGGCAGGAACTAACCACAGCCTCCACTCTATGCTTTGTATGCCCAGGCCTGATCGGGGGCAGCCTGCGGGATGTTAGAGACCCGCACCACCATCCCCAGCTCCATCAAAGGGCACTGATTCCAGAAGTGGTCTGGGTCCCCACACCTCCAGCACACTGGCCCAGGCCCTACGCCCGAATGTGCATCAGCGTGCACTCCCACCTGAGGAGAAGGGTGGCGGGGCATCACGGCAGGGGAAGGTGTCACCTCCCACGCCTGGGGAACTGACCTCAGGAATCCTCCTCACCTGCGGGGGGCAGGAACTGGTCCTGGTGAGAGAGCAGAGCGAGAGGAAAGAGGGGAGGGGTATGAGACAGGGGAAAACATAGGGGGAGGAGAGAGAGAGTAGGCTCTTCCACCCTCGGGATCGCTGCCATATGGTCCTCCACAAGCTGGATGGCTTCCTCCAGTGACACCGGGCGGTGGCACTGGACACACTCTGCCATCCCTTTTGGCAAACGATGAATGAACTGTTCCAGTACCACTTGGTTGACAATCCCTTTGACGTTGCGGTCCCCCACTAGCAGCCATCTCCGGCAGTCATTGGGCAAAGGTGAACAGGCGGTCGGATCTCTCCAACTTCATGCTCCGGAAGAGTGAGCGGTTACCTTCCGGACTCTGACCAACACGTTGCAGGATGTCCTTCTTTAAGTCTGCATATGCCAGGAGGCTCATTGCCGGAAGTTGTTGAGCTGTGAGCTGGACTTCCCCATTGGGTGCGCGGCCAGCCCCAGAACTCAGCAGAACACTCAAACAAATCCAAGAAGGCTTCTGGATTGTCCGCGGCCCCCATCTTCTGTAACGCAGGTGGGGGCAAAGGGGGGCTGGTGTCCACGGTCGCAGCTTGGGCGGCCTCATGGCTGAGGAGTCTCCGGGTTCTCTGCTTGAGCTGAAGGACCTAAAAAAAAACAGCCCTCTTGGTCTTGCCAGAACTCATGCAGGGTCTGATGGTAGTTTTGCTGCATAGCAGCGAGGGACTGGAGGATGTCCGCCAACTGGGAGGACTCTACGGGGCGACTTCCTTCCATCATCTAAAGAATCCCAGGTTTCGGCACCAGTGTGGAGATACTTAAAGGAGGACATGTGGAATCAGGTTCCTTCACTCTGGTGAGTAGGCTTTTATTATAAGGCTTGGCTTGATTGGGAGCCACAATACGCCAGCTTCTCAAAACTTCTTAAAAATTAACAATAAACTTTGGATTCTCGATAGACTTTAGCTTCACAGTAACTTTCTAGATTAATAATAAGCTTCAGAATCAGACTCTCTCTTTTGACTGCTGGTGGTGTGTCTCTTTTATGCCGCTCTCCCCGTGCTCACTGAAATTAGAGACAGGTGTTATACATAATTTAGCACAGGTGCAAGCGGCCTTACCGCTCTCTCTCTCTCTCCGGATGGACATTTGACCACGCCCCCTCTGCCACATCATCATCTTACAGATCTTAAATGCAGGTTGAGTAGCAGGAGGGGGGAGGAGGATGGTTAAAGGAGGTGTTGGTCTAATTGTTGAACTTCAAATAATTCCTAGTAAGAATGCACATATCCTCACAGAAACTGATATATGATGTAACAGTATCTATGAGCTCATCAAGGTCTGTGGCTGCAGCCTCAAAAACACTCCAATCAGTGTAACCGAAGCAGTCTTGTTGTTTCAGCTCTGCTTCATTGGTTCATCTCTTTATAGTCCTTCCTACTGGCTTGGTTTATTTAAATTTCTGCCTGTAGGTTGGAAGAAGATGAACCAGACAGTGATCAGAGAGTCTCAAAGCTGCTCTAGGGACAGAGCGATATGCATCCTTTATTGTTGTGTTTCAATGATCCAGTATGTTCCTGTCTCTGGTGGGGCATGTTTGTATGTTTTGTATGTTGCTGTTTGTAATTGGGCAGTTTAAGTTTGAGATTTGTTTTGTTAAAATCCACAAGAATAATAATAACTGAGTCCGGGTATTGTTGTTCTGTGTCTTTGATTTTCTCAGCCAGGTTTCTGTGAAGCACAAGGCAGCAGAGTTTGAAAATTCCTTGTTTTTATGTAGTTCGTCCATTTTGTTATGAAGAGTGTGGAGATTTGCTAGATGAATGCTCGGCAGCTCTGTTCGAAAGTCAGCCAATGGAGTTTGACCAGCGCACCGGCTCATCGCTGTCACTTGCGTCTCATAGCACATTTAAACAACACAGCTGTGCTAAAATGTCCAGCAAACAGTCAGAATATTCAAAAACTGTGAAAATGTTGTCTGGTACATGCTGCCGAATGTTCAGCAGTTCATCCCTGGTAAAACTGACTGGAAAAATATGACTTAACACAGGATAAACAAACAAAAACAACAAAAGAACTGAAGAGCTAAACACGAGGCGGCCATCCACAGCACCATCTTGCTACTTGACATTTTCAGCTCTCACTGCCAAGCCTACTTCTGAGATGTTTTCTAAACCCTGAATATGAAACAAACCTCTAACAACACCCATCCTTATCGCATTCGTACTGAAATCTTCTGCAACGATGAAAAGCATGAAAACATTTGAGAGGGCGTACCAATTCATTACAGTACAATGTGTCAACTGCAAAAAAATCGCCTAGACAGCTTGCAAAAATAGCTCTGCACAGATAAAGTACCTTTAAGAATCTTGGACCAAAGACCTCTGAACCACATACTTTCGTGGCCGATGCACAGATCTGTGCAATATTTGTTGGTACAAAGTTATTCTGTTCACATTGAAAACACTACGATCCAATACTTGTATACTAAATGCTCCTGTGTCAGTCATGACAAATTACCCCAGGCATATGTTTTATATTAAATTATTCCCTGTACGGATCAGTTTGCATTCTTACAATTCCCTGCGGTTCCAGACTATTTAATTTGTTCCTTGTGTGTTTGCAAGATGCAGTCAAACACTTAAGCATGCCCTGCATTCAAACAAACATGGTATTGCCAAAACATGAGTGCCCTCATGTTCAGCTGCCATCAGCAAAATACATTACCTGCTCCCTCATTCTTTCAGCTTACAAACTCAACAAGCACATTACTCAGGATTTGGAGTAACATATTGACTGGCAGGTACAGGGACACTCTGTTGTTTGTGACTTATCCTGTGGTGGTGTTTATATGTGACCCATGTGCTGTAGTCGTAATGCTGTAATTGCATTAAGAGGTGAGGCTGAGGATAGCAACAGATGGATTTATGCCAAGCAGAAGGAAAACTAGGGACACCCGTTATAGGATAATGACGACAAGATTTCTAAACATAACTGTTTGTTGGTCACAGATAAACCATAGTCCTGGAATGGAAAGTCACCCTTGACCACTACTATCACCAATGACTGATTTCAAGTAGAGCTAAGCAAAACTATAGTATAGCTAAACTATATTAAAAAATATTAAAACAGTATATCTCAATATTTTTCAGCCTTTAAACAATATTATTTATTCATCAAAATGTATGTTTTGCTCTGAAATGTTATAAGAGAGTGATTTATTTTTTCAATAATAAAATAATTTTAACCAAAGATCTATTGTAGCAAATGAGATTCAAATGTATATTGCAAGACATAAAATACAATACAATTCTAGATAAAAATAACGGTAACATTTTACATTATTATTCTTTTTATTAATGGTTTATGAAAGGGATCATTGACTAATAAGTCATTTATAAATGCATTATAAATAATTTATATGTGGTAAGCATCATGCATAAAAAGGGCAACTTTCATCCAATAACTGCAAAATAGTGAGCCATTTTACCTCACATGTTATAAATGCTTAATTAATACACTTATTTAAAACATGCTCTGATTAATGAATAATGTCACAATTCAACAAAAATAGACTATTATAATGAGATTAAAAGGAGGGATTATGTCATTTTGCCACAGTCCGCTTTGAATTTATATTCAGTACAGTTATGTCTTGACTCACTTGTGTTGTCACTTTCCTTGTCACATTGAAGTCAAAAGAATAGCACTATTTCGAGTGCTGTTCCACTTACGTTGTCAGTCCTCTGTCCTCTGTAAAAACATGTTTCAGGTCTTCATGCTCATTCACAGCATATATCATAATACATTTTGCTTCTGAATTTTAAATCAGAGACACTAAAACATCTAATTTCCTGTAGGTTTTGATTAAAACAAAATAAAGGGATTGGCAGATTAATTAATGTAATGCAGCTATGAATATTCAGCTAATAATCTTATTTTTTTTGTATGTATTGAATGGACAACTTGTAATGCTTCAGGTTCATATAAAATCATCATTAATGTATTAGTATGTGTGTGTTGGGGGGGGGGGGCATGTTTATGTGGTTTATGAGGACAATTTTTTAGGCTACAAACTGGTAATTACAAGGGTATTTGCTATAAATGTGGTTTATGAGGACATTTCAAAAATAAATTCCCCATAAATTAAATAGCTTAAAAAACATATTAAACAATGTTTTATTGAAAATGTAAAAATGCAGAAAGTTTTCTGTGAGGGTTAGGTTTAGGGGTTGTGTTAGGTTTAGGGGATAGAATCTATAGTTTGTACAGTATAAAAATCATTATGTCTATGGAAAATCCTCATAATGATAGGTAGACCAACATGTGTGTGTGTGTGTGTGTGAGAGTGAGTGTCCCTTGGCTTGTGTTTGACTGCGGTGAGGCCGTATGTTGGTGATTAGCTCTGAGTATGTATGACAGATGCTCTGTGAGTACTACACTCATCCCAGCAGACACACAAGCAGCTTTTTCTCTTTCCCTCATCAACTTCAGTATACCCAAATCTTAACGTGCCATATAAACCACAACTCAAAAAAAAAAAAAACACAACAGTACAAGCAATGGTGTAACTACAGGGAGGGCTCGGTGGGCAGCTGCCCAAGGGCCTGGTGTGAGATGGTGCCCGCAACAGTTGGTGGACTAAATTGACAGATGGGGAATCCACACAACCATCTCTTGTGACATGTATTTATGAGGGATTTAGCTACTTACTAGGGATACTAGGGATTAATTTATTGGCCCCTGTAACTGTATTAAACAACAAATGGGCAAATTTAATAATTAAAAGTACTTACTAGAGTACAAAGTATAATGAAGCTGTTAATAAGAGACCTTAGAGGCATGGATCAAACACAGCAATGCATGTAATTAGTTGCATGGGACAACAGTCAATTATAAACTACTGTATGTGTTTATACAACACATTATACAATAATGAATAGGCTTAATGGTAAAGCTGTTACGAATGGAGCAGACGCAGAGTGAGGATCTAGGTGCAGCTTTATTAACTGATAAAAAAACAGACAACAAGAACACTGGAACAAACAAAAGGGTCCACGATGGGAAAATGAGAGAAATGAAGAGGAAAATAAACACGACTGGAACAAACAAGAACTCGGGCTGGAACTCTGGAACAAACAGGAACTCGGGCTGGAAACAACATTCAACGATCGACACTGAGTGGGAAAACAACAGGGTTTAAATACACAGGGTTAACAATAGACAGGTGCAAACAATGAGGGAAGGTTGGATTTGATGAGGGCCGGGAATTGTGGGAAACGTAGTTTAAAGTGAAGTTGAGGGAAAAACACAAGACAGACAATGGGAATCGTGACAAAAGCAAGAGTGCTGATATTTAATACAACAGCACTGAGATGCTTCACTGTTTCTGTTACTCTTCTTGTCTATGTTCGTTGTGATCTATGTCTATGCCCCCCCCCCCGGGATAAGAGACTGAAGTTATGTGATTTTGCCAACAGCAAAGAGCAAGTCTTTTGTATGTGAGTGTTTTCTTGTGGTCCAAGATTTCATTGAGTGAGATTTGAGTGAGGGTTGCACAGAGGAGGACAGGGTTTCTCTAATGAGTGCTGAAATTGAAAGAAATGGAAAGCCCAGTGGGGAGCTAGAGCAAAGTGATAATACAATATAATATAACATAACGATCACTAAAGATCTGATGCATGTAATAATGTTTGGAGATCTTGGAATTTTAACTTGTACCATTGAAATAAGAAATTGTATTTTTAATATTGAACCAGAGACACTAGAAACAAAGCCAAATTATTAAACTACTCTGAATAACACTGTGATGTCAGATAAATGTTCTGAAGAAGCAGCATAGCATTTAACCCTTACCAATGCATTATGTCCTGTTACTGCATATGCAAACTGTTGATTTCATTTGATTAATTCTAACAACTTTAAAAACAAGCTTTTTTTTGAGCTGAACCTCAAAATGTAATCTGATGTTACACCAAGATTGCCATTCCTGAATCTCACCATTCATATGAGTTTTGTAAATCTTTGACATTTAAGGTCTAAAAGAGAAAATCAGGTCAATTTTTATCTCTGAAAACAAAGTGATTCAGTTTTGTGTTTCTCTCCGGGGAGGGTTTGCGCTTATCTATCTGTTTATAGAGGTACTTGGCATTTTCAGCACTGCACTTATTGAAGCTGGGAAGAGTAATGATATTTACCGCTTCAAAAAGAGCTTTAATACATCAAATGTTTTTGTACTTTCTTGCAGACAGGAAAGAGCTTTTAGATTATCCATTTTTATGAAAGTTAAGAATCAGGCCAGCAAACCAACCAAACCAAAGATCCCTGGAATATGAAAAGAGAGTTGTTTTTTTTAATATAAATGTGTTTGGAAGCTTTGATTAAAGCAGCACTATGTAAGATTTTTTTGTTAAAAATGAACAAATTGCCATTATTGATTAAGAACAGAAACAATCAGTGTTCAAAACAATGTCCTTACCATACCCCGATTAATTTCAGTAAGCCTATAAAAATTATTTGTATTTTGAGCTGTCGGGTCGGACTTGGGGCAGTCGCTGGATTAAGTCGTTCTCCTTTGAGTCATGACGTCATGTCACCGGGGGACGGAGTGGTCTGGGTTCCAGCTCCATGGTAGCAGCGGACATATCCCACCCTGGGTCATCTATCTCAGGGGCGCTTAGGAGCCTTCTGGGTCCTTGCGCCAGTTTGTGAGGTGGGGAGCATCAGCTTCCTGCGGGAGGCTCTATGCTGGGGCCGAGAACTGGGCTCGGGCTGTGGCTAGTTATTTCCAATTGTGTAGACAAGAATTTCAGTCTAGAAACTTTGATTGAAGAACCAGACTCTGACCTGGAACAAAGACCCAGTGAACCAGGTATTGGAATCCTATTAGCTAGAAAGCTACTGGCATGTCACACAAATGTATTGTCACCAGGACCTACCTTTTACAATGTGACAGGACATTATCCTTGGTCATATATGAGAAAAATGAAGACATCCTTTGATTCAAGGGTTCCCACGCATAATGGAAAAGTCATGAAAAATTTAAAAAAAATACATTAATGTCCTGGAAAATAATCATTTTCCCTAGAAAATATTTTAGTATAATAAAACAGTTTGTTAGATCAAAAAACATGGTAGATCGGTACTCGGAATTGGAGTCAAAGATCGGTGGATTGCTTGCAGACAATTACATGCTTGACTACAGCAGCCTGTGCACAGTGAAAAGTGGCACTCGTGAAACTTCTCATTCATAACAAACTGAATGACCTGGTACATATTCCGACTGACTGAATGAGAGGGGCAAAGACGCGGTGAGTGTAAGAGTGACTGATGTTTATACATGTTGTGGGACCTTCGCGTGACTCACGTCAGCACTGATGAATACATTGAAGACTACGAAGTGATGCGTCAGTACAACCTCGGCTCCAACTTCACACCAAAGTGTATTTCACACAAGTTTTTGCCTCACAAATTAGGTCTTTGAGAGTAAAAGCTACAATAAATATTTTATGAATATTTTATTTAAAATTTTATGGAGATATTGAATGACCTCAGTTACTGAACTAGAGTAATTGCATTCTCAAAACAAAAAAAATGACCTTGTAACAGTTCAGGGATGGGTAAGGAGGAGGCAGGAACCAGTTGAACAGTCAACGTAAAGATAAATCAGAAACTTAACTTAAAAAAACATAAACAGACACACATGCAATGTGGCTGCGTGTGTCTCTCTCTCTCTCTCTCTCAAACCGGCGTCTCCGGCCACCCCTTATTTCGCTCTCCCGCTGATCAGCTGATTCAGTGCCGGCCATGCTCCATCACATCACAGACCTAAAAATAAACAAGTCCTAATGAGAGAATGGAACATAGGTGAGAACAATAGGGAAAAGCTGGAAGTGATCAGAGTAGGGGATTATGGGAAGTGTAGTCCAGGAGGAACAGATGACAGAGGCAAAACACAGGGCAGACAACAGGGAATCGTGACAGATGCCCTCGCAATTTGACAAATCTGGAATGTTTTTGCAAAGAAGAGTGGGAAAAAATTCTCAAGTCAAGATGTACCAAGCTAATAGACTTTTATCCAAACAGACTGAGTGCTGTAATAAAATCAAAGGGTGCTTCAACTAAGTTCAGGGATGTGTACGCTTATGCAGTTAACATATTCAACAAAAACAAAATTCTCTCTGAAATGTGTCACTTTGGTTTTCAGTGGCATTGCATAGGTTGTAATTTTTACATTTGAAGGTGGAAAAATTCTGATGTTTTATCATTTGCTTAATTTTTTAAATCACAAAAACAAGTATGCTCATTCAAAACAAATGGACATTTTCACCACACTACTCTCTCTGTAACAATACTACTTTTGAATTCCATTCAATTACTACAATGCAACCCACAATAATCTATGTTGTTGTCATCTATCACCCTCCATGTCAGCTGGCAAACTTACTTGAGGAGCTGGATGTACTGCTGTACTCCTTCCCTGAAGATGGCAGGCCACTTGTGGTTCTTGGATATTTCAACATACACCATGACAAACCCCAGGCTACTGAACACGTATGACACCACCCAGCCACTGGCTCTCTGACATTCTTCGTGAACATCGAACTGACCTGAGGGAGGCTGAGAAGAGATGGCAGAAAAACGTCCTTTTGCCAGGACAAGATCAACAGCACCAGAGACACTAGCAGCTTATTTAAAACTTTTAACACACTTCTCTGTCTTCCCCCTCCACTGTATGGTACCTCAATGACAGCAGATGTCTTCGCCACATGTTTTACTATTAAGGTTACAGCCATTAGCAATACATTCTCAGCACCACACCCTCTCAAACACCAGCCTCCTGTATGCAGCTCTTCTGTCTCTCCTCTGAGAATGTTCTTTACTCTAACTGGCACTGTGGTCTCTAAACTCCTCCTCCCCAACCACCCCACGACCCCCTGTTCCCTTGACCCCATTCCTTCACACCTTTTCCAAGCCATCTCTCCATCCATCCTACCTGCACTCACACACATAATTAAAACATCTCTACTTACAGGAATTTTTCCACTACATTTAAGCAGGCTCAAGTAACCCTTTTGCTTAAAAATATGCACTTAACCCCACACAAGTAAAACACTACCGACCAGTCTCTCTCATTCCATTCATGGCAAACACTTGTAAGGACAGTTTTCAATAATATTTCTGCCTATCTCTTGCGGAACATTCTGCTGGATGATAATCAGTCAGGCTTCAAAAGTGGACACTCCACCGAGACTGATCTGCTGTCTGTCACGGAGTCACTGAGACAGGCGAGTGCTGGATCCAGATAATCTGTTTTACTGGACCTTTCCGCAGCCTTTGACACAGTCAACCATCAGATCCTATTCTCCATCCCCACTACTCTGGGCATCACAGGAACTGTGCTTGACTGATTTAAATCCTATATCTCTCAGGTAGGTCCTTCAAGGTAGCCTGGAGAGGTGGAGATTCTAAGTCACTTCAGCTACTTACTTGGGTACCTCAGGGTTCAGTGCTTGGGCCTCTTCTCTATATACACAACATCAATGGGCCCCATCATTCAGGCACAAGTTTGCTCTTACCACTGCTATGCCAGTGACACACAGCTCACACTCATCTGTCCAGCCCAACGACACCACAGAGACTGTTCTCAACCTGGCCTGTTTGTTTGACATCTCGGCCTGGATGAAGGAATGCCACTTGCAACTTAACCCAGTAAAGACTGAACTCCTTATCTTTCCAGCCAACCCTGCTTTTGAACACAACATCACCATGCAGCAGAGTTCTACAGTAACACCTTCCAAAACGGTCAGAAATCTAAGGCTAACCATTGATAACCAACTCAATTTCACAGACCAAATCTCAAAGACAAGCACGATCATGTAGATTTACACTACAATATAAAAAAATAAGACCCTTCCTCTCTGAACATACCAAACAACTTCATGTTCCGTCACTTGGCATAAATAGACTGGGCTACTGAAATGCTCTCATTGCAGGAGTCACTGCATGCACATTTAGGCCCTTGAAAATTATCCACAATTCAGCAGCATGTCTGGTCTTTAATGATCCAAAGAGACCGCATGTTACACCACTCCTTGTCTCTTTTCACTGGCAGCCAGTTGATACATGTATCAAATTCAAGGCTCTGATGCTGGCTTACAGAACAGTCACTGTGTCTACTCCAGTATACCTAAAATCATTTCTGCAGAGTTACATTCCCACCAGAAGCCTGCAGTCGGCTAATGAGTGCCGCCTTATTGTACCAACACAAAGAGGAACCAAAACACATTCCCGGACTTTTGGTTTCACTGCTCCACATTAGTGGAATGACCTTCCCAAATCCGACCGTGAAACAGACTCACTCTCTGTCTTCAAAAAATGGCTAAAAACACATGTTTTCCATGAGCACCGGAGGTCTGTTGAGCCAGTGACAGATTTTTCAGAAGAGGAACCTATGCAGCTTAGTTCCACTCGACACACACCCACCGAACGAAAGAGGTGACAAGATCAACACCTTTGTCATTACTGTGGGGCTTCGGATCATTTGATACCTTGCTGTCCGGTGCGCCCAACTCGAGTAATGGTGAGCTCTCTTCAGTGTTCCACTGTACATCCTACCTCCTTCACTATCACAACTACCATCTCCAACACAACTTATCTAACCTCTGCTTTTGCCCTAATAGACTCCAGCTCTCCATGAAACTTCATTGCGCACTTTCACCTTGTGAAGCTTTAGGGTCAGGCGATCCCATGTCCCTCTCCTATTCCTGTTCACTCTGTTGTTGACAATCCCATCAGCTAGGGACATATCATCAATCAGACATAATCACTCACTACATTAGTGGCAATATATGTGGAGTCCATTGTGCTGCTGATGCTAGAGCACTCTATGGTGGATCACATTTTGGGTCTTCCCTAGCTCATTCACCACAATCCAGTAATTTCCTGGTCTACTGGGAGTATCACTCATTGGGGTGACTGGTGTTTTTCCAATTGTTTATCTATTCCATGTCATACCACATCCATCAAAAGTCCTTCCATCGGCACAAATCTCCACATTCTGTTATTTCTTCGCCAGTTGAGTCAATAAAGTCCCACGATTGGATCCTACCTTCACTTGGTTCAGTTCCTCCATGACACTTTTAGCTTCTTTAAAAAACAATAAATCCATAAAACATTGTTCGTGGATCAGTGATTGTTTTTCTAACTTTTTCAACCCTCATGAGTTTGCATCCCTGTGAGTTATAAACTTTATACAACAATGACAGTTGTGAGTAGCGTGGTAATTCAGCCTTAATACTCGGGATGTGAATCAATTTCCATTAATTCAACAATTGGAGTCCGATTATACTGTGGTTACCACATTTAGTATGTGAGAGAAACACTGAATCTAGTCATAAAAATTGCATCAGTAAAAACTTGCATAAAACTCAATGGCATGGAATGGCATGGGATGACATGTTTGGACGAAAATGTTTTTGAACGTACAATTAATCAAATTAAAATTGTTATGTTATTGCTATATTTGTGATAATTAAACAAACATAATCTGCAAGTGATACGCGCTTCAAAACATTTGTGTAGAGCTGTCTTTTCATACACTAAAAACACCTCATCATGATCATCAATTGTGCTCGTGTGTGTGAAATGACAGTGATGGCAGAGTTCACTCTGAAGTGAGCAGCACAAACAGACTATGTATTTATTTAATTGAATTACAGTTTAACAGGGATTAATAATCACACAGGGCCATGTAGTGAACTGCTTATCTGGAGGTGTGAAACTACTGTCAAAACACACAGAAACGGCAAAATAAAAGCTTGATTTTACACTTGTTGGGCACATAAAATTTCCTAGAAATGTCCTGGGATAAATGTACCTTGAAAAGAGTGGAAACCCTGGATTCTTTCTGCTGATCTCAGATGCTATTTGTGTGACGTGGCCCTTGTAAACTGTGCATGCCAAGTGACTTTGTGAATGAACCATGCCCCATCTGATGGAACATCTGTAAAAATGAAACTGCCATCTAGTGGTAGCTGCTTTTATTACACAATGTTACATGTGGATCTTTAGATACTTGTGTGTGGATCCTTCAAGTCAAAAACGATCGTCCCGTTAGTGCCTCTTGCATAGAGTTTGGATGCTTGGCTTTCACTTCCCAATCCGTCGCGCTGGTTGGCCAGGACCATCCGACTCGGCTACGCAATTCAGTTCGCCTGGCTCCCGCCGGTATTCGGTTTTCGCTCCACTCTTGTGCACGGCCAACAAGCCAGTGCCTTACAAGCAGAGATCTCCACCCTACTCCTCAAAGATGCGATAGAGCCGTCCCTCCACCTGAGATGAAGGAAGGGTTTCTACAGCCCTTACTTCATCGTACCCAAGAAAAGTGGCGGGTTGTGACCAATCTTGGACCTGCGAGTTCTCAACCGGGCTTTATACAGACTCCCGTTCAAAATGCTCATGCAGAAACAGATTCTCACCTGCGTTCGACAGTTAGATTGGTTCGCGGTGGTAGACATGAAGGACGCATACTTCCATGTCTCCATTCTGCCATGATTTCTTGGCAGAACCCTTCTTATGGTTCGCGTTTGACGGCCAGGTGTATCAGTACAAGGTCCTCCCCCTCGGCCTGTCCCTGTCCCCTCACGTCTTCACGAAGGTCGCAGAGGCTGTTCTTGCCCCCCTAAGGGAAGTGGGCATCTGCATACTCAACTACCTCGACGACAGGCTCATTCTGGCCCACTCTCGAGAGTTTCAGGTCAACTGGGAAAAGAGCAAGGTCGACCCGGTTCAGAGCATCTCTTTTCTCAGCATGGAGTTAGACTCAGTCTTAATGACAGTGCAGCTCACCAACAAGCGCACTCAGTCAGTGCTCAGGTGCCTCACTCGCTTCGAGTCTGGCCCAGCGGTTCCTCTAAAACAATTCCAGAGGCTCCTGGGGCATAAGGCATCCTCAGCCGTGGTCGCGCCGCTCAGACTTTCAACCCTTGGACAGACCTCTGCATTCTGCGACCGGAGTCCCCCTGCAGGTGTCCAGACGTGTCGTGGTAACCACAGACACCTCTCGACAGGGTTGGGGCGCCGTGTGCAACGGGCGTGCTGCCACTGGCCCCTGGAAAGGACCCCGGCAGTTGCCTAGAGTTTATTGCTGTAATTCTTGCACTATGGAAGTTTCTCCCACTAATCCGAGGCAAGCACGTCTTAATCCATTCAGACTGCACCACGACAGTAGTGTATATAAATCGCCAGGGCAGAATGCGCTCTTGTCATACGTCACAACTTGCCCGCCATCTCAAGCGACTCAAGTCACTGCTCGCCACTCACATCCATGGCAACCGCAACACCACAGCGGACGTGCTGTCAGGCTCCACCCCCAGGTGGTCCAGCTCATATAGGACCGAATTGGCTAGGCACAAGTAGATCTCTTTGCCTCCCAAGACAACTCCCACTGCCCACTCTGGTACTCCCTGACAGGAGCCCCTCTTGGGACAGATGCGCTGGCTCACAGCTGGCCCCAGGGGCTGCGCAAGTATGCATTTTCCCCAGTGTGCCTTCTTGCATCGGTGCTGTGCAAGTTCAGGGAGGATGAGGAACAGGTCATCCTGGTGGCCCCCTACTGGCCCACCCACACCTGGTTCTCAGATCTCATGCTCCTCGTGACCTCCCTGGAAAATTCCCTTCTCCCCCCTGGAAAATTCCCCTGAGGAAGGACCTTCTTTCTCAAGGATGGGAGAAAGAAGGTGGCATCTGCACCCAGACCTCTGGAACCTCCACGTCTGGCCCCCTCTGGGAACTGGATGCAGAAGATCTAGTGTATCTACCACCTGCTGTCATAGAAACGATCAACCAAGCCAGAGCTCCCTCCACCAGGCAACTCTATGCCCTAAAGTGGCGCTTGTTCGCAAATTGTTGTTCTTTCTTTCTGCCGTATCTATTTGCATCGCTCAAAAATGCTCAATAACTTTCATATGAACCCGTTTCAAATGTGGAACTTCGCAAAAGAGACCCAGCATGTGCGCGATAGGGACTGAGAAGGACGTGGCTGTTCAGCAACCTGCAGACAGGTATTTACATATTTAAATAATAACATTATGACCAACCAATTTCTTGCAAGTAAATATATGATTTTTTTATATTTGTTGTAATTTGTCATGATTAATTATGATTAAATCACAGAAAACTGTGTTATAAATTAAGTTAATTTTTTATCGATTTACAGCCCTGTAAAAATAAAATCATTACACTGCCTCCTTCTTAAGTTATTTTTGGACATTAATCTGTTCAGGTTGTGAATTTAAGGGACATTTTTAAAATTAAGACTGAATAACATTTTAAAGATGAATGCGCATAAATGCATACATTAGATTAGAATAAAGGCACTAAACTGTATCAAAGTTTGGATATCACAGTGAGCAATGTTTGTTCAATTTCAATTATATGGAATGAACATCAAACCAGCCTGAAACTGATAGAAACAACAGTTGTCAAAATCTGAGAACAAGTACATTTCTTGGAGTAGCCACAGAGGCAAACTATCATTTGAAGTAACTACAGACACACAGTGTACCAGTCAACCATACCATCTCAGTTACTGACGTAACTTCTATTTCCTGATGGAAGGAACGAGACATTGTGTCAATGTAGTGACACTAGGGAGTCGACCTTGAGATCCCCAATCACCTCGGATCTTTGAGAAAAAGCTAATGAGAATTGGCGAGGGAAATATGCATTCCAATCACATACGGGTATAAAATGGAGCTAGAATGCAGGATTCATTCAGGTTTTGTGCTGAAGAGCCGAGACACGGTTCCGGCCATTTCAGCGGCTAGTACAGCATTGTGGCAAGAGGAACACAAAGTCTCGTTCCTCTATCAGGGAACAGAGGTTATGACAGTAGTCAAAACATTCCCATTCTGTCACTCACTCAACTTTATGTCGATATAGTGACACTAGGGTTCTCTATGGAAAAATGCCACAACAGCTGAACCGTGTTACGTGAACTGCCGATGCAGGTGCAAACAAGCTGCTGCATGCATAATAGCAGGTGCATCAGACTGCACATAACATCCCCCAATGGCCCAAAAGACATAATGTAGTTCCCACATCCCTGAGGGAGGGAAGCAATGTAACTAGCATCCCATGCTGCAGGCCATGCCAACCGCCATGTTTTCTCTCCACAGGGTATTAGATTCGGCTGGGGCCATCTAACGCTATCATATGCGTCGGGGAAGGTGTTCTTTTCCTTTCCATTTCTTTCCCTGTGGAGACCACATCCTGCCAAAAAGGGGAGGTCAACTTGTGGCAATACGACACATGGTCTCAGCAGTCGCACATGGAAGAGGCACGGTGGTAAGTTCTGCCACGAATGGGGGGAACTCTACAAACACAGTGACCGGGGTCAGAGAGAGCTCTGCCCAAGAGAGATGTGGGTCTGCTGACCATACCATAGAATATACATCACAGGGGTTGCCAGAGTAATCGGCACCTGTGGAGCACCTATCCCAGTACAGGGCATATTAGACCCCATAGTGGGGTATAAAGCTGCCTCGTAGTGGGAGCTCTGACCTAAGTGATCATCTCTACCACTGCTGGTGGTAGGCCACTTAGGTCTTCCGTGTCCCGTCAAAGTGCCAGACATGGAGGTTCCAGAGGTCTGGTCGCATATGCTAGATTGTGCCCCATCCATGAGAAAGAAGATCCTTCGCGAGGAGCGTGAGGTCCAAGAACCAAGTCTGGGTGGGCCAGTATGGGGCCACGAGGGTGACTTGTTCCTTGTCCTCCCTAACCTTGCACAGGGTCTGTGCAAGAAGGCTCACTAGCCTGCTCGTCTGTCCTGAGGTGGGCTCCCATCAGGGAACACTAGAGCAAGCAATTGGAGGATTCACAGGAAGTGGACAGGTCTACATGTGCTTAGTAGAATTGACTCCAAATCAGCTGGACCAACTTGGGGTGGAGTCTCGCTATCTGAGCATTGCCTGCCATGATAGCGCGTCCTCTGTGGCATTGAGGCTGCCAGGGATATGAGTGGCCCGCAGGGGCCTCAGCTGCTGCTGACTCCAGAGGAGGAGATGGTGGGCAACTTGCAACATGCGACCAGAGCTTACGCTGCCATGGTGATTTATATATGCTACTGTCGCTGTGTTATCAGGATGGGAGTCTGTGTAAGGACCGGTTAGATGGCTATTTTATCCTCTCACGTTTGTTGCTCATGTTTCTCATCTTCTTCAGGCGGGAAATGCATACGCTTTGAAGCAGCATATTCAATTAAGCAGCAGGGCAACCAATTGATTTGACCAATCACAATGATTCCGGGATCTTGTAAAGTCAAGACAGGATCACATATGTGAATTCTATTTTGAACTACCAGAGCTAAAATGCAGGTCAATCAAATAACAGAGAAAACTAGTATTGCCATAGCAATACTGGCTGTGGCGGCCATGACTCAGATGTACTTGTTATTTTGGTGGCTATAGTGTTGCTTCTTAAAACTGCTTCTCAAACCACTAAAAAGTGTAAACACTAAACAAAATAAGTGACCAAAATAATTTGTTGCATTTTCTACTATATGTCTACAATTAGGAATGAGAAACATTATTTTGCTCCATCCACAGAATCCTACACACAAGTATGCTACAGTGAATTACATTAATTAAACAGCACAATAGAGCAGTAAGGTGTTTTAAACATTTATTTGCTAAACTATTGAAATACATCAATAGTAATATTTAAGTGAACATAGCGAATATATATATATATATATATATATATATATATATATATATATATATATATATATATATATATATATATATATATATATATACGTATAAAGTGCTGGAAAAAATTAAGAGACCTCTCCAAACTTTTCTTAAATCAGCATCTCCACATGTGTAGCAGCAATTCCCTTCCAGTGTCTGTTGAAATACAAGACCACCTCATTCTACTTAATTATGTATTGATTAGGTGATCATCTGAACCAAATCTTATTTAATGAGGAAAAGTATAAAAACCACTGCTGTGGTCATCATTATCATCTTGCAATAGGACCAGCTGGATGACAAAAGTGCTAGTAGTACCTCAAAAGTAATGGGAATATAAAAAAATAAATATTAACCATGCCAAAAGAAGGGTTCAATTCTGGCTTTACTGGCAGATGGATACAGTGAGCATCAGGTTGCTTCCATCCTTAAATTTTCAAAGATGGTGGTTCATAAGAATATGGTCAAGCAGCAAACATTGGACAACAAATCTACAGACTGGCAGAGGGTGAAAATGACTCCACTGACCGGGATGACCACCAACTCATTTGAATGTCACTCAAAAACCATAGGATGACATCAAGTGACCTACATAAAGAATGGCAAACAGCAGTTAGGGTGAAGTGCACAGCAAGGATTGTTCGAAAGGGCTGAAGTAGTGCAAAGCTAAAAAAAGGCCTTAAACAATGAGAAGCAAAGAAGAGCCAGGCTGAGGTATGCAAAATACCATAAGGTTTATTACTTAGAAGACTGGAGTAAGGTCATCTTCTCTGAGTTAAATTTTCAGGTTTGGGAAAAACCTGGAGACCTGGAGAGGCCTACAAGCAGTGTCTTGCACCCTGTGAAATTTGGTGGAGGATCGGTGATGATCTGGAGGTACTTCAGCAAGCCTGGATTCAGGCACATTCATCTTTGTGAAGGACGCATGAGTCAAGCAACATTAAAAGTTATCCTGGAAGAAAACTTGCTTTCTTCTCAGATATGACAGTGTTCCCCAACTCTGAGGATTGGGTTTTCCAGCAGGACAATGCTCCATGCCACACAGCCAGGTCAATCAAGATGTGGATGGAGGACCACCGGATCAAGACCCTGTCATGGCCAGCCCAATTTCCAGACCTGAACCCCATTGAAAACCTCTGGAATGTGATCAAGAGGAAGATGGATGGCCACAAGACATCAAACAAAGCTGAGCTGCTGTAATTTTTGTGCCAGGAGTGGCATAAAGTCACCAAAAAAGTAACATTAAAGACTGGTAGAGAGCATGCCAAGATTCATGAAAGCTGTGATTGAAAATCAGGGTTATTCCACCAAATATTGATATTGAACTTTTCCTAAGTTAAAACATTAGTATTGTGTTTAAAAATGAATATGAACTTGTTTTCTTTGCATTATCCGAGGTCTGAAAACACAGTATCTTTTTAGTTTTTTTGACCAGTTGTCATTTTATGCAAATAAATGCTCTGAATTACAATATTTTTAATTGGTATTTGGGAGAAGTGTTGTCAGTACTTTATAGAATACAACTAATGTTCATTTTACTCACACATACCAATAAATAGTAAATCCAGAAAAACTAATAATTTTGTCTCTTAATTTTTTTTCCAGAGCTATGTGTATATATATATATATATATATATATATATATATATATATATATATATATATATATATATATATATATATTAGAGGAAGACATGCAGTCTTAAAGCAATCGTCACTGGATATGTAAACACATCTGTGGTTTGACTAAAAGCATTGTTTTAATCCAGTTGTGGTGAGAACAGATTTAGTGGTCAAATGAGGTTTAGTGATATATGTGGTGCTAATCTAATACAGCACACACCTCAAACAACGTAATACTCACAGTGAAGTATGCTGGTGGTAGAATCATAAGCAAGAACTGGGCTTCTTTTTAAAAACCAAAATATTTTCTCACAAAAAAAAGAAATAATGCATTAAAATAATTAATTTTGTGTTCTAGTGCAGTGAAATATACAGAGGTCCTGAGGTTGAGAATTAAATTTGACATGTTGAGTCATTATTTTTTGTAGCAATACTGAAGCCCTAAAAGCTAGCTGTTCTCTTCGCAGGAACCAATTTTGTTAGCGGGCAGACGGTTTAATGTTTCGTCACCAGGTAAAATCTTCCCTAACACCAACAGTAGCTACCATCTGCAGCAAAGTGTTATTCTTTGCTATTTAAAATCAATACAAACCCTATTTAATTGTCAGACATCAAACACATTCAGGTAATGTAGACAAAATGGGCACTCTACTTGCAGTTTGGTGTTTATGGAGATCTGTGATAAACTAAAGAGATCACAAAGGTAATAAATTGTCTATGAGAGTGTGGCAGGATAAGTGATTTTTATGATCCTATTGGCCTGATTGGAGTGGGTTTGGCAGCCCAGTGAGGTGTGATCTACCATTCTATTTAAGGACCCTTATTTTGACAGGTGTTTACATGTCCTGGTGAGTCCGGCTTCCTCACTTCCTGGTATTCCCATCAGTTTCTATTCAGGTATGTTGGGGTGTTGCTCATTGTTTAATGATGTGGACCTCTCTAGGCTAAAATACTGATGTACCATTTGATTCAGAGCGGAGCTGGTGCCGTGCGCATTGTGGCGAGTTTTCGGCGGAGGTCGCTTACAGGTATGTTTAGTAGTTATTAAATCTCTAGTAGCATATTTTGGAGGTATTTATTGTGTTATGTTCACAGTAAACGCAGCCCTAGGAGGTGGGTGAATGATGGTTTGTACACTGAGCCGCAGGTTTTGTTGTGAACGATCATACAACTTTGCGTCTGGTGGTGGCTCAACCAAATTGTAAGTACACCTCTCCTTTTTTTACATCGGGGTTTGGTAGATGTAATTTAACTCTGTCTTCTTGTTAAGGTAAGCGTGGGGAGAAGAACATCAAGAAATCTCTAGCCGAAGACGCTAGATGTGACGCTGCTGCTGTTTTGCTTTATAGGCATTTTGCCTTTATTTGGCTTGGTTTGTTTTGCTTTATAGGCATTTTGCCTTTATTTTGCTTTGGTTATTTTGCCTTTTATTTTGCTTTGTTTATTGTGCCTTCGGGCATTTGGCTCAAGAGCCATTGTTATGCTTTGTGGCTCGCCTGGGCTGTCCGGTTAGTAGCCTCGCGTTTGCGGTGCTGCATATTAGCTCCTGTTTGGGTAGTTTGTTTCCCCTTTAGTGCTTGGTGTTGTGTTTCTTTTGTTTTCTTTAAATGTTATAGCGTTAAGTTATTTTTGTAGTTATTGTTTAGATTTTTTTTTAGGTTGAGTAAATTTGTTTTGTGACCACATATAATGTGAGAGGCGGTTTGTCAAATTGGTGTATGTCTCCGCCTCCAACCTGTTAGTTCAGATCGGTAGTTCCCACACCATAACTTTATACTTTTATAAAGTATATGTATATATGTGGCGTATGTTGTGTTATGGTATATTTTCATTTCTGTGTAATATTGGTCTAATTTGTGTTCTCTTTTCTCCAGGAGCCAGTGTGGTCTTTGTGGGGAGCGGGGAGGCTAGCTGTCTTGATTCAGTGGGGTGCTTCACCAGTGTGTTAAGTGTGCCGACACAACTTTATGGTGTGTGTGTGGTGTTTGACAATTTGGTGTGACTTTGAGGTGGGTTTGGATTATTCCCCGAGTCGGCTGGCCTGCCTTGCTCCTGCTAAGCCTGGCCCTGGAGAATGGTTAGTTGTTTTTTTTTAATATATTTATTGTGCTTCAAGGGAGAGACAACCTATAATGGCATTTTTTTTTTTTAATAATGCGGAAGTGTTAATAAAAGTTATATTTTTGTATTGATACTCACGTCTCCCTTTTTGCTTATTTCTTTGCCTTTAATTGGAACAACTTGCCTGTGTGCTCTTTATTGGGAGTATTTCCCTGGCTCTACCCCAGGGTGGCGTAGTCGGGTTTAAATTAAATTGATTCACGTTTCCCTTCAGTCAGGAATGCCACAAGAGGATCCAGCACAAAATTATGCATGCCTGCTTTAATTGGACAACTGACCAAATCATAAACAAACTGGACGGACCAACAAAGTTTTGGACTCGGACACGGGCCAGCCAGCTAACTAACTGGGCATTGAATTAAATCAAGCTAGAAATAAACACTGAATCGCCTGTGTCCTCTGCAGCTGATCTCAGTAAGTTATTATATTTACCAACATTGTTAGCTTTCCTTACACTGTTGTCATCTTATTTTGTGCATTGTTTTGTTTAGTATTGGGATTTTTAGCCAGTTACTCACTAAGTTTTGAAGATCATGGCCATCTAAACTGGTGGAATTCTCAATCAATACATAAACCAAATATTATACCATGGGTCTGTTCAATGCTTGATTGGTTGACAGACGTTCTAAGGTGTGCAATTATTTTTCAAGTAAATGCACAGCTATGAAGTAGTTCCAGGTCTTGACCACATAACGGTTCCATTTTACTACGCCAAATAACTGTTGTTAAAGTTAACATCGGAGAAGCAATATTAAAAAATGGCAGCACTTGCTGTTGCTGAGATGTGCCTAAACTTACATCTTGGTGATTTTGAAGTGATATTACTTCTGATGAGAGCTGCAAAAAAAAGGTAATCACAGAAGCGACCACACAAAAACAAACTCTCACACACACGCACTACCTTATTACTCCAGTAAGTGCTGCATTATAGCAGCGCAAGCCTCACAGTCCATCCTGCTAGATCTAAAGTGATGTTTTCGAACAATTAATGAAGGCTCAGACTTTATCAAAACAAGCTGCTAAATCCATGGCAGAAGAAATTGGTTCCATTCACAACAGCGTTTTCGAGATGAAAACCAGAAAATGTCTTGAGATAAAACCCTGAACGATGTCTTAAGGTGTGGGAACCTTGTTATAAGCTGAATAATTGACTCCGGCCCATTGAATTATTGAAAATAATGCACACCCAAGGTGTAATATTTACCACCTCGGGTGTGCATTATTTTTCAATAATTCAGTGGTTTGTCATCAATTATTCCTTAGTTATATGCTATAGAAAAATCTAAATATAACCATCTGCTTCACCAATTTTAATAATGATTCCACTGTTACAGTTTACAGAATTTAACAAGATATGCTATAGTTTATACAGAATAATGTAATTATATTAACTGTCATCTTTAGAGTAGATGTAGTCTCTGGCAATCTAGTTGAGTAATATATCAACATTGGATTGCATTACTTATGTTTATATATGTCCTCAGAAACAAAGGTAAAAATGGTATACAATGTCTGTGACAACTTTCCTTTCCAGCTCACATCACAAATCCCTCAACCGATCCTAGGCATTGCCCCTTTAGATCAGATCTGTGCCCACTCAGTTTTTAGTTTTGCAGTCATGGTCTACATATGCTACAGAAACAGTCATTTACCATACGTATTATAAAGATGCTCATCTTTTGGTGAGAAACGGATAAATATTTAAGTCCTTTTCCCTTCATTTTCACTTTCTCCATCCGTTTTTGGACACATTCTTTCATCCTCTACTGGGCAGAGAGGAGAATTTATGACCAGAAATTACTTAAAAATGTATCTTTTTCTCACCCACACTTATCATATCGAGTCTGAACACATGAATTTAACCACTGGAGTCATATGGATTACATTTATGCTCCCTTGATGATTTCTCATTCAGTCATTTCGGTCTGCAGCCGGACCTGATCGCTCCCCTCCAACAACCTGGCTTAGTTCTGGTTTCTAACCAGATTTACACAATCCAATCAATGCAATGAGTCCCACCCTAAAGAAAATCATTTGGGAACTGCATTTCATGACTTTAATTTGAAAGATTTCACATTATTAACAAATACAATTTCTAGGCAGATTTGCATTTTGACATTTACAATTTTGGCGATTTCTAATAGTAAAACGCTTCAACTGCTTACCTGAAGTCGGGTCACGGGGGCAGCAGCTCCAGCAGGGGGCTCCAAACTTCCCTATCCCGAGCCACATTAACCAGCACTGACTGGGGGACCCCGAGGCGTCCCCAGGTCAGTGTGGAGATGTAATCTCTCCACCTAGTCCTGGGTCTTCCCCGAGGCCTCCTCCCAGCTGGACGTGCCTTCATGACCATAGGTGAGGGTAGGAAGCAAAATTGACTGGTAGATCGAGACTTTTTGTGACTGCTCTTTTCATGACAACGGTGCAATTGATTGAGTGCAATACCACCCCCACTGCCTCAATTCTCCAGCCAACCTCCCGCTCCATTGTCCCCTCATTCATGAACAAGACTCAGGAGGTACTTGAACTCCTTCACTTAGGGCAATACCTCCTTCCCTACCCGTAGTACGCACTCCATCGGTTTGCTGCTGAGAACCATGGCCTCAGATTTAGAGGTGCTAATCCTCATTCCAGCTGCTTCACACTCAACTGCCAAGTGATCTAGTGAGAGCTGAAGGTCACGGACCGATGATTACATGAAGACTACATCATCTGCAAAAAGCAGCGATGAGATGCATGAATATCACAAACAGGATTGGTGACAAAGCACAGCCCTGGCGGAGACCAACCCCCACATGGAACAAACTCGACTTCGTGCCGAGGACCCAGACACAGCTCCAGCTTTGGACGTACAGGGATTGGATCACCCTAAAAAGGGACCCCCCCCCACCCTATACTCCCACAGTCTCTCCTGGGGGACCCGGTCATACGCCTTCTCCAGATCCACAAAACACATGTAGACCGGATGGGCATACTACCATGCCCCCTCCATGATCCTTGTGAGAGTAAAGATCTGATCCATCATTCCACGGCCAGGACGGAACCCACATTGTTCCTCTTCAATCTGAGGTTCGACAATCGGCCGAACCCTCCTCTCCAGCACCTTGGAGTAAACTTTACCCGGGAGGCTGAGAAGTGTGGGGTGTTTTTTTTTTTTTTTTTTTTTTTTTTTTTTTTCTTTTCTCCCCTGTAGTTGGCACACACTCTCTGATCCCCCTTTTTGAAGAGGGGAACCACCACCCAGCTGCAGCTCTCCACCGCGGCTTCGGCAATGGAAGCTTTGAACAGTGGAAGCTTTGAACTCCAGTTCAATCTCCGCAGGGATGCCTGAAAAGCTCCGCTGGAGGTGTGAGTTGAAGATCTCGCGGACAGGGGCCTCCTGCAAACGTTCCCAGTTCACCCGCACTACTTGCTTGGGCTTCCCAAGTCTGTCCAGAGTCTATCCACACCTCCTGACCCAACTCACCACTAGATGATGATCGGTTGACAACTCCGCCCCTCTCTTCACCCGAGTGTCCAAAACATATGGCCTCAGATCCGACAACACTATTACAAAATCGATCATCGACCTTCGGCCTAGGGTGCTCTGGTACCACTTATGAGCATCCTTATGTTCGAGCATGGTGTTTGTTATAGATAATCCATGACTAGCACAGAAGTCTAATAACAAACATCCACTCGGGTTCAGATCAGGGAAGCCATTCCTCCCAATCATGCCTTTCCAGGTGTCCCTGTCATTTCCCACGTGCGAGTTGAAGTTACCCAGCATCACTATGGAGTCCCCTACTGGGGCCCTATTCAGGACTCCATTCAGGGTCTCCAAGAAGGCCAAATACTCTGAACTGATGTTTGGTGCATATGCACAGACAACAGTCAGAGTTCCCCCCCCACAACCCGTAGGCGTAGGGAGGTGACCCTGTCGTCCACCAGGGTAAACTTCAACATAGCGGCACTCAGCCGGGGACTCGTGAGTATCTCCACACCCGCCCATCGCCTCACACCCTGGAAAACTCCAGAGAAGAATAGAGTCCATCCCCTATCCAGAAGTTCGGATCCAGAGCCAAAACTGTGCTTCGAATTAAGCCCCACCAGATCCAACTGGTAGCGCTCCACCTCCCTCACCAGTTCCAGCTCCCCCCCCCCCCCCCAGCGAGGTGAGGTTTTACGTCCCTAGAGCTAGACTTCTGGTCCATCGAGACCCACGGCCTTCACTGCCACCCATATGGCAGTGCATCCGACTCACTTTTATATTTACGTGGCTTCGCTACACTGTCAAAGTAAGATTGGGACACTTCTCCAAACTGCTTGATTTATCTCACAATTACATTAAATACAATAACAATTTTAAGTGCTTCAGTAACTGTCTCAGTGTATCCTGATGTAACCCTTGTTATCCATAGCTTTTGTCCAACACAGCACTAACAGAAACACTATGTGCACACTTTAATCCTGATTATAGTTGCTTAAGTAGCTGTGACATAATTCATCTTTCATAGCCCTGTGCTGGTATGTCTTTATCTGTTGTAATTAAACGTCATAATTAATCACCCATTTGACTCGAGCAAACGGCATTAATCAGAAACAATAGCCTTTGAGGAGTGGGTGGTCATTGTATGCTAATTTGAGCACTTTTTTTATTCTAGTGATCATATTAAATGTTCTTATCTCGTTTATCTTCAGTCTACTGAATTTAGGCCAATGAAACTTCAATGACTGTTGACAATAGCAAATTCGACTTAAGCGAACGACTGTGTTCCACAACTGCTACCAGGTCTTTTAATAGCATTTAACATGCGAGTAAGGGCAGCCGTTGGAGTTTCTGGTGCCTCACTAGGGCAATATGGTGCCCCCCTAGGGAGTGAGACACTTTTTTTTCACTCTGCACAGTGAAAAAAGTATAGTTTTGTCATGCAACACCATTTTTCTCCAAGTCAAGCGACTATTTCAAGATTAAAATTGCAGCTCCAACTTGTGGCTCTATTGATAATGCGGGCTACTTTGTGTCATGGTGATGGTCATTATCAGGGTGATTCTGTAAATATGGGCTCTAACATCAGTTTTTATGTGTACCTTTTTAAATCTGTAGCAATATATCAGTGTGTTTTGTCCCACCTCCTGCATGTCATAAGCAGTATTTATGCATTTTCCCCAGTGCCGTCGTGGGGGTACTGGAAACTATTGCTGATATTTTGGGCTGAATAATATAAATCCATCTAAACACCCACGTTAAGTGTAAATGCCTTTTGCTCTGCCAAATGTGTAATTGACAACTACACTGAACTAACAACTAAAAGCTATGAAATAGCAAAAGTAGGCATTAATAAAACATGATCATGCTTTTGTTTATGTTTCAGCATTATATGTAATGTCTCTGTATGACATTGTTCACGTTTGCACAGTAATAATAACTAGAAAGTTTTCAAAACCTCTTTTCTTATTGAAAAAAATCATACAGATATGACAAGAGCCCTTTAAGGGATAGTTCACCCAAAAATGTTAATTCTCTCATCTTTTACTCACCCTCATGCCATCCCAGATGTGTATGACTTTATTGTATCTGCTGAACTCAAATGAAGATTTTTAGAAGAATTTCTCCTCCTTTAATCCATATAATTCAAGTGAATGGGTGCCAACATTTTAAAGCTAAAAAACAAAATCACAGAGGTCAGCATAAAAAATTAATCCATTAGACTCCAGTGGTTAAAATAATATCTTCAGAAGTGATGTGATAGGTGTGGATGAGAAAAAGGCCCTGTCCCATGTTGGATTATACATGTAGAAGAATTGATGAACATGATTTGAATCTAGGATTTACCCTTTTATTCCTGGAATTCCTCGGCATCATAAAGTAACAGACCAAGCCTCAACTTCCTACTGAAGGCCTGTCTTTGGACAATAAAATAGTCAAGATACTCTAAACAACCTAATTTAAAGGAAAAGTGTCATGGGTCAGAAAGGCTCCTCTGTACGACCTTCTGAACTTCCACACAGAGTTAAAGCAGACTTTTCTTGAAAGGTTTCCAAAAGACCATCAGATTTGCATGACTCGAATACTAAGACATTTCATCTTAATCCAGCAACATTCTACACAAAGTCACAGTACTTTAATGAATCAACCTTCTAAAATGTACAGAATGCATTTAAATTCACTATTCATACAATACCTAGACAATTGCTTTGAACTGTGGTAACTTGTATAACTGACAAATTAATGATTATAGCTTGATATACCTCTTTAAAATGTGTGTAATGTTTCATCCATGTTGTATAATCAATTAATTAACCAGTATGATTTTGTAACCAGGGATTTTCATGTTTTGTTACCTACACGTATAATATGCATGAAAAAATGGTTAAAGGATAAATGGTTAAGGCATTATCAACAAACTACATAAATTTCATTTTCACTATATTGATCATTTATTTCACATTCTTTCACTCTTTCACCAACCTGTCTCATGTGTGTTAGATTAGATTTATGTTTAGAATAGCAATAAAGTTTGTCTGTATTCAAAGATGATTGACTTTGGTATATTTTGATCAATAATCTCATCCCTGTTTCTAAAAGATTTAGCTTCAAAGCTGTACCTAAATACAAGTGATATTATTTTCAATAAGCCATGAGAGTAATATCACTCCAATAAATCATAATTCACTTATTAAAGCTAATTCCTTGCTGTAGAAATTGTGAGTGGATACAATGAAACGTGTATTACAATTTCAATGGTGGAGAATAATCTATTTATGTGTCATTTATCTAATTTACAATGGTTGTCGAACGCGACTGATGCAGTGAGATCCAGCAGATGGAAAATGACTTCAATAATTCAGATGATTTGTAGAAGGAATAACAAATTTTATTTGTACAAAAATGAGTAAAATGAATAAAATATGAATTAATGAGAATAAATGAAATTATAAAGGAAAAAACTGATTATATTCTAATTCAAAGGTTGTGGATACATGAATATGCTTGTATAATATAAAGTAAAAGTATAAAATATAGTAATGTCTCTAGCCAATTGCATCAGCGACTAATTCCATTATACATTTCATTACCTAATAATGACAGTTTAATTTAGTTCATACCTCACATATTTTGAGACCCTAAATTCCCTTCTAAATTTAGCATACTAAATATCCTTACATATAATGGTGTGAGAATGAGGGCACTTTAAAGCTCCCTTCTAAATGTCACATACCAAATATCCTTACTCCCAATATCCACACTTGTAGTCTTGGCCACTTGAGTGCGCATGCACACAACAGGAAGTGTTCAAGACTGTCCCATGTCTAAAAGATGCCAAAGCTCATTGCACTTATCCCACACTGAATCCACACTAGTGCAAATACCACTTTGTGGTGTGTATACCAGAGTTCATCACGATCAGGAGCCACAACCTGCCTACCTGAGCGATCGGTGTATTTTCACCATGATGACGTCAAGGAAAGCTTTTCAACATACATTATTTATCATAATCAGATAGTGAAACGTAAGTAAACCATATATTTAATTTAGTAGAAATGAAAGTATTCAACATTATATAACGTGTTTAGGATGACTTTTCTCAATTGCATCATCATAATTACAAAGTATTATTTATGTGTATATTTATAACTTTTTTTTATCCCTCTCACCCAGTAATCACCTTATTTAGTTTGTTCTTGCCAAATACAGTTGGTGAGTTTGGTCATTTATCAGCCAGTGTGGCATACAATATGCTGTCTAGTAAATGTTGCTTTAAAATAAAAAATGTATCAACTACTACCACAGGTTCTTTCTCATCTATATTAAAAATATGTTTTAATGCTTTTTATTTGTTGTATGAAACCACACAGTGATAAGTTGTGTAAAGCAGTATTTGTGTAAGTAGCTATTAATGGATCACACAGGTTTATGGGATAAAGTTTTTATTTTGTTACATTAAGTTTTATGCAGTGTATTGAGAAACAAAGTAGAAAGAAATAGCTTACATTTCATATTTTAACACAGTTATGGATGATGCAATTGAACAGTTAAACATTTTGAAATGTGCAAAATATTTAAAATCAAAATTAGTAAAAATAATTAACATTTACAATTATTTTCACACAATAAAAACACTTAAATTTGTACTTACATATTTTTGACAGCACAATACACTTCCAGTATTTTATTACCAGTAGTGTAATAATAAATGAAAAGATGAGTAAACTATTGAGTTATTTATTATTTTAAGAAGGCTATAACTGTCACCACTACCAACAACAATCAGTCTTCAGCTGAGTGAAACTACAAAAACAGCTGTCGCAACCTGGACCAACATCGTTAAGTCTACGAGTGTCCCAACGTGCATTAAAAGTCATACACACACTCGTAGTCTTCACGTCTACTTGCACACTGTGGCCAAACACCAGAAATACGTAATACAAGTGGGTAAGTACGCAAGACCAAAACCACAAGTGGGGGTTATTGGGACAGGGCCACAGATCCCTTTCACATTCTCCTTATTTTGTTTTTAGTGATTCACATTCTTCTATGCATATCGTCCCCTGCTGGGCTGGGAGAAGAACTTCTAGCAAACCATTACTTAAATATTGATCTGGTTCTCACCCACACCTATCATATCACTTCTGAAGATATGGATTTAACTACTGGAGTCTTATGGATTATTTTTATGGTGACTGCATTTGCTTTTTAGAGCATCAAGATTTTGGCACCCATTCACTTGCATTGTACTGACCTACAGAGCTGAGATATTCTTCAAAAAATCATAATTTGTGTTCTGCAGAAGAAAGAAAGTCACACACATCTGGGATGGCATGAGGGTGAGTAAATGATGAGAGAATTTTCATTTTTGAGTGAACTATACCTTTAAGGTGATAGCTCAGCCATAATTTAATATTCTGTCATCATTAGCTCAGCCATAATTTAATATTCTGTAAATGTATGTCGTTATTTTCTGTATTCTGCAAACACAAAAATATATTAGACAGAATGATAGGGACTGACAGTGACAGTTGTAGTGTGTGGACATCTCTGACCCAATCTGTGCTCATCTCACTGCTTCTTAATGGTTTCATTAAGTAATTTGGTGAAATTGAAAATGACAGACAAAGAATGGATCAGAGATCCATTTTCAAATGTCAACAATAACATGCCTAACCATATTTTAACTGTAATAGAGGGAAGCAAACTGATTAACCTCAATGACAGTTTTCTGCTTCAGAATTGTGTATGTGACAAAATAATATTTTGGCTGAGCCCAGCTGTTTTGTACCCATATCCTCAGCTCACAAAAAAAGGCACTAAAAATACTCTTTTGCAACAACATATTTGTATGAGAGTGTTTTTTCATCTCTGGGTTCCATAAAAACAAAGCAAAGAGGAAGGATTGATGTGAAAGATGAGGGTATGCCTGTTATAGACGGTCCCCAGAATTGATGACTTATGCAAGGCTCACCAGGCCCACCTATCACGTTAAAATCTATGCGTCAGTGTATATGAAATAGTGTATATGAAATTTGTTTCAGTTAAGTTGATTCAGTTAAGTTGCAAAGAAATGTTTATTCATATGAAATAAAGCTAACATTTAGTGCTGTCTGCTTTAACGCATGTGATTAAAAAAGTTTTAAGTTTTCTTAATTAGAACTAATATATTTACTGTTAATACCACGGAGCTCTAAAATGGTTGATACAGCATTAACCAACACTTCTTGGGAGGGCGGAACCTTTGAACCTTTGAACACCACAAACACGAAACATGGGCATTTTTATAAATGTTGGAGAGAAAGGAATTCTTAATGCTATTTGATGCACAAAAAAGCCTAGATGGGACCTATGATAGGTGTGTTTTAATTACCACAGAAACATGTCAAGTCTTAATTATCACCAAATGCAGAATGAGAAGTTTTTGTCTGCAAGCGTGGAATTCAAAGGTAAACTCAATGCTGGCGTTGGCGAATCATGAACGCAGCTTCATGGTTGCTGTAAGAAAGCAGATAGCCACAGTCTAGCAGCTGATTTATATTGTGGAGGATGAAAGTTTAAGAGATTTAATGCCCATTGCAATGAATATGAAACCTATGTGGGCACTAGTTCTTTCAATATGTCAATCTCGCACTTAGACTTTGGGAAACGTTTAATGTTTATTGATTTGGTGCTATTTTACACCATATCTATCTTCATACTGTGGAAGGCTTTGTTTGGAAAATGTTAATAAACCATCATATTTTTACATATTGTTTTACTCTCTTTCCTAACATGGAAATAAACGCATTTTGGCAGGTAAAGAAGTATATATATAGTCTCAAATCTCAGCATTTTCGGAATCTGTGATCATTTGCGATTAAAAAAAAGAGAGAGAGAGAGAGAGAGAGATTAATTGTAATTAAAAATGTTAATCTACTGAATGCACTACTTACATTATAATACAAATTCTATGATATAATACAAATTTTATGATATATTGAAAGATGTAATAATTATAGTGTAATAAGTAATATAATATTTTATACAGTGAGGAAAATAAGTATTTGAACACCCTGCTATTTTGCAAGTTCTCCCACTTAGAAATCATGGAGGGGTCTGAAATTGTCATCGTAGGTGCATGTCCACTGTGAGAGACATAATCTAAAAAAAAAAATCCAGAAATCACAATGTATGATTTTTTAACTATTTATTTGTATGATACAGCTGCAAATAAGTATTTGAACACCTGAGAAAATCAATGTTAATATTTGGTACAGTAGCCTTTGTTTGCAATTACAGAGGTCAAACGTTTCCTGTTGTTTTTCACCAGGTTTGCACACACTGCAGGAGGGATTTTGGCCCACTCCTCCACACAGATCTTCTCTAGATCAGTCAGGTTTATGCTCTAACTGAGGGAAGGAGGTTGTTCCCCAAAATCTCGCAATACATGGCCCCGGTCATCCTCTCCTTAATACAGTGCAGTCACCCTGTCCCATGTGCAGAAAAACACCCCCAAAGCATGATGCTACCACCCCCCATGCTTCACAGTAGGGATGGTGTTCTTGGGATGGTACTCATCATTCTTCTCCCTCCAAACACGGTTAGTGGAATTATGACCAAAAAGTTCTATTTTGGTCTCATCTGACCACATGACTTTCTCCCATGACTCCTCTGGATCATCCAAATGGTCATTGGCAAACTTAAGACGGGCCTTGACATGTGCTGGTTTAAGCAGGGGAACCTTCCGTGCCAAGCATGATTTCAAACCATGACGTCTTAGTGTATTACCAACAGTAACCTTGGAAATGGTGGTCCCAGCTCTTTTCAGGTCATTGACCAGCTCCTCCCGTGTAGTTCTGGGCTGATTTCTCACCTTTCTTAGGATCATTGAGACCCCACGAGGTGAGATCTTGCATGGAGCCCCAGTCCGAGGGAGACTGACAGTCATGTTTAGCTTCTTCCATTTTCTAATGATTGCTCCAACAGTGGACCTTTTTTCACCAAGCTGCTTGGCAATTTCCCCGTAGCCCTTTCCAGCCTTGTGGAGGTGTACAATTTTGTCTCTAGTGTCTTTGGACAGCTCTTTGGTCTTGGCCATGTTAGTAGTTGGATTCTTACTGATTGTATGGGGTGGACAGGTGTCTTTATGCAGCTAACGACCTCAAACAGGTGCATCTAATTAAGGATAATAAATGGAGTGGAGGTGGACATTTTAAAGGCAGACTAACAGGTCTTTGAGGGTCAGAATTCTAGCTGATAGACAGGTGTTCAAATACTTATTTGCAGCTGTATCATACAAATAAATAGTCAAAAAATCATATATTGTGATTTCTGGATTTTTTTTTTTAGATTATGTCTCTCACAGTGGACATGCACCTACGATGACAATTTCAGACCCCTCCATGATTTCCAAGTGGGAGAACTTGCAAAATAGCAGGGTGTTCAAATACTTATTTTCCTCACTGTATATAATAAGAATGTAATAATATAGTGAAAGACATGAAAAAACAATATGTAAAATTTAGTTTTTAGAAAATGCTCTCCCAATTGTATAAATTTGAAATTGGTGTATCCTCATTGTAGTGGAAGACAGTGATATCTGATAAAAGGTTGACATATTTGTCATGTGATGCAGTCATGCAACCCAAAACAATTAAGTTGGCAGCCTGTCTTGTAGCGGCATTGCTGTGCCTGCTAAACACTTTGATAGCTTTGTAAAAGATAAATGTGACTGTGTACAACCTTCACATTGCATTCCTTAAAAGGCAATGGGAAGTTTACATGGAATTGCTGTCTGGCAGTGGAACATGAGGACAATTGCCATGACATTCAGACCATACATGGAACATCTATTTTTCTCATGCAAATTTGGAGATTCAAGTTTTTTCATACATTTCAGTGTGGACAACCAACTTTTGGAAAATGTTTGAAAACGGCAGTGTGGATGGAGAGTATTTCAAAATGTAAAACACATTTTCAAATGTATCCAGATTAATGTGTACGCAGCCTAAAGCACCTCTATGGAATTATAAATTGGCTGGTACTTAATGTCATCTTTCCCTGTTGGTTGACCCTTGGTCACCCTGAGCCATGTCGTTCACACTTCATTAAGGCAGGTATTTGCATGCTCATTACATCAGTGACATGCATACAGACTGCCTGTTTCACTAAACGATCATACTCGACTCCTGAAGAGAATTTTCAACAGTCAATTTGAGCTTAAATGGATCACTGCCTCCGATTATCTACTGACAGTAAGAAAATGTGCTTAATTGTTCTAACACTGATTCCTGATGGTTTAAGAACAGCATTCAGATGTTGCGGCATTAAGTAAGGCATAAAGTACAGTCAGTCTGACATGTACTTTATGCCTTATAGTATGTAACTTTCCTCTTTTTGTTTTTCGATTTAGCTACTAATGAGGGTTTATCACATAGATCAAACAAACAAAAAAAAATGTTTAATAAACTTAAGCAAACATCCTACCGACTTTTGATCTTTTTTAGGTGTTTTATTCCCCCAATGATAACACTTTCTAATAATTATTCAAATGAAAGACTAAATAAGAAAACACTGTCTTTCATTTCGCAAAAAACAAACAAATAATCTTAAGGTTCTTATCTGAGCTGAAGTTCTGTCCCGTGAAAACAAAGAAGTTATGAAACTTGTTGAAAACATTGAGTGCGCTGAAATTTGTTGCTATGAAGAAAAAAACATTGAGTGCGTTGAAATACTTCTCTCTTCTTTAGCATTGTCCAATTCGACTGGAGACACCCAATACCAAAAAAAAAACAAAAACAAACAAATCCACTCCATGCCAGCATCCTTTTTAACCCATACTACCTTACTTGCTTCCCAATTCACCCTAAGGTGTGAGTAAATGATCAGTTGTTACCTTGAGCTTAAAACCCCAAGGTTTCTCAAGGAATCACTTTTTTGAGGTAGCCACCAAGAAACATAAGCTCCCACTACCCAAACTGACTTACTTCTTCTTGTCAGCTTTTTTCTTTATATGCCAAACAGGAGAGCCTATATAGCGCCCTCTAATGGCTTGTAGTGCTTCTACACCATTCCATTCTTACACTACAAAAAAAACTGTTACAGATATTACATTCTGTTACAACTAAATAAATTAATTAATAAATGCACATGAACTCTCTGTTCCAAAACCTAGTGACCGCCTATTTAGGCAGCATTTTAAGACATCATAGGCACGCTCCTGACGCAAAGTTTCTAAATCTGAGGTTTGCACACAAATATGATGCACAAAATAGAACGCACTACTCTACAAATCAAGTGCTCCTTCACAGACTAGTGTCTTCAAAACATGCATTGGTTTACTGCAAACATAATGTAGCCTTAAAGCCTTAAAACATTGTGCCTCCATTCAGATGGCGCAGTGACAAGAACTTTTCAATAGCCAGCTGCTATGAGTCCATGGAAGTAGAATGAAGCCTGGAAAGAAGGCGTGTGTGTGTGTGTGTTTGTGTTTGATTATTCCTGTCTACCAGGAGAAGCACCACTCTTCATGTTGATGCAGCATTACCCTGCAGTGCAAATTGTGATGTTCCTTTCTGGTCCTGTATTGAGAATGTGACAGTGTGTCAATGTTAACGCATTCCTCCACAGCATCACAATAATGAGTCCTATGTGTCTGCCACTTTTCAGCAATTTTAACAATGTGGCAGTTTCTCAGATCTGGTTCTAGAAAGATACAAGCCCACTGTCAACAGAAATGTTCCCCTCTATTCCATGCTTGTCATGCTACAATGATAGCATGTTTAAGTGTACGAGTTGTATATATTATAAAGAAAAATTCTGGGTTAAATGCAACTAGATTTATCAGCATTAACCCAGAAGTATGTAGCCCTGCCAGTACCTGCCATCACAGCAGCAGGAAAATGACATCTTGACAAAGCTGCTTGGCTGATGACACTACAAGAATGTGCACAGTACCAAACCCTTCACTATCTTGAAATGTGAAAACAGAGGTAGCGGAAAGGGAAAAATTCCAGTCCACATTTTAAAGATCCCTCTAACAAATTGGGCGTTGGTAAAACATTTACTACTCTATAATTATATATTTGCAGTTTCTATATTGCTTGCAAAAACAATCATTGTTTTTGCAATACAGCGCAACACTGCCCGCCCATGTTTTTTTAAGCCTGAGAGATGGGTCAAAATAATCGTTTGTGGTAATCGATTGTTTGCCACAGATCCGGGCAGTAGACCATAAATTGTATTTCACATAGAAAAATCCTTTAAATGGACAAAATAGTTCTACCTTTAAGATTTGGAGTCAGCGTGTACAGGTTAGAGTACTGGTTTGCATCATATAGTTCAGGAGATTGAGGAGTTTGTGGGTTAATAATGCAGGTTTTAGTCCAGTGAGTCAGTATTGATTACCAAACACACCCACACATGACTAATTACCAGCACAGGAGAAAAACTGTCTCAGAGAGAAAAGTCATGGGGGAAAAGGTCTTTACGGGAAATTGTGTTTCTAAATGACTCTGCCCACAGTGTTGTTAATAATAGTTAGGACCGACTATTGGATTGCATTTATTCCATCTCTGTGCCACAAGTCTTTGCAAGCACACCATTTGAAAGAAATATAATTTTTTTCTTTGAGTTACATTACATTTGTTCTTTTTGAAATCTGAGATGTCCTCTGCTGAGGGCAGAAAGTTGCATTTTCCAAATCCAAATATTTCTTCCTTGAAAAGGTCATTGAAATCGTTTGCCAATTATGGTGATTTTGCTTCACACGTAAACATATTTACTGGTGCTCTTAAATGCTTATCTGAAGTACATAAGAGTTGTAAGCATGCCTGTTTACGTTTTGACTTCAAAACCAGAAATTGTCTGATGATTTCGAATCTCTTGTACACAGTTTTTATTGCGTTATCGATTTTTTTAGAATAAACAGATTTTTGATAGTAATATGTGTATTGTTTTACATGTTAACACACTCTTTGTTGTTGTAAATTGCTTTCATTGTGAATGCTAAAATTTAAGTGCAGTTCCATTACACTACCAAAGGTTTGGTACAGTATTAACTATAAACAACAACAACAGCAACAAAAAACAATCTTTCATTTATTGAATTCTTTTTTCTTTTGTAAAGTACTAATAATAACAACAAAACTCATTATGTGAGTCACTCATTATGTGAGACACTCATTATGTCAGCTAACTATGTCAACACTTCTGAATCAGAACCAGTTCTCAGGTTTCCAACCCTTCTCCTGATACAGTTGTATATAATATAGCTGAGTATGTACAGTATATTATCAACACAATACAGTATAACAATTTACATTTTTATTAAACAACATAAAAATAATCTGGTGAAAAACTCACCCATTGCTCGAAAAAATATGTCGGTCAGACTTGATGCAATTTAGTACAAGTGAAAGACAAACACTTTCTATTCAGAAAATGTAATTAAATCTATACAATTAAGCAGTTAAAAAACTTCCCCTTTGAATACAGTGGCCTTGGAGTGGGAAGTATTTTCCCTTTTTGTCTCTTTAGGCATTTGAAAATAATAATAATAAATTTAAACCAAAGCAACCAGCTCTGCGGGGAATCTCTACATTACAATCATTTGATTTGTAATTGAATCAAAAACCATGGGAATGATAAACTTGATATAAATTAGAGTTATAGGTTAAAAAAAGGTTTTATTGCTAATTATGTAAATGCATATAAATATTCAATAGGCATGCAACAATACACATATTTCATGATACGATATGATGCAAAGACTCATGATACGATATAATTATACAAATTAAAAATTTTAAAAGTGCCCACAAATGTTTTGCTCAAAATTATTCAAGGATTCAACATAAATGTCTCTTAAATCATAAACTACACTGATATCTGACATTGGCAACAAAATGCAGAGCTCTATAATATAGTAACTTAAACAACAGCACTGCATTTATTTTGTTTGTTATGAGAAAAACCTAAAATTAACTCAAATTACAAATTTTCATGTTTTTCTTGAAAAAAAAGCTTGTATGTTTCTACAAAAGTAATTCATATTTGTATAGCACTTTCCACAAATCACATGCTTTCAAAGCAGCTTTATAGAAAATCATGCCTTAAAGGTGCACTCAGCGATTCCTGAGAAACACTGTTAATATTCAAACTCAACTGCCAAAACAAACACACCCCTCCCTTCAGTCCTCCTTTAAAAGATCTGCCCCCTAAATTCATGCACGCTGAAAAGCCTCGCCGATGTTGACGCGGCTCCAAGTCCTCGATTTATCACAATCCTTCCTTTTTAGTTCATATTAGTCTGACCTTTTTCTCTTTGTCTGTTTCTCATTTGTCCTCCTTGGACTTTAGAAAGTTCAATCAGCCAGATTTGCTGTCGCTCTTCTAATGATTTTCCCTCTCGCTCTGCCCCCACCCTCCATCATGTGCATGCGCAAGAACCACCCCTTGTTGGCTGGATTAGTGTTGTGTGGATCGGTTCGATTTTATTTTGTCCCATTTACAGAGCCAGGGCTGTGTACAAATACTAGATTTTCAGCCCACCCACAGAACGGACAGTTAGCACACTGTGAGGAGATATTTGCAGAATTTGACAAAGTGTATTGGATTAGAATAACTGAGTGCACCTTTAATGTCTGAAAGCCACTAGAGAGCAAGCTAAAATGGCTGTAGAAAGGAAAAACTCATTCACTGTTATTTATTGAAAAAAAATTAAAAATAGAGAGGAACCTGACCTCTGGTTTTACGATATATGTACATAACCCAATGTTATTTAGCGGACACTACTTTTTTGGGCCTCTTCCCCCGGTTTCACATTGAATGTAAACTTTACTTGGGTTATTACTGGCTTATATCACGTGCACAAATGTTGTACTCATACCTGTTTACATTTCAGCATTAAAACCAGAGAATGATAAATCTCATGTAATCACGGATTTCTTGAATATGCTTGTTTTTGTTTCCTATGAGTGTCAAGTCAAGTCAATTTTATTTGTATAGCGCCTTTCACAACACACATCGTTTCAAAGCAGCTTTACAGAAGATCAGGCATTAACAGATGATAAAACTGTAATGTCTATAATGTTGATGAATCATCATTGTGTTATTAGATAAAATACAATTCAAATACAACTGTTAATCGAGTTTAAAAATAAGTATTTCATTAATAATTGTATTAATAACCCCAGTGAGCAAGCTGAAAGCGACAGTGGCAAGAAACACAAAACTACATAAGATGTTGATTAATGGAGAAAAATAACCTTGGGAGAAACCAGACTCACTGTGGGGGCCAGTTCCCCTCTGACTAACATCATGAATAAAATGTAAATATTACTTATAGTTAAAGTCATGGTTTAAAATTATTCAACTAAGTAAGTGTTAAGGGGCAGTGTTCAAACATCAATTTTGTTTGAACTGTAAGATTAATGACCAATGTCTTTGAAGTCCATCCTGGATTAACTGCAAAAGTTCACATAGATGCAATTGTCCTTGTTATTTGGCTGATGAAGGATTTTGTTGGCAATTGTTAGTCTATGCATTCAATTTCAAGATCGTAGTCCATCAGTAGACTGAGGTGATGCAGGCAGAGATCAGGGATGTGAAACATAGTTCAACCTGGCCGGTAATTTCGGTGAGGTTCGGTGTGGTCCATCCTAAATCCAAGGTTCAGACAATGGCAATTGAAGTATCCAATGTCTTATTGTTGGAGTTGGCATCAGTTCATCCTCTGAAGTCCATCATAATAGACTGAATTGATGTTTGGCTGGCACCGGCTGCATTTAGTCATCATCTTTCAGCGACACATAGCAGTGGAGTCCAACACGAAGCAGGAATAGTGCTGGATCCAGCTAGTTCTGGTGACCTCAGGATAGGAGTCCTGAGGTTGAGACATGGAAACAAATAAAATAATATTAATATAGATGCTATTCAATTTATTGCAGAGTTATACATCATGATCAATGTTTCTGGTTTTTGGTTCTGGCAGACCCAACTAAAGCAGCCTAATTGTGGGATGGAGGATAAATTAGGTGTATGTCTGGCTAAATAGATGAGTCTTTAGTCTAGACTTAAACTGAAGGAGTGTGTTTGCATCTCGAACAGTATTAGGGAGACTATTCCATAGTTTAGGAGCCAAATATGAAAAGGATCTACATCCTTTTGTGGATTTTGATATTCTAGGAACTATTAACAGGCCAGAATTTTGCGATCGTAATGAACGTGATGGAATATAGCATGGTAGAAAGTCACTTAAGTACTGCGGAGCCAGACCATCCAAAGCTTTGTACATAGTAAACAGAATTTTAAAATTAATACAGAATATAACAGGTAGCCAATGTAACGATGATAAAATGGGGCTATATGATCATATTTCTTGGTTCTCATTAGCACTCTGGCTGCTGCATTTTGAACCAATTGAAGTTTATTTATTGATCTTGCTGGACATCCTCCCAGTAATGCATTACAATAATCTAGTCTCAAGGTCATGAACGCATTAATTAGTTTTTCGTATTCAGCAACAGAGAGCATGTGCCTTAATTTATCAATATTTCTTAGGTGGAAAAATGCTTTTCTACAACATTGGTAATTTGATTTTCAAAGGACAGATTGGTATCAAATATAACACCTAAGTTCTTCGCTGTTGAAGATAATATAACAGTACATCAATCGAGAGTCAAATTACATTGTAGTGGATTATTTCTAGAGTTTTTTGGTCCAGTAATTAGTACCTCTGTTTTATCAGAATTGAGTAGAAGGAAATTTCTGGCCATCCAATCTTTTATTTCAATGATACACTCTGCTAATTTCGAGAATTGTGAAATCTCATAAGGTTTTGAAGAAATATAAAGTTGTGTAATGTCGGCATAGTAGTGGAAACGTATTCCATGATTCTTGATAATATCTCCCAGGGGAAGCATATACATGGAGAAAAGCAGAGGCCCTAAAACTGATCCCTGTGGCACTCCATATTTTACTTTTGTTTGGCTTGACAATTCCTCATTTACATAGACAAAGTGGTAGCGGTCTGCTAAATATGACCTAAACTATGCTAATGCAACTCCACAAATGCCAACATAAATCTCTAGCCTATTCAAGAGAATGTCGTGATCTATCGTGTCGAATGCAGCACTAAGATCTAAAAGCACTAGAAGAGAAATGCAGCCGCAGTCAGTTGATAAGAGCAAGCCATTTGAAACTCTGATAAGTGCAGTCTCTGTACTGTGATAAGGCCTAAATCCTGACTGAAATTATTCGTATATACTATTTCTCTGTAGAAATTAACATATTTGGGAGGATACTACATTTTCTAGTTTTTTTACATAAATGGGAGATTTGAAATTGGTCTATAATTAGCAAATTCTCCAGGATCAAGTTGTAGCTTCTTAATAAGCAGTTTGATAACTGCCATTTTTTTGGGACATGTCCTAAGCAAAGTGAGGAGTTAATCATATTAAGAAGAGGTTCTGAAATTACAGGAGATACATCTTTTAAGAGCTTAGTTGGTAAAGGATCTAACAAACATGTTGTGGCTTTTGATGTTTCGATAAGTTTTGTTAGCTCTTCATGACCTATGACAGAGAAGGATTGAAGTTGCACGTGAGGAAAATTATTAGACACTGTTTTCTGAGGTGCTATGACAGATGATTGCATAATTCCAATTTTATTTCTGATTATTTCAATTTAATCTTTAAAGAAATTCATTAAGTCATTACTCTTGTGTTGCGACGTAATATCTGGTTCTGTTGAGGCTTTATTCCTAACCAATTTAGCCACAGTACTGAATAAACATCTAGGATTGTTGTGGTTATTTTCTATGCGTTTACTAAAATATGCTGACCTGGCAGCTTTTAGTATCTGTCTGTATCTACAGACACTATCCTTCCATGCCCCACAAAATACTTCTAATTTAGTATTTTTCCACATGTGCTCCATTTTCTGAGCTGCTCTCTTGAGAGCATGAGTGTGATCATTGTAGCATGGTGCAGGGCTTATTTCTTTAATTTGCTTTAATCAAAGTGGGGCGACAATTTCAAGAGTGCTAGAGAAGACTGCATTTATATTTTTTGTTATTTCATCAAGTTCTTCTGGGCTATGGGGTTTATTGAGTGTATGAGATAGATATGGAAGTTATTAGTGAAGTTATCTTTAGTGGTCGAAAGAATAGTTCTACCTGAACGATAGCATGGTGTAGATTGAGTAACATTAGCTGATTGCAGCATACAAGAGATGAGGTAATGATCCGAGATGTCACCGCTCTGCTGCAGAATTTCTATATTATCAACATCAACTCCATATGACAGAATTAAATCTAGCATATGATTATGTCGATGAGTTGGATATGTTACATTTTGTCTGACTCCAAGAGAGTTGAGAATATCGATAAATGCTAATCCCAATGTATAATTTTCATTATCTATGTGAATGTTGAAGTCACCAACAATTAAAGCTCTATCTACAGTAAGAACAAGATCTGATAAAAAATTAGCAAATTCACCAAGGAAATCAGAATAAGGCCCGGGTAATCTATACATTGTAGCAAGGACAAAAGATGACAGAGATTTTTTATTTATATCTGACAGTGTCACATTAAGCATTATTAGGTCAAAAGACTTACACTTATATCCTGTCCTCTGAGTAACACCAAAAACTTCACTGTAAATTGCAACACCTCCTCCTCGACCCTTCAGACGAGGCTCATGTTTATAATAATAATAACCTGGGGGAGTAGATTCATTTAAAATAATATATTCATCCGGTTTAAGCCAGGTTTCAGTCAGACAGAGTGCATCCAATCTATGATCTGTAATAATTTCATTAACAATTAGTGCTTTGGTAGAAATAGATCTAATGTTTAGTAGCCCTAATTTTATATGATGTGTATTTTTAATTTGTTTGTTTTGTTCAAGTTTGACCTTAATCAAATTTTTTTCTAAATGATTTAGTGAGGGTATTGTGTTTGGTAGTTCGAGGAACAGACACAGTCTCTATGAGATATCTAGGTGATACAGTCTCTATGTGTTGTAGTTTATGTGACGTCTTAAGGCAGCTAGCAGATGTTCGGTTTAACCAGTTTGTCTGCTTCCTGACCTGGGCCCCAGTTAGTCAAATACTATTATTATTAAGAATATGAGCCAAACTACTAGAGAGGAGAGCGGCACCTCCGAGAGTCCGTCTCTCTTTAGCAGGTCAGGTTTACCTCAAAAACTCTTCCAATTGTCTATAAATCCTATTTTATTCTTCAGACATCCAGCCATTCAGTGTCACTAATCTACTATAAACCTCGTCACCACAACGAGCAGGGAGGGGACCAGAGCATATTACAGTGCCTGACATCATTTTTGCAAATTCGCACACCTCTTTAACATTATCTTTAGTGATCTCCGACTGGCGAAGCCGGACATCATTAGTGCCGACATGGATAACAATTTTAGAAAATCTACGTTTAGCATTAGCCAGCACTTATAAATTTGATTTGATGTCAGACGCTCTGGCCCCCGAAATGCAATTAACAATAGTGGATGGAGTCTCTATTTGTACGTTCCTTACAATAGAATCACCAATAACAAGGGCTCTTTCAACATGATTCTCAGTGGGTGTATCACTGAGTGGTGAGAATCGATTGGAAACCCTAACAGGAACGGGAGAGTGGTGTCTCTTTGCTGAGCGAGTATGCCGCAGAGACATCACCCAAATGCCCTGCTGCAGGGGCTCTACAGTCGGAACCAAAGTGTGTATGTTGCATCCAAAACAGTATCTACCGGCTTCTCTTTCTCACTAACCTCCACTAGCGTTCGAATTCGAGTCTCTAACTCATTAACCTTCTCCATCAGCCTGAATAATTCCTTACATTTATCACATGTGAATCCCTCACTGCTGACAGAGGAGGCTATTGTAAACATGTGACATGCAGTGCAGGAAGAAATAACATGAGCAGATGCCATGACTTATCGCTTGTTTGTTGTTGGTTGTTCTGAGCGGTGAGGATTTGAGATTGATGTAAATCCCTCACAAAATTCTATGTTGTTGTTAGTGGTTGTTCTTGATAAGTGGTGCTTTGAGATCGATGCAATAATATGTGTACCGCAGAGGAGAAAAAACGGGCGTGTGCTGAAAAAATACACACAGTTTAATCGCGATAAAAATACAAAGCGGATGCAGGTGGAATATGCGCGCAGTTGAATCGCGATAAGAGAATAATGCGAGGGAAAACCCATTGCGTTCTTAAAAATGGCAGATGTTAAGGATTAAAGGCTGAAAACAGATATATAAGCGATGCTAAAAAAAAACTAGCATGCTACAAACACAGACTCTAGCTAGGTGCCAGCAGCAACAGGTAAAATACATGCAGATGAAACAGTAGAAAAGCGGAAAAACCTTAAATGCGGTAAAATGAAAGGATATAATGATGAACGATGAATATAACAATGAACATTTGAGAATAAGAATAAGCAATGCTAAGCAGCCTAAGAAGGCTACAAACAAACTCTCGTGCAGTGTGTCGTCAGCAACAGGAAGTCCAGTGACAACATGTGGCGGACTGTCACTATTTTACAAGTGTCTTGCTCTGTGTCATCTGAGAGAGGTGAAAATTTGCTGCTGCTGCTGTTTCTGCATCATAAATCCATTGATTTGCATGGTAATGTGGGCGTAAATAAAATGGCATGTTAATGTACTGTAGCACTGGGACATGACACCGTTGTTTGGCAAATTCGCCAAGCTGTAACGCTACAATCTATTTTGCATTTGCCTTCAATCTTCTCGCCTATGTACTGTAGATCTGTTGCTCTGTTTTCCTGCGATTGCTCAGTGCCGCCTCTCAATGGAGGAGTTTCAAGTCCCTTAATGTTGCGCTGCTTGGTTTTAATTACACTATAAAGTGTTTGTTATGTATTGTATGATTTTTAACCACATGGTATTGAATCTTGAGCATCGTATTGTACGATACAATATTTTTTAACACCCCTAATATTCAAGCATTTTGAGTAGTTTTCTCAGGATTTGAGCTCTATGCAGGATTGTGTGTGAATTTGTGTGTGCGTTCCTCTATCATTATGACCTTACCGTGCAGATCTACAAGACATTTTTCAAAAGTGTAAATAAACCTGCTCTTCGAGCGTAACTTATTCGCTCTGCAAACTCTATGCAGGCTATGGATTTTGTTACTTCAGGATGACCAGAGCAACATTTCAGATATGTTGATTGGTCCACTGGTTAGTCCAGTTATTCAGTCACATGACTTTTTTGATGCACATCTCGTAATCCTAATAAATTCAATAGGAGTTTATACATTAAATGTGTTTCCATCAAAGTTTATGCACATTTTCGAGATTTTATTCACATTTTGATGTTTCCATCCATCAGTTTTAATGTGATATCTCAAAATGCACATAAAATATGTGGATGGAAACCCAGCTTTACTGTTTTAATTTTTAATTGTATTTATTTTTTCAAAATAAAATTGTTAATTGTATCAAAAAGTCATTTTGCTTCCAGAACCACACTGTTGCTATTTGTACTTCTCAATAGCTCACTCTTATGCCTGCTGCTTCAGTTTCGATACTGCTACATGCTGCAGACACAGGATGTGTGAAACAGGCCTCATAGCGAACACAGGTCCTGTGTTGTTGTGGAAAAATATGTCTATAGCTTCTTATATATTCAATATAATCTTCGCACTGACCTTCAGAGATTCCCTGATATATTCTCAGTGTGCATTTCTACCTGACAAAACCATTTCCATTCACTTTGATATCGACCACTTCCTGTAATTAAATGAGACCTTTTCCTTTATTGAACCCTTATCAGGTGGAGAATTTTGCTTCATTGCTCTTCCCACCAAAGCCAAAGGTCAGACATGTCATTAAATATCATTCGTTTCTGCTATATCGATAATCAAAGATGGATGGAATACACTAGCATTGGGGAATCTTCAACTTTTCAAATTCCCAGATACAAAGTCGCGCAGACATCAAAGCTGATGGTTTAAGGGATTCCAGGAAACAGTTTTATTGATGATGTGATGTTGTTAACATGAACATGTAGACGATGGATATTGCGTCAAAGCTTGAGTAACATAAATCTACCCTGTTTCTCGCAGCAGTGAATGACCACTTGGATTTTCTGATGCATATTAAAAACCACACAGCCAGAGCCCATAAGCCTCTTGGCATTTGGCCATCACCCCTGGATTATACTACAAACTGTAAGCAGCTTTAATAGCTTTAAATATGACAAATGGGAGAATATTCCTGTTGGCATAATTACACTGACTCCATGAATATACAGCTTGTTCCTGGAAATTGTGTTCACCATGGATGATATCTCAATTAAAAATTTTACAAAATTAGTCATTGTACATAAAACTACTCTGTGTTGACTGAAGAGATATAGATTTGTTTTAAAAAAATAATAATAACTAAAATCCCATGTGCTCAAAATTGGTGTTTTGTGGTTTTTAATGTTAGCTTTGAAGTAATCTATAAACAAGGATGCAACCAAACATTCAATGTCGTGGGGGACCATGTAAGAATGAGTTTTTGCTAAACCCATATTGATCGACCACCAGTTTGAGTATTCTCATTGTCAATAATGATTAAGACCCTATCTTTATGCTACTATACTAATAAAAGTTGACAAAATGAACTAAGTATTTCATGGGGTCTTTAATGTTGCAAGCTCATGATGGTTTTGTAGACAGAGCTTCACCTCTCTCAATGCAAGGTCATACAGTATAAATTGGATGTACAATCATACTGTGCAATCCATGTTTTGTACATTCCTCTAAAATAATTATTAATTATTTTCATGACAAATATGTAAAAATGTGACAATTTTAACCCTTGAATGTAGGGGTGTTCCCAAACATTATTATATACCTCAGGTCTTTAGCGACTCAGGCCGGCACATGCAGTATATCTATCACACATGTATCTACATAATGTCCTGATGTGATGAATGGCTCCAGAGCAGAGATGAGTTCGTGCAGCCCCAGAGTGGGAGTGGGAGTGGGGTCAGGCGCTCTGGTTCAGGAGCAGGAACCAAAGAGGTAGCAGCACTGGAGTCCCCTGGAGAGCCAACCATAGCGGGACAGAGAGATGGGCAGGATCTGGAGGGCAGACAGAAGAGTGAGGCCTGTCAGGTCAGACATGTACTCAAGACAGCTGCTGAAGAAGGGCCTGGACATACTGCTGGGAAAAGGGATGGGTCTCTGGCAGCCGTTGGAGACAGGGATGGTTCAGTGTTAATCCCTGAGGAAAAGGCTAGAACGGCTTCAGGGGAGACCTATGGGTTAGTGGTGGTTGCAGGGGAGATGGGTTGATCGGTGGCGACCACTGGCGAGACTGGTTGATTTGCGGCAACCACTGGGGAGACTGATTGATTGATGGTGTCCACAGGGAAAGAGCTTGAACAGAGAATAGCGGAAACAGAGGAGCTTCTGTAGCCAGGACCAAAGGTGTAGGGACCTTGAAAGGGACTGGTTGACAAAGCCATGTGCTCAACAAAGACACCATAGCACACAACACGGGGAACGAGAGGGACAGGATATGAAGGTATTATTGGAGCAAAACAAATGAGCACCTGTGACAGTGGAATTTGTAGTTGTAGAGATTAGCCACACATGTGTATCAGTAAATTTGAAGTCACAGAAAACAATGTTTTAAGAGTTGCAAACTTGTAGATTTTTTTTTTCTCTCCCACTAACACAACACAACAGTTAAACCTTCTCAAATTCTTCATTGCAGGTGCACAAATCCTTTTCTACAAATCACAAATTAAGAAACTCGTATGCTCACATTATCGCTACGTTTGTTGCAGTAAATATGGTGCAAAACACATTCACACACCTGCATCAAGAAAATGTGAAGTCACGGACAAATTGTGCACATCCGCAAATCCGTTTGTGAATTCATCCAATGAAAGTTGCACACTTGTAGAATATTTTCTCACAAATATATTTTTTTTACGAGTCTCAAACACTGCTTGCAAATGACAAGTTTCACGTGCTCTCCCTTTTGCACCACATATCCGTGTAAAATATGGAGCAAAAGTGATCTGTAGAGGGAGAGGCGGGCATTGTTCAGAGATCAGAGAATTTTGGCCAATCAGAAGAGCTAGTTTAATTTGGCCAATCAGAAGAGCTAGTTTATTTTGGCCAATCAGAAGAGCTAGTTTGGTCTCCTATTCGTTGACAGCTGCAGAAATTCGTGCCCGAACGAGTAGGAAAAAAACTTCATGAGCATCTTCCCGAGTTGGCAGTTGCAAATAACAATAAAGGTATGTTTTTTTTTCTTTTTCTGAAATCATTCCCCGTTATACATTTGTTTATAGTTTAAATGCGTGCTGGTCAGCTTGGTAATCAGTGTTTCTTAGTTAGGTTAGCTTTTCTTGTTTCACGAAATGTAAGCTAACGCTAGACCACCTGCACTGTTAAGTTTGCTATTCAGTCGTCTCATATTAAATGATACCCTCATATTAAACGATTTATTCCTTATATTCTCTCCTGCTCTACCTTATAGAAAAATGACAGAACAGGGTGGGTCTTCGCAGGTGAGTATCATATCATAAGTATGCACCTAATGTACGATTACCCTTATGAGAATTTATCATGGTAAAAAAAAAAACAGAGTCAGAGTTTGCACTACAGTAGGCAATTTGCCCAGTAAGTATTACTCCCATAGGGAAGCTGTCCCGACATTGGAAGCTGCAGTGAATCACAGAGAACTGGTTTTGTAACAATATATTTTTGTTCCCTCTAGGAAATATTACTCAGTCATTTACTGGACAGGCTCTATATCAGACTATCAAATTGCCTTGATCGTGCCCCTCTGGACCTAGATTATTTGGAGTTTATATGTTCACAGGAGCTTTTTTTACTCCATGCAGTACCAAGCCAGCTTCAGATCCCTCAAGCAGTGTATGATGCCCTTAATGAGGTGCATCGCCTACTCTCTGGGCAAAATGACAAGGAAACATGTATAACAGTTTCCCTGGAGAGGGGAAATAGTGGCCACCCCAGAGTTATAATATTCAAGGAATGTGTGTCTGAGCTTCTTAATATGGACCTATCTGTGAAGTGCATTGCCAAGTTTGTAGGGGTTTCAAGGTGGACACTGCAAAGACGTATGACTGATTGGGGATTCTCAGTGAGGGATCTGTACAGTGACTTAACTGATGATGAACTTGATGTCCTTGTGTCAAACATTCACTCCAGCAACCCACATGCCGGGTACCGAATGATGTTGGGACTGCTGCGGGCACAGGGACATCGAGTGCAGTGGCAGAGGGGTCGTGCATCAATGCACAGATTTGACACTGCAGGGATTGTATCAAGAATGTCAGAGTTGCGGTGTGTTGTACGCAGGACATACTCTGTCCCAGGCCCCAGATCACTGATACATATGGACACAAACCACAAACTTATAAGGTTGGTTGTGTTTGTCAAACAAATCTATTGCAGGGCTTGTTCACAATTTAAAAATTAAGGTGATTGACTATTATACACATTTTTCCCTTTCTCAATTAAGGTACAATATGGTGATATTTGGTGGAATTGATGGCTTCTCCAGGAAGGTAGTGATAATCATTTAATGAAGGCCTTTTTTTTTACAGTAAATATTTTAACAGTAGCATAACAATTACTTAGAGTAGTTATTTGTTAATGCTGAACATCATTATTTTAATATGGACACTTAGCTATTACAGGGGAATGTAGTAATAGCTGAAAGTAATGAATGTTATATTTACCTAATCAAACTTGTAAAATTAAAATGTTTGGTTTTGTGTATGATGAGTTGTTCTGTATTATTCCTGTAGATAATGTATCTCGGTGTTGCCAATAACAACAAGGTCACCACTACCCTTGCCTTCTTCAATGAAGCTGTTGAGAGATGTGGTTTACCACAAAGGTCAATCTTGTACAGTTAAATTTATATATTTTACCCTTAACTATACCACTCTGACTGTCCTTCGTATTAATGGCCTCTTATATTAGCATAAAGTTGTAATTTAAGTGAATTGTGAAAAATTATGCAGTCTTGAATTCTGCCACATTTACTTCTCAAGGGTTCGTGGTGACCATGGGGTGGAAAATGTTGCTGTTATGTTCTCCATCTGAGGATCCTAGCAGGGAAAAGTGTACATAATCAGAGGTAACCATGAAGACATGCATACATACTAGGGCAGCATGATTCTAGCAAAAATCATAATTGACAATTATTGCTCTTTATATTTTAATTGTTGTTATTATTTTGTCATTTAAAATATTAAATTACCGTGACGTCACAAAGTAAGCAACCGTGTGGTTCTTCAGAGTAGCAGATTTCAATGGTGGATATGAGCTGCGCTCCAGTTTCTTTTAAGCGTAGGCAAATTAAAATTATTGTAAATTGATATCTATGGTATAGAATAAATTGAATTATTGCTAAATTACTGCTTAAATTATTAGTACAGTAAATAATATGGCAAATTCAAACTTATTAACAGCCGATTTAAATCAACAAGTTAAGGACAGGGGATATGCAATTTACCTGTTCTCATAAACTGACGCAAGTACCCCATAATTCTGCATTTGGAGTCAATTGAGTACCCACTGTCATCATCATCATCATCCTACTCCATCCACTCTCCTTCCTCAGGCCATTTGATGTTGTCTAGAATAACCTAAGTGATAAAACAAGATGATCATAAAAACTATACACATTCTATCACCACTTGTCGGTTTCATTCTTTTGTTGCTTAGTGTATGCATCCAACTTACTTGCATTTCTGACTGCTGCAAGAAAAAAAGTTTTCATTGATACTAAGATACATACCACAGTTTCAATTTGTCAGATGGCACATTTAGATAAGAAAAAGTGGAATACCTCGTGACTGCATTCAGCCATTGACTGACTTGGAAAAACTGATGCCACTGTGTCAGGTCGAGATTCCAAAAGTGGCAAAATCAATGATTCCTTCAATCCCTGCTTCAACTGCTTCAGCTGGCGTGAGTTTCGTCCAAGCACCTCAAAATATCAGAAGGATAAAACAGTCTTTTTTCCCATCAAGACGATGTTTTTTGTTTCCTTTTACCATTACTATGCCTAACTACGTAATTTTGTGTGAAATTATTCTGCACTCTGTCTAAACATTTTTAATCTGTCACTTACTGTAAAAGTAATTACAGTCTGTTATTGTTGTTTAATGATGGAGCTTAAGAGAGCGTTCTATAAGTTTGCTTATAAATTACTGCACTGGACATACTGGTAAAGGGTTACAGACACAACAAAGCCTTTTTCAGCTGCACAAAAGCAATGAGAACTACAACTAGGTCTGCAAAAATAACCAGGAGTGTACATTAAAAAATGTACCCAATCTTTCTTTTCTTTTTTTTTTTTTTTTTTTGGTGCTGGAACTTTGGACTTACTGCATGTTGAAGTAGATTATGAAGAAGCCAAGTCCTGTTGGTTTCTGTTAATACAGGGAGATCCCATGCCAGATCCAACTAATTTACAGCTGCCCTCTGATCCTCAGTGAGTCCACTGCATTGGTTCTTGGATTCTTCATCTTCATAAAGCTTTCAAATCATGATGAAACCAATCACAATTACATCTAAATTGTATGTACCACATCTAAATACAGTGCAGTCCAAAATACAGTTGTTTTGGCTTATGAAATGCAGCATATTTGACATTCTCAGTAGAAGAGACTGGTCAAGCTTTAATTGTAAGGTATTTACATTCATATCTGGTGGACTGTGTTCAAATTGTGAACCTTTTAAAACACATTCACTCACTTTTCTATATCCCAAAGTAAGTGGACAATTATCTGATGGCTGTTGTTTGGCTAGTTGTGTTTTATAATATTAGTTTATATGAAGAAAAAAAAGGTCTAGGTTTGATTCTGTGTGTGACATTTATATTTGAAGTTTTTTGCATTTGTAAGGGTCCCTACACATTTTCCATTTAAAAATTCCATACTTTTCCAGACAAAAATTTCCAAACCACTCTGTAGATTTTTACATTAACAGTTCTTACAACATTATTCTTTCACTTCATTTAAAAACAGTTTACTGGAGTACAGAGATTAAACAATGGAAACAGTCACTAAAAGATTGCATTGCACTTCTTAGTACATACCGGTCTTATGGTCTCCTTGATCTCTATATCTGCCACCTCTTCAAGGGTGATGGTGGCTGTCTGGGGTGTTCCACCTAACAGCACATGAAGAACTTCTGGGCTAAGGCCTGTCAGACGAGGGCCACCATGAAGGAAAGAATGGCCTATCATTCTCCCAGCCATGATAAACATCTCATTCTGTGCCAACACTTGGGAGGTGGAAGGGATTAGGTGGTCAGTTTGGCCCTCAAAGAGCAAAGTGCTGCATGCATTTCCTAAAGGGAAATAATCAAACCATGGATTTTTTAATTTGATAGTTGGACAATCCCTTAGTTTGTCAGGTAGTACAGTTTAAAGGTATACAGTGAATCTGGAATGAGTAATATCAAAGTCTCTTTAAGACAAGTCACTTCACTCTGCGGCCATCTTTTAAACACCTCTCAGCTATTTCAGTCATGCAAGTACTCTTAGACTATATATTGAATAGCTCATTTCTCTTTGAATGGGGAAACTGAATTCTCTAAAGCTGTTCACCAAGCTTACGATTACATTTCATATTTGAAATCACCAATGAAATCTGACAACAACTGTCTAATAACTTTTGTTTCTAAATGCTCAAATCATGACAAAAAACAGCCCTTTTCAGGCTGGACCAGCCAATGCGCATGTGCAGTCCTAAGCGTGCATCTCAGAACACTGACTGTTTCCACGTGATCTTAGGTAAAGGGAAACCTACTTAAACCTACTTAAAGAAGTTTTTCCACATTATTAAGCAAGTCACAGTTCACATGCAATATGGGGAGGAAGAAAGATCTTTCTGAAGATGAAAAGCATGAAATAGTGCAATGTCTAGGCATGAAAACAATTGATATATTGCGAAAACTGAATAGAGATCATCGAACTCTCAAAAGATTTGTGAGTGATTCACAACACAGAATTTGATCAGATAAAGGCTTATTAAGAAAGGTGACGAATGCCGTGCTACGCTGGATGGTCCAGATGGTTGGAGTTCTGGATGGTTGTTGAATGGCCACCCTGTTCCAAAAAGACTGAGACATAAGCAAGATGGTGGAGTGATGATTTGGGCTGGAATATTGGGAAGTGGGATGGTAGGTCCCTTTAGGGACCCTGACAGTGTCAAAATGACCTCTACAGAATATGTGGAGTTCCTAACAGACCATTTTATGCTATGGTATAAAAGAAGAATCGTGCCTTCCGAAATAAAAATATTTGTATGCAGGACAACAAAATGTAAATAGTTTTTTTGTTTAAATTGTTTTTATTTTTTTAATTATCTGTCCATGCAGCACATATGACATATTTCTGTTTTGGAACAACATTTTGTGTTTTTTTTTTAAATGTCAATAAAGCTATTGACATTATAAGTTCTTTCACATGTAATAACATCCACATTGTAAAATAATGGTTGAGGATAAAATAAAATCCTTAATCATACTTACTGTTTTGGAAAAACAAACAAAAATGGCATGTGCATAATAATTTGGAACATGGTGGAAAGTCTTTGGTAATGTAAATATTATCTGTGTGCAAGCAGCATTGTCACGATTCCCTGTTGTCTGCCTTGTGTTTCTCCCTTGCCATCTCCAAGACTACACTTCCCATAATTCCCGGCCCTCATCACTGCCAGCCGGCCCTCATTGTTTTCACCTGTGTGTCGTTATCCTTGTCTATTTAAACCCTGTTGTTCATCCGGTGTCGGTTGTTAAATGTTATGTATGCCCTTGACCATGTTCCTGCCCGTGCCCTTCTTGGATGTTTCTGTTGTGTATATCTTGGTTTTCCCATCGTGGATGTTTCTTTTGTTCCCTGTGTTTCTTAGTTACCCTGTTCACCTTTGTGTTTTCAATAAAACTGCATGTAGATCCTCACTCCTCGTCTGCCCGTTCGTAACAAGCATCTAACATCTTGTCATAATTGAAATGTATTTTTATCTGTAAATACAAAAAAAAACAATTGCTCTGGGGTGAAATTATTAAAAGAAACCTAATGTGCTTCTAAGTTTGATAAAATATTTTAGAATTTCATTTAGCTTCATTTTTCATCTATTTTTATTCCTTTGGACTTGGCTTCTTCATAATCTACTTCAACATGCAGTAAGTCCAAAGTTCCAGCACCAAAAAAAAACAAAAACAAAGATTGGGTACTTTTTTTAATGTACACTCCTGGTTACTTTTGCAGACCTAGTTGTAGTTCTCATTGCTTTTGTGCAGCTGAAAAAGGCTTTGTTGTGTCAAGTGGACTTACCAAAATCAAATGTGAATCCATATTGCAATTTGTGAATTACCATACTTAGAAAGTGTCGATTTACACCATCCCCAATAGCCAAATCTCCTGAAAAAACAAGAAATTACAAATACACAAGGTCAAAAGAGTGCACTACTATATTGTACAAACATTTATGGATAATTTTCTCATATATTCTCCCCCATTGCTGGCTCGAGCTGTGAACTATTTTAATTAGTTTGTCAATGCGTTCAATAAGAGTTGTTTTAAATCTGGATGTTACAATTAAGCTTTTTTCACCTTTTTAGAATGCAAAAACAAATTAATCAATTTAATCGATTGATCTCACAGCACTGGCACTACTGTTGTTGTTGTTTTTTTTAATCATGCTTGCGATACCTTTCCCCACATGAACTTGCATGGTAGGCAACAATCTCTGCAGGAAACCGCAAATTGGACAGGAGTCCTAAGGGTCAAGTGGATATAAAGAGGTATATAAATAAACCTGAATCTGAAAAAACTACAGTGGTATATGAACTGAAGAATAAAAGATACTGATGTCTGTAATATCAGTCCATGTAATTTATCTGGAATGCAGCTTTAATATTACCCTGAAACATCATTGATATCTTACCACACAAATAAGATCTGAATCCTGTTCTGCTGTCTGGTCTGCTTCCTATTTCTTTGAATATAAAATACAATGGACCAATCCTTTATAACAATGACTTGTCAGTTTAATACTGAATTACACTACAAGGATTTCATCAAATCATAGCTGAGAACATGAAAGTGTTTTTTATATTTCTTTTATAAAACAACTTAAATATAGCAGACAGCTTATATTATCTCCACAAGACTCAACGTGGAACTGGATCAGGGGCAGAGGAATCAACTTGTAGCTTATCTCTCATAGTGACTCTAGTTCATAATTATGCATACCTCCATGCCAGAAAACCTGGAATCGAACACCCCTATGCTCACCTGTGTGTGTGTGTCCGCCGTGCGCGATACAGAGAGCAGAGGAGAATTGTAAACGCGCGACCATGTAGAGAAAGAAATTATAAGGATAATTTTACATTAGGTGCATACATGTGCATTTTATAATGGATTATAATGGATTTTCATAGTTTAAGTTTTGATCTGTCAATGTTGTTACTAATTGCTTGGATGATGACCAATTTATTAAAATTAAGTATGCACTTACACATTTGGCAGCCGCTTTTTATCCAGTGACTTAAAGGGCGGTTACACTAGGCTTTGAGGAGGCAAATAATATTTCTTTTTTTTTTTTTACCAAGATATGGTGTCATGTGGGAAGGCTTCTGATGTAAGTAAATAATACATCAAAAAAACAATAATATTATATTATAAATGTGAAAATATATTGTCTACTCACTGTCCTGTGACAATTAAACCTGCAGATTTGAAATATCTATACTTTGTGTTGAGCCAAAAGCTCAGCATGAATCATTTCAATCTTTGATTGATCATGCATTCTCTCATCATATAGATTCATGGTTCAGAGTTCACTAAACTTTCATCTGCATGTTAAGGCAAAATTTCTTTGCATAAGCTTGCGTGTCTGATCTCCCGAGTTCTGATGAGTTTGAATGGGAATGAATGGAGCATGAATTGTAGTGTGACTGCCCCATTACAGTGGATTCAAGGTATACATTTATGTGTTTGTTCCCTGGGAATTAAGCCCATGACCTTGGCATTGCTAGTGCCTCACACAGTGAGTTGCAGGAAATGTCTAGGTTACTATTGTAACCTCCGTTCCCTGATGGACGGAACAAGATGTTGTGTCAAAGAAGCAACACTAGGGGTCTCTCTTGAGAGTCTTGCACATCTCTGAACTTGAGAAAAGGCCAATGAGAAATTGGCAGACAGAATTTGCATGTCATTTGCAAGGGAGAGAAATGCATCTGTCTTTTCAGGTTTTTGCCCTGAGGAGCCGAGAATGAGGTTCGGCCATAACAGTGGCTCGGTTCAGCGTCGTGGTCGGGAGGACACAATGTCTCATTCGCTCCATCAGGGAATGGAGGTTACAATTGTAACCTAGATGTTCCCCGTCTGTCGCTCACTCAATGTTGTGTCGAAGAAGCGACACTATGGGTCCATATTTAATCACGTCATACGCTGAACCGTGTAGGTGCGCTTCTGATGCAGGTGCGGGCAGGCAGTTGCGTGCCAAAGCAACAGGCTGCGTCAGACTGCATGTACCCTTCCCCAATGCCCCATAAAATAGTCATAACCTTTTGGTTCCCAGCACCCCAAAGGGAGGACCAAGGCGACGTGCCAAGCATGGGAGCAAGCCGTGCCTTTTCTCTTTCTATGTTTCTCACATAGAGTTAAAGTGGCTGGGGCAATCTTAACGCTATCACATACATAGGGAAAGGCATTCTTTTCCAACTCCCATTCTTTCAGGGGGGAAATACCGTGTGGAGGCTAGGGGAGGTAAAGAGTGGTGAAATACATCACATGGGTTTTCAGGCCACATGTGGAAATGGCGCGGTGGTAGATCCTACCTGCTTTCACCTTAGTGGAGGGGAAAGGTGCTAGATGCAAGCAGTACACCCAGTCAGTTGTTGCCGTGTTACCAAGTTCTACTGGCTCGAACCTGAGAGAGCACGGGATGAAACCACGATTGCAGCTACATAGACCTTCAATGTGGAGGGGGACAGCCTCCCCTCCAACCTCTCCTGCAGAAATGAGAGCACTGAACCGACTGTGCACCTCTGCAGGTCTTCGGACCGGGAAGAGCACCAATTCGCAAACAAGCACCACTTCAGGGTGTAAAGTTGCTTGGTAGAGGGAGCTCTGGCTTGGTTGATCATGTCTACGACAGCAGGTGGTCGGCCACTTTGATCTTCCACATCCCGTCCAGGGGCCAGACATGGAGGTTCCAGAGGTCTGGGCGCAGATGCCAGAGAGTGCCCTGTCACTGAGAAAGAAGGTCCTTCCTCAGGGGAGTTCGCCAGGGAGGGGCTGTTGCGAGGAGCATGAGATCCGAGAACCAAGTCCAAGTGGGCCAGTAGGGGGCCACCAGAATGACTTGTTCCTCATCCTCCCTGATCTTGCACTGCCGCCGTGCAAGAAGGTTCACTGGGGGAAATGTGTATTTGCGCAGCCCCCGGGGCCAGCTGTGTGCCAGCGCGTGTGTCCCAAGGGGAGCCTTTGTTAGGGAGTACCAGAGTGGGCAGTGGGAGGTCTCTTGGGAAGCAAACAGGTCTAACTGTGCTTTGCCGAACCGTTCCTAAACCAGCTGGACCGATTGGGGGTGGAGCCACTCCACTCTCTGCTGAGCGTACCTGGGTGGTTGCCAGGGATGTGAGTGGTGTGCAGCGATCTGAGTCACTACCGGCTCAAAAGGAGGAGATGGCAGGTGAGTTGTGACATAGGACGGGAGCGCACGCCGCCTTGGTGATTTATGTACGCTACCGTCGCGGTGCTGTCTGAACAGATGGAGATGTGCTTGCCCCGAATTAGCGGGAGGCAAGAAATACAGCCATCAACTCTAGGCAGTTGATGTGCCAATGCAGCAGGGGCCCTTTACAGGAGCTAGCAGATGTGTGCCCGTTGCACACGGTGCTCCAACCCTGTTTTGAGGTTTCATCACCCCCTAACACACGGTGCATGCCGTGGCACCATGCCCATCTCGGGACTCGAGTCTGGAGCCAGCGCTGAAGCGGTCTCATATGCATCAACCCAAGCAGCGCGACTGCCGAGGAGGATGCCATATGTCCCAGGAGCCTCTGGAATTTTTTTAGAGGAACTGCCATGCCTGGCTTGAATAAGGTGAGGCATTTCAGCACTGGCATTGAGACTGGGCCCAGTTGAAAATTCGCAAGTAAGGGCTGTAGAAACCCTTCTTCATCTCGGCTGGAGGGACAGGCTCTATCACGTCTTTGAGTAGAAGGGTCACGATCTCCACATGCAGGGTGTTGGCAACTTCGCAAAGGTAAAGTGGATGCTGCCGAAAGGGGCCCTTACCCAGCGAGGCTTCGCAGCGGGGTGGAACAGGCAATGTGGCATCAGGAGGCAAAAGCACATCCCAAGACTCTGGCTGAGTGAAGACTCGAAGCACTTACCTTGCTCCGCACACCTGGCAGGGGGCGGGTTAGTGACTGAGGAGGAGGTCCCATGTAGGCATCCACTGGACTCGTCAGAACCGACTGGCCGTAGGGCAGCAGTCGTGGGTCCGGAGGCGGGGTGTCCACGTCCGGCGTGCAGGGACTGTTAAGGTTTGGCACTGGGATGCCATGAAAACTGCATCTGGGAGCCAGGTGACCCAGAGATAGAGAAAATTGCTCTTTTATTGAGAATGTGGATACCGCAGCCCAAAGTGGGTGCGGCAAAGAAAACAAACTGAACTGAGGATTTTCCTCCCAGCCCTCCACTGAGGTACGGAGTGGTCTGCATACCAGCTCCGGAGCAAACGTCTCCTTCCCTGGGTTGTCCGTCTCAGGAATGCTTGGGAGCCTTTGGGGTTCTGGGGGACGTTCGAGAGACAGGGGGCATGCACTTCCTGAGGGGCGCTCGACGCTGGGGCTGAGAGCTGCGCCCAGGTTGAGACGGAGCTGCGCGTTTTCTGGAAGCCACAGGAGGACGCCCTCGGCGAGCTGACGGAGCACGACCCGTGCTAGTGGCGTGGCATGATGTGAGAGATGGCCTCCATTTGTTTCTTCACCACTGAGAACTGCTGGGTGAAGTTCTTGATGGTGTCACCGAAAAAGGGAGACAGGGGCGTTGAGGAAGCGTGCCTTGTTGATGTCCCGCATCTCGACCAGGTTCAGCCACATGTGTCATTCCTGAATCACAAGGATGTCCATCGCCTGCCAGAGTGTCCGTGCTGTGACCTTTGCGGCCCTGAGGGCGAGGTCGGTCGCTGAGCGCAGTTCCTTCAACACGTCGGGGTCAGGACTACCCAAGTGCAGATCTTTGAGTGCCTTGGCCTGGTGAATTTGCAGGAGGGCCATGGCATGCAAGGTAGAAGTGGCCTGTCCGGCGGCACTGTAGGCTTTGCTGGACAGTGATGACGTCATCCTACAGGCCTTGGGGACACAGGTGGATCACAATCGCTCTGTCCACCTGGGGGACCGCCGAGTACCCGTGGGCCACTCCGCCATCGATGGAGGTGAGAGTGGATGAGCAAGGGGGTCGGTTGCGGGCAGTAAAAGGTGCCCTCCACGACCTCATCAGCTCATCATGCACCTCCATGAAGAGGTGCCCGAGGAACCAGTCATCTAGCTGTGAAGGCTGTGGGGAGGACGGGGGTTCCAGTCAAACCCCACGCTGACGGCAGACCGGGCAAGCATGTCGGCCATCTGGGTGTCAGCCTCAGACTGGGCGTGCCGACCCGAGGATGGCAGCCCAATCGAGTCTTCCGTGACAGATGCCGAAACACTCTCCGATGCAGCGGTGAGCTCATCATCATCCAGCTCGGGACATGCAAATTCTGTCTGTCAATTTCTCATTGGCCTTTTCTCAAGTTCAGAGATGCGCGAGGCTCTCAAGAGAGACCCCTAGTGTCGCTTCTTTGACACAACTTTGAAGTGAGACGGGGAACTAATACTCTGATTAGAGGTTGACCAATATAGGTTTCTCAGTGAGCACATTTACATGCATACCAATATGATGATTACTCCCAAAAATGTGCTTATTTAAAAAATCTGACAAAGAAAAATGTACATGGCATTTTAAATAATCACTTTATTCTCTGCTTTTGACATAAAACAGTGAAGAGGCATGCCCTCTTGCCTGAATTAAATAATGTGGCGCACAATAAAGCACCCATAAGTGTCATAAAAGTAGTCCATGTGAATTGTGCATCATGTACCAAGTCTTCTGAAAGCATACAATCAATTTGTTTAATGAACAGACCAAAATTGAACTTATTATTCACTCTCAAATCCAATCCAATCATTAGTTCACAAACAGCATTGAAATTCAATATGGTGGCCACATCAATAACGCCAAACCACATTGGTTCTCATGACCATCTCGTGACCAAACATCATGGCACAAAGAAAGCCACGCAGGTTTGGAATGACATGATGTTAAGTGATGACAGAATCTGTATTATCGGGTGAAGTATTAAATGGCATATGCAACAGGATCCCTCAAACTGTATATGTGGGTACATTGGTTTTTAATAGGATGTCAAAATAGTATAAAACTTTCACAGATTTCAATTTGATTCAATCAAACATCATTGATTTTCTTTGTTTTGATGTTAAAACTCAACCACATCACACCCCTGACCAAACCCATGAAAATATTAAATTGTGGTCAATAGGAAATTCTTTTTCATCTCATGTACAACAGCATCATTGAAGAATCTCCATCATACATTCTCAACGAACAGTTGATCTGCAACACAGGCCAGTCTAAATGAAAGTTTTTTTGTCTAAATCAGTGAATACTGGCTTTCAGACAGCTTCCAAACTCAACAGATTCAAGTTGCAGATGAACTGAGCTCAGATTAGATTGCTAAAGGGCTATTTTATTTGCACCGTTGTATGGGGAATGGGGAGGATTTCATAGAATATCCTTTCTGCTGTTCCATAGGGAAATTCAAGGCTTTTTTCACACTGTTCTCATGGGCTTCTGGTGAAATTAATAAGCAGTGGATGAAGAGGTTAATCAAGGAGCAGATACGTCTTTATGATGCATTGATATACTTTCATTCTCCTAATAAATAAAGAATGTTTTAAGTCTTTTAATTTTCATTGACTGAAATAACACTGACTCCATTATCTCTCTTGACCCTGAAAGGTCTACCACTCTACCGACCCACTTTGAGAGGCTGTTGTTTACCTATATTAGTCATGCATTTTTCATGGGAAACTATTGGAAGAGAAGTCATGAGAGGCAGCAGTCATTAGGAATTCTAAGCAGGTGGTTGGGTGGCAGAAAAGGAAAGTGTTGTAGGGAAATTTCCACCCCATATTAAAGTGTGACCAGTCTTTGCACAGAGAGCACAGGCTAATTGTTCAGCCACAGAAATAGGTGTGAGACCTGTATCGCGTCCTTTTAATATGCAAGATGGACTGTATGCACATTTTCATTGCAGAATAAATGTGCAGGAAACTGAATAAGGGTTTACCATGCACACGTTAATGAAAAGCTGCTGAACTGGAATGAGTGTGTTTTGGGGTATATGCCATGGTTTTACTGAGCAATGAAAACTGCTCAAAAGTGACTCTGTTTAAAGATTGTGCCATGATGCAAATGGATGTGTGACGTGTATGTTGCCTCTTGCCTACAGCATCCACTGCAGACTCAGACTAGAAAAAGAAAGAGACTACAAGATGTAATTGTTTGTGGAAAATACAATCTCCTCATCATAACTTAAACAGATGCCTGGCTATCTACCACCTACCTAGAGAGCTGCCTTCTAAGGTAGCATCCTTATAGGTCTGGATTGGCCATCGGGAGCACAGAGAGAAGTCCTGGTGTCCTGGTCTGTCTTTAGACTGATTTGGCCCGCTGTTTTTGTTAAAATTATAATTGTATTGCCTAATGCAACGTCTGCTTATTATAAGTGACATTGGGCTTGTTTTTTCATAAATCCATAAAGTAATATGGGAAGTCGTGGGCGGCAGATTCATGGGCTTATTTCCAGAATATAGTCTCATTTGGGGGCTTGCTGGTACTTCGCTCCAAGAGCACAAAAAATAGGGATATTAGGAGGAAAAAAGTGGATTCCTCAGTTGTTTCCAAGTCTAAATTATTATTAAATAAGATGCTTTGATACGGATTTAATGCAGTGTGACTGAGAAGAAAACCAGTAGCCTAACGAAAATTATCCAGACTGTTAAAGCTGTGCAACTTTTGTTTAAGCTGTGCAAGTGTGTAACTTTTTCTGTTTTAAAATGCTTTCCCAATTCCAGTTTAAAATCCAGAGGCAACTATAAATTAGCTATTTGAAGGTAATTTTTTCAAAAACTGTAAACACTGTTTCTCTGTGGGGCCTAAAATAACAACATTGATTCGTCCAATGCTGTAAGTTGGCAATGGGACTATCTTTTTCTTCGGTCAAGGAGATGGGAGCCATACTCGGAAAGCTATTTTAAAACATTGTTTTTTGCAATTCCGTTTGATGGAGCTGGTGGCACAGAAATTAAACACCTACAGGGCTCTATGTTTGTGAATGTGCAAGGTGCAGTTCAATGCACAACGACCATGCGGTAAGTCGTATCCAATTTTCGTTAGAGTGCTAAGTCTAAGCACAATTTCCATGCCAACGCAAAGCGCAAGTGGCCATGGGTGGGTGTGTTTTACGCTATCTGTGGGTGTATACTTACAAACTGTGGTTGTATTTTATGTTCATAAAATTTTCTATTTTCCTGAGAATTTCATCTATGTGCAAGACGTTTGAGAAGCAGGTCTAATCTCGGTGCAAAGTCTAAAATCAGTTCCTGTATTTGCAGTTTGGGTATTCCTCCAGTAGATAATATTAAAGCGCTATCAATCACTTTTAAAACCATGATTTGTGCGTCAGTAGAGCCATAATAATAAAAATAACCTTATTTTGTATTGTGCCTTTCCAAAGCTCAAGCATGCTGTACAGAAATTTAACATAAGAATCAAACAGAGGAACATGTAACAAATATACATGACAAAACATTCAACAATAGGAGAGCAGAAAAGCATGTTTTAAGCATCCCGTAACACCATCAAAACCACAAGTGAGACAGGCTGATAGAGAACACAGATTGCAGTCCAGAGGCAGGAGGAAACAAAAACATCCTCTGCAATATTTCACCGCTTAACATCATATCATTGAAACAATGGCAGACAAAATGGGAGAGTTTTCACAGTAAGGATGTAGTAGTTATTGTGCAAAAGAACATAAGACACAAATGGTTCATATTTCTATTCTAATGCATTTCATACAACTTTGTATAAATGTGCTACATTTCAATAATTTACAGTAGGTCAGGCATTAACATAAACTGAAACTGTAATATCTATAATGTCTTAGAGTCATCCTTGTGTAGTTTGATCAAATACGATTGTGAATTGTGTTTAAAAATAATTAATTAAATAATCATTGTATTTATAACCCCAGTGAGCATGCCGAAGGCGACTGTGGCAAGGAACACAAAACTCCATAAGATGTAGGTTAATGGGGAAAAATAACCTTGGGAGAAACCAGACCCACTGTGGGGGCCAGTTCCCCTCTGGCTAACATCATGAATATAGTGCCAATATTACTTGTGTATTGTGCAAGTCATGGTTTAAATGATTAAACTAAGTGTTAAGGGTCATTGTTTAAACAAAGATTTTGTATGAACTGTAAGATTAATGACTAATGTCTTTGAAGTCCATCCTGGATTAACTACAGAAGATCACATAGATGCAATTGTCCTGTTAGTTGGCTGATGAAGGGATTTGTTGGCAATTAAATGGTAGTCTATGTATTCCATTTCAAGAGTAAAGTCCATCATTAGACCGAGGTGATGGAGGCAGAGATCAGTGAGGTGCATTGCAGTTCATCCTGGCCGGTAATTTGATATTTATCCTAAATCCAAAGTTCAGGCAATGGCATATGAAGTATCCCATGTCTTATGGTTGGAGTTGGCATCAGTTCATCCTCTGAAGTCCTTCGTAATAGACTGAAGTGATGTTTGGCTGGCACCGACTTCTATTAGTCATCATCACATAATGACAGTAGTGTCCAACACAAAGCAGGAATGGAGGTGAATCCAGCCGGTTATGGTGACCTCAGGATAGGAGTCCCGAGGTTGAGACAGGTAAATAAATAAAATAATATTAGCATTGATACCATTCAATTTATTTCAGCTTTATAGATCATGATCATTGATTCTGGTTTCTGGTTCCGGCAGACCTAATTAAAGCAGCCTAATTGTGAGTTGAAGGATAAATTAGGTGTATGCCTGGCTAAATAGATGAGTCTTTAGTCTACACTTAAACTGAGTGAGTATGTCTTCATCTCGAACAGTATTAGGGAGACTATTCCATAGTTTAGGCATCAAATATGAAAAGGATCTACCTCCTTTTGTGGATTTTGATATTCTAGGAACTATAAACAGGCCAGAATTTTGGAATTGTAATGAATGTGATGGAATATAGCGTGGTAGAAGGTCACTTAAGTACTGCAGAGCTAGACCATTCAAAGCTCTGTACGTAGTTAACAGAATTTAAAAATTAATACGAAATTTAACAGTTAGCCAATGTAACGATGAAAAATGGTGCTAATCTGATCATATTTCTTGGTTCTCGTCAGCACTCTGGCTGCTGCATTTTGAACCAATTGAAGTTTATTTATTGATCTTGCTGGACATCCTCCCAGTAATGCATTACAATAATCTAGTCTTGAGGTCATGAATGCATGACTTTGTTTTTCGACATTAGCAACAGAGAGCATGTGTCATAATTTAGCAATATTCCTTAGGTGGAAGAATGCTGTTCCACAAACATTGCTAATTTTATTTTCAAAGGACAGATTGGTATCAAATATAACATCTAAGTTCTTCACTGTTGAAGATAATGTAACAGTACATCCTTTCAGAGTCAAATGATATTTTAGGGGATTATTTTTAGAGGTTTTTGGTCCAATAATTAGTACCTCTGTTTTGTCGTAATTGAGTAGAAGGAAATTTCTGGCCATCCAATCTTTTATTTTATTGATATACTCTGCTAATTTGGAGAATTGTGAAATCTCATCAGGTTTTGAAGAAATATAAAGTTGGGTATTGTTGGCATAACAGTGGAAACTTATTCCACGATTCCTGATAATATCTCCCAGGGGAAGCATATACAAGGAGAAAAGCAGAGGCCCTAAAACTGATCCATGTGGCACTCCAAACTTTACTTTTGTTTGGTTTACCAATTCCTCATTTACATAGACAAAGTGGTAGCAGTCTGCTAAATAGCACCTAAACCATGCTAATGCTACTCCACAAATGCCAACATAATTCTCTAGCCTATTTAAGAAAATGTTGAATGCAGCACTAAGATCTAAAAACACTAAAAATTAAATGCAGACACGATAAGATGATAAGAGCAAGTCATATGTAACTCTGATAAGTGCAGTCTCTGTACTGTGCTGAGGCCTAAATCCTGACAGAAATTGTTCATATATACTATTTCTCAGTAGAAATGAACATATTTGGGAGGATACTACAATTTCACGTATTTTCGACATAAACGGGAGATTTGAAATCAGTCTATAATTAGCCAGTTCTCCAGGATCAAGTTGTGGCTTCTTAATAAGTGGTTTGATAACGTTTCTTGGGACATGTCCTAAGGATAGCAAGGAGTTAATAATATTAAGAAGAGGTTCTGAGATTACAGGGAATACCTCTTTTAAGAGCTTGGTTGGTATTGGATCTAACGAACATGTTGAGTCTTTTGATGTTTTGATGTTAGCTCTTCATGACCAATGACAGTGAAGGACTGAATTTGCACGTGAGCAAAATTATGAGACACTGTTCACTGTTATGACAGATGATTGCATGATTTAAATTTTATTTCAGATTATTTCAATTTTATCAGTAAAGAAATTCATGAAGTCATTACTCTTGACAATATATGTAAGCGCAGCGTAGTTCTAGTGGGAAGACTAGCAGCTGTACATCATCGCACCATTAGCTGGGTAATTCCCAGCCAATCACATGTACGCCATTGGTTTATGAGTCTGCTCACAATCTATCACATTGCTGTTTCAGTGTTCTAACGTGGCAAATAGACATGTTTCAACCTCTCCAGGCCACAGGAGAACCAGTGCACAGAACATCTCTGGAAGCCCGCCTTCCCTTTCCGATGACGTCATCACTTCATCTCAACTTCTGCTCACATAAAACCCATGGGAGGGTAAACAACCAGCAAACCCGGATCTTCATCCATATCTCATTAATTTAGGAGATCTCTCTCAATCCAGCCACCGCATCCTCAATTGGATTGCACGACCCAGCAGAAATAAATTATTATTAAATCCATCAAATGCATTCAGATTTAGTCATGGGTCTAGGCCTTCCGTTGCCATGCTGCCTGTTCATCATAAAGTTGCAATCCTGTCTGTTCATCATAACGCATCTGCATCAATATCAAAAGCCAGTATTTCATGTCAACAGTGCATTCACTCTCATAGTAATGGCAATCAATCACATGATCTCATGAGGGCAACTCGGTCAAAGTTCATTCACATGTAATTCACCGTGCTGCATGCCTGAGCGTTCCCCATCAGGGAATTAAGATAATTATTCAGGCATATCATTGTGGCAGGGCGGAGGGGAGGGCCGGGTCGCGATGATACACACCCGGTCCCGTATCAGGCTAATCAAGCCTCCGAGAGGGATAAAGGCCGATGGCAGACGTTGGTGTGACGAGAGAGATTGATCATTTACGGACATGTCCAACATGTGTGTGTTTGTCCTTTGTTTTAAGTTTATTATGAAAACATTATTTATGTTGACAAGCCGGTTCTCGGCGCCTCCTTTCCCTAGAAATCCTTTACACTGGTGCCGAAGCCCGGGAAGGAGGAGGGATACCCGTCGCGGAGTCCTCAACACTGCCGTCCACCCAGGGGAGCGCCGCTGCAATCCACCGCGGGAGGGAGTAGACCGACCACCCGGATGTGGTGAACGGCCGCCGTCCGCGAGGCGAGTGGGGACTGGACTCACCGACCACCTGGAGCGATGGAGCTACTGCCAGGGGCGGAAGAGAGCCCTGCCATCCCCCAGAAATGCAGAGGGGTCTAAGGAAGACCGCCATCCATGAGGGGAGGAGGGAAGTGTCTGCCCGACTGCCTGGAGCGGTAGGGCCACTGCCAGGGGAGGAGGAGTGTCCCCACGAGTCGCTGAGAACGCGGAGGTGTGTTCTGACCATCGGGGGTCGTGAGTCTAACTCCGGTCCGCCCGGGGAGAAGCGGCTGTCATCTGCCTGAGAGGGTGGAGTGGTGATTGAGGACCATGCGACGGTGTATCGGAGAACCAACGAGTAGGTTTTTTTTATTTTTATCCCTCTCTCTCTCTCTCTCTCTCTCTCTCTCTCTCTCGTTGCCGCTCTGCATTGGCCTTTTCCCTCTCTTTTAAATTGTAGGGTTTTTTTGTGGGGGGGAGTACTACACTGTTACTGGAAGTACCCCCCCCCCCCACCCCCCCATTTTAATTATTTCTGTTTCCCTCCCCTTGTCCCCTCCCTCGTCCAGGTACACGGGGATGACCTGCCGGCAGACGGCGTGGAAAGCGCGCCCCTCCCCAGGGAAAGGGGGGGGGGGGGTGTACTTCAGGCCGGGGGCTCATTCGGTCATGACCCATAACAATTGTCATTGTTAAAGCCTTTACAATAAAGATCTGTAAAGTTATTAGAATGTGTACAAAATTATCTTTAAAGATATAAAATATATACAGTGTCCTGAAAAAGGGACTTTTTTTTTTTTTTTGCTGAGTTTAGATGCACTGTAATGTTCTTGTGCAGTGTGTCAAAACTCTGACAAAACATTAAGTTAAACCATAGACAATGAAGACATAGTCGTAGTAAGTTTGACCATTTAATGTCACACTTCCTCATTAACATGCTGGTGAAAACTGTAAATAAAAACAATACAAAATATTCAGTGTCCATGTTCTTTACTAAACATTACATTGTAAATAGCTGTAAATAGGAAATAATTGCACTATAAGCAACAATTGAGATACCAAGTACCATGATATCATGGCTACTAGAATTGCTGTTAGTTAGTACACAATAGTAAACAAACCATTCTTTTAATTACTTAACGGACATTATATTTCTTTAACGAAAACATTACTAGCATACGATCTTCAACACGTCTAATGTCAAATAAATGAACTTACGACATTGCCTCTCTGATGCTTCGTAGCGTATGCAAATGTATTAGTGAGCGCAACATGACTGTCTCTTCTCTTTTCCACAGAACCAGGAAGCGCTTAACAGGGAATGACGTCATCATGTGACACAAATAATATCAATTTTACAAACAGGTTTGTTAAAACTGTAAAGTAATTATCAACTTATTTTAAACTAAAAATAGGTACTAGCAAATGTTTAAATAAGCCATTTGAAAAAGTTAAACAAATTCCTTTAGGGCAACACATGCACGATCAATGGTGTGTTATTTAATAACTCCTGAGTGAACTCATTCATTCTGTGGGATAGCTTCTATCTCAGTATTTCCAGCAGTACAGATGCAGCTTGATGATATCACCAACAATCACTAAGGGGAACAGGGCTCATTGGAGTGTAAGAAAGGACACATGAAATAGAACCAGTGCATCAGTTTTTATTTTAAACATTTTGACAAGCACTGATGGCTTCTGCTTTCGACCCTCTAAACAAGCATCTCTGATTTCTCCAGGTGGACGTGCAATGAGCTGTGAAATAAAATATCATTGTAAGGTATCGCAGCTTCCCATTAAACAATGATAAAGACAGCGCTACTGCTAATGAAGAAGATGGCACCAGCATTCAACCAAAACTGAAGACAACGAACCTGTGCGCTTTTTTAAAGGATGACTATGGAGAGATAATATGTCAAATTGTGCTGGACATCTATTTTGATGGAAACGTCTATCCTGCCAAGTGAAGACCCACTTTTACTGTTGGGTTCAAGTCCACCTTAGTCAAGTTCGAGTCTTTAAACAATTGAGTCAGAGTTGAGTCCGAGACCAAAAGGGGCTGATTCGGACTCAAGACCGAGTCCATAACAGGCTGAATCCTAGTCGAGTCTGAATGAATCTGTTCATGAATCTGAATTCAAATTGTAACTGTAAACTCAATATAAATATTTCAAGCTTATTTTAACTTTCACAACTATGAAAACACAATTGTCAATATAAATGTAACAAAACACCTCTGAATTTTATGATTAGTTTCCTGCTCAACAAATTTCAAAGTGGTTTCAGACTGAAAGCGTATGCTTTAGGTATATGAAGACAAAACTGTCCATCAACACACTTCCTATTGTGTTCTGTTGATATTTCAGTTATTTTGTTGCTTTTTCCCCTCCACTCAAACATAGACTAAAGAGAGTGAAAGCTGTGTTAGTCATTAAAACCGGAGTTATTATTGTTATGAATTTTTATTTAGTTTTTGTAACTTCATTTTCAGTTTGTCCTTTCAATTTAGATTAGTTTTATCTAAAATGATCCCTATCTAATGTATTAATAGTCTATACTGAGATTTCTTTCTTAGTGTCTATCTGCTGATTGGTTTGGGGAAATAATGAGTCAACACAGTAGTAATTAGCACTCGCTGAGAATTTACATCTCATGACTTCACTACTACATCTGCAAACACTGTTAAAGCCCACATATAGAAATTCCATGTTGCCTGTTCTATCCATATAGTTCATATTGCATGTGTAATTATGAGTAGACTTGTCATATCAGGTACATATTTTAACACAAAATTGGAACCAAATTTCAAAATACAATCCCCACATCAACATAATATTGCAGTGTAGCTGTCTGACTGTGACATTGTTTGATTTACCTCTGTGCTCTTGGGGAAAATTAACATTCAGAAAACACCCCGCTTATATTTATCGTGTTGTGCGAAGATATGGATCGGCTTCTTTCCAATTTTTATTTGGGCATTTCTAACTTGCGCTGACTGACAGGACAACAAAAAGTGTGAGTGCCAAGCACACAATATCATTGCCATGGTAAGCAGATACATTTCAGCTGATTTGCTGAAAACTAAAATTAAAGTATCATCAAATCGACATGTGACGTAACGAAATTGCTTCCCTGCTGCAAACAATTCCAGAGACAATAGCCAGATGGCCAATGAAGATACATAATTTAAGAAGAAAAATTCAGTGACCCTACCAGCTGAAACCAGGACATAATTAAATTTTTTAGAGAATTGTCGGGACTCCGGGACACACCTCTTAAAACTGGGACTGTCCTGGGTAAACATGGTCACCCAATCTACTTCGCTGCCCAAAATAACTTAATAGTTCATTGTGCATTTTATTGTGGAAAAAACTGCAAAAGAACATATTTTAAGCAGCTCGTCAATGCTTTTAAAACAATAATTAGGTGCTGTTAATCTGTTTAGAGTTGCTGTCTGCTTTAACATTAACAATTTTTTACCTGACTATTTAAAAAGTTACAGTTAATTCATTAAGGACCAGTTTAAGTTGGCAACACTGCGTGGACCACAAGAGACTACAGAAGCCTTCATGTGTGGATATGTTATGCCTAAAAAGACTTAATAGCCCAATATTAATAATATTTTCTGAATTATATTTTGATAAGTTGTTTTTAGTATACTGTAAGTAAACATGATGTGGGTGACTTGACTTAATGAAGTTCTTAACCAGGATGAAACAGCAATGCGAGCACCATCTTGGCTGCACAAACGGCGTGTTCGCACATTTTACCAGTTGTCAGGTCCTGTGCTATGTGAAACTGCCTTGTAGTTTCTAGTACATTGGCTACATACCTGTCTTTATGTGTTCGCCATGCCAGCCACCTCAGTAATCAATGTTATACAGTAGTCTCTGTAGTAACATTCGAGCATATTGGTTGACTGAGTGTGCCGCTCTGCAGGTGCGTTTGCTCAACACGGTGAAACAAACTCTGGCTACATCTACGACATCAGGGGGTGCTACAACTGCTTGCAGAAAGAGTGTCCATTTATTTCTGTTTCATTGTTTTATTTATTTATTTTGTTAATTGCATCACAAACCAAATGCCATGGACTTGGCTGGAAATGCTCGAGTCCGAGTGAAGTCAGAGTAAAAACGCATCTGAGTCTGTGACAAGTCCAAGTCCATTAAAATTGGACTTGTGTCTTATGACTCGGACTCAAGTCCAAACTCAGGTACCCCAACTCTACCCACTCCAATGGTGGTTTGAGAAGGCCAGATGCTTACTCATGGTCTACCGACTTGCAAGTCACTGTCTGTGTATGCCTGCAACTTCTGTTCCAGCCAAAAGGTTTTTTCAAGTGCAGGTAGTATTGTTAATTGCATCAGGTCCTGTCTTTCACCAAAACAAATTGATATGTTAATTTCACTCTAAATAACCAGTGAATTGTTGTTTGTTTGTTTGTTTGTTTGTTTGTTTGTTTGTTTTCATGATTTTTTTTACCTCACCTTTTAAAATAGACTAGTTTTTAGTAGAAGTGCAGTTCATATTGAACACACCTATATACAACATTAATTGGTGTCCGGCTTGAACTGTGCCTTGCTTTACCGATTGTCAATATTTGCCTTGTTACAGTCGGGGGAGGAGTTGAAAAGAGAGTCAAGACATTTTGCGCTTCCAAAAAAAACCAAAAAACTTTTGCTCTTCCCGTCATGAGCTGAACCTACATCAGTTACGGAAGATTACATTTGTTTTCTTTCTTGCAGATGAATTGGAATTCAGATATTTTAATACCAATAAATCTGTCAGTATTTTTATTATTTAATTTTTTTTTTTTTTGTAATGAATAAATATAATATTAAAGTCATAAATATAATACTGTTAAAAAAATATATATTTATGAGAGTTTTGGCCAAACTGGTGGTGTCAGAATAAACACCATTGTAATGGCATGCTACCATACTACTCTTAATTCTACCATAGGCTGACAAAGCAGAAATATTAAGTGTAGCATGTGAAGTATTCCATTGTGAAGACAGCTCACAAAACATGTCACCATTGTCACGTTGTGAGTCTGGCCAATTGTGAATAAACTCTGTTGTCATCAGAACTTGTGCAGCCGTTTTGAAGCAACTCCGTTGGTTGAGCCAGGCGGCTGCTGGCGAATCGCTCTCACGGTACTTTGATGGCACACGTCACTGTGATGTTGCATATCAAGTTAGACAAAATTTGTAACTGATTTGTGGCTGATCAGTCTGCGCAGCGCTCAAACACCTCTTATATCTTATTTTTAAGATGATTCTCCAGATGTTGAAATTTGCCCTGTCACTAACAAACGCTTGAGTAGCATCAAACCCTCCACCGAGAGTGTCCTGCAGGTAGATAACATTTGAGATGCTGAATAAACGCTAATTTTTTTTTCTAATTCTTAAGTTTGTTGCAATGATTGCTGTAGAATTTGGCCAAAACGTGTCATCTCAGAAGGCAGCATAATCATGCTGTCTATCTTTTAGAACAGCCTTGTAAATCATTTAGCAAAAATCAAGTACAGTAGCATGATGCTATGAGACCAGGTTGCAATGGTCCCTTATAATACTGTCTTTATAGGCAGCTCAATTGGTTCTGGGACAGAGCTACAGTTTCATTTTTTAAATAATGTTCAGCACACTTCTCACGGAATACCCCTCTAATTCAGGCTAGTCATTCCTCTAACCAATTTAAGGACACATGGGTCAGTTTACTTTGAATTGATTTTAGGACATGTGGGAAACACAAAGTGCAATAATGATTTGGACTGAGGTCAGCTCAAGGTGAAGAGATATCTATTTCTGAGCAGTACACTTGTGACTAGGAGGGCTGCTGGAGGATGATGTAAGTTTGTGTGTGTGTTTTAGAGAAAGGGGTGTATGTTGCAGGATGACATGGAGGAAACCCAAGATGTTCAGTGCAGAGTCCAGTAGCAGTACTTCTGTATGGTATTCTAGCAAAGATTAATACTATTTTCAAAATGACTTGACTTTACAGTGTAGTTTATTTTGTTTTGTTTTAGCAATATGGATGTGATAGTCCGTCTAGTTTTTATTTTTGTTATATTTTCCATTTCTATATATTTTAGTTTCAGTTTTTGTAATTATTGTTACGTTTCTCCTCTATTTAGTATGCAGAGACAACGACAGTAAAAGTAAGCTATTCATTAGCTGATTTCCTCGAAAAATCTGACTTACTAATGGCAGATGGTGGAGTGTTGAAAATCAATATTATTTGTGCAATTCCATTAGCAAAAAATACATTTATTCATTTAGCAGATGCTTTTGTCTAAAGTGATTTCAGGATAGTACAAGCAGAAGTAATGATGAGAGTAACGAGAAGTAATGAGAGAGAGAGAACACAAGTAGTGCTTAATACCAAATGTTCAAAAGTGCCAGAGAAGGACAATGTGTGTGTTGTGTTTATGTATTTATTAAAAATGTTGACAACAATTTTCTACCCCGGGCTCAAAGTAGGCTAAATGATGAAAAAAAATCTCCCCTTTTGGCAATTTTGTCTATACTATAGACCGAATGTGCCAAATGACCTTTTCCTACTGTTTAAATTTTGCATCGAAATGACCAATGAAAAGAGGTTTCATCAGTTTAACAAGTATCTCCATTGGCCTTGAGAAGTCTCCATCAAAACCACATGCCTTTTTGTTTTGAAGAGCATCAACTAATTTAACTCTGTTAAAGCTGTCCGGCTGAAGTGTAGTGAAGAGATTGCCTACATCTCGCTGGTTCTGTGGTTTCCCAAGCAACCAAAGCCATCCATTCATGCATGCACAATGTCAGGTGGCTTTAAAAAGTAGACTGCACCAGCCATAGACGGTTGACAGATTTCCATCCTCACAAAACCGTGAGTGAAAGCTACATCTGATTTTATGTATTGCACACAAATAACGAAATCTCGAAATTGAACTGTCCACTAATCAACAGACAAGAAACCCATGATTTCGATCTAATAGGAAGTGAAAGAACAGATTATATACAAAACCAAATTCTCTAGCAATTGATAACCTACCAACTGAGTTCTGGGAACACTAAAATTTAGACTCAAGTCTGTAACTGAACATGCGCCATTGGAACCCATGATAAGAAAACCATTTATGTCCACGTAGGTCAAATTAAAATATCGAACAGTTCCCTAACAGATGTGTAATGACAGAATTATATTTATGGTGCTAAAGATGACTAACTATGTTATTTTTGATTCATTTGTTAAGATAAAAATAGTTTTCCATGCTCTTGAAAAATGATTTTTTTTTGGAGATATGTGCTTTTCATCAGACAGCAACGATAAGAGAGGATATGAAGTGGGACCCCCTTCATAACAGGGCCTCAGAAAACAGTCCTGGTTGTCCTCTCTGACAGATCTTAGTTGCTATGAATTTAGTGTGGAAATGCAGATGTAAATGTTTGGCCAATATATTGCAAATGCTTGATTCAACTGTTCATGTTAATGTGCATGAATTTTTCCCTTTTTATCCCTTTTTCTCCCCAATTTGGAATGCCCAAATCCCACTACTTAGTAGGTCCTTGTGGATGCACGGTTACTCACCTCAATCCGGGTGGTGGAGGACAAGTCTCAGTTGCCTCCACTTCTGAGATGTCAGTCCACGCTTCTTATCATGTGGCTCATTGTGCATGACACCACAGAGACTCACAGCATGTGGAGGCTCATGTTACTCTCCGCTATAATGCACAATTTATCAGGCGCCCCAATGAGAGTGAGAACCACTAATCGCGACAACAAGGAGTTTACCCCATGTGACTCTACCCTCCCTAGCAATCAGGCAAATTTGGTTGCTTATGAGACCTGGCTGGAGTCACTCAGCACACCCTGGATTCGAACCCACGACTCCAGGGGTGGTAGTATGATACACATTGTGTACAATAAAGTTTTAAAATCAAAATTTACAATAAAAAATTTCTATGTCATTTTGTAAAAAAAAAAAAATAACATAAAAAACTTTGTTGACCACAGCACTAGGTCAATTTAAACCATTCAATTATAGATGTTAGAAACTGCAAAGAGGTTGAACGTACAAGTTAACTGGACAGAATAAGCTGCAACGTGGTTCAGACTTTATGTTGTTGGTCAGAAGTCTGACTCCGTGAGACTGCTGTTCACAAATCTAGTGATTTTTTCAACACCTGGTATCTATGATAATTTTGTACAAAACATGACACATGATTATTACAAATCAATCATTAAAAGATACTTTCACACCTGTTATTGTGGTATAACAATTTTATTACAAAAATTAGACCTTTTTCTTCTTTCGGTGCTGCCATGCTTTTAGCATATAACAATACAGTATAAAATCTCAACCCAAAAAGAGCTAATAAAAGCAGATTTTCATTAATGCTGTTGCAGCATTTAGTTGGTCATGCTGTTTGTTTTCTATACAAGTAACATTCCTTGAAAAATACAAACACCCGCCGGACACGCCATGATTTAAACAACTTCCTTTGAAATACTTCTTGCTGCCCAATTGAATTGTGAACAAGTGTAATCAATAAAACGTTCAAATCAGTAGTTACACAAGGAAAGAAATAGATTAATAGAAGTACATTGCAAATGAAGACAAATGTGTCGAGTTTTGATATTTTTCAAGAGCCCAAGGCACCCAGGCTTGAAATATGTTGGCAATGATTACGTTATTTTGTACAAACCCACACGCACATAATCACACACGCACATCAACAAAACGAATGAATAAAAATGCTTCAAGCAGGAGGTGATAAGACAGAACAAAACCACAAGAAAAAAAGAAAAACATCGTTTTGTACTCATCTTTGTGTGTTTTACATTCTACATCCTTATTTCACAGTGAGTATCCCAGGCAGTGGGTAGTTCTATCTAATAATCCTGATGGGAAATAGTAGCCTACTGTAATTGCTTTTCGTAAATCTACTGTTTGTCTACATGGCTTCCTGTACGAAGGGAGGAGAGGTCAAATTATCCAGGATGTAAAGATGGAAGTCTGTGCCGTATCATGTTTAAGTAGTTTTCCAGTAAGGCATTGCTTGCCCAGATGACCACAGGAGAGCAAAAACAACAAGTGTCTTCAGTTATCACCAACCCAAGATTTTGTTTTGAAGATCCAGACATAAATGAAGATAAAAGTGTTTGTTCTCAGTCCTGATTGTGTTTAGAGACGATAATTATTGAAATATTTCAAGAATTTCAGATGATATTCATGCCCATGTTGTTTTTTAAATGTTCTTGAATGAACGATTTTGGTAAGCGAGACCTGGTAACTCACATCTCTCATTGACTTTGAGAGCTTTCTGTGCTCTTTAGTTCAGTTGGCGACAAGCCTCAAATGTCCATTTTGAAGCCCCTCCGTAGATTTCAATGCTGGTTTCCAGCCAAGAGAAGACGTTACCTACTTGAGCTTTGCTGCTGCATGTGGCCAAGTTGTAAATCTCTCCAACGGAGAGCTTTCGATCCCAGATGTTGAAATTTGCCATGTCACCAACAAATGCTTGGGTAGCATCAAACCCTCCACCGAGAGTGTCCTGCAGGTAGATAACATTTAGTTGAGATGCTGAATAAATGCTAATTAACTTCAAAGACATATGCTTACGGCCTGTTAACCTTTTAAGCAAATTTTCCCATAAATGATTAATGTCTGCCTTTCATACTTACAGTTTTCTTTGAAGGTCACTCCATATAAAATTAGCTAAATGTATTGGTTGTGCAATAGTATTTTATCGAATGGAAATTTTCCAATGATATCTGTTTAGTATTGGATCTGTTCCAAAACCTAGAGAGCTGCCTTGCTCTCCATGATTAGTTTTCATCAGTTTGGTCTCCTTTTAGCTTTTTTAAAATGTAGAAATTCCTTGTATTCCATTAATGCATATATCTTAAAGTTGCAAATATTATAAATAATACTCAATTACTATACTACTCTATCACTGGCAAGTGAAATCTGTCACTTGCCAGTGATTGACTTTTTTTTAAAGACTTTTTTAGTTGCACAGCGCAAACATTTTGAGTGATTTACTCACATTGTAGGGGGTTGTGCATAGGGATCAATCCTGAAATTTTAAGAACAGATATTGAGATTGTTCAAATGAAAATTGTGATTAATCTGAACATCAATATTTTTTACCCAGCCCAAATGAAAATAGATTTTTCTAGTTTTGATCTGTTGTAAAATATTGTATTTGCTAAATATTGTTCATTTGTAAAATAAAACTTGCTTGATATCCATTGTGATGTTTGTGAATTGTTCTTATAAGGTTGTTGTTTTTTTGGGGATCAAAAGGTATCTGTCAAAAAAGGTTAACAAATCTGAATGAGTATGTTCTTGAAAATGAATTGGTTAAAAAGTGTGGGAAACCTGAACAGTTTGACGTTAACATGTTGCTAAGCTAACAACACATTAATTAGCATAAAATACACCGTGCACACAAATATTTGGTAGAATAGTCTTTTTAACTGAATTGAACTATATTTGTTGATACTTTTTGGTATTGAAAGAACAGCATTTATTATTATCTACATTTCTCTTGCTTCAGCCACCATCTAGGATGTGTTTTTTCATTATGAAGTACTTCCTCCACAAAGGCTCCATGCAAGGCTGCCTTAAAATTTTGCCAAAACAAGGTATCTTAGGAATTTTGGAACGGCCTTTGCATCGGGTTCCTGCCAACGATGTCTTAAAATGCTGCCCAGGTTGGCAGCTCACTAGGTTTTGGAACAGAGCCATTGTGTATTTCTTACTCATCATTAAAGGTGCAGTAAACTATTTAAGTGTTCTGAAGCCTTCACGTTACTGAGCCTTTGAATTAACCACACCCCCTCATTCCAAAACCCCACCCTCCAATGATAATTTTGAGATCAAATCTGAGCAAAAGAGTAGCATTGTTTGCTCCTGTGGCTGTCAAGTTCAACAGTGGCACAATAACACCCTCAACTGACATTATAAATTATATCCTCAATGATCTGCTTCAAATATAACACTATGAGCAAAATGACGGGTGAAAAGCGTCAATCTCCGTGGTCTACGGACATATTTGTTTGCTGTTTACAAAGTCTACAGCTGTCACAGAGACCAGTGAGATATCTCAAGACACTTATTTCATTAATATCTTTTAGGGAGTAGGAAAATCTTTTGCATACTTTTCCATGAAAAAAATCACTTACAGCATCTTTAAATAAACTTTATGTAACATCTAAAATTACCGTGCCACATTTTGCCTCCTCATTATTTTCTGAGTGAATCAAGATTAATCAGAGAATCTATACCTGCTCTTGTCCCAGAATCAGGACCCCTTGTGGTTTGATTGGATGATAAGGAGCCAGACTGTCCCCATTCCCCCTCATCACACCATCCTGGTAAGCTTCCCACACTCCATCTCGTGTAGTCCACGTCACACAGATGTGATGCCATTTCCCATCATTGATGAGGAAAGGCAGTTTAGCAACCTATATGATAAGATGGCAAAAACAGAGGAAAGTTAAAAATAATATGTATTTTAATGCAGATTGTATTCTTTTAAGTTTACAATGTGATTAACTGAATCTATCACTCTATCAGTCTATCACTCTATCTATCTATCATCTATCTATCTATCTGTCTGTCTGTCTGTCTGTCTGTCTTTCTGTCTGTACCCTACCCTAGCACCTTAGCAACTACCTAGCAATGTCCTAGCAACCACCAAGAAGATCCTACAGTGAACTACCAAGCACTTAGAATTCTCCAGCAAGCACTCAGAACACCTTAGCAATACCTATAAATACCCTAGCAACTGACTATTATCAACCCAGTGTACCTTAGCAACCACTTTCCAACCACACATCCATCAAACTTTATTCCTGTAAGAGACATGTTTTTTATGATTATTTAAAATATGTCATAGGCTTAATAGAATAATTTATTGAGAGAAAATACCTTGTCATTTATGAGCAGTTCCATCGGGTTGTTCCCCCACTCAATGAGTACTAACTCATTGGCCTGACCAGGTACTGCATAAGAGAAAGGCGTCCCCACTCCTGGAGAGGCATTAGATTTAAGCCACATGCACACAGTGAAGGCGTACATCTCTGGAAGACTCTTCTTGACTTTAGCATACATGTAATTGGTCCTTAGTGGGAACGTCAGCTGAAATTTATCCAGTGGTCTGCTTTCCTTTTGACCTGTGACAAAAAAGCATTTCAGTCTTCAAGCCATATTTGGTATGTCGTCATTGCATTCTACAGTACAACACAATAAACAAAATGGAGAAACTCAATATAGTCCACAATGACTTTGTCAGTAGATCTCTACCTAAACAACAACTCACAATTCAACAGCTTTTCATTGCTGTCTATACATACAGTATATCCTAACATTCAAATTGAAGCAAATGACAATGTACAATTATGTTATCTATCACTATCACATTCAAGTGATTTTTTTTCTTCATTCTTTTTTTATTCTTTGTCAATTTTGAAACTTTTAGCCACAAAGTCACTCATTTCACAAGAAGTAAAATCTGCAATTAATATTCTAGATGCATCGAGAGACAGATATGATATAACAAGCTTTATTACTGGTTTTGATTTAAGGGATTTTTCACCCTAAAATCATACTTCCCACTTATGTCATTCCAAACCAGAAAGACTTGATATGTTTACCAGAATGCCTGAGCTGCTCTCTTACTATAGTTTGCTGCAAGGTCTAAAAGGAAAATTTTAATTAAAAAGCTATGTGAATCACTAAACCAATTCAATATGAAAGGTACACAGCCCCTAAGAGGACAGGAAGGGAATTTATTTTATGAAATACTTTTATGTTCCCTCTCAATTAATTCACGTTCCCAAGAAAGTTTGCATTCCCTAGTGATAGTTTGCTTTTTAATTAAAAAATGTTTTTATTTTGCAATAAATTTTGCCATTCCTTATGAAAATTAACCATGGTTCTACAGTATAACTATAGTAACACCATGGTTAATTTGTGGTAGCCTACAATTATGATTTCTACCATGGTTTAAAAAGAAAACCACCTCAGGAAAAGTAGCATGCCTTCAGTAGTAATCCTGCATGACCCATGTAACCATTTTAATGTTAAAATTCAGGGAACGCAACACTTTTTGTGAGAGAACACACAACTATTACAAGGGAACGCAAAACGTATTGCTAGGAATGCAACACTATAGCGAGAAAATACAAACTATTGTAAGTGAACGCAAAACTACCGCAGGGGAATGGAAAACTTATTGCGAGTGAACGAAAAACCGTTGTGATGGAACACAAAACTATCGCAAGGAAATCTACTCACTGTGAGGAACTGCAAAAGTTTTTTGAAGTAATGCAAACTATGCAAAGGAATGCAAAACTTATTTTGAATGAAAAATGCAAAACTGTTGTGAAGGAACACAAAACTATCATAAGGGAATGCAAACTATTTCGATCGAACGCAAAACTTGGCGTGAGGAATTGCAAAACTGTTGAGAGGGTACACATTACTTATTGCAAGGGAATGCAACAACTGTTGTGAGGAAATGCAAACTATTACGGAGGAACACAAAACGTATTGCAAGGAAATTTAAAACTATTATGAGGGAATGCAAACTATTGCGAGTGAACACAAAACTATTTCAAGGGAATGCAAAACATTGCGAGAGAATGCAAAACACATTGCAAGTGAACGCAAAACACATTGCGAGAGAATGCAAAACACATTGCGAGAGAACGCAAAACAATTGTAAGGGAATGCAAACAGTTGTGAGCGAATGTAAAAATACACAAAACTGTTGCTGGGGAACGCAAAACTGTTGCAAGGGAACACAAAACTGTTGCTAGGGAACGCAAAACTGCTGCAAGGGAACGCAAAACTGTTGCTAGGGAACACAAAACTGTTGCAAGGGAATGCAAAACTGTTGCTAGGGAACACAAAACTGTTGCAAGGGAACGCAAAACTGTTAGAAGGGAACACAAAACTGTTGCTAGGGGACACAAAACTGTTGCAAGGGAACGCAAAACTGTTGCTAGGGAACGCAAAACTGTTGCAAGGGAACACAAAACTGTTACGAGAGAACGCAAAACTGTTGCTAGGGAACACAAAACTGTTGCGAGGGAATGCAAAACTGTTGCGAGGGAACGCAAAACTATTGTAAGGGAATACAAACTTTTGTGAAGGCACAACAATTATTGTGAGAAATTCAAAATTGTTGCAAGGGAATGCAAAACTATTGTTAGGGAATACAAACTATTTTGATCGAATGCAAAACTATTGCTAGGGAATGCAACACATATTACAAGGGAAAGCAAACCCCAGATATTACATCACAACCCCACATTTACATCTACAAGATGTCTGTTTAAGAGCATTTCAACTCAAAGAATCACATTTTAATTAGCATCTGATTGAAATCGTAAAAATCAGATTTACATACATTCTAAATCATAAACATCTCAATGGCATCTGCTCAATGACTTCTTGACACCCGAGAGGAAACGTCTCATAAATGTATTGCAGATGAGCAAACAATCTAAAAAAATATGTCTTCCAGATGAAAAAAACACACATCAAATAGACATCTGGGCGATGTATGTGTGCTATCAGGAAACTTCCCATACAGTGCATGTACATCTTTGAGTTGTCTGTTAAAGAGATATTCATCTGGAATTAATTAGAATTAACATCAAATAAACATCTTAAAAAGTGCAGATTTACAGATATTCTAAATATTACAAGTCTTAAAGTCATTTACTGAATGTCGTCCTTTTGACATCCTGGGGAAATGTTTCATAGACTATGACAGATGACAATCAATCTTAATACGTCTTCTACATGTCAACCACACATTTAAAGTAGAGGTCTAGGGCACTATTGCAAGGACATGCCACACTTATTGTGAGGGGGTGCAAAGCTTTGTTCGAAAATAAAGCACAGCTTGGACATTTTGAAAAATATATCCTTTTGTGTTTCACGGAACAAAAGAAGTCATTGCTTAGGAGGTTATGATAGAATAAACATACGTGTGCGAGTATGATGTTTGAAACAACATTAGGGTGTGTATGATGACAGGATTTTCTTGACCATAATGTGCATGCTACAGCAATTGGCTTCTGCAAAAGGTTCCGGGACATGGGCAAATTTTAACGACTGACGACAACGTGATTCGCATGAATGGAAATGCAGAAAACACACAGCTTGCAAAAACTTTTTTTTATTTCTGTCTCAGTAAATCATTCTATAAAACCGGTTGGGTGGAATTGGATATGCAAAGCAATATAGCTTTGTAAAGCCCCCTCCCTTTCTTCTCCTGCGACACGCCAGCAAGACAACGGATGGCAATTTATTATCCACGCTCGCTTGTTCAAGAGAATTTTGTCTGGTAGAAAAACGATCAGGAAGGCTTTTCATTCAGTCTTTGTGGGATCTATACGATATGGAGGTAGAGCAGAAACACGCGTCGTTACCTTTCTCGAGATCAGTGATTCTCTCGTGCAGTGAGGTGAGAGTGGACTCGACGCGCCCGCGCTGCTCGCTCTCGTTGCGCAGCCCGGGCTTCCCTTCTTCCAATCCGTTCACACGGGACAGGACCTGCTTCTCAAGGTCGTCAATTTTGCTCTGCAGAAGATCTTTCAAGCTGTTCGCCTGGACGGAGTTGTTATTCCGGCTAAATTGCTGCGAAAGAAACAAATATGACAAATTTGACATTTTTGTTTGTCTTGAGATAAAAATATATTTTTTACATGAAAGATTATAAATTAGAAATACGTGCTAAAACATTACTCATTGTTTCAGAACGGTCAACACCGGATTCATGATATGGAAAACTGAGTGCGTAAATCTCCACACTGAGAATTTTTTTCCACATAACAAAAATGTAATAAATGGCTTTGTTCAAGTCAAACAGATTTAACATTACTAAATCACGCTGGCTAAATGAAGTTACACAAAGGAAAGTTATAATTGTCAGGTCAGGTAGAAATAGTTATTTCAGGTAAGAACAGCATGTAGCCAATTGTTTCCACACCACTTTTAACGGTGCGTTACATGTTTTATGGAATTCTGTCTTTATGTTGTTATTCCAGCGTCATTTTGAAGACTATTATATTGTTTTTGTTTTAGCCTTTTTTCATTGTTATGCTTAAATGCATACTAATTAACTAGAACATTTTAGAAAGTGGTTAAAATACGCCTAAAACGCTTTACTGGCGCTATATGTTGATGTGAAAGATTCCTTGTAAAAAGGATGACAGGAATGAGGATATTGGAGCCATTTCTGAGCTTGCTCTTAAAAAACTTTCTGTGATGGACTGTAATCGGGTTGTTTTACTCAATTTAAATTATATTTATGAATCAAAATGAGTTAATTCGATTTTTAGGTAAGGATATATTGGAGCTAATTTCGAATTTATTCTAAAATACTTCTGCTGGAGTTTTAATAAGTTTATTTAAATATTAATTGTTATTATTATTAATATTTACTTTTGATATGAATAGGTTAGACTACCTGATGAATTGTTTTGACAGTGTCGCTTGAATCTTATTTTATTTTATTATTATTATTATATCTATGAACTACGTTTATGCACCATTACGCACTATGTACTTTATATAAAAAAAAAAAAAAAAAAAAAAAAAAAAAAACGAGAGCTATTGGCTCTATAATAAAATAAAATAAAGTTATGCGAATCGAAACACTTTTATATCAATTTTTGCTAAAAACACCTCATACCTCCAGGTTTTCGAGCCTCTGCTTGAGCGACTGTAAAGTCTGTGAGAGTTGAGCCAGTGTATCCGTCGGACCTCTCGATACATCTCCCATTGTGTTCTTAGTGCCCGTTTCTTTCCGCCGTCCACCGGCCCGCGCGTCTCCGGGCTCGGACGCACTCTGACTTTCACATCGCGTCAACTTGGAAGTCAGTTCCCTGATCGTTTCCTTTTGGCTCATGATTGTCTCCTTCTGTTGCAGCACGGTCTCTCGCAGCTGCATGACCGTGCTCTTCAGATCCTCTCCGGGAACGCTGTTCTGCAGTGAGGCAGTGCATATGTCCATATCCTTGGGCACGGACGTGCAAATAAACTGGGTCTGTCCAAAGTCCTGGCTCATCCCGTCCGCTAAAAGACAAGAAAGTATAAAAAGTTTCCAATGCATTCCTCTAGCTCCGGCCTTCATGGCTCGTTTTTTCGTGCTGAAGTCTCCGCTGTGATTTCAGCACCACTCTCTTTCTGGACAGCTCCGGTTTGTTGTAATCCGCTTGTGATGCGTTCGGGCTTTATATAGCGTGCGCGGTCTGCGGCGGTGAGCTGCATGACGCGCCTGATCATTATCTCCCGCCCCTGGATATTAAAGTACAAAAAAGAATCGTATCAGTAAATTAATCTGAGTTTACCCCCGGCGAAAGGTTTTCTCGATTTTGTTTTCTCAATCTCAATTAGTCACACAGTGTTCTTCGTCTTTGCGTGGAACAGGATAAAGTCTGAGCCAAAATCCCCGCAAATAGTGAGATGGTGTTTCATTTGAGAAGATCAGTCATGCAGACATGCCTCAGGTGAAATTCCCTTGCTAAAAAAAATAGCTTTAACCAGCCTGTGGTGGTATCGCTGGCCCCAAAGCTGCTTTACACTGGTCATGCTGGTCTGGTTTGATGGTTTTAGAGGGGGTTTTGGCACTTTCCTGATTGCCAGCCTGGGAGAAACCATCTGAACACCGGCTAATACCAGCACGTTACATTGAGAGCACACCTGGATTTCAGCAGGCTCAGTCTAGTATTTCATTCAGTGAAGCTGTAGACATTTACTTGTCAAGCAAGGTTGGATCTTAAATTCATGGGCTTGGGACAAAAGTTGTATAGGCGGGTCATAGGGTACAAAGGAGCCCCTGGCACCTCTTAAGTGAATCAGGATACATTAAAAAATAAAAAAGTAACAAAATAAATGTTTTCTATTGAATATTGATAGAGCAATATAATTTGTGTAAAAATGAATAATAACAGAAGTTTGTTTTGATTAAACTTCTTTAAAAAAAAATGTGGTGAAGTGTTCTTAACTCACATTTGAGTAAAAGCCCCCCAGTGATAAAAGTGATATAGTGTGATACAGGGGTAATAATTATAGGGCAAAATGTTTTAACTTCCGCAAAGAGAGAAACATGATTTTGAGCAGGGACTAAAAACAAAATGTTTTTGCTTTCCGTTCATTCGGAGCAAAAATAGTGCTTTTTCGTTCCGGTTCAGAAGTTCCACAGTCTCCTTTACAAATGTTAACCGGTTAGAACAGAATAAAAGAATGGTTAATAAAGTTATTTTTAAACTGACAGTACTCTGTGCTAATGGATGGATGAAACACCAACTGCAGTGTTGCCAGATCTCACAAGAGAAACAAGCGACCTGGTCTGGAAAAAAATTATAATTAAAAAACTGAGAAGTATACTTTTACCTCTAATAATGTTTTCTTTGTATCTGGACTAGCCGTGCATGAATATGTAGTAATACATATTTGTTATAAAGGTCTTCGTTCACAGAATGCGACATCCACAACAGGCAATTAGGCAAAGAAACGTGTGATGCAGCAGATGCACGTTTAATTTGTTTTCAGGCAACAAAAAACATGGTGTAATTCCAAAAATTGACTGTGATAAACCCTTTGGCCTTTGGCTTCTATAAAAAAAAATTAATGGAATAAAATTAACCAGTTACAACCGGCAACCAGTAATTCGAAATAACGTTTTCAATTCAGAACAATTGAAAATAACTTTTTTCCCATTTTGTTTCTCCAACGAAAGCCAGATTGAACACACACATTGATGACTTGCTTATTCAGAAATTTGTCACAATCAATAACAAATATTAGTCACCAAAAATGTGTTCAACTATCTTACATTTTAGCTTACTGTTGACAAAATAGTCTTTGTCATGAGGTGCAAGATGCTTTTTAAACAGGAGTTGCCATGTAAGCTGGACAATTGTTGTCTGCTTTTCCTTCACTATCCAGTCCAATTCATCATTATGTTTTTACATTTAAATGTAATAAAATAATAATAATTCATAGGCATAAATATTTTTGTCTTCTAAACGAATTTCAAGCTTATATTTGTATGTCTTTAGATTAAAAGGCTTTTAAGATCCAAACATGTCCAAACATTTGACTGTTAGTGTATCTGCAAAAGTTTAGCAGCCTCTCTCTATACTGATAGATTCAATATTTGTTTAAAAATTTATTTTAAAAATGTTTGTTTTTTGTTTATTATTCCAGTGGACACAGATATACAGTGATACGTTGTATTAAAAAAACGTAAGAATAACAGTGTAACTTTTTGTAATAACATTAGCCTATACAATTATTAATGATCCTTTATCATGTTACTGTATTGATTTGGTAACCTCATGCTGTATAAATAATTGAGGGGATATTTTTCCCCCCTTTTCTGTCAGATAAAGTATGTCCACTTCACTAAACGGGCATCTGAAAACAATCATGAATAAAACAGTTTCATTAGTGATGAAATCTGAATTATTATTGATCCTCTCCTCTCCTCCCCTCCCCTCACTCACACACAGGCATGCATGCGCGCTCACACGCACACACCCGTGCAAACACTGCTGACTGTGACATCAATTCTAGTGCCGTTGGTATTGAGTAGTTGGATGTGATACTGCAGGTGTAAAGACTATTTCCAGAAGCTCTGACATTGATCATGTCTGTGCAACATCACATACATTATGATAACAATTGTAAGGGCTGTTTTCAGTGTTCAGCGTGCACTCTAGTGACCTGATCCACATTTGAGATATTCTTTTCCAACATTTGCCCCCCAAATTCAATACTTGTGTCTGTGATTAGTACATCTAGCCTTGATGTGATGGATAGTTGTATGGCTAGAGAGATGTCCGATGTTGCATTGAAGTACACTGTAGTTTTTGTTAAACGACTGTTAAAAACAGTGATATTGAACAGTGATAATGTTTCAGGGACTACGTGATGGCATTTTGGTGTCTGTATATTTTACAGATCATAACTATATGCATATAATTAACTGAAATACTGTAAAAAACACATTTTACAATTTTACTAGTTAAAAGATCTAACAAGTGTAGCCAAGTGGTGAAATTTCATGTAATTTAACTTTAGTCATAAAGAGTTTTGCTACACCCACTATCTGGTATGCTCTCGGGTTAGAGACATGAAAACAAACATTGTGGAGGAGAGCTCCTGGTTTTGTTCCTTGTTTGAGAATTCTTTGGCTAAGTATAAAATTTCACACAAAATGCTTATAAATTGTATTACATATGTGTTCAGAAGAGTTGTCCAGTATGTTAAAATTGAGTGTTTGCTATGGATCATTTCTGAAGGATGCATAAGGATTGCATGTGTGGAGTTTGACCACATTTTACACATATGAGGAACTATGTAAATTTAGAATTAATCATATTTTATTTCATGATTTATAGCCCAGAATGTTATCCAGTTTTGTGAATAAGTGTAATACGGGTTATATGTGAAAATATTAGTGGTATTGTTTTAAACTGCGATGCATGTCCTTAAAGCCTGGTTAAAAGTAATTTAACTACTGTGAGTGATTTAAGCATGTGTTAAATGTATAAAATGATGTGAATGATATAAGCATGTATTAAGTTTGTGTTGAGGCATGTGGGTAGGCTAATGCCCTGTTTGTATTTTCTTTTGATTTTAGCCTTTTTAATTATACAGTATTTCTTTCTACTGATTTTTCATAGTGCTGAAATTCAGTGAATAATTCATGTTCTCATTTGAGACATTGTTCTTCACAGTTTCTATATTTTTTATATTATTTATTCCCTTTTTAAATAAGGCTTCATCAATCGCTGTCCTTTTTTTTAACAGTGGTCAGAATAAAACCCCCAAAATATATTTTTGTATCCTGTGTTGTTTCTTTACAACCACAGGTTGCACATGTGTGGAGAGGGACATGGTCATGTGTCTGTCACTGGCAGGGCTAGACTGGTAATCTGGCATACCAGGCATTTTCCAGGTGGGCCGACGCACTTTGGGGCCGATCAGGGGTGGACTGGCCATCGGGAGAAATGAGCGGGCTGGTGGGTTAGCCGTGAAATGGGTCGAATGGGCCGCTATAAGCTAAAATGAGCTGCCGCATTATGCAGATTATGCAGATGCTGATTTCTCTTCCCAGTCCAGCCCTGGTCACTGGGGAGAAAGGAAGAGGTAAGGACCATCACCTGGTGATTGTTTACACTAAACACCTGTGTCTCACTACAGTGACGACAGATACAGGCTTGAAAAGGCTGCCGAGAACACCGGAGAGTCAGAGAGAGTCAAGAACAAAGAACCCCGAATTGTGAAACTGAAGCTTATTTAGTTAGCCAATTTCGTTGTGCAGCTGAAGTGCATATACTACTGTGAAGCTGAAAATCCATTAAAACTTGACTTACCTGGACTGCCACTCTGCATCCTGCTCCCTTCCTTATTCCAGGAAACTTTTACACTGGTGCTGAAACCCAGGAAATTCTGGTCGCCTTGGACATCTCACTGCTGGGTGAAGTCATCCGCACCCTGGCTAGCATCCAGGAGACCCATCACCAAGCCCTGCTCGCCCAGGAGCATCTTTTCCAGAAGCTCGTCCAGGCCGAATGACTGGCAGGTTCTACAGTGCTGGCTAGATCCAGGCGGATCCTCCGTTGCGACCCCGGAGGCAGCGATAAAGTTGCACCTCTTCCTCTCAAAGATGGGCCGTCAGGATGATCCAGAGGCATTCATGGGCATCTTTGAACATTCAGCCAGCGCCTCAGGCTGGTCTCAAGCTCAATGGGCCCTCCAATTGCTGCCACTGCTTTCCGGGGAGGCCCAACATGCAGCGCAACAAATGCCAGCTGAGGACTGCCTGGACTACACGAAGCTGAAGACCGCTGTCCAGAAAAGGGTAGGCCGCACCCCGAACAGCACCGCCAGTGGTTCCACTCCCTTATGTTGAGCAAAGTTAGCCGCCCATTTGCATTTGCCCAACAGATCCAGGACGCCTGCCGAAAATGGGTGCTAGATGGGGAAGGGCGCGGTGTAGAGGACGTAATAAAATGAATGGTGCTGGAGCAGCTGACCAGTCGACTACCCATGAAAACTGTGGAATGAGTCCAGTGCCATCACCCCACATCAGTGGATGATGCCATCCAGCTGGCAGAAGCCCGCATGGTAGCCTACCCTGAAGCTGGTGAGCAGTCCAAGTCTCCCTCTCTCTCTCTTCCTGCTACTCCTCCCCCTCTTGTCCCTCCCTCTCCACCCTCTCGACCTGTTCTTTCCAGGGGGCATATCTGCCCAGACCAGTGCCCCACTTCTGCAGGCTGCACTACAGGCCGGGGCACTCCCCTACCCCTATCCATCGTCTCCGATGTCTCCACCTCCACGGGTGCAGCCGGGGAGCCTGGGTTGATCTGTTTGAGTTGCGGGGAACTGGAACATTTCCTGGATCGGTGCCCGGTAATGGAGTTGGGGACGTGGATCCGGTTCCCTGACACACCATAGGTCACCCTCGATCAAGCTGGAACGTATCGGTAAGGGTTAAGGGGCGTACATGCCAAGCCCTGGTGGATTCAGGTTGCAACCAAACCTCGATCCACCATGTCTTGTTTCATGATGGGGATCTGGGTACAAACCACAAGGTGTTGGTGAGGTGTGTGCATGGAGATATTCATGAATATCTGGTAGTGACTACCAATATTCAATTTCGGGGAGTAATACATAGAGTGGAGGCCGCAGTAATTCCCGACCTCACCCATCCACTTATTCTGGGAACCAATTGGCTGGGGTTTAAAAGATTATTAACTGTGAATTCCACATTTTTAGAAAAACCTTTCAGATGTTGTTTTAGGAGGCCTTGATGCAGAAAAAACTACTTTTTTTTTTTTTTTTTTTAAATGTTTTTACGTTTTAGTAATTTTTTAATCCCACGTTGTAATATTAAAACAGTGGTCCGCAGCAGAAATCCTGTATTTGTACTTGCATTGTCTGAACAAATATACATAACTATGTGTTCATTTGCACAGTTGATTACTTACGTAGTCCCAGAACTCATATCATGAATAATAATCACACAGTCATATTTGTTATGAATTGTTATTTATTAATACAAAATAAAGGAAAACAGGAAAAAAAATTTGTTCCCAAAGTTCAGGTATGGTAGTCCCAAAGACAGTTCTTGTCCTAAGAAAAACAAAGACGAACATTGCACTTGTGGCATAAAGTATTGGTGTAGCCAGTTTTGCAGAGTCTGCAGCGTCGTCTTGTTTTCTTCACTGCTAAATGTGCAACCATGCCCCTGCGCACGTCCACTGCAGATGGCCTCTTAGCTGGGGTCCCGTTTGGTTCACTCCCATCTGAGGACGGTCTCTTCTGAGCATTCAAAGGGCTCCTTGATGTCACCGTCAGTGTTACTGGGCTGCCACCGGCTGAAGATGGTCGCCCTCTCTTTGCTTTAATTGGAGTTGCGTTCACCTGAATTAGATTAGAACAGAATCTATTAAGATGTAAAAAATATATTAAGATACAAGTCATATATTGTATAAACAGTGAAATATTAAACATATTACATAGCAGAAATGCATTCTCACCAGGATAAGAGAATCTACTAGTTCTACCTGAAACTGTCTCCTGTTCAGCATCTCTTTTGGCAAAAACTTGAGAGCTTTGCAGTCTCGCTTGTAGAGGAGCCAGGCGTTGATCACAGTGAGAATAATGGTGTGCCAAAAGATGTACAGGTACCACCGTTTCAATTTTATGCAGAACTTATATTTGGCAGCAAATTAATCCAATAAATCCACACCTCCCATTAATTTGTTGTAAGTTCCCACAGTGTAACCAACTTCAATGTAGGTTTTGGTGGCTTTGTCCTAGCAATTTCTCAATTCTCTGCACAGGTTTTGGACCAGCAAAGGATGACACAAGTGTCACCGCCCTGTTGTCAAACCATTTGACAGCACAGATGTTGTGGTTCCCCTCGACTCTGAAGTCAGAGCTTCCTCTCCCACTCTTCTTCAAGCTCTTCTCCTCTGCAAGGTTACCTGTCTGGCTGTTCCCACGTAATGAATTCTACAACAAAGAAGCTGAACTACCAATGGGATACAGGTGAAATTGCTGTCTGCATAGATTTTGTAGTTCTGCCCTTCATCACTACATCCCCTGACAATCCAAGTTCTGATTTGGCTGGATGTCCATTGACACTGCCTTGGTACACCTCAAAATCACAGACCATGCAAGAGATTCCACTTCTCAACCATAATTTGAACCCCCATGGGTGTTGCTTTCCTTGCAGATACTGCCTTAGGCCCTTGAAAGGGATCATCATCTCATCCACATAGTTGTGTTCTTCTGGTACAACCTGTAGACACTTCTCTCTGAATGAGTCGAGCCAAAGTCTTAGTTTCAACACCTTGTCTGTTTTTTCTTTCTCTGGCACTGTCAAGTTGTTGACAAAATGTAATGATTTCAGCAGTTCTTGGAATCTGTTGCATGACATCACATCTGAAACATGGTTGTACTGCAGGTCTCCCAATACATACTGACTCCAGACATTTGAACTAGCCCATTTTAAATTCCAATCACTTTCTCGATTTCTTTTTTTATTGGTGTTAATATATCTCCCAGTCTTAAGAAAGCTGTACTCGTTTGTGTTTTGTGTCAGAGCCTGAAGAATGTCTTCTGACACAAACCTCTGGAAGTACTCCAGTGGTGTGTAGATGGAAACATTACCATTGGTGACCTCTGGACCAGAAAATCAGAATTAGGACTGACAAAATCCCTTTTCAGCCAGCGCCACTGGCATGGTCGGTTTATTTGGTTGTAGCTCAATGTCCTCATAATCATCATCTGGGCAGTCAGTGGGTTCAGTGGGTTGTTGGTTTTCTTTGTCCACTTCACCGGCATCTTCATCTGTTTCTCTATCGCCTGCAACACTGTCATCTGAATCCAACTCAAAATCACTCTCTCCGTTTTGGATGATATCAAGAACATTCTGCTCACTATACACAGGTTCTTTCCTTGCTGGTGGCATTCTGAAATTGAAAAAGTAGTAATTATTTAAAAACTTTTAACACAATATTCACAAAATATTATTCTATAAATCATTCCAGAGCATTAATTCCAATGCAGCAACCATCACCTAAATCATTCCAAAACAACAGCCATCAGCTAAAACATTCCAGTACATTCAGAACCATTTAGAATATTCACACATATTCCCACCTGGCCCAGGACAATGCAACAGCCATCACCTAAATCATTCATTCCAATGCAAGAGCCATCACCTAAATCATTCCAGAACATGTTTCTGCCCAACTGTTTCTGACTAACAAACAAAGCCTAGGGCCAGTTCAATGTATTTTTGTTACTGACAAGATACAATTTCAAATACTGCAACCCGAAATTATTTACTGACTGATACTATTCTGGCCTAAACTAAAAATTTTATCAAAGAAAACACACATTCTCACAAGCCCCAGAATTATGCTACAACTATCCTCTAAAACATTCAAAAACATCCAGAACATGTTTCTGCCCAACTGTTCCTGACTAACAAACAAAGCCCAGGGCCAGTTCAGTGTAATTTTTTACAACTAGAATGTAGTAATTTATTCAATTTATTCCATTTGGGCACATTTGAGAAGTTTTTAAATCACAGTAGCTAAATATCTACATGTTGTACACTTTGTAATAACCACTAAAAAATATTTAAGGCATTTTAATTACTTGAATCTTGAATCTTTCTTGAGCTATTCAATCCAATAAACAATGGTTATGTTGCTCCGAGAAAGTTAGCAGGTTGAGTGAGCTTCAGGTCAGATGGTCTGGCACCTTTATACATTTTAATGGCCAATAGGATTCAGAGGAGGACCAACATGACCCATTGATTATTTAAATGTGGTCTGAAAAAGTTTTTTTTTAGGATAGCTCAAAATAATTGTTGTAATATTACATCCATGGCCCTCAGAGGGTTAAAAGCATTGTGCGTGGCTGGGTCCTGCAAGCCAAACACCCAGTGTGTGATGTGTGACGTGTGGCTGGGGAGGTGGAGATGGGGATGTTTGTGCTTTCTCAGTGTCAGAATGATGCAGGAGGGGAATCCTCTGGCATGCCTGCCCCTAGGAAATTCCCAGAGGGGGACTTCACTCTAGAGCAGTCGTGTGACAAAACCATTAGGCACGCCTTTAACCAAGTCAGAGTAATCAATAGCCAGCAACTCCAGCCTGACTTCACACTCCCATATCTGTACTTTTCAATTATTAGGGACTGGTTGTATCGAGTGACACAGGACACTCAAACCCATGAAAATACAACCCAGTTATTAAGCCCGAGGGCCGTCGGGAAACACTTTTCCAGGCGGCTCACCAAAATCCTATGGTGAGTCACTTAAGACAAGAAAGAACACTACAACATTTAATGGCCCACTTTTTTTGGCCGGACATTCACGGGGATGTTCGCAGATGGTGTGCAGCATGCAATGAATGTCAGCTGGTGAATCCAGCGGCCACCCCAAAAGCACCATTGAGCCCGTTACTGTTAATCGAGGCCCCCTTCGAAAGAATTGTTATGGACCTTGTTGGGCCATTAGAATGGTCAGCACATGGATATCGGTTTGTATTAGTCCTGGTGGGTTATGCAACACGATATCCGGAAGCAGTGCCTTTACGCAACATCTCAGCATGCAGTGTTGTGAGGCACTCTTCAAAATTATCTCCCGGGTGGGGATGCCGAAATAAATCCTCACCAATCAAGGCACAACATTTATGTCACGATCACTACTCGAACTTTATGAATTGAAGGGAATTAAATTGATTCGCACCAGCGTTTATCACCCGCAAACTGACGGGCTGGTGTAACGATTTCTTCGAACCCTGAAAAACATGATTCGCAAGTTTGTGCATGAGGACACTAAGATCTATCTATGTCCTTGATCTCCGAGCAAAGCTACACACACTAGGTCAGTTGTCACAATGGAATTTGCTCCAAGCTCAAGAGACACAAAGCCAGCTGTATAATAGGGGTACCCAGTTACAGGAATTTGCACCGGGAGATAAGGCACTTGTATTACTCCCCACATCAAGCCAAAAATTGCTTGCCAAATGGCAAGGACTCTTTGAGATTACAGAGTGAGTCAGGATCTCGAATATGAGGTTAAGTGAACATATAGAGGCGGAGCACGTGAAATTTACCACCTCAACCTCCTAAAATTATGGAGAGAGGCAGTCCCCATGTCCATGGTGACTGTAGTTCTGGAGTGGGAGGAGCTCAGCCTGGAGGTGATGTTCAAAACCGACACATTCACCCCGGTCACTTGTGAAGACCACCTCTCACCGTCCCAGCTTGTGGAGATGGCCAAAGTGCAAAACAAGTTTGCGGACATATTCTCTCCTCTTCCTGGTCGTACTAACCTCAGACAACACTATATCGGGACCCCACCGGGAGTGGTAGTGCGTAGTTGGCCATACCACTTGCCCAAACATAAGAAAAAAGTGATTTGGGTCAAATTAGAGGCAATGCTCGAAATGGATGTAATAGAAGAATTGCATAGCGATTGGGCTGGCCTGGTTGTTCTTTTACCTAAGAGTGATGGGTCAGTCAAGTTATGTATTGATTACTGGAAAGTCAGTGCGATGTCTAAATTTGAAGTGTATCCAATACCCCAAATTTACGAACTGCTCGATCGGTTGGGTGCAGCACAATTTTATTCAACATTGTATTTAACTAAGGGATATTGGCAGATCCCCTTTAATCCACTATCCCGAGAACAAACTGCCTTTTCTGGCCCCTACTGTGAGCCTAGTTTCCCCAAGGTTATTTGAAAACTGCTTTGAAACAGTGTGTGTTGTGAAAAGCACTATATAAATAAAAATGTTTTGACTCAAATTGATTTAATAGGTCTGTAGAGTCCACATTTTAAATTAAAAAATGGATTGGGTCCTACTATGTCTGTGTGTCATGAACTATCTTCCAGTGTGTGCACTATCAATATGGTGGCAAAACAATTAATAAAAATATTTTAGCCAACACCTGCTAATTTTATTTGAATGATCCTTTATTGATTGCAAGCAAGGCAACAACACAGGTAACAATTTTAGGTTCTAAAAACGTTTTCCAAACATTGTTTAAAAATGTTACTAAAATGTTAAAATATCCAGTTTTCTTGTCGTGATTATAACGTTATTTAAAGGTTAAAAAACTTTCCTTACAACATGCTCCTAACTTTAATTTCACCCAAAATATAATATTCTTTTAACGTTTATTTTTAATGTTCTATGAACGTTCAAATTTGTTTGTTTTTTTTTTAATCGTGATTATAATGTTATATAAAGGTTACAAAAACGTTTTTACAATGTTCTCCTAACTTTAATTTCACCCAAAATATAATGTTCTTTGAACGTTTATTTTTAATATTCTATGAATGTTAAAATGTCGTTTTTTGTTGTGATTTTAACGTGATTTTATTTAAAGGTAACAAATAAAATAAAAGTTTTAAAAACATTTTCAAACTTTATTTTCCCTCACAATATAACACTGTTTAAATGTTTATTTAAACATTATATTAACATTGCAATTTTCTTGTTGTGCTTAGAATGTCGGTAGAGGGTAATGTTTTTTTTTTACATTTTGCTAACTTTATTTTATGTTTCTTGGAATGTTTCTTTGTAATATTCCAAGTACATGAAAATGAGAAGATTTTAGTCTTCTAGTCTTCTAGTCTTCCTTCTATGAATAGAACATTTACAGCATGAATAGAACAGGATAGCATTCCTGCTAAAAAAAAAAAAAAAAAAAAAAAAAAAACAACCCTACAAACTGTATTCTTTCTCATAATAAAGAAATCATGTAAAATGATGTTACATGAAACATTTATTAAAACTTTTCACAACTTTTCAAAAATACTGGTTTAATGGTATAAAAAACAAGGACAACAAATATACATTTGTATATATTAAAATTGTCATGCAAAATTATGACGTCTCAAATTAAATGTGTGTATGTGTGTGTATTTTATAACAATAACAATATATAAGTGTGTGTACACATTACACACACTACTGGTGTCCACTCTCCTGATTCTCCACCTGTGAAGTGAACAGATTGCCTCAAGTTATTATTTTTAATTGTTATTATATTATGAGAATATCCTAAGACATTCACTTTCACTACTTCATGCAACTGAACTTATTTTATAATATTTGCTCTAAAGCTGAAGTGTGTAATTTCCCACCAAGAAAAATAAAAGTGTTAGACCTTAAGGTAAGTGTGGCAGCGGGGGCGTGGTCAAGCGTCCGTCCGGGGAAGAAAGCGGTAAGGGCGCTTGCACTTGAGCCAAATTATGTCTAACACCTGTCTCTAATTTCAGTGAGCATGGGGAGAGCGGCATAAGTACAGCCACAGAACCACCAGACGGGAGAGAGAGCGAGACGAGCCAGTCTAGTGTTGGCGATTGTATTAGAGAATAGAAAAGCCTGTTTTTGTTATTTAAAAGGAATTGATTTCTGTAAACTTTAATTCTGCTGTGGCATTAAAGAGAACACTCACCTGAACGGCATCTTCGTGGCCTCCTTATTGCCAAGCTTGTTACAGTAAGGTACAAAGAAAAGATAAATAAAAACTTTTAGGCTTGGATACTACAGCATCTAATGCCATATTAAAGCTTTGTGTGAGGAACAGGCAAAATTATCTATTCATTGAAAATCTTACTTTGCACCTTAGCCTGTTTTTTTACTCACTTTACCCTAGAGTCTACATTCTAATATATGTATGTACAAGAACAGCTTGGATGCTGTACTAAAATGTTATGTTCCTCAGTGAAAAAAATCCTTATGATTGCATATTGCATTAAAATTAACCATCTTTCAACCCAATTACATTTTTGAGAAAAAGAGAAAAGAACAAGAATATTCTGAACAGATTAAAACTCATTTAAACTGAAACAGTTTCATAAAAATAAAACTTGTAGTAATTGTAATATGGTAATTTTGGTCAAAGTTCCACAACAGACATAGATGACTAGTATAAATCTCTGACTGCTCAGGGAAGGTTATTGAGTGCCTGGAAACAGTTAAGATCACATATGTGCATTAAGCCTTGCCAATATGCCAGTAAGTCATTGCCCATCATGTGGTACACATCCATGTTGTAATTAAAACTTACCCTTGTTCCACGATGTGGAGCATACTTTAAGGTCCCTGCGATGCACTCAACAAACACCTTAATAGACACCTTTGGATGCATCATAGACACTAGTTATATAGGCCGGAGAGTACGCTGGCGCATGTTGGCTGCCGCTTCTCTGTCTGTTTTTTATCGGTTTTAAAACGGTTTTTATCCGTTTTATCTTATTTTTATTTTTTAATTAATTGTTTTAAATTAGTATACTATACATATTACACTCTGGTAACTGTGAGCTAGTACTGTTTGGGAATTGCCGGTTGATTGACAGCGTTTAACACCGGGCTAACGTCACCAGCGTCCGGCATGATGTTGAAATATTCCACTTCTCAACTGCTGTCTCAACAGCAACATTACTCCACCCTGCATTGCAGTCATAAGACAACTTGGACTTCTGCGCCGATCCCGGTATTGTCACAGAAGTGCCCGAAAAAACTTTGTTTACCTTTTCCATGGTATATCGGCGATCCCTTCTATTTGGTCTTCAGCTGCACGTGTCGCACCCCAGCGACGTCATTGGAACAATGGCGCACTTGGAATATGTAACAACCCTGCACCCCGCCTTCTCTCACTCTCAAGCGCTGAGAGAAATACAAAACATGGAGTGGACCACAGTGTACTACGGAGTTTACAGAGACATTCACCATCAGCTCTGTCTCCTGCCACTATGGAATTATTCAACACACAATCCCTCACTAATAAATCCCTGCTCATCCATGACCATATTTTAGATAAAGGATTAGACTTCATGTGCCTAGTGGAGACTTGGCACAAAACAGGGGACTACTCAGTACTCAATGAAGCATGCCCCCAGGGCTATGGCTACATGGAAAAAGCACGCAGCTCTGGACGTGGGGGTGGTTTGGCTGTCATTCATCGGGACGAACTGAAACTCTCTCCCTTGCCACTACCTGAGCTTATCTCAATGGAATGTTTAGCTTTCAAATGTAGACCACCATACTCCATGACAGTGCTTCTTATATACCGTCCCCCCAAACCACACTCCTCATTTCTCCCTGAAATACATGATCTACTTACATCACTCTGTTCCATGTCAACAAAAATTGTTATTCTTGGTGATTTTAATATCCATATTGACAAACCTTCCTGTCATCTTGCAACAGAGTTCCTGAGTCTAATTGATTGTCTTGGTCTCCAGCAACATGTGAAGGCTCCTACGCACATCAAGGGCCACACCCTAGATCTGGTCATTACTGATGCGGCCTCCATAAACAGCCTGGAGGTAAAAGATCTGGGTGTGTCTGACCACAAGTTGGTATCTATGGCCTTTACATTTTTTCTCCCCATCATCAGACCCAAGCGCCAAATATCTTTTCGGAACTGGAAACAACTTGACCCAACATCCATCACTGTAGACCTTCAACGTAATAGCAACTGCCCAGTCTCTGCAACAGTGGACGGACTGGTGGATTACTATAATACATCTCTGAGCAGTGTTTTTGACCTCCATGCCACTATTAGGACACGGGAAGTCAACTTTGAATGCTCTGCTCCCTGGTTCACACAGGAACTGCGGCAAATGAAAACTGAGGGCCGTATCCTGGAACGCTGCTGTAAATAGCCTGGTTTAACTGTTCATAAATTTGCCTTCCGCAATCATCAAAAGGCTTATCTTAAGTCCTTGAAAGATGCGCGCTCTAAATTTTATTCCAACCTTATCAATAAAAATCCTGGAAATTCTAAGCAGCTTTTTTCTACAGTAAACAATCTCCTGAAGCCGAAATCATCTTTATCCACTGAAACCACAGTGGAGCGATGCAACAGCTTCATTGACTTTTTTAGAACTAAAGTCAATAACATCCGCTCTTCAATATCTGGCTCTTCCACCCTGTTTCCACTGTCCTCTGACCGCCTGCCTGGTAGATTGCCATTTCCATTCCTTTCGCAGTTCACTGAGGTTCAGCAGAGCCATGTTGAGGAAACCATCAGGAAAATTAAGCCGAACACCTGCACCTTGGATCCCATCCCGACTGCTCTGCTTAAGTCATTCATTCCTAGTGTTAGTCCAATCATCACTGAGTTTGTTAATCTCTCTTTCAAAATTGGTTTCGTTCCTCCTGCTCTTAAATCTGCTGTCATCCGTCCAATACTCAAGAAACCAACCCTAGACCCTGAGGTCATGGGAAATTACAGGCCGATTTCCAATCTCACTTTTCTGTCAAAGGTTCTGGAGAAGGAAGCCGCCTTTCAGCTACATAATCATTTAAAACACAATAACCTATATGAGACGTTTCAATCAGGCTTTCGTTCAGCCCACAGCACCGAAACAGCTCTGCTCAGGGTGACAAATGACCTTCTTATGGCAGCTGATTCAGGATCATCATCACTGCTCATTCTCCTCGACCTAACAGCGGCATTTGATACAGTAGATCATACCATCCTCCTGGACCGCCTCCACAACACAGTCGGACTGTCGGGAACAGCACTGCAGTGGTTTCAGTCCTACCTTTCTGACAGGACTGAGCGTGTCATATTGGGAGATAGTGAGTCCAGGCTGCTCCCTGTTAAATGTGGTGTTCCGCAGGGGTCCGTTCTCGGCCCAAACTTATTCATTCTCTACATGCTTCCCCTTGGTTCTGTCATCAGCAGACATGGACTGTCCTTCCATTTGTTATGCTGACGACATGCAACTTTATATCAAGACTGCCTCAAGCCCCTCCATAGCCATGTCACGACTCACCACATGTCTTGAGGAGATAAAGGCATGGATGAAAAGCAACTTCCTCCAGCTGAACCCTAGTAAAACTGAGGCACTACTTGTTGGCACCCCTCATCAGATAAACTCTTCTGCCTTATCTCAGCTCATCTTTGACGCCCAGGTCATCACTGTCTCCTCCTCAGTCATAAACCTGGGTGTCCGGTTTGACCCGCAACTGACCTTCAATGATCACATTAAACACATTTGCAAAACCTCCTTTCACCATCTTCGAAACATCTCCAAACTCCGTCCCCTTCTAACTCTTCCAGATGCAGAGAAACTTGTCCATGCCTTCATTTCCACCAGGCTGGACTATTGTAACGGACTCTTCATTGGGATTTCTGGCAGAAATATCCAGAAGCTACAATACATTCAGAATAGCGCTGCCAGAGTCCTAATGAGAGCCCGAAAATATGATCACATAACTCCTATCCTACACTCACTGCACTGGCTCCCTGTCTCATTTCGGATCGATTACAAAATCCTCCTGCTCACACAAAAATGTATCACTGGACATGCACCTTCATATCTGCAGGAACTCATCACTTTAAAATCCTCTCCCCGCACCCTCAGATCATCAGGCCACTTGCTTCTTCAGGTCCCCACCACCAGGCTTCGTACCATGGGGGACAGAGCTATCTGTTCAGCTGCACCGCGGATTTGGAACCATCTCCCTAGTGAGCTTAGAGCAGTACAGAGCCTGGATACCTTCAAAGCAGAACTGAAGACTTTTTTTTATTCAGGAAAGCTTTTATGTGCTGATTGTTTTTAATTATTTTGTAATTACTGTCGTTCTCCTGTGTAGCACTTTGAGATTCTTGGAATGAAAAGTGCGTTATAAATAAAATCTATTATTATTATCTTGCGGCATGCCTCTAAAAATATATATATAATGTATAATATATATGTAACGAACGGGAGGCTGCAGTCAAGGCAAGGATGAAGGCGAGGAGTAGGACCCAAGTGCAGCTTTATTAAAGATAGTGGTGAAACGGGAACAAGACAGGAACTTGGAACATAAAGTAGACTATGGCTTGGACTCAAGAATATCAGGGTAACATCCGGCAGGGATCAAGGTTACAGGAACACAATATAATACTTGACCTAAACAGGATAATAAGGTGATAAACTAAAGCCAATGACAAAACTAGAACTGATAAACAAGCAATCAAAACAATGAACCAATGAAAAACAGACACATGAACAAGGAGGGGAAACAGGACATGACAAGACTGGTTAACAGGAACATAAGAATGGTTTCAAAATAAGAGTGCAATATGGAATTAAACAAGTGCCAAAAACTTAGACAATATGGAGTGAAAAAGGTGCCAGAAACTTAAGAGTGAGGGTACAAAAACAAGAGACCACATGGAACATTACAATATATAAATAATTTGCATCAAAATAAAAACTTTTAAACACTTTTCACACCTGAGAATTATAACCCAGGGTCATTCTTTTTTCAACTGACAGTAAAATAACACCCTTTCTATACTGTGCAAGGTAGATGGCACATGAGCTTGAGTCTGTCTACACTGGCGCAATGACAAACTTTTACATTTTCTTCTCTCCCTGTTCTTGCCTGTACTTTTCTGAATCACTTTGGAACCTCATATTGTTTTCACTTCTCATGTTATTGCTGATAAATGGCTTGGTGTATTCCTCATCTGTATGTCTATTTTGATAAAAACTTCTGTTAAATTTGACAGAATTCTGTTGATTTTAATTAGGTTGAGAATTTGTTATTTACTTGCTGCCCACCTTGGCCAGGACACTCCTGTAAAAGAGATGTTTAATTTCAGAGAGGTTATCCTGGTTAAATAAAGGTTATAATAAATTATTAATTGTAAATATAGATAAAGCACAGACAATCAGCTTTGAACTTGAGTAGACTTCAACAATGATTAAAATGTCTGAATAACTTGCATCCTGTTTTATTTTCAAAGGAGGTATTTCATTGACATTTTAGAACCCTGTTCTATTGTTTGTGCAACCAATGTGGCGACACATCCAGCATATACAATCTAATTGATTATAATGGCCACAGATTTGAAAATCACAGTCATGTGAAAATCCCTAAATAGCTTAACAAAACAAAGTTTTTCTAAAGAATGTATCCCATTATTTTACAGGTGCAATGAATCTGAATGAATTCTGTTGGGATTCTGAAATAACCAGAGGGCATATGTAGGCAAAAGTAAAAACGAATATCTTTGTGTATCAGAATGTCTCTGTTAAATGGCCATTTATTGTACAAATATGCTTGCAGATTAAACTTGTATAAAAGCAATATCACAGTTGAGGTAGAGAAAATCTTTTAATGGAACACTTACGAATGGTCACCGTGCAAATTTCCAGGTCTTTTCTTTCCCTTTAGACCCTTCAAACTGTACTGAGCCCACACATTGTTTGTGGCAACTGTGCGCAACACCCTCCTTACAGCATCACTACAGTTTTACTACCAAGAAGACTTAGGTGATGGATCTGAAATAAATAAATTATATTTTAGCACTTTGCGGCCTGCATCTTTCCCATTTATATTCCATATAGACTTATATGCAGACCACTAAAACAGTATAAAATGTAGAAAAAGTCTCTGGGACTTATAAAAGAATGACAAATGCTGTATTCAAAATTTAAACAAAACAATTAACTGGCAAATTTAAATAATTTACAGTTTTATTCATATATTCGCCATCATCCAATTAATTTGTGCTCTGGCAAGGATTTAACAGAAACTCATCGGAAGAGTCATTTGGTGGGACAACACCAATAAGCATGGATTTGATATCTGAAAGTTTCTGGTCTACATTGTCCAGTCGAACAAATATGACTCGTTCCAGTTTCTTCAGTTCTGAATTCTCTGACATTTGTGCTGTTAACAAGTTAACACAAAAGAGAAGGTTATAAATAGTGAAAGACACTTTATGGTTATTTGTCAAAAATTCACATTCATTCACAATGACTCATCTAAATTTCATTAAATTATAAAAACATTTAAATTTGCAGTTCATAAGTCCATAGGACAATTTGAAACAGAGTTTCCCCGTCTGTCGCTCACTTCGACGTCGTGTCGAAGAAGCGACACTAGGGGTCTCTCTTGAGCGCCGAAAGATACCTCTGATCTATGAAAAAAGGCCAATGAGAGTTGGCGAATAGTATTTGCATACTCCGCCTCCGGATACGGATATAAAGGCGAGAGAAATACGCTCGTTCTGGCGAATTCCCCTGAGGAAGGACCTTCTTTCCCAGGGACGGGGCACGCTCTGGCATCCGCACCCAGACCTCTGGAACCTCCACGTCTGGTCCCTGGACGGGACGTGGAAGATCTAGCTGGTCTACCACCCACGGTCGTAGCCACGATCAACCAAGCCAGAGCCCCTTCTACCAGGCAACTCTACGCCCTGAAATGGCGTCTGTTCGTGAATTGGTGTTCTTCCCGGGCAGAAGACCCACAGAGGTGCGCAGTTAGGTCTGTGCTCCTGTTCCTACATGAGAGGTTGGAGGGGAGGCTGTCCCCGTCCACCTTGAAGGTGTATGTTGCCGCTATCGCAGCTCACCACAACCCAGTAGACAGAAAGTCCCTGGGTAAGCACGACTTAATCGTCAAGTTCCTAAGAGGTGCCCGGAGGTTAAATTCCTCCCGGCCAAACCTGTTCCCCTCCTGGGATCTCTCGGTGGTCCTCGCCGGTCTTCAGAGATCCCCTTTCGAGCCGCTAGAATCAGCTGGACTCAGGGCCCTCTCCCTAAAGACAGCCCTGCTGATCGCGCTCGTCTCCATCAAGAGGGTCGGGGACCTGCAAGCATTCTCTACTAACGACACTTGCCTGGAGTTCGGTCCGGCAGACACTCATGTGATCCTAAGACCTCGACCGGGCTATGTGCCCAAGGTTCCTACCACGCCCTTTAGAGATCAGGTAGTGAACCTACAAGCGCTGCCCCGGGAGGAGGCAGACCCAGCCCTTTCACTATTGTGTCCGGTACGTGCCTTGCGTGCCTATCTGGAACGCACCCAGAGCTTCAGGTGCTCTGAGCAGCTCTTTGTCTGATTTGGAGGACAGCAGAAAGGGAACGCTGTCTCCAAACAGAGGTTGTCTCACTGGGTGGTGGAGGCCATTCAGTTGGCCTACCACACCCAGGCCGTGCTCCCCCCTTACGGGTTCGAGTCCATTCCACTAGGAGCGTGGCATCCTCATGGGCACTGGCGAGGGGCACCTCCCTAGCAGACATTTGCAGAGCTGCGGGCTGGGCAGCACCTAACACCTTTACGAGATTTTACAATCTCAGGGTTGAGTCAGTCTCGTCCCGTGTTCTCTCAGGTCCGAGCCCGTAGAACTCGGTACACGTCGACGATCTGACCGGGTGAATCGCTTGTTCCAGCGCCATTTCCCTCTGCCAAGGCAAAACAGTGCGCTTTTTGTCCCAGAGGACCTAGGTCCCTGGTTGATTCCTCCCTAGCCCTTCGGGCCCGCAGCAGTTCAGCGGAGGAACATGCTGGTCCAGTCCACTACGGGTACCCCAGGCTACCCCTACTGGAATAGGTGCTCCACAGATCAGGCCTCCTACGGGACTCCTTCTGTGTGTACTTCCGCGGTATGGTCACCTCACGAGCTGACCCGCGTCTCCCCTAGGCAGTCCTTGCTGCCCTCCGGTCGCCGTGTTGTAGCAACTCCCCCCTCCTCGAGGTTGGATCTACCACTGCGCCATTCTTCCCACATGTCACAACAAGAGGCCATGTGATGTATTTCGCCACCTTTACCTCCCCTTTCGGGTGGGTGTGGCCTCCGCAGGGTCTTTTCCCCCTAAAAGAATAGGAATTCGGGAATAAGACCCCCTTCCCTCAATGCGGTAAGGGCCCCGGCTGCTCTTGCTCTATGCCGAGAAAACATAGAGAGAAAAGAGGCCCAGCCAGGCTTGGCCCGTTCCCTAGTTGGGAGCGTCACCTTGTTCCCCCCTAGGGTAACCAAAAGGATGCTGACGCTTTTTCGGGGCATTAGGGAAGAGTACGTGCAGCCTGAACACAGATGGTCGCTTGTGCACGTGCAAATACCTGCCCGCTTCTGTGTCAGCAGTACACGTACACGGCTCAGCGCATGGCGAGTTTTGAAGTGGACCCCTAGTGTCGCTTCTTCGACACGACGTCGAAGTGAGCGACAGACGGGGAACGTCTCGAGCCGAGCCGAGCCGCTGAGGTGCCCGGTACACTCCCGGCTCCTCAGAAAAATCCTGAATGAACGAGCGTATTTCTCTCGCCTTTATATCCGTATCCGGAGGCAGAGTATGCAAATACTGTTCGCCAACTCTCATTGGCCTTTTTTCATAGATCAGAGGTATCTTTCGGCGCTCAAGAGAGACCCCTAGTGTCGCTTCTTCGACACGACGTCTCGTTCCCTCCATCAGGGAACGGAGGTTACATACGTAACCGAGACGTTTTATTGATATCCCTGTTTTATGGTAGAACAGGTTTAGTCGCAGAAAAATAAACTGACAAAAGTTAATTTAGCTCATGTCAGCAATAGGAATGTGCCAATGACTAATTTAAGTGCTGTTTAAACAGAAATGTTGTAATCGATTAGTTTAAAAGTTAAAATCCTTTAGGTAAATAGTCAAAAATATTATGTGCATAGGCAATCCGTAAATTGCGAAAAACGTAATTTTATTATTCTAGTAGCATAATCTGATACTATAAGCTTTAGGAAAAAATGGACTCGCTTTTCTGCTTATTTTATATTAGGCTATCAAAATGTCAAGGATTCATGAATCAATATTAGTCAAAAATATTAATTGAATGAATAAGCAGTGCAGGGCAATGCATACTCACCCACATTGGTGTTGTCTGATGTAGGTGTGCACAGCATGTAATCAACTGAAATTAAGGAAATAAAATATTACAATAAGTATGTTTTTATTTTTTGGGCCATTTCCCCCCTTTTTCAACCAATTTGACATGTCCAATTCCCAGTGCTCACTAAGTCCTTGTGGTGGTGCGATGCTACTGAGATGGACATCTTTTCACGTGGCTCACTGTGTGTGATACCGTGGAGACTTGGCACGTGGCACGTGCTATTCTCCGCTCACAACTTACCATGCACCCCACTGAGAGCAGATACACTATCACCACCTCCAGGAGGGTAACCTGTGACATGTGACTCTACCCTATCTAGCAACAGGGCCGATTTGGTTGCTTAGGAGACCTGGCTGGAGTCATTCAGTACAGCCTGGACTCAAACTCGTGATTCAAGGGGTGATAGTCGTGTCACTGTCAACTGAGCTACCCAGGCCCCTAGAATAAGTTCTACAATAATATTTTAATTTTAAATTAAACATGACTTCAAAACACTACTAAACAGTATTCTGTTGCTTGAGAGAACTTTCAAATAACCAAGTGCAGCCTAGAAATATTTCTGGTGCCCTTTATTCTATTTATTAAGTGAGTGATTCAATGGTGAAGGGGTGCTTCTATGACAACTGCCTGTGTCACTTCAGATGGACTTCACAGAAAATTAAATACAACCAACTCTGCCTGTATTACTTAGGTCTCTTAGGGTAGACTTCAAATGGAATAACCTACTATAACAGTGGCGTGGCTAGTAGTGAGCCCAATATGTGACTTCTTAGTCGCAATGAAACGACATCGACAGTCTCCTATGTGCGTTCATGAGAGAAGCTTGACACTTGTGCAGAGCATGTGTACATCAGCTAAACTTATGGACAGCGCTCTGCACATAGATCAGGTCTATGCAAGTGTGAACAAGATTCACTCATGAACATGCCAAGTAAACTGCTTATGAATAAGGAAATTATGGTCTCTCAGCCAAAACTGCTTTGGTATTAAACCACATGAGTCATATAGATTACCTTTATTCTGCTTTAATATCCTTTTAGGAGCTTGAATGTTTTGGACCACACTGACTTACATTGTATGGACAAAAACTCCTCAATTATCCTTCTTTTTTGGCTGGATCACTGTAGAGAAAAAATATTAATATGAAAAATTTGTGTCGAGACCCACTTATTGTGCCCTAACCTTTAAAGGCATGCAAGGAATTCCAAAACTCATACAGTATATTGCCATTTATTAACTGAAGAGTACAGGATTGAGATTTTGAATAATAATAAAAAAAAATAATAATTTCATAAAGATGAACAAATCAAATCAATTCTTTTGTCACCTCTCTAAATATTTCTCTCTCTCTCAATTCAATTAAATTCAAAGTGGCTTTATTGGCATGACTGTAAACAATACAATATTGCCAAAGCAGAGGTTGTGTAAAAACAGAACTACACCTTAATCTATAATTAAATTTAGTTGACCAATTTAACAAATATACAAGATCAGAACTGCTGAAGACCAGTGTTTAAATAACTGAAGACCACTTACACATAAATGAATATGTACACACATAAACTGAGGGTCACTGTGGTGAACATTAGGGTGACACACTATCTCTCTCTATCAACAAAGTGTTCATTTTCTCTGTTCATTTCACATTCATAAATGTAATTTCACTAGTACGGATGTTACAGTATTTATGAAAGAGACTGAACTTTTAATTTTGAAATATAGAAAATCAACTAAACATCTGCAATATGCAGTATGTCTAGCAAAACCAGTTTTACAAAAACAACTGCGCAAACCACCAACATAAAACGGAGCCCAAATATCACTAGTCCTGATAAGGTGGGTGGGAAAATTCAAAAAATGCTTACTGTCTATGGCTCGTTGCAACATGAATGCACTTATTTTTAATTTTTGTCATTCCCCAACTAAAACTATAATGTTTATTTTTATATCTTTGTTATATTTAGTGCACTTCATTTTAATACCTATTGAAAGTATGTACGATAGATTTACAATAGAATATCCTGCTAAAAACATGTAAAATATACTTTCAAACATTAAATACACATTAAGGTAAAACAGCCGTGAACTTGGTAATCAACAAAACAAACAGTTCATAATGATTAAGATAAGTATAGCCGCTCTTATACACTTACCTGCTGATGCAATGTTTGAATCGGTGATCAGACTGAACAACTGTTGTCTTTGCCCATAACTGCGCATTCCGAGCCGTATTTGCACGCTCAAACTGAAGTAGTTAAGAATAAGATTAGTGAGCTGTTCTTTTTGAACGGATGTATGTGGATGGACATGCTCCAGAATGCTGAATAAACTGCTTTTGTGAGGAAACAGCTCGTCACTTGAATGCCTTTCCGATAATCTTTAATATTGTAGGAGGAGGTCAGCCGGGTTCAACCAGCGGCGACCCCCCCCCGACGGAGGCCGAGGCTAGACCACTGCTACCGTTGTGGGGAACTGGGACATTTACCCTGGCTAAATGTCCCAGTTCCCCACAACGGTAGCAGCGGTCTAGCCTCGGCCTCCGTCGGGGGGGTCGCCGCTGCCCTGAGCAACGTCACCCCCGGCAAACGACCTCGGAGTGAGGGGACCCTCACCCCGTTCTTCAGCACCCCTCCACAACGACTGCCCTACTGTGGGGCACTGCGGGTTTGCCAGAGGACTGTACCTGGACTGTGTTGTTGACAGGCAGCCCTGCAGTGCCCTGGTGGATATGGGGTCCACCATTTGCTTGCTGCGAAAAGGACTGTTGGCAGGAACGGCCGGTCTTCTTCTGGAGGATTGGACCCCCACCGATACTGAACTGCTCACTGTCACGGGTGAAAGGACAGTAATGCCTGGAAAGAAGCAGCGAGCATCTGAGCGCGCCGCAGCAGGAGCAGTTACAATGCTTATTGGGAGACTTTGTGGACATTTTTGCAGCCCAAGAGGAGGACTGTACTAGAACAGCTCTGGTGCAGCATCACATTGACACCGGCCCCGCTGTCCCCATTCGCTTGCGCTCCCATAGACTGCCTCTCGCAAAGCGCCAGGCTGCTGAAGAAATGATCCGAGAAATGGCAGCTAACGGAATTATTGAGCCCTCAGACAGTCCCTGGGCTGCACCCATGGTCATGGTGTGGAAGAAAACTGGGGCGTGGCGCCCTTGCGTGGACTTCCGGCGACTAAATGCGGTCACCTGCAAGGACTCATACCCACTACCACGCATTGACGATGCATTGGATTATGTAGCTGGATCCTGTTGGTTCAGTTCTTTGAACTTGCGCAGTTTAAAGTGATGCCCTTTGGACTGTGTAATGCTCCAGCCACCTTTGCGAGGTGATGGAGTGTGTCCTTAAGAACATTCCCCGCACCCGCTGTGTGGTTTACTTGGACGATCTGTTGGTCCATGCCAAAAACTTTGACCAGGCTGTCCACAACTTACGGGAGGTCCTGACAGCCATCCGTAGCGCTGGGTTGCGGTTGAACCCGGCCAAGTGCAACATGCTCACCCGCCAGACACAGTTCCTGGGGCACGTGATCAGTGAGAGTGGAGTGGCTACCGACCCAACAAAGGTGGCTGCGGTGAGTGACTGGCCCCCACCAACCAACATCACTGAGCTGCGGAGCTTCCTGGTCCTGGCCTCCTATTACAGGAGGTTTGTCAGAGACTTTGCAACCATCGCTAGCCCCTTACATCAGCTGACAAACAAGGGCCGGCGGTTTGGGTGGTCTGAGGACTGTGCTGCGGCCTTTCGACAGCTAAAAGCTGCTCTCATCGACGCTCCTGTCCTGGCCTACCCTGATCCCAACCAACCTTTCCTTGTGGACACTGATGCCAGTAACATGGGGGTCGGGGGCGTACTGTCCCAGAAGGGGGAGAATGGAGAGCGAGTGGTGGCCTACTATAGTTGCAGCCTCAGCCGCCCAGAAAGAAATTACTGCGTTACCCGGCAGGAGTTGCTAGCAGTGGTCCTGGCGGTCCATCACTTCAGGCCCTACCTCCTGGGCACCAGGTTCACACTGAGGATCGACCATGCTAGCCTCACTTGGATGCTGAATTTCCATCAGCCAGAGGGTCAGGTGGCAAGGTGGCTGGAGATCCTCCAAGAGTACGACTTCGAGGTTCAGCACCGACCAGGGCGGCAGGATGCTAACGCCGACACCCTCTCCAGACTTCCATGGTTCGTTAATGAATGTCAGTACTGCAGTCGCCAGGAAGAATGAGGTCTGGGGCCATCATCGGCAGCAGTAAGGCTGGGTGACAGCAGTAGAGATGGGGAGCCATTCACCACCGAGCAGCTGAGGCAACAGCAAGCAAATTATCAAGTACTGGTGAAGGTGAGGGGTTGGTTGGAGGCCCAAATGTGTCCGGACTGGTCAGCCATATCCTCCCAAGGGCCCAAGATCAAGACGCTTCATTCTCAGTGGGGCAGACTGGAGCTCCACGAAGGCGTGATCTACAGGCGATGGCAGGCCCCGGGGGGAGGCATAGACCATCTGCAGCTCCTGGTTCCCCACGCACTGCGACCGGAGGTCCTCCATTGGGTTCATTGGGCAGCTGGAGCTGGCCATTTCGGGAATTCCAAGACAGTGCGGCGACTGCGGCAGCGGTTCTACTGGCCGGGATGTCGGCAGGATACAGAGCTGTACGTTCATTGCTGCGATATTTGCATGGCACAAAAGGGACCTAGCCAACACTCTCATGTACCATTGCAGCAGTACTTAGTCGGGGCACCTATGGAGAGAATCGTGGTTGATATCTTGGGTCCATTTCCCGTCACAGAGGCCAGCAACCGTTTTGTCTTGGTCACTATGGACTATTTTACGAAGAGGCCAGAGCGGCGTATGTGGTGCCGGATCAGAGTGCTTCCACTACGGCGCAGCGGTTAGTGGACGAGATGTTTGCCCGGTTTGGGGTGCCGGACGAACTTCATAGTGACCAGGGGCGAAACTTTGAGAGCCGATTGTTCAGTGAGGTGTGTCAGCGATTGGGGGTGAAGAAGACAAGAACCACTCCCCTCCACCCACAAAGTGATGGACTAGTTGAGCGGTTTAACCGCATCCTGGCCACCCAACTTGCTATCTTGACCAGTCAGCACCAGAGAGACTGGGACCAGCATCTGCCTCTGGTCCTGTGGGCGTATAGGACAGCGGTGCAAGAGTCGAATCTATGCACACCGGCGGCGCTAATGTTTGGGAGGGATCTCCGCACGCTGGTGGACTTGGTGTTCGGGTTGCCCCCCGAGCCGGCGATTGCTGGTGGGCCAGAATTGGATTACTTCAGGAAATTGAAGGAGCGTCTGAACACGGTCCATCAAATGGCCAGGGAGGCTCTAGGGGACGCTGGAGTTCGCCAGAAGTGGGCATACGATGCACAGGCCCATGGGCCTACGATTGGGCCAGGGGACAGAGTTTGGTTGTCACCCAAACTGACTCATCATTGGCAGGGACCTGGGGAGATTCTGGACTAAATTTCGGATGTGGTCTTCCGGGTCTGAATGCCTGGAAGGGGTTGACGGGTGGTGCTTCATAAGGACCGGTTGGCACCGTACCACCCACTGGTCCCAGAGCAACAGACTGAAGCAACAGGCTCCCCGAAACTCACTCCCAGCGCCGATACGGACAATAACGGACTCAGGGCTGAACCTGGCGCTGGGGGTAGAACACTAGGGAAGTCGAAGCGTGTTCGATGCCTGCCGGGACATTTGTTGGATTTTGTTGTGGGAGATTAGGGTTGTGGGGACACTAACAATCTTGGGGGGGGGCTATTGTAATGACCCGGCAGTCAGCGCTAGCAGCTGGGTGCATTATGGGTAATTGCTTGTTGGGAGTTGTCTTATGCGTTATTAAAGCAAGATGGTTGGGTTTTTGTGTTAGTAAAGTTATGTGTGTTCATGTTCAAGATAGTTTGGGTGTTCTTGGTTCATTTACTGCCTTGTTATGCAAAAAGGTGTCTCTCACATCATGGAGAAGGGTGCGTAAGGGAGGGACTTGGTGATGGGACTTTGCCTGTATTGTTCTTGTTCTGTGTTCAGAATAAATAAGGAAAAAGACGAAAGTACTGCCTCCTGCTGGTGTATTCTACTATCGCGACACTCATGGTGGTGCGGTGTATGGGACACCAGTGCTCAAATAATCTCTCTCTCTCTCTCTCTCTCTCTCTCTCTCTCTCTCTCTCTCTCTATATATATATATATATATATATATATATATATATATATATATAAATATAAATTTAAGATAATTTGAGAATTAGCTTAAATTTAACCAAACTTATACAAGTTTCAATAATTTGTTATAGTTTTTGTTTCAAAGTCTAGTTCCTTATTTTCAAAAAAGAAAATACCAAATTTGATTATCTTCACTGTCAGGGGTGGAAGTTCAGTCTCCCTGGTCTGTTATCAGCTCATCTCTCCAAAAAGGTTGCACCAATTCACAATGAAAAAACTTTATCTAAATTTTTTATATCCGTTTAACAAAATACACAATTAATCACATCAAAAATCACATCAAATTTAAATTTGATCTTAAATATATTCATTAATGTCTTATTTAAAATTTAGATGTTCACCTCTTTAACTTTAGGATGAAGTGGAAATTACAATTAACTTTTCCTTATTTTCTTAATCTCTAGAGCACCAAATTCCTTAAGCACATATTTCCATTTTACAGGGTTCTGGTAACATGCCTGTAAAATAATATTTGTAATTACCCTGTTGTTACATATATTGTCACAAAATTCAGTTCCTTCTATGTAGAGTTGCCTCAATTCTGGGGAGAGAGTGCACAGTCTTATTTGACCATTAACCATAGAGAAATTTGGCTCTTCCAATGATCCGCAGAGGTTTAAAATAACTCTTTTAAAGGTGTAGCACAATTTAAAGATTTTCTAGATGGATGGATTGATCGATTTTCCTCAGAAACACACAATTATTTTTAACATCATCATCCTGTTTTGAGTACGCTGCGCAGCTCTGTGTTCAAGGTCTTGTCATTTCAAGACTGGACTTCTGCATCTCTCTCTTGGCCGGCCTTCCAAGCAGTGCAACTAAGCCTCTGCAGATTATCCAGAACTTGACAGCACATCTGGTCTTCAATCAGCCATAGAGGGAACACGTCACACCTCTCTTAGTCTCAGTCCACTGGCTAACTTAGCCTTCCATATCAAATCCAAGGCTTTGACTTTGGCCTTCAGGACTGCACCTCCCTACCTCAATATACAAGTGTATGTTCCCTCACACCAGATATGGTCAATGAACAAACATCACCTGGTTGTTCCTTCACAACGAGGCACACAATCACTTATCAAAACTGTCACCCTCTTTGGTGAAACAAGCTGCCAAGCTCCATCCGATATACATTACAACTTCTGCGACTCTTCTGCATTCACTTGACTAACCCACAATCATGATTATAGGCACTTACTGTAACTCCTATTAATAAAAAAAAAAAAAAAAAAAAAAAAAAAACGCTCTTCACATTTTGCACATTTCACTTCTACTCTAGCTTTCAATGTACTAATCTCTTTCACCCTGCTTGGCAACGTGTCCTACGAATATTGTTAGCTCTTATGAGAAATTGCTTGTGATGTTCCTCATTTGTAAGTTGCTGTGGACAAAAGATTCTAAGAATGTTCTCTTAACATTATGAGAATGTTTTTCAGTAATTAGAAAAATCTTTATGATGTTCCACGAATTCTGTTTCAAGTATGTTTTCCCCTTTTCTTCTGTTGTTAATAATATCAAAAGGTTTCAAGAATGTTGTTCTAAGAATGTTTCGTCCCAACATTATGAGAATATTATTCAGTTGTTAATAATATTATAAGGAAGTTCTAAGAAAATTGTTGTAAGAATGTTTTCTCCCAACATTATGAGAACATTCGCCAGATGTTAATAACATCAAAAGTACATTCCAATAACATTGTTCTAAGAACGTTTTCTCCCAACATTATGAGAACATTCGCCAGTTGTTAATAACATCAAAAGGACGTTCCAAGAACATTGTTCTAAGAACGTTTTTTAGAAAGTTATGTGAATGTTAATCAAACACTTATAACGTCACAAGAACGTTCCATGAACATTATTTTAAGAACGTTTTATCATAACATTTACATAACCTTTACAGAACGTTAGGAAAAGTTGTGGGAGCATTCCCTGTTAGCTCAGAAACAAGCCGCAGTTTAAGCCCATTGTGTAAAACAAGGACTTATATTTGACTATAGCACTCATTGACCATTATAACTCTGCCCTATCTAGATAAGAGCTCTTCATAGAGCACATTAAAGCAAAAGGTTAAATTAACTGGGAAGATCAGCGCTTTATGAGCCGTTAGCTTGTATGACACCTCGCCTTGCAGAACTCATAAAATACTTGAACTGTGGTAATTTACTACTCTTCCCCTCTTGAGACCATTAGGCATATTTGTTTTCAAAGCTTTCAGATTATTCAAAATGTTAAGGATAGCAGAATTATGAGTATTTTGTATGTCAGGAATGTGGTTAACATGGTCAGTGTTGCAAATTTGCTTTAATCTTTTTAGAAAATGAAGTGTTATACTTAATTCGATACATGTCATAACATGCCTTTGTTTTACATTTTTAAATCATGAAATGTTCTGTTTATTTTGAGGTTTAAATGAAAAATATACCAGAAATGTGTAAAGCTTCTATTTAAAAGCAAACCACATAAAATATTTTGCAACAAAATGAAAAAGCATTGCAAAAACACACATGCTCAGTGGCGTATCCAGGACATTTTTACTGGGGTGGCCAAGGTGGGGCACAGACCTAGTGTGGGATGGCAATACCGGGAGAACCTTTATGAATGGCACATGATCAAAATGTGTAAATATCGCTTTGCTTTGCATCAACATCTATACATGTATAATAACTGAATTCTAAAACTCATGTTAGCATTTACTGAATTGTTTGTATTCAATATCAGACTGTTGTTTTGACATTTGACAGTTTTCTATTCCTATTCTATTTCAGCCTATTACAGTTTCTTGGAATCTCTGGTTATTTTAACATAACATCCATTTTTAAATCAGTAATTGTTTAGGAAAAGTCAGTTACACATTTTAAGAGCTATTCTCATTGTAGAGAATGAATCTGCGTATAACATCAGGTATACTGTATAATCATAAAAAGATACATGTCAAAAGTGCAAGTGATAACTGATTGAGGCGTCTTCTTGTGGTTAAATTAAAACAAATCAATCCATGCAAAGAATATATAATATATATATATTATAATAATTTATAATATAATTTGCACCAAATTGTCTTATAGTTAAATTAATTATTATAAATAATTATATCTTAATCTTATAATTAATAACAGATAACCTTGTGAGGTAATTTTATAAAGAATGGTCTTTCAAGTCATATTCTGCAAACTTTTAATCTCAAGAACAATAAGAGGATAATACAGGCGTACAATAAACAATGTTCTGTAAACTTAACCTTTCAACTCTCAAGAATAATATTAGTTTTCTAATAAGATCTTGCTTAATTCTCCTTCTTAAATGCTTTTACAAGAACCATAATCCACAAATCCATTTTTAAATCAGAGTTGTCTCCTGTTTTGGTGATGGCTAGCAAAAAGTTGGATAAACTTGTCCATGTCAAGTGACTTAGCTCAGTCTGATGTCTGCTTTAGTTGTGCGTAAATGGGTCTTGATCAGTTTAAGAGCTGAGAAGCTGCGCTCACATGCTGCACTGCTTATTGGCATGGCTATGGCAGACCAAATCAAACGAAAGAGCTCATGAAAAACATCCTTATGAGGCTCAAGGTACACTGCAAATTCAACAATACTTGACAGCTTCTGCATTGCACTTTGCTGTTTCCTTTGCAAAAGCCTCCTTGCTTGGTGGAGTTCATGACTGAGATATTCAGAATCATAAAAATTAAATTTTCGTAAAATTCTCCTAAGTGAAAGACTGTTTCATCTTGAAGGAAACTTGTGCTTTTTGGGTCAAGAGCATGTATTCCTCTCTTCAGGTCACAGTTATCTAACTCTCCAAGCATGGTGTCCACAATGGGGTAGAACATTGTCCTCCTAAAGTTATCCTTGTCACCAGTGTTACATTTGAGCTGACCTATTGTAGATTTTCTGATAGACCCACCAAGTCAACGTTTTGAGACCTCTTCTTCTCTGCATTTTCAATAGCTATACTGCAATTTGTGGCAGTGTCTACAATATCTTTCCACAGACTGTCAACAAATGACTCACTTCTGTACTCCTGAAATACATTTACTAAATCCACAGCCATAGACAGGTCAAGTGAAGGAGATTGGAGGGTGTCAGATAGCAGCTTTGCATCGCCAAGGAGCCTTCGGGTAGTTGCAAGAAGACTGACAAAGCCTAGGTCTAACTCAGAAAGTAAACCCCGAGCATCTACAGATCTTTCTCCACTATTTTCTGTAGCAATTTCATGCAGAAAACGAAGCACAGCAGGTAATCTGTCCATTAGACTCCTGCAAGCCAAGTATCTACATGCCCATCTCATATCACTGAGCTTCTGCAACTCCCTTGGCTGACGTCCATACATTTCTTTTTGCACATCCAGCCACTTCTGGTGAACATAGGACACAGACAAGCTTCTGTAGTAAAGAAAAAAGCAATCGGCCTCTGGGAATGCCTTTAAACCATCAACGAGTACCAAGTTGAGGCAATGTGCATTACAATGTACATAAAATGCATATTTTGTCTTTATAGACAGGGGCCATATTTTGCATATTAGTCTTTATTCTGGCTGCCACTCCAGGGTGTTTTCCACTCATTATGGATGCTCTATTGTAAACCTGTCCAACAATATTGGATTTGTACTCAAGTCCATATCTTTCAAGCAGTGGATTGTTTTGTCCTGAGTCTAATCTTGTTGCTTGCTGAAAGTCAAGAAAACGTTCATGCACTTCTCCATTGTAGTAGTAGCGAAGTACCAGTGAGAGCTGTTCCTTCTGTTTCAGGTCTTTGGTCTCATGGGCAATCACAGAGAAAACTTAACTTTGCTTCAGTTCCTCAATTATGTCTTCACAGACCATATTTGCCAAGCATTCCAGGATTTCATTCTGTATTATAGAGCTTGTATACTTTGTATTGTGGCTTCCTGTCATTTTTTTCTGTACCACTGGGTCATGCTCTGCAATCAACTCCAATATTTCTAAAAAGTTCCACCTGCTATTTGCCTCTTCTGTCTCACAGTGACCTCGTTGGGCAATATTTTGTGTTGAAGTTAAAAGAAGTACTTTAGCCACTGTTTTAATGTACATTAGATTCTCTTGAACCTTCTTCCTGTATGCTTCCTTAATGGTATCATGTATGGAGAAGTCAGTGTGTACTGCCTTCTTGTGCTCACCCCATGCAAACATAGCATTAACATGGCCCTCTGACTTATCATGTGCTTTGAACTCAGCATCTCTGTACATTGCCTTTTTCCAATGATTGAAGCCTTGCTGTGACGTGAACACAGATGCTGGGGTATTTGGCAGAGAGAAATGCCTACATGCATAACAGTAGGCAAAGTCTTGGATTTGAGAATATTCAAGCCATGGATACTGTTTATACCATTCACTCTGGAAGCACCTCTTCCTGTTACCTTGCAGTGTCCTAGGAAATACTGTCAGATGAGGCTGTGTTGGACCTGCTGCTCTGGACTGTGAAACATTTGCATATAATAATCAAAATCAGTCAAACACTGTGAGGCTAACTGGTGCAATGTATCAATGCATTTTTACATACTTTTATAAGGCATTTCATTTAAGCAAGAATGTAACATTCAAATTACATTCAAAACGATTAGTAACAGTCATATTACAACTTGTTCTGTGATAATTACATAGAAGGCACTCATAATGTTGTTTAGACTGAAAGATTAAATGTCAAAACATACCATGAGGTCTGGGTGTGGCAGCGTGTGCTTTTTTAGCCTGAAGAGCCTCTTCAACAATGGTATCAACATCACCTTTTGTAATATCATTAGAATCCCCACTAGATGAAGAACCTGAAGTGATAAAAATAATAACCATCTCATTCATAGTTTGCTCATGGACACATTGATGTGACTTTTCTTCCTGAATCTTTTTAAGTTCTGTATTTAGATATTAATAATATTTTGTATGCTAATGTGTGGGTTTGCTCTGTATAAGAAAATGAATATCATACACCGAGCAAAAGTGGATCACCCTTTTTAAATTAAATCAAATATGAGCACAAAAAACAAGTAACTATTCATGGAACTCAGAAAAAGAAGCAACTGAATTTGACATACTATTGTGATGTGAGGCAGGTGCTGCTCCAGACACTCCTGGATCACACTCATCTCCCACATCTTTCTGTTGTGAATGTGGCCAGTCAACTGAATTTGAAGCTGCAGTGTCTGAATACAAAGAGACATTAGGTTGGAGGCTTTTCTCTATGCCTTTTGCTTTCTGCACTCTCTCTCTCTCTCTCTCTCTCTCTCCCTTGATTGCCAGTGGAGCTGATATTTGTGTGTGTGTTTGTGTGTGTGGGGGCACGTTTATGTGGTTTACGAGGACAATTTTTTTAGGTTACAAACTGGTAATTACAAGGGTATTATGCTATAAATGTGGTTTATCTAGTGTCCCCATAATTTAAATAGCTTAAAAAACATATTAAACGATGTTTTATTGAAAATGTAAAAATGCAGAAAGTTTTTTGTGAGGGTTAGGTTTAGGGGTTGTGTTAGGTTTAGGGGGTTAGAATCTATAGTTTGTACAGTATAAAAACCATTATGTCTATGGAAAATCCTCATAATGATAGGTAGACCAACATTGAATGTAAGAGTACATGGCAAATTCATATATGTTCATCCAGAAGTCACAGGGAATATCTAAACATGACTTACTGTGCTGTGCAGTGGCAGCTGACTGATCACTGCTGTATCCAGGCAGTGAGTGGGCTTTTCAAAGATTTTAATATCTTTGGTTCTCTTCATAGCTGTTATCCTGGGGGAAATGCAATTCATTCAATCATTCAATCAATTATTCATTCATTTATTAGCTATAACTGCACAGTCCAGCTGAAATATTGTTAAATTGGGTACGAGGGCTTATAGGTGTCACATTCTGTTGACTTTTGTTCTGTGCTTTTATGTTGAAATTCCTGTTTAGTTCCTGTTTCCTGTTTGGTTTTTGTAGTCCTTTGTAGTTCCGTTTTTTTATTGGTTTTCCCCTGATTGTCTCACATTCCCTGTGAATATCAAGATAACATGCTGAATGTGGTGTAGGGTCTAGCTTACTCTTTAACCTAGCTACTGTTAAAATGCTACATGAATGTTTTCACATTCAGATGGAAATTCTGGATAAATTAAACGTTAGATTAGATGAACGTACCTCTCAATTAACAGCTTTCTTTTTGACCACAAATCAACATCATCAACTCCTTGGAAGTTGGAGTTAGACGCTAGCTTGTGTCAGCTTTGTGCTTCTGAACGACCATTATACTCCAGACCTGGCCCCACTGATCAAAGATCAGCTAACACAGTTTCAGTCCTGCCACTACTATAACGGTCAGAAATATTAAACTGACCCTGGGTCAGTGTGGCTCTAAATCAACAAATGACCTGAGATGTCATATTTGATTGACAGGTGTTTCTCTTGGTTCTACATTCTTGTGTTGATGAACATGATGAACTACCAATCAGTTCTGGGGTGGCCACAGGGTGACCAATGAGATTTCAGGGGTGGCCCAGGCCACTGCACATGGTCCCTTGAAAATGCAAAGAATCTGCAATTTAAGTTGAGAACTCAGATCTTGAATTATGTGAGTACCCTGGTATAGTCCAGCAAATATGTGTCCAACAGTTAACCAAATTAGTCCTACACAAAACACAGCCCACACAACTTCAATTCATTTCAAATGTCTTTGATTTAGAAAACAAATGCTAGTAGACAGCCACACTTCAAAAATTCTCAATTATTATATTCTTGATTCTACCAAGTCTAGACTTTGATCATGTAATTTCATTCATGGTATCTCTCAGAATAAATTTAAGATGTTATAATAGAAATTAAAAGTTGGTAGGTCTAGTCTTGGATGGACAATATCCGCTTAGGCTGCTGCTTGATTCTGCACAAGTATAAAAACTCGTTACTGTTAGAATATACACCAACATGTTGTATTGAGCAGGTAAGACATGCTTCTGGTGCTGCACAATTAGACATACACATGTCGTTCTGCAGTAAGCATGTAGTTCATAGATGAAGCTGATCTAGTGAAGTGATGCTGGGGAGGAGGAGGGTTTCAGAGAAAAAATTCTTGTAACCTTTGAAAGCTTTTTAAATGGCTGTATAGAAGATGCATGGCAGTCACAAATACCTATTTTGCCTTATCTAGAATGTTTTTAATATGTCCAGCAAAGAAAAGTTGATTATGGGCCGAAAAAATAGTTTTCACACCTGCTTTAAAGCTGCAGTTCTCGAACCAGGTATGCTAACAACAAAGTGATGTAATGCCACCAAGTGATCTGACCAGGCTTCAGAACAATAACTAGTTACAAAACTAGATTGCTCCCATTATAATCAACTAAAGCATTTTAAGCACCCTATGCTTCACAGAGCGCATTCAATTTATGAACACACTGTACAACTACTGCACTTCACCACTTTATTTTTCCTACCTGTTTGAAATACAATGATTTGATTTATAAATATAATATGTGGATTTTATTTGTTAAATATTTAAATAACTTCTTCAACTAAAGTCAGCTAATGATGGCATCTGCTGACACTGAATTATGTTACTCATGTAAAAAAAATAAATTATAAATTACTTTTGCACTTCTATATTTAGCTGGCGAAATAGAATAATTTCAATAGGAATCCACACAAACTTCGACATCGGGTGGAGAAATATTTCCCAATGCAAATGTCACATAATGTTCAAGTTCGCAGCACTGACCAATAGGAAGTTTGCTTTGGCAGGGACCTCTGTGTGGGCAGTGCTTTGTACAAAGCTACACAAAATGGATGAGCATATAATTGTACCGGTGAGTTTCTTTATAACTTCACTCTCTCAGAGTATGAAGTGCAGCATAAAAAAACATGATGCTTGAAAAGCAGCTTTTGTACGGAGCCCCAAGAGGACAGGGCAAGTTTTTTTTAACAAAAACTTCACCCTCTGCATCATGAGTCGCAGCAGGACAATGACTCTTCGTTGGATTACAATCAGCCGCCAATCAGGTTGGCTCTGATAAATTCGAGATCGATGGTTAATAAGACCAATAATATAAGACCAGTTAATAATTATTTGATAACCTCTCGCAACCTAGATTTTTTACTTGTTACAAAGACTTGGATACATTTTGGAGATATATGCCACTTTTCAGAACTTGTACCAGAGTATGCATTTTTTAACTTGCCTGGGGAAATTTGATGGGGTGGTGGTCTGGCAACTATTTTCAGAAGAAAGATACTTTTGTTAAGATGTAGCTTTATTCAAGCTTTGAATTGCAAGTATTTTTATTGGATCTGGTGAACCCTGTAGTGTGTGCAGAATTTGCATGCCCCTCCCCCGGACATACGGGTATAAAAGGAGGGAAGCGTGCGTCTGTTCAGACAGATTTTTTCTTCGAAGCCGAGCGGTTGTGTTTCAGCAAGCTGAGAACACCCACTGCTTTTCCACTTACCTCTACAGAGCTTACGCTGTTGGAGATATGGTACATTTTCAGTGGCTTTTCTCTTATTCTGCATGCCAGTGCAGACTACACCCCTGGGCGCTCCGACAGCCCTTCTAAATGAGTATATACATCTGAAAGAGTATATTTCTCTAAAAGAGTACACACATTGACGTTGAACCTCTTTTTAAAGATGCATCTTTCTCAAGATGCCCTTCCGTCTTTGCATCGTTCCTGGATGTGGTTTGTTACCTCTCCGCTTCCGACGGCCATGCCTCACAAGTCTGGGCAGGGATCACACTGAGGCAGCATTTGTGGATTGTTACTGTTCTTACTGTGTTCAAAGCCACTCTAGCCGCCCCCCACATCGTGCCTTCTACCCAGGTATAGGGCCGGCGCTGGAGGCAATTTAGGAGATTAACGGTTTTCCCGGGTAAATACCTGTGGACCACCCATTCCCCATCATGCTCGTCTGCCCCCGTCTGATTCCGAGATGAGACCGGCTCGCCTTATGGCCAGTCTGATATCTCTTTCGGAGCCCCCAAGCTGGATGAGAGTTTCGCAGATGCATCGGTGGAATGGTGGACTCTGACGCTGAGGACTCAACTGGGCTAGCACCTTCAGGTGTGCCGGCTCAGTCTGAGGCCGATGCCCAACTGTTTGCTATGCTTGCCCTTTCACTGCCCGAAACCGACTTCCTCGTTCATCCGCTCTCACTACCCTTGACCTTGCCCTCCGGGCCACGAAGGCACGCACTCGGCAATGGCTACCCTCATGCTCCAAGAACGTTACCTGTGGCTGAATCTGGTCGAGATGCAGGACCTGGACAAGGCTCCCTTTCTCAATACCCCATCTCCAAGATTGGCCTATTCTGTGACCCCGTTGAGGACTTTGCCCAGCAGATCTCGACGGTGAAGAAACAGACAGAGGCCATCCAACACTTCTTTCCCCACTGAAGCTCAAGATTCCGCACCCTTTCTGCAGGCAACGCTGTCTCTGGGACGGACGAGGCTTCTAGCTCATCGGCCATGGCAAGCGTTGGGTCGTTGGCCGAGGCAGGCGTGGCCGTTGGCTTATTGGCTCATTGGCCGTGGCAGGTGTGGCCATTGGCTCGTTCAGTTACTCCCACATGTAATCTCTGGTCTATGGCAATTCCCTCTATTGACGAGCTTTGAGTCCGATTCGGTATATGGATTTCAGGGTGGAATCATCAAAACCTGTGTGGCAGGCTATGGTGCTAAAGAAATGGGAATATATCCCTATCGATAAGTCAGCCTGGCTCAGTTGCATGAAGTATGCCACTAGATCCATTTTGTGGTGAGTTGTTCTGTAATGTTTGGAAGAAATTCACAAGAGCTGGATCTAGATGTGGCAAGAAGTTTAATAAAGAATATAAGCAAAGTATAAAGTAACTTGGTAAACACAGGAACAAGACAGAACTTGGAACTAGAAACGTAAAACAAATTAAACTTCCACAATGGGAACTGGTACATATGAACAGGGGAGAAACACAACAACTCACAAAGACTGGGTAGAAATCGTCTCGGGTTACTTAAGTGTAACCCTTGTTCCCTGAAAAAAGCGGAACGAGATGCTGCGCTGAGAAAAGCGCTTTGGGAACAACTTTAGGTGTGACCAGCAACATAAAACTATTGTGAGGGAACACAAAACTTAATGAGAGGGAACACAAAACTATTGTGTTGGAACACAAAACTATTGCGAGAGAATACAAAAGTTAATGTGAGGGAAAACAAAACTATTGCATGGGAACAAAACTTATTGTGAGAGAACAAAACTTTTTGCGATAGAACACAAAACGTATTGTGAGGGAACACAAAACTTAATGAGAGGGAACACAAAACTATTGCGTTGGAACACAAAACTATTGCGAGAGAATACAAAAGTTAATGTGAGGGAACACAAAAGTATTGTGAGGGAACACAAAACTATTGTGAGAGAACACAAAACTTAATGTGAGGGAAAACAAAACTATTGCATGGGAACAAAACTGTTGTGAGAGAACACAAAACTTATTGTGAGGGAACCCAAAACTATTGCATGGGAACAAAACTGTTGCGAGAGAACACAAAATGTATTGTGAGGGAACACAATACTATTGCGTGGGAACAAAACTGTTGCAAGAGAACACAAAACTTTTTGCGAGAGAACACAAAACGTACTGTGAGGGAGCACAAAACTTATTGTGAGGGAACACAAAACTATTGCGAGAGAACAAAAAATGATTGTGAGGGAACACAAATCTTATTGTGAGGAACACAAAACTATTGCGAGAGAACACAAAACTATTGCGAGAGAACACAAAACTATTGCGAGAGAACACAAAACCTATTGTGAGGGAAAACAAAACGTATTGTGAGGGAACACAAAACTTATTGCGAGAGAACACAAAACTATTGCGTGGGAACAAAACTTACTGTGAGAGAACACAAAACTTATTGCAAGAGAACACAAAACGTATTGTGAGGGAACACAAAACATAATGAGAGGGAACACAAAACTATTGCGACAGAACACAAAACTATTGTGACAGAACACAAAACTATTGCCAGAGAACACAAAACTTATTGAGAGGGAACGCAAAACTTATTGTGAAGGAACACAAAACGTATTGCGAGAGAACACAAAACGTATTGTGAGGGAACACAAAACTTAATGTGAGGGAACACAAAACTATTGCGTGGGAACAAAACTTATTGTGAGAGAACACAAAACTTATTGCGAGAGAACACAAAACATATTGTGAGGGAACAAAACTTATTGTGAGGAAACAAAACTTATTGTGACGGAACATAAATGTAAAACAGTTCATGCTCACGGACAAGGAAGAGGCGAGAAACCGGCTTGACATATAAATGATAGTTTAGTGGAAAAATCAAAAGACAAATACATAGGACGACGGACATGTCCGTAAGGATCTCTCTCTCTCTCGTACCGCCCTCTGCAGTCGGCCCTTATCCCTCTCGGGGCCTTGAATAGCCTAATACAGGACCGGGCGTGTTGAGTCATGACCTGGCCCCGCCCTCCACCATGCCACAATAAACCTATTGTGTTGGAACACAAAACTATTGCCAGGGAACACAAAAATTATTGTGAGGAACACAAAACTTATTGTGAGGGAACACAAAACTATTGTGAGAGAACACAAAACTTATTGTGAGGGAACACAAAACTATTGCATGGGAACAAAACTGTTGCGAGAGAACACAAACCGTATTGCGAGAGAACACAAAATGTATTGTGAGGGAGCACAAAACTTATTGTGAGGGAACACAATACTATTGCGTGGGAACAAAAATTATTGCGAGAGAACACAAAACTTATTGCGAGAGAACACAAAACTTATTGCGAGAGAACACAAAACGTACTGTGAGGGAGCACAAAACTATTGCGCGAGAACACAAAACTTGTTGTGAGGGAAAACAAAACTTATTGTGAGAGAACACAAAACGTATTGTGAGAGAACACAAAACTTATTGCGAGAGAACACAAAACGTACTGTGAGGGAACACAAAACTATTGCGCGAGAACACAAAACTTGTTGTGAGGGAAAACAAAACTTATTGCGAGAGAACACAAAACTTATTGCGAGAGAACACAAAACTTATTGTGAGGAAACACAAAACTATTGCGTTGGAACACAAAACTATTGCCAGAGAACACAAAACTTATTGAGAGGGAACGCAAAACTTATTATGAGGGAATACAAAACTTATTGTGAGGGAACACAAAACTATTGCGAGAGAACGCAAAACGTATTGTGAGGGAACACAAAACTTATTGCGAGAGAACACAAAACGTATTGTGAGGGAACACAAAACTTAATGAGAGGGAACACAAAACTATTGCGCTGGAACACAAAACTATTGCGAGAGAATACAAAACTATTGCGACAGAACACAAAACTTATTGAGAGGGAACGCAATACTTATTGTGAGGGAACACAAAACTATTGCGAGAGAACACAAAACGTACTGTGAGGGAACACAAAACTATTGCGTGGGAACAAAACTGTTGCAAGAAAACAAAATTTATTGCGAGAGAACACAAAACGCTTTGCGAGGGAACACAAAATGCTTTGCGAGGGAACACAAAACTGTTGCGAGAAAATGCAAAACTTATTGTGAGGAAACACAAAACTATTGCGTTGGAACACAAAACTTATTGAGAGGGAATGCAAAACTTATTATGAGGGAACATAAAACTTAATGTGAGGGAACACAAAACTATTGCGAGAGATCAAAACTGTTGTGCGAGAACACAAAACTTATTGCAAGAGAACACAAAACGTATTGTGAGGGAACAAAAAACTTAATGTGAGAGAACACAAAACTTATTGCAAGAGAATACAAAAGTTAATGTGAGGGAACACAAAGCGTATTGTTCTATCGGGAAGACACGCAGGCTTGGGTGAGGTTTAAGATGCCATTTATTTGATGAATGTAGAACAGAAAAGTAATGTCTCTCTTTGGCGTAGGCCCCGTCTGGCGGTCCGAGGGAGTTGTACTCGGAACCATCATATCCTGCCGGAGATAGGAGGCAGGGGCGAGGAGCCTACCCCCGTGCGGGACGGGGCTCAACTGGTGGTGGTGGGGTGGTGGAGGTTGCCATGTTAGTGCACTGAAACAGCAATGTGATAGATTGTGAGCAGACTTATAATGCAATGGCTTACCTGCGATTGGCTAGGAATTACTCAGCTAATAGTGTGATGATGTACGGCTGCTAGTCTTCCCGCTAGAACTACGCTGCGCTCACATTGAGGGAACACAAAACTTATTGCAAGAGAATACAAAAGTTAATGTGAGGGAACACAAAACTATTGCGTGAGAACAAAACTGATTGTGAGGGAACACAAAACTATTGCGTTGGAACACAAAACTATTGCGAGAGAATACAAAACTATTGCGACAGAACACAAAACGTATTGTGAGGGAACACAAAACCATTGCTTGGGAACAAAACTGTTGCATGAGCACACAAAACGTATTGTGGGGGAACACAAAACGTATTGTGAGGGAACACAAAACTGTTGCGAGAGAACACAAAACGTATTGTGAGGGAATACAAAACTATTGCATGGGAACAAAACTGTTGCAAGAGAACACAAAACTTATTGTGAGAGAACACAAAACGTATTGTGAGGGAACACAAAACTATTGCGTGGGAACACAAAACTGTTGCGAGAAAATGCTAAACTTATTGTGAGGGAACACAAAATTATTGCGTGGGAACATAAAACTGTTGTGAGAGAATGCAAAACTATTGCAGTACGCCATGTGTAAAGGTAAATGTGACCACACTTTTAAAAGTAGTACTATGACTTGTAAACAAAGTCTGTGATGCTCTATGTCTGTTTAAAGCAGTTTATGTTGCAACATAATCAGTTACATCATCATTAAGTTCTCAAGTTAGTGAAAATCCAATCTTTCGTCTGTTCACACACATTCAACAAGATTCAATCAGTGCCTGATTTCTGTAAAATAATTCTAATTATTATTATTATTGATAGTGTAAATGAGGCATAAGGGAACAGAAATTGTCAGGTTGATCAGTCGATCCAGTCGATGTGGTTTTATAGTATAACAGCATTAATGTGGCTGGATGTTCCCACCCCAATCAGAAACACCCAGACAGCACCTTACTGGAAAATCTAATTGAATGTACAATTCTCAGTTCCTAAGACGGGTTATAAAACTCTGTATCAATAAGGTTTACAGCAGATATATAGTTGTTTATTGTAGTTTACTCTCTCTCTCACTCACACACTCAAATACTCCAGAGCTTCATTACAAAACAGACTTACACTTGTTGTGGTGAGCCACTAAATAATGCATCCCCCTTAACAGCAGCAACACACAGAGTACAGACAATGATCGATGACTGTAATTTCAAATGGTTCCTCTCACTGTACCTTTCATTAGGAAGAAAGCCACAGCAGTATCTTCTCAAGTTTTATTATGGCCTTTCATCTAACAGCAGTTTTTCGACTCAGATGTCTAAAGTGTTAAGGGTTATGGGAGGTTAGTGCACAGTGCTATATATTTATGGTACAGAATATGGTTATCAATCCTGACTATACATTTAAATCATTTATATATTCATGATGCATATTAAATATTTGGGTTTATAACTATATTTCCCCATCTGTCGCTCACTTCAACATTGTGTCGAAGAAGCGACACTAGGGGTCTCTCTTGAGCGCCGTTTGTATCTCTGATCTATGTGAAAAGGCCAATGAGAAATTGTCAGATAGAATTTGCATGTCCCGCCCCCGGACATAAGGGTATAAAGGAGGGGAAATGTGTCTGTTTCAATCAGAAATTTTCTTTGGAGCCGATGGTTGTGTATGAAGCGATCTGTGAGTCACACATTGTTCATCTCATCTCTGAGCGATTGCTGTTGGATCTATGGCGCATATTAGCAGCTTTCTTCCTTCTCTGCACGGCAGTGCAGCTTGCCCCTGGGCGTTTTGACAGTGCAGTTAAAAGAGTTATTTCTCTAAAAGAGTTATTTTCTCTAAAAGAAATACGCAGCTGGCATTGAACGTCCTTTTCAGGACGCGTCTTTATAAAGATACCCTTCCGCCCCTGTGTAGTTCCTGGATGCGGTAGAGTGCTCTCCACGAGACGGCCACAGGTGCTGTCTCGTGTGTCTGGGCTGCGAACACACCGAGGCAGCATTTGTGGATGGTTCATGTTCTCACTGCGAGAACATTACCATGGCAACGTTGTGGTCGCGGCTTTCCTTCAACAGAAGGAACACCACTCCAGCCGCCCCCCGCATCGCACCTTCTTCCCACGGGATTGAGGATGATGGGGCTGGCGATAGAGGCGATCTGGGGATGGCTCACATTTCACCCCCGCAAACCACCCGCCCCCCAGCACGCTCGTTGACTTCCATCCGGGCTCGAGGCAACAGTGGCTTGCCTCACAGCCAGCCTGCCTATCCTCTTGAGCCCCCCGAGCTGGATGAGCTCTCCGCTGCATCGGAGAGCGGTCCGACGTCTGATACGGATGAGTCGACTGGGCTGCTGCCTTCGGGCCAGCACGTCCAGTCTGTCCGACATACTTGCCGTCAGTGTGGGGTTGGACTGGAACCCTCCATCCCCCCAACAGCCTTCGTGGCTGGATGATTGGCTCCTCAGGTCTGCACGCCGCTCACAGCCGCGTCCCAACCGGGTTCTATACACCTGTGCCCCGAGAACGCCGTCACCTGGCGGGGTCGCCCTGTGCACCCCTCCAAGGCTTGTAGGATGATGTCTTCACTGACCTCCAAATCCTACAGCGCCACCAAACAGGCCGCTTCCGCCCTGCATGCCATGGCACTCCTGCAAGTCCACCAGGCCAAGGCACTTAAAGATCTGCACTTGGGTAGTCCTGATCCCGACGTGCTACAGGAACTGCGCTCAGCGGCCGACCTTGCCCTCAGGGCCACGAAGGTCACAGCACGTCACTTGGGCAGGCGATGGCCACACTCGTCGTTCAGGAATGTTATCTGTGGCTGAACTTGGTCCAGATGCGCGAAGTAGACAAGACATGCTTCCTCAACGCGCCTGTCTCAAGGTTCGTTTTTTTCGGCGACACCGTCGAGGACTTCGCCCAGCAGTTCTCTGCGGTGAAAAAGCAGACGAAGGCCATCTCACACATCCTGCCCTGCCTCGGGCCACGCTCCGTCTGCTCGCTGAGGCCGTCCTCCTGTGGCTAAGAAACGTGCAGCTCTGCCTCAACCTGGGCCCAGCTCAGGTGGAGGCCCGGGAGGAGAATCTTTTGTTGAATTTATTTAATTTGCCGCACACCCTATGGGCTGTGGTACCCACATTCTCAAAAGAATTGCTATTTCCTTTGTCTCTGGGTATCCTGGCCTGCAAATGCCATTCTCACAGCACTCTGCTATCACACCTCAACAGTCCATGCATGCTGGACGCAGACCTCTCGCTTTCAGACCCATGACTGTTTCCCGGCCGGCCGATTTTGACGAGTCCAGAGGTAGCCTCCACGGGACCTCCTCCTCAGTCACTAACCAGCCCCCTGCCAGGTGTGCGGAGCAAGGTAAGTGCTTCGAGCCTTTTCTCAGCACCAGAGCCTTGGGACGCCCCGCCGGGTACGTAAAAAATAGCCGTCCCCTTAGTGCCCCTAGCTCGGAGTTTGTACGCGTGGTTCACACTTCCCAATCCGTCACGCTGGCTGGCCAGGACCATTTGACTCAGTTATGCAATTAAATTTGAATTCTTTCTCATGGACGGGGCACACTCTGGCATCTGCACCCAAACCTCTGGAACCTCCACGTCTGGCCCCTGGATGGGATGCGGAAGATCTAGCTGATCTACCACCTGCCGTAGTAGACATGATCAACCAAGCCAGAGCCCCCTCTACCAGGCAACTTTAAGCCCTGAAGTGGCGCTTGTTCGCAAATTGGTGTCCTTCCCAGGCTGAAGACCCACAGAGGTGTGCAGTTAGGTCAGTGCTCTCATTCCTGCAGGAGAAGTTGGAGGGGAGGCTGTCCCCCTCCACCTTGAAGGTGTATGTAGCCGCTATTGCGGCCCACCACTACACAGTAGACGGCAAGTCTTTGGGTAAGCACTACTTCATTATCAGGTTCCTAAGAGGCGCCCGGAGGTTAAATCCCTCCCGGCCAAGCCTGTTCCCCTCCTGGAATTTCTCAGTGGTCCTCTCGGGCCTTCAGAGACTGCCCTTCGAGCCGCTAGAATCAGTTGGACTCAGGGCCCTCTTCCCGAAGACAGCCCTCCTGATCGCGCTCGCCTCCATCAAGAGGGTCGGGGACCTGCAAGCTTTCTCTGTCAGCGACACTTGCCTGGAGTTCGGTCCGGCAGACACTCATGTGATCCTAAGACCGTGACCAGGCTACGTGCCCCAGGTTCCTACCACCCCCTTTCAGAGACCAGGTAGTGAGCAGACAGCTTTGGCGGACAGCGGAAAGGGAATGCTGTCTCCAAACAGAGGCTTTCCCACTGGGTAGAGGATGCCATTACATCGGCCTATCACACCTAGGCCGTGCCACCCACCCTTCTCATAGATCAGAGATACTAACGGCGCTCAAGAGAGACCCCTAGTATCGCTTCTTCGACACAACGTCTCGTTCCCTCCATCAGGGAATGGAGGTTACATCCGTAACCTAGACGATTTAGAGTTACATTTATATATTGACTATACTAACTATATATTGACAATATATATTTCTATATTCAGATTTACAACTACATATTTAGGATTTATTAATTTATTTTAATTATTCGTATTTATTAGTATTTATTCAGAATTTATGTTCCTGTTATTTCCTATTCTGCATGTGTGTGTGTGTGTTTATATTTGTGTGACCACAAAGGTAAAACATGCTTTCTTGAAGGAAAAGAATATTGATACATTTTTAAGTTTTAGCTCTGTGTAAATTAAATGCCACATCAGAGATGCTTTGTCGTGGTCATGATACTCGGACAGTGTCTTGTTTTCAGTAAGCTACACACACAACACAACACTGTGTCACTGTGCAGTAAAGGCGGCCACAAATAGTTATAAATATATGAAAGGAAGAAAAGACCAGTCACAATTGAGTATGCAAATAGATGTAAGAAATACGGCCAACTGCAAAATAATATGCAAAAAAAAAATTAAAAAATAATAATAATAATAATAATAATAATAAAAATATATATATATATATATATATATATATATATATATATATATATATATATATGATGACACCATCCCTGTCTGTTACAATTTGAATGCTGAACATTTTATCAATGTAAGTCAACGGAAGACTACAAACCCAAAAATAGATATACAAATTATATCTGAAATTATCTACATATCAATGTTTTAATGGCATTTGTATGTTAAGCAGTTAGGACAACATTTATTGCAGAAGTTTAATACAAAATAATGCAGGTTTAGAATTAATCACTGACTTGCAAGTACCCTAGAAGTTCATGTACATGTTATTTGGGTCAATTGCATGCATTGTGGATATTCAGAATGTAAGGAAACCATAGAGGTTTTCTTCATTCACTGTTACATACATTTAAAGGAACTAATTTCATAAGTTCTTCATAGAAAAAAAGCCGGGTTGAAGCTTCCCTCACAGACTTGAGGTCTTGGATCGTTCCCTCCTGCACAAAGCTGACTGAGAGTCTCTGTGCTGGGAGAGATTCAAATACTAGCCCACAACTACAGCACTATGAAAAATACCCCAGTGTACAACTAATTAAAGCCAGCCTTCATCACTTATGGTCACACATGATCAGTGCTCTCTGGCTTTTTTCTCCATCAATTTTCCCTTATGGTTTTCAGATGAATGTGTTTTTAGCTTTCATCCATGTATTTAATAAAGGTTATAATTTAATTATTTTCTTCTAAGGCATCCTAAATAGATATCATATATCATCAGACTGGGTTTGACTCTCTTCTTACATTATATTGTTTTATCCTTTTCTCACACACATTCTCAGGTCTCCATCTACACTGATGGGATATTGCAAAAAGTGTTCCTCACGACATGCAAAAAGCCAGATTCACACTTATTCAATTTGGTGATTGAAACAGTACTTCTGTTGGTAGCTCAAAATGACAGAGCAGAATCAAGCAGTCATTTCAATGCAAGTTTTGTGTAGCTAGACCATTGACTATCAGCATAAAGTCTGGTCCACAATGCCATGTATTCTGATTAAGTATCACCCACTTAAACAGAAAGTGACAGGCAAACTAGAATGTAGCCAAACACAGTTTATTTTATTTATGTGTCATAAATCCCATGCGTGTGCAAGTTTATCTGAAATATACCACCATGTAAAAAATACAAATAATGGCAAAAATGCAAATAGAACAACAATTGTAGAGGAAATGTAGACTGTAGACTTTCTGTCCATCCAAAATTAATAAGAACATATTTTTTCACAGACATAAAAAAACAACAACATAGAAGAGATGCCTCAGAAGGCTCAAGGGGCAAAGCCTTGGAAGGTGGAGCCATGGGAGGCACGAGGAGTGAAGCCATGGAAGGCAGAGCCGTGAGAGGCTTGAGGGGTGAAGCCAGGGAAGGCGGAGCAGTGGGGGGCTCGAGGGGAGAAGTCATGGGAGGCTCAAGGGGCGAAGCAGTGGAAGGCAGAGCCATGAGAGGCTCGAGGGGCAAAGCCGAGAAAGGCTTGGAACTAAGAACTGTGGAGGTGACCATGAACAGTCTGGGGATCAACCTCTGTGGTTGTGAGCATGGGCAGAGACTGGGACATGACCTCTGTGGTCGTGAGTACTGGCAGAGACTGGGGAATGACTTCTGTGGTTGTGAACAGGGGCTGAGACTGGGGAACAACCTCCATGGTCATGAGCATGGGCAGAGACTGGGGAATGATGTCTGTGGTCATGAGTACAGGCAGAGACTGAGGAACGACCTCCGTGGTTGTGGGCATGGGCTGAGACTATGGAGAAGGTGTCATTTTCTTTCTCCTCCTTTTCCGGAAAGCTGAGAGCATAGTTAATGGAACTGTCGAGGCTACACGCATCGGCTCTGGGAAGGTCGAGGCTACACGCAACGGCCCTGGGGCAGTCAAGGCTACAGGCATCGGCTCTGGAACGGTCGAGGCGACAGGCATCGACTCTGGGACGGTCGAGGCAACAGGCATCGGCTCTGGGACGGTCGAGGCTACAGGCGTGGGCTCTGGGACGGTCGAGGCTACAGGCTGGCATGGGCACTGGCTCATTAACCATGGCAGGCATGGGCATTGGCTCATTAACTGTGGCAGGCATGTGCACTGGCTCATTAACCATAACAGGCATGAGCGCTGGTTGTGGCCCAGAGTTCCCCCATAATTCACAGCGTACAAGGGAAATGCCACCTCTGTGGTCGCTACTGCTGACCACCGGAGCTTGGAGATGGTGAGCCCCCCCCAATGTATTTAGGGGGGGGAAGTATAAAGAGGAGTTACCTGAGAGTTGGATGATAGTGAGGGATGACGGATATAAAGCGTGGCTCAGACATATTCCATGAAGGAAAGATTCTCCACTTCCAGAAGAGCAGTGGGATGATGAAAGTTAAAGCCCATTCCATAGATGGCACTGTGGTAGGGGTCCGAGATAGTAGTGGATGAGACGAGTTGACAGAACTGGACAGTGTATTGCAGGAGAGGAAGGTATAGTTTGAATAGTTCCAAGAATGGACTGGTCAGGACCATGACTTAGGTGACTGTGCTAGGTAACTGTGAAGGAATATAAGAGAAACTTGCTATGTCCATTTGTGATTCAGTTCTTCTGTTACTTGTTGTATAGATGAGGAGAGAGAGGGGGATCAAAGTGCAACCAATCCTTTAATTAACAATGACAAGAAAGCGAGGATACACACAAGACAATGACTTAGGTTATAAACTAGACAGTCGTTGGTGTTAAAATAAACAATGTAACAACTAACAACAAACAAGAACTGACCAGGATGGAACAGAACTAGAAGGTATATATACACAAGGTGCTGATGAGGGAATGGAGAACAGGTGGCTGTGATGAGGAACAGGTGGCAGTGATGAGGGCAGTGCATTCTGGGAAACATAGTCCAGGGGAAACAGAAGACAGAATAAGAAACCACTTCAAAATTAGAGTCCTAGGAAACATGGTGACTGTGAAAAATACTTAGTTGAAGCACCCTTTGATTTTATTACAGCACTCAGTCTGTTTGGATAAGAGTCTATTACTTTGGCACATCTTGACTTGGGAATATTTTCCCACTCTCCTTTAGAAAAACATTCCAGATCTGTCAAATTGCCAGGGCATCTCCTGTGTAAGGCCCTCTTCAGGTGTCCTCATAGATTTTCTATATGATTCAGGTCTGTGCTCTGGCAGGGCCATTCCAAAACAATAATCTCTTTTAGCTGAAGCCATTCTTTTGTTGACTTCGTTGTGTGATTTGGAATATTGTCATGCTGAAAGATGAAATATCTCTTAATTTTCAGATTTCTAGCAGATGTCAGAGGGTTCTGTGCCAAAATTGACTGGTACTTGGAGCTATTCTCGATTCCCTACACCTTTACTATAGCCCCAGTTCCAGCTGAAAAAAAGAAGTCCTAAAGCATGATGCTGCCACCACCATGCTTCACCATGGGTATGGACTTCTTTTACTGATGTGCTGTGTTGTTTTAGGACCAAACAAACCTTTTGCAATTTTGGGCAAAAAGTTCAATCTTGGTCTCATTAGAATGCAACACATTTTTCCACATGGTTTTGGGAGACTGGAGATAATGTCACTGTTTTTTCATAATTTCTCCACTTGTTGATGAAGGTCTTCACTGTGTCCATGTTATATAAAATGCCTTGGAAATTGTGTTGTAGCCCTCACTTGAGTGATACCTTTCAACAATGAGATCCCATTGATGCTTTGAAAGCTCTTTGTGGCCCATGGCTCTTATAGTAGCATGCAACCCAGAATATGTCAGAAAAATACTACAAGAACAGCTGAGATTTATTTGGAGTTAATCAGAGTCAATTCTGATGAAGACAGGTGTGTACTATTTCACATGAGCTTGATGATTGGTTGATTCTGAACATTTACATTTTACATTTATTCATTTGGCAGACGCTTTTATCCAAAGCGACTTACAAAAGAGGAAAAAACATAGCGAATCATCTTAAGGAGACAGTGGTATGAAAAGTGCCATACTATAAAGTTTCACTATCATCAGAATAGTATACAAAACAGATTTAAGTGCAACAAGAATTGTTAATTACATTTTTTTTTTTTTTTTTTTTTTTTAGTGACTGGTTAAATACTCTTGGAAAAGATGTGTTTTTAGCCATTTTTTGAAGATAGAGAGTGAGTCAGCTTCACGGATTGAGTTGGGGAGGTCATTCCACCAACGTGGTATGATAAAACTGAAAGTCCGGAAAAGTGTTTTGGTGCCTCTTTGTTTTGGTACAACAAGGCGACGTTCCTTAGCCGACTGCAGGCTTCAGAACGTAGCTCTGCATAAATGTTTTTAGGTATGCTGGAGCAGACCCAGTGATTGTTCTGTATGCCAGCATCAGAGCCTTGAATTTAATATGTGCATGAACCGGCAGCCAGTGGAGAGAGACAAAGAGTGGTGTAACATGTGCTCTCTTTGGTTCATTAAAGACCAGACGTGCTGCTGCATTCTGGATCATTTGCAGAGGTCTAATAGCACATGCAGGAAGGCCTGCAAAGAGAGCATTACAGTAGTCCAGTCTAGTTATGACAAGTGACTGAACAAGCAGTTGTGTGGCATGTTCAGAGAGGAAAGGTCTTATCTTCCTGATATTGTATGATCTTGCAGTCTTTGAGATGTGGTCTGTGAAATTTAGCTTGTCATCAGTGGTTACCCCTAGATCTCTGACCGTTTTGGAAGGCGACACTGTAGTTGGACCCAGCTGCACAGTGATGTTGTGTTCAACATCAGGGTTGGCTGGAAAGACAAGGAGTTCAGTCTTGGCCGGGTTGAGTTGCAGGTGGTGTTCCTTCATCCAGGCTGAGATGTCAGCCAGACAAGCAGCGATTCGAACGGTCACCGTGGTGTCGTTGGGCTGGAAAGACAAGTAAAGTTGCGTGTCATTGGCGTAGCAGTGGTAAGAGAAACCATGTGACTGGATGATGGGTCCTAATGACGTTGTGTATATGGAGAAGAGAAGTGGCCCAAGCACTGATCCCTGAGGTACCCCAGTAAGTAACTGATGTGGCTTGGATACCTCACCTCTCCAGGCTACCTTGAAAGACCTACCTGAGAGATAGGAGTTGAACCAGTCAAGCACAGTTCCGGTGATGCCCAGTTTAGAGAGGGTGGAGAGAAGGATCTGATGGTTGACTGTGTCAAAGGCTGCAGAAAGGTCCAGCAGAATCAGAACTGATGATCTGGATTCAGCTTTCGCCTGTCTCAGCGACTCTGTGAGAGACAGCAGGGCAGTCTCAGTGGAGTGTCCACTTTTGAAGCCTGACTGATTGTCATCCACCAGCTTGTTCTGTGAGAGATAGGCAGAGATCTGATTGAAAACTGCCCTTTCAAGTGTTTTTGCCATGAATGGGATGAGAGAGACTGGTCTGTAGTGTTCTATCTGTGTGGGATTAAGTGCAGGTTTTTTCAGCAGTGGGGTTACTCTAGCCTGCTTAAATGTAGTGGGAAAACTGCCTTCAAGAAGAGATGCCTTAATTATGTGTGTAAGTGCAGGTAGGATGGACGGAGAGATGGCCTGGAGAAGGTGTGATGGAATGGGGTCAAGAGAACAGGTGGTGGGGTGGTTGGAGAGGAGGAGTTTAGAGACCTCAGTGTCAGTTAAAGGAGAGAACATAGAGAGAGAAGAGTTGCATACAGGAGTTGGGTGTTTGACAGGGTGTGGTGCTGTGAATGTATTGCTGATGCCTTATTAGTAAAAAATGTGGCGAAGATATCTGCTGTAAGTGATGTGTCAGGTGGTGGAGGGGGAGGGCAGAGAAGTGAGTTAAATGTTCTAAACAAGCTACGAGTGTCTGTGGTGCTGTTGATCTTGGTCTGGTAATATGAAGTTTTTGCAGCTTTAACATTATCTGAAAAAGTTGCAAGCAGAAGTTGATATTTACCTAGATCGGCTGGTCACAGCCACATACCCAATTATATAAGGTTGTGCACACTTATGCATTTAAGTTATTCTAAGTTTTTTATTTTAATAATTTTTCTCTGAAATGTGTCACTTTGGTTTTCAGTGGCGTTGCATAGGTTGTAATTTTTATATTAAAGTTGCAAAAAGTCTGATATGATTTATCTTTGTTTAATTTTTTATATCACAAAAATCTGTTGTTTTAACAGGGATGTGTAGACTTTCTATATCCACTAATATATATATATATATATATATATATATATATATATATATATATATATATATATATATATATATATATATATATATTTTGGTTTCAAAAAGGGTCCAATCACTATCCTTTCCTAAAAAATACACATTTGATCATTTCCTTCCATTTGTGTAAAATAGTGTTAGTTTTTCATAACCCTTGAAGCACTTTTTGTTTTACTCAGTGTCTGACAAATAGCAAGTTTGTGTTAATGAAAAGAGTGTTAACCTAATACTTTTAGTACTTAATACATTTCAAATTTATGATAATATTTATCAAAACATGCAATGGGTAATCCAAAAGTAACAAGATTATATTGCCTAAAAAATTGTAATCCAAGGATTATGTTACTGATAACAATATTACTTGTGTCATTTGTAATCATTATTGGGAGGAATGTACCGAACTCTGGCTACAACTATCAACTACAAATCTATCCTAAGCATTTTTTTTAATGAATATGTCATTTTCCCCTGTGAATCCAGATGCTTCCATGCTACTCCATGCTAAAGTGCTACTTCAATCTTAAGGTCCTCTTTGCACAAATATTGTTCTGTTCCCAAACATTGAAAGCTGTCTACACAGGTAACATTTTAGGAAATTAGAAGCTCGGTGCCAAATACAAAGGCTGTTCCAAAAGGCAGGCTCCATAATTGTGTTGTCTTCTATAATACCTTATATTGGGCAATTTTTAAGCCACCACTGTATGCACATTTCCAAATGCATTGAAGTTTAATTGAATCCCACAATGCACAAAAAGTAGTTATTTATCCAGTAATTTTGCCTTGTATGTTTATGCCAACTAAAATAGCAGGATGTTAGCTTAGTGTGGCAGGAAGGGCAATTCTCCTTTCATCATTTTCCAATTCACCATTCCAGCCTATCATCTGCGCCCCTGGGCTATAAAAACGTTAACGGATTTGCTGCCTGTGATGCGTCACTTTTGTGAACTGCCGCGTCGTCAACGCGCTTTCGTCACTGCTTTCTGGGAACCGGATGCGAGCACCCGAGCTGGTAAGGAGAACATTTTGCTTATAGGTTTGTGAAGGCCCATACCTGCATTCCAGTCAGGGTGCTTCGCGTTTTATTACTGCTGCAGTGCTGTTCTGTTTCCAAAATAATTAGGTTTTTCAGCTTATTATCTGTTTTGTTTTAAAACTTTTTGTTTTCTTGGTTTGTAGTGGACTTTTCTTGACTTTTAGGATCGTTCCTAGAGATCTGAACTGGCTATTGTTTTTCTTTCATTCTAATCATTTTTCTTAGTTTTCTTTAGTTTTCTATTAACTTGTTTTTTTCATTGCATTATATTCGTTTATTTGATCTGTAATTTTGTATAAGTTGTGTTTTTTTCATTGATTTCTTCTGGAATATAATTGTTAGTACTTTTCATTGCCATTTGTCTTTGCTTTAAGCAACTGGTTATTTACTTAATTTACTTTACTTATTAGTGGCAATATTTATTTTTACTTTATTTGGGTTTGACTAAATGTATTGAGTCGTATACGCAACCCATAAAAAGTTATTTATTTTGATGTACATCTTTTTGTGTGTTGGCAGGACATGAGCACCAGGGGCAGAGGACGGGCTTCTTTAGGTGGTGGTATCTTCCTCACCGTGTGTTGTGACCACCTCACCGTGTGCTGTGATTGGTATTAACCCCTGTGTGTGTATGTGTGTGTGTGTGTGTGTGTGTGTGTGTGTGTGTGTGTGTAAAGTACAGTGATCTTCATTTGCCGGTGGCGTGGCTTGACTTTCTGCCTCTTGGTAGGCCTCGTCCATGGCCCTAATGTTTCTTAACCAGTAGTGGCCTGTTGATCTATAACAAAGTGCTCTATAATAATTTTTACTATTGTTCCCTTTTACGAAATGTCAATAAACTATATTTTTGTACGATGACCAATGTCTCTGTTTCACATCGGTGATACGAACTTGTGTATGCCTTCTGTAGGGGCTAATGAAATTCTTTGGGTGAAATTCCCAGGGTGGCGTAGTTGGAGTGTGAGTGGTATAATCTTATTAATTTATTATAATTCTTTAGGAAATCCCCCTTACTGTTCTTGTATCTCCCGCCACATTAGCATAATAGTCAGCAAGGCTACTCACTAGATTTTGGAGAAGAGCCTATTTCTACATTATTGACATAGTTAGAAATTTCAACCTTGCCCAAAAATTGACTGTCACCATATAAAATGCAACTCAAGGATTAACCTAAAAGTTTCACACTAGTGTAATAATCACAGAATTCTTCATTTACTTCCAATCCTCACCAAAGCTGGTAACCATATCCTTGTTTTATAGGCTGTATGTGGCCAGGCTTCTGTACCTTGTTCTGTTTTTGTCTTGTTTTAAGGTTGGCTTTGGATAGATGTTTTAAATACCCCCCATTTCAAATTCAAATTCAAATTCCAAACTTCATGGTCTTCCTGTTTTGCCAGCATACAAATTCTTTCATGATTACTGTTCTGACATTGCTGGTGACTAACTAAAAAGTCTAGATAATTAATCTCTGGTAATTATGTTTGCTAGTGATAGCTGCATTAGGTGGTAATAGTATTTACATACTGTATGAGCCTGAGCGCTTGAATTATGACATCTGTTAAAAGTTTAATATTCCCAATATTATAGCTCTTGAATTATTTGTTCGTCAAGAGCCAACATGCAACGAAATAATGACTCTTATGCATGTCTTCATCCCACACTCGACAGATCACATTAAGCAAACCAACATTTATTTAAAATGTTCATCATATTATAAAAATTAGGACTGAACGATCACATCCATGTATATTGCATCCAAGTATTTCCTAAAAAAGATTGTTCAGTTTCATATGTGTAATATATTCTGTTCTTGATGGGAGTATTAATGAGCTGGATGTTGCATGTGGCATGTTCATAAAAACTGTGATGGATGTGGAAATGTGTTGATTCAAAAATTAGCTTGCAGTCCATACTGAAGGCATTTAAGCCTGTCTTAAGAGCTCCCTTCAGACATAATTATGAAAGGGGGTGTTAGGGTGGATGAGATTGACCAAAATAACTAGTGAGGTAAGCACTTCTACCCTCTGTAATAACAGACATAATTCAGTAAAGGGATCCAGGTGTCCATGTGGTTGTGGAAGCTTTCAGTATCCCAGTCTAAAAATAAAAATATAAAATTTACTCTTCCTCTTGTCACGTTGCTTGACTGGAGTAACTTCCTCACTCTTCAATTATTCAACCTGACAGGTGTTCAATGGCAATAATTACATAATTACCTCAAACTCCTGCATCTGCCAATTGAGCTCTTGTCTAAATAGAGGTGTGTAACAGTTCATTGATGGTAGGTAATGGAGGACACAGGAAAATTGGGACTTCAACTCAAAGCTATAACTTTAATTAAACTCAGAATAGCTTTTCAGCATCAAACTTATTAGGTTTAGTACATCTCGGTTACTGTCGCAACCTCTGTTCCCTGATGGAGGGAATGAGACGTTTTGTTGATGTAGTGACACTAGGGGTTGCTCTTGGGAGCCCCAAACACCTCTGATCTTTGATAAAAGACAAATGAGAATTGACGAGTGGAATTTGCATGCCACTCCCCCCGAACATACGGGTATAAAAGGAGCTGGCTCACAACCACTCATTCAGGTTTTTTGCTGAGAATCCAAGACAAGGTCCCAGACATTTCAGCGTACAGTACAGCGTTGTAGCAAAAGGGACACAACAGTAACCGAAATTCAGCGGCAGTGAGAGGCACCTGAACCCAATAACCAATCATCAAGCCGTGAGGGCTCAGGGGAGGGTGGAGGGTTCCACTCCAGTCCGACACTTGTGACGGCCCGGGCAAGCATGGCAGTCAGTTCTGCATAGGCCTCAGACTGGGTGGGCAGACCCAAAGGTGGCAGCCCAGTCGTGCCCTCGGCATCTGACATCACCAGCATGCTCTCTGATGCAGCAATTTTTTAACTCATCCTGCTCGCAAGCTCCGAAAGAGACGTTAAGCTGGCCGTGAGGCGAGCTGGTCTCATCTCGGAACTCGACGGGGGCAAACGAGCGTGCTGGGGAATGGAAAGTCTGCTTTACCCATCGGGGCCGCACCCATTGGAGTCCCCAAATCGGGGGTGGATTTCACCCAGAAGAAGGAAAGCCGCATTTGCAACGTTGCCATGGTCATGTTCCCGCAATGAGAACAAGAACCATTCACGAACGCTCCAGTGTGATCACGGCCCAGACATGAGAGGCAGTGCCCATGGCTGTCGGATGCGGAGAGATAACGACCGCATCCAGGAATTACACAAAGACGGAAAGGCATCTTAAAAAAGATGCTTCTTTAAAAAGACATTCATGTCATTATGTTTTGCTCTAATAGAAGACATATACTCTTTTCCAGGAATATATACTCTTTTGCTGCTGTCGAAGCACCCAAGGGCGTACTCTGCATTAATCGTGCAGAAGGAGAGAGCCATACATCCAACAGCATATACTTCTTATTTAGAGGTGAATGGATAGGCAGTAGAATTCAGCTCGCTGACACACAACCGCTCGGCTCCGAAGAAAAAATCTGAAAAATCTGGTTGCGAGCCAGCTCCTTTTATACCTGTGTGTTCGGGGGAGTGGCATGCAAATGCCACTCGCCATTTCTCTTTGGCCTTTTCTCAAAGATCAGAGGTGTTTGGGGCTCCCAAGAGCAACCCCTAGTGTCACTACATCGACACAATGTAGAGTGAGTGACAGAAGGGGAACAGTCTCTTTTTGACAGGTATCTCTCTTTCTCCCTCTTCTCTGGCGTGGTCCCTTTTTATCACTCTCCCTAGTTCTTACTGCAATCAGAATCAGGTGTTAGACATTATATCACTCAGGTATGTCCACCCTTACTGCTTTCTCTCTCTCTCTCCAGACGAATGCTCGACCATGCCCCCAACTTTTTTAGTAATCACAGCAACATTTTTAGTAAACATCCTGAGTTCCTGATGGTCAATAGATTCAGCTCAGGATTGGACACTGCACTGAACTAGTCAATACATAGTTTTACAATGAAAGAGACTGTCAAGTTAGCTATATTGATGGTGAAGAAGTTTTTCAACATGAGACATAAGATGATGCACCATTATGATACAGACCCACACTCCACTAGATTACTCTGTCATGACTTCACAAGACATTTTCTCCAACAGAATACAATCTGGCCATGGATGTAGTGCAAGGCGCCTTCACAACACTCGCCATTCTTCTATGTGAATGCACAGTACTGAGTCACACACTCCCACATCCTAACTCACAGAGTCGACACACGCTGCCAAGACACATTATTGACCTTATTAGGTGCTTTTAAACACGTTTCCAATGTCAGTCATGGACAAGGCTTGTAACACCATCTGATTTCTCCGGCTTTTTCCTGGAGGTTTTGAAGTGATTTCTGTGTGGTAGTTATAATTTATTAAGTGGTTTTAGATGGCTGCAGTGGTTTTCTCATGAATTTCTGGAAGAACAATGGATAAATGAGGACATGAGGGAACATCTGCCACAGCTTCAGCGGGATTTCCTGTGTTCTATTAATTAAGGATGGAATTCCTGCATAGAATTATTTTCTCTGTCATCTTTTCTCCTTTGGAGTTACCTGTCTCTCCCAATTCAGAAATCTGATATATTCATTTAATGGACGTATAACATTGTTCATATATTTGAAAATATATGCACATATTAAAATTCCACTATGCTTTTGTTAAAATGCATGCTGTATATATGAAAATGGCGAACCCCCCCCCCCCCCAAAAAGAACATACATATTATAAATGTGTTTAACATATACCGCCATATACTGCATAAGATTCCTGTATGCATCCTTCTCTCTTCATCTCCACAGCAAATTGCAATTATATTGCATTAATATTGTTATCATATAAATACAAACACCGCCATGATCATAAATGTAGTATATGAATATTGTATGCATCCTAGTATCAGCTTAATGTTAACACAAAAATCTGTAAATCTAGGGCTAACATTAGGTACATTGTATTTACAATAATGTATTAAAATTAACAATATGATCATGAATACAAATATGAATGCTAGTATGTGCCTAATGATAGCACTACTTCACTCATTATGAATAACTACGTTTCAAATAATTACAATACAAATACAAATACTGTTCTTATAAGAATTATAAAGTATTCTCATTCTACGTACACAAACACAACATTGATCATGACCATGAATAAGAAAATTAATACTAGTATAATTTAAGGTACATATGAGTATGTGTATTATATACAAATATTAATCATATAAATTTGGTATGATTTGCATATGGAACATGGCCATTATTCAGTACTGATACATTGGGCTCTGGTGCTTTATTCTTTTGAAGTCAACATTAAATCAAAATTGACCGTTTTTACTTTCTTAATGTATGTTCTTGGTTTTATTGCACTCGATTTGCTATTCTAAAGAAAAAAATATCAGTCTTATTTAGGAGTCATAATCTCCTAAAAAGTTTAAAATTGCTCCAGCTCTAAAATGACTTCCTAATAAATAGAATCAAGTCTACTCTGTGTATTTTCTCCTGGAATAACCTTTTTCACTCAGAAATATGCCATATTACAGAAATAAAATGGGTTGGGTTGTGGGTTTCATGTTGATGATCAGTTCAGTTTGTGCAGCAGTCACTGTGGAAGTGAATGACAGCAGGTGCAGTGCCCTCATGGCCTGATGTGACAGCAGTTCATGCTGTGACTGTGACCCTGGAAAATTCTCTATTTTGCTCTTTGTTTCCTCACTCACTCTCTCACTGAGGTGTGCCCTAATGCATACCAGCCATACCCCACCCCCCTCTACAAGGCCTTACCTTCCTCTCAGTGCTGAGAAAAAGCCCCACTCACACTCTCACATTAATAATTTACCTCAAGCCCCCCAACCAACAGCAATCTATAAATAGACTTCTTTTTCAGCTAAATATTTAATTTCTTCCCATCTCGTTATCTCTCTGTGAGAGTGAGATTTACTGAGGCATCACTTAGAGCATGTAAATAGAGTTTAGTTCTGTATCTCTCAGTGGTAAACCTACACAAAAAGAATGAGCATTCCTCCTTTATGCCAAAGCATGCCCAATGGAGTGTCGGGGTGAATATTATAAAACCTATCAAGAAAATGTCTAGATAACATTTCACCCCAAAATCAAAAGCGAAAAATTTAAGTTACATTTTTCTTCACGAAAATGACAACTGAGCGAAATGTATCATTACTCTCTATGAAAATAAAAGTGCATTACAGTACACTGTGTGCTTTTAGTATATTAGTGCATTACAGTAATGTGAAGTTTTGTTTTGCATGGGATCCTTATGGTAATGACATTTTGGTCTAAATATTTTTAGATAAATATTTATAAATTTTTATTAATAAATATTTTCACAATGTAAAAAAATACCTAAAGGCCTAAAATATGCATGCGTTTCTGTACAAAATATAGCCCCTTGTGATTTTGTGGTGAATTGTGACTAGGGCATGTTTCCATGAGATTTACCAACAACAAACAAACATTGTTTTTCATTGAAAAGTATTTACACATCTGCAGTATTTATTGTAATGACTTTTAAAAAAAAGTATTTAACAAAAACATTACACTTACATTACTGTAAAGCAATGATTTATAGTTAAAAAAGTACTTCAATATAGATATTTTTATCACCAAAATGATCGTGTCACTTTATTTAACCGCTGGAGTCATATGAATGATGTTTATTATGACTGTCTCTGATTTTTGGAGTTTCAAAATTCGGGTCACCATCCATTGCATTTTAAGGACCTACTGAGCTGAGATATTTGTCTATTTTTCTTCAAATGTGTTCAGCATAAGAAAGTCATGCACATCTGGGATATCACAAGGGTGGGTAAATAATGAGAGGATTTTCTACAGTGCTTTCCACTGTGGCTATGGCAGGCTGCGATTAGGGCAAATTACACTGAAACATTAAAAGTTGCACATATTAAAAGTTGTTTTGGATCATATAGAAACTGTTATATTGATCAAGTGGTGGGGATGCAGCTCTGTTTGTTGATCGCAACTCCAGTCTCTATGTGTGTGTGTGCGTGTGTATGTATGCGTGTCAGTGTGTGTGTTTTAGTAAAAATGTAACCTGTATTTAATGTATCCTGGGCCACATTTCATTTTATCTTGCATAGTTTTGTTCATGCTTTTAAGTACAAGGACATTAATTAACTGGTTAAAATGTATAACATTATGCTGTGTAAAAAATGCAGTCAGATTTTCACATTGATCTAACAAAAATGACAGACGGGCTGAAGGAAAATGCAAATTCACTTTCTCACAGTAGGTGGCACTTATGCAGCAGAAATATAGCTGTTACCCTGGTAACACCTGTACACAAAGCAGCCCTGTGCTTATAAACTCTACTTTATTAGGCATTATAAAAGGGGTCAGGAACCTATGGGTCGTGAGCAACAAGAGGCTCTTTGTTAAAAATCAAGTGGCTTGCCGTGTGTCTCACCATTCACCAACACATGATTGTTTAAAACATTCTAGAGATAATTTTCCAGCAGAAAGTGTGGGTGCGATTGCAAAGCTTGAAGTCAATGACACTGTTTTGATTTCCTTTCTCCCAAATTTTCATATAGCTACTCCTAGTTAACAAGGTTTGAAATGAACACCTGGCAAATGCAGATTTTTCATGTTGAGTATTTTGCTGATGTACCAGCAACTGTGGAAGGAGACCTTTAAGACTTCTCGGAGTGATATGTTACAAGAAATTAGACACAAAGATATGTGTTTAATGAAACAGATGAAAGAAAAGCCGCAGATGTGCGTCTGATTTGATTTGTGAACGGTGAGCTCTGCTTCTCATAGACATGCACATGCATTGAGTTCTGGGCCATGTTTCCCAATAACTATTGATCTTAGCTGTTAAGAGCCTTTTATATGAGTGATTTTATGATTGTTATTTTTTATGTGCACCCAGGGTGTGATGTCCCACCCGCCACCCACAAAATGCGACGAGGCTCAATCCAGTTCGCAACCTCCTCATCCAAATTTATTTAATGTGCGAGTCATTTTGCTCATCTTCCCACAACAGGTGGGTGACCTGTAAGACATCTCGGAGTGACACATGACAAGAAATGCTGTTAGTCAAAAAGACACGCTTGAAGAAACGCACTTTATTATATTTTAAAGAACAGACAAAAGAAAAGACGTCACTGCTCGTGTCTGATTCACTGTTTGTTCAGAGGAGTGCAACAGGAACCTGTCTCGTAAAACAAGCGCATGTAAAGAGTTATCACTCCTTTTCTCTATTTCATTCATCTGAAAACTGTTTGCAAGAATAATGTAATCAATGAGAATGCTGCAAAATATTTCCGATCTTACACATTGTGAACGCAACTCTGCAGGTTCAATAATATATACAGGTATCTTTGTATTAAAGAAACAAAGACGAAAGTGATTAAATCATAAAGTAATACAAGACACGTTCACCTTGAACCTAAAATTGAGTTTTATTTTATTTTCTTTAGGCAGCATTAGCCTAACTGTATTACCAAAACACAATACAAACACATTCGGTAAGAACACACATTTTGCAGCATTTTTTTGGGAACACAAGGGAATTTATTAGGCTTATTTATTATGATGATTATTATAATTATCTTTACATTTATTATTGTCTTTAGTTCTTAAGTTGTATGCTAGTAAATTTTCACCTGGTGTTGTTGACTGATACTTGCGTGATGGTAAATGGGACATTGAAGACGGTAAATGTTTGGATTTGGGGAGGTGGTTATATATAAGTTTCTTTAATTACTTTGTCATTTGTTATTTCTTCATTTAGTCAAGCAAGTCACAAGTCCTTAAAATTGCGACTCGAGTCAGACTTGAGTCAAGTCATGTAACTCGAGTCCCCCACCTCTGGTGTTTGGCATGTCAGCGCTGCCTACTGTTTGAGAGATTTGACAAGACTTTCCCCGTAATGCTTTAAACTAAAAAAGAGTTCCTAGAATTTAAATGGGTCACATCAGTTTTGAGGTCTGTGTGCCACAATGTTGAGGGAAGGCCGTTGTTGCGTGCACACGTCAGAGTGGATAGCAGATCATTTGCACAAACTGGTTCTGTTACTCTCGTGTTAAAGCTTTAATCGCACCGAAAAAATGTTGCAGTGCAGATGAGAAGCTTTTAGCTGAATGCAAGATTATCATTAAATAATCTTTTCATTAAATATTATATTATCAGAAAATAATCTATATCACTTGGGTGGCAGTAAAAACAATCTTCAATGGGAGAACCATGGCATTGTTCTTTCCCTGCTGTCCGCAACCCAGTCCGAATATACCTGTGACCCACCAGTTGAGAAACATGATTAGTAAACTAATGTCTTTGTTTTAATTGGTTATTTTGCTGTGGTAGCCTGTATGGCTCTATGAAATAACTTAATTAATCTGTCGAAGTGATATAGAACAGTTATGTGGTCAAGACCTGGAACTACTTCATAGCCGTGCATTTACTGGAAAATAATTGCACACCTTATTAAGCATTCAACAATCCTGTGGTTTAATTTTAATAAATTGTCATAAAGCAAAAAATCATAAATATGCATCATTTACTTTATGCAAAATATAATTTCTTATATTTTCTTCTTTTGATTGTGGGTTGACAACATATAACATGTTTTCATGAGATTCCCCAAACTGTAGGTGAAGCAGAAGGTGGAGGCTGTAAAATATTACTGTATTACGTTCCTTTTCCCCAAGAGCCACTGTTATGGTAACACCAGTTGCAGGTAATATATATTATGCACCACATTCACCTCTGAAATTCAGTGACAATACATTTCTGAGACAAATGCTGTTCATTCAAAGTTATCAGGGGAACAAGCACTGTTTATGGAGTGATTATTACAAATAGGGCGGTATGAATAGGGGCCCCCAAAAAGAATCGTATAAGATATTTAATTTATTTTCTCTCTATCTTTGCCTGATCTAATCTGGTCTTAGTTAAATAGGAGAATCCATCTATCGCACATGGGAATAGACTCCAATTAATCACACCATAAACTCATGAAAGGCACTGAGCAATAGGAGACTATCTTATGTGTGCATCACACAGGCTGCCACAAGATTAGGCACTGAGTTCACACTGCTTTATTCCTTGGCCATTCAGGGTTGTTGGATGTTTTGATGTAGTGAATATTCTCAATGTGTCCCTCTAGAACTCTTCTCTCTTGCTCAAACACACACACACATGCACACAAACACAGAGAGAGTGAGCGAGAGAGAGAGAGAGAGAGAGAGAGAGAGAGAGAGAGAGAATCCACACACAGCACTGCACTGAATGGGTGCATATGCTTTTATCTTTATGAAACATTGTGGTCAGAATTCTGGTGAGCTGAACCGGAAAACCTTGGTATTAAACTCACTGCACTTACCACAGTACTGCTTCAGATCTCAGCCTTTAACTGCCATAAATCCAGTGGCATATCTCTACTTACTTGAGTCCACAGGTAGGGTTAGGTCCAGGTACGTGAGACATAAGTAGGCCAACTTTAATACCACTACTTTTTTCCCTGGCTCGATGAATACACCAATAAATTAATAAATAAAATAAGATATATTACTTTCAAACATACTGTATATGGGTGTTTCTTAAAGAAAGTCTCCTTAAAAACAAATCACACCCTGAATATGATTGTTCCCCGTCTGTTGCTCATTCAACATTGTGTCCAATGAAGCAACCCTAGGGGGCTTTCTTGAAGTCCTCGGTAACCTCTGAACTTGAGAAAAGGCCAAAGAGAAATTGGCAGACATAATTTGCATGTCCCTCCCCTGGACATACGGGTATAAAAAGGAGGGAATCGTGCCTCTGTTTAGTCAGGTTTTGCACCGAGGTCCAAGAATTAAGTTCGGCCGTTACAGTGACTCAGTTTAGCATCGTGGCCAGGGAGACACAACGTTTCCATCAGGGAACGGAGGTTACAACAGACACCTAGATGTTCCCTGTCTGTCGCTCACTCGATGTTGTGTTGAATGAAGCGACACTAGGGGTCCCTATTCAATCACTCCATGCGCTGAACCGTGTACGTGAGCTGCTAATGCAGGTGCGGGCAGGCAGTTGCGTGCCAAAGCAGCAGGTTGCGTCAGACTGCACGTACCCTTCCCCAACGCCCCCCAAAAAAAACGTCATAACTTTTTTTTAACGGCATCCCGAAGGAGGGAACAAGTGACGTGCCAAGCATGGGAGCAGACCGCACCTGCCACGCCTTTTCTCTCTCTATGTTTCTCGCAAAGAGTTAAAACGGCTGGGGCCATTTAACGCTATAACACAAATCAGGGAAGGCGTTCTTTTCCAACTCTTGTTCTTTCAGGGGGAAAATACCCTGTGGAGACCACAACCTGCCCAGGCTGGGGGGAGGTCAAATTTGGCAAAATACATCACATGGTTTTCAGGCCACATGTGGAAGTAGCGTGGTGGTAGATCATACCTGCTGAGAGGTAGGAGTTGCTACAATCACGGCGACCGGGGGACAGAGGGGACTGCCCAAGGGAGATTTTTGGTGGAATTTAGTGGACTCCTGGGAGAAAGAGCACACGTAATCACCTCAGTGGAGGGGAAAGGACGAGACCGACTCAACCCTGAGATTGTAAAATCTCGTAAAGGTATTGGGTGTTGCCCAGCCCGCTGCTCTGCAGATGTCTGCTAGGGAGGTGCCATAGTCCAGAGCCCACGAGGATGCCACACTTCTCATTGAGTGTTCTCGAACCCGCAAGGGGATGGGCATGGCCTGGGAGTGATAGGCCAAAGCGATGGTGTCGACGACCCAGTGGGATAGCCTCTGTTTGGAGACAGCATTCCCTTTCCGCTGTCCACCAAAGCAGACAAAGAGTTGCTCAGAACATCTAAAGCTCTGTGTGCAGTCCACATAGGTATGTAAAGCACGCACTGGACACAGCAAGGAAGGAGGCGCGGCGTGCGCGGGGATGTGGGTGGTGGCGGCTGAAGTGGCTTTCTCTCGGAGGAAAGAAATCTGCGACCGCAACGTTGCCATGGTTATGTTCTCACACTGAGAACACGAACCATTCATAAAACGATGCCTGCATCATAGACCAGACACGCGAGGCATGTCAGACCGTCAGAAGCGAGAGATATCTGCCACATCCAGGAACTACACAAAGGCGGAAAGACATCTTTAAAAAGACGCGTCTTTAAAAATTCTTTCAGCACTGCTAGTAATGCAACATAATATCCAACATCAATGCTTTTAGAGGCAAGTGGAACAGTAGTGGAACACCAGCTTGCTGAGTACACAACCGCTCAGCTCCAACAAAAAAAATCTGACTAAACAGATGCACGATTCCCTCCTTTTTATACCTGTATGTCCGGGGGAGGGACAGGCAATTTCTGTCTGCCAATTTCTCATTGGCCTTTTCTCAAGTTCAAAGGTAACCGAGGCTTTCAAGAAAGACCTCTAGTGTTGCTTCATTGGACACAGCATCTCGTTCCCTGCATATGGGAACGGAGGTTACAACAGTAACCTAGATGTTTTTTCTATTTGTCTACTCACAATGTCAACTAACAAATGTGATGCATGTACAAAGTGTATATTTTTTGGAATCTCATGGTTAATCCTATACCTCACTGTCATTTCCTCCACATCTCAAGTTCTTAAATTATGCTGAAATAAAAAATAAAAAAAAAGAATTATGTTTTTTTAAATAAAATGTCCGCTTCCTTTTGGACTTGCAATGGTCTTGATAAGGTTAATTTCATAGCTAACATTTGATGTATCCTAAATACACACAATTCAATAATATTTCCACACTTTGGCAAAATTATAGCTTGATTGGAAATGATTCCCAATAAAATACTCACACATATTTCATCTTAAGCATGCTCTTCACTGGCACTTTTGTCGACTTGGTAACAAGGACACTAACTTAAAAATATATATTTAGTATATTATGTTTCTATATCAGTAGCGGGCTGTGCATTTAAAGTCTAGGCCTTCAGTGTGATTCATATCATTAAGAAAACACAGTTTCACAATGAATAAGACACTGTATACCTTTGGGCATCATGCATTATGTCACAGCTAACTAGTAATACCAATTGACATTTTAAAAACGTACGAAAGCCAGAACTTGACAATGCTCAAGCAAGCCTAATTTTAACTGCAGCATGACTGTTTTGTGAAATGAACGTCTCCTGAACAGACTTTCAAAAATCTTAAATTTTCAAATGAACTATGTAGGATGTCTATAATACCAGGAAAAATCAATCTAATAATATTTATTTAAATGTTGCTTGCAGTAAATGTAGTTTTGTCAGGGTACACGGTTATGCTGCATTCCATTCAAGTTGGATGTGGGATATTCCTACTTGATATCGCCAACCATAAATCCATTCCATTCCCCGATATTCGGAAGATTACTTGCAAGGAACCAAAACTGCAGTGCTCCCGTTACCTTAGCAAGGATTTGACTCTCATTAGAGATGTCTCCTAGCAACCCAACTGATAAACAATGCTGCCGCGCTAGCATTTGTGCTTCAGGTGTAGCATTATAAAAAGAGATTATAATTTACCAAGTTTTATACACCTGTTTCTGCAGCAGGCGTTTGTTAACCTAGATTTAATATAATGTAATGTGAAAACTAATTATTAAACAAAATATTACTTAATGAAGTGAATGTTTATCACTTACGTTGTATTTCTGAGTGTCGACATGTTTGTGTGACATCATGCCCCTGCATTTCGGTGAAATCTGTGTTGAGAATTTCTGCAAAAGCCTACAATTTGTAATTCTGACTTCAAGATGCATTCTATTGCACTTTTCTTATTAGGAAGTTGGAAAATATGACTTGCCGAGTTGAATTGAAAGCAGCACTACTTTTCAAAACTTGATCCGACACTGATTGCTCAAGTAGCCTAATTTACAGTTATTGCTATAACAATGCAAAAAGCATTCACCAATTTACTTGAAGTGAAAATCTGTACTTTCCTGTTGAATTAATCCATTGCACAATCATGCAGAACATCTCGTGTTTTTAAATACATAAGCATCTCTTTCTCAATGGCAATACCAGCAGGGATGACAGTCAACTCGATAGCAAGAGCTCGTGCTCTTCGCATTCAAATTACGTACATCACTTAAAGCGTGATTGTGTCACTCAACACCAGCTAGAATGCCTTGAACGGGACATATCCTAAAGACCACTCCCACCAAGAACAAATAAATCAATTTGATTGGCTGATGAATCTGACATTCTGACTTTAGTTGCGCATTCAATTGCACTGTTGAGGGATTCTGAAGAAGTTCTAAAGACCCGAGGGGATGGAGCTCAAACTCACACACTGATTTGGGAATGCGATTTGTCACACTTTGCTTGTAAGTATTAAGGAATACATTCTGACTGGATAAACTTTTAGTTTTTCTTTATTTGTTTGTAGATGTATTAAGAGTGGAAAGTGATTAAAAATACATAGTCAAAAAGGTGATTGAGAATGAAAGGATGAAAAATATGTATTTATTTGGCATGTTAGGCCAGCAGTCAAAGAAGGCTTTGCTGGCACTGAGAATTTGCCACTGATATATATATGTATATATACTGTATATTAGTTTCAATATTGTTTGATGTTGTGGAAATGATGCCACAACTGTGGGACAGCCGAAATGTCTTTCAAATTATATCATTTTCCCACAATAAATATTGAAATGGTTAATGTTTTTTCACTCTTTGTTTAATTTTAAACATTGTAATAATGTGTATTTTTATAATGGATTTCCATTGTTAAATATTGAAAGTCTAGGTCTGGGACCTAGACTTTCCCTACAATATATACAAAAAAGACATTTGAAAAGAACCTAAAATACATTATGAAGGCCTGGTAAAAACTTTTCCATTCAGTGTAAATGAGACACTCGCGTAACAAAAAGAAAAAAAGAATCTGTTAATTTTTATGAAAATCGGACCATTGCATGTCCCAGGGGTTGATGTTGAAGAAATAATTTTTTATATTTATATATATATATATATATATATATATATATATATATATATATATATATATATATATATATATAGTAGACTTTCTGAATTCTGAATATCCAATGCACAATTAACATTTCCATTTCCAGTATTGCACTTTGTCCCAGAAGTGCAGACATTTTGAAAAGACCTTAAGACAGGAGTAGGCTGTCTAAACACCTAATGAATTCCTCATCGTTCAGCATTATTGAATTGAATTAAAAGAATGCTGACCAAAACCCGACTATCCATTGATGGACCGAGAGTGTTGACCTTGAAGGCAGATATGGGGAAAACACGGAGGATCGATTGTCGCCAACCATGGTAACAGTCTTGATGACAACAAGATCAGTCGAACACAAGGACTGATCACTCTGCATGGATCTCCAGGGATAGAGGGTGTCATGAAACAGCTGAAGTTAATGTTTCCCTCATCTACCAGACCTTTGTGAATTGGATAATGAGCACACTTGAGGCACTTCTTTCCTTTTCTCCTCAGACATTTTGAAGTTTCTTTATAAACTTTAAAAGTTTAAGCTGTTAACCTTTCAGGTAAGCTCAAATCTTTTAGAGATAAGGTTAAAAAGTGTTCTACCTCCAGAAAATAGGTCAGAAGTTTGAATGAGTGCAAGCAGATGGTGAGGCAATGGGAACCCTTGAAAAGAATAATAATAATAGTAATAATTTTGCTAATATATTTAGGCTCTTTTTCTTCTTTTTCCTTTTACTGCAAGTCAGTGTAAAAAAGACAGCAAGCCTTTCCTCCATGTTGTTTGTTGACATAAACACTCGTGTAGCTGTTGCTGCCTTCAAGTACACTTGGATAGCTCCTATGTCGAAAACAAAATACGGAAGAAGCAAACTACAGCAAATATACAAAGAATGATGGCAAAACCTCTTTTTATTATGTTCACCTGGATAAGTGTCAGTGAATAGACCTGCAGCTCTTTTACACAACATATGATTTAATGCATGCTATTAAACAAATAATTAATTAATTTCTATAAAATATGTTGATCTGTGTCACAACTCAGCATCTCAGGAATCATCTTGAAAGCAAAAATTTACTGATTTGACTTTTGTCATTCATGGCTCAGAACTCGGAATTATGATATTTCTGAGTCCAAAAGTATAAGTATACTTTGGTTGTCCGCACAGCATGCATGAAGGAAATTTCATCAGAAGCACTTACTGTCCGCATGCAGCCCAGATTTTCTCGACACGTGGACAGTCCTCATCTGTGCGAATCATCTGCGCATGCCTCTGCCATTGACTGTACTAAAAGAGTATCGCAATGAAATCATAGTGCACTTGCGTCGAACGCGTTCGCATTCATTCACGGTCAGAACAGAATACTTTAAAAGGCAACATGGATGACCGTGCGTGATCCAAACTGAAACGTAGAAAAACTAATTACAGTAACCCAGGTCTAAAGTGTGTGAGTTTGCACAGAATTACATTTCAGGATCGTAGCTAGAGTCAGGGAGGAGAATGATCTTGTCATTAACACATCATATCTGTAATTTCTTGTGAAAGTGTGCACCATTATGTCAACAACATGCAGAAAACAAACTTGTGAGTCTTTGAATTTGGGCAAGAAAATTTCTGCCACCTACAGCAAAACCCCTTTTGTTAATTGCTGTCAACCAGGGCTGGACTGGTAATCTGGCATACCGGGCATTTTCCCGGCGGGGAGATGCACTTTGGGGCCGATCAGGGGCCGACTGGCCATCAGGAAATGTCCGCGAACTGGCCGAATGTGCCGCAATAAGCTAATATGAACCGCCTGCGCTATGAAGAACGGACCACAAAACTGTGCCAATATATGCAGAAAAGGACAGCGAACACACACAACATCACCACCAGTATATATATATTTATATATATTCTCTGAAAAACCTAAATATCTTATGCAGTGTTGTTCCCAGTCTGTCGCTCACTTCGACGTCGTGTCGAAGAAGCGACACTAGGGGTCTCTCTTGAGCGCCGAAAGATGCCTATGAGGCCAAGGAGAGTTGGCGAACAGTATTTGCATACCCCGCCCCCGGACATACGTGTATAAAGGCGAGGGAAATATGCTCGTTCATTCAGTAATTTTCTTCGGAGCCGATGGTCGTGTGTATACAGCCAGCTGCGAATATCACAACTGATCCTGCTTCTGATGCTCTGCTTTCCTCTTGGATTTACGGCACACTCCAGCGGCTTTTTCTCTTCTCTGCCGGCGTGCAGTTTGCCCCTGGGCACTTCGACAGTGCAAAGTTAAAAGAGTTTACTATAAAGAGCAATTTTCTCTGTGAAAGAGTATATTTCTCTGAAAGAGCAATACACAGTGGTGTTGAACGTCCTTTTCAGGACGCGTCTTTATAAAGATGCCATTCAACCCCTGTGTAGTTCCTGGATGTGGTAGAGTGCTCTCCGCTTCTGACGGCCACAGGCACTGTCTCGTGTGTCTGGGCGCCGAACACACTGAGGCAGCGTTTGTGGATAGTTCATGTTCTCCCTGCGAGAACATGACCATGGCAATGTTGCGGTCGTGGCTTGCTTTCAATAGAAAGCAAACCACTCCAGTCGCCCCCCCGTATCGCTCCTTCTTCCCACGGGTTTGAGGACGATTCGGTTGGTGATGGAGGCGATTTGGGGAAGGCAGCGGGTGCAGTTCCGCCGGGTATGCCCCCTCGGACCACCCGCCCCCCGACATGCTTGTTGATCTCTGTCCAGCCTCGAGGTAACGGCGACCCGCCTCCGGGCCGGTCTGCCTATCCTCTGGAGCTTGAGGTGGATGAGCTCACCGCTCCGTCGGAGAGTGCGGCATCTGACGCTGACTCCTTCAATGGGCTGCCACCTTCGGGCCAGCACGCCCAGGCTGAGGCTGACGTGCAGATGTCCGACATGCTTGCCCGGGCCGCCGTCGGGGTGGGGCTGGATTGGAACCCTCCATCCTCCCCACACCCGTCTCGGTTTGATGACTGGTTCCTGGGGTCTGGGTGCCGCTCACAGCCACACCCCTCCCCGGTCCCATTTTTCCCAGAGGTGCATGACGAGCTGACGTCTTCATGGAAAGCACTGCTCTCCATTCGTCAAAAGCCCTGCTCGTCCGCTCTCGCTACCCTCGACGGCGGGGCGGCTCACGGGTACACGGCGATTCCCCAGGTGGATAGAGCGGTTGCGCTCCATCTTTGTCCCGGTGACCCTACCACCTGGCGCGGGCACCCTGAGGCCGACAAAGTTCGCTTCCTCGACGCCCCTGTCACCCAGCTTGGCCTCTTTGGCGACACTGTCGAGGACTTTGCCCAGCAGTTCTCTGCGGTGAAAAAGCAGATGGAGGCCATCTCTCACATCCTGCCTCGCCGCAAACCCGCCACCAAGGACACTGCCCCGTCTGCTCGCCGAGGGCGTCCCCCTGCGGCCAAGAAATCTGCTCCGCCTACCCCCGGGCCCAGCTCTCAGCCCCAGCGTCGAGCTCACCGCAGGAAGCAGACGCCCCCCGTCTCTCGGACCCCCTCGAGGACCCGTAAGGCTCCCAGGCGCTCCTGAGATGGACGACCCAGCGACACAGACGTTAGCTCCGGAGGTGGTAAGACCGCTCCGTCCCCCGGTGAGGGGCCGGGAGGAGAATCTTTTGTTCTTAAACAATTTCATTTGCAGCTCCCCCTTTAGATGGGGTTGCGGTACCCACATTCTCAATAAAAGAGCTATTTCCTATGTCTCTGGGTCATCTGGCCCGCAAATGCCATTTTCACGGCACTTTGCCTCCAGATCTCAACAGTCCCGGCTTCCTGGACACGGACCACCTGTCTCCAGCCCCACGACTGTTCCCCGGACGGCCGGTTCCGATGAGTCTAGAGGACGCCTACCCTGGACCTCCTCCTCAGTCGCCAACCTGCCCCCTGCCAGGTGTGCGGAGCAAGGTAAGTGCTTTGAGTCTTTTCTCAGCACCCCGGCCATGGGTCGCCCTGTCGCCGCCCAACGCTGCCCTACCTGCTCCACCCCGCTGTGAAGCTCCACCGGGTACGTCAAAATTAACAGTCCCTTTGAGGCCCCTAGCGCAGAGGTTGGACGCGTGGCTTTCACTTCCCAACCCGTCTCGCTGGCTGACCCGGACCATCCGACTCGGTTACGCAATTCAGTTTGCCAGGCCTCCACCCCCCTTCATGGACGCCCAGTACACGGCAAACATGCCCAGTCTCTGCGCGCGGAAATCGCTACTCTTTCGCAGTACACGGCAAACATGCCCAGTCTCTGCGCACGGAAATCGCTACTCTTCTGGCCAAAGACGCGATAGAGCCTGTCCCTCCAACCGAGATGAAGAAGGGTTTCTACAGCCCTTACTTCATCGTACCCAAGAAAGGCGGCGGCTTACGGCCAATCTTGGACCTGCGAGTTCTCAACCGAGCGTTGTACAAACTCCCATTCAAAATGCTCACACAGAAGCACATCTTAACCTGCGTCCGGCATCTAGATTGGTTCGCAGTGGTAGACCTGAAGGACGCGTACTTCAACGTCTCCATCCTGCCTCGACACTGCCCCTTCCTGCGGTTTGCATTCGAGGGCCAGGCGTATCAGTACAAATTCCTCTCCTTCAGCCTGTCTCTGTCCCCTCGCGTCTTCACGAAAGTCGCAGAGGCAGCTCTTGCCCCGCTCCGAGAAGCCGGCATTAGCATACTAAATTACCTCGACGACTGGCTTATTCTGGCCCACTCGCGAGAGTTACTATGCACCCACAGAGACCAGGTGCTCCGGCACCTCAGCCGCTTGGGGCTTCAGGTCAACTGGGAAAAGAGCAAGCTTACTCCAGTCCAGAGCATCTCTTTTCTCGGTATGGAGTTAGACTCGGTCTTAATGTCAGCACAGCTCACCAGCGAGCATGCCCAGTCAGTGTTGAAGTGCGTTGACAAGCTTGGCGCCACAGCACGCATCGGGTGACAATCACCCCCACCTGCCGCCAAACATTCAAACCCTGGACAGACCTCTGTTTCTTACGGGCAGGAGTACCCCTACAGCAGGTGTCCCAACGCGTCCTGGTCACGACCGATGCGTGCCAGATTCACTGGCACACAGCTGGCCGGTGGGGCTGCGCAAGTATGCTTTCCCCCCAGTGAGCCTTCTTGCACAGGTGCTGTGCAAGGTCAGGGAGGACGAGGAGCAAGTCACTCTCATGGCTCCTTACTGGCCCACCCGGGCCTGGTTCTCTGACCTCATATTCCTCGCGACAGCCCCTCCCTGGCGAATTCCCCTGAAGAAAACTCCTTTGGAAACTCCACGACTGAGGAAAACACCTTTGGAAACTCCACATCTGGCCCCTGGACGGGACGCGGAAGATCTAGCTGGTCTACCACCTACGGTCGTAGCCACGATCAATCAAGCCAGAGTCCCTTCTACCAGGCAACTCTATGCCCTGAAATGGCGTCTGTCCGTGAATTGGTGTTCTTCCCGGGCAGAAGACCCACAGAGGTGCGCAGTTAGGTTGGTCCTCCTGTTCCTACAGGAGAGGTTGGAGGGGAGGCTGTCCCCTTCCACCTTGAAGGTGTATGTTGCCGCTATTGCAGCTCACCACGACCCAGTAGACGGCAAGTCTCTGGGCAAACACGACTTAATCGTCAGGTTCCTAAGAGGTGCCCGGAGGTTGAACCCCCCCGGCCAAACCTGTTCCCCTCCTGGGATCTCTCGGTGGTCCTCACCGGTCTTCAGAGATCCCCTTTCGAGCCGCTAGAATCAGCTGGACTCAGGACCCTCTACCTTAAGACGGCCCTGCTGATTGCACTCACCTCCATCAAGAGGGTCGGGGACCTGCAAGCGTTCTCTACTAACGACACTTGCTTGGAGTTCGGTCCGGCAGACACTCATGTGATCCTAAGACCTCGACTGGCCATGTGCCCAAGGTTCCTACCACGCCCTTCAGAGATCAGGTAGTGAACCTACAAGCGCTGCCCCGGGAGGAGGCAGACCCAGCCCTCTCATTACTGTGTCCGGTACATGCTTTGCGTACCTACCTGGAACGCACCCAGAGCTTCAGGTGCTCTGAGCAGCTCTCTGTCTGCTTCGGGGGACAGCAGAAAGGGAACGCTGTCTCCAAACAGAGACTGTCCCACTGGGTCGTGGTCGCCATTCAGTTGGCCTATCACACCCAGGCCGTGCCCCCCCCCCCCCACAGGTCCGAGCCCACTCCACTAGGAATGTGGCGTCCTCATGGGCACTGGCTAGGGGCATCTCCCTAGCAGACATTTGCAGAGCTGCGGGTTGGGCAACACCTAATACCTTTGCGAGATTTTACAATCTCAGGGTTGAGTCAGTCTCGTCCCGTGTTTTCTCAGGTCCGAGCTCGTAGAACTCGGTACACGTCCACGGTCTGACCGGGTGAATCGCTTGCGTCCAGCGCCCTTTCCCTCTGTCGAGGTAGAACAGTCCGCCTTCTTCCCAGGAGACCCCTTTTAGGCTCCTGGTCGAATCCTCCCTAGCCTTTTTGGGTCCGTAACAGTTCAGCGAAGGAACTTGCCGACCCAGTCCACTATGGGTACCCCAGGCTACCCCTACTGGAATAGGTGCTCCACAGTTTAGGCTCTTGCTCTATGCCGAGAAACCTTGTTCCCCCCTAGGGTAATCAAAAGGATTCTGACGACTTTTTTTGGGGTACTGGGGAAGAGTAAGCTGTAGGGCTCACGGTTTAGTAGCCGGTTTGGTTATTAGCAATAATTAATATTTATCATAGATAACTATCAATTATTAAAATCAACAGAACATTGATTAGAATCAATGTTAGCTTTTTAATCCTTTAAATCAACAATCATCAAATCTAATAGAATATTAATTATTATCCAAGATAATAACTAATTATTAAAATTAATTAAACATTGATTAGACTTAACACTAGCTTATTGGTCCTTCAAATTAAACAATCATCAAAGATAATTGTCAATTATCAAAATCAAAAGAATATTAATTAGGATTAATGTCGACGGGGCACCACCCTGGAATCAGGGACTAATAACCAGACAGTATAACAGTCTCAATATTAGATTGTTCTCTTAGGAAAATTGATGTCCGTAGATCATCAAGATTAAAAAACAGAACAACGAAGGGTTGAATTTGAGCACTGGCATCCCCTGCCAGCCTTTGACACATGTGTATGCAAAACAAACCAAAACACTTCTCTTTCAATTATAACGAACTTTATTGAAAATATAATATCAATTAATAATCAGTACAATGCAGTCAATAAACTTCCGACATTCAAACTGCAATCTAAACAGTGACAGTAACACCTGAGAGGACGGTGTGTGTGTGTGGATGTGTGTGAGAGAGGAGTGACGCACACAAAATGGTGGACGTGACTCTTGTGGAGAGTACGTCACGTGAGATTTCCGGCCCGAGAGTATGGCCGCGAATGTGGGTGGAGAGAAGCCGGTTAATGGCGTCTGTCCGTTTCCAGCGTGTCTCCGCTTGCCCGATAGCCTGGGGACAAAGCTGAGCTTTATCACAAAGTTATCTACTAGCAAATGGTTGTGAGGGGTCGCGCGCGTGTGTGTGGTTAGTACGAGAGAGAGAATAAAGTGGCGGCGTTGAGGCCGGTTTCACGATCGTGGGAGAGAAGGCAACTGTTAGTTTATCACTCAGAGACGCGGTGAACGGCTCATAACCCGTCCCGCGACCTCTGGTCCTTTAATGGATAAACACAGTATGCCGGTCTCATCCGCGATGGCGTAAACACACAACAGTCCAACGTGGTTGGATTACAACACAGCAAACTCAAATTTATGATAACAGTATGTTGCATTAATACCTTGAGTATTATTAGCAGCAATGAGCGGACTCTGCAGTCCGTAAACTGTACAAAACAATAAACTTGATCCACAAGAATAACACACCTAAATATTCTATCTCTGCCCAGACGTTAACCTCTTACTTGGATCGCGTGGGGACGCATGTAGAACGTGTGTTCATCCGTCGTTCGACTCCGACTCGGTTCCTCGAGGCTCGGGTGATAACGGGAGGCCGTTTCCTCGCTCTGCTGGCGGGCGGTACGGCTGCTGATTCTCGGCGGGCTGGCGGAGAAATCAGCGATGTCAACTTGATTGAAGAGGGGAGGGAATTCTTCTTTCTTCACTTCTGCAGGCAAACGGATGAAGATTGCTCAGCGGATTGCTCGGCGCTTTCCTTCGGATCCATTAAAGTGTTCAGTTGAACACAATGTTCTCAACTCGTCCAGCGAGATGGAGATTGTATTGCCGCAGTTTCAAGTTGCACGTTACTTCCTTGTGCAACGAGGCAACACCACATCTATTCACGGCAGGCAAAGTCACTGGAAGCGCCGAAGGAATCGATTTCCGATGCATTTCTACCCCTGATGACATCATAGTTGAGGTGCGTTCTGTTGAGTGCCTCATCCAATAGGAGTTGAGAGTTCGATCCTTTGGAATTTCACACAGTTGTAAAGTGAGCAAGGCTTCTTGGGATTTGCAGTTGTTTTTGTGCTCCCTTTGTTTGATTTTGGTGCGGTTTTTATCAGCAAGATTTATGACTTTGTTTTTGTGGGCCTCAGTCAGGCTTTACAACTGTGTCAGGCCTGCCTTTGTCTTGTATCTGAATACATGAGGCCCTACAACGCGCAGCCTGAACACAGTTGGTTGCTTGTGCACATTGGATACCTGCCCGCTTCTGTGTCAGCAGTACACGTACACGGCTCAGCGCATGGCCTGGAACACTCCCGGCTCCTCAGAAAAATCCTGAATGAACGAGCGTATTTCCCTCGCCTTTATACCCGTATGTCCGGGGGCGGGGTATGCAAATACTGTTCGCCAACTCTCATTGGCCTTTTTTCATAGATCAGAGGCATCTTTTGGCGCTCAAGAGAGACCCCTAGTGTCTCTTCTTTGACACATAGTCTCGTTCCCTCCATCAGGGAGAACGAGACGTTTCTAAAACAACATTAATCAAATGTAAGGATTTTTTTAGATATTTTTACTGGAAAACAAGACAATTTTTTTTAACAAGAATATGATTTTTGCCCTAATATCGAAAGTCTTACTAGAAAAAAAATACATTATGATCTAACATATGATCGTGTCTGGTAACATGTGCATGTAAAATGGCTATAAATAGCATTTTAGCTTAGCATAAAGCTGACAGTTTACACAAGGTTTATTTCTATTTCTTTATTTCGCATCATTTATATGTATAAATGTTTTCCATCTGAAAGGACTAAATATTAAAATAAAGAAATCACAATAATATGCAAAGTAATCTATTCAGATATCAAAATAATGTTTTAATGTAACTCTATTCTAATTACCAATTATTTAAATTGTATAACAATAATGATTGATTTGATTATTGTGGGGTTACCATCCCCCATCCCACCTGGAATCTACACACCTGACTACATTCTCCCCTGCTAAAAGTCGTTGAATATATATATATATATATATATATATATATATATATATATATATATATATATATATATATATATATAATTAATATGAACACTGTATATTAAGGGTGTGCCCAAGGTGTGAATAATGACATCAAAGTGAATAATGGATTCATCTGAATAATATAAAAAATACTTGTCTGACAATGAATTTATGAAACTGTAAAGCCAATATTTCTAAAGTGTAAACGTTACAAATGAAAATGTTCTCGGTGTGATTTCTGATCGGATGGGCGGAGTCTCGACTTCTTTTACGATCTTTGTTAATTATTTGCGTCTGGAGCTGATGTGGAGTGTAACAAGATACGAACTCATATACACTTTCCATTTCTTGAAATGTCTTTGTTAATGTAGCACATGATTTTCATGTGATTCTCATGTATTTATTTAAAGCCTAATCCGGACTCATACTTCTTGTATGTATATATGTTAAATTCCTGACATGAAGTGATGATTTCACGTCGGAGCTCGTCTTTCTGTCTCTTAAAGTTGACCACATTTATATCCACATCAGAGATTTATTAACTGGTTTAGACTTTATTCCGAAATAAAGTAAAAATGCTCCATAGAGTTTTAAATGCTCAATATAGTATTAATCTATTAGGAACATTTACGCATGTAAAACAAAACTGAAACTCTAACTAAATCTTCTTCTTTAAACTGTGCTAAATCTGAAAAAAGTAAGGGTTCTTGATCTCTGGTAAGGCACTACATAAATGTAACATTATTATTATTATTATTTAACTAAATAATGGTGTCCTTTTGTACAAATTCCTGATAGATTTACGGGACTTTCACCTGTTTGTAGGCTAAATTGATTTTATTTTAATTGATGTTATTATTTGAATTTGTATTTTTTATTCATTTCAAAATGTGTGCTTGACATTTCACATTTTGCTTGACACCTCCTGCCTTCAGAATAATGTTTTTATATATGCAGAGACAAACAAAAATATTGTTTCATGCCGATATTAATATCAGAAAACAGGAGAAACCACAGATTACAACATATTCCACAGTTAATGTAGCCTACAAATTCATGCTTTATCTGGTAAGAAAAATAGAGATAAATATAGTCACAGCTTTGGTGAGTTTGCTGATTTCTTTTTGTTTTGTTATTCTCTCTCTCTCATGTCTCGCAGGCAATGCTGGCATGCAGTATCAGTGTTTCCATGGTAACTTTGATTGTTCCCTGGGAAATGCTGATCATGCTGCTGATTAGTGCACTAGCAACACCTGTTCTACTCTAATTCACTCCCTTCTTAATCCCTGTGTCCTCACTGTCTTTGCTAGATTACTGTGTGATGTCAAGCAATTAACCTTGTTCTCTTTGTTTAGCTAGTGCTGTCTAATGTATCTGTTTGTTTACCTGCATGTCAGGACTGTGTTTACCTTCCAGCTTGCTGTATACATGCTCACCTCGTCCACGAATCGCAAGTGGAGGTCTTATTGTCTCTGCCTGCGTGTCGAGAATACGACTGCCTCCTAATTGTCTGAGCTTTGTTCTCTGCAACTTACTACGCTTCAACATACACTTCCTACGGATCTGCTCCTTACTTCCACAACATATACACCCATCTACGAACACACTCTTTCTATCTGCCCTCTGCACGGCCACAGCGTGCATGGACTCGAACTTTGTGTGTGTGTGTGTGTGTGTGTGTGTGTATTATACACACACTAGCAGCCAAAGGTTTGGAGTAATGTACAGGTTTTGCTGTTTCAGAAGGAAATTGGCACTTTAATTCACCAAAGTGGCATTCAACTGATCACAAAATATAGTCAGGTCATTACTGATGAAAAAAACAGCACCATCACTATTTGATAAAAGTCTAGACAGGCCCCATTTCCAGCAGTCATCACTCAGACACCTTATCCTTGAGTAATCGTCCTAATTTGATCATTTGGTACTAGAAAATCACTTGCCATTATATAAAGCACAGTTGAACACTATTTGATTTGTTAAATGAAGCTTAACATTGTCTTTGTGTTTGTTTTTGAGTTGCCACAGTATGCAATAGACTGGCATGTCTCAAGGTCTATATTACGTCAAAAATGGCACAAAAAAACAGCTTTCTCTAGAAACTCGTCAATCATTGTATTGAGGAATGAAGGCTATACAATGCTTAAAACTATCAAAAAACTGAAGATCATACAAAGGTGTACACTACAGTCTTCAAAGACAAAGCACAACTGGCTCTAACAAGTACAGAAAGAGATGTGGAAGGCCAGATGTACAACTAAACAAGAGGATAAGTACATCAGAGTCTCTAGTTTGAGAAATAGACACCTCAGCTGACAGCTTCATTGAATTCTACCCGCTCAACACCAGTTTCCTGTACAACAGTAAAGAGAAGACTCAGGGGTGCAGGCCTTATGAAAGAAAAGACACTTTTGAAACAGAAAAACAAATATCAAAGTTTGGGAAAAGAAACAGACATTGGACAACAGATAATTGGAAAATAGTCTTATGGGTCTTGACCCCATTGAGCATTTGTGGGATCAGCTAGACTGTAAGGTGCGTAAAAGTGCGTGACAAGACAAGTGCTACAGGAAGTGTGGGGTGAAATGTCACCTGAGAATCTGGACAAATGACAGCTAGAATGCCAAGGATCTGCAAAGCAGTCATTCCTGAACATGGAGGATTTTTGTTTTTATAAGAAATCTTTGAAGTAGTTTAAGAAGTTCTGAACATTTTGTTCAAATTGTAATAGTATTTTTTCACATTATTAATGTCCTGACTATACATTGTGATCAGTGTACCAATTTCTTTACATAAGAGAAACATATGTACATTATTCCAAACTTTTTGGCTGCAATAGCTCTGTAAAAAATGTATAGACCACTGCAAATTATAATTTTCTCTGGATTTACAATTTATAGCTATGTGTTTGAGTAAAATGAACATTTTTGTTTTATTCATTAAAGTACTGACACAATTTCTCCCAAATTACAAATGAAAAAAAGATCATTTAGAGCATTTATTTTCTGAAAATGACAACTGGTGAAGAAAAGAAGAAAATAAAAAGTTTCAGTGCTTTCAGATCTTGAATCTGCTAAACTCAAATTAAGAATTTCTCAGATCTTTTGGTCCAAAATGAATGGGTGCCAAAATTTTGAAGCTCCAAAAATCACACAAGTCATTGTAAAAATAATCCATAAGACTCCATTTGTTAAATCAATGTCTACAGAAGAGATATGATTATTTTTTTTAACAATCATAATTTGTGTGCAGCAGAAGAATGTCTCGGTTACTGTCGTAACCTCCATTCCTTGATAGAGGGAACGAGACATTGTGTCAATGTAGTGACACGCCTGATCTTTGAGAAAAGGCCAATGAGAATTGGCGAGAGGAATTTGCATGCCATTCCCCTGGACATATGGGTATAAAAGGAGCTGGAATGCAAGCACTCATTCAGGTTTCGTATTGAGGAGAATAGACAAGGTCCCGGCCATTTCAGCAGGTAGTTCAGTGTTGTGGCAGGATGGGCACCAGGGAATGGAGGTTACATCAGTAAATGAGACATTCCCCTTCTGTCACTCACTCGATGTTGTGTTGATGTAGTGACACTAGTGGTCCCTATTCAAAATGTGTCCAGCACACCAGGCCTTCATGTAACCTCCCCCAATGCTCTTACAGGCGTCAAACGGTCCCCTGCACCTTGGGGACAAGTAGAAAAAATAAGGACCGGCTGCTGCCTCTTCTCTTTTTTCTCCCCAAAAGGAAGGAAATCATTCAGCTGGGGGCCATATAAGGTGGGTTCAGCTGGGAGACACCGTGGAGACGATAAACTTCGATAAACTCTATACCCCCTAAAATATATAGTGTAAAAAGATCACATGGTCATACATGGCATCTCATGTGGAGAAGTCCTGTGGTAGGTCCTACCCGGGAGGGGAGGAGTTCTACAAAAATGGTAGGAGGAAAATTGTCCTTGTGATCCATGAAGACCATCACATCAGGGATGGAATTGTGCCACAGCTGGGCGCGCAGGGGCGGGAGGCCCACCTCCGGGTGCCGAACCTGCTGAAAGGTGCCCAGCAGTCGTGATAATGCCGGCCATGGACACCAACTGTATGGCCCTGGAAGTGAGGAAACTGCTCTTTTCTTGAGAATGTGGGTACTGCAGCCCTTTGGGCGTATGGTGAAATGAAAAGAAAGGGTGCGAGGTCTTGAGCCACACCGGGGCAAGATGTGTTTGATAGCCTCTGTCTGCTTCCTCACCGTCGAAAATTGGCATGGGTAAAGTCTCCGATGGTGTTGCCGAATAGGCCAACCTGGCAGATGAGGGCATCAAGGAATCAAACCTTGTCAGCCTCTCTTGTCTCGACCAGGTTGAGCCAAAGGTGGCACTACTTGACCACCAAGAGAGACCGCGCCATGATCTTCTTCACCCGGTGGTTGAGATCGGTCACCGAGCGCAGTTCCTGCATCAATCCCGAGTCAGGAAAACCCTTGTGTAGTTCTTTAAGTGCCTTGGCTTGGTGCACCTGCAGGAGAGCCATGGCATGCAGGGTGGAGGCAGCCTGTCCAGCAGCACCGCAGGCCTTAGCCTGGTGGCTAAGTGCACCGCGACCATCTTATCCACCTGAGGAATCTTCAAGTAACCCCTGCCCACCCCATTGTCAAGTATAGTGAGAGCAGAGGAGCCCGCAAACTGGGTTTGGACAGTTAAAGGTGCCCGCCATGATCGTGTAAGCTCCTCTTGCAAGTAAAGGAAAGGAACGGGGGCGGAGCGCGGCCGTGAGTGGCGCTCAGGCCCCAGGAACCTCTGGTCAAGCTGCGAGGGTTCGGGGAGGAGTGGAGGATTCTCGCAGCCGCCCGAGCAAGCATGGCTTCACGAGCCCAAACGTGACAGTGAACTTGCCCTGAGATGGGCCAGCGGTCTCATCTCAGAACTCGACCAGGGCATATGAGGTGCTGGGGAATGGGAGGTCCGTGGGGGATTTCCCGACAGAGAAGCTCCCATTGAGGTCTCCAAATCACCCCCAGTGTTAACCAACTCTGCCTCATACCCGTAGGTAGAAGGACTGAGACGGGGAGCCGCATTATTGGCTTTCCCTCTGACGTAAGAAAGCCGTGACCGCAACATAGCCATGGTCAAGTTCTCACAATGAGTACATGAACCATCGACAAATGATGTCTCCACGTGGGTAGCACCCAGACATGTGAGACAGCGATCATGGCCATCTAAAGCGGAGAGATAGTGACCGCAACCAGGAATAATGCACAAACGAAAAGGCATCTTGAAAAGACGCTTTTATAGGTGCCACTCTTTTAGAAGGAAAGAGATTCTTTTTAAATGAAGAAAATATGCTCTTTGTTGCTGAAACGCCCAGGGGGCATTATCTGCACAACGCCGGTGCAAGAGGGGGAGAGCTGCTGTAATGTGCCGTAAAATCCAACAGCTTCACAGAGTCTCAGAGGTGAATGGAACAGCAGAGAAATTCATCTCACTGTACACAACCACTTGGCTCCGTAGAAGAAATCTGAATGAATGCTTGCATTCCAGCTCCTTTTATACCCATATGTCCGGGGGCGTGGCATGCAAATTCCACTTGCCAATTCTCATTGACCTTTTCTCAAAGATCAGAGGTGTGGGGGCTCCCAAGGGTGGCCTCTTGTGTCACTACATCAACAAAACTTCGAGTGAGTGACAGAAGGGTAATATCTCGGTTACTGATGTAACCTCAGTTCCCTGATGGAGGGAATGAGATGTTGTGTCCCTCCTGCCAAAACACTGAACTACCCGCTCAAATGGCCAGGACCTTATCTCGGCTCCTCAGTACGAAACCTGAATGAGTGCTGAATGAGCTCCTTTTATACACCTAGTGTCACTATATCGGTACAACGTCGAGTGAGTGACAGAAGGGTAAAGAAAGTCATACACATTTGGGATGGCATGAGGGTGAGTAAATGATAAGAGAATTTAAATTTTTGGGTGAACTATCCTTTTAACTTCAAACTCTCATATGAATAACCACTCAGTAACTTTTCGGGAATTGAACTTTACTGGAAGTAGCATAAGTTTTGCACTTTAGATAAAAAAAATAGAATAAAAAAAAAAACGTCTCCACTGAATCATTCTTAGGCAGTGCTGCTTCTGAAACGCACTGTTCGCAACACTGTCAGAGAGTATTTAAGATTGTGTTCCATCTGCATCGGCTGAAAATTGCACGTAGGGGAACCGTTAACAGAACCGAATGTTGTGAAGATCATGCGATTCTGGTATTTATTATAGAATGGAACTGGTTCTGAACATCAGCCGGTTCTTGGTTCCCAGCCCTAGCGGTTACTATCTGTTATTGTATTTAATAGACTTGTATTGACATAATAAAAAAATTCACATGGCCTGGTATTGGAAAACATCCCTATGTGAACGATTGTACAGATAAGTAAGTTTGCACCAGCTTGGCAACTCTGCACTTCAGTATGTTCATGTTGACTGATCTCGAATGAGTAAAGAAATTAATTTGAAAAAAAAAATGAAAAAAAATAAAGGTTGGCATCAATGTAGGTGAAAGCTCTAAGTCACAGCCACCGATGACATGGACTAATGGTAGTAAGAAAATGTTTAACATCTTCTGAAACATTCACTGAAACTTTGTGCTGGCAAACTACTTCAAACCACCACTATAAACAAAAAAAAATAATTTATTTTTGGTCAGAAGGTTTTAGCATCACGTAACGCCATGATGGTATGTTTGTGTAGCTGCCAATAGTAGCAGATAATAGCTTATTATGGAATTAATGTACAGGTTAAATCTGTTATTTTTAGCACAATTGTGTGTAATTACTGAATATTTATCAATATATAATGTGATATCTTACAATATATAATGTTTACTATCAGCAAATTGTATCAGTTTTTTTGTCCTGTTAAAATATTAATTTCTCTCTGGAATTGTTTGTGATTGTGTTATTTTTGTTGCTAACATTATTTATAATAGAATCTCTACACCCTCACATCCCATCACAAGATTATATTTCAATTCTCTAATGCTATCTAAATTATTAGCTCAGGATATCCTTTGGAGACATGCTGAAATGCTGGGTAGGTCATTTCCAATATACACTAATCTTTTAAGACTTTTTCATAACTCTTGTTTTTTCACATGCCTGGTGGCTCAGAAGCTGCATTCTCCTGCCTCCAGGAACCTCCAAATGCCAGCTCTGTCTCTACTGCTGTGTCCATCGATCAAAGAAAGTGCTGCCCAGGCTTCAAACCCACTGAATATTGCACATTTCTGCAAAGTCAAAGTGAGTGGCCCTCACCTCACTGAAGGTTATAAGCACCATGATGCTGAGCTGGCAAAGGCTGAACGGTGCAGGAGATGATGATGAAGATGAAGGTAGCACAGGATTCTGCCACAACATGGAAGAATGAAGCAATTCTTGCTGTCTACTGCCTACGTAGGTACCATTTCAGTTAGGGTGCTGCTTTAAAATGTAGCTGTCTACTGCCTATGTAGACAGCTACATCCTAAAGCAGCACCCTAACTGAAATGGTACCTAATAAGTGACTGATTTCAAACATTCTACACAGACAGAAACTTTGCATGTCACACTAATAGAAATAGCAGTACTCCCTTATAAAAATGTAGAGTTCACTGCAAGTTCACCACTACCGGTGAAGAGCTGCAAACTACTGAAGCAGCATGCTGATACTGAACATTATATATTGTAAGACATCACATTATATATTGTATATTGTAAATATATTGTATAATTACATGTTTTATCTGTGTATTATATCATTCTCACGATGTTACAGAGAATGATGGAAAATGTAGTTTTATCCCACAAACATTCATGTATAAAGCAGTTTTATGGCAAGCTTATGCACTGATGTCCTAATGTGTGCAAAATGAGTTCTGTACTATTTACAATTGCTTATTATAACTTACTATGAACATCAGTTAGATTCCACAAAGATTCTTTAAAAGACACACGCCAACTCGACTTTATGGAGGTGGATATGCGTGCTAAACTTGTAAATGGGATCATTCCAACATCTTCTCTTAACTATATTATACTTCTTTTCAGGTAACTGGGCAACAAAATGCACAAAACACACTTCCCGGTTTGAGCATAAACACTGATAAACAGAACACTAATGAGTTGTACGTATTGAAAGCAGTTCTTTTCACTTTATTAATAGTTTGTCATGAGTTCAGTTCGGCTGAGCACATGGTTAGCATGTGTGCTCCACGATTAGCATGACAGCCCGCTATATGCAACAAATGGTCAAAATAGCTATGTAATTCGAATCTATATAAGTTGATCATGTTGTTTCAGAGTTATGAATTATCTTCGACTTTGATATTTGGTGTAAGTCGATGAGTGTAATATTGTGGTGGTAACCTCATTTAATTCCCTGTCTTCTCTCTTCTGCTCTGTCAAAAATTTCAAAGCATTGCTCATTTCACAATTGTGTTGGAATGACACTTTGAAGGAAGCTGCATTATCTTTTGATCATTTAAATGAGGTTACCACCACAATAGTAATTTACTCATAGTAAATTATTTCATACAGTGGTTGGGACAAAATAGACCACTGCAAAAAAATGGTCAAGATGTGTACTACCCTTCCCCCGGTAAATGGTCCCTAATGGTAGTATGCTATCCAGAACTGTAGAAACTTTGGAGTCACATGTGTACAGATATGAGACTTCTTTATGAAACCTGCTCATAAGTTGATTTCTGCCTTAACACAGACTGTCTTACAGATCTTATTTTGCTTTGGGCAGTTCAGAAAGTGTCCAGGCTTGTGTTAATAACAGACCCATCTGAATTGTGTACAACAATCGGCTGCCTTTATTGAAGGTTATTGTTGAGTTTGAATTTAGCAGCATCTGGTGAGTAGGAGGATAAATGTGTGCAATAGATCAAGGCCTGCAGGAGAACAATGCCTTGTCAATCAAAAGATAATGCAGCTTCCTTCAAAGTGTCATTCCAACACAATTGTGAAATGAGCAATGCTTTGAAATTTTTGACAGAGCAGAAGAGAGAAGACAGGGAATTATTGAGAATTATTGAAGCGGGTTGAAATCCATTCTTGACGTAGGCTGGATCAGAACCTGCATAACCCAAACAAGTACCTCAGCTAAACATGCCTGAAGCAAATGCACCAAGCGCAAGGCTGCAGCTTCATTAAGCACTTAAATTAAATAGGACATCTACGTCAATAACGATCTCATCACAGTCGTGCTGTTTGTCTAAATATCAGCACGATGCTGATATGCAGAGCAACAGTGCTCGCTTGAGTGATATTGCTTAGTTACAATTTCATGCATTATATGTACAGTGTTCAAGTAAACTTTTGACACATTTCAGACTAAAAATACTCAAAAAACCACATTCACTCTCACTCTCTGCACATACAGATGACTTGAATAAAAATCAGTGTGTGCACCTGGTATGGAGCTCAGACCGGTGATATACAGGAGAAAAGGTTGTGCCATAAGGGATTTCGGCTTTATTCCTCTCAAACAGAGGTGTGCTGACAGAAAATAAATCATTCCCTGAAGCTCAGCACCTCTACAGGAGAAAAGGTCTGCTCTTGAAATTCAGAATATTCTGTTTGCCAGTCTCAGATGAAACCAGACAGTCAGGTGGATGTGAAGGGTGCTCGCAGCTGTTTAGCACAGCTGTACATACTCTGTGCAACACAAACAAGAAATAGAAATACACTTCTCAGATTTATAATAATAATAATTAGAATTCTTCCACTAAGATTTGACACTAGGTCATCTGGGTATTTTATGGGTACAGGAAATGTGCATACTTTGCACTGCATAAAGTTCACATTTTGAAGCAATGTTAAAGTAATATTCCGGGTTCAATACAAGTTAAGCTCAATCGACAGCATTTGTGGCATAAAGTTTATTACCACTAAAATTAATTTTAGTCCCTCCTTTTCTCTAAAAAAAATTGTATATGCAAAAATTACAGTGAGGTACTTACAATGGAAGTGAATGTGGCCAATTGTAGGAGGGTTTAAAAGCACACATGTGAATCTTAACATTTTATAAAAGCACTTACATTAATTCTTCTGGTAAAACTTGTGTATTATTAGATCTGTAAAGTTGTTTAAATCTTAATTTTTACTGTTATTTTAGAGTTTTAGGATTTACATTTACATTTATTCATTTCGCAGACACTTTTATCCAAAGGGACTTACAAAAGAGAAAGGTTTTTTTTAAATTTCATCATTACAACTCTTATTGAAATAAATTAGTACTTTTCTTCACCAAAGTGGCATTCAACTGATCACAATGTATATTCAGAACTTCTTAAATTACTTCAAAGTGTTCATAAAAAAAATCCTCCATGTGCAGCAACGACAGCTTTCCAGATCCTTGTCATTCTAGCTGTCAGCTTGTCAAGATACTCAGGTGACATTTCACCCCAAAGTTCCTGTAGCACTTGCCATATATGTGACTGTCTTGTCGGGCACTTCTCACACACCTTACAGTCTAGCTGATCCTACAAAAGATCAATGGGATTAAGATCCGTAACACTCTTTTCCAATTATCTGTTGTCCAATGTCTGTGTTTCTTTTCACACTCTAATATTTTTTGTTCTGTTTTCTGTTTTAAAAATGGCTTTTTCTTTGTAGTTCTTCCCATAAGACCTGCACCCCTGAGTCTTCTCTTTACTGTAGTACATGAAACTGGTGTTGAGCGGGTAGAATTCAATGAAGCTGTCAGCTGAGGACATGTGAGGCATCTATTTCTCAAACTAGAGTCTCTGATGTACTTATCCTCTTGTTCAGTTGTACATCTGGTCTGTCACATCTCTTTCTGTCCTTGTTAGAGCCAGTTGTCCTTTGTCTTTGAAGACTGTAGTGTACACCTTTGTATGAAATCTTCAGTTTTTTGGCAGTTTTAAGCATTGTATAGCCTTCATTCCTCAAAACAATGGTTGACTGACGAGTTTGTAGAGAAAGACATTTCTTTTTTGCCATTTATGTCCTAATATTGACCTTAAGACATGCCAGTCTATTGCACGCTGTGGCAACTAAAAAACAAACACAAAGACAATATTAAGCTTCATTTAATGAACCAAAAAGCTTTCAGCTGTGTTTGATATAATGAAAAGTGATTTTCTAATACCATATGATCAATTTAGCATGATTACTCAAGGATAAGGTGTTGGAGTGATGGCTGCTGGAAATGGGGCCTGTCTAGTTTTGATCAAAAATTACTTTTTTCAAATAGTGATGGTGCTGTTTTTTACATCAGTAATGTCCTGACTATACATTGTGATCAGTTGAATCTCACTTTGGTGAATTAAAGAACCAATTTCCTTCCAAAACAGCAAAATCTGTACATTATTCCAAACTTTTGCTGCCAGTGTATATTGTTAATGGCTTGTGGCTAAACTTTTGAAACAGTGAGTATTTTAACATAAAAAATATTAAATAAAAAAAATATACTGTAAAGTGCTTCAATGTAACCCTCCTTTACTTAATTTTTAAGTAAAGGAGGGACATGTGGAAATTTTTTTTGGTAATTAATATTATGCCACAAATGCTGTCAATCGAGCTTAAATTGTATTGAATCCGGAACATTCCTTTAAGAGTAGTTTGGTAGAATGTTATTCTGAACATAGCAATGGACTATGCAGATTATTGTAATATTAATACATTTCAATGTTTGATTTTCAAGACATGTTGTTTCCTTTAGTACAATGAACATTTGTTTATAGTGTATTGGGTCACAATTTAAAGACCACTGTAAAATATGGGTCCTGAAGCAAAAGCCGCTGAGAACCACCGGTTTAGCCACTAGATCAAAATTGTTTCCTGTTTTCACTGGGAACATGTTACAATCTGTGCCAGAAAAGATGGCAGGCCCCGCGAGTCATTCAAAGAGGATTTATACCAGCTCAGAAAAAAGAAGCAAGTTATGTCAGTGTCAAGAGACACACAACCTGCATTTCTTGTGTCTTGCGTGCTGCGTTTGTTCTCCCTTGCATCTGAGCGCTCTGCTTCTCACTGCAGTGCAGACCACAGCTCTCCTATATTCACCAGCCAACAGAGAGGAGAGGTGGGTAGTGTCAAAACAGTCACACAGAATTGCACTTTAGATTGAAACACTGCAGTGCACACATCCACACAGACTGTAAGCTCTCACACGTGGGTTAAGCATCACATGTTACTCGCAGAGAATGCCTGTCAATTTAATCCTCAAGGTCATTTCAAATATGACTGTGATGGGCTGCATTTGTGCAGAAAAGTGGATACCTGTGTAACACATTTATGAATGGGTGAGTAAAGGCAAATCAGGGTTAAATATGTCTCTTAGCACACAGTTCTGCCTTGTTTAATTTCACCTGCCTTAAAATAAGATATAATTGAATAAAAATAAAAAATAAAAAAGGAAAGTAGCAAAGTGAGAAGTTGTAGCTAAAGTTGTCTCATTAGTAATAAAGGTAAAGGGTAAAGAAAGATGAATTGATTACTATGTTAATTAAATAAAATTCGAACAACAGCACTATATTCGGACGAGACTAGTTTTCTCGAAGGAAGCTAGGTATCTCATGTTTCACAGTCAGGCGTACTTTTTCAGTCCCACAAGAAACAAATATTTGAGTGTGTTTCTTGCACAGCCTCAGTAATTAGAGCAAATTACCTACTGTTTTGTTGGCCAACTCGGGCATCATCTGATAAATGTAATTCCCTCTCCAAATAGTAATACCTTTAATATATCATTTTTTTTACAATGCTTCTACTCATTTATTTTGACCTTTTTTGAAAACCTGGGTTTAGAACAACATAAGGGAGAGGAATTGTCAATTTTCTTTGGTGAGCTATTGAATCCTTCAGTGTTACTGTGAGTGATTTCACTGTTCTGTATGATTTTTCTCTTGTCACTTACAAGGATATATGTAAGGGATTGTCCACAGTTAGGTGTGTGATAAAAGATTTTAATGCACGTCATTGGAGGCAAAGAATCACCCGACGTGAAGCGGAGTGCATACAAATAAGTTACCACACACCTAGCCATGGATTATCCTGCTTATACCATGGTCACTTGCCAGCACTGATTAGTTAAACTGTCAAGGGTTAACTTTATCTACAGGTCATTATATCAAGAGTTCAGACACAGAGATAAAGTATTGTGATCACACCTTTTGTAAAAACTGAATTTAAATGCACAATCCAGAAAAACAATAGCCACAGAATGTAGAAGGGCTGGCACTCTTAAGAGGCCAACTTACATCATGAGGGGAAACCATCCAAAATGCTTTGAAACTTGCAAACTTTGACCTCTTTGACATCAGTAAGGTCTCCATTAAGGCTGCACAATTGATTGAATTCAAAATGTTACTGCGATATCGCCTTGCGCGATTACTAATCCGCAAAAGGCTGTGTTTTATAAAACGGTCTGCATTCAGTGCTTTAGTCAGTGATGTGTGATCGAGCGGTGCCCTGTAGTTCGTATTTACAGTACACACTTAGCAGTGTAGAAGCTATTTTATAATGTTTAGCATTTTACACTTCAGTTCGCAAAGTTTGTCAAAAAGTTGGCAATTACGGTAATTTAGAAAGATTGAAATAAGACACAGATCATAGGAATAGTCAGCTATCTATCAGAATCATCATGGTAAAAGAACGAGCAATGGAGGTTTGTGACTATCCTATTCATATTTTTATAATTTAATACAGTATGAAGCGTCTGTGACTGTCACATACGTAACACATTATTATGGGTATTTAAAGAAAAACACATTCGTTTTATTGTATTTCTTTAATTGATTTCAATTTTCCTTATCACATGTGGTGGGATCCTTATGATTGTTTGTTTCTGGATTATGCGCCAGGATCACGCACTCACCCTCGACTGGCCGAGTGTCTCTCTCCATGCAAAACATAGCTAAATGTCAAGACTTACTTTCCTTTTAAGCCTTATGGGTGTGTAAGAGTAAAGTACAGGTGTAATTCTAATATTCCCTACTCAGTAATACGGGGCTGATGAAAACTGGTGTATTTTCCTTGTAGCGCTTCAATATTTATTTAAAAATGGCATTGCATGACTTATGCTGTGTTTTATTATGTGACAAATGAGTAGCTCTGAGACTGATCTGACTTGCTACAATACATTTGTTTCCAGAGGTCATTTGAACACAGGCACTATCTCTTTACGTAGGACAGCAGGGTAAGTAGAACAGGTGCATTAATATTAAACGGTGATTAAAACTGACTGGAACTACTTGTGAATTCAACTGTTTTAACACATGCAATCCAGCCAATCAAAGTTTTTAAATAGGCCATGGTATATAAATATAATATGTATAATGATGCAAACAAAACCTTGTCAGATCTGTTGGGTTTCTGAGTGAGTTTAAAGAGATAGTTCACAATAAAATTTTAATTATCTCATAATTTACTCACACTCATATCATCACAGATGTGTACGACTTTCTTCTTTTCTGCTCCTTTCTTCTGCAGAACACAAATGAAGATTTTTAGAAAAACATCTCAGCTCTTCAGGTCCATACAATGGAAGTGAATGGTGATTAGACCTTCGTAGCTCCAAAAATCACAGAAAGGAAACAAATGTGATCCATATTACTCCAGTGATTTAATCCATATCTTCAGAAACAATATAATTGGTGTAGGTAAGAAACAGAACCGTATTTATGTCCTTTTTTACTCTAAATCTCCACTTTATCTTTCACTTTCAGATATGAAAGTGAAACTGAACATGCACCACATGTGACTTTAAGATGTAAAAGTGAAAATAAAATAGAATGACTCCTTTTTCTAATAAGTTTGTTTCGACACTTGACCTTTGATGTCAACAACAAAATTAATCTGAACTGTGTTCTTCTTTCTTTTAAAAGCATTTTTATTTTGTTATCCTTACTATGTTCAATTATATAGTTGTTGGATCTCATAATCATTTAATATATTTATTTTCCCTGCTGCCCCTATCAGAACAGAACTGCAATCCATTCATAGTTTGCAACCCACCAGTTGAGAACCACTTCTGTAGCAAAGAGAGTTCATAAGTGGTTGTGAATGCATGCATTTGCATATGGTTGAATAAAATAAGCATGTATGTGCCGTCTCTAACTCAATTCAGTCTCCAGCTGTTAACTCACATGGCCATCTGTAGTCATAATCAAAGGCCCACAGTGATGTTTCAATCTAAGATGGGGCTTAAACAAATATGGCAGCTATTAAACTAGCTGCCTAATGCTTTCCAGCTCTTATGCTTTAATGTGCTGTCTAGGGTAAAACTGAACATAAACACTGATACAGAATCAGTGTTGCCGTGCATGTCAATGCTTGTGACATCCACTTCTTTTTCACTGCATTCCAATCATTCAGATGTGCCATTGTTGGGCGCCCTCATGGTCAGAAGTCTGCTATTTCAGATGTACTGTAGGAATATCTTACATTCAACTTTGGATGGGACACAATGAGAGTGAGTCACAGCCTCTTCTGGAAGTCTGATGAATGGGTTTTTATCACTGGGTGGTGAAGAGATTTCATTATTGCTGTGATGGGCCTCTGAGCAGTGTTGAAGAGCAATGGGCTGATCAGAGGTGGTTATGTCCTGGAGCAGATGGGAACAGTTACAATAAGCCAGTGCATCTCAATAAGACATTACAGCACACTAGACAGTTCATCATGTGTGTTTGAAGTCGCAACAGTTTCGTCACCTGGAGTGACTTGGACAACTGCGATTGTACTGGTTTAAATGCCTTTGCTCACTGCTGGAAACAAATATCAACAGATCCTACCATAGCACTTTCCTAAACACCTGTTTTTCACTAGGCACTGCAATTTTTTCCGGATTCATGAGGGAATCATGTGCAATGTGTAGAGGTTCATTTTGTGGTAATTTGATCTGATATTTACTGTAATAACTTTTACAATTTTGCAAATTAATGCAGTTAATGAAAATCCCTGAAATGATTACATTTATTTTAAGACAATCTTATTTTAATATTTTCAGTTTTGTTCAAGGTGATTCAATATAGCCCCGTTGTTGCCCCCATGTTGCAAGGGCTGATCCCCCATAAAACATTGTTTTTCTTAAAAGGATAGTTCACCAAAAAATTTAAAATCTCTTATCATTTACTCACTTTCTTTCTTTTGCAGAACACAAACTTAGAATTTTAGAAGAATATTTCAGCTCTGTAGGTCCAAACAATGCAAGTGAATGTTGACCAGACCTTTGTAGCTCCAAAAATCACATAAAGTAAACATAAAAGTAATCCATATGACTCCAATGTTTAAATCAATGTCCTCAGAAACGATATAATACAATGCAATATAATGCAACAATATTTAAGTATTTTTTTTTTACTCTAAATCTCTACTTAAACTTTCCCTTTCAGATGTAAAAGTGAAACCTAACTGGTACCACATGTGACCTTATGCAATTTTTAGAGCGACAAAGATCTGGCCAACATTCACTTGCATTGTATGGATCCACAGAGCTGAAATATTCTTCTAAAAATCTTCATTTGTGTTTGCAGAAGAAAGAAAGACAAACATATCCAGGATAGTCTGAGGGTGAGTAAATCATGAGAGCATTTTAATTTTATGGTGAACTGTTCCTTTAAAGCTAGGGAGAAGATTTTTAATGAAGAATATTCAAACTGGGCTCACACTGACTGATCAAATCACAGTGAACATTTATATGTTTAATGAATACATGAGGAATGGCAAATGTTATTGTTTTGAATATCTTGAATAATAATTTTTAATAAAATGAATCTTAATTTGCAACTCAAAATAGCATCTGGCTGTGTCAAGTTTATATATACTATATATATATATATATATATATATATATATATATATATATATATATATATATATTCCCTAAAACTATTGTCCCTATATCTTCACTATATCACAAGTGTGGGGTAAATGACCCCCTCATCAAGTAAAAAAAATAATAAAATAAAATACAAAAATATATATGTGTGTGTGTGTGTTTGTGCATTTTCACACTAATTCTGTTGTTCCTTCAATATTTTTTACAAATATATAATTTTTTTCAATCTTGATAAACAGTAATCTTGATAAACAGTACTCTGCAACCATTAAAAAGCATTTTCTCACATGCACACCAATGGCCATTTAATTGTCTTTGCGTTAAATCTTGGAGATTTCACTTTGTCTGAAATTTTGATTTCCACTTTTACTGCTTCTACAGCCATCTACTGAAGAACCAATAACTGCGCAGCAATCTATGACATATGCATTTTTGTGTTTGAGCAAGAGAGAGAGAGAGAGAGAGAGAGAGAGAGAGAGAGAGATGGGGTGGGCATGTGTAAACTGTTTATAGAAGAACGCAGGTGCCTCGAGAAGTGTTTTTATAAGTTGAAGAAGTTCTTTTTAACTTGACACAGCGTCTAAAAATGCTCCTGTGAGAGATGCTAAAAACACAGTAAAATGTGAAGCAGTTGTCAAAAGGCATCCATCTAGCAAATGTGTACATGGAAAACGATTGAAAAACAGCGTGAGCGAAAGCAAAAACTCATTCAGTTTGAACAGCTCCTTGTACACATGACGCAGCACTATCTGAAATTACCTTTATTATTGATTATAGGTACATTTCCACTGTATTCAGTGCTGTTTTACTGTGAGAGAAACCGATCCAAATGATTCCGTGAGAGAGCGGCCCGAACGAATTGTACTGAATCACTTATCGATTCAGATAGATTTGTAAGGATGTTTGGCCAATTCACAGAAAAGAACTGACTCAAATGAATTATTCATTCACAAATTGGTCATCGCTAGTTCTTTTAAACTGCCACAGGACACACTTCATGACTGATGAAATATTCTGAGAGTACATATTTCTCATGTCAGTCAGAGCGCTCATGGGACGCACTGTACAGCTTCAGGTGCCATAGCCCACAATGGCCCCCCATGTGAGCTCCATTTTTCAGCTAAAATGTCCACAGAGCTCTATAAAGTGAACTGTTTTCAGCTGTATAGGATGTAATACAGTGAAGAGGAATGCATATTTTATAAACTGAACCCTCCAATCCAAACCTAACCATCAGTGGAGTAAAACTGTAATGTTAGAGGGAAAAAATGTAACCTAGAAATCGTTCTTGTCTCTTATTACGTGAATGCAATTACTTCCTGGTTTCAACATGGGATTGGAACCCAAGTTTCCAACGCTGCTGATACAACATGCTTCTGGTTGCATTCTGGAACCGATGCAAAATAGTCTGATAGAAGTGAGTGAGTAAATAAAACTTGACAGATATGGTTTTTGAACTCTCAGTAACAACATGCAGACTTCGTGTGTGATCATGTTGGGTGTTCAGCTAGTTTAGCTGGTTAGCCAACTGGTCTTCCAGCCTGACAAGTGCCTAAAATTCCTTCTAAAACCATCTAAACATATGGCTGTTCAATGAAACCTTGCCCCAGCATGAATACAAATGGGCCAATGATAATGTATATCCACCCTGTTACTATTTCTCCAAGTAGATTTTTCCTAAATTATTAATTCATAATTAAATCATCTAATATAATTTGCATATAAAGTATTTTTACCTTTTCCATAGCTTCGGAGTCAGTGAGAATATATACAGTATATTTCATCTTGACAAAGCTGGTGTGGAATCAGCACTTTTTAATGAACCAATTAAATAAACTTTCGCTTTCCTCAGGCCCTCAGTGGACCTATCAGCACTTATTGCCAAAACAAATAAAGCGATAGAGGGCAAGCTTGTGGTATTTATGTAACTAATGTGTTTATTTGGAACAGTGTAATTCCTGCAGGTAAATGATTCACCAACGAGATACAGTATATTGTGCATTCATATTGGTATAAAGTGTGGATCTAGCACAAGCACATTTTCATAAGTTTGCATAGACACTGAAACGAATCTCTACAATATCATCACCGCACCACATTAATTTCACAAATTCAATGCATTTGCCTAATTTGACATTATAACAGCTTGATTTATCAAAAATGTGATTGGTCACTTCCTGTCTTAGTTTGCTGTTTTTGGACATAATAGGCTGTATGCAACACATTACTTTGCTGTTATTTTCCCAATACCACTGGTGGTGTGTGTGTGTGTGTGTGTGTGTGTGTGTGTGTGTGTGTGTGTGTGCTCAGTCTTAAATTGCCTTTCGAAAATATCTGGCAGCTCTTTCTCTGGGTGCTGTCAAACTCCCAACAAAATTATCAATCAGTGCACTGCTGATAAAATATTTATTTCTTCATTCAACGTTTTTTTCTTTTGTGTTGGTGAGACACTTTATAAACCAAGACGGGTGAAATTGAGGGTGTGTTAAAACATTCACACACATTCTTGGGAGAATTGAGACTGGGTAGAGAGACTTTATCTGCAAACTGTGTACTGCGCAACAGTATGTCTTTCCCCGCCAATGCACCGCAGAATCCACTGGCTTTCCACATCACCTTCAGCAGCACAACTAGAAGCACTGTACACATGTAGGGATGCTAAGCTATTTAAGCTACTTAATGAGGCAATATTTTTTTAAATGTTACTATCAAACCAACAATATTAATAACAAAATGTACACTAATGTACACTAATGACATTTATTAATTAAATATATTTAATATTAATGAATACGTAGTAAAATTAATACAGTTAATAATGGCCATTCAATAAAATACAACAGTATAAAATGAAAACAAAAAAGATCAGATGCCATTAAAAAATCTTTTTATACTATTCTTCACATTTTTCAGACCTGCTGTGACCCTAAAGATCCAATTTTTGTGACAAACTCTCCTTGGGCTGGCATTTTTGTTCTTGTCACATAATATTTAGTGTGGATAATATGTGAATAAAGACTCAGGGCTTGTTTCTCCACTCACCTGGGTTCACGCTCATTGTATTTTCTGACTTTTTTTGCCATTGACATGTAAGTGCCATCTTTGCAGGTCACATAAAGAGGTTGCTCTACTATTATGTGTTCGCTTTGTTCAAAAATTAGATGTATGGTCATCCTAGATTGTTGCAAAATAATAAATGCCATAAATGTATTCTTTTACCAATCATTGTATTTGTTTTCCATGAAAATATTAGTTAATTAACTGCTAAGAAATGGAGAAATCAAATAGTTCTGCATGATAGTAATTAATATACAACAGTTATTTCCGGTCCTCGAAACTGATTGGACGAGAGACGCTCCATGAGCACTGATGGTCTGACACCATCAGCACTCGGATGCTTCACTGTGTGTGTATCACTCCGCTTGTGTTTGTCATCTTAAACTAAAGTGTAAGAGTAGTTCATATGTGTTAAGATTTACTGTATAAGTGTCTCTTACATGTATTTTTTATTAAATTTTTTGACATTACATTTGTTAGCCAGCAGGTGGTGGCAAAAGCTAATTTTTGTGTGTAATATGAGCCAGTTGGTGACGTGAAGTGAATCCGTCAGTCATTGTTTATGTACAACAGTGCTCCGTGATATTGCAATTTGCTTGTTTGCTATTGGAAAAGCTACTCTGTTTTAAAAGCAGCTGAGCTACTGTTAAGCTACTGAAAAATGTAGGCAAGGTAGTAGCGTCTCTAAATGTAGTTATTTATGTTCTCATAGTGTTGTATTTGAAGCGGATGATTGAGGTTATGATTTATAATATCTGTTTGTTAGTTGAGGACGCTATTGTGCCACTGTTGAATTTATAAAAACAGGAACAAAAAATGCTGCTCTTTTGCTCGGTTTTGGTCTCAAAATTATCTTTGGATAGTGGGGCTTTGGAATGAGGGGGTGTGGCTAATTCAACAGCTCAGTCATTTGAAAGCTTCAGACTCCAAAAATTGTTTAGAGCACCTTTAAGGCGCAGTCAAATATAACTCGTATAAATTCAGCGGCTGAAATAGTCATCTCAATCCGAATCAGTGCCATCAGGAATTTCTACTGATACATTTCTGGTGGCGACAAATTTCCCTACACAGATTTTGTATGAAGTTAAAATTTGGTGAAATTGACTGGAAAGTTTGCAGTGTCGACCAATAGGAAGTTTGACATTTATCTCTGTGCGAGCACTGATTTTTACACAGCTATACTGAATATTCAAAATGGATGAGGTAATCATTTTTGCTGCGAGTTTCTTTATAAATTGTCATTACAAGTGTATAAAGTGCAGAATGAAAATTGTTTTTTTGTGGGTTTCACACATGCTCAGCATTGACTAGATGTGTGCAGTGAAGCTGTTATCTGTATCTGTACCTGTTGCAATGGCAAAATTGTCTGTATCTGTATTCGGATTTAACCAGATGTGGGTGGGACTTAAATCAGTCTCTTTCCATTTACAGTATACAGTAGTTTCTATATACAAATATGACTTTTATAATTCACAAAATTATTTCTTATTATTGGTCTTATTATTAGTAGTAGTAGTAATATATATAATCATATTATTTTATACTTTTGTTTTTACAAGATAAAGCTAATTATGTGTTGTCAACTGTGGATTGCTGTCATCTTCCATATTTTCAAACAAACAAAAGCCAGAAATATAATATGATTTATATTTGATCTGAAATGTCTTTAAAGTGTTTTGTTTTGTTTTGTTTTCAAAGGCGCCATCATTTCAACCAAGCATTCTAGAAAAGTAGATTAAAAATGTCTGATGCATAAAAATCTATTTTAAAATAATAAAGGCATGTTGTCTACAGTTTTTGACTGAATGAAGAAAGGAACAATATTATGTCATTTTTTTCATTTATATTCACAAATATACAATAATACAGTAATAAAATGCAAAATGTACCTACATAAAGTATTTTATTTTACTAAAACATGTTTTCTGTGAATGAAAGTGTGTGAAATGTAACTTTACATGTTTTTTTAATGTAGTTGACTTTTTAAAATACTAAATTATTATGCAATATTGTACTAATCTCTACAGGCACTGTCCACTTCCATGATGCACTGTGAATGATGCAATCGAGTCAGCCTACCTGCTTGCTCAAACTACATATAATATATGTACATCGGAATATTTTGCAATAACATTTAAATACATTTCTATACTTATAATCGACAACTTTAAATCAATATTTTTCACAGTTTTTAATTTGACTATGTCAACCGCAGTGCTTCATGGGAGTTCATTCCCTCATTAAAGACATTAAGTTCCCAGTCTAGTACCTTTGTCTATTTTTCCATCTTCCAAATTAAAGTTTGAAATGTTGTGATTTATCTCAGAGCTGTTTGGTTTTCAGATTAACATTTTTATTGGTTGCTTCTCAACATGACACGTAACAAAGCACAACATTAATATACATAGTCAGTCATTAAACCCCATTTTATCCCTTACCCCATCCCGATCCCCAACCGCACCTCGACCCCCAGCAAACATCCCTGTGGTCAAAGTCAGAGTACACACGCAGATAAATTTTTTTTAATTTATATAAAAAAAAAAAAAAACAAGCTCCAGCCACTAGCGGAACCAGCACAAATCAAAACCGCATTCAGTTCTTGCACGATTATGTTGGTTAACTGCATTTGATCTGCACCATGCATTGTTTTTCTCTGCTTTTTGCGACCCTATCAGAACAGACATGTGATCCATTTTTGGGTCGTGACCCACCAGTTGAGAATCACTGCTGTCCATGTGAAGGTTGCTGTACAGCAGGTGCTGACCGAACTGAACAACAGTATTGTAACAGTTCAAGGATGGCAAGGAGGAGGTGGGAACCGTCTGTACAGTAAACATAAGGTTTAAAAACTCAACATAAAACACAAACAGACACACACAACATGGCCGCTTGTGTCTCTCTGTCAAACCAATGTATCTGGCTGCCCTTTATCTCACTCTCCCTCTGATCAGCTGATTCAGTGCCAGCCTGCTCCATCACAGCCCGGCCTGGCCATGCCCTCCTTCTTGTCACACTCCTCCCCCACCCGATTCAGGCCAGGATGTCACTGGTCTGACTAACTGACCCCCATCTCTGGAGAGTCATCTGAATGGGAGACGCTGCCCTTCCAGCCATTCTGTCAGACAATATATGTCTACATGTTTTGTCAAGCCGGCCCCAACTTCCTTTCCACAAATTGTTACAAGTATAAATTCAATCTTCTCTGGCTCAGAGCAGCAGGGCTTCTGCAAACATGTTTTATTTATTTATTTTATTAATATAAAAATAAATCTAATCAATCTTTGCTGATAAATTCCTATTGTCAGTGCAGCACTGGTGGGTACAAAGACGCCACTGTTCAAACACAGCAGGATGTTTATAATAGTGGAATGCTTGCCAAGTGTGTGTTAATCAGTGTGTGGTCATATTCATTTACCCTTGTGCAAGGTAGTCAGGGTAGGCTGTTCGAATATTTAGATTTGTCTACTGTATATACTGTTTTCTGAGACTTTAAAGAGAGTTCACCACTGGTGTCTGTACATCAGGCCATCCAGTGACAGGCCTTATAGTATGATGGAGTGAAGCTGGTGTTGAAGATATTGAACCATTTTTAAGACATTTCTTTTCTGCCATTCAGGCATTTCTAAGGGCTAAATTGATGTTTTAGAGCATGGATAGATCAGGTAGCTCAATTTCTGGGACAATGTCTTACTTTGTAAGTGAGAAATTGCGCACACAAAGCACAAATGGGCTGGATCAAGTGTAATTTAATTCTGAGGTTAAACGCATGTCCACACTAATACGTTTTCATTTGAAAACGCATTGATTTTGTAACATTTATATCCAACAAATGGATTATATCTAGTTGTCTCTGCAAATGAAACTGGGATAGGAGAAGGATATTTTAATTGACAAAAATATTCAAATCAAGTATTTGAATTTAATTAAGGGATTTAGACAAGTCTCTGTGCATAACTGACAAAACCAATGCAGATGATACCACAAGACTACTGACTATTGAATGGTAAATTCTGATTGCTTGACAGACGTTCTAAGATGTGCAATTATTTATCAGAAAACACATGGCTATGAAGTAGTTCCAGGTCTCCTAAAACACATCTTTAATGCATTGTGTGGAACAGCAGAATGTACAGCTCTTTACTGAACATTCTCTGTATTTAGGTCATGGAGGTTCGGTTTTTAAGTGTGACTGCAATTCTAAATAAAAAATAATACAGTTGTTACTTGAAATATTGGGCCAATATGAAAAAAAATTCACAACATCATGTTTGACTTAATACAATCTAAAACAGCAAGTTTATTGTTGATTATACATAATAGATCTGCATATCATCTACTGGGAACATTTAACTCTTGAGTCAATCATTTAGAATCAATGCAGATTAAAGTCTCATCTTTATGGCGTGAGCCTATAACACATAATGAACAAATAATCACCACTCCACCATCCAAATATAGCCTATTCTCCAAATATTTCATAATATGTATGAATATGAACAACTAACTTTTTGTAATTTTGAAAATGGTGCAGAAATACAGAATCGGTAGAATAAACTTTCTTAGTTAAAGTGCACACCTGTCCTATAATCACATCAATGCTTTGCATGCCTGCTTTTATTAAGTGTCAAAAATAAAACAAAATAAAAAATAAAAAAAATATTTGGGTGGCATTTGCACACTGACAACCAATGTGTCAGTGGTACAGCCTGTCACATCACAAAACAAATAATACAAAGACATTGGCTAAGCAGATCAGATCAAAATGACAGCATTTCTATTCTATCCAAAAATACTTATAATATCTGCTGAAACAACACACACTCGGACACACATGTACATACGCACACACAAAAAACACTTGTGAGCAACACACAGAGCCTTAATGTCAATGCAACCCTGTGACTCAATAAAACAGTTCAGCGTCTGAAATGCTACATACAGTACATGAAAGGTGATGCTACCAATCTGCTACTAAGCAGCTTAGTTTGGGTGTTTTCACATTTGAGTCCTCTTTAAAAGAACCAAACTCAGACAGTTTTAAGGTGGTTTTCATGCTGGGTCCAACTGTGATTGTTCCCGGTGCCCCTAGCATCGTTGGTCTGGTTCCAGACTCTCTCTCATGGTTCTTTTATACCCCTGTGCTTTTCCGTCAACAATTTGCATCATCACACATTTGCACAAATGTACCTCCTACTGCTACTGTAGTCCACAAAACAGCTTTCATTTTATACATTTTTTATGCAAACAGTTTCTGAATAAACCGCCAGTCTAAAAGCCCCCTAAGATTGTTTGGAGTGTTCAAATATGGGTAAAAAATCCTGCGAACCACGCTCAGACCCCTGAAACAGACCAAGTGTGAAAACACCCTTAAACTTACATCTTGGTGATTTGAAGCAGCTGCACCAAACAGAGCTGCACCAAACGCAGTTAATCACACACACTCGAGCGCACGCTCTCTAGCTATCTGTCTCTCTCTCTTTTTCACCTAAACAAACACTCACAAACGCACACACGAAAGCTGAGCAAGCCCACATTAGTAGATCTAAAGTGGCACTATCGAACTAGCAACGAAGGCTTAGACTGTTTCTAAACGAGACACCGAGGGGAAGATTCACTAAACAGTTGCGCCAGTTGTGCGCACAGTATTTTAGCACATAAACCTTATTTACTAACCATCTGCAATCTATTTTAACAGGTGTAATCAGCACTGAAATTGTGCTGGATCTTGAGTATTTACATTAAGTCACTGTCATGCAAATAAGGCTCATTTTAGATTGCGTTTCATTCACAACAATTGCTTGCCGCAGTTTAGATTAGCTCGAAATGAACATAGGTGCTAAAATAAATTTTATTTAATAGAGATGTTTGTGAACATTGTCAACCGATCAGTTCTGCCTGTTTAAGAGATGATTCAGGTGTCTGGGTCAAAGCGATGCTATACAGTCTCGGCTGGGTGTGTCAAATACGTTAGTCTGCGGCATCCTCCACTATTTAGCACTCAAAATTGGGCCACAAGATCAGTATTACGAATGCAAATTGCGATCAGCAGTGATTTTGTGGGCACATTTGTGCTGTTGCCTTATCTGCATAATTTCATTAGTGAATCGGACGCTAAACCAGTGTAGAGAGCGCATGCAAATTAATAGACACCTACATTTGCTCAAAGGTAAATAGCTTGTTTGCAGTCACATAATTCTTATGATGCGCAAAATTCAGATGGAGGGCAGGAAGTGAAAAGCACAATGGACGAGATGGAGGAAAGTCAGTACTGTACTAGTTTAGACGCTATTACGAGAGAAAGATATAAACAGAAAATCATAACATATATTGGACGTGATCCTTATGTTTTGAAGAGGAGTGATTTTTCAACTGAATACTTGCCTGCCATCAAGGCAGTAGATATAAGCAACTACTTTGTCCTCCAGACATCCTTCTACTCCAGAAAACAAATGAAAGCATACAAAATATGGAGGCATACAACTTTTTTGTTAGTGGTTGGGTCAACGACCTCGGTCGTTTGGTTTTCACTCGGGTGAGTAGCATTTCTTTTTTTGTCCTGTGGATTAACCTAGCAACAAACATTAAACGCTGCGGTGCCTCTCGATGTTAGCGTTACGGTTGTTTACTTCACATGATTAGGTTAACCACTCTCAAAGGTCCGCCGAAACGCCACTAAAGACATGGATCATCATGAAACAAGACGTAGAAGTCATTGCAATTGCATGGCAGGGTAAGATATTTTAGTTCGCTTGCAAACACTTTGTAATTAGCTTAGCTATCATTACGTATTTTATTCAGTTACAGAGGTACAAACTCAAAGAAAAGAAAAAACGATGACTTTAACTTTACAAAGTATGGAAACAGCTAACGTTACATAAACATATCCACATAAGTTGTATTAACTTGCCTTTGACGAAGTGATCACTGCACACATGAGCATTATTCGACTCGGCTACTCCAGACCGCAGACGCAGGTTTACAAGCCATTTTTTCCAGCATTTTTCAGTAAATTTCTTGCATTTTCCCCCTTATGAACTACAACTTTTGGTACACGATAAAAGCTCTTTGTGGTTTCTCGGTTTGGTCAATTTGAGCAACCGTAAACGATGCAAACATAGGCATTTTGAGTTTGTGATAGTGCTTTCCTATGTAGAAAATCACTTCCTGCCCTCCATCTGCATTTCGTGCCACAGCAATGCAGTTCTGTGACGTCATGTGCAAACAAGCTATTAAAGCTAACGAATTGACATTAGTTAATTTATTTATTGATTCAGGTCTTAGTAAAGGTGATAGTAAATAAAGAGTTCACAGGATCAAAATGAGTGTGTTATGAGGCATTATAAGCAGTTATTTTTCTCTTAAACTAATGTTTTACAGTTTGCGATCGCTATCAAATGACACTTTTCTCTTTTTATGTGACTGTGATGATCATTTGCCTCAATTCTGATTCACAGTCTGCACAGTTTTCAATCAAATTACTGTGTAATTTAACAATTTATTTTACAAAAAAACATCAGATAAATATGGTTTACAATGTCACACTTCATTCCAGCTCACTTAATAATATCATCCATTCGTTTACGAGAATATTTTGCCAAAAATGGTCTGCACTTGGTCTGCACTTATAGAGTGCCTTTTTAACCTTAACAGTTTTCAAAGCACTTTACACTGCATCTCATTCACCCAATCACACACATTCACACACCAATGAGAGCAGAGCTGCCATGCAAGGTGCTAGCCTGCCATTGGGAGCAACTTGGGGTTCAGTGTCTTGACCAAGGACACTTCGGCATGTGGAGTCAAACCACCAACCCAGCAATTAGTGGACAACCCGCTCTACCACCGGAGCCACAGCCGCCCAAAAACTGCACTGTTCATGGCAATCTCCTATTCATTCCTATGGGGAGTTCTGTATAGCTGCTAAGAGGGGGGCGGAGCTTAGTGAAGGGTCAATTTCTTCAGCTTGAATTCATTACCGTTGCCAGGTTTGTCAACAGTTCAGTTTCAAAGTAGCTTCCCCAACCCTGTTGGTCTCTACATAATGGTGGTTTTACTACATAATCAAATGCTTCTGAAAGCTGACTTGATTAAAGGGAATTACTCATGTCTGCTACTTTCTACTGAGATTGTGTTTTGAGCAACTGAGATTTAACCCACTCTGTGGCTCTTTCATGGTGTGGCCTTTTTGGCTTTTATCTCCCAGCTCAAAGGCTTTGAGACTCAAAGTGTGAGTACATCTATAACCTTTGAGGTCAGGGTACAGAGAGAGACATTGCAGCTAAAGCTGTTCTGCTCTCGCAAACCGATTAACTCTTTGAGTAATTAACAGGGGCCATAAGACATGTGACGTGTCTAGACTACCTCATATCTGCATCGGATGTTGAACTGCATGTGCACACACAAACACACGCACATATGCATTTCGTGAGTGTGCAAAACGCAATGCTACTACCGCGCACAACGTTTTATCCACTTTTGGTGCCAGTACTACTTCTAAGTGCAATTTTTGTGCTAGCACAAAGAGGGTGGGAGTGTTTGTGCTATCTGTGGGTGTATTGTATGGTAATGAAGCGGCACAAAGTGCAATTCACTATTTTCCTTAGAAGTAGGTTGTGCAAAGATTTTTCAAAATCACGTCTTATTTCAGAGCAAAGTTTAAACCCAGTTCCTGCATTTCCAGTTTTGAGATTCCACCAGCAAGTTTATGTCAAAACTCTAAAAATATAGTGGAACATCAAATTAAGTCCCTGACAACCACTGTCTTATATAAATATTTATGAGATTTGTGTTAAACTATCGATAGGTAATGGTTTATTTTTTTAATTATTATTATTATGTTTATATTATCTAATTTGTATTGGTATTTTTCCACCTATTGTTGTAGAGTGTTTTTTCAGTCATTGCAAAGGTGTCTGTGAAAAGTATTAAAAATAGCACAGGATGGTGATGTTGAGTTTGCTCGTACAAAATTTACAGCTTTTACTGCAACAGAAAAACAAAAGAGCAAATGAAAAACAAACAAATTAATGATTTGATACAAAATTTTAATGATGATTTAACCCCCAACTCAAACTTAAACCTAACCATAAAGTGTAACCCTTTACCCAAACTATACCAAACCATTTTTATAACCACAAAATCACTGTTGTGTACCACAGAAGAAAGAGAAACATCAGTGTTTTGAACCATTTTTAAACCCAAACCTAAACATAACAATAAAATCTGCCCCTTTACCCAAACTATAAATCTATATGATTTTAATAGAGTATTAACTTTTACAGTATGTATCAGTATGTATACATCTGTCATTTGTACTGCATAAATAAATATGGACTGATTTCACCATCTCGTGCTGTGTATTACGAGTTGTCATGAGACTATGTTGTAAATTTAGTTGTCCAAAAATGTACTGGCAGTAATATTCGTGTGGCTATACTTTCAAAAAGTGTATATTTTATCATTTATTCTGGTGCAATGTCTTGACCTTAAACTTCCATTCTGTAAGTGTATCAGTGCTTTATGCGTTTATTTATTTTTAACTGTTGGAAGAGTCAAAACTATTTTGTGGGAATCATCACCATGCCACACATACTGTCCATCGAGACAAGCAGTATTACACCTGGAATATTTCTTTTAAGATCTAAAACAAGCAGTAGAGAAGAAAGCCACATACTTAATAATCTTTTGGTAAAAAAAAAACTAAGAAATCGAAATTGTGGACTGAAAGTTTGTGTGGGGAGGATCTGGTCTGCTGATATTGATGATGTTTGGCCTCTATATTGGATCACTCTGCATTTATGTGTGTGTGTGTGTGTGTGTGTGTGTGTGTTTCTATGTCAATTGTGCATCCTAATGAGTCATCTACAGGTCATCTATATAGTTGGTCAAGGAGGAGTCATGCAATCTTGTTTATGGGTGTGTATCTGAAAATAGAGGTCTAAATCTGTGCTCTTATCTCGTGCTCTTTAAACAGGCAGAAGGTGGGTGGGCTGTGGAGGAGCGTTCTGTGCTGTTTTTACTACAGTTTAGTCACCTTGGCCTGGCCTGGCTGTCTAAAGCTGCTTAAATCCTGTTGTTAGCAGCTAAAACGGATGAAGCAAGCTTGGAAAAGCATGAAACTCCATCTCAGTGAGCGTGTTTAAGCTGGTGACTGCTTTCGAATATGCCAAAAAAAAAATAGAAATGTAAAAACAATGAAAATTGCAGATTAAACATTTATCAAGGCTTACTAAAATTGCTAAAATAAAATTCTTAAAATCTTGACTAACATTATTAGTAGACCTCAGGAGAAAATGTAAAATTATATGGCCCCTTTAAAGCATAAAGAGTAAGACAGTTCTGCAATGTCACTGTGATGATGGTGAGTTATGACTCGTGTCTTTAATTCTCTGTGAATATGAGCTGACGTGTAGACACTGCAGTACTTTTTCCTCATGGTTTTCGTGAGAAATGAAATGCAGCCAAGAATGTGCTGAGAGAGAGTATAACTGCAGTATATTACTGCCAGGCTGTGTAAAAAAAATAAGAGTGTGTGTCGTGATTTACAGCTACCATTCATAGGCTTAAGAGCCTGTATTCAAACATTATCGCAATGTGAATGTGATTATACACACACGCACACACACTGAAAGGGGGTAAGAGTGGATTATCTGTAGGCCCTACACAAAAGATGAACATGTAAACATGCCCACTGTCCTGAACTATCTCTGTAGCACTTCCTGTCCTGTTTATGTACTGGCCTACTCTCATTCCATTTCAGTTTAATTAGATTTCTATAGAGCTTTTCACAATACACATTGTTCCAAAGCAGCTTTACAGAGAACATTGACATAATACCTCAATGTACAGTGCATCCGGAAAGTATTCACAGCGCTTCACTTTTTCCACATTTTGTTATGTTACAGCCTTATTCCAAAATGGATTAAATGTATTATTTTCCTAAAAAATTCTACAAACATTACCCCATAATGACAATGTGAAAGAAGTTTGTTTCTTTGCAAATTTATTAAAAATAAAAAACGAAATAAATCACATGTACATAAGTATTCACAGCCTTTACTCAATACTTTGTTGAAGCACCTTTGGCACCAATTACAGCCTCAGGTCTTTTTGTGCATGATGCTACAAGCTTGGCACACCTATTTTTGGGCAGTTTGTCCCATTCTTCTTTGCAGGACCTCTCAAGATCCATCAGGTTGGATGGGGAGCATCGGTGCACAGCCATTTTCAGATCTCTCCAGAGATGTTCAATCGGGTTCAAGTCTGGGCTCTGGCTGGGCCACTCAAGGACATTCACGGAGTTGTCCTGTAGACACTCCTTTGTTATCTTGGCTGTGTGCCGGCGGGCTGTCATGTGCCTTTTACTGAGGAGTAGCTTCCGTCTGGCCACTCTACCATACAGGCCTGATTGGTGGAGTGCTGCAGAGATGGTTGTTCTTCTGGAAGTTTCTCCTCTCTCACAGAGAAACACTGGAGCTCTATCAGAGTGACCATCGGGTTCTTGGTCACCTCCATGACTAAGGCCATTCTCCCCCCGATCGCTCAGTTTGGCCAGGCGGCCAGCTCTAGGTAGAGTCCTGGTGGTTCCAAACTTCTTCCATTTATGGATGATGGAGGCCACTGTGCTCATTGGGACCTTCAATGCTGCAGAAATATTTCTGTACCCTTCCCCAGATCTGTGCCTCGATACAATCCTGTCTCGGAGGTCTACAGACAATTCTTTGGACTTCATGGCTTGGTTTGTGCTCTGAAATGTACTGTTAACTGTGGGACCTTATATAGACAGGTGTGTGCCATTCCAAATCATGTCCAATCAACTGAATTTACCACAGGTGGACTCCAATCAAGTTGTAGAAACATCTCAAAGATGAGTGATCAGTGGAAACAGGATGCACCTGAGCTCAATTTTGAGTGTCTTGGCAAAGGCTGTGAATACTTATGTATATGTGATTTTTTTCGTTTTTTATTTTTAATACATTTGCAAAGATTTCAAACAAACTTCTTTCACGTTGTCATTATGGGGAATTTAATCAATTTTGGAATAAGACTGTAACATAACAAAATGTGGAAAAAGTGAAGCGATGTGAATATTTTCCGGATGCACTGTATATGCGAGTTACAATGATAGAGTCTTGGGATTCGTTTTGTTTTTTTAGGATACTTTTGAGATAGAAGAAAGAAAGTCATATGAGTTTGCAACAGCACAAGGGTGATCAAATGATGAGAGAATTGTCATTTTTGGGTAAAATATCCATTTAATATTATTTACTTATTGTATACATCACACTGGCAATCACGATTACATATGGAACAACAGTTCCATTTGTCAAGTGATGTTGCTTGAATGTGGCTTTTATTCTAATATGGCATGCTTGTACATTATTTTCAATATATACATGACAGAAGATGATGGGTAAGTGTTGGTTCCTACAGATCTAATCCACCAAGACCAAATCCTATCAACTTGTCAAATCCTTATTAATATCCTACATTTATTCAGAGATTTTTCATGACTGAAATGTAATAACTATATTAGGATGAGATTCATGAAATAACTTTAAGATGTGAATGTGTGTGCATTTGTCCTTTTGGGGCTTGGAATAGAACGTTTAGGTTCTTGTGCAGCTTCAGTGAGAAAAAGATTTACACTCAATAAACAGACTGTTCTGTCTCTGCTATATCTTATTTTATTAGTCATTGAAGTATATTATTACTGACACACTTCTGGTTCTCCAACATGTAAACGAAGCTTACAACTAAAATTTGGCTAGTGGGACACATTCCTTGCCCTTACATTTCATTGTGGTTAACTCTTTAATTATTGCCCAGCTGGTGATGAAAAGTGTGAATCTGGCAACACTGTGTCTGGTCTGTGTACAGTGCTCTGTATATGCATTAAGTGTGCGGAAAAGTGTAAACAAGCTTCTCTTAGGTTGTGTTCACACTTGTAGTTCGGTTCTCTTGGTCCGGACCAAAAATGAAAATGATACATTTAGTCCTGGTTCACTTAGTGTTCACACTGGCATTTTTAACACTGAACCTAACGATACAAAACCAAAGGCATCAGGGAAAAGTCATGACCTGATTGGACAGCTTTTATGACATATATTTTTTTTTTTCATGGAACTTAAAGAACATCCAAAACAATGCTGGCAATATGCGCACGTTGGATGTATATATGTATATATGTGAGTATTTGTACCAGCTGAAAACAAACGAAGAGTTAATCATATGTGTAAAGGAGTCAAAACAGCACCAGGAATTCCTCTGTTGTACACCCAAAGGAAGATATGCCTCAATGACAGCTGACGGGCTGTTCCGACGGCAGTACCGAACTGTAATGGGACACATAGCTCCTATGACGAGAAGAACCAGGCATGCTTGAGGTCAGAATTAAGCAAAATACTTCCTGTTTTTGGTCCGTTTAGACGTCTTTGGTCCATGTTGCGTTCATATATCAATCGAACCGTACCAGAGTTCGTTTGGAAGTGGATCGAGACCCACATTTCAGGCGGTCTCGGTTTGCTTGTTCAGTGCACACCAAGGTTCGGGAGACAACGTCCGCACTAACAGAGCAATCGCACCAGAGTTCGTTTAAATTGAACCAAACCTGCCAAGTGTGAACACACCCTTATGAATGTGCCAACAACACTGCGTATATTAACATTTATAGTGAATACTGATTTTAATCTGTTTCTACCTAAATCGATTGTATTGCTTCAGAAGGCATTAATTAAACCACACTCATATGAATTACCAACCCGATATCACGCCAAGGCGTGAAATAGACACGCTGGTCCACTAGCGGATGCGTGTCGGTGTCACGCTTTGCCTCCTCTAGGCGTGTGCATGACACGCGCGCGTCTAGGTAGAATACCGGCAGGGGGCAATCATTTCCTCAATGCCAACAACTCTCCGCGCACCAAAGAGAAAGCGATATATCGCGTTCTCCAATTCCGGTTAGCAGGATATATATTTTTTTATATAAATATATTTTTTAAATATATATATATATATATATATATATATATATATATATATATATATATATATATATATATATATTTACATCAGCATAAGATACTCGACAGCCCACACACACATATAACAACGTAAGGCTACAGCAACGTTACGATTTCTTCATGAAAGCAGCACTATAATGAACAAATATGTCCTGAACTAGTATGTGTAGTAACCCTTTATTGTCACATAGTCACAAGTGAAAGTAAGCAGCGAAATTGGCCATCATCCTGCCCGTGCGAACGTACAATACGACAACGGTATCGCTTACTCTTTGGTGCGCGGAGAGTTGTTGGCGTTGAGGAAATGATTGCCCCCTGCCGGTATTGCAACAACACGCGCGCGTGTCATGCACACGCCTAGAGGAGGCAAAGCGTGACACCGACACGCATCCGCTAGTGGACCAGCGTGTCTATTTCACGCTTTGGCGTGATACCGGGTTGGAATTACATATATGCTGCATTTGTGTCCTTTTTTGGAGTTTTGGAACCCATTTACTTACATTGTATGGAATATTGTATGGATTGTGGCATACACATCATATATTCTTCAAAATAATATTTTATGTGTTCTGCAGAAAAAAAAATAAAGTCATACAAAGTTTGACATGAAGTTGAGTAAATGATTAGATTATTATCTTTTTGGGTGAACTATCCCTTTAAATTACTTGCATTTCATACAAAATTGGCCAGATACTTGGCGCATTTCTTTTGTGCCAGTGAAAATAGTTCCAACAGAAGCCTAAAACATCAAGCCCAAATCCGGACTCTGCACTGCTCTCACATCTGGTTTGAAACTATTGGTTTTTCATACATAACACATTGTTCACTCCCATTGTTTCAGTAGTGAACGACTCTGTTTTAAACAAACCGGTTGAGTCAACGTTTCAATGACTCACACATAAAAGATTGTTATTTTGTCACCATCTACTGCCGTAAATATGCAATCTACAAAAATGACCAGGGAATAAATCCATGAATTCAATTAAAATGAACAATTCATTAAAATACCCATCACTTTTTGAACAGCCTTGAACATGGAGAAGCAGAATTATTCAAATCGTGAAGCATCCCAGTGCTGTTGGAATGTATATAAGCACTCTTGGAATGCTGCTTGTCCTTTCAAGGACCAGAACTAAGTATTGTATGAATGAAACATATACAGTGGCATGCAAAAGTTTGGGCACCCCTGGTCAAAATGTATGCTGCAGTGAATAGTTAAGTGAGTAGAAGATGAACAGATCTCCAAAAGGAATACAGTTAAATATGAAACATTCTCTTCAACATTTTAAGCAATATTAGTGTATTATTTTTATTTTGTACAATTTCTGAGTGAAAAAAAGGAAAGGAGCCCCATGCACAATCATCGTTTGGAAAGGCCAGGTGATGCAAATTTCAAAGCTTTACATATACTCTGAATCCTCAAACCTTGTCCCAACAATCAGCAGACACGGGCTCCTCTAAACAGTTGCCTAGCACTCTGAAAATTGAAATAATTGATGCCCACAAAGCAGGAGAAGGCTATAAGATAGCAAAGTGTTTTCAGGTAGCTGTTTCCTCAGTTTGTAATGTAATTAAGAAATGGTAGTTAACAGGAATGGTGGAGTACAAGTTAAGGTCTGGAAGACCAAGAAAACTTTCAGAGAGAACTCCTCGTAGAATTGCTAGAAAGGTAAATCAAAACCCCTGTTTGACTGCAATAGACCTTAAAGAAGATTTAGCAGACTCTGGAGTAGTGATGCACTGTTCTACAGTACAGCGACAGCTGCACAAATATGACCTTCATGGAACAGTCATGAGAAGAAAACCTTTCCTGCGTCCTCACAAGAAATTTCAGTGTCAGAAGTTTGCAAATGAACATCTAAACAAGCCTGATGCATTTAGAAAGTTCAAATATAACTTTTTGGCCACAATGAGGAAAGGTATGTTTGGAGAAAAAAGGGAGCAGAATTTCATGAAAAGTACACCTCTCCAACTGTTAAGCACGGCGGTGGATCGATCATGCTTTGGGCTTGTGTTGATGCCAGTGGCACAGGGGAACATTTCACTGGTAGACGGGAGAATGGATTAAATAAAATACCAGCAAATTCTGGAAGCAAACATCACACCATCTATAAAAAAGCTAAAGTTGAAGTGGATTACTTCAACAGGATATTGATCCTAAACACAACTCAAAATCCACAATGGACGACCTCAAGAGGTGCAAGCTGAAGGTTTTGCCATGGCCCTCACAGTCCCCCGACCTAAACATCATTGAAAATATGTGGATAGACCTCAAAAGAGCAGTGCATGCAAGACAGCCCAAGAATCTCACAGAACTAGAAGCCATTTGCAAGGAAGAGTGGGCAAAAATCCTGCAAACAAGAACTGAATGACATTTAGCTGGCTACAAAGCTTTTACAAGCTAGGATACTTTCCGGGGGTGTTACTAAGTACTGATAGTGCAGGGTGCCCAAACTTTTACTTCTGGCATTTTTCCTTTTTTGTTATTTTGAAAAATAAAAAGTAAAATTGCTTAAAATATTAAAGAAATGTGTCATCTTGAACTTTATGCCTTTTGGAAATAAGGCCATCTTATGCTCACTTAGCTATTCACAGCAACTGAAATTTTGATCAGGGGTGCCCAAACTTTTGCATGCCACTGTAATAAAAATAAGATAAAGATACAGTAGATGTGAACAATTCAGCAATGAATGGCTTAAATTTTTGTTTGTTTCTCAAACAAAGCTGTCATATGTCTTAAGAAGACTTGGAATATAGTGCCTATTTAGAGCATGACAGCCCCTGGTCACTGTCTGTTTTCTGTGTTACTTTTTTTTTTCTGTTCCACTGAAGAAAGAAAGTCCTATGAGTTTGAGTAAATGATGACAGAATTTTCTGAGAACTGTTCCTTTAACCCTTGTGCATCAATAAAAAAAAAAGTTAATCAGAGGTCCTTAGAGGACAAAAATGTCAGCGTTAATAAACTGCCATAATAATATTACATATTAATTTAATTTCCACTTTCAATTAGTTAATTTAAAAAAGAAAAACATCAGTCCTGATCATTACTACCAAATATTCATAAATTTTGGGGATTTTAACTATTTAAATGCCAGTTTGTTTATAATGCCACTGTTGTTGTTTATGGGTTAAAACACAAAAATGTAATTATTTTCAATGTACAAAATGCTATGGGGAATTTCTTTGGATTATCATTTTCTGGCATATGTCAGTGATTAGCAACAACAGTGATTTTGATGCATTATTATTTTTTTGTGCAGGGTAAGATAAAAAAAAAAAAAAAACACACTCATAAAGGACAAAAATCTTAGTGTCAAAAAACGGCCTTAAAAATATTATATATTAATGTTATTTTCCACTTTCAGTGATTTATCATAACTACCAAATATTCATTTAATTTCAGCATTTTAACCCTTGAAATGCCAGTTTGTTTACATAATGCCACTGTTTTTTTTTAGACACACACACACACACACACACACATTCAAAACACACTCTGACATCCATAGCAACACACCCACACAATTTTAGCTGCATCATTTATTTAATTGGCCTGCAGTGCTCTACAATACAGCAAATGGAAAATAGCATATAAAAGCATGTATTTGCTCCATAGGCTAAACATGAGAACAATGGCGCCATTTGGTGGAAAATATTAACAATTAAAATTTTGAAGTCAGGGCTCCGGAATGAAAGCATAATATCATAGAATTCATGATTTTACACTTTAATGGCACTGAGATCATATGTTGCCGTTTTAATGGGTTTCAATGGGGACATCCTGAGTGTAACTATTTTGTGTACGCAGTGTGTTACAGATGTATTATAGTAAATGAGGTTGAATATCAAAATACCCTCAAAAATACACACCTTAGGCAAAAAGTATGCCGTTAGAATTAACACTGCCAAAGTTATAAAAATAAAAAAAATTTAAAAGACAAAAATGTCCCGAAAGTTGCACAAAGGTTAAGCAAAAATTAGGGATTTCATTCATTCCACATCTTCCACTGCCTGAATATTAATTCACAATTTTAAATGCATCAAGCTGTTCCCGTGACCTCTATAAGGATATTTCACAATCCCAATATCACAGCCAGTCAATGTATGGTCAAAGCAAACACTCAATGTGCTCTAACAGGTCAGTTGCCCTTACATCACCCACCAACCTGTCCCCTGTCTGACCTCAGACAGTGATCGCAATACATATAACTCCACTACGTCAACTAATCCCTCGACAATGCTTTTATCTCACTAATGCTAGCTTCATCAGTGGTACACTCAGTTCAACAGGACAAATTAGCATATGAAGGAGAAAGAGCACAGATAATGTATATGGCAACATCTGAATTGTGACTGTAGCTGCAAATTCTAAAGCATTTGGAGCATGGTATTACAGTGCAAAACCTGCATCTTATTCACAAGCCATCCACAATCTAGTTTAAGCAGGCGCAATCAGTGCTGAAATAGCACTGGTTCTTGAGTATTACTATGAAGTCATTGTCATTTCTTTCCACAGCTCTTTTCTATGTAAATTATGTTCATAATAGATTGCAATTTACTCTCAAAACTCTGTGCCATTTGCCCGCACAATTAACATTGTGCTATTACTGCCCGAGGAAAGCAGGTGGTAAACTGAATTTAATTCAAAACAGATGCTTGTGTACATTTTCTATCAATCATGGTAGCAGTATGTAGAAGATTCAACAATAAAGATGCAGGAAGTGGGGTGGCAGTCCAGGTAAATTAAGCTTTAATGATTTTTCCCAGGCTTTGGCTTTTCAGCTCCACAGCAGTGCATTTACTCCTCAGTTTCACAACAAAGTTTCTGCTTCAGCTTTAGTCATAAGAGACAACATAAACTCATAAATAGTCATGGTAACATCTTTGCAGAATTATTTTCATGATCTGGCAGTTCTGTGTGACTGAGACACTCTCTCCCTCACTGGGCCTTTTCAAGCCCATCTCCATCGTCACTGTAACACGACACATGTATCATAAATCACCAGGTGATGGCCCTTACCACTTCCTCTCTCCCCAGTGACAGACACATGACCATGTCCCGCTCCACATACCCCCACTGCCTGACTCAGACCCGGGCAATGTCCCTCCAATGTCTCCATTCCTGGAGAGGAATTCAGCCAGAACCATCTGTGGCCCAGGTCTGTGGACCACCTTATATTTGAAGGGCTGAAGTGCCAAGTACCAACAAGTGATTCACGCATTGGTATCATTCATGCGGTAGAGCCACTGAAGCGGGGCATGATCCGAGTGGAGAATAAAGGCCCACCCCAACAGGTAGTAGTGGAGGGTTAGGACCGCCCACTTGATGACGAGACACATTTTCTCTATGGCGCTGTACTTAGTCTCTCTCAAAGAGAGCTTACGACTAATTTACAGCATGGGGCCCTCTACACCCTCCACCTCCTGCGAGAGCACGGACCCCAACCCCCTTTCTGATGCGTCCGTCTGTAAAATAAAGGGGAGAAAGAAGTTAGGAACATGTAAAAGCGGCCCGCCACAGAGTGCAGGTTTCAATCTCATGAAAGCCCGTTGGCACGCCTCCGTCCACTGGATCTCACCTTTTTAGTGAGATCAGTCTAGGCGCTGGTGATATCAGAAAAATTAGGAACAAACCTTCTGTAATAGCCAGCCAGCCCCATGAACTGCCTCACCTCCTTTTTGGACTTGGGACGTGAGCAGGCCGCTATTGCTCAGATACCGTACTTCCACCCACCCAATTGCGCACTTTTTCATGCTTGCCGTGAGTGCATATGCCTCTGCCAATCATCACTGTATATAATAATATAATCAAAGTAGCCAGCGGCATGCACAGTGTGTTGCCGGAGGATCTTATCCATGAGGCGCTGGAACGTGGTTGGAGCCCCAAACAAACCGATCGGAAGAGTGAAAAATGGGTGTAATCCGAACTGTGTGGAAAAGGCAGTTTTTTCTCGGGATAATGGAGTTAAGGGGATCTGCCAAAATCTCTAAATTAAATCCAGTTTTGAATAAAATTGAGCTGCACCCAACTGATCAAGCAGTTCGTCAATTCGGGGCATTGGGTACACATTTAGACATTGCGTTGACTTTCCGGTAATCAACGCAGAACAGGACTGACCTATCACTCTTAGGTACAAGAACAACCGGCCTGTCCAATCGCTGTGTGAATCTTCTATTACCCCCATTTCGAGCATTGCCTCTAATTCATCCCGAATCACCTTTTTCTTGTGCTCGGGTACGCGGTATGGCCGACTACACACAACCACTCCCGGTGGTGTCTCGATATGGTGCTGTATGAGGTTAGTCCAACTGGGGAGAGGGCCCTTACCGTTTCCTCTCTCAGCAGTAACAGACACATGACCATGTCCCACTCCACACAGTAGTTCATCAAATAATGATCATATTATGGAGAAGAGTGTTAAAACTTGGCTAGTGCTGGGAAGTAATATATTACATGTTACATCTGGATTAATCTAATCAGATTACAAAAAAGTGAGTACTTGTAGTTGGATTGCATTACATTTTGTTCCATGCATAATCAGATTACAGTTACATTTATATGGATTTACATGATTGCATTATTGATTACATCACCAATCAACAAAAAGCAATATCTAGTGCATAACTTATTGATTATTCTCCTAATTGTAATAGAGGTGTCTGTGACAGAACCTGAAATATGTGTGACAGGCCTAACCAGGTGACGCCTCTAGGGAGCTATGTCACGGGCTCCATAAAGGTGCTCGCTTTCATGCCATCGAGTCAGATAATCTGTTCTTCAGTGCATTAATTGTCAAAGCCTGTGTTTGTTTCTCTGTTTTGCGACTCACGCCTAAGCGAGGATTATTTTTCTCCCTTTTGATTGGCAAACACATAAAGACATGGTTGACACCTTACATTTCAGAGAAATTTCAATGTGGTTTTCTGAAAATTACAAGGGACTGATGAGGACAACGGCTCTTCATACCCCAAGGCATCATCCCCACTTGTTCCAGTTCTACGGACTCCAGGTTTGGATCTCCGGTGAGTTGGAGCGGTTTGGGATATCAGCTTTGTGTCTGAGAAGATAGAAGTGCAAACGGACACCAAAATCCTCCTTGTATTTGTCACCCTTCCCCTGAGCGAAAGTGTAAGTCTCATAGGACATGCTTTTTGGCCTAGCTTGACAGCCATTTTCTGATGAACAACAAATTAGCATATGAAGGAGGAAGAACACAGACCAACACATAATAACACAAGTTATTTCTACTCTATTTTGCTCACAGACCATTAATTTACAGTCCATCTCTCCTCCCCCATTTGTGTCAGAGGAGCACGAAAGGGTACATATGCTTTGCCCAGTTTGGGCGCTGTGAGTTTATGTTGACCACATTAGCCAATGATGTAAGTAAGAGCAGTTGTTTGTGTGCTTTGGTGGCTGCAAAAGAGGTGTTTCGGTGTCTCGTTGGCTTTTTGATGCAATTTTGCATGCTTATGAGTCACATGGTTTACCTTCACCTTCATTTATTCTAGCCCATTCTGCAATGAGCATGGCATCTTCATGGGCTTTGGCTAGAGGTGTGTCCTTGGAGGACATTTGCATGGCAGCAAGGTGGTCCTCTCCACATACATTTGTTAGATTGTATAATCTGGACAAGGATTTGACTCCTGCTTCCCAGCTTCTCTCTTTTGGACAGGAGTAAATCCACAATTTATTTATTCAGATGCTTTAGCTCACTTGTGCGCCGTTGTATGCTTGCCACACTGGTTTAGACAGTTGGCAGCAACTGTTCACATGGCGTGAATGTATATTGTTCCTATATCGTTCACACACAGCTCGAGTTCCTATGAAAGGAAACGTCTCGGTTACATACGTAACCTTGGTTCCCTGAGTAGGAACAAGACTCTGCATAGCTGGCCATACTCTCTAGTAACTGCATATGCTCGTGCCTTCTTGCAAAACATCGATGGCATCGACTCGATGGCATGAAATCAAGTGCCTTTATGGAGCCTGTGACATATCTCCCTAGGGGTGTCTCTTAAGTGCCATCAGCCAATAAATTGTTGAGATTGAATAAGGGCTTCAGACCACGTGACATTCGGATGGTGTCCTATAGCGTTCATATGCAGTGTTTCGTTCCCACTCAAGGAACCAAGGTTACGTACATAACTGCAACGTTTTACAGCATCAGCTTTACCTGAAATGAGTGTGTCAGGAACACTTACAATTACAAACATTGTGCAAAGGTATAATCTAATCTGAGTTATGACTATTTAATGCTTGTTAATATGACTAGACCAGCAGAACAATTGTTTATTTTTGAGCCCTGACTTCGATTATTTTATTCAGGTTTTGGTGGCGACTTTTTCCAGAAATAGTCTGAGGTGAAAATTTAGTATATTATCCCAATTCAACTGAAAGTTTAGTTGGAAGCCCATGTCATCCCATCTGTGGTCAAATAAAATGTAAGATCAGTGCTCCATGCTCATGTTAAGTGCCACAGGATGAGCACAGGTCAAAAAGGTTTCTCTTCTCACACACTTTTCCCTTCAGAAAATCAGCATCATTATTTCTCCTCAGCACAACGGTTACATGCACCATTTCAGCCTAAAGAATACTGATCATTGTGTTGATAAAGGGTAGGGCTGAAGACGTGCATTGTAAGCTCAAATGCACTGTCTGCTGTATGTGACATCACATGAACCAGAAATAAGAAAATTTTCTATTGAATTTCTTTATTCAAGCATAGGCAATATGTTAAAGTTATGATTGTAGGTGAGAAAATAGATCAGAAAGCAATTCAATCTAATATTTGCTTAATTTTAGGTAGTACACCACAACCATAACTTGCTTTCATTTGCTTTCATTGTGTGCAATTGAAAGAGTGGCAGCAGTGGCAGCAGCAGCTTTAAATGATGGATATAAGCAGCAATGCAGTTTTAATAATATTTTAAGCATTACGTAATGTAATCATGTTAATGGAAACAAGTTATTATAAAGGTTTAGCAATGGCTTACAGTGAAGAAATAATGTAGGTTCCCCGTCTGTCACTCACTTCGACGTCGTGTCGAAGAAGCGACACTAGGGGTCTCTCTTGAGCGCCGAAAGATGCCTCTTATCTATGAAAGAAGGCCAATGAGAGTTGGCGAACAGTATTTGCATACCCCGCCCCCGGACATACGGGTATAAAGGTGAGGGAAATACGCTCGTTCATTCAGTAATTTTCTTCGGAGCCGATGGTCATGTGTATGCAGCCAGCTGCGAATGACACAACTGATCCTGCTTCTATCCTCTGACGCTCTGCTTGCTGTTGGATCTACGGCGTACTTCAGCGGCTTTTCTCTTCACTGCCGGCGTGCGGTTTGCCCCTGGGCGCTTCGACAGCGCAGAGTTAAAAGAGTTGAAAGAGTGATTTTCTCTGTAAAAGAGTTTATTTCTCTGAAAGAGCATTACACAGCGGCGTTGAACGTCCTTTTCAGGACGCGTCTTTATAAAGATGTCATTTCCGCCCCTGTGTAGTTTCTGGATGCGGTGATTTCTCCCCACCTCTCTCAGTCATAAAAAGCTGTCTTGCATGCCTGGGCTGTGATCACACACAGGCAGCATTTTATGAATGGTTCATAAAGAACATAGCCATGGCAACATTGCAGTCGCGCAGCATTCTTTTGTAATGAGAGAAAGCCACTTCAGCCGCCCCCCGCGCTTCGCCTCCTTCCTACGGGATTGACGCAGGCGCCACGGGCGATGAAGGCGATTTGGGGACAATGACGGGCTCTGTTCGCAGGGTAAACCCCCTCGAACCGCCCGCCTCCCCGGCACGCTTGCTTGCTTCAGAATTGGAGGACATCACCGCTGCATCGGAGAGCGTGACAGCGGCGTCGGATGCTGATCACTCGCCTGGGCCGCCACCTTCGGGTCTGCCACCCAGCCTGAGCCTGACACACGGAGACACGCTATGCTTTCCCGGGCTACTTGATCGGTCCCGCGGGCAGGTGCGCCGCTCACAGCCATGCCCCCCCCCCCCCCCCCCGGCTCCTTTCTTCTCGGACGTGCATGACGAGTTGAGCAAAGCCAAGGCTTCTTTGCTCCTCCGCTCTCACTACCCTTGCGGTGGAACGGTACGCTTCCACCCTGCACGCCACGGCCCTTCCTGCAACCAACGCCAGGCCAAGGCACTTCAAACTTGCACCTTGGGTAGTCCTGTTCTTGATGTGCTGCAGGGACTGTGCTGGTTGATCAACCGCGCCCCCGGGCCACGGAGGTCAGAAGCGCCGGCACTCGAACAGGCGATGGCCACCCCTTGTGGTCCAGAAACGCATCTGTGGACTGGACCTGGTCGAAAAGCGGGAGGTAGACAAGGCACACCTTCTCCCACACCCCCGCCTCCCAGCTCCGTCCATTCGGTGCCACCGTTGATGACTCTGCCCAGCAGTCCTCAGCGGTGAAGTAAACGGAGGCCATCTCACATCCTGCCCCGCCGCAAGCTTGCCGCCATGGGCCATGCCCCATCTGCTCGCCAAGGGTGTCCTCCTGTGGCTACGAAACACCCTGCTCCGCCTTAACCCAGGCCCAGCTCTCAGCCCCAGCGTCGAGCACTCCGCAGGAAGCAGACGCCCCCGTCTCACGGACCCCCTCGAGGACCCGGAAGGCTCCCAGGTAGTCCATAGACGCTCGACCCAGGAACCAAGATGTTAGCTCCGGAGGTGGTAAGACTGCTCCGTCCCCGGTGGAGGGCCGGGAGGAGAATTTTCTTGTTGAATTAGTTTTCACATTCTCATATTCTCTGTGACGAGCTATTTCCTTTTGTCTCTGGGTCACCTGGCCCGCAAATGCCATTCTCACGGCACTCTGCCACTAGATCTCAACAGTCCTGGATGCAGACCACCTGCCTCCAGCCCCCACGACTGTTCCCCGGCCGGCCGGTTCCGACGAGTCTAGAGGACGCCTACCCAAAACTGGACCTCCTCCTGCTCAGTCGCTAACGCACCCCCTGCCGGGTGTGCGGAGCAAGGTAAGTGCTTTGAGTCTTTTCTCAGCACCTCAGCCGTGGGTCGCCCTGTCGCCGCCCAATGCTGCCCTACCTGCTCCTCCCCACTGCGAAGCCCCGCCGGGTATGTCAAAATAGTCGTCCCCTTGGTGCCCCTAGTGTGGAGTTGGATGCGTGGCTCTCACTTCCCGTCTTGCTAGCTGGCCCAGACCATCCGACTCGGTTACGCAATTCAGTTTGCCAGGCTTCTGCCCACCCCGCAGTACACAGCGTACATGCCAGGTCCCTGCGTGCAGAAATCGCTACACTCTTATTCAAAGACGCGATAGAGCCTGTCCCTCCAACCGAGATGAAGAAGGGTCTCTACAGTCTTCACTTCATCATACCCAAGAAAGGCGGCAGCTTACGACCGGTCTTGGACTTGCGAGTTCTCAACCAAGCGTTGCACAAACTCCCGTTCAAAATGCTCACGCTTAACCTGCGTCCAGCATCTAGATTGGTCCGCAGCGGTAGACCTGAAGGACGCATACTCCCACGTCTCAATTTTGCCTCGACACCGCCCCTTTCTGCGGCTTGTGTTCGATGGCCAGGCGTATCAGTACAAGTCCTCCCCTTCGGCGTGTCTCTGTCCCCTTGCGTCTTCACGGAAGTTGCAGAGGTAGCTCTTGCCCCGCTCCGAGAAGCCGGCATCCACATACTCAATTACCTATGCACTCACAGAGACCTGGTGCTCAAGCACCTCGGCCGTTTGGGGCTTCCAGTTTGACTCAGTCTCAATGTTTGCACGTCTCCTCAACAAGCACGCGCAGTCAGTGTTGAGGTGCCTCGCCACTTTCAGGCTCGGCACAACGGTCCCCTTAAAACTTTCCCAGAGACTCCTGGGGCATATGGCATCCTCCGCGGCGGACGCACCGCTGGGGTTGATGCATATGAGACTGCTTCAGCACTGGCTTCAGACTCGAGCTGCAGGCCGTTGGAGGGCCCAGCTGCGTTGGCACATCAACTGCCTCGAGTTGTTAACCATCCTTCTGGCCCTGCGGAGGTTTCTCCCGTTAGTTCGAGACGAACATATCCTGTTCAGGTAAAAGGACAGCACCACTGCGGCGGTGTACATAAATCGCCAAGGCGGCGTACGCTCCCGCCACGTGTCACAACTTTCCGACTCAATTCGCTGCGTGCTACTCACATCCCCGGCAACCTCTATGTGATTACGGACATGCTGTCATGACAACGCTTGTCTGGTGGAGAGTGGCGGCTTCACCCCCACTCGGTTCAGCTGATCTGGGGACGGTTCGGCAAGGCCCAGGTAGACCTGTTTGCCTCCCAAGAGACCTTCGACTGCCCGCTCTGGTACGCCCGCTCAGAGGCTCCCCTCGGGCAGATGCACTGGCGCACAGCTGGCCAGTGGTGCTGCGCATTTCCCCCAGTGAGCCTTCTTGCACAGGTGCTGTGCAAGGTCAGGGAGGACGAGGATCAATTCACTCTTGTGGCTCCCTACTGGCCCACCCGGGCCCGGTTCTCGGACCACGTACTCCTCGCTACAGCCCCTCCCTGGCGAATTCCCCTGAGGAAAGACCTTCTTTCTCGGGGACGGGGCACGCTCTGGCATCCGCATCCAGACCTCTGGAACCTCCACGTCTGGTCCCTGGACGGGACGAAGATCTAGCTGGTCTACCACCCATAGTCGTAGCCACGATTAAACAAGCCAGAGCCCCTTCTACCAGGCAACTCTACGCCCTGAAACGGCGTCTGTTCCTGAATTGGTGTTCTTCCTGAGCAGAAGACCCACAGAGGTGCGCAGTTAGGTCAGTGCTCCTGTTCCTACAGGAACTGTCCCCGTCCACCTTGAAGGTGTATGTCGTCGCTGGCACAGCTCACCACGACCCAGTAGACGGCAAGTCCCTGGGTAAGCACAACTTAATTGTCAGGTTCCTAAGAGGTGCCCGGAGGCTAAATCCCTCCCGGCCAAACCTGTTCCCCTCCTGGGATCTCTCGGTGGCCCTCACCGTTCTTCAGAGATCCCCCTCCGAGCCACTAGAATCAGTTGGCTCAGGGCCCTCTCTTCAAAAGACGGCCCTGCTGATTGCGCTTGCTTCCATCAAGAGGGTCGGGGACCTGCAAGTGTTCTCTACTAACGACACTTGCCTGGGGTTCGGTCCGGCAGACACACATGTGATCCTAAGACCTTGACCGGGCTATGTGCCCAAGGTTCCTACCACACCCTTCAGAAGATCAGGTAGTGAACCTGCAAGCGCTGCCCCGGGAGGAGGAAGACCCAGCCCCCTCACTGCTGTGTCCAGTACGTGCTTTGCATGCCTACCTGGAACGCACCCAGAGCTTCAGACGCTCTGAGCAGCTCTTTGTCTGCTTTGGGCGACAGCAGAAAGGGAACGCTGTCTCCAAACAGAGGCTGTCCCACTGGGTAGTGGACGCCATTCAGTTGGCCTATCACACCCAGGCCATGCCTCCCCCCCTAAAAGCGGGGCCGAGCCCACTCCACCAGGAGTGTGGCATCCTCTGGGCACAGGCTAGGGGCACCTCCCTATCAGACATTTGCAGACCTGCGGGCTGGGCAACACCTAACACCCTTGCTAGATCTTACAATCTCAGGGTTGAGTCAGTCTCGTCCCGTGTTTTCTCAGGTCCAAGCCCATACAACTCGGTACACGTCGACGGTCTGACCGGGTGAATTGCTTGCGTCCAGCGCCCTTTCCTCTGTCGAGGTAAAACAGTGCGCCTTCTTCCCAGGAGACCCCTTTTAGGTTCCTGGTCGATTCCTCCCTAGACCTTTTGGGTCCACAACAGTTCAGCGGAGGAACTTGCCAGCCCAGTCCACTACGGGTACCCCAGGATACCCTTACTGGAATAGGTGCTCCACAGTTTAGGCCTCCTACGCGTACTCCTCCTGTGTGTACTTCCGCGGTATGGTCACCTTACGAGCTGACCCGTGTCTCCCTTAGGCAGTCCTTCGCTGCCCTCCGGTCGCCGTGTTGTAGCAACTCCCCCCTCTTCGAGGTTGGATCTACCACCACGTCATTCTTCCCACATGTGACCCAAGAGGCCATGTGATGTATTTTGCCACCTCTACCTCCCCTTTTGGGTGGGTGTGGCCTCCGCAGGGTCTTTTCTCCCTGAAAGAATAGGAATTCGGGTAAGACCCCCTTCCCTCGATGCGGTAAGGGCCCCGGCTGCTCTTGCTCTATGCTGAGAAAAAATAGAGAAAAGAGGCCCAGCCAGGCTTGGCCCATTCCCTAGTTGGGAGCGTCACCTTGTTCCCCCCCTAGGGTAACCAAAAGGATTCTGACGACTTTTTTGGGGCATTGGGGAAGAGTACGTGCAGCTGAACACAGTTGGTCGCTTGTGCACGTAGGATACCTGCCCGCTTCTCTGTCAGCAGTACACGTACACGGCTCAGCGCATGGCGAATTTTGAAGTGGACCCCTAGTGTCGCTTCTTCGAAACAACGTCGAAGTGAGCGACAGACGGGGAACGTCTCGGTTATGTATGTAACCTCCGTTCCCTGATGGAGGGAACGAGACGTCGTGTCTTCCCGGCCACGTCGCTGAGCCAAGCCGCTGAGGTGCCCAGAACACTCCCGGCTCCTCAGAAAAATCCTGAATGAACGAGCGTATTTCCCTCGCCTTTATACCCGTATGTCCGGGGGCGGGGTATGCAAATACTGTTCGCCAACTCTCATTGGCCTTTTTTCATAGATCAGAGGCATCTTTCGGCGCTCAAGAGAGACCCCTAGTGTTGCTTCTTCAACACGACGTCTCATTCCCTCCATCAGGGAACGGAGGTTACATACGTAACCGAGACGTTCTTTCTGAACTATCGTCAAAAATGTTTTAAATTTAACTTAAATTTACTTCATAAATTACCAACTCACATACAGTAAATGATCATATTTGACTTCAATTTCTTCATATCCCATATTCAAACTTAATAAACAGCCAGATTTGATTGAACAATTACTGCTTTCAAAATAAATGCCAAGACATGATTTTAGCAATATAACCTTATTTTTATTCACATATCATTCACAAACAGTAGCCCTGTGCACTGTGGTGGTGGAGACAGACATTATGTTCATACTGTTAGATCTAATTTGGCTGTCTTATTCATATAAGATCATCGTTAGATAATTTTTTACCTCATATCTGTCACAGTGGTTACACTTTGGAAATAAAACAGCTGTTTGCGATCAGAGTATGTGAGATTATTAAACAGGGTGTTTTTTTTTTTACATCTGAGACCTGTTGCACAAAGCCGGTTTCTGGTGTTCATTGTCATAACAACTTACGCCAAAGTTTTATTCTGGGTTACAGATCGCATACTAATGCTGAACCAATCATCTGTGAGTGACATCTGTGATGCAAAAATGTATTTGTACACTCACCCTGTATTTCTAGCTTCAAATTAAGGTGTGCTTCACAGGGACATACATATGTTTTTATTATTAATTTAGATTTATACGTTAAATTTGATCCTGCAATATTTGCCAAAAACGCCTAAAAAAGGCCTACCCAAATTAAAATGCATGCTGTTCTTGAACCCTTTGGAGTATATCCATGCTTTTGGTCTCTTTTGAAAGGGGAGACTTTGAGGTTTGTTCCTGAATAGTCAGAATCACTGTAAGTCTTACTTGTATTGAGTAATAGAACTTTGAACACACTCAAAAAGGGGAAATAAACTCCGCCTACATTTTTTTTTTGTAAAAAGATGCCTGCAGATAACTACAGCTGGGAGGATTTAGCTGGAAAACACAATTAGATCACAGCATGAAACCTTACCAAACCCAATTTAAAATTTGATAACAATACATTAGAAAATGAGTGTTTTACACATGTTTATCCAAGTGTATGTATAGGCTTCAAGGATATTGATACCTGGCCACACCTCTGTCATGCACCGACTGGCTCAAATGACCTGTCCATCTAAAGTCCAGGGGTCAGCGGACATTTTGACATAAAAATATCTGTAATGTTTACATGTTCAAGGTAGCTTCATCAAAGAATGCAAAGTTGTGTCAGCTCTGTCGGTTAGCTCGAAATGCTACGTCTATACTTCGTGGGTGTTTATTGATATATAAATGTGTTATGGACCAAATACTTTGTTGAATTGGATTGTATGGACCCTTTACAGTGTAACTAAACCATTTTTGATGGAATGAAGTGGATCAGTAGAGTAAGATGAGCATTATAAGTGAGTTTCTACCATTATAGATTCGTTTATTTTGCTGTAAGTGGTCTGAGAAATACACCGATTGTACCCGCTGTGTTAAGTGTATATTAAAATGGTTTACATCGTTCGAATCACAAGAGTCTCAGCTTTCCAACGATGTAAGATATGCTTATCTTTTAATTTTTGAATTTTTGCATATTGCGAAGTTATTGCGCAATAGTCGACCGGGCCCGCACACGACCCGTCGGGCTGTTAAAAGGTTAGTCCCATATATTGATATATTGTAAGATGGTTTATTTGAGAGATTGGGGAACCTTATATTTAAACTTAAAAGATGCATTTGTTGTGTGGCAAGTCTTTCCACCTAAACAAGTATTATATATATAAAATTATACTGTAGGCTACCACACAAAGTGACATGGCTTGCACTTCATTAAATTATATTAGGCTTTTAATTTAAACAAGCTTTTACATTTTAAATTAAAACATAGATTTTCAAAGCTTTCAAAATGAACAGCCCTGCATATTCGTACTGTGAACCTATATAAATGAAATTACACATGCACTTTCTTCAGGTTTTATTTTATTTATTTATTTTACTTCCGCGGCAGACATAAACCATGCTGAATTTCTTGCGAGAAGTCATTTGTGCCGACTCTCTCCAAGATTTCTGAAATTGCTGTTTGTTGCAATGTCACTCATTTATGCACTTCAGGGTCAAGCATGAACTTAGGATCAAACTCTTGAGTTGACAAAGTACAGTAATAGTGAGCATCTTGAGATTGCTGAACCCAGTCTAAATAACTTTGGCTTTATCTGGTTTTGTCACCCTGAAATTTGTTCAATAAGCTTTGTACAACTGGCCTCTGCAGAGAGTGGATGTGAGCTAAGATTGCATGTCTACTGCCAGACCTCATTGGGGGTAATGGAGCATCTCCAACAATGGGAAAAAAAACATCTACAGAGAGCTGTGAATGAGTGCATACATTAAAGAGAATAAAGAGAAACTTGCCTCATTTGTGTCAAGAAAGTATCGACCCATCCCTGATGTCTAATTTTGAGGCTTTATGCCATTGAGCTGTATGAATGTAATGTAATGTAATGTATTAAGAGATATAAAAAGGTACATTGGACAAAAGGTAATTGTAAAAGAACCCTGATGTGAACCCAGCAGTGCTGTATACTGGTGGACTGCAGGGAAAAACAATGCTAAATGCAAATAATGAAATGCAATGAATCATATTTGTGTATAGTTAGAATAGTAAAATACACAGGCTTTTACAATTTCAAGGTAAAATCACAATATTTTTTTATTGTTGAAGTCAAAGGCTTTATGTTCAATTGTTGTATTTTAATAGGAAAATTCATCTGTCACTTTTCAGTAACTATCCAAATTAGATAGATGGCAGATGGTAACTCGAATAGGTTGCATGACTTGTCCTCATTCTCTTAAAACCATGAACAAAACTATGGCAGATAAAATTAAATATGACTAAATTGATATAAATGTTCCTTACATCAAGGATAAACATGGTTTGTGCTGACTACAATGTGCTTTCTTTTGTACAATAAAACAGTTTTGAGACTGATTGGTACTGTGTCCATAAGCAAAACCAGTCAAGAACTACTGACTTATTCTAGCATTAGCATTTGGGTTTAAGTTTATCCAGCATTGTGTTTTGTGTGATGAATTATTGGCTGCCAAGACTACATGATCCCACGGCAAGTCAGCATGTTGCTTTTAAATGCTCCAGTACCCTGGAATTACCCCATCAAACCTTTTTGTATTAATTCAAACACATTTACTTTTTCCTGTGGCACAACTGGAAGCGTGTAGCGTCAGCCATGTGGGAAATCTGGGTTCTTGTCCAGGAAGTAAATGTGTTCATATAATGAGTGAAGAAAGCATTTCAGAGGTTCTTTTATCCCTCTAATAATACATTTATTCTACTGATGGTTAAGTTTAAGGTTTGGGTTTGGAGAAGAGTTAATACAATATGCATTCCTCTTCACTGTTATATATTACAAAACTTTTCAACTCATTTTTGGCGCCCCCCTTCAAAAGCACTCCCCACTGCAGCCACAAGGGGAAGAGCTTTGCATTTTTGCTCAAGAAAATACAACCTAGTGTTTCTGAATTCACTGTGAGATCAGTCTTGCTGAGAGCATAAAACCATCTAAATTAAAGAGACTTGCATTTACAGACAAAAATGTGTGATTTTCATATTCAGCCAATATCATGTTTAAGGGATCATTCACCCTAAAATGAAACTGACATTTACCAAACCCAAATGACTTACTTTCTTTCATGGAACACAATAGCGGAACATTTTGAAGAATGTTGACACTGCTTTTCCCTTGTATGACAAGAAAATTGGGAAAGGTTCATTAGGAACTCATTGCCTAAAATCTATGTCTGTGTTCTGCTGCAGTTCATCATACTATTCATTAATGTCAATGTTTGATATTAAGGATATTTTTGAATTCTTTTCAATTAAGGCACTCTAAATCCAGGTCTCTAAGTAAACCAGTTCTGAAGCAGAAGAACTTAGGGATATGAAAAGGATTGCTGGAAGAAAAAAAAATTAATAAAACAAGTGTGAACGTCACTGGATTCTCTGAATTAAATCAAGATAATAGATAGTGAAGGAAAGGAAGACATCACTATAGATGTGTTTAATAAATTCCAGGAAGTAAAGAGATATAAACAGCCCTGAATGTCGTCACAGTACGTCAACACAACAATACTGTGGTGGCTCTGTTATAATCTGTGGCTGATGAAATCAAACTAAAGCCCTGTGTTCATATACTGTGACCTCTGTGCAGGGGCGGATTTAGTGATTTGGGGACCCTAGACAAAGTACAGGAATGGGACCTATTTAATAACACACATTTACATAATTTTTCCCTTAAATGTATTGTAAGCCTTTTATTATTATTACTATTATTATTTTATGGAATGGTATGGTATGGAGAAAATATTACAAAGTCCTGAAAGATGTCATTGAAATACAAAAAGTGTCCTGAGATACATCATCGGTCTCTGTGACAGCACTCGACTGCTCAACAGCAAACAGAAATGTTTCCGAGGTTGTGTCTTTCTCCTTTGTTGTGCCAGATTTCTAAAAAGGAGTGAATAATAATCTCTGACAACACATTATACAAAAAACACAATCTGGCTAATATGAACTACAACACATACCACTACAATATATTTTTCTTTCTCACTCCTCCTCTTTTTAATGCACTTTTCCTCCATTATCTTTACCTTGAATTAACCATATCCAGATTAATTCACAACAAGTTGACTTTGCATGTTTTAACACTCTGGGGTCTGAGGGTGTTTTGGGCCCTGGAGAAGTTTTGACATGCCTTGACATTTGTATGTTTTTTTCAGTTGCTTAAAAACATATTAATGGCTAATGTCTGATAACACTGTATTCAGCATTTTTGAGAAAATAACGTTTACGTGTGGTTTTTTAAAAAACAAAAATGAAAAAGGCCATATAACACATACTAAACATTTTTCCACAAGCCTTTTGAGAACTGTAATAGTAATTGAACTTTTGTAAGACAGTTTTAGTGTTAGAATGATCATATGCGAGGAGGTGTGAATGATCATGAATATTGATGTAATTCACACCTAAGGAGACAAAAGACCCCCCCCCCCCATCAATGAGGGGAATTTATACAGGGGCAATTCAAAATGCATTATAAATCATGTATATGCAGTTACAGCAACATTCATAAAAAGGGCAACTTTCATCCAATATTTGCCTAATAGTATGCATTTTAACTTGTATGTTATAAAAACTTAATTAATACATTTATTCATATTTAACATACATATTCATATTGTCAAAATGAGAAGAAAAAAATATTAAGGTGAGATTAAAAGGAGGGATTCTGTCATTTTGTTACAGTCCACTTTGTGTTTAAAGCATAATTTTCACTCACTAGCATATATCATAGCAAATATCAGATTAAAAAAAAGCCTGATGACCATTAAACCATACTGAACTTTTATTTAAATCTTTTTAATGTAGGCAACTCTTTAATACATTTTTCATATGTGTCCACCTTACTTTAAGGCACATGTGCAAAGGCTACTAATGTTTAATAAGTGTTATAAATTATCATTTTTATATTCAAAATATTACTTTTTGGCTGGTATTGCATGAAAGTCAAAAAAGTATCAATTACTTATAATGCATTTTCAAAGGTTAATAATGACGAGTCAAAATACATTTTTGTGGTAATCAATATTATGCAACAAATGCTGTCAATTGAACTCTACTCGTGTTGCACCCCAAATATTTCTTTAAATAGTATTTTTACTGTTTGTCAGGTATTCTGTGAAATTCACACTTTTTATGCATGCTTTATAAACCTGTTACCATTTAGAAAGGTATTCAATGACTTTGTAAATGAATTAATTCCTTTACAATCCCTTTACAAAGGTGACATAAATGCAAAGTGTGATCACTTATATTTGGCAAGTCACAATCCGACAATTGCTTACGAGACACACAAAGACAGTGGACATGGCTAATGAAATAATTTGATCTCAAATCAATATTTTAAGTCCATATATTGATTTATTTTAGTTGCTTTGTAATAAGTGGTAAAATACAATCAGACTATTATTATTGCAAAATAAACCCCTTTGGGGTGCTTGAAGACCTGGTTTGGGATAACGACCAAAACTATGGCACATTATCCCTTAATTATTACTGGTGTCTTGTGCTGGTGTATGCCCAGCAGTGCAGTATCTGAGCATCTCTGGTCACTGATGGTGCAGTTGATGAAGAATTGTAATGAGCAATGATAAAGAACTTGAATGCTCCTCCATTCAAGAGACATGTGAATTAGAAAGACCTGAGCAAACTAAATTAGACTGGCTCAATCTCTGAGCCCCTGCCCCTCATAAGGCTGAATCCCAATGGTCTTTAAAGCAGGAAGAAGGAGAGACAGTGAGAAATCAAGGAAAAGTTTAGACACAAATACAGCTTGGAATGAACCAATACCTGGACTTAACTGCTCATTCTGAGGCCACACATCCAGTAAACAGACAGATTTGGTTATTAAGAACATGTCTGTAAATTAATAAATGTGTGTTTCAACATTTGGTAATACATGATGGTGCTCAACAAGACTTAAGGTTTTTGAAGACTAGACTAGACTATAAATGTCTAGATAAGCACAGACATATTTCCTATTGACACAGGAAGTTGAGAACAGAGTTTCACGTGGCAATTACTTTTATTTAGTTTTACATAAATCACGAGTAAAATGGCAGATTAGTAGTTAATTCACAAACATTTGTTTTTCAATCTGTTCCACATACAATGATATCTTATGACATCGAAACACTTTTACAATGACACATGTTATAAGGTGAAACAATTTAACATTTACATTTCATAAGCCACTAAATTTACCTGACTACCATCCCTGGAGTCGCGAGCTCGAATCCAGGTCGTGCTGAGTGACTCCAGCCAGGTCTCCTAACCCTTCCTTGCTAGGAAGGGTAGAGCAGCATGAGCCTCCATGTGCAGAGTCTCCACGGTGTCATGCACAACGAGCCATGTGATAAGATGGATTCTCTGTCTCAGAATTGGAGGCAACTGGGACTTGTCTTCTGCCACCCGGATTGACGTGAGGAACCACGTCATCACGAGGACCTACTAAGTAGTTGGAATTGGGCATAAAAAACTATATTTACAAGCTTATTCAGATGTAAACAAGTTAGGTTTAAATAGCTTAAATGATCGAGCATTGCATTTGCGATGCAAAGGACTGGGATATGAGTCCTGAAGAGCATGCAAGTCCACATATATCTTTTAGGTTTAAGGATTAAGGTTTAGAATAGGGAGGTCAGTTTTCATTATTTAAAACTCGATAGAGCATTAATCTTAAAAAACATAATCTGTTTGGGAGAACATTTAACTCACATTTAGCACCACACAGTGGACATTTTATTTAGAACTGTTGCAATACGTGTTATGATCAACGTAAACTCATATGTCAAAAATGTTGAAACAGAATCATACACTCACTGAGCACTTTATTAGGAACACTATATTAATACAGGATAGGGTCTCCCTTTGCTCTGAAAACAGCCTCAATCCTTCATGGCATGGATTCCACAAGATGTTGGACACATTCCTTTGAAATTATGTTCCATGTTGACATGATTGCATCACACAATTACTGCAGATTTGTCATCTGCACATTTATGCTACAAATCTCCCATTCTATCACATCCCAAAGGTGTTCTATTGGATTCAGATCAGATGACTGGGAACAGCACTGAAGAACAGTGAAATCATTGTCATGTTCATGAAACCAGTTTGAGATGACTTTTGGCTTTGGCATTCAAGCAATGATTGGTTGGTATTAATGGGCCCAAAGTGTGCAAGAAAATATTCCCCACACTATTATACCACCGCCAGCTTGGACTTTTGACACAAGGCAGATGGGGTCCATGGATTCATGCTGTTGGTGCCATATTCTGACCCTACCATGTGTAACTCAGCAGAAATATATTCAGTAGATCAGGGTCTGTTTTTTCCAATCTTTACCAGTCCCATTTTAGTGATCCTGTGCCCACTGCAGTCTCTGCATTTGGTTCTTGGCTGACAGACGTGGAACCTGGCGTGGTCTTCTACTGTTGTTGCCCATCAGCCTCAAGGTTTGACAGAATGCTTTCTGAGTGACTTTCTATCAGCTTGAACCATTCTGTCCATTCTCTGTTGACCTCTCTCATCAACAAGGCATTTTCCGTCCGCAGAACTGACGCTCACTGGATGTTTTTTTGGCACCATTCTGGGTAAACTCTAAAGAATGTTGTGTGTGAAAATCCCAGGAGATCAGCAGTTACAGAAATACTCAAACCAGCCCGTCTGACACCAACAATTATGCCACGGTTGAAATCACTGAGATCAAATTTCTTCCCCATTTTGCACTTCTACCACCTTATTGGCTTATTAGATAACCGCATCAATAAATAGGTGTAGCAGTGTATATAATAAAGTGCTAAAATAAAGATGAAAGTGAGTGTAATGAAAGTGAGTGTACCTTTCAAAAGATCAGGCTGGTTTGAAAACAGATTATTTATTTTTTTGCCAATTCCATTTAGGGATGTTAGTGGTGCAGAAATCACATAATTTACCTTTTATTTTGTCAACTTTTAGAAGAACACTAGCATACAGATAGCCACAAAGATAACAGACATTGAAATAAAAGCCATAAAACCCATATTTTGATTTCATGGGACATTTAAAGTCCTATTACATAACTCATAACACTTACATGCAGTATGCATTAAACCTCCTCTGCTCAAACGGTTGTTTCAACTTGTAAGCTTGTGATGTAACATGTGCGTACTAGAAAACATACTGTTATGCAAAAAGCAAAATAATTCAACAGGACTTGTGCGTGTGTGGTCAGGTGGTTAAGACGGATAGAGTGGTGGCTTGAGCACATTCACATAACTCTCCTATCAGCTTCTTACACACACACACGCGCACATACACACACACAAACACACACGTTGGATCGGCTATCATTATGAGGACTCTCCATAGACATGATTTTTATACTGTACGAACTATAGATTCTATCCCCTAACCCTAAGCCTCACAAAACATTTTCTGCATTTTTACCTTTTCAAAAATATTTTTTTTTTAAGGGATTTGAATTATGGGGACACAAGAAATGTCCTCATAAACCATATTTCTAGCATAATACCCTTGTAATTGCCAGTTTGTAACCTAAAAATGTTTTCCTCATAAACCCAAATCCGACCACGCACAAACACATGCGCGCACACAAACATTGTTTCAAGGCAAACACAGTGTGGTACACAGGCATTAGATTAAGACCTGAGAATTTTGCCAATCAAATCCTACACTGTCAAAACATCAGCAGGGGAGATCAGAGGAATGCTGTTACATAACACACTGAACTTACAGAAGACTCTGTAATAAAACCAAATGAGCTGCCTTGCTATCCTCTGTCTTCATAGGTAGGTCCCTTCTAAAGGGGGCTCTCACACAGGACAAGTTCTTGAATAGAAATCTAGACAAAGAACAATAGAATTAAACATACGGTGCATTTACTGTAAATGCATATTAACTCCAATACTCTCACTAATTTATACTCTAGAGATGTTTATCCTGCCCTGTCATTGGTCCATTGTTTTAAAACTGACTACTTGTCAAAATTCTGCGAAGGACAAATGTCTTAAAATTTTGCAAAAAGTAGGTATCTTAGAAGGTATCCCACCCTCTTGACTCATTATTTGATCAGATTTTATGAACAAAAACTTAAATTGAAAATGCAAGATAACGGTGTTTGTTTCAGTCATGATAACTGAACAGTGCTCGTTGAATTAAACATTCCAAGTTATGAGGTCATGTTACAATAATGTAGCAGACATTTATCATTGCATACTTTTTCATATACTATTTCTAAAAAAACATTAGGATGTACTCAGTGTACTGCAGAGAATGCATTAAGTAATACGCTAATATTGCATTCTAAACCAATATGATCACAAGGAAGGTAGGCATTTTGTTTCCGATACTTCCATTACCCTACAGCATTGATTTCAAACAAAGGGGCATGGAGAGATTGGAAGGGGGGGCACATATATTTTTCAAGAAAAAAACAGAGACAGGGCATCATTTGGGTACTCAGTGTATTTTATGTACATAAAACATAAAAAAAAAAAAAAAAAAAAACCTGCGTTTCCTCTACCTCTGCATTTTTTTTTTTTTATGGGAGTCAATTTTGATGTTGGAGTGCCACATGATAGGGGGGGTATTTCCAAAAGGTTGAGAACCTGCCCTAGAGGATCAGCCCAGTAATGGTGACTCACTGACATGCGTCATCTCCCATCATATATTTTTGCATCGGTCCAGAGTGTTTACGTTCCCCTGTGGTGTGACCGGAAGTGCTTTGCGTCAGCAGTGTGAGACCTGGGTTTGGATACCGCTTTAAAAACCAGGAACTAATCACGTTTGCATAATCAGTGACAACCGTGAGTCAGAGGTTGCATTTTTCCCTCTAACATTTTTACTTCACTAATGGTTAGGTTTAGGTTTGGGGTTGGGGAGTACAGTTTATAAAATCTGTAATCCTCTTCACTGTATTACAGCCTGTACATCTGAAAACAACTTGTTTAGATCTCGCTTTTGGCGCCCCTCTGTGGACATTACACCTGGAAAATGGAGCACACACGAGCTCATAAGCCCAACAATACTTACCTCTTTGGACACTGGGGCAGTGTTCCACATTTCTGTAAGCACAGACCGATTTTAACTAAAAAGTCAACCTACTGTTTCCGATTTCACTGTAATCAGTCTGTCTAAATGTACAGTTCTGTGCAAAAGTTCTTGCCACTTATGAAAAATGTTGCATAGTGAGGTTGTCTTCATAAATAATAAATAGTTTTCATTTATAAATTAACATCATACTAAGTCCAGTAAGCATAAAAAGGTGAAATCAATATTTGTTGTGACAAGCTTTGCCTGAAATGTTGCCTTGTTTTTTGACAGATAGGATGTTCTAAGCTTCTTGGATAACTTGCCACAGCTCTTCTATCAATGTAGGCTGTCTCAATTGCTTCTGTATCTTCATGTAATCCCAGAATCAATGATGATGAGATCATCAGGGGAGATCAGACGAAGGCTGTTGCATAAAACTATGAACATACAGAAAACTCCAAGTGAGCTGCCTTGCTGTCCACTGTCTACATAGGTAGGTCCCTTCTAAGGGGGCTATCACACAGGACAGAAGTTCTTCAATTAAAATCTAGACAAAGAACAATAGAATTAAAAAGAAGCTGCATTTAAAGGCACGTTATCTCCGATACTGTCACTACTTTATACTCTAGAGATGTTTATCCAGCCCCATTGTTGGTCCATTGTTTTAAAACTGACTGATTGTCTAAAGTTGTCTGTCTTAAATCTCTGCTCTTTGGGGGAAATACAATCTGTTGTAGGGCTCCTTCACCTTGCAAAGGGAAATCTAAACTTGATATTTCCTACTTTTACACTAAAAGCAGAATAAATAAAATAACCGTTTAAGATATTTTTTGTGTATGAAAAATATTTTGTGCCTAAGACTTTTGCACAGTATTTTTATAGCCATTAAATACTCTGCTCAAATGGTTTTCATGGTTTTCAACCACTTAATACAATATTGTTATAATACATGACTAAAAAGGCTGTAATAAAAAGCTGAAGGGTGAACTTGACTTTGAGCATCATTTTATAAAGTGCTGAATTACTTTTGAGGAAAACAATTAACTTTGAGTGGCTTTCCACTGGAATGTAATATCCCACCCCGCTATCTATTTGTATCTCATTACATACCCTTAATCTGGTTCACTTTGAGGTCTGAGCACCCAACAATCTATAAAAAACCACTGTGTTAAGCTGCAAACTAAAGATATAAATATTGAGAGATTTAGACAAATTATACAATGACTTCAACAGGTCAACTTTTTAAAAGCAATTTTTTGGTCTGTATTCTACTGTGATTTTGGCACCTCTAGCCCAGCCAAATGTCAAGAGTTTGCCAATTGTTTTGTTCTGGCAACTTTTGGGGGCTTCAAACCTTTTTTTATTATTCAATTTTTTTATCCTTTTTTTATTATGTATAGGACAGTTGAGAGGGGACATGTAATGTCTAGGTTACGTATGTAACCTCCGTTCCCTGATGGAGGGAATGAGACGTTGTGTTGAAGAAGTGACACTAGGGGTCTCTCTTGAGCGCGGAATATGCCTCTGATCTATGAAAAAAGGCCAATGAGAAGTTGTCAGACAGTATTTGCATACCACGCTCCCAGACATATGGGTACAAAGGTGGGGAAATACATCTATTTCATTCAGGATTTTTCTGAGGAGCCGGAAATGGTCCGGCCACAACAGTGGCAAGGTTCAGCAACATGGCCAGGAGGAAACAGCATCTCATTCCCTCCATCAGGGAACGGAGGTTACATATGTAACCTAGACATTCCCCGTCTGTCGCTCACTTCGATGTAGTGTCGAATGAAATAAATTCAGCAAAAGATTCTCCTCCCGGCCCTCCACCGGGGGACGGAGTGGTCTTCTTACCAGCTCCGGAGCTAACGTCTTAGCCTCTGGGTTGAGCGTCTCAGGAGCGCCTGGGAGCCTTCCGGGTCCTCAAGGGGGTCCGTGAGACGGGGGGCGTCTGCTTCCTGCGGTGTGCTCAACGCTGGGACTGAGAGCTGGGCCTGGGTTGAGGCGGAGCAGGGTGTTTCTTAGCTGCAGGAGGACGCCTTCAGTGAGCAGACCAGGCATGGCCCATGGCGGCAGGCTTGCGGCGGGGCAGGATGTGTGAAATGGTCTCTGCTTCTTCACCGCGGAGAACTGCTGGGTGAAGTCCTCGACGGTGTCGCCGAAGAGGCCAAACTGGAAGACAGGGGTGTTGAGAAAGCGAGCTTTGTCGGTCTCACGAATCTCGATCAAGTCCAGCCACAGATGACGTTCCTGGACCATGAGTGTGGCCATCACCTGCCCGAGTGACTGCGCTGTGACCTTCGTGGCTCTGAGAGCGAGGTCGGTCGCTGAGCACAGTTCCTGCGACACGTCGGGATCAGGGCTACCCCCGTGGAGATCTTTAAGTGCCTTGGCCTGGTGTACTTGCAGGAGGGCCATGGCGTGCAGGGCTGAAGCAGCATGTCCGGCGGCGCTGTAGGTTTTGGTGGTCAATGAAGACATCGTCCATCAGGCCTTGGAGGGGAGCACAGGGTGACCCCACCAGGTGGTAGGGTTTCCAGGGCACAGGTGGAGCGCAACAGCCCCGTCCACCTGGGGAATTGCTGTGTACCTGTGGGCCGCTCTGCTGTCGAGGGTAACGAGAGCGGATGTGCGAGTGGATTTGTGACGAGTGGAGAGGGGTGCCCTCCACAAAGACATCAGCTCATCATGCACTTCCGGGAAAAATGGGACCGGGGGGAGGCGAGGCTGTGAGCGGCGCGCAGACCCCAAGAACCAGTCATCCAACTGCGACGGCTGTGGGAAGGACAGAGGGTTCCAGTCCAGCCCCACGCTGGTGGTGGCCCCAGAAAGCATGTCGGTCATCTGCACATCAGCCTCAGCCTGGGCGTGCTGGCCCGAAGGCCAGCGTCAAACGGCGCGCTCTCCGATGCAGTGGCGAGCTCATCCACTTCGAGCTCTAGAGGATAAGCAGGCTGGCCGTGAGGCGAGCCGCCGTCGCCTCGAGCACGGACGGGAGTCAACGAGCGTGCTGGGGGGTGGGTGGTCTGAGGGGGCATACCTGGCGGAGCTTCACCCGCTGCCGTCTGCCGCATCGTCCTCAATCCCATGGGAAGAAGGAGCAATGCGGGGGGGCGACTGGAGTGGCGAGCTATCTATTGAAAGCAAGCTGCGACCGCAACTTTGCCATGGTCGTGCTTTCGCAGTGAGAACATGAACCATCCACAAACGCTGCCTCAGTGTGATCGCTGCCATGACACACGAGACAATGCCTGTGGCCGTCTGAAGCGGAGAGCACTCTTCCGCATCCAGGAACTACACAGGGGCGGAATGGCATCTTTACAAAGATGCGTCCTGAAAAGGACGTTCAACGACGCTGTGTAAATCCTCTTTAAGAGGAAAATACTCTTTTAATAAACTCTTTTAGCTTTCTGCGCTGTCGAAGCGCCCAGGGGCAAGCTGCACTGCCGTGCAGAGAAGGAGAAAAGCCGCTGAAGTGCGCTGTAGATCCAACAGCAGGCAGAGCATCAGAGGAACAAAGGCAGGAACAGGTGTGTGACTCGCAGCTGACTGCATACACGACCATCAGCTCCGAAGAAAATTTCTGAATGAAACAGACGTATTTCCCCGCCTTTGTACCCGTATGTCCGGGGGCGGGTAATGCAAATACTGTCTGCCAACTTCTCATTGGCCTTGTTTCACAATGTCGAAGTGAGCGACACTGGGCTCGAATCCACAAAATAACTCAATACAGTGTCCAAAAACACTGGACAATAAAGCCTAACCTTAAAAATAAATCTAAATGTAATTGCATTAGATAAAATATCAAACCAAGTGGTATCTGAAACAAATTATACTTCACCTTCTGTTAACTTATCTGAGGCTTTTTCACAATGACTTTTGATCAACAAGATTTTAGGTGATTCAGTAACCATTGGCCGTTCATCACATTAACTACAGACATGTTCCACTAATGTTTAACAACCAGAAAGTGTCCAAATATTTTTTGTCTTGATTTTTAGCAATATCTAATATTTTATTATTGAAACCCTAAAAACCATACTTTCTGCCCAATGTTTTATTTGAAAAAGTGTGATTGTGCTATCTCTAAAATAAATGGCACATAGTTTGATATGTTGCTACTTAATGCAATGACATTCACAAGTAAGTGTTGCTTAATTTTGCAAATACTTTTTTAGGCCCTGTATGTTGGAGCATATCCTCTCTGTTGTCTTGTGTGTAGTGAAACCTCATTCCCACCTGTTTCAGTAATCCTGGTAAATCATTCTGGTCACATTCACTCCAAACAGAATTTTACCACTGTGTTCTCAATCCAGCCAATCAGTCATACTCTCTCAGCCGTTTCACCTAGATTTGTTTGGTTTTGATTCTCTTTAATCCACATGAAGAGAAGATTGATTATACCAGGTGAACTGCAGCACATTTTGCAATGATCTGTATAATGTTCTGGTAATGGAATGCTGATGTTACAGTTTGACTGCCCTACTTCTGATTCCAACGAGAGACCTTTTTCACCATCCGGGTTGGAACGCAGAAGTAAAAGTTTGCAGGGTAAACTTCAACAGCGGTGAATGGCAGACCACAGCAAATATTGTTCTCACTTACCATTTGCTCCAAGAACAAACGAAAAAAATCAGTTATTATGTTTTAATGACTTTCCAGAAGATAAAAAATAGAGAGTGGTGGATTACGACAGTCAGATGGGAGAAGATGCCAAATTTACTGTCACTCTCTCAGCAGCTGTAACAAATTTTTAGAACTGATTCCAGGGTAATATAACACAAAGCATGATGTTTTAAATTTACACTCAATATTTAAAAAATTGCTAATATAAAAAAGTTTGCTAGATTTTCACTGCTAAATAAGGCTTATTAGTATCATATCAGTATCATGTAAATAATAATATCAATATTAATATAGGCGGCTGTGGCTCAGGTAGTAGAGCGGGTCAGCTGCCAATCGCAGGGTTGGTGGTTCAATTCCTGGCCCACATGACTCCACATGCTGAAGTGTCCTTGGGCAAAACACTGAACCCCAAGTTGCTCCCAATAGCAGGCTAGTGCCTTGTATGCCACAATTGGTGTGTGAATGTGTTTGAATGGGTGATTGGGACACATTGTAAAGTGCTTTGGTAACTGCTAATGTTAAAAAAAAGTGCTATATAAGTGCAGACCATTTACCATCACCTTAAAAGAATAATTCACCCAAAAATGCATGCCTTGTGATGTTCCAAACCTATATGACTTTCTTTCTTCTGCTGAACACAAAAGGAGACATTTTAAAGGATGTCATGCCTGTAGATTTTCACACTATGGCAGTTTACTTTATTCCTTTAAAGCTTTAAGACCAAAAAGTGTAATAAAAGTAGTCTGTGCGACTCATTCATCATACTCCTCATATTCTTCTGAAGGCAAACAATATTTTTGGTGAGTACCTGAAATTTAAGTTATTTAACAGTGAATATCTTAACAAGTGAAAAAGCTCCTCTCATGCACTCATGAATGTGCAAATGTGAGCTATTGTAAATGATGACAGAATTTTTCAATTTTGGTATATTTTTAGACTAGTTTTACTCTTTCCCCCCTTTCTATGAGCTTTGTATCTCGTTTAGCCAGATTTTTTTTTACTTTTGGCATAAAGTCTGGTCCATTTTTTATATTATTCTGGCTAAGAACACTCACTTAGAAAGGAAGAGATTGTTGAAAAACATGTAAAGTGACCAACCACCGTTTATTTTTACATATCATTTATGGGTGAGTAAATATGGTACCATGAGAATGCAGACCGCAAGTGTTGGGTAAGCTACTCAAAAAAGTAATCCACTACAAATGACTAATTGTATAAAATTGTAAACAGATACTTTACTGATTACTTAAACAAAAAGTAATCACATTACTATTTACTGTACTTTATTTGCTAAAAAACTTATCACAGGAACGTAGGAATATCATAAAATATTGATACATCGATTATGGAAGGGAATGTTATTTTCTCAATACATTTTTGAGCATCAATATCAACACTGGCCAACATTTAAATTAGAAGACTTATTTGTGTGATTTCTAATTTACTGTCAGTTGGCCTTCCATTTAATGTAGTCTGGTTTTATAGATTTGGGAGACCACAAGGGTGGTTATATAACATTTACTGTACGTAATACTAAAGAGTGTCAATGTGGTTTAGGTGGCACTCCAAAGTTGTGAATCTAGTTACCTTCTCATTATCCAGCCTAATACAAGGCTAACTGTAAATAAATAAATGGACTTGAAACATTGATTTTAGTTCAAATTATTCTATTAGCTTACTTGTTGGGATTGCATAATGATCCGAGAAGCAGGAAAGATGACTCACATTACCGGGGTGTGCGGATGTTACTCAGAGATACCAGATAGCTAGATGGTGCCATTGAACAATCAGAAATGAGTACTCCAGATCGCCACGTAATAGACATAAATTATATTATTTTAGAATATTATTTTAGAAATGTGTAACCCAAGTAATGTACTTTAAAGTAATTACCTTAAATGAAAGTCAGAAACTGTAATCTGATTACAAGAATGTAAAATGCAATGTTTTCAATTATTTGTTGACTTTAAAAGTAATTAGGTTACAGTAATTTATTACTTTGTAATCAGATTACACTCTTGTAAAAAACAAAACAGCTGTACAGAACACACTATAATTGTTTTTGCAAAACTAAGCGAAGACTTTGTAATTGTCAGGGGTTTGTAAGGGCAGGACCCAAACACAGCAAGGCAATGAACAAATGGCTTTATTCAAGAAAAAAGTAAATACAACTCAAAGACACTCACAAGGGAGAAAATATAATGTATTAAATACAAAAGAAAGATTCTAACGATGAAGAAAAATCTAGAACCAAACCAATGAACAAACTGATCGATAAAGGGAATGAGGAACAAACAGACCAACTGAGTTGCAACGCATATGCACTCCAACTCACTAAACAAACTTGCAGGGAACATTAGACAACGGAGAGCCTAAATAGAGAGGGAGGTAATAAGGGAAATAGGTGCAGCAGATCAACTAATGAGCAGTGCAACCGCTGACTTGTTGCTGAGCAGCACCTGTGAGACAGGAGAGGAAGAAATAGGGAAACACAAACTCATGCACTGACAGAAGACAGACAGAGAGAGAGGGGCCATCATGACAGATCATGAGAGTAATTATAAAAAAAAATGTTAGTACTGATTACTTCAGATATTAGCCAGTTTTGTGTTGACAATGTTAGAGTACATCAACAAAGTGCATCAAACTCTTTTATTTCAAAAATGCTGTGATATGTCAACTTTTTAAAGATCTAAGTGAACTTACATTCTAATGTGTGTTTGAAATGAGAGTAGGCTGCCAAATGTGTGGGTATTTTATGTCAGGATTGCTGATGAATGAACTTGAGGGTGTTGACTCTTGTTATCTACAGAGTAAAGACATCACTCACAGTCAGATGGCTTAAGAATTCAGTGAACATGTCTCGTGTTTAACCAAAGTTCACAACACAACAAAGCTCTCTTCCAAAGAAAATCAATATTTAAGTAACTCAAGTAGCCTTGAGAGTCAGTTGCAGAGTGCAAATGTCTTTTTAAAGACTCAGCAGCTCAATTATTTTTCTTATTCCAGACACAATCACATTGTCTCATTCATCATGCCCCAATAAAAACACACAGCTTCATTTGAGACACTGGCCCTCTGGAACTCAGTCACATTTGTTCATATTGTGCTGATTTGATTTTATTCTAATTCAGCTGTGCTATTCTTTTTAAATTATATTTTTAATAAAGGCTGTATGTTGAAACCAGGGCTCATTTCATTTGATTACAAGTCACTTAAATCCCTGTGACTTTATGCTGTATCTGTGCTGCACGTCTGGCCTGCAATTTAGAACAATTACTTTTATTTTTAGCTTTAGTATTAGTATTAGAACAATTTGTATTTAGGACCATTTAGTAATGATGTGCACGCGTGTAAAGGATTTTGTGTACCTAGAAGCCTGATCCATATATCTGTTCCATAAACACAACCCTGTCTCATTTCTGATTGCGAAACATTAAAATTTGTTGAGACCTTAAAAGGTGTGGGTTTAACTTTGTTAAACTTGGGTAAAAGTTGCAAGAAAATATATTTATACACACAGTGCATTCTTAAATTAATCAGACCCCTTAATGTTTCACATTTTGTTATGTTGCAGCCTTATGCTAAAATGCTTACAATTATTTTTTGTTCATATCAATCTACACTCCATACCTTATAATGACAAAGCAAAAAAAAAAAATTTTTTTTTTTTTCTCAATGCTCTGGACCAGATTTTCTTCAAGGATATCTCTGTATTTTGCTGCATTCAGCTTTCCTTCAACCCTGACCAGTCCTGCTGTCCCTGCAGCTGAAAAACATCCCCATAGCATGATGCTACCACCACCATGCTTCACTGTTGGGATGGCATTGCACAGGTGATGAGCGGTGTCTGGTTTCCTCCAGACATGACACTTGGAAATGAGGCCAAACAGTTCAATCTCCGTTTCATCAGACCAGAGAATTTTGTTTCTTACAGTCTGAGAGTCCTTTAGGTGCTTCTTTGCAAATTCCAAGCGGGATTTAATGTGTCTTGCACTGAGGAGAGGCTTCAGTCTGGCCACTTTGCCCTAAAGCTCAGATCGGTAGAGAGCTGCAGTGATGGATTTCCTTCTGTAAGTTTCTCCCATCTCCACACATGATCTCTGGAGCTCAACCAGAGTGACCACCGGGTTCTTGGTTACATTTTCCAGCTCTAGGGAGAGTTTTGGTTGCTCCAAACTGCTTCCATGAAATAATTATGGAGGCCACTGTGCTCTTGGGAAACTTCAATGCAGCTGAAGTGTTTTTGTTAACTGTCTGCAGGCAGTTCCTTTGAAGTCATGGTTTATGTTTTGCTCTGATAAACATTTTCAGCTATGAGACCTTATATAGACAATTGTGTGCCTTTCCAAATCAATTGCATTTGCCACAGATGGACTCAGAAGTGTAGAAACATCTCAAAGATGATCCAGAGAAATGGGTTGCACCAGAACAAAATATCAAGTGTCTTAGCAAAGGGTTTGAATACTTATGTCAGTGTGATTTTTCTTTTTTTTTCTCTTATTAATACATTTGCAAAGTCATAAAAAAAATTAAAATTTGCTGTGTGCAAATATGGGGATATGGAGTGTAGATTGATTTGAAAAATAAACATCAAGCCACGAGGGTGACTTGTTCCTTGGCCCACGCAGACTTGGTTCTTGCAAGTCAGTGCAAATAAGCTCAGTGGAGGAACGTGTATTTGTGCAGTCCCCGGGGCCAGCTGTGTGTCAGCGCATCTGTCCCGAGGGGAACTGCCATCAGGGAGTACTAGAGTGGGCAGTGGGAGGATTCCCGGGAAGCAAACAAGTCTACCTGTGCTTTTCCTAATCGACTCCAAATTAGCTGGACCACCTGGGGGTGGATTCTCCACTCTCCTCTGAGCGTCACCTGCTGCCACACCACATCCGCAATGTTGTTGAGGCTGTCCAGGATGTGATTGGCCCGCAGTGACCTTAGCCGCTTCTGACTCCAGAGGAGGAGATGGCGGCCGAGTTGCGTCATGCAGTGACAATGTAAGTCACCTCTGAAATGTACATATGCTACCATCGCCGTGTTGTCCATCCAGACCAACTTGCCCTGGATCCATGGCAATAGCCTCCGCAGGACTTGCTCTTTTCCCAGTTGATCCAAAGCCCTAGATGGCTGAACTGCATGAGGACCAGGTCCCTGGGTGCACACAGCAACTCTCGTAAGTGAGCTAGAATCAGCCAGTCATCGAGATAACAGGGCAAGAGGTGCCTCTGTTACATTCGTGAAAACACGACAGGGACAGGGACAGGCCGAAGGGGAGGACCTTGTACTGATACAGCTGGCCGTCGAAAGCAAACCGTAGGAAGGGTCTGTTGAGGTAGCACCGAGACGTGAAAGTATGCATCCTTCAGGTCTATCGCCGCGAACCAATCTTGATGCCGAATGCACGCCAAAATACGCTTCAGCGTCAGTACCTTTAACAGGAGTCTGTGCAAGCCCGATTCAGAACTCGCAGATCAAAGATTGGCCGCAACACACTGCCTTTCTTTGGCACTATGTAGTCAGGGCTGTAGAACCCTTTCTTCATCTCGGCTGGAGTGACAGGCTCTATCACACCATTCTGCAGAAAGACCGTGATTTCCGCACGCAGGAGGTTCTCGCTCTTCACCGACATGAAGTGGACGCCGCGGAACCAGGGCGGATGCCTCCCAAACTGAATCGCATAGCCGAGTCGGATGGTCCTGGCCAACCAATGCGATGGGTTGGAAAGTGCTAGCCATGTGTTCAAACTCCAGGCGAGGGGCACTAAGGGGGCAATTGACATACCTGGGTGGGGGGCCTCGCGTGCCAGGAAGTGCCACGTCAAGGAGTGTCGCTTCATCCCGAGGTGGCTGTACTGAGGGGAACCTCGAAGCACTTACCTTGCTCCACGTAACCGGTGTAGGGTGGGTCAGCAACTGAGGGCCAACCTGGGAGATGGGCACGTACATGAAGCGTGCTTTGTCAGCATCCCTCATCTCAACCAGATTCAGCCACAAGAGTGCCTGCGCCTTGACCTTAGTCTGAATGAGTGGTTACGAGCCAGCTCCTTTTATATCCATATGTCTGGGAGAGTGGCATGCAGATTCCACTTGCCAAATCTCATTGGCCTTTTCTCAAAGATCTGAGGTTTTTGGGGCTCCCAAGAGCGACCCCTAGTGTCACTACATCAACACAACGTCGAGTGAGTGACAGATATGGAAATACATACACATACAGCAAAACACATACAGTGTATGCTCAAGTATACAAACTTAAATTGTATACTGTATGTATGTTCAAATATGACAATATTTACATTAATGAGAGATGTTGCACAGTTGTTTTTCCCTCATCTGTGCAATTCATGATTAAAAATAATGTTTCTTTTTATTTTTTTGATGACAAACTCACTAAACAAAGTAGGGCTGCATGATAAATCAAAATAAAATCTAAATCATGATATGACTTTGTGCGATTATTAAACCACAAAGAACTACGATTTAATTAAATAAATAAATATTCTTTGAGTGCTGCTCTTCAGTAATTTATATACCCTGCTCTGTCCTGTTTGTGTTTGTGCATTATTACAGTGTTTTCAGAGCAATTCTGAGCTCCACAACTCCATCTCGTTCTCAGAGCAACAGGTGTGCTAGGAGTTTGGTTCCTTTTGTTATGTGTAATTAGCGCATTATATTTAGACAAAGGGAAACTGTCGCATGAAGCAAGCAGCCTTTTATCAGTCCACGAAGGCAGCCTCTCAGTCTCCACCAGGCACAGGTGTCATAAGAATAATGCAGGATACAGATGAGGTTTAATACAAGCATCTTAATTAAATGAAAACAAAATTACTCTACACCTCCAAAAACATGCCGTATTTCTCAGCTCTCCTGTCATCTGTTTACCTCCCAAGAGATCATGTACCGCTCATTACAGCCCCCGTGGGAACAAGTGAATGCGGAACTAATATTACCATCATCCAACAAAATGAAAAGTCAAGGAACGTCAATGAATAAATTAAATAGATATACAATACTTACATACTATAATATAATGCATCATAAAGTAAAATATAATTTAAAAAAAAATAAATAAAGTAAAAAAAAAAAAAATAACTTAAATTTACAAATGAAAAATCACATTAAGTTTAATTACATTAAAGGGTTATTAGTTCAACTCATTCTTTATAGGGCTATCTATCCTAATATACATTAGAGGATATTTTGTGCCAGCCTACTTGTTTTTAAGGCCTGATAAAATATTTAATTGTTAAAATAAATATTATTCTGTTTATTTATTTAATTATTATTTAACCATCCTTCAGTATTTTTGCTAGTGTGGCATTCCGAAACGTGAATGAATTTAATTTAAACCCATCTACGCCACCCTGGGGGAGAGCCAGGGAAATACTCCCAATAAAAGGGCACACAGGTTCGTTGTTTCGAAACAAGAGGGCAAGAGACGTGAATACCAAGGTACAAACTATTTTATTTATATTAACAGAGGAATCATAATGGGCACTGCATGCTCATTCCATCCTTCAACAATGTATTAAAAGTATGGGCAACGCAATCAGCTGCGAGATTCGTAGTAGGCTTCACACATCCATAAAACAACATATACATATAATAAGGGCTGAGGCTTACCAGGAGCAGGAAGGCTAACCAGGGGCAGCAATTCCCGATAAAAGACACATCACCACAAGTGTACACTCACACACACACAAACACAGGTGAGTCAGTTGTAAAACCACAGCACTCCACAGGTGAAAGGGGCACTACCACCATCTAGCGGGGAACAGCTAGCCCCCTGCACTAGGCCTTCAGCTCCTGAGAACACAGAAGAGAAAATTAACAAAATACTCATAAAATAAAAACAAAAACGCAAACTGATTTTTAACATACAACACATAATATGTTGGTGTGAAGGGCAGGGGAGCGCTAATAACAAATCTCCCTACCAGGACCAACTTCACACAAACAAAAACAAAATAAAATGGTTTCAATTAATACAAAATAACACCATTTCCAAACTCTAATGACGATCTCTGTGGCTCAGGATATACTCATACAGAGAACGGATCCCACTTCTCTCTGTGAGAGAGGGAACATCACTTCTGGAGTCAGAAACAGAGTTGATAATGTAAACATACCAAAACAAAAATGTATAACAAAACAGAAAACAAAACAGCTGCGTAGTTCAGCACTGCAGCTTCCATCCAGACAGACACCTTCTGGTGAGCAGATTAGTTAATCTATAAAAGAGCAAACAATTACAAAAAAACTGAACATGAAACCTACACGAGTTTCAATCACCATCGTATTTAAGGCGTTCACATACCAAAAGTGTTGAAGCTACAGCCATAATTACGGCCGCACACACACACACGGCTGTATGGAACAGCTGACTGAAGGAAGGCAGCAGTTGGCCAGCAGAGCTCGATACAAGCCTCGCATAAGCAAACGCTAATCACATACAACAAAACTAACATTAACACAATATAAAAGAGCCAGGCAGTTAGCCTAACGTCAAACATAAAAACAAACAATGACAACACATACCTTTTGAGAGGAAGCGCCCAATACCGAAAAAGGGGGAGGCCATTAGACCATAACGCGCATCTAGGCGATACGTAGCCGCCCTAATATACCCCACGAATGCACGCTGATAGGCTATAACCAAAACCACCGAATACCGAGGCGCGGGATACAATAAAACAGACAGATGCGCTGTTCTTACGCACACTGCATAATACAAAATCGCATTGAAGTTTATATTATGCATAACAGGGAAAAATCACGGTTATATACAAATTACAACATTAGGGGGGGAAACTTCTACAAGACATTAGTCTGTCTCACTACACTAGCAAAAACTAGGCAACAACTATGGTATTACCAACAGGGACATCTCCAATTTTGACCGAGCTGATGATAAAAGGATAAATGATCAGGATCTATATTGGCCGATCAGATGAATAGAAAATCTGTGAGCGGTATGAGCTCTAAAAATCCTGATGAGATCATCACTAATATTCAAGTTGGCTGGGTTTCAAAAAATAATGACAATGAATAGTGGGCTAAGACCCTATCACAAAGTGAACAAAAACAGGTACACAGTGGACAGGTACAATTTTGAGTGTTTTTTCTTTCTTTCTTTCACTGTTTTATTTATTAATTTGTTAGTGGCAGAAGATCATTTTTTTTTATTTTTTTTTGAAGACTCAATTGTGATCCCTCAGTAGCCCAAGTATTTTATTGGTACTTGAAGATGTGTAAACATTATAAAATGTTGGTTAAAATGAATGTTTTTTGTTTTGTTTATTATATCGCAGTTCAAATCACAATAACAATATTTTTCTAAATAATTGCGATATGACTTTTTGTCCAAATTGTGCAGCCCTAACAGAAAGGATATTAAAAGAGGCATGAAATGAAAATAGAGTGCCTGAATCTCATCTTTGGAAGCACAATACATGGAACTAAGCAAAAGGAAACCTTTATTTGCATAATTTGTTAACAATATTTATTTTACATGTTCACAAATTCAAATCTATAAGCTCTCGAGTTTTGCAACATTTTTACCTTCTAACAGACATCCAACAGGACCATTACTGGTCTCTAGCCATGCTTTAAAATGGAGAATGTTGTGAAAAGAGTCACTGCAAAAGATTAACCAAACATCATTAAATGTGATGTAAATGCCATATCATGGCTCAACTAAAGCAATGGTGACAGCGTGATCACGACACCTCTGGACCCACTGCAGCCAAATAATGTCAATTTCCTTCAGAGTTTACACTCAAAAGACACAGCACACTGTAAAAGCTGTGGCTAAATCCAGCTTCTTAAATGGTTATATCACCTAAAAATGAAAATCCTCTCATCATTTACTCACCCTAACGCCCTCTAAGATGCACATCTGCACATGCATCAAGCACTCTGAATGCAATCAAGCTTGAAATCATGATCATGCCTAGAGACTGCAAGATGTAAAGTTAATTTTTTATATATTTTGGTCAGTTCTCACCCAAAGCCAACTAGATTGTTTTTGAAGACATTGATTAAACCACTGGAGTATAATGGATACCTTTATGAGCTTCAAAGTTCTGGCCACCATTCACTTGTATTGTATTGACCAGCATTTGTGTTCAGCAGAAGAAAGAAAGGCTTACACTTCTGAGATTTAAATATACTTGCATCAAGTCTCAGTACTTGCTCTGCAGATCTAGCAGATCAAGTCAACCGCTATCAATATCCTATCAATGTGTCACACCCACATTAACATACTAAATCTTTCACAGAGTTGTTATGACTTAAATGAAGATCTCTGACAAAAGCAGCATGAGGCAGTCTGTTTATACTGTAAAAATGTGCCTTCATTTACAGAGATGCACTCCTTACATAACCTCACAAAACTTTCTCCTAAGTTTCTCCTGAAACTGCACAGAGAGTAGGAGCCATGTTCTGACAGCAAGGCAATCCCTTAGATTCACCTGTGAGAGTTGGAGATATGGCTGCAGACAGAATTGGGGTTGTTTGTGTACTTTGTTTTGACTGGGGGGTTGGAGATGATTGGAGGAGCAGAAGTAGAGATTAATAAAAGATTATGTGTCTGGGTGCATAGCTGCAGAACATAACAATGGGAAATGGCAGGGTCTTATCACAGACTTTTAATGAATTGAATTTGAATTTTTATTAAACAAATGAATGTTTAGATAATTTCAAAAATAATGAGAAAAGATCAAGAAAATAAATACTGTCAACAAATACAGATTTAACCCTGGACAACGAACAGCAAGGAAGGTAACAGGCACTTGGGTTGCTCAAAAGGTTTTTATAGATTTGCTTTTGCAAATTTGGTTTTATTTTGATGCTAGTTTGAAATGTACTTTTATAGATGGACAAATAAACTTGTTTTGGCTTTGTTTAGATAGACAGTTGATCAGATTTGTCTGGTGCACAAATTACAATAGTGTCTAGCCAATACCGAATACACTCCTTTACGCTCACATATTGCATTTAAAATGTAATATATGGTTTCCTAATGAGCAGTTTCCACAGTTGCAGCTATTATGCACTTGCCATCATTACCATGGCAACCAATGTACTTTCACAAGATACTGACAACATTGTCTGAATAAATGGATTTGTTTCCATTGCGCAGAAGGACAGTGCGAACAGTCAGTCTTAAAGATGGGATTTGTAAAACAAATCAGATTTGCAGTTGATTTCAAAAGTCCACATTGAAAATCTGGCATTCAAATTCTAATTTAAACTTGGAAATGAACAATGTGTTAGGATTTTGTAAAAAAATTAATAAAGAAATAACATTTAATAAGAAACATTTAAGATTGTGCTCTATTTCTAGGTCAATAGTTACAATTAAAGCAAATTTGTAATATTAGCTCAAGTGCATACTGTCATTATAAAGTAAAAGGGGCACATTCCAAATACAAACAAATTCTGAAATTCATGTTAATTGTTTCAATTCAACTATATTATATTAGAAATAAATGCAACATAGAAGCCATTATTCCAGAACAGGGGACTTATAAAGTGATGTAGATAGCCTAGATAGCAGCCAGTGCCTTCTCCTCTAAATGCAATGAGCCAGATCCAATGTGGTTGAACTGAATTTCATTTTCTTAACTGCCTGACAAGCCTCTGCTTTATGCCTGTTACATTAAGAGTTCAGTTCATCCTGTGGTCATGTACAGTAATAAAAATTCTGCTGTCTCTAGAGTATGTATGAGTGCTATCATGCAGTCATCCACCCCTGAATCAATAGTGAGTGTTTGGTTATTGAATGCATAGACATGGAGATAAACAAGAAATTAAATAGTTTTAGGTTGAGGAAGGACATTGTGTTTAATTGGTTCTTGGGGTTGTTTTGTTTCGGATGAGTGGCACACTCTACGCTTTCATTATGAAGCTGCACTGGCTCTTTGGTTCATTAGTTCTGCCTTAGGCATTAATTATGCCACAAAATGTTTGCAGTTTTGGTCATTGGAATGCATGTATATAGTCTGGATCCAACTTGTACAAAACAAAGAGCGAGTTTGCTAGTTGCATAATAGTTTTTTCAGTAACTATTATGTTCATTAACAGTTACACTTCATCCAAAAGTCAATCGCTATGAACAATATTCCTCAGGGAAATCCACTCCCACAGCTTCTACATTAGCAGGCATGCCTCCCAGTAGCCCACTCCTGCATCCTCTGTATCTCCTGGGCAGTGAGTGAGCTTGAGCCAGAAGCTGCCCACCTTCCTGATTGTCCTGCACTTTGAGACTTATCATTTGAGTACTTATCATGCCTCCCAACAACCACAAATCTCCACACTTAGTGATTTAAAGAAATTCTGATCAATGTAATAATGAAAAATTCCTGTAGCTCAACTATTAGTGCTTGACACTAGAAACACTTAGGTCATGGGTTCAATTTAAAAGACACACTGGAACAGTTAAATGTAAATGTATTGGGATATAAAGCTGTGCTGTTAAAGTGCTGTTACTCTTGGGTTGTAAAAGTGAATGAATTTCATTAAGAGTGCTTTAATGGATTTTACTACTGTAATTAGAATAATTGTCCCAAATATATATATATATATATATATATATATATATATATATATATATATATATATATATATATATATTTGTGTAAATAATAGATCCGTGACTGGAAACACAAATTTACGGATGTCTGGGAAAGAGTAAAAATCAGGTGTTTATGTGGTTATGTGAGCGCAGCGTAGTTCTAGCGGGAAGACTAGCAGCTGTACATCATCACACTATTAGCTGGGTAATTCCTAGCCAATCACAGGTAAGCCATTGCTTTATAAGTCTGCTCACGATCTATCACATTGCTGTTTCAGTGCGCTAAGATGGCAACCTCCACCACCCCACCACCACCATCCCGCACGGGGGTAGGCTCCTTGCCCCTGCCTCCTATCTCCGGCAGGATATGATGGTTCCGAGTACAACTCCCTCGGACCGCCAGACGGGGCCTACGCCAAAGAGAGACATTACATTTCTGTTCTATATTCATGAAATAAATGGCATCTTAAACCTCCCTCAAGCCTGCGTGTCTTCCCGATAGAAATATGCTTAGTCATGCTGGGGAATAACTAACAAGTAAGCAAGAACTTCAAAATAAAGCCAAACAAGGACTAATGCAGTGTAGTATATCACATATGCAAGCATACACCATATGCAATATGCACATGTTTTTATGTTTTGTGTATGCCCACTTAAAATGAGTAATATACGTCATAAAGGCAGCCAGAACAAAGAGCGTGCTTTGACCCGTAAATTTTCCAACTACTGATTGGAAGCCGCAGCCTAATGGCACAGGCAAGATGGACAATTTGACTCAGCTGAACAACCAATCAGAACATTAATTTCAGCCAGGATGGGATATCTCCACCGTTCATGTTTTCTATTTAAAGTGAAATGCTGATGTTGTTGTTTTTATTTATTATTATTTATTTATTTATTTTATAATTATATCAAATGGTTTCAGTTTATATTTCTAGGAAAACAATAACAAAGCACATTATGATACTTTTACGGATCCTTCTGACCCCCCTACCACTTTCAATCAACCATCTCATTCTCCTGAGTACTGATCACACACACCTGCCTCCAATCACTGCATTAATCAGCTCCCCTATTTAAACCTTACTCCTCTTCCATTCTGTGTCTGGTTTCAACTTTGTGTACAGACTCACTTACCTGTATCTCCAGCATTTACGCCATTACGATTCCTCTCCTCTCAAGCGACTCCTCTACTCCAAACTATTCCTCTCCAGTGACAACAGCTGTGCGATAGACCTCATCCCAGATGAGTCAGTGCCCTATGGCAAAGTCTTCCATTCCTGAGCAGAAGGCCATAGAGGATTATATCAAGGAGGCTCTCAGTCAAGTTTACATCCGACCTTCCACTTCCCCTGCTGTTTTGAATTTATTCTTCATGGCTAAGAAGATTAAGATGCCTACACACTTTACCGCTCCCTCGGCAGGATTACAGTTAAGTTCTGGTATCCACTTTCCCTCATCCCAGCTGCCTTGTATCTGTTGAGAGGAGCCACAGTTTTCACCAAGCTGGACCTTCACAGTGTGTACAACCTCATTTGAATATGGAGGGGAAGCGAGTGGAAGACAGCCTTTGTGACTCCTACAAGCCACTACGCATACCGGGTTATGCGCATGGTCTGGTCAACGCCCCCTCCATGTTCCAAGGCTTCATGAATGAGGTGTTCTGTGAGTATCTCCAGTGATTCGCCCTCATCTACATTGATGACATACTCATGGAACAAAACCGACCATCGGCATCATGTAATGCTCGTTGTGGAAAAACTGAGGGAACACCACATGTACCTCAAGGCTGAGAAGTGTTCTTTCCACCAGACATCCCTCTGGTTCCTTGGCTACATCATCAGCCCGGAAGGCATTCAGATGGATGAGGGGAAGGTAACAGTGGTACAATCCTGGCCCACTCCAACCACCATCAAGGAGCTCCAGCGCTTCCTAGGATTTGCCAACTTCTACCGCCGTTTTTTCAAGAACTACAGTACCCTCACATCCCAGCTGACCTCACTTCTCCGATCCATACCCAAATCTCTCTCCTGGAACTCCAAATCCTCACATGGCTTCCAACTCCTGAAGGATGCCTTCATCTCCACTCAACTCCTTGTACACCCTGATCCGAATAAACCATTTATCGTTGAGGTAGATGCCTCCACCTGTGGCATAGGAGCAGTTTTGTCTCAGCAGCAGGGGAAACCACCACTACTTCATTCATGTGCCTTTTTCTCCAGGAAACTCTCCCTGGCGGAGCAGAACTATCGGGAACCGAGAGCTTTTGGCAATTAAACTTGCCTTGGAGGATGTGACAGTGTGGAGGGCGGGGCCGGGTCATGATTTTACACACCCGGCCCCTTATCAGGCTAATCAAGCCTCTGAGAGGATTAAAGGCTGACTGTGGATGGTCAACCCGATATCACGCCGAGGCGTGAAATAGACACGCCGGTCCACTCGCGGATGCGTGTCTATTTCACGCTTTGCCTCCTCTAGGCGTGTACATGACACGCGCGCGTCTACGTAGAATACCGGCAGGGGGCGATCGTTTCCTCAACGCCAACAACTGTCCGCGCACCAAAGAGGAAGCGATATATCGCGTTCTCCAGTTCCGGTTAGCAGGATATATATTTTTGTATATAAATACACTTTTTAAATATATATATATATATATATATATATATATATATATATATATATTTATTTATTTATTTATTTATTTACATCAGCACAAGATACTCGACAGCCCACACACACACACATATAACAACGTTAGGCTACAGCAACGTTAGGATTTCTTCATGAAAGCAGCACTATAATGAACCTTTATTTGTCACATATGGTCACAAGTGAAAGTAACCGGCGAAATTGGCCGGTATCCTGCCCGCACGAACGTGCAACGCGACGACAACGGTATCGCTTCCTCTTTGGTGCGCGGAGAGTTGTTGGCGTTGAGGAAACGATCGCCCCCTGCCGGTATTCTACGTAGACGCGCGCGTGTCATGTACACGCCTGGAGGAGGCAAAGCGTGACACCGACACGCATCCGCGAGTGGACCGGCGTGTCTATTTCACGCCTCGGCGTGATACCGGGTTGGGATGGTGGTGCGACAGAGAGAGAAAGTTTACGGGCAGCTGTTCATCCTATGTGTGTGTTTGTGTCTTAGTTTCCGTTTTAAATTAAAATATTAATTATATTGTCAAGCCGGTTCACACCACCTCCTTTCCCTTAACCCCTTACAGAGGAGTTGCAGCATTGGCTGGAGGGAGCTCAACATACATTCCTGGTGCTAACAGACCATAAGAACTTAGGATACAATATCTCCAATGGGCTCATCACTTAAACCCCCGTCAAGTGAGATTCGCCCTCGCCTTCACTCGCTTTAGCTTTACCATCTCCTGTCGTCCAAATGACAGGAACTCTAAGGCAGAAGCCCTTTCCTGCCACTTTGCTCCAAAGGAAGGCTCCAAGGTCTTGTGTGTCCATGTTTTGTGTGTAAAACACCCGTATAAACACCTGTTTGGGTTCAAACATCATCCTTGAGTCTGAGTATTCATTTCAAATACACAAGTAAAACAAATGACCATTAATATTAATACTTATTAGATACAGTCAATTACTATAAATATATTATACAATGTTTAAGAACTTATTATTCATTAATTTATGTATTATTAGTTTATTTTATTTATCAATGTTATTATAAAGTGTCAATAATAGTAGTAATAAAAAGGACATACAGGATCAAACATTTTGGAAATGTCATGAGCCATTTGTAAACAAATGAATGATAATTGATTGAGGCAGTCTGCAACATTCTAGAGTATTTTCTATACAATTTTCACAAGATTTGATTTAAAAAAAAAATTGGACAATATTGTAGATTATTAATAAATATTTTAATTAAACTTAATACTCGTAAAATGCTACACCCTCTCTCCATGGTCATTGTGTCAACAGCAAGTTGAACCAATTATAATCAATGATGCTGCCTACATTGAAAGCATCTGTTGCGCCATGTCTTGTAATACCGGTGCTGGATTTTTTCCCCCCCAAACCATCAGGGATGTTTTTATTGGTCATCTTAATCATGCACTCACCTCAGCACTGAGACTGAGATGACCAATGAAAACATTCCTGAGGGTTTAGTCATGACTGCGGGGCATGGTTTGGGTTCAGTGGGGATTTCTTTAAAACTGCAAGGGAAGCTCAGCATAGTCAAATATGTACTATTGTGTAAACAATTTATTGACTAAAAATGCGTTAGAACATGTTCATCTCGAAAACAAGTTCGTTCAGAATCAGCTACATATAGCAGGTCGGCTGACTCGATTTCATTCTCATACATTCCCGTAGCGTCACAGTGCATTTCTCTGTTGAAGCCGAGCGTCCACTGACTTCAATGGGGCTGCTTTGAACAGTTTTTTTCAGTGCTCCGAAACTAGATGGTCATTGGATAAATGCTGCGATTATGTCCCGCCCACGGACGCTCAGCATCTCTAGGGGTGAATGAGGAGTGGGCTGGCCCGGACTCCAGGCTTCCGCGTAATGATTGGAGGATCTGTCGAAAGACTGCATCTCCTTTTGACTGACAGTGAATCTGTACTATAAGAAGTCGCTGAAGCTATTCGCGCTCAGTCCCATTGCGGATTTCTCAAGTGTAGTCGAAAGACAAACTGCTGCAACTTATTTCTTGATATTTGTTTGGCGAAATTGCTAGTCATTCATTCATTCATTCATCTTCAACCGCTTATCCTGTACAGGGTCACGGGGGGCTGGAGCCTATCCCAGCTAACATTGGGCGAAAGGCGGGGTACACCCTGGACAGGTCGCCAGTCCATCGCAGGGCGAAATTGCTAGTCAATTTGCATAATACATTTTACACAATTATACACCACATTCCTTGTTTCAGTTTTACCAAGTTTAACATTTTTTTTAGATCGTTCGTTCGTTCATTCATTCATTCATTCATTTATACAGTAGGCTAGGCTAGCGTTGTACGGGTGAAACTGCGCACGATGGCAGACAGTGCTAATATTGTCGACCTGATTTTGGCGAAGCCATTTGAAAGTCTTCCTTACGAGGAAAAAATTATAATTTTTATAATTATAATTTAATTTTTTAACTAAGATTGATTTAGTGCAAAAGATAGGGAAAAATAACCGGTCTTTTCAGCTGTCCTGGTATGACAAAGTTAGTTGGCTGACTGGAAGTGCTGTGACAAATAAAATGTACTGCTGGCCATGCCTCTTGATAAAATCATCTCACGGATGTGTTGTTTGGTCAAAGGTGGGGTTTGGAGATCTGTCTAACTTTGACAGGGCATATAAAAGACATGAAAAGAGCAATGAACACATGAGTGCATGTGCAAGATTAAGTTGCATGGGCAGGATCAGGGTTGAGCATGCAATCAATGAAAGTGTTCGCATTCAAGTGGCTAAACATAATGAAACAGTCAAACAAAACAGGGCCTTCCTAAATTTACTTTTAAATAAATGGACAAGTTTATAATGTAGGCCGAAAATGAGCTTCCCCTCTTTGAAAGACCAGCAGCCGCCACTGTTTGGGTTTGGGGGAAAATAATCCTGCTAAGTACACATGGCCTTTTCGAATGATTTACACGAAAATTTGTTCTGCTCATGTTTCATGAATGAGGCCCGTAGTTCACATCCTACCTGCAGAACAGAACGTACCAGATTTCATTTCCACACCTACTACCAACTGATGTTCCCCAGGGTTCAGTACTGAGACCTCTTTTGTTTTCTTTTTATGCCTAATCACTTCGTAAAATTTTCACTTCTCAGAGAGTTTTTTCAGAATTTTTATGCAGAAGATACAGATAATTCTCTCTTTTCCATCCTCTGAAAAACATAAACCATTATCCCATTATCCCATTCAACAAACTAGGAAGGCTCTCACAACACCCACATTTTGGAATCAACTTCCCCAACATGCGAGAACAGCCGAATCCCAGTCTTCCCAATCTTCAGGCATAAACTAAATACTTCGTTTTTCAGTACTTCAGATGTTGTTGTTTTTATCAGATATTTTAATTGATTATTAATCCAGATGAGTAGTTGACTAATTGTCAAGTTTTTTTATACCTTTTATATGTAAATGACACAGTGTTCGGCATGAGTGGCCTGTTGTCAGCTGCTTAAAATGAACTTGGTCTGTTTTAGGATGTCATTCCATTATGTAAACATTAAATGACAATCTATGATTATTAGAATAACAGAAATCTAACTATAGCCTTAATTAGGTTTACATAGATTCCCAAAGCTTTGTCATGGACTTTCAGAAGGATAAGATCCAAATTGCTCCCTCATTTCTTCAATTAGTTGTTTCCTTTTGAATCTGTCATCTTCCACTGAGATTTACTGTCTGTTTCACCCCCATTCTTAGTCTCTTATTATGCAGAATTCAGCCTAATTTATTGAGCTTAACACTTAAAAAGACCAAAGCTTTCATTCTACTTCTAAAGCAAAGTCACCCACTGCTCTGTTTCATTTCCTCTTTGGTCGTCTACGTCTGAAAATGTGTCATTTAAATCACATACCCTTACGGTATACAGTATCAAATCTCCCAGGTCCTTGTATTTTGACAAGGGCTGTTGATTTAACGTGTTAATTCCGAGCTATTCGTTTTACAAAAAATATCGCATTAAAAATATAACACAATTAATCGCACTTCCCCCAAACTATAATAAGGAAGATTCCTGAGACATGCAAGCTTGTAGTACCACCTGTTTAATCCAGAAGGTAGTAAGTGAAGCTTCAGCTGTATGAGCAACGCACAGTTTATACAGTGAAGAAAACACTTCAGTAGGCAGAACAACACAAACATGCGTTATATTCTTGTGTTCAAAACACTTGAAGGAGCGCAAATGCAATCTAAGGGATCTCCAGATGTGTTTAAAGATTGAGTATTAAACTATATTTAACTTGACACAGTGACCTAAACATTTTATGTTTATGATGCAACGCACCCGAGATGCTACACAAGCATGTCTGACGCAGGGTGTGGCTGGATTGAGATGGTGCAAAATTTCCATTCAACAAGTTAAAGTGCCCACAACTGTCAAACTCCAAAGTGACGAAAAGAGCAACATAAAAGCAGCATTACAGTTGTCCATATGAATTGTTTGCCAAATCCAAGTCTTCTTTATCCATGCAATAATTTTGTGTGAGGAACAGAAATTTAAGTAATTAATCATAAAACATCTTAGCCATTACTGCAGCTCAAAGTCTTGTTCTCCATTCCACATATTCAAACTGGTGAATCACACACATCTCAGTTAAGACACACTTAAAACAAATGCCGCTTTATGGTCAGTGGCATCAAACTTTGTGTTCTGCAATGATGCACAATTTTTATCTGAACACGAATGAGATGTCAGAGTTGGCAGAGAAGGAGATTGAGGGATATTGTGCCTGAACTGATAATAGAAAAATGAAATAAATGAACATGAAAACTGCATGACTGTGGCTATTGCCAAATAAGATTAAGAGGTTTATGACACATATTGTGGCAGGTTCAAGGTGAAATGTCCACTGCATGGCACTAAAAAGAGTTACATTTTCTGCCAGATGAGGTCTTATCTTAAGGTTAATGCTCTATCAAGTATAAAAAAAGAGAAAATTACCTCCCTACTCTAAACCTTAAAACTAAACTTAACTGATAGGTTATTACAAGCAAACGTGACATGGAAAATGCAATTGCTTAAGCAACTACAGAATTTTGTGGTGCTTCAATGACATTTTTGGCTCAAGTAGCAAATTGCTCTTCAGGACTAGTACCATGGTCCTTTGCATCGCAAGTGCAGCACTCTAAAAATTGAGTTACCACACAATTTGATTGTGATTATTTGAACCAGCTTGCAAATACAGTTGGTTTTGTAATTCTAGCATTCGCTTTACAAGTCATGCGCTATAGTAATGTAAAGTATCTTGATGTAATGAGATAGCACTGAGTGAAGAACTGGAGAAAATATAAGTGTTTATGGACTGATAATAAGGACAAGATCACATCTGTTCCACAAACACTTCACCAGTCCACACTAAATGCACTTACTATTACTTACTATAAAGGTTTTGTGTACTAAATTTTTTTGGAAATAAGGATTTTTAATGTTTTGTCAGATGGATAACTTAAACAATGGTACAAAGTATTTAATAGACCATATTTCTATCCTAATAGCCTTGTTTTAATTCCCACCAAAAATTACACTCTGACTAAGGTCCAATGGCATCTCCACTCATGAGCATGTTTTTATAATCCAAACTATTTCTTCTCAAAAGCATTGGAAGCATCTTATAAAATCACTCTGAACAAATCAGAAACACTTCCATTCTGAATTTAACCATTAAAATCCTGCATGCCAATAGAGAAATTGATTGCATGCTCCTTTGTTTCATTTTTGATGAGTTCATAGAAAAAGGATGGCTTTTGACCCTGATAGAGGGCCTGAAGCTAAGGGATATTTATGCTTATGTCCTCCGAATGCTTGCTGATTATAAAACAATCCTCACAAACTGCATTCTGTGAAGTATTTAAATAGCAATACACTAATTAATGGCATTCTGAGCATAATTACCATCGAAACCTGCCTCTAAACCACATTCTCACAAATAAATGTTAGGAAATATCTGGCAAATGGCAAATGTCTCTTGAGTGGCATATTGTAAAGGCCAAGTCCATTCAGCTTGCAAGGGGAAAACGTGTAAAAGAGCAGGAAACAATTAAAAGTAAATGTTATGCAAAAATGTTAAGGTAATCGTTTTGCATGTACGGAGGGGACTGATTATGCATTTGTTTATGATTAAAGCAAAGTTTCCTTGTTGTCTCTAATGTACTTAAGTAAGACCAATGTTTACTAGAGTAAAATCTTTAAGTAAAATATTAAAACTAAGGTTAAAAAAGTAATGAAGTGTAATTTCTGCACCCCTATAGTGTGACCAAACAAACAAAAAAGCCTTTTTCAAACAGGTTTCCCAAACACTCATCCATCTGTCATTAGTTGGTCAAACCAATTGCAATCGGTTAAGCTAACCTTGCTATGTTGGACTAGTTTGGACGCTCAACAAACACTACCCTGATGCTCAACAAACAGTACCCTGACTCCGACCCCACTCTGCCGTTACTGGCAAGTACCATCTCCCATTAAATATTTTTGCATCTATTCAAATGCGTTTACTATTTTCTGCAGCACCACTGCCAATGGAGCGCAAGCAGCCTCACATAATCAATCCAAGTTCACACGTGAAAATGTTTTTCTATTTTTTTTAAAGAACTTAAACACTTTTATTTATTTAATTATTTTATGTCAAGGAAGTGGTTATTAAATAATGCTCTAACAACAACATGCCCTGGGGGCCTTTTGCACCATTTTTTGAGGTGGGCATTTTACTCCAAGGGTCTAACTGTATGTACATGTGATATAAATTCACAGTGACAAAAATAGATCAACTAACCTCAAAACAATGGACTAAACCTCACAAATGTGGATGTTCAGATGAAAAAATAGCCAGTCAATAAATGTTTAATAAGTGCCATCTCTGCTCAAGAGGAAAATTATGGGGGGCATTGCAGGCTTTTAACTTGTGGTCATGAGATCTCAACAAGGCGTCACCATCAGGGAGCAACCCACGCTAGAATAAAACAGCCTTTTCTAGGCCTTTAATATTACAGCAATCATTATCTCATGTGAGTAAATAACTTTTACATCATATTTATTAAAAGTGCTTTGGAATCTTTTTTAATGAGGAAAAAAATGCACAATCTAAGCATACCTCACCTCACAGATTTCATAGAAATATTTAATATTAATTTTATGCACTTCCATATTACCGCAGGATAAAGGCTGAACACACTTTATCACTGTAACATTTAATAAGCTTAATTAGGTCAGACAATTGAGATAATCTACCCCTGCCCAGATCTGGAGCCACACACACTTGTGCTGTTTTCAAGCATGTATTTATCACTAGCTGGGTTTCCATTGAAAAATTGCAAATTCCCCCTCCCCCCCACACACACACGCACACTCAACAATTGGGCTAGTTGCCATGTAAAATATCTGTCCGAATTCTCTTCCCAGTCCAGCCCTGCTCTGTAGTAAGAATCAGCTACCTCTATCTTTGAGAAAAGGCCAATGAGAATTGGTGAACAGAATTTGCATGCCCCTACCCCAGACATACGGGTATAAAAGGAGAGAAGCGTGCGTCTGTTCAGACAGATTTTTTCTTCTGAGCTGAGCGGTGTGTATCAGCAAGATTAATAAATCCACTGCTGTTCCACTCATCTTTACAAGAGCATATGCTGTCGGAGATACGGCACAAATCATAGGCTTTTCACTTCTCTGCACCCTAGTAGTGCAGACTATGCCCCTTGGCGCTTCAACAGCCTATCTAAAAGAGTATATACAAGTTAAAAGAGTATATTTCTCTAAAAGAGTACAACATTTTGACGCTGAACGTCTTTTTAAAGATGCATATTTTTCAAGTCCTTGTGTTATTCCTGGATGCGGTCATTACCTCTCCGCTTCAGACAGCCATGGGCGCTGCCTCACATGTCTAGGTAGAGAACACACTGAGACAGCATTTGTGGAGCATCACTGCAAGAACATGACCATGGCAAAGTTGTGGTAGCGACTTTTCTTCTTCCGAGGGATAGCCACTCTAGCCCCCCCAGATAAGTCTGTTGCGGTGCACCTATGCCCGCAAAACACTGCCACCTAGCGGGATCGACTGTCACTCCCCTCCAAGACGTGTAAGTGCTGCATGAACTGCGCTTGGCGACTGACCTCGCCCTCCGGGCCACGAAGGTCATGGTGCACACACTCGGACAGGCGATAGCCACCCTCGTGGTCCAGGAACGCCACCTGTGGCTGAATCTGGTCGAGATGCGGGACCTCAACAAGGCTCGCTTTTTCAAAATCTCCCAAATCGGCTTATTCGGTGACACCGTAGAGGACTTCTCAGCGGTGAAGAAGCAGACGGAGGCCATTCAACATATCTTGCCCTTCCGCGGCTCAAGATCCCGCACCCTGTCTGCTCACCGAGGGTACACGTGATTGTCCCCTTTGTGCCCCTCGCCCGGAGCTTGGATGCATGGCTTATGCTTTCCAACCCATTGCAGTGGCTGGCCTGGACCATCCGACTCGGCTACGCGATTCAGTTCGCCAAGCGCCCGCCCCGTTTCAGCGGCATCTGCTTTACCTCTGTGCAGGGTGAAAACACCTCCACCCTGTGTGCGGACATCGCAACCCTTCTGCGCAAGGACGCTAAAGAGCCTGTCCCTCCAGCCAAGATGGAGAAGGGATTCTACAGCCCTTACTTCATCGTACCCAAGAAAGGCGATGGATTGCGGCCAATCTTGGAGTCTCAAGTCATTTTCGTGGCCCTCTACTGGCCCACTCTGACTTGGTTCTCGGATCTCATCGTGACAGCACGTCCCTGGCAAATTTACCTGAGGAAGGACCTTCTTTCTCAGGGATGGGGCACCCTCTGGCATCCGTGCCCAGACCTCTGGAACCTCCACGTCTGGCCCTTGGATGGGATGCGGAAGATCTAAACAGTCTACCACCAGCCATCGTAGACATGATCACTCAAGCCAGAGCTCCCTCTACCAGGCAGCTTTATGCCCTAAAGTGGCACTTATTCACAAATTGGTGTTCTTCCCATTCTGAAGACCCACAGAAGTGCAGAGTTGGGCCAGTGCTCTCTTTCTTGCAGGAGAAGCTGGAGCGGCGTGTCCTGCACCAAACAGATGTGACTTTTCAGAGTCACATGCTCAGCTGGTCTTTTCCAACAGTTGAGTTATGGTCCTTTGTTTCAGACACTTAAAAATTTCCCGCTCAAAAATAGTGCATATTTAATCATGAGCTTTTATATCTTGAGAATGGTACAAGAGACATGATATTCATCCTCATTAGATTTTTCTTCATACACCAGCGAACGCTTACATACTAAACATGACATTTTTTATGGCTGTTATACGTGTAGGTAACAAAACATGAAAATCCCTGGTTACAAAATTAGATTGGTTTTACACATTATTGTATTTTATCAAGTTAAGCCTTATAGTTACCATTCTTAGTAGAATTAGATGAATCATACAAAATTAAAGATTATATTTATCAATTATATGTTATTGCACATCACTTCACACATTTTAAAGAGGTCCATTGGTCTATAATCATTAATTGTTCAGGTACAAATATTACCACAGTTCAAAGTGATTTTCAGCATTAAATAGCAAGGCTAGATTAAGATGAAATGTCTTACAGTTGTGCAAATCTGATGGTCCTTGTAACCTTACAAAAGAGAAGTCTGCTTTAACTCTGTGTGGAAGATCAGGTTGCGGAGGGGCCTTTCTGACCAATGAGGACGCCTGGGCCATTTGATTTATGACGCTGAAGAATTCCAGGATTGCAAAGGTTGAAAATCCTGGATTCAAGTCATATTGTTTAAATTCTTCTGCATGTATAATACTACTCTGTCATAACCTCCGCTCCCTGATGGAGGGAACGAGACGTTGTGTCCCTCTTGCCACATCACTGTACTAAGCCGCTGAAATGGCCGGGACATTAATCTCAGCTCCTCAGCTCAAAACCTGTCTGAACAGACTCACGCTTCCCTCTTTTTAAACCCGTATGTCCGGGGGAGGGGCATGAAAATTCTGTTTGCCAATTCTCATTGGTCTTTTCTCAAGGATAGAGATAACCGAGGCTCTCAAAAGAGACCCCAAGTGCCACTTCATCGACACAACGTCTCGTTCCCTCTGTCAGGGAACGGAGGTTACGACAGTAACAGAGACATTTCTCCTTAACAGTATAAAAAAGTTATCCAAATTCAATAAATTACAAATATGTAAATTGGAAGGAGTTGGTCATATGAATAATAATCTGAAGGAATTGTAAGATTCGACATAACCCTTTGGAGCTCTTTTATATCTTCCACACAAGGAGTACACGTTTGTAATAAAATTAGTTTTATTTACAGCAAGATAAACATGAATAACTAACAAAACTATAAAAATGGTACTATACTTTAAAAGATCAAATAAATGTATAGGTAAATAAAGGTGCATAGGATGGAAAGATGCAAATGTTGAATTGGATGTAGCAATGGCGAAGGTTGACTATTACCTTATGAAAGATAAATAGCTGTTTCTCTGATAATTAATAAGGTGTAAACCTTATTTCTATTTAAACAAATAACTTGATTAAAAAGATTAATTTCTAGACATTTGATACATACATAGATTATGCAATCTAAGGAACATTAGATAATCCTAAACTGATAGTATACAATAATGCCAAGGTTTCTGGAGAGATGTTGGGACTGTGATACATTTACGTTCTGCTTGATCGATCGATGAGTTCAGTGATGGCGACGTTTTCCCCTGGGCTAAGGGCAAAAAGGAGGTGAGGAATGCTGATCTCTTGGAAACACCCAGAGGGTTCTTTCATTCTGGAACACACATATATACAACCCTTATGTCAGCACAATTGTCGCTGTAGTTATCTCCCTGGTATAGCGATTCTGAACTTGGCGTTGCAATAGTCTCTTGTAGTGAGACTTGGTACTCGGTCGATCTTCTACTGTCTCTAGGATGGAGACTAAGAAGGTTGGATGATCCGTTATCTCTCATGGAGTGAGACCAGAATGGAGAAGTGTTATAGAACTGTTAATGACCCTCTGGATGGTGACTCAGGTCTTTGGAGTGTTACTGTTATTCTGTTAACATCTCCCACCACTCAGCCTGGGGACCCAGAATAAAGGCGTGGCTGGATTTTAAGGATGCTTTATACCCTCCTGATGAGGAGGAGATTCCAGATTGGTGCTTCTTGTTTCAGGGTTATGATTGGCTGCTAACATCAAATTGGGCCCACACAGTGTGGCTCACCCTCCCTTATCTCTGTGTAACTCATTTGCACAATCTAAGGTTCAGAGTTAGAACAGTGTCATTTAAGTTTTATCTATGCATTGTTCCCTTTCCAAACCTCTTCAAAAATACAAATTTTTCTGAAGATACTGTATAGATACTAAACATGATATAAAAAGGTTAAATATTACATATGCATTCATATATATCTTAACAGTTACATTTGTGTGAACTATTATGTTAATCAAACAACTGCAATTTACACAAATTGAACAAACATGGAGCGGATGTGTTGCAATTGTTGTCCATGTTAGGAGTAAAAGTTTCTGTGTAAAGATTTGTTTTTGTGGCTTCTTTATTTTTCCTCTTGGTAAGGTAATGCTGCTTCGAGAGGTCTTGAAGAATTTTTATGGTCCTTCTCTCCTCTGGGCTTAGGGCGAACCTTAGGATGGGGTGTTTGAGAGTTCGCTAAGAAACCACTCATGGACCAATGAGAAGTCTTTTCCAATGTGTTGGAAGGTCCAGGGCCATACTTTCTGAAGTATCTAGTAGTTGTCCAATCAGCTTATCTGATGGATGTGCTTGGAGGGGGGGTCTCTGCCATAAACTGGCTCCTGGAATGTCATCTGGTCCGATTGTTCACCACATCTCCTTGCTTTGGGGAAAGTTTTATTTGCAGGTTTAGAGCAATTGTACATCATTTTATTAAATGCTGCCAGGAGATTGCAGATTAAGTGTAATATTTGATATTGTGAGGGCTGAAATGGCTGCGATGCTCATACACCTCTGCATACCTGGTAGAGCCTACGATCAAAAGAGTTCTGAAAAAACAGACTTTAATACAAAATTCACAGTTCATTACATACCTCGGTTTCGGGGATCACGGTCCAGTACAGTTTTGTTACAGCTGGGAAAACACAGAATATTTCCTTAAATTATTGGTATAGAAAACACAGTGGCGGATGGGCAACAATTCTTATTGTGAAGGCTCATTTATACGTGATTGCACTATGCATATTTCATGAATTAAATTACAAAACAAAACTTAAGAACCTCTTATATGCACATTGAAAGTTTATATTGAAAATATAAATAAAGCATATAAATGACGAATGTTGAAATATTGCATTAAATCTGACCTGCCTGTTCACACAGAAGACATATACGGATCCGATTTATTTCCATATATGAAAGTGGCCTGGATCAGATTTGAAAAAGTCAGATTTAAAGCAATTTTGACTGTTCATACAATCATCCAGTTAACAGATCTGTGTCACATATGAGAGAAAAAAAATTGGGCCACTTTCAGCTACAGTATACATGTAGCCTTAGATGTACCCTACTTTGGTGAAAAAGAGCCGACATCGTCCTGTTCACAACTCTATGCCCAGTGTTACTGTAGTTTACAGCAAAACCATAATGCTAAACAACAGATTTTAGAGATGCCATTGGGTCTTCAATCTCTGGTTCTGGCTATTTATGTTTGACATATTTATATTTTGTATAATTCCATTACAGTTGGGAAAAATAGCGAGCTATTTAGTATAAATGACACATGCATTTATCTGATCTGCAGTTTCTAGTGTACCGTATGGAGCTCTGTTCTGTTAAGTTTTGGTTCTGTGCGGTCCCGCATTGCAATCTTTTTCATTTTAGTTCCACATGGTTTGTGTTGGGCGGCATGGTGGTGCAGTGGTTAGCACTGTCGCCTCACAGCAAGAAGGTCATGGGTTCAAACCCCGGTTGCCCCGACCTTTCTGTATGGAGTTTGCATGTTCTCCCCGTGTCTTCTCTCCGGGTGCTCCGGCTTCCTCCCACCATCCAAAGACATGCAGGCTAGGTTAATTGATGTCTCCAAAAAAAATTGCCCTAGGTGTGGATGTGAGTGTGAGTGTTGTTTGTCTATGTGTGGCCCTGCGATGGACTGGCGACCTGTCCAGGGTGTACCCCGCCTTTTGCCCAATGTTAGCTGGGATAGGCTCCAGTCCCCCCCGCGACCCTGTACACAGGATAAGCGGTTGTCGATGGATGGATGGTTTGTGTTGTTCATTATAAAGTATATTGGTTTAATATTGGTTTCACGCATGCTCAAATATATACTGTAATTATTAGTGTGGCTGCATCTACTGTATCGAAGGCCCTGTATCCACTCGTTTCGGCATGTATACATATACTGTTGCAGCCCTATCTTATGCGAAATTTTTTAAATGTGCATAACAATTGTTGGATGGAAACCCAACAGCTGATCACCTTTCACAGAGCAACATCTTCATTCTCTATTTATAAATTAATCCCTGCCCTGTCAAACACATCTGTGCATTCACCTGATCTATGAATGTGACGCAGATGACACGCTGACAAACTTATCATTCCGCCCACATGCCTGTGTGTCCTCTTCATGATTAAATCCTGTCACACACACTTCCACCTCACTTGACCTCCTGAGAATCGCATGACAAAGCATTGCTGTTTAAGTGACAACACAACCAATCTGAGAGTCAAGAAGACAAAATGAAAGAATCCAATCTGTTTTACTATGGACTGAATACTAAGAGCAGAATATATTGTATCAAAAACACATAAATACAACTACATATTTGCTCAATTAAATTTTCCGTTACTTGTTTTACATATCATGGCAGTTTCCTGGTGAAATAAACACTAGAGACGCTACAATAACAATGACTTTTATTCACTTTCACACAAATCACAAGTAAATCGTCCTGTTTCTCAACACTATTAACGTTCAAACACTTTTACTATAGTGCATGACGTGGAAGGCAATACATTTTAACATTTGCATTACATAATCAAATATATTTACAAGCTTATTCGTGGATGATTGAGTTATGTAGTGTTGCAAAGAAAATTCCAAAACATGTGAGTTGAACATCTGAGACAAAAGTGTGAAAGAAGCACCACAAAATGACATGGTTGCATAAGCATTTGCTTTTTATGACACTTTGGTATAGGTTTAAGTTTTATGGTAGGGAGGTAGGTTTTGATGAATTAAAACTCGATACATCTTAAAATCTTAAAATCATATGTGTGCGTGTGCGTGTGTGTGTGTGTGTGTGTGTGTGTGAAATTCCACGTTGCCATCCGTAGTGGCTTTTTGTTTTTTCTGGAGGAGCCCCGAGGGTGAGGATTCAGTCTCCTGGCTCTGCCTGATGGAGTTTGGCCAGGAGACGTCATAGATGCCTGTCCCCCCAGGGCCTCCGGCACTAGCTTACTTAAAGACTTAATTAGTGGTTTAGTGGTAATCAGTTGAAGGTAGAGGGGTTACCAGCCCCTCGCACCCGTCCAGAGCCCCCATTTGGCCACTGTGGTGGCTACAAAGTGCCATGACAGAAATTTTTTTTTAAAAACGGGGAGGGAACAGTCTTTATTGGCCCTCCCCCTATGGCGCTGCCCACGACGTTGCCCGTCCGGCACCACACGGAGGTAGGGGGTTGGAGGAGGCTTGTGAAGGACGCTGCTGGCCAGTTGGAGGCAGTCGCCCTCCAACAACAACGGAGCGCAGAGGAGCGACGCTCACAACAACGAGCAGAGCGCCAGGTAGCTAAGGCACAGTAAGTTGGCACAGTAGGGGGCACAGGTGGTGCATCAGCCAGTCATCTGTTGGATCTGTCCCGTGACCTCCTGCCAGTGGGCGTTCGACACTCACGTGGCCTTAACGTGCACATAGCCTGGCACAAGCGTCGTGGTGACGTCACCGCCACTTAGTGGCGAATGGCGGTTGTTGTTGTTGTTGTTGTGTGTAAAATATGAATGTGATTGAATCTGCATAAAATACATGTTAGCCAACAATATTCTCCCAAATACAAGCTCAACTAGTCTAACAGTGTCAACAGGACAAACTATTTTATACTGAACATTATGTCTGTGTTTTTAAGGGTTTGTGAGTTGTTGTTTTTACTGTTTTCTGGCTTTATGCTGTTGTTGCTTCTGTTGTTGTTGTTGTTGTTTCATCATCACTATAAGTTACAGGTATTAGCTCTTTTTTACACTTATTTACTTGCTCACCATTATTAAGTTTATCCAATTAGATTTTATGGTCTATGTATAATAAATAAATAAAATATTTTTAAAAAGTTTATAAAAATAAACTTTCTTCTCACGACTCCATCAGAGGCAAGTCTTTGTTTAAAACTGCATATGATAAAGGAAAAAGTCAAATTAAAGTTTGCTGTGTAATTGAAAATGTGCGGTGCTTTACTGGAGCACTTACTGGAGTAATGAGGTAGTACGTTTGAGCATGTGTGCATTTGTGTGTGTGTGTGAGTGAGTGAGTGAGTGAGTGAGTGAGTGAGTGAGTGAGTGAAAGAGAGAAACTCAGAAACTGAGAGAGATTGCTTGTGGGATTACATTTATTTGTTGCAGCTCTCTTCAGAAGTAACATCGCTTCAAAATCGCCAAGATGTAAGTTTAAGCACTTCTCATCAGCAGTGAGTGTCGCCATTTTTTAATATTGCTTCTAAAGTAAACCTTAACAACTGTTTTCAACCCCACTGAAACGCAGGTGTGTGCTAACATGACGGCTCCGTTTTTCACTCGCAAGTAATTTTGTGCATAATGCGGATATTTATATGTGTCCATGTGTGTTGTAGTGTGTGTAAAGAGAGGGGGAGACAAGCGTGAGGGTGCTGGTCTGTGGGCTCTGACGTATGCAGTTTGAGACCAGTAAAGTATGCAAGCTGGCACGTGAGACAAGAGTGTCATAAAGTGACACGAAATGGCGCGGTTGCTTCAGAAATATTATTTTTGGACAATATCAGTTAGATGGAGACATTGGCTTAGGTTAAGGATGTCTGTTTTGTTCACCTCTCATTTGATTTCAGATCACCATTGGTGACCTATTAAGTTTAGGTTAAAAGTTTCAGGGTCGGTTTACGCACTAATACCTCGATCTAATAATTCACCTTAAAAACCTTGTCTGAACACAACACAATTTCACTCTGTTTTGGTGCCCCCCGCTGGACATTTCACTGGGAAACTTTCACTGATAGCAGCAATTTATTAGTCCAGCACTTTTTTTTATAAAGCATAGATCTGTAATTGAGAGCCATAGCCTTCTAGCTATAGAGTTCCAGGTGATAAATAACTGTTGGCATTCTCATTGTGAGTTATGAATTATGCTCACTAGTGGTCAGTTTAGGGAGCTTATTTGAGGATATTGAAAAAGCTTGAAGAAAGTTACAATAATGAAAAACAATAAATTGGAAAGGGGGAAAGCAATTCTTCTATTCTGCTGCACAGGTACACCTTCATGTGAGACGTGAATTAGGAAACTCTGTGTATGACACACTTTAGTAGGTGAGAACTGCCTGATGTGTTTTCTTTCTTTCTGTATCTATGTAAACTCAGCAAAACAATAAACATCCTCTCACTTTCAACAACTTTTATTTTCAGCAAACTTAACATGTGTAAATACAGGTATCTGTATGAACATACAGCAACAACTAAGACATAAACTGAACAAGTTTCTCAGACATGTGACTAACAGAAATGGAATAATGTGTCCCTGAACAAAGGAGGGGTCAAAATCAAAAGTAAAAGTATCTGTGGCCACCAGCTGCATTAAGTGCTGGAGTGCATCTCCTCATCATGGACTGCACCAGATTTGCCAGTTCTTGCTGTGAGATGTTACCCCACTCTTCCACCAAGACACTTGCAAGTTCCCAGACATTGCAAGCCCTCACCCTCTGATCCAACAGGTACTAGACGTGGTCAATGGAATTGAGATCCGGGCTCTTCGCTGGCTTGCAGGAAATCATGCACAGAACGAGCAGAATGGCTGGTGGCATTGTCATGCTGGAGGGTCATATCAGGAAGAGCGTGCAGGAAGGGCACCACATGAGGGTGGAGGATGTCTTCCCTGTAACACACAGCACTGAGATTGCCTACAATGACAACAAGCTCAGTCCGATGATGCTGTGACACACTGCCCCAGACCATAGGGATCTATTTGGTTCCCTATGATCTTTATTGTATAGATCCCACTCCAGAGTACAGGCCTCGGTGTAACGCCCATTCATTCGATGATAAACTCGAGTCCGACCATCACCTTTGTAGACCAGCCTCTCTCAGCCTGTTGCGGACAGTCTGAGCACTGATGGAGGGATTGTGCGTTCGAATGTGCGGATGTACTGATCCTGTGCAGGTGTTGTTACACATGGTCTGCCACTGCGAGGACGATCAGCTGTTCTTCCTGTCTCCCTGTAGCACTGTCTTAGGTGTCTCACAGTACGGACATTGTAATTTATTGCCCTTGTCACATCTGCAGTCCTCATGCCTCCATGCACCATGCCTAAGGCACGTTCACACAGATGAGCAGGGACCCTGGGTATCTTTATTTTGGTGTTTTTCAGTCAGTAGAAAGGTCTCTTTAGTGTCCTAAGTTTTTAAGGCTGTGACATTAATTGCATACATGTCTGTAAGCTGTTAGTTCCACATGTTCATTAATTACTTATGGTTCATTGAACAAGCATGGAAAACATTCTGTAAACCCTTTACGATAAAGATCTGTAACGTTATTTGGATTTTTATAAAATTATCTTTAAAATACAGTGTCCTGAAAAGGGGACGTTTAACTGGTTCAGTTAATGTATGCAATGATGAGAGTCTGGCAAGTAGGATTTTAGAACCCAAATGCAGAACGTTTATTCAATGAAATCCAAAAACCATATAGGGCAAAATCAACATAGTAAGAACTAAGTAAAACAAGCAAGAACTCACCAAGCGATAAAGACATAAAATAATGGAATACAAATGACAGAGAAAACATAAACATAAAACATATACACAAAACTGATTAACTAAATAAACACCTGTGCAACATAGTTGCAAAAGGAACAGGAAACACACAACTTCAAAATAGGAGTACTTTGAATAAACTACCAAAATAAGAGTTCACACATAACACCATATATAGTATGTTACACTTTCTTTCTTTCTTTCTTTCTTTCTTGCATAGTATTGTAAATGCCAATATTTGCAATGTTATCTAAGAAAACTGCACTGTAAAACCAAATTTAGACTAAACATCTTGACTGCTGGCTTTCATTTAAACATGAAAATAATAATTTTATTGTATTGTCAGCTGGGTCAGTTTGCATATTTGGTATACAATGCAAGTTTACTGTAAGCTCTCTTTCGGCAAATAAAATGTTTTGCCTTTGTCCATCTGTTGGGAAAAGATATTTTCCCTGTATGATGGCTTAGACACTTGCACACTCTCAGTCAGGCTATCAGACCAGACCCAACAATGCTGTCTTGACTTTATGTCTCAATGTTCAAACCTCATGTTTAAACTGCAAATAGTTTCTCCAGTCCTCACATCCTGCTTTCAGTTGTGTTCTCCTCCTGCACTCTAAAGTTATTGTCAATTGGCATATCGTTCTGCCTGATCGCTGCCAGAAATTAGTGTCTCACGGCCTCACAATTGTGCAATTGTAGAACAATGCTGTTGGATGTCCACATATTTATTTAATCGGCAGCACATAAATAGACAAATTGAAAATACAGAGTGGGAGTGAGAGAGAGGTAAGGGCAGAGAAATATAAGTAAAAGAGAGAAAATTCTAGCTTTTTGGCCAGAGCTTTGGGATCTGAATGTATAATATGTAAATATCTGCCTTCATTTACAGATTTATCAGATCCTTTATACATATTTTTCAGAGGAATGCCATCGCAGCCACCTTGAAAGACCTAGCAACCATCTAGCAAGGCCTTAGCAACAACCACATAGTAATGTCTAGCAACCATTCAGAGCATTCAAGCATCTGCCTAGCAACCAGCTAGAACAACCTACAGTAGTAATCATCTACCAACATCCTAGCAACCAGTCAGAACATGCAACTGACTAGCAACCACTTAGAACAAACTACCAACTATCTACCAATGTCCTAGCAACCTGCCACTACCACTGCCCTACAACCTCCAAGCAATGTTGTAATAACCTAAATAGAACAACCTAGCAATTACCTATCAGCTGCCTAGAAAACTCAAGCAATTGAGCCCTGGAAACCCATACCAACCACCCAAACAACTTAGCAACCATCTTGCAAGGCTTTAGCAACTACCCAGAAACCATAACAACTGCCTAACATTGCTCAAGGAAACAGCTAGAATAACATAAAACATCCTAGCAAACCCTAACAACCAACAAGCAATGGTGTAATAACCCACATAGACACAAACCCAGCAACTACCTAGAACACCTTAACATTGCCCTAAAAACTGCGTAGCAATGACCTAGAGAGTGAAACAGGCGAGTAAACACAGAAAAATGCAGCTTTTGCTGGCCAGGAATGTGGGATCTGAATGTTTAATATGTAAATATCTTCCTTCATAATTTTTTTATAGATTTTATTCACTGATCAATCTAATCCTGTGTCCTTTTTTTCTGGGGCCTCCATCATGATTTGAGGCTTTTATCTCTACATTATTAATGCAGTCAGAGTTATAAAATAGATAGTCCATTGTGTCTTTTAACGTTGTGAGCATGTTTGACTTGCATAATCCTGTGTAATCAAACACAACCACTCGAGTGGTCTCAGAACTCCAATGTGAATGTAATGGAGCATGACAGTTTGATTAGAGAGCAGCCAATGAGACTTGCTATTATGAATAATGCAACTTAATTATTACCTCTTCCTGTGCAGGTGATAACACACACCCAAGCATGCATTCTTATTTATAGAGCTATTATTAAAGGCGTACCACAGTTTAATTTGCATGTTTGCATGATATATAAATAAGAAGGCTTTTGTAAGTTAATGTCTTTGCCTCCCATTTAGGATTTGCATGCTAGCGTGAAGCAGTCCTGCTGTTTCCATGGGTGCATTTTTGCGCCACTTCAATTTAACTGAATTAAACCAATGGCTAAACCAGAATCTGTGTATCATTTATTCTTTTCATAGTCAATTGAGAATCCAAAAACTAAAAAAGACTTATTATTTAATTAATCATTTACAAAACCAATATTTAAAAACAGAGTTGTTTTTCGCAATTTTGATTTTAAACTCCAGTTAAAAATGGACACGGGACACTGTTCGTTTAGTTAATTTGTATTTCTTGATCCGCATTTCGTTTTGTTCATCGCAATATGTAAAATGGCAATAAACCTGATTGAAGAAGCTCAGTTAACAGGTTGGCCTATTCTAGTAAAATAACTGAGAATTATCATAATGTTTGCATTTAGATTCAATGCAAGTATAGGGAGGATTGGTAGAAATGGTGCCCCGAATTTTTTATCACTTTATTTACTGCACGCTTCATCATGCAAGAAAACACTAAAGCATACTGTAACGTTTATTTATATTATTATATGCTATTTAGCATAAGATCAATTTCCTCCTCGATTTTGGCATCTAGCAGGTAATGGATTTTCTTTCTGGGCAGACAGACAGCAGTAGATGTGGGAGGCGGCAGAGCTGAGGGACGTTTTGCATCGTTATAGCCGCTGGAAGAAAATTACCCAAATGAAATTGCAGTGAGCAATTCATTCATTACTCTCTCTGGTTTCTCATGTCAGAAAAAGCACGACTCAGTGATGCCAATTTAAAATGCTTTTTAAAGCAATCAAACTAGCTAAGACTAATTATCGGGACAAAAGGCGTCCCAACTTTAAGTCCATCAGGACGCGGTACAAGGCTTATAAATTTGTGATTGTCCCGGTTTATCAGGACTTCTGGCCACCCTAATTATGAATGTCATACCCAACTGCAGACGATTCTCCAGAACTGTTCAGCTGCACTGCGTGGTACCACTTATTAACTTAAAGAACAGTTTTTGTGGCATGAGGAATGATAACTGTAAGAAGACATTTGGCATACAGTGTGAGGGATTCATTTATAAACATCTATATAGAGCAAAGATCATAATCAAATCATAGTCCTATCCACTGTTATGTACATACTTACTGTCTTATATTACATTTATTCATATATTCCAATGTATTATTTGTACTGTTGTAGCTGTTATAATTCACTGACATGTGTTCCTGATTATGGGACACATCTGAAGGCTGTGTAAATGCTGATTTTAAATTCACTGTTCTAGACTTGTGGATTTATGGTTAGTTTCGTTATTTTGGTAATATTAACCGAGACAATTTAACAGCAGTGAACTGTTATTTTGTCATGGCCTTGAGGAAGAACAGACGACATTGCAGGTTGACCAATCAGAAAAAAGGGCCATTTCGAACCACCCACATGTGAGAATTCATGTTTCACCTCATTTAGTTTCTTTTTAGATGGAATCAAATGATCAAAGTGCACAGTGTGCCGGAATCCATGTATCATTCATTCATTTCATATTCAATTAGGAATTCAAAATCGGAAAAAGAAAAAAAAAAAAAAAACATTGTTTTAAATGAGATGATGAAAATAACCATACGTTCATAAGACTATTGAAGCATATGTCTACATTGTAAAGACATATAGGCTTACATTTAACTGTGGGGCAAAGTTAGTTTAGGTTTGATATTCATTTGATTTTCGCCTAAAGTGTGTAAGGGACCATCTGAAAACTCCACCCACAACTAAAACGTCACATCAAAAAAATTCAGGTTTTAGTAGATTGACAGAGTGGTGGCTGTGCGTATGATTTTTACAGTATGTCCAATAATATGAGTAGCATTAGATTATTTTATAAATGAATTAACTAAAATTCACCAAAATGTTATTTTCACATTCCAAAGGTTGTAGTAAATTCCCAGTAATTTTTGGTGAAATATTTATTTATGTATTATTTTAAATAATGTAATACTGTCTTCATATTATTGGACTTGCTGTAAATGTCTCACTTGTACTAGCTCAGTCTATTAACTAGTAACCTACTACAACATTTGGAATGTAAAAGTGTACTTGTTTAACTTGCACTACAACTGAATGAGTGATTGGACACCATCTGTGTTTAATAGTGAGTGGATAGTAAGACTGTCCCTTAAGTGTGCTTAGCAATGAAAGCGCATCAGAGTATTTTCAGTCATTATTCTGCAGCCACACCAACTAACAGTTCTGAGTTGGGCTTTTACCACCATAGTCATTGAGGAAGACATGCCCCCCTCCCAATATTCATAATAGTAGTCTTCTAATATGAGGTTTGTCCATGGATGATTACTAAATTATTACATTTGGTCCCCATCAATTCTGAATATGTGGTTACATCCTTGGTTCTGAGTGCAGTGTTTTATGTCTGTATATTATAGTTATATACCATTTTATTTATATACCATAACATCAAGCCAAGTGTGCAAAATCTTTGCAAACTTGCCGCTGGCAAAGAGAAAACTGGATATCCTAAAAAATATTGAACCTAAAACCTCACTCTGGAAGCTTAGGTGTGGGGGACACATCATGGAAATTATGCTAAAGTAAGTTCACAAAAGCTCGACCAGTGAATTTAAAATCAACATTTACACATAGCCTTCACATTTGTTTGATAATAAATTGCACACAAAACTGCCGCGTACACTACCCAGTAGGTAAAGGGTACCCATATTCCCAATCAAAATCATAGATGTGAGAATGATCTGAGCTTGAAATTAGTACTATTCGCTGCCATATAAATATATTTATTGTCTAATATTAAATATAATAATATCTTACAATTTATTTTTGTTGTTATTATTATTATTATTATTTATCCTTTGTTATTTACTGTTGTAGCTGTTATAATTCACTGGCATGAATGCTCATCTGTCTTGTATGCACCCTATGTTAAGTCTGTACATTCCCTGAACCACATCTTGCTTTGTTCATTGCACTACAATATGTACAAATTAAAATAAACCAATTCTTTCAATACTCTTTGATGATATCTCATTTAAAGAACGCACGAAAAATTGAGGTAAATTTAAACCGCTTACTCAATCAAACTATAGTTGCCTTAGACTTATTATTAGGACAAAATGTGTCACGACTGTAAGTCCACCGTGATCCAGTACATGGCTTGTAAAATCGGGATTGTCCCTGGTTTTAAAGTGAAGTGGTCACCCTAACTGTGAATACCTTACCTGCACTGCATGGTACCACTTATAAATGAGTAAAACAAGTTGTGTGGCATGAAGAAGGATAACTGTGAGAAGACATTTGGCATACAAAGCGAGGGATTAATCTTAATTACCATGTTAATAATATATGCGTGTACGCGCGCGTGTGCGTGTGTGTGTGTCGTTCTTATCAATTGCTTCACGTGGTAAACAAACCCTGTCTGCATTCAGTGAACATTTTATGGTTATGTGTAGGCACTGTGTCAGACTATTTGATTAGAGAGAAAGCTCAGCTGCAATTTATGTGGTGAGTTTTGGAGAGTAAGTTTAATATGACCTGAGAAAAATTCATCTGAACAATTAAACAGCAGAGAACTTTTATTCTGTCTCTCAGCAGTGAGTAAGACTGCGGTGCAGGTTGACCAATCAGAAGAAAGGGTCGTTTCAGGTCCACCCATATGTGCAAATAAATATTCAAGCCATATACAGTATTAGTGAAATCAAATAATCAAATGCAGTGTCCAGTGGCTATTTTTCCAATGTCCTATTTTAACTTGAGCATTATATTGAAATTACAAAAAAGTAATTATATGTTTTTTAAAATTGATTTTGTAAACGAATAAAGAAATAGCTTTTCAATCTTGAATTCCTAATTGAATATGAAATCAACAAATGATACACGGGTTGTGTACGTTGCATTCATTCGATTTTTGTTTTCAAAAAAATCAAAAATGCTTTTTTTTATAATTTGTTTTCATAAAAATCAGGAAATTAGCTAATTTCTAGTGGTTTCTGCTGATGGATATAAAATAAATAGAGAAACCACATCCTGTCCGAAGGGAAGTAAACATGTGGAGAGCACATCACATGGACTTACCAACTGGGAAGTACCACACATGGAAAGTAGTCCCTGTGGTAGGTCCTACCTGGAAGGGAGGAACTCTACAGCGCAGCGACTGGTGGCAGAGCTCTGCCCAGGGGAAGACACAGGTTTACTGTCATGAAAAGTATACTGTGGAAAACACTTCATATGGGATTACGGAATGGAACCACTACATGTGGAGCACCTAAAGGGGCTGACCTGACAGGGCATACTTCATGAGTACTGTGCCTGGCATCAAATTCCTCTGCCAAATGTGTCTGCCACAGGGTGCTGGGGGAGGAAAGACAACCAGGGTTCACCAGCCCCGGGAACCCATGTGGACGAAAAAGCACACATTATTTGCGTTGAGCGCAAGGGGTACACCCAGCCTGCTCTACAGATGTCTGTTAGAGAGGCGCCATTTGCCAGGGCCCAGGAGGATGCCACACTCCTTGTGGAGTGTGCTCGTCCTCCCAGGGGGCAATAAAATACAAAATAAAATCTGTTACACACAGTGCAAGGGAATTTAATGGCAGAAGAGCTTGGATGTGTTGGATAAATATAAAAAGACTAAACTGTGTATATTACACATAGTTATTGCTCAATGGGGCAAATGTTCTAAATGCTCATGAGATGGATAGCCTGAGGGAAAAATCTGTTCCAGTGCCTGACGGTTCTGGTGCACAGAGCTCTGTAGCATCGGACAGAAGGCAACTGTTCAAAAAGGTAGTGGGCTGGGTGAGTGGGGTCCAGAGTGATTTTTACAGCCCTTTTCCTCACTCTGGAGGTGTACAGTTCTTTAAGGGAGGGCAGGGGGCAACCAATAATCCTCTCATATATATATATATATATATATATATATATATATATATATAATCAAATTGAATTAATGTGTTAAATTGATAGGCCTAAAAACACCCTATAGGGCCATGAGAAACTGAGCAACTGAGAAACTGAGTTGTGCTTTAGTGGATTCAATATCCCAACTTCAACACAGAATGTATTACATATATGCTCGATTTATTCATTCAGACTGACTCCTTTTGAGGACTGAGACTCCAATACCATGGACAGCAAGCGCACGGTCAGTGCAACTAAAACTGGAAAGCAATTACAGCAGATTAGTGTGCTGCCACTCTCGGGAGAGGAACCTAATTAACAGACTGTGTTCTTTCTCCTTGCTGCTAAATTCTCCTTGATACATTCCCACTGCAGTCTCAAAGTCTGAGAGAAGGGAAAATCCCAAGGGAATGCACCCATTAAAACTGTATGACTGTAATTTTGCAGGACAGTTTGACTAATCAAAATATCAAATTGAAATACAATGAGGTGCTATTAGATTAACACTGGTATTTGGTTACTTTGCAATTGCATAATTTAAGGGGATTAATGACAGATTTTTCAAATGTTCTTTTTCAAAAACGTACACCATTGTGCTTTGGCGTGCTTTACTTGTATTATATAGATTCATCATGAAATGGAAGATTACACTTATTTTGATTTATTTCAAACCGGGCGAATATCCATAGCCCTGGGACATGGAAATAATTTCACATTTGACTACAAATGTAATCACTGAGATCTGTATAATGTGCACATTTAATGTGGTGAATGTGTCAATGAGTCTGGGAAGAGACATGTACCATGTGAAAAACTCTGTTGTCTGTTTCTAATGTTTGTGTAAATGAAATTACCGTTGGTGGGTCTTTCCTTCTGCACAGCAGCAGTATCCTGGGGGAAAATTGCTTTTACTTTCTTCTCTCCCCTTTCAGTCCTGCTGGAGTGGGTTTTTCTGCTTGGATGTTAGATGCGGGAATGTGTCTTTTATCAGATTGCATGTTTATGTTTAGGTTGGTTCCGCATTCCCCCTTTTTTTTTCATCTCCTCGGTGCTGCAGGTAATAAAGCAGCTTTCTGATAGGCACTTCAATGAGCACAGGCTCATTAATGAGACCACTGTATCATATACTGTGAAAAAATGCTGTTTCATTTACAAAAAAAAAACAATTGCACATGCTCCTATAGTACATAACAGAAAGATTCCATGTCTGACAAAAAAAAAAAAGCACATCCATGAGACTAATTACATTCTCTGAGACATTTGTGCTTGTGAATTCTTTGTAGAGAGAGTGCAAATCATGTGTGTTTATATTCAAGTTTGATGTGTGAAGCTGTGAAGTTGCCTACTCCTGCAGCTAATTCCCTTCCCTCCCTAATGTTTCAATGCATCAACAGAATGCTGATGACAGAACTGTAGTTTAGCATGCAGTGCACCTCAACACAATGTGCAGGAAGCCCTGTGCTGCGATACTGTACCAGCCATTAAAAATAATTATTTATAATTCATAAACTGTCAGGCAGATATACTCAGAGTGTTTCTCAGAGACGTGTGCAGAGTCAGGGATGGGTTGACGAGAGGGTCTCTGTCTCTCTCATCTCATTAGTGGGGAATGAGTGTTGAATATTAGATATGGAGTCTTTGCCAAGGCATGGACCATTAGTGTATCAGGAAATGATACCATATTTGCCAGAACATTTAAAAAAAAAAATCTTATTTACTCACTTTATTTATTTATTTATTTATCATTTGAAAAAGTTACTGCTTAAGAAATGTTAACTTTTAAGAAATCAGATCTTCACAGCTAGTAATAATAAAGGTAATAATTGATAATTACGTATGCACTACTATAATTTAAATAGCTAACTTTTTAGAACTTTTCAAATATAAATATGATAAATTATAGAAAATACATTATATTTATTAATTTATTTGTATTATTTAAAATGTTTTAAACATACTTTGAAAAACAACCTTTCAACCCTTTTACATAAAAAAAAATTATTTAATAATAAAGAATATATATATATATATATATATATATATATATATATATATATATATATATATATATATATATATATATATATATGCCAGATAAGATGGCCCTAATCAGCACTTCTGTGATTCGGCCGCAAGCCATATAGCATGATTGCGACATGAAACAGTTCAATAAAAAAGTAAATTGGGAAAATCTGAGTACGGTCACAAAAAATGCATTTGTGCATGGAACTACTTTCTTATGCAACAAATCAGAATCTGTCGTTGCTGGTTCAAACCAAATGATGTGTCCAGCCTCTCAAAAACGTCACTTTAGAACTACTAGTATCACAGCTTGGGCTGTTTCTAACAAGTTATAGGAGAAAAAGGAGCAAGAGAGAGAGAGAGAGATATGGAGCGTGTGTGAACACCTGTCTCTGTTGCCAGTCCCAAGCAGAGATGCTGTAGTGTGTTAGTCAGATTTCTGAAGATAATGCCAATTTTGGTCAAATGCATCCTAATTTCTTTGTGGAAAAATAACCGTCTAAGCAGGGGTATTTCTCTGTATATCGCAGTAGCCAGTACACAAGAGTCACTATAGAAACAGCAATATCCTCTGGCATTTTGAACAGTATTTCCTCTCCAATGTGGAAACTCCAGTAAGAGGTAAGAGCCTTGAGTTTGTGTAATTAATCAGTCTGTTGTGTCTCTCAGCTGTGATAAGCCTTAAAGGTGCACTCAGCGATTCCTGAGAAACACTGTTGATTTTCTAACTCAACTGCCAAAACAAACACACCCTTCCCTTCAGTTCTCCTTTGGAAGCTCCGCCCTCGATTTATAATCCTTCTTTTTTAGTTTATATTCATCTGACCTTTTTCTCTTGTCCATTTGCCCTCCTTGGACTTTAGAAAGTTCCCATCAGCCAGATTGCTGTCACTCTTCTAATGATTTTCCCTCTCGCTCTGCCCCCACCTTCCATCCTGTGTACGTGCAAGAACCACCCCCTGTTGCTGATTGGCTGGAGTGTTGTGTGGATCGGTCCGATCCATTTAGTTTTTGTCCCATTTACAGAGCCAGAGCTGTGTACAAATACTAGATTTTCAGCCCACCCACAGAACGGACAGCCAGCAGACAGCTAGGAGATATTTGCAGAATTTGACAAAAAGTGTATTAGATTAGAATTACTGAGTGCACCTTTAATGTCTGAAGTTGTTAGTTTAAAGCTGTTTAAAGATATTTCCCAGCTTTAGTAGTTTAGTAGTAATCAGAGAAATCATGGAGAACCGATGAATTAAAATACTGACTGACTGGCAGCACATCACATCAGCTGAATTACTTACACACAAAAATGGTCTTTTGCTGCCACCAGCTGGCTAAAATCTACGATGTCGCAAAAATAAATGTAAAGAGACACATCTAGCTTTTTACACATCTGCACTGCTTAGTTTAGTTCAGAACAGCACAGATCAGGGAGATACACACAGTGAAGCGTCCGAGTTCTGATGTTTATATATAAATATATATATATATATATATATATATATATATATATATATATATATATATATATATATATATATATATATATAAACCCATTAAAATGTTATAGTGATGAATGTTTGTTTTTTAAAGTTTTATTTCAAAACTATCTTTGTATTTTACATTCAATTGTTTTATTTATCAAAAATAAATATTCTGCATCTGTAACTGTTTCATGGCCAAACAGTATGCCACTATATCCCGAGAGCAGGGCGTATGTGGTAGCATACTCACTTGGCTAATTTGCCAGTGTGTGCATTTAAGTCATAACATGTAACACAATTACAAAGAGATGAAATGGATACAGCTGTACACAGATAAGATCATTTATTTATGACCAAAGTTCAGCCATGCATCTCTACGTGGCATAATCCGACCTGAACTTGTTATCTTTAGCTAATTGGCTGCCTCATACTGCTCGCATGGTGTAAGCTGATTGGTCCTTTGACCTGTAATTGGGTAGCCAATTTAACTGTCTCTCTTTTTGTCTAACATTTAAATGACCCAGTTTTACAGATATGCCAATTTCACTGCAGAGCACTGTGAGAGTTTTTTCTCTGAAACCCACCTCCATCCCAGCTCCACTTGTCAAGATATTCTACATGGGGACTCTTTTTTAATGTCTATTTGTGCAGCAGCATTTCATATGCTTGATGCAGCATGTCTTGTGTTTTGTCTGATTGTGCAGCAGCAGCTGCCTCAGTACGTTGTGTATACAGAACACACAGTACTGTATGTTGTGTATAAATGTAGCAACGGCAGCAGCATAACAGATCTAGTCCGCCAAGACCAATAGGGAATAATAGGGATCGAAAAAGACACTGTTAATAGCATAACATAAATATATATATATATATATATATATATATATATATATATATATATATATATATATATATATATATATATAAATATATATATAAATAAATATGCCCAACTTTCTTTTGAATGTCCATGTACTAAAATAAAATATTTGAATCCATGAATGTACCTTCATTTACTATTACTATTATGTTGAATGGCCTTGGAAAATGAAGCAATGTGAATAATGAATAACAATTTTACCTGGTCGCAATAAGAAGTCTTCACTGGCACCTAAAGTGCCAGCTTTACATGTCATACATTCTGCTTCCCACGGATCGTGACCTGGATGTAAGCATGGGATTTTTTTGTGCAAATCTTCTGCACATTTGTTTGGGCATTGTTTCCACTCAGCTGTCATTTGCTGCTACTGTCAAGCAACTGTTTCACACATTCGCAGAGAGATTGCCAGGTAGGAATTTGGCCAATAGTTGCTGCATCCTCTTATAATTGACCAATTGGTGTGTGAGAAGGTGGGACTTACAAAGAGGGGTTAAAGCAATGCAAATATGCGCACAAACACAATGAAGTATTAGACCAGATGCACATCAAAATGCAACTAAAGCCGAATCTCTGACATTTTTGCAAATTTTGAAAACCCGGCCAGAGACTTTTTAGAGGTCCAAAAAAGAGGACATGTCCAGGAAAAAGAGAACGTACAGTCACACTACACAACACAGAATGCAAAAATATTTCAATTTAATTTGTCAATGTGAATTAACAACATGTAATCAAGCACACAACATTATTATTATAAAATTATCAGAAAACAATGTTGTGGACATTTTGTATTGCTGTATTGCAAAATGTTGTGATAGCTGTTAAGTGTTAAATCGACAGTACTGAGTTTAGTTTTGCGATATGTGTGTAATCAGGGGAAAATACATTTTTACATATCCACCATAATCCAATCAGTATGTTTGCATGTAAAGTGTGGTTTCATCAATATCTAAAACATAAACCATTTTACATTTAAACAACTTTACAGAAAAACAAATGCATTTGAATCATTTGGTGTTAAAATTATCTGTAGTTTCATTGTTTGCTGTCATACATCACAAAACTTGTGTTGGACCAATACAATTATTCTGTTGTATGGCTGTTCAACTTTTAACTGCAATTCAGTATATTCCTCTTCCTGTTGTTTCAATAAAGTTGTGACAGTACCATACAATTTTCTTATGTTAAGATACCAGCTAAACTATCATAATACTGAGAAGTATCACAATACCACTCATGTTGTTACAATAATGGGCTGTATATCACGGTATTTTGTTGTATTACTTTTTTAACCGTTTCATTTTGGGACTTAAATACAACTGGCATTAGGACTTAACAGACCTGGTACTGGGACTAAAATAGATCTGACATTGTGACTAAAGTAGATCTGGCTTCAGGATTAAACAGACCTTGCTCTGGGACTAAAACAGACCAGACATCAGAACTAAACAGACCTGGAATTGGGACTAAACACTGTTTACACAGTTTTAGTAAACAGACATGATTTTGGGACTAAACAGAACTGACATCAGGACTAAAAGACATGGCATGGGGACTAAAGCATAAACTACATCAAGACTAAACAGGTCTGGCTCTTGGACTTAAACAGACTTGGGGCTAAAGCAGTCCTGGCATGAGGTCTAAAACATGTCTGACATCAGGAATAAAACAGGCCTTGTATCAGTTCTAAACAGACCTGGGAATAAAACCGACCTAACATTGTGACTAAACGGACCTGGGATCTGTGGTTTAACAGATCTTGGACTAAAACAGACCCAACATAAGGACTAAAACAGGTGTGGCATTGGGACTAAAACAAAACCTGCATAAAGATTAAAAAGGTCTGGCACTTGGACTTAAACAGACCTGGGACTAAAGCAGACCTGTCATCAATTCTTAAACATGTCTGGCATCAGGAATAAAACAGGCCTTGTATCAGGACTAAACAGACCTGGGAATAAAACCGACCTGACATTGTGACTAAACAGACCTGGGGCTAAAACAGTACCTGCATAAGGACTAAATCAGGTGTGGCACTGGGACTAAAACAGGTCAGGCATTGGGACTAAAACAGGCCTGGAATCATATCTCAAAAATATCTTACATCAGGAATAAAACAGACCTAGCATCGTGACTAAAACTGGTATTAGGGCTGAAAAGACCAGGTATTGGGGTGTGTTTGTTTGTGTATGGCTGGTTTTAACACTTTTTGACCTCTGAACACTAGCTTTTACAGTTGGGTTTGTCTTTGTTTTGATACTTTGAAACATTATCAATTTAACCTACAAAAATGTAAAGCAGTTCATCCCAAAAAGAAAAAATTCAACCAATATTTACCCAACCTCATGTCATTCTTAACATGAAAGAGGAGAAATTTTGAAGACAATTCATGCAGCTCTTTTACCTTCATGACAGTTTACAGTGACCAAAGGAGTCAAGCACCACAAAAAGCACCATGAGTGTATAAAAGTGTGTGTAATGTTAAAAACAATTTGTGAAGTAACCAAAAAAATTGACCTAAAAAAAGACTTCTGTATAGACTTTAATGCAGTGTTGAAATTATAAGTTATATTTCTTTTCATACAGACACTTTAAATCAGACAGCATTAGTGTTTTATTAAACAAAGCCTTCTGTTCCACATTTAATCTCAGACAGATGCTTTCTATCACTACACTCTCAATAAAGACATAACTCAAACATGCTTCACTGATTTGTGCTGTTAATTCCCACATCTTTGCCCATCAAATCCATTCTGGATAGCCAGTGATGTGTTTAATAAGTCCAGGAAGCAGTATGGGCAGCATACAGCAAGAACAAGGATTATTATGCAGGAGATTTGGTGACATTGTGACATCATATATGTATCAGCTGCAGAATATGAACTGACATTGAGTGATTCAAATTATAGTCTGATGTAAATCTATGAGTCACATGTATGTAGGAGCAGTAACATATGATTTTGTCAAAGTGTTGCAGATTATCATATTACAGTGTTATTACTCATTGTTATGTATATTTAACATTTTCAGCGGGATGCTTTGGTTTGACCAAAACATAAATTGAGCACAGTCCTCTAAAATGCACTAAATCTATCTCGATTTTGAATAAATATCCAGAGGCTAATTGGGACTTTAGATGTATCATAATGTTCTGTATCCTCAGGAAAACCAAGAAAGGTTTTACACATTATTATAATGTTTAGTGCATAAGAAACATATTTAATAAACACTATTTTTATTTAGAATAATTATAATATTAAACACATAATAAAAAATATTAATAAACTAATGAAATGAATCAACGAAAAATAAGAATCCATTTTCATAAAATAATACAAGGTATTTTATTTAATACATTTAATACATTATTACAGTGTTTAGAGCATAAAACATAAAAAAAAATAATGTCGATTTTCTTATAATAAAAGTGTGTTATTAATTTTTTGGTTTATTATTATAACATTACAATAAATACTAAAAATATTACTAAATAAATAATAAAAATAGAATAAACAAAACAAAAATTACCCTCCAAAAAGTCTATAGTTTTAAGTGCATAAGAAACAAAAAATGATTTCATGTAGATTTTGTATTATTTTTTACTTTTTGAAGAAGACAGAATTGTGTTTTTGGGTGAATTATTCCGTTAAGGCTACACATCAACTGTGGCTGGTTTCTCATTATAGACAAAGCATGGTTTGTAAAATTGGGACAGTCCAATTGATCGGAATGTCTGGTCACCCTAGTTATAACAGGTTTTTACCAGGCACCACAGTCAGCCACTCAGTGGAGGTACACTGGAATTTACTCGCCCTGTATTGTGTCTCCTCTCTCTGACTAGAGGATAGGAGTTCAGCCCAGTGTGTGCTGCAGGGGCTGATGGGATTGGGATTAACCTGTATTCCACTCACAGCCTCGTGTCCATCTTCATTCAGACAGCTGCTTTAATCCAGATCTCGCTCCTCTTCACCATCTGTCCTGTAATCCCAGTGCCCTCCACAACCGTCTCCCCAATGTGATGTTGGTCTAGCGATGTGAGCGCGTACGTGATATTCATTCACCTTCGCTTCAGCCCTCATTCCCACACCATCATCATCCTCATCATCGCTCTGTCTCTTTCCATAAAGAGTAGCGCCTGTCGACAGTAAACGGAACATCAGCGCAGTGCTCGTCCATCAGAGCTCTGCAATGCTGAAAGTTTTATGAGCAGTAGACTCAGCAATAATGCAAAAACAAAGAGTGGTTTAAAGCATTGCAAGCATTCTGTTACATTACAGCATTATGTGAGTGTGTGACAGCACCAATAAATCAGTTTTCTCTGCAATGTCTGCGTTTATTGTTTTGTTGTTGTTGTCGTCCACAACCATTTCAGCACAGAGTGGTGGAGTACACTGAAATCACTTCTATTCTACAAAACAGATATTTATATATATATATATATAGAGAGAGAGAGAGAGAGAGAGAGAGAGAGAGAGAGAGATAGAGAGAGATACATACATACATACTGTACATACAAAAAAAAATTGTATCCAAGTTATGTGACACTGTCAAAAATGTTGAAATTCACAAATAGTAATAGATCATTTATATAGATTACTTGTACATGTGTTATATACGTTATTGTCGCAAGTCTTATGAAATTTTAGACTTAAAGCAATCACCTCTGTTTCTAACTAATCTCTCTGTTTAAACTAACCAGAAATGTATTAGTGTAACCCCACGGTTTTCAAACTAGGAGGTGCACATCCCAAAGTGGGCGCTAGAGCATGTCAAGGGAGTTGTGGAGAATGATGGTAAATTCACCAAGTAAAACAAAAGATAAAAAAACACAATAAAATGATAGTTTTACATACCATATTTCAGCTTAAAGGTGCTGTAAGTGATTTTAGCATTCTGAACTGCTTTCACATGACTGAGCTGTTGAATTAGCCACACCCCCTCATTCCAAAACCACACCCACCAAAGATAATTTTGAGAACAAAACCGAGCAAAAGAGCAGCATTGTTTGTTCCTGTGGTTGTCAAATTCAACAGCGGCACAATAACGCCCTCACCTGACAAACATTATGAATCATAACCTCAATGATTTGCTTCAAATACAACACTATGAGAACGAGCAAAATGATTGACAGGTGAAAAGTTTTGTTTGCTGTTTACAAAGTCTGCAGCTGTTACATAGACCGGTGAGATTTCTCAGGACACTTATTTCATTACTATCTTTAAGGGAGTTGGAAAGGTTTTTGCATACTTTTCCATGAAAAATTTGCTTATAGCACCTTTAATAGACTATAGCTTTATCGCATTATTATAATGTCGAGAGCACATCCATGTACCGGTCATATGAGCACAAATCACTCTGCTCGCATATGGATTTCCTTAGCTCTCACACAAAACTGGACGCGCGCTCTCAAACACAGTATACTCGGCTCTATGAAATCTCCTTGCTCTCGCGCAGAGCAATGCGCGCTCAAATCATGTCCTGTTCACTCGCAAATCTATTATAAATCTGTATAGCTCTTCCTCTGTTCATTCATACAAATATTCTGCCTCTGCAGATGTGTTATATCAAGGGAGAAGCAACATCAGAGAACTCACGTGGCAGCACATACACAGAAAATCCCAAAATTTGTGGAACAAAATCCTGATATATCCATTATTATGAGTTCAACATGATATCGGGTCAATGTGTATTCATGTGTCTCTGATAAGTGCAGTTTCATAAACGGAGACTAACTCATGCAATGTGAGTTTAGCACTATTATAGGTATTATTATACTTACATGGTGTTCTGATTAATTCATCGCAATTAATCGCACATACAAATATTTGCTGAGAAAGCCCCTCATATAACAATAATTCAATATACAATTATATAATTATACATAGTTGTCTTTAAATATTTTAAAATATTATATATATATATAAAATAAAAAATATTCAGATAATTAAAATGCATTACATTCATTAAATTCACTACATTCTCAGAAGAGTTGATCATTGATAAGACAATACAAAAAGCGGCTTTAGAATACAATGTATTGTTTACTACCATATTATTGATCATAAGTCAATCATTGTCATACAGTTCATTTGTGTAACATATACGCTCAGACACAGGAGTAGTGTTAAACCCGGAGGTTGTGTTTATTCAAATAAGAGTGTTAAGGGAAGGAGATGAATATCATTAGTGGGTGGAGCTTGGGCTGACTTCACTGGAGTGAATGCGCGTGGAGCTGGAGAATGAGCGTAGAGCTTGAGCGTGGAACTTAGGCTGACGTCACTGGAGTGAATGAGCATGGAGTTGGAGAATGAGCGCGGAGCTTGGCATGACGTCACTGGAGTGAATGAGCGTGGAGCTGGAGAATGAGCGCGGAGCTTGGCGTGACATCACTGGAGTGAATGAGCGTGGAGCTGGAGAATGAGCGCAGAGCTTGGACGAGCGTGGAGCAAGGGGTGACGTCACTGGAGTGAATGAGCGTGGAACTGGAGAGCGAGCGCAGAGCTTGGACGAGTGTGGAGCTTAGGTTGAAGTCACTGGAATGAATGAGAGTGGAACTGGAGAATGAGCGCGGAGCTTGGCGTTACGTCACTGGAGTGAATGAGCGCGGAGCTTGGGCAAGTGTGGAGCTTGGTAGATCGTTGAGCTTCCGAGATCGTTGAGCTTCCGAGATCGTTGAGCTTCCGAGATCTCCGCTGGAGTAAAGGAGTGAAGAGCTTGGGTTGTAAGCACAGGAACGTGGAGATGGGAGGATCAACTAAGGAGCGTGGAGACAGGAAGATAACAGGAACGAAGGAGCGTGGAGACAGGAAGATCACAGGAACGAAGGAGTGAGTCTGTATACGATAAACTATTAACGATAAACGCTTAACGTTTAACGAGACCAGACACAGAGTGAAGGGAGAACAGAGTATTTAATGAGTGGAACGGAAACAAGAGACAGGTGCAGGTGATTAGTGATTATTGAAAAGGGAGCGTGAAGCATAAAAGCAAGGAAAGACAGGGAGATCTGTGACAATTTGTCAATCATTTGGAGATTTATTATGAGGGCTTGTATAAGGACCCGTCAATTTCAACAAGCGTCAGACATGCTTGTGTAGTGTCTCGGGTGTGTTGCGTTATAAACATAAAATTTTTAGGTCACTGTGTCAACTTAAATATAGTTTAATTCTTAGAACAAACACATCTTGAGATCCCTTAGTTTGAATTTACACTCCATCAAGTGTTTTGAATGCAAGAATGTAACACGTTTGTGTTGTTCTGCTGCTGAAGGTTGTTTTCTTCACTGTATAAACTGCGCGTTGCCACACAGCTGAAGTTTCACTTACTGCCCTCTGGAGTAAACACGTGGTACTACAAGCTTGTTGTGGCAGGGCGGAGGGCGGGGCCGGGTCGTGATTATACACACCCGGTCCCAAAATCAGGCTAATCAAGCCTCCGAGAGGGATAAAGGCTAACTGCGGAAGATGGTGCGGGAGAGAGAGATCATTTACGGACATGTCCGTCATGTGTGTGTTTGTGTCTTTTGTTTAAGTTTGTCATTATAATATTATTTATATTGTCAAGCCAGTTCTCACCTCCTCTTTTCCCTTAACGCCCTTTACACTTGTATTTCTCAGGAATCTTCCTTATTATTACAGTCCGGGGGCATTGCAATAAATTGCGTTAAATTTTTTTACGCATTATTTAAAAAAACAATTCATCACACTGAATTAACACTGAATCGACAGCCCTAATATATATAAATATTAAAATAAAAAGAAAATCACAAAAGGGGAGGGGTCAGTCTTTTGTCAAGAGGGGAGGCTTACTGTATAAGACTTTGAAAACCCCTGGTTTAACCTAATGAAGTCTGGTTGGTTCAGTTATCTTAAATAATACTTTATATTTGTCTTTAATAAAACTAGTTAATTTAGATGTTATCATATGTAGTGATTCATGTAAAGTCAGTGGACATGGCCATTAAGGTTTGTTTTTTTCATGCAAGCATGCATCAAGTCTAGGCGTAAGTGGGTATGGCGAAATCATGCCCACAAAAACGTGAATAGGCTGGGTTAAGTGCAGTTTAATAAAGAGGTTCTTCTCCGGTTATTGCACCATCTGCATCCTACTATATAGTTAATTCCCTCAAGCACAAGCGATATAAACGAAGACATCACATTTATAAGAAGTTGGTAATATAAATAAACTTGTGTTCATTTTTGCATTAAATGTGTCCTTGTTGAATGTCAGGCATATTTCTAGTGGCACACTGTTTTTATACACATACTTATTGTCAGGATTTGGATTTACAACCCATTAAATTATAGAGAATTTAAGTATTATTAATCCTATTGATCAAGTGACACACAAGTCATGGCTAGTATTAACAGTGATTGTATCTGCCATCAACGTTGTGGACCGAGGGATCAGTTTGTTTGTTTGTTTGTTTTTTGTGCTTATCCTTGCATGGTTAGCACACATGCTCCAGAAAGGGCAGATAATCTGTTTCCATTATTCTGTAATCTGTACACACAAAAAAAGTGGTAACTTACAAATATTGCCATAAGGATTTACTGTATTTCTACTAGATCAAACCCATAGAACGACTTTCGTGGGATGTCACAATATTTTTCAGGTTGATTAAGTCAGATTAAGTAATTTTTTTTTTTACTTGAATAAAACCAATATCACTGCATGAAGCACATTTTCTAGGTTATATGACCATTATTTTTAACATTGATACTCTCAGTTTACAAAAGGTACTCGCAAATTTCTAAACCTTTAGAAATCAATTCATGCCCATAGATTTATAAACTGTCCCTTCAATTTAGTAACTGCCACTCATAAATTTTCCAATTGCATTTACAGATTCATTCACTACATACACAGATTTGTAGATCGTTCTCTCAATTTAGAAATATGTGCGCACAAACTCTTAACTCACCGAAATTAGGTCTAATGATTTATAGGGGCTGAACTAAATGATAACATATCATTAATTAACACCCCTTTAAGATAGACAACTTACACTGGTTGATGTTTTGATAAAGAATCAACCAGTTGCAATTGATTTAGGCTGTAGAGAAACCATAGCTTCCCCTAAAATGAAACGCAGGAATGATGAGTTTAATATATATAATTAATCATAACAATAATAATAATAATTGTTTACATTTATATAGCCCTTTCCTAGGCACTCAAATAGTTTCATATAGTATTTGGGGAATCTCCTCCACCACCACAAATTCCTACAGGGATCATTCTTCCCCTCTTTCTTTCCCAAATAATTTCCTGTGCTCTCTACTGCCAAAAGCATAAATGTCTACTGTCTCTATCATTCAAAATGGCACAAAGGCTAAATAGTAATGATAATCTCAGAGGCAGCCATCCATGCTTAAGCCTTGTTGCCTTGCTGAGAAGAAACCTGAATTCTGCAAAGGACATGGACAAGGGGAAAATGTCACAGCCTTAATTCAGAAGCGCTGTGGCTGCACCCAAGTGGCTCTTCTCCAAACAGCGAGAGCTGATTAAAAAGGGTGAAAATAGCTTCCCAAAGAACTGTTCAGTAGAGTAGCGTTGAGAGCTCTCCTGTACGCAGAGGTCACATTAACCTTGCACATCCACTTTTTCTTTTCTCTGTTTCCCACTGAACATTGATAAGCACCAGTGTAGTTAATGACCACTTCAGTAAAGGAACCTCTCACCCATCAAATATTGTATTCACTGCACACGTCATACACTGGAGATTACCAGCCTTTTCACCTTATCAGAAATCCATATAGGTCATTAATGATGCAATTGATGAATAGAAGTTGCTACTAAAGCAAGCAAAATCTGAAATAGATAACATGTACATCATACGTGCAGCTCTTTTCCATACAATGGTTCATAGTCACCATGTCTGTCAAGCAAAGAAAACAATAAATAAAAGATAGACCATTTAGGTAGTTCATACGACCCATGAGCTCCAGTATGTTACAAGTCTTATATAACATATAACAGCTTTGTGAGAGGAACAGACCAGAATTTAGTTTGTTATTCACTGAAAATCTGACGCAGCTCTCAAATGTCCTTTTTCAACCAGAATATTTGAACTGGAACATTATGTTCACTTAAGACACAAGCAAGAACCAAAGCTGTTTTAGAATCAGTTATATAAAACCTGAAACAATGCATCAAGGAACCATTTTTAAATCAATTAGTCAAATTAAAAATGGGATTTTCCGGGGGAAAGAGATGAATAACTTAACTTAAAAATAATTTTCTTATGGAGTATGTTTTTCTTGCTTTCCAGTAAAAATATCCGTCCCACTTTATATTAGGTGTCTTTAACTACTATGTACTAAAATTAAAAAACATTTAACACAATATGTTTACTGTGTAACTACATTATTTTCTGCAAAATTCTCAATTGATTCACATTTGCTGCAACTGAGTTTGAAGTAAGGGTGGGTTTAGGAGTAGGAGCACGGTTAGGGTTAGAGTTGGGTTTAGGGTTTAAGGTAAGGGTTAGGGTAGGTTTAGGGTTGACAGTGTTACAACAGTTGCACTTAAATGCAGGTTTTTTAAATATAAGTACAATCCAACAACACATATGTGCATAATAAGTACATTGTATCAAATGCCTAAATACATTGTTGCTAAAGACAACTGATATAAAGTGGGTCCAGTCACACTTCATGTTTGGTGGCCTTAACTAATATGTACTAACATTAACTACATACAAGACTATGTATTTACTATGTAACTACATGTTGTTCAGTAAAATGCCCACATTTGCTGCTACTGAGGTTGAGGTACAGGTAGGTTTAGGAGTAAGGGTACGGTTAGGATTAGGGGTTAGAGTTAGGTTTTGGGGTAAAGGTTGGGTTAGGGGTAAAGTTATCAGTGTAACTACAAATGTAATTGAATTCAAGTACATTAAATGTCATTTAAATGCAACAACATGCATATATGTTGTTGCATTATATATGTTGTATGTATATAATAAGTACACTGTATCAAATGGTAAGTACATAGTAGCTAAGATCACCAAATATAAAGTGTGTCCGAAAGACATGCAGATTTAGAACGCCATGAGGGTGAGTAAATGATGATAGAATTTAATATTTTTTGGATAACTATTCCTCTAACAAAACCTCTGAGAATAGAATCTCCTACTTCCACAGTTCTGCCTCAGGGCTGATTCCTGAAACCACAGACCCTGGTGCCGCCTCACGGCTTTGAGCATCTGTAGGGGGTTCTGAAGGCTTTGAAGGTCTCACTGTGACGCTGCCACCAGCACACTTTATAGACACATGGCTCAGTGGATCCCTCCACTGTGAATTCATGAATATATCACACCACTGGAGGCTTTGACAAATGAGGGCTGATCAGACAAGCTCTTTGTCAGCTCAGCAATGGAGAGGAATGGGATGAGAGACGATGAGAGAGAAAGATAGCCAGGCCACAGAAAACCTAAAAAACACATAAACAGAAGTATGAATATGACCATTTGTGATGGAAAACCCAGTGACCTGGTGGAAGCATAACCCAACTTTCCTGAATAATAACTAGATTTGGACATTTTCGAATGAAAATGTGAGTGGTGTTTACACATGCAATACTTGCCACCATGATTCTGGGGTATTCTGAGTGGTTGCTTACTATGGTATTCTGGATTCTATAAGTAATAGCCCACCTTTCATGAGGTCTCATTCATGTCTATGGCACAAACATTTCAGTATGAGTTACACACCTAAATGTAATACTTGGGCTTAGAGGTTTGTTCAAATCCCTAAACCCAAAGTAGGAACAATAGTAATACAGTAGTAATGCCTGCTTTGAAAATAAATTGTATTTATACATGCTAACAAGCTATAAAATTTGATTATATTATGAGCAAAGTCTCACATTTTATTTTTCATTGTTTATCATTGTTTATCTATACACAAATGGACATTTTTAACCATTGCATTGTGTCTTTCTGTTATTTAAGCGTATTGTGCCATGAGATTTTTTTATTTTTAAAGGGATAATTCAACCATTAATGAAAATTCTCTCAACATTTACTCCACCTCATGCTATCCCAGATGTGTGACTTTTTTTTGTCTTCTGCTGAACACAAATGAAGCTGTATAGAAGAATATTTCAGCTCTGTAGGTCCATATAATATAAGTGAATTGTTGCCAACATTTTGAAGCTCCAAAAAGCACCATAAGCTCCATAAGACTCCAGTAGTAAATCCATGTCTTCTGAAGACATGGTATGATAGGTGTGGGTGAGAAACAGATCAATATTTTAGTCCTTTTTTACTACAAATATTCCTCACTTTCAAGCAGGTGCTGGTAGGCATGAAGAACATGAATCCTCAAAAATAAAAGAATGTGAAAGTGAAAGTGGCATGTAAAAAAGGACTTAAATATTGATCTTTTTCTCACCCACAACTATCGTTTCACTTCTGAAGACATGGATTAAACCACTCTAGACTTTTATGCAATCTTTATGTGCTTTTTGGAGCTCTAAAGTTTTGGTCACCATTCACTTGCATTATAAGGGCCAACAGAGCTGAAATATTCTTCTAAAAATCTTAATTTGTGTTCTGCAGAAGAAAGAAATTCATACACATCTGGGATAGCATGAGGGTGAGTAAATGATGAAGATGGTGAGAATTTACATTTTTGGTTGAACTATTCCTTTAAAAATAAAAAAAATCTCTTGGCACGATACACTTAAATAACAGAAAGATGCAATATAATGTTTTGGGTCAAATATCACTTTAAAAAACAGTTACTTAAACTTAAAAACACATCCCTGCATTATGTTTCTTTCAGTTGTGCTCCATTTAGCCATTTTCAAATGCAAGAACATGTTTAATGTGAACGCCACCTAATCCTCTACAAATGCTGAAATCATAGTTTCAAATTTCAGGGTCGTAACAGAAGTGGCCAATCAAATTGTATGGATGTATTAGTAAATACACCACTAAAGTGTAGAGATCTCTATGTTTCTATGTCTTTTCCCTTGGAAATGTGGTTCTGTGGTGTTTAGCTGCATCACATGATCACAACATGTTACCATCTACAGTATAGCCAACATATGTTCAGAGGAGGGTGCAGTGAATGAGAGCTAATGATCCATTGGCCATTATATGCATGAGAGACTGCAAACATAATCCATCATGACTCACAGACTGTTGTGCTGGTCATGATCTCATCAATGCCCTGTCATCACAGACCAGCACATGACGAGAGCAAAGGTCATGAGCAAAACGTTGCTTCTAACATGCATCATGAAGAGAGATTCAGGGGGATTTCAGCCTATTTGTTTAGTCACTGCAATCATTATCAATATCTCTTAAGGGGTAAAATAAAGGAATTATTTAATTATGTATTTGATTAATTAAGATTACTTTGTATTCAATTCTGAAACACAGAGGATTAAAATAATATCTTGCATCTCTTTTAGTATTCTGACAATGTGTGTGTCTGAAAGCTTAATCTACATCTATATAATCCAGGAAGGAAAGCATCAAGGTAATTCCAAATCCAATGTCCATGTATCTTTAATATCCTTCTCTACCCAGCTTTCTTTTTACTTTCATTCTTGTTGTTGATTCTCTCTTTCTCAAAAACACAGGCTCTCATCATTTGCTTTATTCATCATCACAACATGAAACAGACATCAAAAAGAGATGCAACAAACTGAGGCTGACTCATAGAAACACACTGAAACATGCTTTGACTGTAGTCTTTTAACTTCCTTCAGCAATTGTGGATAAAAGGATTTCACTCCAAAATCAAAAGAAAGCAATAAATGTTTGCATTACCATAGAAGTAATAGAAGGTTTTGACATGCCTTGTTGCTCTTCCCTCTCGTTCTCTCACTCTCTCTCTCTCTCTGGCAATTTTTCTGACTATCGATGTGATGTTCTATCAGACTATTGAATTAGCTAGCTGGCTATTTGTCTTATCCTTGTGTGACCCTGTGTCCTCATGCGGGTATATTGTGTTTTGAATTTTGTTTCATTGAAACTGAATGATCTCATTTCAGGACACAATGGGCAGTCAGTGAATGGTTACACTTTCGACGCACGTCATGTGACAAAACAACATGGCGCCGATCTCAGTGAAGTCTGTCTCTCTAGTTTGGATTAAACATCTCTAGATTAAGTCAAATATTCCATTCTGAATCAGCACACGGTTAAACAAGACGACCTTATGCGAATGAGCCTTAATAACTATAAAATCCTATATAAACTGTGCATTTTCACATTGAAAATCAATAGGTTCATCCAAAAGCTGAAACCTTTTGTTTTCAGAGGTTGTACACGGAGTTAGGATGAAAATCAGGTGCATTTCAACCAATGCAGACAGACGGCACACTGGAGGTTAAGTCATAGGGAGCAAGGGAGCATCCTGTATCTTTCCTATGCAGCTACAGTGCTGGGAAAAGTATTTGCCCCCATCCTCATTTCTTATGTGTATTTTTCATACTAAATTGTTTTAGATATTAAAACGAGATATAACAAACTTGTCCTTGTCTTGACAAGGCCCTCCAAAATTGACATTTTGCTTCTTTTGAGCCATTCAGAGGTGGAATTACTCCTATGCTTTGAAAAAATGTCTTGCTGCATAATCCAGTTGTGCTTGAGCTTTAAATCACGGACTGATGACCGGACATTCTCCTTTAAGATTTTCTGATAGAGAGCAGAATTCCCGTTTCCCTCATTTATTATTGCAAGTCACCCTGGTCCTGAAGCAGCAAAGCATCCCCACACCATCACTCCACAACCACCAACCACTTTTGTCTTCCAAACTGTTCAACTTTCCACTCATCGGTCAACAGAACATTCTCCCAAAAGGTTTGAGGATCATCAAGGTGTGTTTTGGCACAATGTTCTTCTGGGTTAACAGTGGTTTCCACCTCGCCACTCTTCCATGGATGCCATTTTTGGCCAGAGTCTTTCTGATAGTGGAGTCATGAACAGTGAACTTTACTGATGTGAGAGAGGTCTGCAGTTCCTTGGATGTTGTCCTTGGCTTTTTTGTGACTTCCTGTATGAGTCGTCGCTGTGCTCTTGGAGGACGTTTGGAAGGTTGGCCACTTCTGGGAAGTTTCATTACTGTGCCAAGTTTTTTCCATTTGGAGAGACCAAAATGCAGTAGGCAAATTGAGGGCTTTCTTGAAAAAAGAACAAAAACCAAACAAATATTCTCAAAAGGGAGAAAACCAACAAACTGAAAAATAAAACAAAATAGGACAAACTAGACAAAACATAACAACTTACAAGAAGTAACATACACAATAGCACAAAACAATCAGGCAGAGACATGAGGGAAGAAGGCACAATATATAGGCTGGTGGCATATATATATATATATGTATTTACTGTGTAACTGTATGTTGTTCTAATATACAACACCTAATATAATGTGGGTCCCCCTTATATCACTTATATTGCCTTTGTTTTATGTTAAATTTTGAACAATTTAGTATGATATGCACACAAATACAGACTAAATCAGAACGGGGAAAATACTTTTCCACAGTACACATGCATAAAAGTACATTCACCCCTAAAATCTGACCAAAATTTCAGTTTCAGGCTGCAGATGATGTTTGGACCACTCAACCTGTTTGGCAGACATGGGACAATGATAATCAAAAGATTGCCCACAGCCTCATGGATGTACCTTAATAGGTCATATTGATACAACTGTAATAGGGTTGTGTCTGTATTTTGTTGAATAAAGCACTCGATTGACACCATCTCAGGCCTTTGGTATATTTGATTCTGTTTAAACACATTGAAAAGCGGTGGTCAGTCCCAATAATCATGCTCACACATGTTCCACCACAACCACTCTCACGGCTGGTGCAAATCTTAATCTTTATGTATGAAAAATATAGGACAGGTATACAATAAATACACTATTTTTTTTAAAATATCAAGTCTGTACCTGTTTATACATATTGCAAAGCGGTGGTCAGTCCCAATAATCATGCTCACACATGTTGTATTATGAGAATGAACATTAAATCAAACATTACTACACAGAAATCATGGTAGCTTGAGAAGAGAGCATACAATACACTTTCATACATGACAAAACAAAATACATGTCGATGTTAACCCCCAAAAAATAAGATAAAACAAATTTAAATATTTATCTGGGAAGCACTCACTCAAAAGCTTTGAGAGCTTTGAACCACTCTTAAGTTCATTACCTGTAATTTAAAGATATCTTTCTCACATCTTTCACAGTTTATCAGAGACAAAGGGACACTGAATAAATTATATTAATATATTTTGATTATTGGAAAGTCAAAGTTTAAAAAAGTGTCTCCACAGTGATAGATCTAAATTTGATCTAAAGGTAAATCTAAATGAACACATAACACAGTATGATGTTTTATTGGCCTTTTTTGATTATCTTAACTATGATAGCAATAGAACATATAACAGATAACATATTTATTTTGACATGTGAGTAAAGTGTCCCTGCAGTTTAAAACTTAAATAAATAGGCCTAAATAAATAAAATAAGTTTATCAAAGGTTAGAGTGAGTGTGCAATGAGAGATTCTCTGTATAGAAAGGTGTATGAGTAGTTCAGTACTGATGTCCGTCATTTTAATCCTGTTCTTTGTGTTCAGTTTCCAGCCAAAGAAACAACACAGGCTACGTGATGCTCATTGGGTACATTCATGTTACATGCACTCCTTGCGTCACTTTTATTAATCTCTAGAAGCTAAGCAAACATCTGAAACACTGTTTTACTAAAGCGCTAATTATTTATTTAATTGAATTCTGTAATAGTTCATACATTTTGGTGCCTCGACAAGGTTAAAAACAACTTCCACGTTTGTTAGTGTAGGATTATCCATGAACGAAGCCATCAAATGAACACAACACCACATTCAACAGATCAGAGAGATCTCCCACCGAGCCATAAGAGAGTCATAAATACAAATCCATGGTGCCTAAATTGCTGAAGGAGACAGTCTCTCCCATGCCTGCTTAATCTCAAACTAGGGTTTGTAATGACAGAGCTGACCAACAAAGAAGATCCCTCAGTAAGACCAAATGGCCAAGTAACACCTTGTGACCTTATTACATAAATACGCGACCATTTCAGGAAACGGAGATATGTGAAGACAGTCCCAAGGCCCGAAATCAAAATGAACCTAAAACAGTGACATCTGTTTCTCGCCGGGGACCCTCCTCTCCCCATCTGCACATTACAAAATTTGCTGTCAATAAACTCTACTAATCACCAGTAGTTGCCTTATATATATCTTATGTACCATGTATGTTTTATATAACCTGTGATTACTTTTATAATTGACAAATTAATGATTATAGCCTGTTGAACCTTTTAAAATATGTGTAGTGATTTGTAATCACTTGTAACTGACAAATCGATGATTATAATCTATAATCTGGTATGATTCAACTCATTCTACTAAGAAGGGTAACTATTCAACTTGATAATATACCCCGACAATCAGGTTTCTCATAATGTGTAATGTATTATCCATGTTGTAAAACCAATTAATTAACCAGTGTGATTTGTAACCAGGAATTTTCATGTTTTGTTACTTACACGTGTTATATTCATGAAATCATTGTCACATTAAATATGTAAATGCTTGTTTATGAAGAGAATTGATGATAACAAATGTCATGTCTCTTGCACTGTTTTCAAGATATAAATGTTCATTATTAAACATGCACTATTTTGAGTGGGAGTTGAAAGAATCCTCCACACAAAGGATTGTAAATCAACTTTGAAAAGGACAGACCAGTCAGCCATGTGACTCTGAAAAGCCTGACTCTGATTGGCTCAGTGTAAGTGGCCACTGGAGGCCGCTAGAGGTAATGCATTCACAGTCAGGTCATTCATGTGACTGAGTTTGTCGCTGTGGGCCCAGAAATCTGTATAGCTGATCGACATTTTTCTCTCTCCTGATTTTTCTCATCTCAGAAGCTCAGAAACATGTAAGTTTAACTCAAGTTGTGGAATCCTGGTGCTGTTTACTCTGCAATATTAATTAGTTTATGTAATTCTGTTTTTCATGATGGTTTTGAAGTTGCTTTGTCTTATGTTACACATTTGTGTGCTGTTTAGTTCAGAGACCAAGCTAGCGGCTAATTCATGAAAGCAGCAAGTCTAAAGTTTGCACCCTTGGTGAGCGGAGCGAGGTGTGTATTATTTGGCTCCATGTATAAGGCTTTGGATGTAAAATGTCTATATTGACTGCTACTGGAAATTGATTTGTTGTGTATCTTGTGCCAGGAAAGCTGCATGTGTTAAGTGAGCAAATTATTGTTTTTAAAGGACGTGAGGATTTATTTGTAAATTTGTGTCATGTCAAAGGTTCATTAACCAGTTATTTGTATGTTTACTTCTAGTTTTCACGGTGCTCATGCTGATTCTGGAAGAATAAAAAATTATTGCACCCGTTAGAGACTCTCTGCCATTATTAAGAAGCCAAGGGCTGCTACAGTGAAAACTCGACGCTGAGTCATCCACCAATGCCGACGTCTTCATCAGCCAGTGGACACAAGATCATCTGATGTTTGCACGCCAATATATGGATGCCACAGCTGCAGTGAGAGACTTTGTCTGACAGAAGATTATCAGCAGTATTTTTGTTTATGACATTTAGTAGCTGTTTCTGTTTACTCTCCTTAATGTGTCTACAAAGTGTAAATGTCTGATGTGAGTGGTAATATATAGTTTTAAAGATAAGTTAAAGCCACCACTCATCCAAATTGAGTCTAGACATAAAACACTCTAAGGCCATAAAGTACACACAGATCCGTTAGACCAACAAGATGTCATCACCTGCTGAGGAAATAGACAAGACCCCAGAAGCACAACAAGTCAGGTCGAGCTCCCGTGATCGTAGTTTAACAACAAAGGGTCAAGAATTACATGATCAGGAAGCAAAGAGGAACGAAAAGGCATTCAACAAAGCCTATGATTCTTGGAAACACACAGCAAAGGAATCCAGAGTAAAATTGAAGGCTTTCTGCTCATCTGAGGACCTTGATAAAATTCGAACTAACATTAAGTCCAAACAAGCTACAGTACATCAAAATTATGAGTCCATTCGACGCAACCATACCACTACTCCTGATATTGTCAAAAGAATGGATGCATGTGACACTCTTACAACTGAGATTTGTGACCTTGTCAGTAAACGACTTGAGAACACAGATGAGGCTTTCAATGACCAACTAGAGAAAGAGAGGGTGAGAATAGCACTGAATAAGGATGAGTTTGAGTCAGTCTTTGGAAATACGAAAACAGAAACAGTAATTTCAGAGTCATCACAAGGATCCGGCAACCAATCAAGCGTCACTTCCAGGTCCTCTAGCAAACGTGCAGATGCAGAAGCAGAACTCGCCGCCAAAGTAGAACAGGAAAAGCCATGCAAAAAATACACTTACAACAGGCGAGACTTGACAAACTGGAGAGTGAATGGAAACTCAAGGAAACACAGATGCTAGCAGAAATCAAGCAAAAGGAGACTGAAATGAAACTAAAGCTAGAAGAGGAAAAAACAAGGTTACAACAGCTACAAGCGGACAATGAAGTGAATGTAGCAGCAGCTCGGGTGAGAGCGTATAACAATTTTGATGGCTTTGAAAGCTTTGAGGAAGAGACTGAACATAAAACTCAGTATAGTGGGCAAAATGCTGGACTCAGAACCCCACTAAATCCACAAGCAATGTCATTCCAGCCTCACCCCGCACAGTCAGAGGCGCCAGTAGCTCAGGAAGTCAGCCTGGCCCAAGCAATTGCAAGCTCACTTACCCTAAGCCGTCTACCTGTCCCGGAACCAGCCACGTTTACTGGTGATCCCTTAAAGTTCATAGACTGGAAGATATCCTTTATGGCTCTCATCGACCAGAAGCCCCTCCCAGCTAGTGAAAAAATGCTCTATCTAAAGGGTTATCTTGCTGGTGAAGCACGCAAAGCTGTTGAAGGATTTTTCTACCTAAATTCAGAGAAGGCATATCAGGGTGCCTGGGCAGTCTTACAAGATAGATATGGAAGTCCATTCATTGTCCAAAGGGCTTTCAGAGACAAGCTCATGAAGTGGCCAAAGATAGCTGTAAATGACCCTATTGCATTAAGAGAGTTTGCAGATTTCCTTCAAGGTTGTGTTGAGGCCATTCCTCATGTTAAGGGCCTGGGTATTCTAAATGATTGTGAGGAAAATCACAAGCTCCTCAAAAAGCTGCCTGAGTGGATGGTGCACAGATGGAGTCGTATTGTTGTGGAAGAGCTAGACAGATCTGGAGACTATCCAAGTTTTGTGCGTTTCACAGAGTTTATGCAAACCGAAGCTCGCATAGCTTGTAACCCAATTGCCTCCCCCCTTCTGATGAACATTAAAAACACAGACGAGAGGCTTCCAAAGAGAGCCAAGGCGCTCAACACAAGCATTCAAATGAGAAACTCCACCTCAGGAACTCTAGAAAACTCAAGACCAAAGCCACCTTGTTTAGTTTGTAAAGATGAAACACATGGTATTGTTAAGTGTCCTACCTTTGCAGCAAAAACTATGGATGAAAAGAAGGTCTTTATTCATGAAAACCACCTGTGTTTTGGGTGTTTAAGAAAGGGGCACCCTATCAAGGACTGTAAAAGGCGACACAACTGCAGTACATGTGGTCGACGTCATCCAACCTGCTTGCACATAGAAAGAAACAGAAACTCTGTCGAATCAGCAAGCAAAGATCCCGTAGCCACAGGAGACCATGCAAGCAAGGAAATTCACAAGATAATGGCCCATGCATTGACACAGCACGTTTCTGCCACTTCTAGCATTGTTCCAGTTCTGGTGTCATCAACAACAGAGCCTCAGAAAGAAATTCTCACTTATGCTCTACTCGACACACAGAGTGACTCAACTTTCATCTTGGAAGATTTGGTCACTGAGCTAAATGTGAACACTCAGTCAGTGCAACTTAAACTCAGCACGATGACAGCTGTCGAAACCATCATAGCAAGCAAGACTGCCTATGGTCTACAAGTTCGGGGACTCAGCTCTGAAATTTATGTCCAACTACAGCAGACCTACACACGAGACTTCATCCCAGTAGACAAGTCTCACATTCCTACAAAAGGTACAGCGCTTCAGTGGCCTCATCTGAAACATCTTACAAACAAGTTACATCCACTCCAAGATTGCGAGGTTGGACTGCTAATTGGTTATGATTGCCCATCAGCACTAGCTCCCTTGGAGATCATCACAGGTGGTGAAAATGAACCTTTCGCACAAAGGACAATGCTTGGCTGGAGCATTATAGGGTCCGCCAATCCCCACTTGGATAGACAAGGAAACGAGAGCTTTGTGCATCGTGTTGCAGTGAAAGAGGTACCAGTGGCCACTGATGTGCTGAAAGTACTGGAATCAGATTTCAGTGAGAGGAGCTATGAGGACAGGTACGTGTCGCAGGATGACGTTCGCTTTATACAGCTCTTGAGTGATAACATTAAGCAGAAAAAGGATGGACATTTTGAGATTCCCCTCCCTTTCAAGGGCAGTGGTCCACCGGCTCTTCCTAACAATAAGAAGCTGGCTGCTGTTCGGCTGCAACATCTAAAGAAGAAGTTAAAGGCCAACAAACAGTATTTCGACCATTACACCGCCTTCATGGAAGAAACTATCAAGAAAGGTGATGCCGAGCCAGCTCCTCCAGTCTCAGAGGGAGAGACTGTGTGGTATATCCCACATCACGGGGTGTACAACCCCAAGAAGCCAGGCAAATTAAGAGTCGTGTTTGATTGCTCAGCAAAGTTTCGTGGGATTTCTTTAAACGATACTCTACTGACAGGCCCCGACCTAATTAACTCTTTAGTAGGAGTCCTTTGTCGCTTTAGAAGGGAAGCAGTTGCTGTGATCTGTGACATCGAAAGGATGTTCCACCAGTTCAGTGTCTCACCCGAAGTTCGCAACTACCTAAGGTTCCTCTGGTGGAAGGGTGGGCTGTTAGAAACAGAACCACAGGAGTATAGAATGACAGTCCACCTTTTTGGTGCTGCGTCCTCCCCTGGATGTGCCAATTTTGGTCTTAAGTATCTGGCACAGCAACACAAGGTTGACCACTCAACAGCTTCAGTATTTGTGGAGAAGAACTTTTATGTGGACGATGGGTTAACCAGTGTTGCAACAGTCAAAGAAGCTAAGGAACTAATTGTCAAAGCACAGGAACTGTGCAAAAGTGCAGGTCTACGTTTGCACAAGTTCAACTCAAATCAAATGGAAGTCCTCTCCTGTGTGGCCCCCTCAGAAAGGGCAGTAACCGCTGATCCCCTCAACCTTAATCCAGACGCAACACCAGGAGGACACATACTCGGCATTCAGTGGTCGTCAGAAAACGACACCTTCAGCTTCAACATTGATGCAAAGGACCACCCCCCAACTCGCCGTGGTCTATTGTCAGTCGTTGCATCTCTGTATGACCCACTCAGGTTTGTAGCTCCCTTCACTCTGAGTGGCAAATGCATCCTACAGGAGCTATGTCGTAGAGGTAGAGGTTGGGACGATCCTATTCCTGAGCACTTGCATTCACGGTGGGAGGAGTGGAAGAATGGTTTACAGAGGTTAAAGGAAGTTGCCATACCCAGATGTTACCATCCTCAAAACTTTGGTAAAATTGTCAGAGTGGAACTGCACCACTTCTCAGATGCCAGTAACGCAGGATATGGTTCATGTTCCTATCTCAGATTCAAAAACGACAAGGACGAGGTTCATTGCAGTCTTGTAATGGCTAAAGCGAGGGTTGCACCTACGAAGATCACGAGCATTCCAAGATTGGAACTCTCAGCCGCAGTCACCGCAGCCAGGATGAGTGTTATGCTCAAGGCAGAACTCGAGATGAACATTGAACAAGAACTATTCTGGACAGACTCACAAGTAGTGCTGGCTTACATCAACAATGAGGCATGAAGGTTCCATGTGTTCGTGGCGAACTGTGTTCAACTGATAAGAGAAATTACAGACCCAAATCAATGGAACTACGTAGATACAGCTCAAAACCCAGCTGACCATGCCTCTAGAGGCCTTCATGCAGCAGACATCTCTTCGACTCACTGGCTATCAGGGCCCAAGTTTCTATGGGAACAGGAAGTGCTCCCTACACCTAAGCTTTCAACCAAGCTGCTCGCAGGTGATCCGGAAGTTAAATCGATTCAAGTGTTTGCAACTCAACTCAGTGACTGGAACGACATTCTAAGCCGCATGAGCCGGTTTTCCACCTGGACAATGCTAGTTAAGGTGGTTGCAAGAATCAAAAGACTAGGGTCTAAGCTAAAATATCACATTGAAACTCTGACTGTCGAGGAACGTAGGAGGGCTGCTGAGGTGGTGATTCAGCTTGTTCAGCAGCAAGCCTTCCCTCAAGAGTTAAAGGTACTGCAAGGGAACTCTCATGAGGATATTATTCCCAGTTCAAGTCCTCTTTTTTGTCTCAACCCCATTCTAGATGGGAGACTTCTTCGTGTTGGCGGAAGACTTAAGGGATCATCCCTCAGTCAAGAACTAAAGCACCCCATCATTCTCCCAAAAGACAGTCACATCACCAAGCTTATCCTGTCACACTACCATGCCCAGATCTGCCACCAAGGTCGGAGCCAGACCTTAATGGAACTCAGGGCAAATGGATTTTGGGCCATTGGTGGGAGTAAACTAGTCGCCAATTTGATACATAGATGTGTGAAATGTCGGAAGCTCAGACGACCAGTTGAGGAGCAACGAATGTCTGACCTCCCCAGAGAACACTGTGAAGTCTCAGCTCCCTTCATGTTCTGCGGAATGGATTGCTTCGGCCCCTTTGTCACCAAGCGAGGTCGCAAAGAGTGCAAGAGATATGGACTCATATTCTCATGCCTGTCTTCTCGAGCAGTCCATCTGGAAATGCTTGAAGACATGTCCACGGACGCCTTCATTAACGCTTTAAGGTGTTTTATTAGCCTTAGAGGAGCTGTTTGTCAACTCCGCTGTGATCAGGGCACAAACTTTGTGGGTGCGAAGAACGAGTACAAGGAAGCCCTCAAACAATGTGATACAGAGGCACTGGAAGGCTTTCTGGCGGATAAACAGTGCGAGTTCATTCTCAATGCTCCCTCAGCGAGTCATGCAGGTGGTGTGTGGGAGCGACAAATCCGGACCATCCGCAACGTGCTGAATGTTACAATCGCTCAGTGTTCAGGTAGACTAGATGACGCCTCACTTAGAACGCTGTTCTATGAAGCTATGGCCATCGTCAACAGTCGCCCATTAAATGTTGATTGAATCAATGATCCTATGGCACCAGAGCCCCTGACTCCAAACCACCTTATCCTGATGAAAGCTAAGGTCGCTTTACCACCTCCCGGAAAGTTCGTAAAGGAAGATGTGTATGCCGCAAAAAGATGGCGCAGAGTACAATATTTAACCAAACAGTTCTGGAGCCGGTGGAAGAAAGAATACCTCCTGAATAAGTCCATTAGGCAAAAGTGGCATGTACCCCGGCGCAACTTGAAAGTGAACGACATAGTCATCATAATGGAAGATACACTCCCGAGGAACCAGTGGCAACTAGGTCGAGTGGTTGAAACTACAGAAGGGTCAGAAGGTTTAGTTCGTCGGGTAAAGGTGCAAGTTGGGGAGCGGAAACTAACACCGAAACAGAAGCATCGATCTAAACCCTCAATCATCGAACGGCCAATCCAAAAGCTGGTGCTCCTACTTGAAAACGAATAATGGTCTGTCAACCTTAAGTACACTTACATCAAACATGTTGGTCTAACAGTTTCATTTAAGGTGACCCTATTTTTATTTGTGACCTATACTTTAGTCAGTTATGATAGTCTAGAAATCATGATATGAGTAACTGTTTTTTGTTTTCCCTGCGGAGTTAATTTATCATAACATGATTGGTGGGAGTGTAAGTGGCTACTGGAGGCCGCTAGAGGTAATGCATTCACAGTCAGGTCATTCATGTGACTGAGTTTGTCGCTGTGGGCCCAGAAATCTGTATAGCTGATCGACATTTTTCTCTCTCCTAATTTTTCTCATCTCAGAAGCTCAGAAACATGTAAGTTTAACTCAGGTTGTGGAATCCTGGTGCTGTTTACTCTGCAATATTAATTAGTTTATGTAATTCTGTTTTTCATGATGGTTTTGAAGTTGCTTTGTCTTATGTTACACATTTGTGTGCTGTTTAGTTCAGAGACCAAGCTAGCGGCTAATTCATGAAAGCAGCAAGTCTAAAGTTTGCACCCTTGGTGAGCGGAGCGAGGTGTGTATTATTTGGCTCCATGTATAAGGCTTTGGATGTAAAATGTCTATATTGACTGCTACTGGAAATTGATTTGTTGTGTATCTTGTGCCAGGAAAGCTGCATGTGTTAAGTGAGCAAATTATTGTTTTTATTGTTTTATGTTATGTTCAATGTGCATTGTACATATACTCAAATGCATGATGATGCTCTGTAAAGAACGTGAGGATTTATTTGTAAATTTGTGTCATGTCAAAGGTTCATTAACCAGTTATTTGTATGTTTACTTCTAGTTTTCACGGTGCTCATGCTGATTCTGGAAGAATAAAAAATTATTGCACCCGTTAGAGACTCTCTGCCATTATTAAGAAGCCAAGGGCTGCTACACTCAGAGTGTGACCAATTTCAGTTCAATATTTTGCTCGACTAGCTTTTGCTCAAATTGCTAGTGTATTAGTTAAATACTTTGGGTAATCCGATTGCAAATCGATTTAGACTCAAAGAAGTATAAATGCTTCTTAAGGCATTGTCAACAGACGCCATAAAGTTCATGTTCTCTGTATTTATCATTTACTTCACATTCTGTCACTACTCACCAACCTGTTTCATGTTGTATGTGTTAGATTAGTTTAATGTTTAGAATAGCAATAAAATGTGTCTGTTTGTGGTATATTTTAATAAATAATCTCCTCCCTGTTTATAAAAGATTTTGCTTCAAAGCTGTACCTAAATACAGTGGATATAAAAACTTGGAAGCCTTTTCTTACAAAGAAAAACATCCAAGCCTGGCTGAAGTTTGCAAAAACAAACATCAAGTCTCACAAAAGCATGTTGGAAAATGTGTTATGGTCTGATGAACCCAAAGTTGAACCTTTTTGGCCATAATTCCAAAAGGTATGTTTGGCACAAAAACAACACTGCATATCACCCAAACAACACCATATCCACAGTGAAGCATGATGGTGGCAGCATCATGCTTTGTTGCTGTTTTTCTTCAGCTGGAACTGGGGCCTTAGTCAGGGTGTAGGGAATTATGAACAGTTCCAAATACCAGGCAATTTTGGCACAAAACCTTCAGGCGTCCGTTACAGCTGCAGATGAAGAGGAAGTTCACCTTTCAGCACAACAACGACCCAAAGCACACATCCAAATCCACAAAAGCATGGCTTCACCAGAAGAAGATTAACGTTTTGGAATGGCCCAGCCAAAGCCCAGACCTGAATCCAATTGAACATCTGTGGGGTGATCTGAAGAGGGCTGTGCACAGGAGATGTCCTTGCAATCTGACAGATTTGGAGCGCTTTTGCAAAGAAGACTGGGCAAATATTGCCACGTTAAGATGTGCCATGCTAATAGACTCCTACCCAAAAAGACTGAATGCTGTAATAAAATCAAAAGGTGCTTCAAAGTATTAGTTTAAGGGTGTGCACACTTATGCAACCAGGTTATTGTTAGTTTTTCTTTTTCTTTTTTTTCCCCCTCAAAGATTTCAGTTTGTTTTTCAATTGAATTGTTCACGTTATAGGTCACATAAAAGGTGGAAAAAGTTCTGACATGATTTATCTTTGTCTTATTCTTTTACATCACAAGAACCTGGCATTTTAACAGGGGTGTGTAGACTTTTTATATCCACTGTATGTGTAATATTATTTTTGATAAGCCATGTGAATAATATTACACCAATAAGTGAATTCATCATAATTCCCTTATTAAAGCTAATTCCTTTTGTGAGCAGATACAAGGATATATTGTATTGAATTTGTATTGTATTTGAATTACGTAGGTGGTATTTGCATGGTACTCCCCTGAACATATGGGTATAAAGGAGCTGGCGTGTGAACCGCTCATTCAGATTTTCTCTTCCGAGCCAAGTGGTTGCTATTCATTGAGCGGAATTCCCATGGCTTTCCATTCACCTCTCCAGGATTCTCCCCCCTCTGCACTGGTGCACTGAATAGATCGCCCCTGGGTGCTTCGGCAGAACAAACTGCCAAAGCGTTTGTGTTCTCACTGTGAGAACATGACCATGGTAACCTTGCGGCTTGCCTTCATAAGAAAGCAAGCCACCCCAGCGGCTCCCAAGTTTGGTCCTTCTATCTATGGGTCACCACATCACGTGGCCATCACGACGGTCCGTAACCACCTTTTCAGCCCTTGGACTGACCTCACATTTCTACGGGCAAGGGCTGAAAAGGTGGTTACGGACCGTCGTGATGGCCACGTGATGTGGTGACCTAGCCCCCCGGAAGGCTGTCCCCCTCCACCTTGAAGGTGTACGTAGCCGCTATACCACCACTCCACAACACAGTGGACAGAAAGTCCTTTGGGAAGCACGATCTGATTATCAGGTTCCTGAGAGGCATATCACGCCCAGCACGTGCTGCCTCCTGCAGGACTACGAGCCCATTCTACCAGAAGTGTGGCAGCCACCTGGGCCCTGACCAGTGGCCCCTCTCTAAAAGACATTTGCAGAGCAGCGGGCTGGTCAACACCCAACACCTTTGTGAGGATCTACAATCTCCAGGTTGAACCAGTTGAGTCCCATGTCTTGGCAGGAATGAACAGGTAAGTCCGGGACAGTTAGCCGGGTATATGCTTGCGCATAGCACTTTCACCTCTGCTGAGCTGAAGACATGTTCTGTTGACTCCTAGTGTTCACATAATGTGTTCCCTGGATGACTTCCTCCTAGCCCTGTGGCAGATGAGTTTGTGGAGAAACTTGTTGCAGGCTCAGTATACATGCTAACTATGCCCTGTACTGGGGTAGGTGCTCCACATGTGCTGGTTCCCCATTGGTAACCCCTTGAAACGTATATCTTCTGTTTTCCTTTTGATAAACTGCATCTTCCTTGGGCAGAGGCACCTCTGCCCCAGTCACCATGTTTCACTCTCTGGGTGGGGGTGTCTCCGCGGTGTCTTCCCCTTGGGTCCCCAGTCGGTTGACAAATTTTCACTCTTTTTGCGGAGAAAAAAGAAATAAAGAGAGAAAGGGCACGACTGGGCTAACCTGCCCCTAATTTTTGGTCAGTCAACTTGTCCCCAAAGGGCCGTTCGACACTCATAACAGCGTTGGGGGAAGTTACGTGTCGGCCTGGTGCGCTGGCTACGAGGCACATAGTGGTCTTCCCATCTTGCACCACCAGTTCACGTAACACAGTTCAGCTAGTTGTGTCATTTTAGTAGGGGACCCCTAGTGTCAATTCATTGACACAACGTCGAGTGAATGACAGATAGGGAAAGTCCTGGTTACTTCCATAACGTCCGTTCTCTGATGGAGCAAATGAGATGTTGTGCAAATACCACTCGCCAATTCCCATTGGCCTTTTATCAAAGATCAGAGGTGTCTCAGGCTCCCAAGAGTGACCCCTAGTGTCACTTCATCAACACAACGTCTCGTTCCCTCCATAAGGGAACGGAGGTTACGGAAGTAACAGGACGTTTTTTTAAATAAAACGTTTTCCTAGAGTGGTTTAGAACCAGGAACTCTTTGTACTACAGGCGAATATTTACCACAAGCCCAGTCAGACAATGTGCATTACAAGATGTTGATCTATGTATTTATCCAGAGTCTAACAAAATCCCAGGACTAACATTTTCAGATATAGTTGTTTCTTCTTCTTGCTGGTTCTCGAATAACAACTTGAACTATAACTTTCAGTTTTTTCCTCACACAAAACAATCAAAACAAAGAGTCGTGTGGACTACATTTTTATATTTTATGTCTTTTCTGGTGTTTGCCATTTGCGTCGCTGTGGCTCAATTGGTAGAGTGGGTTGGCAGGGTTGGTGGTTCGATTCCCGGCCCACACGACTCCACATGCCGAAGCGTCCTTGGGCAAGACACTGAACCTTAAGTTACTCCCAATGGCAGGCTAGTGCCTTGCATGGTGTCATGATTCACTGTTGTCTGCCCTGTGTTTAACCTCTGTCATCTGTTACCCATGGACTACACTTCCCATCATCCCCTGCTCTGATCACCTCCAGCTGTTCCTTATTGTTTCTCACCTGTGTTTAATGTTCTCATTTGTCTTTGTGTATTTAATGCCCTGATTTCTGTTCAGTATTGTCAGTTGGTTGAATGTATGTTCTTGAATGTGTTTGACCTACTGTGTTCTGCCCATGCCCTTCGTGGATGTTTTCTCTTGTTTATGTTTTATTTGTTCCTGGTTTACCCATTATTTTGTATTTGTTTATTATTTCATTAAAAATCCTTCGCTGCATCTAGATCCAGCTCTCTTAACTTTTTCCTTGCGTTACAGAACAACTGTCCATACTGAACAGAAATCAGGGCATTAAATACACAAAGACAAATGAGAACATTAAACACAGGTGAGGAACAATAAGGAACAGCTGGAGGTGATCAGAGCAGGGGATGATGGGAAGTGTAGTCCATGGGGAACAGATGACAGAGGTAAAACACAGGGCAGACAACAGTGAATCGTAACACATGGCAGCTCTGCCTTCATTGGTGTGTGAATGTGTGTGTGAATGAGTTCACAATGTAAAGTGCTTCGAAAATCGCTAAGGTTAAAAAAGCGCTATATAAGTGCAGACCATTTACCATCTAAGAACTGTCACGTGGAAAACAGTGTAAATTCTCTGTAACACTTTATTTTACAGTGACCATGTTGCCATTACATGTTGCTGATGTTATTACTGTAGTAATAACAGTAACAATATGTAAGTTCAAACAGTGCCAAAAATTAATTACAGAATAATTGCATGAAGGTCATTAGTATTACTAAGTAATTATGTAAATACTCAGTAACATGAACACTCCAAAATAAAGTGTGACTGAATTTTCCTATTGTGTTCCATAGAAGAAATAACAGAGGTTATTGAACTTAAAGCAAAAAGGGTCTGGAGTAGCATGAGGATGTAACAACAGAATTTTCAGTTTCTTTATGAAACCATTAGCAATACATCTTTGAACTTTGACAAATGTGTTGTCTTGTTACTGGTAATGTTCATCAAAGTTTGAAATCTTTACATGTAGACGGCTGCACAAAGTGGTTCTACATAAAATAATAGAGCCTAGAGTAGCCTACTACTCACAAATGGTAGTAATAATTTCTTCATTTAGCTCAATCGATTTATGCTAAAGGACCCTCACAAGATTAAGGCATTGTACAATATCTGCCAATAAACTCTTCTAAACAGAGGTGGCTTCTGGGAAATCGAGTGGCTAAAGCTGTGGGCTATGACCCAAAAGTCGTAGATCTGTTCTGACAGCAGGGAAAAGTCAGTGCTAAATGAAATAATACAATTCTGTATAGTCGTGTAGAAATAAATAGGCTTCTCAACTTCAGAAAAGGGAGGAGAAAAGCTTCCCATTCTTTTTGTTTTTGGTGTCAAAGGCTGTGCGCCCAATCAAACTCGCCTGACATGCCCTCATCCTTGAAAAACCATGAAAAACTATACAAGGTAAAAGAAAAATTACGACCCAGACTACATTTAATGCACATTCACTTGCTGAAAAGGTCAAACTTGATTTGTACTGACCACAATGTGCTTTATACATTAAAATGTTATCCCTTACACTACTTTTTGACTAAAAAAGTAATTTCATCAAAATTACTAATTACTTTGTAATCCTGTAAGCATTAGTGTACAGCAATATTTAGTCATCCCAGAAATTCCACTGCTTGGTATAATCCACCCACTTCGCTTTTTATTTGTGTGTCATTAAACATTATTTGCAGTTCTCCTGTTAGCACATTGATCTGTTGTTATTGCTGTTTTTACTTCTGGCTGTGTTCCTTCTAGCTTTAGCATGTGATTTTACCAGCTGCATTATGCATGAGAAAGAAAAAGAGCAAGAACAAACGAGTATAGAGAAGCGCAGCATTGCTGCTCACAGGTCATTATTGCGCAATTCATAAGGGTTCTCTTGCTTTTGTGTTTTGTAGTGTGCTTCAGCGCTGTGCTTTAGGTCAATAACTCAAGCCTGCGGCCTCGCACTGCAGGAAGGCCAGCATGCATTACATCTCTATTACTCCCCAACTTACAATTACCATTAATGGCTCGCTCCTGCTGACAAGTGATCACTCACTCTTTCCGCAGTCTGCTGCATTGTGCAGTGGAGACTGCGGGAAATCCCTGGTTCAACATGCGAGAAAAAGACTGGGCTTAAATAATCACTTGTTGGTCTTGAATCACACCTTTATGAGCTCATCAATACAGAGAGAAAATTTGGAAAATCCATATCCTCTTGACTTTTTTGATTGACATACTTATGCAAAATTAGATCACATTAGATAAAAAAAAGAACTTATAGTTTAGTTGATAAAAGAGCACAACAGTCACGTTCCAAAAGTAAAAATTGCTTTCATTCAGGTTAATTGATTTATAAAGAAACGTATAAATCTTTAAAGACAGATCTTCTTTGAGGTTGTTTATCGATGGTACAGTATATGCTTCTGTTGAAGCCATCGATCTTTGTTATTTTAGATAACAAAGTGATGTCCCGGACTTACCTGTTCATTCCTGCCAAGACATGGGATGAAACTGGCTCAACCCGGAGATTGTAGAACCTCGCAAAGGTGTTGGGTGTTGGCCAGCCCGCTGCTCTGCAAATGTCTTTTAGAGACGCACCACTGGTCAGGGCCCAGGTGGCCGCCACACTTCTGGTAGAATGGGCTCGTAGTCCTGGAGGAGGCAGCACGTGCTGGGCGTAATATGCCATAGCTATGGCATCAATGAACCAGTGGCCGATCCTCTGCTTGGAGACAGCGCTTCCTTTCCTCTGTCCACCAAAGCAGACTAAGAGCTGCTCAGAGACTCTGAAGCTCTGCGTGCAGTCAAAATAGATGCATAAAGCGAGTACTGGACACAGCAATGTCAGGGCTGGGTCTGCCTCCTCCTGGGGCAGTGCTTGCAGGTTCACTACCTGTATGGGGTCCTGGGAACCTTGGGCACATAGCCCGGTCAGGGTCTCAAGATCCCGTAAGAGTATCCCGGACCAAATTTGTTTTAGAAATCACAAAGTGCACCAAAAGAGCTCTGCAGTGAATGCCCAGGGGTGCATTTGCCAAAAGCATCGTTAGCCATCTATGGTTGCAAGTTCCATCATTACAACATAGTTCAATGATTTGGTGATTCCTAAAACCATAGTTCCAATGAACATTCACAAACTGCATCACAAAGTTGAGTGGTTGGAACTACAGCCAAGTATGGCTGCTGCGTTGCGAGCGCCGACACAACATTGCAGTTTAATGTTTGTTTTGTTTACAGTTTTTTGTTTTTTTGTCTTGGATGTTGTCTGTCTTATTGTATATGACAGACAAACACTTTTGGACATTGGTTCTGCAATTACACACCGAAAACCGGACTTCAAATTCCTCAATGCCGACCCGCTGTTTACAAACATGCCAGCGGAGCCCTTTGTCTGGTCTGCCTGGCCGTGGAAACGCAGAAGGAAAAGGGGAAAAAGAGCCGGCGTACTCATCAGAGTAAGACCCCCGCTACCCAGTATACTAATGGCAAATGTTCAGTCTCTGGACAACAAGCTCTGTGAGCTGAGAGCGTGGATCTCTTTCCAACGAGAGATGAGGGATTGCTGCGTTATCTGCCTTACAGAAACCTGGATGTCTGTGGAGATTCCAGACTTGGCCATCGAACCTGCGGGGTTCTCTGTGCACTGAGCGGACAGAGCGAAAGACCTCTCAGGTAAAAGCAGAGGTGGTGGTGTATGTTTTATGATCAACAAATCATGGTGTGATCAGAGGAACGTACTTTTTATCAAGTCTTTCTGGTCTCCTGATCTGGAATATCTCATGCTTCTGTGTCGATCATTCTGGCTTCCGAGGGAATTCACAGCGGTCATTATCACAGCTGTGTACATCCCCCCCACAAGCCGACACAGACCAGGCACACAAGGAACTGTATGGGAGCATAACAGAGCATGAAACCGCACACCGTGTGGCCACATTCATTGTTACCAGGGATTTTAACAAAGCCAATTTTAAAACAATAGCACCAAAATACCACCAACACATCAGCTTCAACACACGAGGGGACCGGGTTTTGGATCATTGCTATTCTCCTTTCCGGAATGGCTACAAATCCCTCCCCCACCCACCATTTGGCAAATCAGACCACTCTTCTGTTCTGCTTCTGCCCGCTTACAGGCAGGAACTGAAACAGGAAGCACCGAATACGGATTCAACCCCAAAATAATATGGATCTACCCCAACCAGAAACCATGGGCTAACAGCGATGTTCGCGCGGCACTTAATGCGTGGACCCCCGCTTTTAATTCCGGGAACACGGAGGAGCATAAACAAGCCAGTTATGCCCTCCGTAACTCTATCAGAGCAGCCAAACACCAGTACAGGCACAAAATTGAAGGATAGTTCAACACCACCGACTCTAGAAGTATGTGGCAGGGAATTAACATCATCACGGACTACAAAGGGAATAAAAACTCTGCCGTGAACACCACTGCCTCTCTCCCAGATAAGCTTAATACATTTTATGCTCGTTTAATAACACCGCCATCTTGGAGAGAGCACTCGCGGCCGACGCTACAGATGTTGGTTCACTCTCCGTCTCTATTGCCGATGTAACCCAATCCTTCCGAAGGGTGAACATCCGTAAAGCCGCGGGTCCAGACGGCATTCCGGGCCCCGTCATCAGAGCATCATCACCCTGTCTGTAGTCCCCACATATTTCAAAATGTCCACCATTGTGCCTGTACAAAAGCAATCAAAAATCACTTGTTTAAATGACTGGCGTAATCCTGTTGCTCTGACCCCCATGATCAGCAAATGCTTTGAGAGTCTAATCAGAGATTACATCTGCTCTGTTCTGCCCACCTCTCTGGACCCATTGCAGTTTGCCTACCGCAACAACTGTTCCACTGATGATGCCATTGCATCTACAATACACACTTCTCTCTCCCACCTGGAAAAAAAGTGTTTGTAGACTACAGCTCAGCATTCAACACCATAGTGCCCTCTAAGCTTGATGTGAAACTCCGGGCTCTGGGCTTAAACAGCTCGTTGTGCAGCTGGATCCTGGACTTCCTGTCAGGCAGATGTCAGGTGGTTAGAATGGGCAGCAACATCTCCTCATCACTGACCCTGAACACTGGAGCCCAGAAGGGCTGTGTTTTCAGCCCACTCCTGTATTCCTTGTACACACATGACTGTGTGGCAACACATAGCTCCAATGCCATCATTAAGTTTGCTGACGATACAACGGTGGTAGGTCTGATCACTGACAATGACGAAACAACCTACAGAGAGTAGGTGCACACTCTGACATGCTGGTTTACTGACAACGTCAGTAAAACCAAGGAGCTTGTAGTAAACTTCAGGAAGAAAGACAGAGAACACAGCCCCATCACCATTAATGGAGCACCGGTGGAGAGAGTCAGCAGCTTCATGTTCCTCGGTGTCCACATCACTGAGGAACTCACATGGTCCGTCCACACCGAGGCCGTTGTAAAGAAGGCTCACCAGCGACTCTTCTTCCTGAGATGGCTGAGGAAGTTTGGAATGAACCACCACATCCTCACACGGTTCTACACCAGCACTGTAGAGAGCAGAGGTGCGAACTGCCAGACACATCATCGGAGGTGAGTCGTGGAGGATCATCAGAGACTCCAGCCACCCGAGTCATGGGCTGCTCTCACTGCTACCATCAGGCAGGCAGTATCGCAGCATCAGGACCCGCACCAGCCGACTCCATTTCAGCTTCTTCCCCCAAGCAATCAGACTTTTGAACTCTTGATCTCTCACGATCAATAATCAGCATTGCACTTTATTAATCTTCATCTTATATTCATCTTCATCTCACTCTGGACTGTCATAATTATATTCTCCACAATACATCTACTGTATATGTATTTTTTATATACTCTTTATTATTATTTTTTATTGTATGTGTATTCTATATTGTTTGTATTGTTTACTGTACATTGTATATTAGTATTGTGTTGTGTAAGTATATGTACATTTGATGTGTAAATTGTGTTGTGTAAATATGTTGTTTATTGTAATTGATATATGTCTTGTTACTGTCATGACTGCTATGATGCTCGGAACTGCACACAAGACTTTCACCTACTGTTGCACTTGTGTACATGGTAGTGTGACAATAAAGTGATTTGATTTAAATGTGTAGTTGTTTATTATTTGTACTGTGTGGGTAAGAAAAAAAAACATTTATCTACTTAATCCCATCTGGCTAAGGTGTCATTAATAACAAGGGTTTCTGAACCGTACATAATGCACCTTTAATTATTGGCTTACAACATGATTGCACGAGAAACTGACATGTTGCTACCAAATGTCCCAGTACCCTGACATTGAGTTACTGACAAGCACCATCTCCTGTCAGACATGCATCAATTCAAACGTTTTTAAACAAGTACAAAACAAGTTGTTTTGCAGCTTGGTTTCAATCGATGCAGTTTTTTTGCGTTTTTATTGTTCACTGAACTTAAATGTCAGAAGAAAAAGGAAAATTCAACCCTTTCAAGCAAAGTTGAGTTTGACATCACTCAATAACATACTCTATGACTCTGTGGTTATTTTCTGTAAATCTGCTTTGAAACCATATGTGCTGTAAAAAGCACTTTACAAATAAACTGAATTGTCTCAGGAAGTCATGCTGCATGCAACTCAAATACAATTGGATATAGAATTATTTATTCATAGTGAGATTCAATTAAAAATTCTTCTTACCTCCAAATGTATGGTAGATTATTGATAAAAGGATCTTAATGTCAGCAAACAGGAGGCACAAATAACATTATGTTCTTCACACTTATTTGCATGTAGATGACTGAATTAAGTAGTTGATTTTATACACTTTGAAGATTCAGCTTGTATGCACTTATTTAGGAAAATTCAGTCAAAACTTCAACCTTATCTCACAACGTTTATATAACAAAATGCCTCCCTGCAGTCATTCAGAGTATGTCTGTCTAAGGGGAGTTTCTTATTGATTTTTACCCTTTTAGGGTAGAACAGGCATCCAGAATGATGTTACCAATGGAGGTCAACAAAAGACAGGGTCTCCCCTATTCCAATGACACTCCCACTTTCCCATAGGAAAAGTTGCATGAAAGCGAGTAAGTGTGAGTGGGAAGCTCCCCTGATGCCTGCACATCTCTACGCTTTCAATCACAGCCTTTTATAAACCTGTGTCTTTGGAAACATGGACAGCAATACAAGTTTTGTGTTGTTGAAAGCCTTAAAAGTACAGTCAGAGATCTGAAAACACACTTTATTGATGACTCTGAGATCTCTTTAAGTCTTTAATCATAAGTCAGAGATCGCAATATGAACTTGAACATTTGTCATCATGTCTTCCAAGATCAACTTATCTGTTGCTGTGCTATATCAACAATAATCATATTGCTCAATACTCCGACTGTATGTCAACAATTTTCTATTTTTATTTGTCTTATAAGGAACTTTTGGAGAAACATCTGAACAAAGGCAACATGATCACGTGACCCGATTTACAGAAAAGCGACATCCCATACCAGACATTTGTACATAAATTAAACATGTTTACCTTTCCCTCTAGAGCCATCTCTGAGACCCGGGTTCTGATCCCATGGAAACCAGAAAATAATGTGTGGCTTCTAGTGCTGTGGAGACAAGGAAGTAATCACTTTCACACTGAGAAACAGGTTCTGGTCCCAAGGAAACCTGGAAGTAACCGCATTCACTGGAAACCAGAAGGCATAGCGATTAACAATCAAATCAGCCTCCCCAAATTTTCAATCAACTGTTCAATCCTCCATTCTGAACAAGATATAAACCTTGTAATAAACCTCTAATAAAGGCATGCTCAAACTTTTATGGAACAAATCTACTTTGTCATAATGCTATTACAGTAAGATCTACCATGCACAATTTAAATATACATTGTAGGCAGTGTTGTCACGATTGACGACCACCATTTCAGTAGTCAGAACAAATACCAGTGAAATTGTATGATTCTCGAAGCAAAATTAATACGGACTAATTTGTTAACTGTGTAAACATTGTTTCAAGTTCTTAAGACAAGGAAACAGTCAGTAATAAAATAAGAACAAAGAAGCACATTTCTAACAGCAGTATCAACTATTCAAGTAAACATTCTTACATTCGCATGGATTACAGGTCTTCACTGCATGATTATAATGCATTAATAATTTATTTTAAAGCTTCTAAAGTTATCCAGCCAAGAGCAATGCATGGTTTTCTTATTATTGTTGTTAATATTAATGACATGGACAGCAGCAGGTCTTTTAGGCTGCATTTATACTTCAAGTCCTAATCCACAGATCTGATATTTTGACACTAATCCGTTTTTTCCAGACAGTGTTTGTTTACTTCAGACATAACTGACTGTGTTTCTATCAATACCTCACCAAGACAGGCATTTTCAAATGTATTTGGCCATCAATAAGGCACGTATCTGCATTACCGTGAGCACTCTCACAACACTAAGCACACAAAAAGAATCTGTCTGTCAGACAGTGCACAGGGACAAGTTTTCAAAACGTAGGATTGCAAGGGAAGAGTCCTGATTTTAAGATTCAGTAATATTTCTGGAAAGCACTACCTGATTAGAGGTCAGAGAAACTATAGCCCAACCCCTAATGGTAAACATTCAGGTAGAGCTTTTCTCATAAATATGAATGAGTCTTCTCCCGCCATCTTGCATATTGGAAATCCACCTGTGTGGTAGCCGAAATGAGGAAATAAAGAGATCTTTAATAATTTTGTTATTTGAGTAGTCTCTCTCTCTACTCCCTTTACTGTTTGACGTGTTAATGAGATCGACCAGCAGAGGTCTTTCAATCGACCAGTCGATCGTGATTAACACAATGCACACCCCTGGTCCCATACATTTTTATTCTCTTATAAGTATACACTCTTATATTTTATTTGCAAAATATTATCATTTCTAAAATCATTCATTTAACATTTTAGGTTGCCCAAGTTTGGTTCAGTTCATTCTTTATTAGAGTTGATAACTGTAACATTAGTAGCAGGACATGTGAGACAAGGACGTAAAGCAGGATCCCAAGTGCAGTTTATTTACAATGTGCATTAAACGTGAAAATATCAAAACAAAGCATTAACTAAACTTGACTAGAAGTAGAAAATCCAGACCATGAAACAACGTTACCTTCACAATACTCAACCAAGGACTAGAGAAGAATAAGCTAAAACCATTAGTTCAATAAGGAGATGGGGCTTAGGGAACCAAAAGGTGCTGGAGATCACAGTTGACTAGTGGGCGCTGATGACCATGGGGGACCAGAGATGGCATCAGAAGACCAGGGCGGATCAGGCTGACTTGGAAAAGCCACAGACCATGAAACAATGTTACCTTAAAAATACTCAACCAAGGACTAGAGAGCATGAGGGCCATAAATACAGACATGGGTAACAAGTAAACAAGACAACCAATCACAGACCAGAACTAATAACATAAGAACCAATAACAGAGCAGAACTAATAACGAGATAACAAGACTAATAAACATAAAACAATGAGAATCCAAACTAATGAACATGTCAACAAGACAATGACTAGAAACCAATGAGAACAAAAACACATGAAACAGGAACTACGTTTCAAAACAAAAGACATGAAATCAAAACATGTAAGCATGAAAGTGAACAAAAGCACACAAACACTTGACAATCACAGTTGATTACAGCACCAGAGTGACATTTGGGGCACATGGATGAAAGTCAGTAGAGTCAAGTTTCCTTATAAGAATGTGTTAGATTGACATCATTTGCTAAGGGACTCAAGACTTGCAATGTGATCCTTTTGAAAGGCCTGCCAGTTCACAATGTGTAGGACATTGTGTCCATTGCACTGAGATGTACTGTACAGTTTGATGGCACCAGATCATTTGGAACTGCTAGTGGCAAGAGAACTGTGGCCGGTTGCACCAGCGATATGTACGTTACTTAGCCTAGCTGTGGCGTAAATGGGCACTAAGTCACAATTTAAGCACTACTAAATATTTTAGCGTTGCACCATTAAACTTAGATAGGACGTAACCCTACGTATAAACTAAATATTTACGGAAGACTCCGACCAGGAGTAATGGTTGGAATAAAAAAGACTGATATTTAATGATGTTATTTTTCCAGCCTGTTTTATAAGTAATTAATTATTTATTGCCCCTTATTCGTATTACATACATGTAACGTTCCATGTGGTCTCTTGTTTTTGTACCTTCACTCTTAAGTTTCTGGCACCTGTTTAACTCCATATTGTCTAAGTTTTTGGCACTTGTCTAATTCCATATTGCACTCTTATTTTGAAACCATTCTTATGTTCCTGTTAACCAGTCTTGTCATGTCCTGTTTCCCCTCCTTGTTCATGTGTCTGTTTTTCATTGGTTCATTGTTTGATTGCTTGTTTATCAGTTCTAGTTTTGTCATTGGCTTTAGTTTATCACCTTATTATCCTGTTTAGGTCCTGTTTATCAATTGGCTGTTGTTTCCCCTGTTCATGTATTTAAGTCCTTTTGTTTCCCTTGTACCTTTGTCAAGTATTGTATTGTTGTAACCTTTACCCCTGCCTTATGTTACCCTGATGTTCTTGAGTCCAAGCCATAGCCTGTCTTTGTTCTAAGTTCCTGTCTTGTTCCTGTATCACCACTATCTTCATTAAAGCTGCACTTGGGTCCTACTCCTCGCTTTCACCGTCATCATTGACTGCCTCCCCGATCGTTACAATACAATTGTTAAATATTGTTATTTACGTAGGCTAAATATACCATTAATGAATCTTTATTACTTATCATATTTTAATGGGGTTATGTTTTATTACAGCTGACAGTTATGTGAGCAAATATGGTTTGAACATCAACTGTAACCATTTCAAACAGAAATTCACAGCTGTTTAATGCTTCTGTGTACATATTTGAAGTCTGTTTATTGGATAAATACAGGTAAACGTCATATTATGCGACTACGCATTTCTTTACGGAGAGCTTAAGACCCACTAGATAAGTCTTGCCTTAAGTACAGGTGGTGCAATCAAATTAAGCACAGACTTAGTTACAAACTAATTAGTAGTTACTAAGCCCATAGTGTGAACATTACATCCCAACTTAAGTGAGACCTAACTCACAGCTGGTGCAACCCTACCCTGAGGAGGTCTCGAGGGGCTCTGAATCATCATCATATTCATGAGGTGTTAAAACACTGGGCTGAATGGTAGATGCTTACCACCTCCACTCATACTAGCTCATTCTTTGCTTTACTGTCTCTATCCTCACTTATCCTCTCCCAGCAGGCCTCATGTAGCCTCGCACAAACCCTGCAGTAATATCTTTAGAGGAGAACACACTCCACTGGCCATTCACACTGAAGGACCGGCCCACCGGAGCGAACAAAACTTCCTCTTCCCCACATGAACATCTACAGTTACATACTGTACAGTTCCAAAAGGTTTAGAAAGGCTCAGACCACTCCTGAAAATGACATGAAAATACATGGACCGGCTGAATGAACAGACTCACTAAAATGAACCAGAGTTCCCAAAACTACATTTCACTGAATCATTTATTTTATTGTCTAGCTACTGTCATGCTACTGAACTGACATTTAAGTTAGTAGTGTCTCTACTTTTAGTTAACTACTCCCCGACACTGCAGCCAATCAAATTGCAATTGCTGATTTTCTGATAGTGCTTGCCAGTTGTGGATGCAATATACATCAGACTGTTATTGAAAAGACTGTGGACGATCCGTGGGCATGCCTTCTGAGGCTGAGATAAGAATTACCAAGACATGCACCACTCCTGGGAGCCATGTGACTGAGAATGAAAGAAATAAACACACAAAATACACTGGATAAAGTAGAGGCTGTCAGGAGATTTAATTCTACAGAATTTTTGGATGGTTTTAAGTTTTTAGCAGTGGGAATGTTACCTCTTCTTCTCGTATACTCCTCATAAAGAGAGAGAAAAGAGTTCCACATGAAAGACAAAGGAAGTCTTTTAAATCTCACCTGAGACCTAAGTGTAGCAGGGGTTGAGGTGGAAAGTTCTTGTCTCACAACACTTCACTTTTCCCTTTTCCCTCAAACAAGGAGCTGAACAGAACCCTCTCAATGCTTTTCGATACAAGATATAATTCACCCAATAATAAAAAATTATAAAAAATGTGTCATCATTTACACATATAATTTCAAACCCACATGAATCTCTCTTTTTAGTGGAGCACAAAAGGTGAATCTTATATTAACCTTGTGCAACCCTGTGTCATCCTGCTTGGACATTGTATTTTTTCTTCACTATACGCTTTACATCATTTCTTTTAATTTAAACTGACTGATTTCAGTTCAGAACACTCTGGGCTGTCAGTAAAGGGTTAAACTTTGGACGCACTGACTCATGTGACAAAACAACAGAGCAATGATCACAGTGGAGTTTGTCTTTGGGAAAAATGCCAACAAAACTACATCTGGTAAGAAACCTAATTAAGTTTTTACATTGAAACCTGTTTGAGTCAAAAGACTAGAGTCAATAGTTTCATCAGATATCGCAAAATGGCAGGCTGTTATACACAATGTCCACTGATGTGGACTATAGTCTTTTTTCCCTTAGAAATTCTAGATTTAATGTGCGTGATCACATTGAGAGAAAAAATGCTTTCAGAGACTTTATATGCAGTTTGGATGAAAATAAGTTCCATTTTGAACTGTTCTGAGACCAGTGCATACAGACAGCATACTGGTTAAGTCATTCATTAAATGGAAGCAAGGGAGCATCCTATAGCTTTCCTATACTGCTAAGTGCATTCACTCCAGGCAGCAGATGAAGTTTGGACCACTCAATGTAGTTGGCAGACATGGGACAATGATAATCAGTACATAGATTCAGAATTTATAATGCTACATTTTATTTAAACATGGCTGGCAGTGATTGGACAATGCAGGCCATTATTTGAATCAGAATTAATAATGCTAATTTCTGATAGGTAAAATGCTTCAGCACTGGCTATCACTTGTTCCCTTTCTGTTACTCGAAGTTGTTTCCATATATTGACACTAGGGGTCACCCTTGGGAGCCCCAAACCCCTCTGATATTTGAGAAAAGGCCAATGAGAATTGGCGAGTGGACCTTATGGGGACATTGCGACGTTCATGGGTCATTGGGAAGGTTATGTGGGGGCCAAATGCATTTGCTACAAGGCAGTTGCATTTGACAACGTCGAGTGAGTGACAGATAGGGAACATCTTGGTTACTGTTGTAACCTCCATTCCCTAATGGAGGGAATGAGATGTTGTGACCCTCTTGGCACAACACTGAACTACCTGCTGATAGTCCCCTATGTCCGGGACTCTGTCTCAGATCCTCAGCACAAACATGAATGAGTGGTTGCATGCCGGCTCCTTTTATACCTGTATTTCTGGGGGCATGCAAATTCCATCTTCACTTTTCATTGGCCTTTTCTCAAATATCAGAGGTGTTTGGGGCTCCCGAGGAATCTTGTTGCCTCCATCAGGGAACGGAGGTTACAACAGTAACCAAGACATTTGTTTAACAGTGCAAAGAGAAAACATTGAGATCTTGTTGCCAAAGTAGAAAAAAAGCATTGTAAAATAATTTTTATTTGTATAGTTTTTCATTTTGTGCTTTTCCCAATACACATTGTTCCAAAGTAGCTTTACAGAAAATCAGCTGTACTGTCTGTACTGAATAACCAACACTCCTGGAAACATAATAAACAATTTGATTAAAAACTACTACTACTAATAAAGTATACAGTTTAGTATAATTAAAAAACTTACCTCCCCATATATGGACATTCATTTTTAGGGAAAAAAAAAATACAAACGTTTGCATGTTTTTTAGAGGCTACTAATTACAAATCAGAATCAGAATGAGATTAATTGCCATGTATGCTAACACACAAGGAATTTGTCTTGGAGACAGAAGCTTCCACTGCACAGACAATACACCAACAAGACAGAGATAATAATACAAATTTACAAATACAAATCTGTTATATACAGATGCAAGGGAATGTAATGGCAGAAGAGGTGTGGTATTTTGGATAAATCTAAATAGACTAAGCTGTGTATTGCACATTAATTATTGCTCAATGGGGCAGTTTTAACTGTTCATGAGATTGATAGCCTGAGGCAAACAACTGTTCCTGTGCATGATGGTTCTGTTGCTTATAGCTCTGTAGCTCCTGCCAGAAAGGAACAGTTCAAAAAGGGTAATGGGCTGGGTGAGTGGGGTCCAGAGTGATTTTTCCAGCCTTTTTCGTCACTCTGGAAGTGTACAGTTCTTGAAGGGAGGGCAGGGGGCAACCAATAACCCTCTCAGCAGTTCGAACTGTCCTTTGTAGTCTTCTGATATATGATTTCGTAACTGCACCAAACCAGACAGTTATTGAAGTGCAGAGGACAGACTCAATGACTGCTGAGTAGAACTGTTTCAGCAGCGTCTGTGGCAGGTTGAACTTCCTCAACTGGCGAAGAAAGTACAACCTCTGCTGAGCCTTTTTTACTCAATGTGAGTCAATGTGGATCTTCCACTTCAAGTCCTGTGAGATGGTAGTGCCCAGGAACCTGAATGACTCCACTGCTGCCACAGTGCTGTTTAGAATGGTGAGGGGGGACAATGTTGGGGTGTTCCTCCTAAAGTCCACAATCATCTCCACCATTTTGAGGGTGTTCAGCTCCAGGTTGTTTTGACTACACCAGAGAGCCAGCCGTTCAACCTCCCTTCTGCATACAGACTCATCATCATCTTGGATGAGGCTGATGACAGTAGTGTTGTCTGCAAACTTCAGGAGCTTGACAGAGGGGTCCTTGGTTGTGCAGTCATTTTTATACAGGGAGAAGAGTAGTGGAGAGAGCACACATCCATTGAGTGCACCAGTGCTGATTGTACATGTGCTGGAAGTGAGTTTCCTCTGTCTCACAAGCTGCTGCCTGTCTGTCAGAAAGCTGTTGATCCACTGACAGATAGACATGGGAACAGAGAGTTGGTGTAATTTAGTCTGGAGAATAGCTGGGATGATGGTGTTGAAAGCCGAACTGAATTTCACAAAAAGGATCCTTGCATATGTCCCTGGTCTGTCCAGATGTTGCAGGATATGATGCAATCCCATGTTGACTGCATCATCCACAGAACTGTTTGCTTGATAAGCACATTGAAGGGGATCTAGAAAGGGTCCAGTGATGTCCTTCAGGTGAACCAATACCAGTCTCTCAAATGACTTCATGACCACAGATGTCAGAGTGATGGGTCTGTAGTCATTAAGTCCTGTGATTTTGGGTTTCTTTGGGACAGGAATGATGATTGAGCATTTGAAGTAGCATGGGACTACACACTGCTCCAGTGTTCTATCGTAGCACCTTGCATGGCAGCTCATACTTCAGCTCCCTGCAGTATGAATAAATTATGCAAATGACAATGTACTGCTCATAGATGTAATGTTTGCATATTTTATATACGCTGCTCTTATTGTATTTGTTGTAACTTGCAGTTATTTGTCATTTTGTGATTATTCAGAGCTCATCTTACTCTTATTATGTTGTCTTTGGTTGTCACCATTATTGTGATTTGTATGACAAATAATGAGGTCCATGCTAGGTACAGAGAAAATGCTGTTAAACAGACATGTGCTACGATTTGTAATTTCAAAATAAAAATAATTTCAGTATTTCCTAAATACAAGCCATTATATAGGCTTTACCTTACAGAGTTTTTAGAATATTCACTCTGTAGTGGGGTCCACACTGGTATTTTTGAGCCAAGGCAGCTGACTATATTGCCTGTAGGATTTGCGCACCAATGGGCTGGCCCAAATTACCAGGTGGCCCACCGGGAAAACACCCGATGCTCCCAACAGCCAGTCTGCCCCTGGACTCAACAGAAAAATATGAAAAACAAACAAAACCTGTGGACTATGCAACAGGAACATTGCTTGCACAAGGTGATTTAAAGTCTGATAATGACTAAATTGAAATGTATTGCTGAATGAGGTGTATTTGTACACAAACAATGCTTTAAATAATGAGGATAATTTAATACGCAACTTCTCGAAGTTTACACACTGATAGTAAGTGCACTCAAATGCACAGTGCGCTGTCAGCATGCTTAAACATTACAAAAAGTTGCATCTTTTAAATCATGCTTTAAAAGCACCACAACTAAAAATATTAAAAGTATTAGTTTGTTGTTGGACGACTAGTGAAAAATCCTGTCCTATTTGTAGGATGTGTATCTTTAAGCACCACCAAGCATCCGTAACCATAGCAACAGCTCCACTACCCTCCCAGGAGTTTTTCACATTTAGGCTTACAAAATCGTATGAAAACTCTTTTATACTATATATATATATATATATATATATTAATTATTTTGGTTAAATTAACCATGACATTTTTTATCTCGGTTAATAGTAAAACCGTATAATTGCGTCATCCCAAGACACTGCTAAAGTATATTTGATTTGAGAGCTTCAGTCAAGGGGAAGATTTTTTAATTGAATAATGACTATGTTAAATTTAAATTGGTTCCTCACACATAGTTATTGTATGACTTCAGACAAATTTGAATATAGTGGATGTGTTGTATGGACTACATTTCTTTCTTTTTTAATTCACCTTTTGTGTTTTAACTGAAAGTTCTACAGTTTTATGGCTGCAACTAATGATTATTTTGATAATCAATTAATCTAACGATTATTATTGCAACAATTAATCATTAGCTCTTAAATGACTATTCAGCTTGTGCCCCGACTTAAAAGGTTATATTAAATGTGCTTACTAACAATAAAGAGGACAAAATCATCTTTTAAAAATATCTCTAAATGACTTTCACAGAATTCCAAGGAAAAAAACGTCTCGGTTACGTATGTAACCTCCGTTCCCTGATGGAGGGAACGAGACGACGTGTCGAAGAAGCGACACTAGGGGTCTCTCTTGAGCGCCAAAAGATACCTCTGATCTATGAAAAAAGGCCAATGAGAGTTGGCGAACAGTATTTGCATACCCCGCCTCCGGATACGGATATAAAGGCAAGGGAAATACGCTCGTTCATTCAGGATTTTTCTGAGGAGCCGGGAGTGTTCCGGGCATCTCAGTGGCTCGGCTTAGCGACGTGGCCGGGAAGACACGACGTCTTGTTCCCTCCATCAGGGAACGGAGGTTACATACGTAACCGAGACGTTCCCCGTCTGTCGCTCACTTCGACTCTGTGTCGAAGAAGCGACACTAGGGGTCCACTTCAAAACTCGCCATGCGCTGAGCCGTGTACGTGTACTGCTGACACAGAAGCGGGCAGGTATTTGTACATGCACAAGCGACCAACTGTGTTCAGGCTGCACGTACTCTTCCCCAATGCCCCGAAAAAGCGTCAGCATCCTTTTGGTTACCCAGGGGGGAACAAGGTGACGCTCCCAACTAGGGAACGGGCCAAGCCTGGCTGGGCCTCTTTTCTCTCTATGTTTTCTCGGGATAGAGCAAGAGCAGCCGGGGCCCTTACCGCATCGAGGGAAGGGGGTCTTATTCCTATTCTTTCTGGGGGAAAAGACCCTGCGGAGGCCACACCCGCCCAGCAGGGGAGGTAAAGGTGGCAAAATACATCACATGGCCACTTTGGGCATGTGGGAGGAAATGGCGCGGTGGTAGATCCCACCTCGAGGAGGGGGGAGTTGCTACAACACGGCGACCGGAGGGCAGCGAAGGACTGCCTAAGGGAGACGCGGGACAGCTCGTAAGGTGACCGTACCGCGGAAATACACACAGGAGGAGTCCCGTAGGAGGCCTGATCTGTGGAGCACCTATTCCAGTAGGGGTAGCCGGAGGTACCCATAGTGGACTGGACCAGCACGTTCCTCCGCTGAACTGCTGCGGGCCCGAAGGGCTAGGGAGGAATCAACCAGGGACCTAGGGCCTCTGGGACAAAAGCGCACTGTTTTGCCTTGGCAGAGGGAAACGGCGCTGGAACAAGAGGTTCACCCGGTCAGATCGTCGACGTGTACCGAGTTCTACGGGCTCGGACCTGAGAGAACACGGGACGAGACTGACTCAACCCAGAGATTGTAGAATCTCGTAAAGGTGTTAGGTGCTGCCCAGCCCGCAGCTCTGCAAATGTCTGCTAGGGAGGTGCCCCTCGCCAGTGCCCATGAGGATGCCACGCTCCTAGTGGAGTGGGCCCGAACCCGTAAGGGGGGTGGCACGGCCTGGGTGTGGTAGGCCAATTGAATGGCCTCCACCACCCAGTGAGACAACCTCTGTTTGGAGACAGCGTTCCCTTTCTGCTGTCCTCCAAAGCAGATAAAGAGCTGCTCAGAGCGCCTGAAGCTCTGGGTGCGTTCCAGGTAGGCACGCAAGGCACGTACCGGACACAATAGTGAGAGGGCTGGGTCTGCCTCCTCCCGGGGCAGTGCTTGTAGGTTCACTACCTGATCTCTAAAGGGCATGGTAGGAACCTTGGGCACATAGCCCGGTCGAGGTCTTAGGATCACATGAGTGTCTGCCGGACCGAACTCCAGGCAAGTGTCGTTAGTAGAGAACGCTTGCAGGTCCCCGACCCTCTTGATGGAGGCGAGCGCGATCAGCAGGGCCGTCTTTAGAGAGAGGGCCCTGAGTCCAGCTGATTCTAGCGGCTCGAAAGGGGATCTCTGAAGACCGGCGAGGACCACCGAGAGATCCCAGGAGGGGAACAGGTTTGGCCGGGAGGGGTTTAACCTCCGGGCGCCTCTTAGGAACCTGACGATTAAGTTGTGCTTGCCCAGAGACTTGCCGTCTACTGGGTCGTGGTGAGCTGCGATAGCGGCAACATACACCTTCAAGGTGGACGGGGACAGCCTCCCCTCCAACCTATCCTGTAGGAACAGGAGCACCGACCTAACTGTGCACCTCTGTGGGTCTTCTGCCCGGGAAGAACACCAATTGACGAACAGACGCCACTTCAGGGTGTAGAGTTGCCTGGTAGAAGGGGCTCTGGCTTGGTTGATCGTGGCTACGACCGTGGGTGGTAGACCAGCTAGATCTTCCACGTCCCGTCCAGGGGCCAGACGTGGAGGTTCCAGAGGTCTGGGTGCGGATGCCAGAGCGTGCCCCGTCCCTGAGAAAGAAGGTCCTTCCTCAGGGGAATTCGCCAGGGAGGGGCTGTCGCAAGGAGTACGAGGTCCGAGAACCAGTCGGTGCTGGCTCCAAAGGAGGATACGACGGGCGAGTTGTGACATAAGGCGGGAGCGTACGCTGCCTTGGCGATTTATGTACGCGACCGCAGTGGTGCTGTCCGACCTGACTAGGATATGTTCGTCCCGAATTAACGGGAGAAACTTCTGCAGGGCCAAAAGGACGGTCAACAACTCGAGGCAGTTGATGTGCCAACGCAGCTGGGCCCCTTTCCAACGGCCTGAGGCTGCGTGCCCATTGCAAACGGCGCCCCAACCCAATTTGGAGGCGTCGGTCGTGACCAAGACGCGTCTGGTCACCTGCTGTAGGGGTACTCCAGCCCGTAAGAAACAGAGGTCTCTCCAGGGGTTGAATGTTTGTCGGCAGGCGGGGGTGATTGTTACCCGGTGCATGCCGCGTCGCCATGCTCGTCTCGGGACTCAGGTCCGGAGCCAGTGTTGGAGCGGTCTCATATGCATCAACCCCAGCGGCCCGACTGCCGCGGAGGATGCCATATGCCCCAGGACCCTCTGGAAAAGTTTTAAGGGGACCGCTGTGCCTGGCCTGAAGGCGGCGAGGCAGTTCAACACTGACTGGGCACGCTCCTTGGTGAGACGTGCGGACATTGAGACCGAGTCTAACTCCATCCCGAGAAAAGAGATGCTCTGAACTGGAGTGAGCTTGCTCTTTTCCCAGTTGACCTGAAGCCCCAGACGGCTGAGGTGCCTGAGCACTTGGTCTCTGTGGGCGCATAGTAACTCTCGCGAGTGGGCCAGGATGAGCCAGTCGTCGAGGTAGTTGAGTATGCGGATGCCGGCTTCTCGGAGCGGGGCAAGAGCTGCCTCTGCGACTTTCGTGAAGACGCGAGGGGACAGAGACAGGCCGAAGGGGAGGACTTTGTACTGATATGCCTGGCCCTCGAACGCAAACCGCAGGTAGGGGCGGTGTCGGGGCAGGATGGAGACGTGGAAGTACGCGTCCTTCAGGTCTATCGCTGCGAACCAATCTAGATGCCGGACGCAGGTTAAGATGTGCTTCTGCGTGAGCATTTTGAACGGGAGTTTGTGCAACGCTCGGTTGAGAACTCGCAGTTCCAAGATTGGTCGTAAGCCGCCGCTTTTCTTGGGTACGATGAAGTAAGGGCTGTAGAAACCCTTCTTTATCTCGGTTGGAGGGACAGGCTCTATTCTTCCGCTTCTACTGCGGAAAAGCGGACGCCCATGAAGGGGGGCGGGGGCCTGGCAAACTGAATTGCGTAACCGAGTCGGATGGTCCGGGCCAGCCAGCGAGACGGGTTGGGAAGTGAAAGCCACGCGTCCAACCTCTGCGCTAGGGGCACCAAAGGGACGGTCAATTTGGACATACCCGGCGGGGCTTCGCAGCGAGGCAGAGCAGGTAGGGCAGCGTTGGGCGGTGACGAGGCGACCCACGGCTGAGGTGCTGAGAAAAGACTCAAAGCACTTACCTTGCTCCGCACACCCGGCAGGGGGCGGGTTAGCGACTGAGGAGGAGGTCCTGGGTAGGCGTCCTCTAGACTCGTCGGAACCGGCCGGCCGGGGGACAGTCGTGGGGCTGAAGACGGGTGGTCCGTGTCCAGGAAGCCAGGACTGTTGAGATCTAAGGGCAAAGTGCCGTGAGAACGGCATTTGCGGGCCAGGTGACCCAGAGACATAGGAAATAGTTCTTTTATTGAGAATGTGGGTACCGCAACCCCATCTAAGGGGGGGCGGCAAATTAAATTGTTTGAAAACAAAAGATTCTCCTCCCGGCCCTCCACCGGGGGACGGAGTGGTCTTACCACCTCCGGAGCTAACGTCTGTGTCGCTGGGTTGTCCGTCTCAGGACCGCCTGGGAGCCTTCCGGGTCCTCGAGGGAGTCCGGGAGACGGGGGGCGTCTGCTTCCTGCGGTGTGCTCGACGCAGGGGCTGAGAGCTGGGCCCGGGTTGAGGCGGAGCAGATTTCTTAGCCGCAGGGGGATGCCCTCGGCGAGCAGACAGGGCAGTGGCCTTGGCGGCAGGTTTGCGGCGAGGCAGGATGTGAGAAATAGCCTCCGTCTGTCTTCTCACCGCGGAGAACTGCTGGGCAAAGTCCTCGACGGTGTCGCCAAAGAGGCCAAGCTGGGAGACAGGGGCGTCAAGGAAGCGAACTTTGTCGGCCTCACGCATCTCGACCAGGTTGAGCCAGAGATGACGTTCCTGGACCACAAGGGTGGCCATCGCCTGCCCGAGTGCCTGCGCGGTGACCTTCGTGGCTCTGAGGGCGAGGTCACTGAGCGCAGTTCCTGCAACACATCGGGATCAGGGCTACCCTCGTGCAGATCTCAGAGCGCCTTGGCCTGGTGGACTTGCAGGATGGCCATGGCGTGCAAGGCGGAGGCAGCCTGTCCCGCGGCGCTGTAGGCTTTGTTGTTCAAGGAGGATGAAGTCCTACAGGCCTTGGAAGGGGGTACAGGGCGTCCGCGCCAGGTGGTAGGGTCACCGGGACCAAGATGGAGCGCAACTGCCCTATCCACCTGGGGAATCGCCGTGTACCCGTGGGCCTCTCCGCCGTCGAGGGTAGCGAGAGTGGACGAGCAGGGCTTTTGACCATGAAGACGTCAGCTCGTCATGCACCTCCGGGAAAAACGGGACCGGGGGGGGGCGTGGCTGTGAGCGGCGCCCAGACCTCAGGAACCAGTCATCCAACCGTGACGGGTGTGGGGAGGGTGGAGGTTTCCAGTCCAACCCCACCCCGACGGCGGCCCGGGCAAGCATGTCGGACATCTGCGCATCCGCCTCAACCTGGGCCTGCTGGCCCGAAGGCGGCAGTCCAGGAGAGGAGTCAGCGTCAGATGCCGCGCTCTCCGACGGAGCGGCGAGCTCATCGGCTTCAAGCTCCAGAGGATAGGCAGACCGGCCCGGAGGCGAGTCGCCGTTGCCTCGAGGCTGGACGGAGGTAAACGAGCGTGTCGGGGGGCGGGTGGTCCGAGGGGACGTGCCCGGCGGAAGCGCACCCGCTGCCCTCCCCAAATCGCCTCCAGCGCCAACCGCATCGTCCTCAATCCCGTGGGAAGAAGGAGCGATACGGGGGGCGGCTGGAGTGGCGTGCTTTCTATTGAAAGCGAGCCGCGACCGCAACGTTACCATGGTCATGTTCTCGCAGTGAGAACATGAACCATCCACAAACGCTGCCTCGGTGTGATCGGCGCCCAGACACACGAGACAGCGCCTGTGGCCGTCAGAAGCGGAGAGCACTCTACCGCATCCAGGAACTACACAGGGTTTGAATGGCATCTTTATAAAGACGCGCCCTGAAAAGGGCGTTCAACACCACTGTGTATTGAGAAATAAACTCTTTATAAGAAATATAACTCTTTTTGAAAGGGAACTCTTTCAACTCTGCGCTGTCGAAGCGCCCAGGGGCAAACTGCACGCCGGCAGAGAAGAGAAAACAGCCGCTGTAGTGCGCCGTAAATCCAACAGCAGCAGAGCGTCAGAGGATCAGAAGCAGGATCAGTAGTGTTACACGCAGCGATCAGCATAAACACGACCATCGGCTCCGAAGAAAATTACTGAATGAACGAGCGTATTTCCCTCCCCTTTATATCCGTATCTGGAGGCGGGGTATGCAAATACTGTTCACCAACTCTCATTGGCCTTTTTTCATAGATCAGAGTTATCTTTCGGCGCTCAAGAGAGACCCCTAGTGTCGCTTCTTCGACACGACGTCGAAGTGAGCGACAGACGGGGAACTTTTTTTATTAAGTTTAATTCAGTAAAAATTCACTGCAAAAACTATTGTAATCAAGAGTTTTTGTCTTGTTTTCCACATATTCTCTAAAAGATATATCTAAATATCATATATGTTGCTTCTCAGGTAAATGCATCTTGTTTTAATTAGGCTTTTTTAGATATTTTAAAATATTTTAATATTAAATATTGTATTCAACATTCTCCAATAACAATTATTTTATTCTGCACTATAGCTACTAATGTAAATGTAAATCATTTGTATTTTTTTTAAAACAAGCCATCTGATCAAAAACTATTTTGCAGTGTATAAAAAGTGAGCAAAGACTACACTCTCTCACTTATATTTTCACTTCGATCCATCTTTAACTCCCAAAAATAAACTCCATCTTCTTAATAGAGCTGTGTATCACTGATTTACTTTCAATAAGATACACACGTGACACAATATGTCGCAATCCATCACATTATTAATCTAGCTACATCAAATGCACACGAGGGACAAGCATACCCGCCCAGAGGGTGCCTCAGTCGGGATGCACTTCCTTATTATTTGAACTTTAATAAAGGATGCATTAAAGATATAATGCCAGGTTGTTTGTTTTTTAGATGCTCTGACACGCATGTTTTGCTTAAGTGGAATGCCAGATCCGGCTCTTCTTTATTTCACGATGACAGTGCTTTTGTATTTCCTTCTTTTGTATTTTTCCATTATAATTCCATTATATTTTGTGATCTACATCACCTGAAGCTGTTTGGAAAGCTTAGAGTGCATCTGGACATGTGTTTTCTTCCTCTCCTCAGTCAGACACGAGCTGCAGTGCTCCTCTCTTGCATCATCATTAGAGTTTAATGTGACCTCATGTTACATTAAATGAGATCAAACGACTATTCGACAACAAAAAATGTTGTCGTAAATGTTTTATTTTCGACGTGGTCGATAACGTCGACTAATCGTTTCAGTCCTATACAGGTTATGAACATTTTGGGTGAACTATTCCTTTAACAGGCATAGGATCATATGGAATAAACTGTGTTATTTTATTTCACAGTGATCTCCCAAACACATTATATTCAAGGTGAACATGGAGAAAGCCTAAGCCACCTTTTGCCCACACCAGCCCATTAAAGGTTGAAGGGTGATCTCATTGATACAGAAAGTTCTTTCACCAAGAGTCTCTCTTGATTTTTGAAGGCTGTATTGCCATGGTAACGTGAAACACCCCTGACCCCTGGAGCACACAAAAGCTTAAGGGCTAGAGAAGCTCTGTGAAGACCTGAGAATGTTCCTTTATATCCAACACCACTGAGTGAAATCACTAAACAGTTGCACCAGTGTAGCGTACAGTATTTCAACACAAAGAACTCCATCTTATTCACAAACCACTTGTAATCAAACATAACCAGGCAGAAAATAAATTGTCGCAAAGTGCTGTTTTCTAATTGCAATCTGATTTTGCAAACAGCTCCAATTTGCTCGTTTGTTTGTGTGTTTGAACTAAAACTAAAAAGGTCCTACTAAACTTTTGTGTGTTTAAAACAGCATCATTGTTGTCCTGAGTTGCTCAGCAAGTAAAGACGCTGACTATCACCCCTGGAGTTGCGAGTTCAAATCCAGAGAGCGCTGAGTGACTCTAGCCAGGTCTTCTAAGCAACCAAATTGGCCCGGTTGCTGGGGAGGATAAGAGTCACATGTGGTAACCTCCTCGTTGTCACTATAATGTGGCTCTCGCTCTCAGTGGGCCGCTTGGTGAATTGTGCATGGATGTATGGTCTCAGACGTGGAGGCAACTGAGATTTGAGTCACTATGCCGCCGCAAGGACCTAGAGCGCTTTGGGAATTGGGCATTCCAAATTGGGGAGAAAAAAAATCCAGCATAATTTACAAAGAATAAAAAATAAGAAAACTAAAGCCTTCCTTTTTGGCTTTCGGTAGTCAAACACGCAATGTATACTGATTACAGATTTATGTCATTGATGTGCCAGTGTTAAGTTTGTTTATAAAATCATGGTTCAAAAATTGTTGCTGTATTGAAAACATTGTAAATTGTATGGTAATGGTTTTACTGTAAATACCGTAGTTAAACTATATTTACTGCCATGGTAACTTTGTATTAAGGGATGAAAGGATGGATAAAGTTAATGTGAGTGAACACAAAATAATTGTTTGTGAATGCAAAACTTATTGCAAAGGAATGTAAACCGGATTGCAAGGTTCCCAATTATGTGACTTTATTAGTGAAAAACTAATCAGAAAAGGAGATAAAAAATATTTGGTGCTTCAGCCCTAGAAGCCCACCCATAGCACCACCCACATTTTTAATCACTCTAATCAATGGTGTGGGTATATGAATTAATGTTTATAACACAATGGAGACATTTTTTTACCAGTGTTATTAGAACAGGACATATAGACAGTGATGTAATTAGTGCTGTCATCATGTTGTCAACCGAGCATTAGGCAATCAGGCCTGTGGTGCTCATACATTTATAAAGATCTCACATTTACATTTCTCCCTAAGAAATATCCTCCTGTTGCTCGCTTTTATCTTTCCGTCAGAAGCATCAGTGTCAGCGCCTGCGATCCAGTGGGGGGGAGCCTGCCAAAAAAAAAGGCAAAAAAGAAAAAACAGTATCATAAATCATCGGCTGCTTTGGCTACATGCTGGTCGCTGCCCAGAACACTCAGTTACAAGATTAAAAATTCAGTGAAAATGCCTCCACCTGAAAACTGGGGCTATATTCATATATCAGTGTGACAGATGAGAGAAAGAGAGAAAGTGATAGAGAGTGCTGGCCGTACAGCCTGTGGAGTTCTCATCGAACTGTGTTCATCAAAGACAGGTCTGCCGTGGACTTGTCACTGGCTGGTTTGTGTTGGTCTCATGGGATTGGTCACAGCCATGTGGAAAGGGTTACCAACAGGACAAAAGTAGCTGAACTACTGTTAAACCAGTAAGAGAGAATGTGTGCTCATTTATATTCAGACTTTGATCTCAGCCTGACTGGCAAAACCAGTATATGCCATGGTGAATTGTCCATGTGTTCCCCCTTGCAGGGTTCAAAACTACAACCGTTCCGTTACAAGTCCAGAGAATGTTTAAGGATCTTTCTCAGGAAAATGTCCCATTTGTGTGTTTGTGTGTCCCCATTACTGCTTAAAAAAATTTAAATAACTGGATACTGAACTTAATCACATTATATGATATATTTAATTCTATTTAGTGTGTTATGCAAAATATCAGGCACTTTTCATGTCAGCATACCATTTATTGATTTAAAACTCGATAAAGCATTAATCTTAAAAACCTCATCTGTTAGGGAGAACTTTCTTATAGCACCACACAGTGGACATTTCACCTCTGAACAGCGGTCATAAGTATAATGAACCACGTAATGACGTTTTGCAAATATGTCACCACAGTCATGTAATTTTCATGAGATCAGGCTGTTTTTAGACTGCTCAACCTGTTTTAGACAGGTTCTTTATGTTTACAATTTTATTGATCTTGTCATGCTCATTGTTTCTCTGATGGAACTGATGGAAAAATCGTAGCGACCAACCTATTATTTTCTGAACATTTGAAAGAAAACATTTTGTTTGGCACAAATCACAAGAATGCTTAACTGTAAATAATGTGGTGTGCTTCTGTTTACAGTTATTATTTCCTAATTACAAGGTCTCTGGAATTTTATTCTGATTGGTCAATGGCGCCATCTATTGTTCTGATATCTCTGAGTAACAACCGCACATCAGGGGATTAAGACATATCAAGACCGCTCATCCGGGGTATTGTGAGTCATTTTTCCTACTTCTCGGAACACTGTACGAGCTCTACAAGTAAGCAGTCAGACGGTCGTTTTTTATTTTGTTTATATTTTTAGCCCCTTTTCTCCCTAATTTGGAATACCCAATTCCCTCTAATTAGTAGGTCCTCGTGGTGGCACGGTTACTCACCTCAATTTGGGTCGCAGATGACAAGTCTCAGTTGCCTCCATTTCTGAGGCCGTCAATCTGCACATCTTATGACGTGGCTCATTGTGCATGACACCGCAGAGACTCCCAGCATGTGGAGGCTCATGCTACTCTCCGCGATCCACGCACAATTTACAACACGCCCCGTTGAGAACGAGAACCACTAATCACGACCACGAGGAGGTTACCCCATGTGACTCTACAGTCCCAAGCAACCAGGCCAATTTGGTTGCTTAGGAGACCTGGCTGGAGTCACTTAGCACACCCTGGATTCGAACTTGCGACTCCAGGGGTGGTAGTCAGCATCAATACTCACTGCAGATGGTGTTTATTTACAAAATAAACACCGAGTTCCAATGCAAATGGGATCAAATTTGTATCACATACTTTCAACACATATCAAGATTTTGATGTACATTTATTTATTTGGTAAGTAGCCATGTAATTTGCGTCTGGGTCCTGATCATCCAGTAAGGGGTTTTTTTTGTGATAACTGGCTGACTGTTCATTATCCCTTACTTATTACACGGCCCATGGAATACTCGATTCTGATTGGTGCCAATGGTGCCATCTAGTGGTCTGATATTTCTTAGTAACAACCACACATTTAAAATAAATACTTTATGTTCATGTATTAATTTATTTGGTTAGTAGCCATGTAATAAGCGAGCATTCTCCACTTTGCTTTGGGTTTATTTTGCGGTAACAACAGGCTTACTTTACATTATCCCTTACTTATTATGCACTGATCCTCAAACCCAAAATATTCTGAAGGTAAAAGTAAAAATGTCTTATGTTTACAAGATTTTTTAATATATAATGTGTAATTTATTGCAATGCACCCAAACCGAGAGATAAATTATCTGAATTCAAATTCCAGACTTACTGTGACAGGGTTCAAATAATCTAGACCTTTTATGGTTAGACTAAGAGTTAGTAAAAAATTTGGGCAGTTGATTTAACACATTAATTTAGTGTGATTAATTACATGGAGGAAAAATGATCTACTCTTGTAACTGAGTGTCCTGGGCAGTGACCAGCATGTAGTTAAAGCAGCCTGATGATTTGTGATACTGAAATGTGTTACAAAATTAATACAGTTATACATGACCAGACCCATAGTAAAATTCTGTTATAAGGAATGCTCCTACAATTCAAGCTTGAAGTAACACCTTGTTGTTTTGGTAAATCTGTAGCAGCGCGACTCTTGATTTTACTGAATAATAATCAGTCTCAAGTATGAATGGGTATGTGTGCTTTACTAACATCACCCAGCCTTTCAAACCAGCTGCGAAGACAAGAAAAATACACAAATGACAAAGGCATCACACACACATGTACACTCTGTTTAATTCAATAGACACACACTCAAGAAAACATGTGATCCCATTGACACTCTAGCACAGATAATCTTATTCCACAGAGACTCTTACAAACAGGATGTAAAGCTAAAGCCCACGATCAAAGCAACTTGCTGGAATAACAGAGGAAAGAGGTATCTGCAGAGGGACGAGGATGAAGAATAATTGCATGCTTATTTCACCTCATCTTCTTTTTCTCTATCACTCTATCTTCTCACTCTCTCTCTCTCTCTCTCTCTCTCTCTTTCTCTGCATGCGTTTGTGGATTACTGGAGAGTTGAAAGACAGAAAGCTGGGTCTGGGGGGGGGTTGTTTTCCCACAACGAAATATCTCTTTGTTTTCTTTAGTTCTTTCATAGATCAGGAGACTGAGGCTACATCTACATTAATCCAGATACATTTGAAAAACGGCGTTTTCATTTCAAAACGCTCTCTGTCCACACTAACGTTTTCAAGCGTTTTCCAAAAGTTGCTCATCCACACTGAAATGTATGAAAATGCTTAATTCGTGTCACTGTGAATGCGGAAAATTGCCACTGCATGTACAGTCTGAAACGTAATTGTCCTCTTGTTCCGTTGCCGGACACCAATTCCAAGTAAACTTCCCTTCACTTTGAAGGACTGCAATGTGAATGTTGTACAAAGTGACATTTATTTTTTTAACAACGCTATCAAGGTGAGTAGGCCTATCAGGCACAACAGCGCTGCTATAACACAGTCCACCATCTTGATTGTTTTGGTTGGATAGATCACATGACTAAAAATGCATCATCGTTTTCCAAAGCATCCGTTTTCACAGTCCACACTACAACGCGAAACGTCTCGGTTACGTATGTAACCTCCGTTCCCTGATGGAGGAAACGAGACGTCGTGTCGAAGAAGCGACACTAGGGGTCTCTCTTGAGCGCCGAAAGATACCTCTGATCTATGAAATAAGGCTAATGAGAGTTGGCGAACAGTATTTGCATACTCCGCCTCCGGATACGGATATAAAGGCGAGAGAAATACACTCGTTCATTCAGGATTTTTCTGAGGAACCGGGAGTGTACCGGGCACCTCAGCGGCTCGGCTCAGCGACGTGGCCGGGAAGACACGACGTCTCGTTCCCTCCATCAGGGAACGGAGGTTACATACGTAACCGAGACGTTCCCCGTCTGTCGCTCACTTCGACGTCGTGTCGAAGAAGCGACACTAGGGGTCCACTTCAAAACTCGCCATGCGCTGAGCCGTGTACGTGTACTGCTGACACAGAAGCGGGCAGGTATTTGCACATGCACAAGCGACCAACTGTGTTCAGGCTGCACGTACTCTTCTCCAATGCCCCGAAAAAGCGTCAGCATCCTTTTGGTTACCCAGGGGGGAACAAGGTGACGCTCCCAACTAGGGAACGGGCCAAGCCTGGCTGGGCCTCTTTTCTCTCTATGTTTTCTCGGCATAGAGCAAGAGCAGCCGGGGCCCTTACCGCATCGAGGGAAGGGGGTCTTATTCCTGAATTCCTATTCTTTTAGGGGGAAAAGACCCTGCGGAGGCCACACCCTCCCAGCAGGGGAGGTAAAGGTGGCAAAATACATCACATGGCCACTTTGGGCATGTGGGAGGAAATGGCGCGGTGGTAGATCCAACCTCGAGGAGGGGGGAGTTGCTACAACACGGCGACCGGAGGGCAGCGAAGGACTGCCTAAGGGAGACGCGGGTCAGCTCGTAAGGTGACCGCACCGCGGAAATACACACAGGAGGAGTCCCGTAGGAGTCCTGATCTGTGGAGCACCTATTCCAGTAGGGGTAGCCGGAGGTACCCGTAGTGGACTGGACCCGCACGTTCCTCTGCTGAACTGCTGCGGGCCCGAAGGGCTAGGGAGGAATCAACCAGGGACCTAGGTCCTCTGGGACAAAAGCGCACTGTTTTGCCTTGGCAGAGGGAAACGGCGCTGGAACAAGCGGTTCACCCGGTCAGATCGTCGACGTGTACCGAGTTCTACGGGCTCGGACCTGAGAGAACACGGGACGAGACTGACTCAACCCTGAGATCGTAAGGGTGTTAGGTGCTGCCCAGCCCGCAGCTCTGCAAATGTCTGCTAGGGAGGTGCTCCTCGCCAGTGCCCATGAGGATGCCACGCTCCTAGTGGAGTGGGCTCGAACCCGTAAGGGGGGGGCATGGCCTGGGTGTGATAGGCCAACTGAATGGCATCCACCACCCAGTGAGACACCTCTGTTTGGAGACAGCGTTCCCTTTCTGCTGTCCTCCAAAGCAGACAAAGAACTGCTCAGAGCGCCTGAAGCTCTGGGTGCGTTCCAGGTAGGCACGCAAGGCACGTACCGGACACGACAGTGAGAGGGGCTGGGTCTGCCTCCTCCCGGGGCAGCGCTTGTAGGTTCACTACCTGATCTCCAGAGGGCGTGGTAGGAACCATGGGCACATAGCCCAGTCGAGGTCTTAGGATCACATGAGTATCCGCTAGACCGAGCTCCAGGCAAGTGTCGTTAGTAGGGAACGCTTGCAGGTCCCCGATCCTCTTGATGGAAGTGAGCGCGATCAGCAGGGCCGTCTTTTCAGGAGATTCTAGCGACTCAGGGGGGGATCTCTGAAGACCGGCGAGGACCACCGAGAGATCCCAGGAGGGGAACAGGTTTGGCCGGGAGGGGTTTAACCTCCGGGCACCTCTTGGGAACCTGACGATTAAGTCGTGCTTACCCAGAGACTTGCTGTCTACTGGGTCGTGGTGAGCTGCGATAGTGGCAACATACACCTTCAAGGTGGATGGGGACAGCCTCCCCCCCAACCTCTCCTGTAGGAACAGGAGCACAGACCTAACTGCGCACCTCTGTGGGTCTTCTGCCCGGGAAGAACACCAATTCACGAACAGACGCCATTTCAGGGCGTAGAGTTGCCTGGTAAAAGGGGCTCTGGCTTGGTTGAACGTGGCTACCACCGTGGGTGGTAGACCAGCTAGATCTTCCGCATCCCGTTCGGGGGCCAGACATGGAGGTTCCAAAGGTCTGGGTGCGGATGCCAGAGCGTGCCCCGTCCCTGAGAAAGAAGGTCCTTCCTCAGGGGAATTCGCCAGGGAGGAGCTGTCACGAGGAGTACAAGGTCCAAGAACCAGGCCCGAGTGGGCCAGTAAGGAGCCACGAGAGTGACTTGCTCCTCGTCCTCCCTGACCTTGCACAGCACCTGTGCAAGAAGGCTCACTGGGGGAATGCGTACTTGCGCAGTCCAGCCGGCCAGCTGTGTGCCAGTGCATCTGCCCCGAGGGGAGCCTCTGAACGGGCGTACCAGAGCAGGCAGTGGGAGGTCTCTCGGGAGGCAGAGGGGTCTACCTGGGCCTTGCCGAACCGTTCCCAAATCAGCTGAACCGAGTGGGGGTGAAGCCTCCACTCTCCGCCAAGCAAGCGTTGTCATGACAGCGCGTCCACTATCACATTGAGGTTGCCGGGGATGTGAGTGGCACGCAGCGACTTGAGTCGGTGCTGGCTCCAAAGGAGGAGACGACAAGCGAGTTGTGACATGTGACGGGAGCGTACGCCGCCTTGGCGATTTATGTACGTGACCGCAGTGGTGCTGTCCGACCTGACTAGGATATGTTCGTCCCGAATTAACGGGAGAAACTTCTGCAGGGCAAAAAGGACGGTCAACAACTCGAGGCAGTTGATGTGCCAACGCAGCTGGGCCCCTTTCCAACGGCCTGAGGCTGCGTGCCCGTTGCAAACGGCGCTCCAACCCAATCTGGAGGCGTCGGTCGTGACCAGGACACGTCTGGACACCTTCTGTAGGGGCACTCCAGCCCGTAAGAAACAGGGGTCTGTCCAGGGGTTGAATGTCTGACGGCAGGCGGGGGTGATTGTTACCCGGTGCGTGCCGTGGCGCCATGCTCGTCTCGGGACTCGGGTCTGGAGCCAGTGTTGGAGCGGTCTCATATGCATCAACCCCAGCGGCGCGACCGCCGCGTAGGACGCCATATGCCCCAGGAGCCTCTGGAAAAGTTTTAAGGGGACCGCTGTGCCTGGCCTGAAGGCGGCGAGGCAGTTCAACACTGACTGGGCACGCTCGTTGGTGAGACGTGCCGACATTGAGACCGAGTCTAACTCCATCCCGAGAAAAGAGATGCTCTGAACTGGAGTGAGCTGGCTCTTTTCCCAGTTGACCTGAAGCCCCAGACGGCTGAGGTGCCTGAGCACCTGGTCTCTGTGGGTGCATAGTAACTCTCGCGAGAGGACAGAGACAGGCCGAAGGGGAGGACTTTGTACTGATATACCTGGCCCCCGAACGCATACCGCAGGTAGGGGCGGTGTCGGGGCAGGATGGAGACGTGGAAGTACGCGTCCTTCAGGTCTACCGCTGCGAACCAATCTAGATGCCGGACGCAGGTTAAGCGTGAGCATTTTGAACGGGAGTTTGTGCAACGCTCGGTTGAGAACTCGCAGGTCCAAGATTTGTCATAAGCCGCCGCTTTTCTTGGGTACGATGAAGTAAGGACTGTAGAAACCCTTCTTCATCTCGGTTGGAGGGACAGGCTCTATCGTGTCTTTAGCCAGAAGAGTCGCGATTTCCGCGCGCAGGGAGTGGGCGTGTTCGCCGTGTACTGCGGAAAAGCAGACGCCCATGAAGGGGGCGGGGGCCTGGCAAACTGAATTGCGTAACCGAGTCGGATGGTCCGGGCCAGCCAGCGAGACGGGTTGGGAAGTGAAAGCCACGCGCCCAACCTCTGCGCTAGGGGCACCAAAGGGACGATTAATTTTGACGTACCCGGCGGGGCTTCGCAGCGGGGCGGAGCAGGTAGGACAGTGTTGGGCGGCGACAGGGCGACCCGCGGCTGAGGTGCTGAGAAGAGACTCAAGCACTTACCGTGCTCCGCACACCCGGCAGGGGGCGGATTAGCGACTGAGGAGGAGGTTCTGGGTAGGCGTCCTCTAGACTCGTCGGAACCGGCCGGCCGGGGGACAGTCGTGGGGCTGAAGACGGGTGGTCCGTGTCCAGGAAGCCAGGACTGTTGATATCTGGGGGCAAAGTGCCGTGAGAACGGCATTTGCGGGCCAGGTGACCCAGAGACAAAAGGAAATAGCTCATTACAGAGAATATGAGAATGTGAAAATTAATTCGACAAGAAAAAATTCTCCTCCCGGCCCTCCACCGGGGACGGAGCGGTCTTACCAGCCTCCGGAGCTAACATCTTGGTCCCTGGGTCGAACGTCTACGGACAGCCTGGGAGCCTTCCGGGTCCTCGAGGGGGTCCGTGAGACGGGGGGCGTCCGCTTCCTGCGGAGTGCTCGACGCTGGGGCTGAGAGCTGGGCCCGGGTTGAGGCGGAGCAGGGTGTTTCATAGCCGCAGGAGGACGCCCGTCGGCGAGCAGACGGGGCATGGCCCATGGCGGCAGGCTTGCGGCGGGGCAGGATGTGCAGGCCTCCGTCTGCCTCACCGCTGAGGACTGCTGGGCAGAGTCATCAATGGTGGCGCCAAATGGACAGAGCTGGGAGACGGGGGTGTGGGAGAAGGTGTGCCTTGTCTGCCTCCCGCATTTCGACCAGGTCCAGTCCACAGGTGCGTTTCTGGACCACAAGGGGTGGCCATCGCCTGTTCGAGTGCCGGCGCTTCTGTCCTCCGTGGCCGGGGGCGCGGTTGGTCATCCAGCGCAGTTCCTGCAGCACATCAAGAACAGGACTACCCAAGGTGCAAGTTTTGAAGTGCCTTGGCCTGGCGTTGGTTGCAGGAAGGGCCGTGGCGTGCAGAGTGGAAGTGGTCTGGGACCGTTCCACCGCGAGGGTAGTGAGAGCGGAGGAGCGAAGAAGCCTTGGCTTTGCTCAACTCGTCGTGCACGTCCGGGAAGAAAGGAACGGGGGGGCGTGGCTGTGAGCGGCGCACCTGCCCGCGGGACCGATCAAGTAGCCCGGGAAAGCATAGCGGATCTCCGTGCGTCAGGCTCAGGCTGGGCGGCAGACCCGAAGGTGGCGGCCCAGGCGAGCGATCAGCATCCGATGCCGCTGTAACGCTCTCCGATGCAGCGGTGATGTCATCCAATTCTGAGGCAAGCAAGCGTGCCGGGGAGGCGGGCGGTTCGAGGGGGTTTACCCGGCGAACAGAGCCCGTCATATTCCCCAAATCGCCTTCATCGCCCGCGGCGCCTGCGCCGATCCCGTAGGAAGGAGGCGAGGCGCGGGGGCGGCTGAAACGGCTTTCTCTCATTACAAAAGAAAGCCGTGCGACCGCAATGCTATAACGGCCATGTTCTCACACTGAGAAGATGAACCATTGGAGAGAATGCTCATCCCGAGCTCAGACGGAAGCAAACAAGCGTGCTGGGGAGGCAGGAGGTTCGAGGGGGTTTACCCGGCGAACAGAGCCCGTCATTGTCCCCAAATCGTGTTCATCGTCCGCGGCGCCTGCGTCAATCCCGTAGGAAGGAGGCGAGGCGCGGGGGGCGGCTGAAACGGCTTTCTCTCATTACAAATGAAAGCCACACGACCGCAATGTTGCCATGGCTATGTTCTCGCACTGAGAACATGAACCATTCATAAAACACTGCCTGCGTGTGATCGCAGCCCAGGCATGCAAGACAGTGTTTTATGACCGAGAGAGGTGGGGAGAAATCACCGCATCCAGAAACTACACAGGGGCAGAAATTACATCTTTATAAAGACGCGTCCTGAAAAGGACGTTCAACGCCGCTGTGTAATGCTCTTTCAGAGAAATAAACTCTTTTATGGAGAGAATCACTCTTTCAACTCTTTTAACTCTGCGCTGTCGAAGCGCCCAGGGGAAAACTGCACGCCGGCAGTGAAGAGAAAAGCCGCTGTAGTGCGCCGTAAATCCAACAGCAAAGCAGAGCGTCAGAGGATCAGAAGCAGGATCGCAGCTGACTGCATACACACGACCATCGGCTCCGAAGAAAATTACTGAATGAACAAGCGTATTTCTCTCGCCTTTATATCCGTATCCGGAGGCGGAGTATGCAAATACTGTTCGCCAACTCTCATAGATCAGAGGTATCTTTCGGCGCTCAAGAGAGACCCCTAGTGTCGCTTCTTCGACACGACGTCGAAGTGAGCGACAGACGGGGAAATGGTGTTTTCAAATGTATCCACTTTTGAGTGAGTTTTCAAAAAGTTCAGTTTTCGTGGACAAAAACGCCATCGGAAGGTCAAAACGGAGAGAACATTTTGCGTATTCAAGCGAAAATGTATAAGTGTGGACTAGGCCTTATTGGACCTCTCAGTTATATCATTCATATTCAAGGAATAGTTGAAATGACAATTCTGTCAGTTTTTTCCATCGAGAAACAAGAAATTTTGAAGAATCTTTATGAACAGCATTGGCACTATTTGTGTCTCATGGGCTGTGTCTCCTTATTTTGACCTATGTGCCCTCCCAGCTTATATGTTATATTTGACTAAACTATTATATCTTTCCTATGTGTATATAAATGTATAAATTAATAGGCCTAAATCTGTAAATTAATTTGTTTTGAGCATGTATTTTTTTCCGTACAGCTCCCTGTGATTTTACTTCGCTGAACCCTCTCACTCCTGCTGTCTTGTCTGCACCACAGAAACGGCCAAAAAAGGCAAATTTGCAATTTTGTATAATTTCCGCCATTTTTCCACAATAACTGTGTGGCAAGGAGGAGGGCGGGGCCGGGCCGTGATGACACATGCCTGGCCCCTAATCAGGCTAATCTAATGGGCTAATAAGGGATAAAGGCGGCAGGAGGTGGCAGGAGTTGGCAGTTCGGGAGAGAGAGAGAGCTACAGGCAGCTGCCTTTTATGCGTTTGTGTTTATGTTTTGTCTTTTGCTCTAAGTTAATCATTAAATTATTATTTATATTGTCAAGCCGGCTCTCGCCTCCTCCTTTCCCTTTTACCCCATTACATTGGTGCCGAAGCCCAGGAAGGAGGAGGTATGCACTGTAGTAGAGTCCTTGCCACTACCATCCACCCCACATGGGCAGCCGCAGCCATCCGACGGGAGACTGAGGAGCCCAGTCACCTGAAAGCGGAGGAATGACCGCCGACCGCGAGGGGAGTAGGGTCTCCCTCCTGACTGCCTGCAGCGGTCGGGCTGCTGCCAGGGGTGGAGGAGACCTCTACAGCAGCGCAGGTCAAAGATAAGACCACTGTCCACGAGCGGGGAGGGGCTCACTGCCGACCACCTGGAGCGGGAGAACCCCTACCATCCACCAAAACGTGTCAGGGCTTTCCGTCCACCAGGAGCCGGAGGACTGCCTCCAATCTACCCGAGGAGGAGCGGCTGTCATCCACTAGAGGGTGGAGGAGTGACTGAGGACCAGACTACGGCATATCAGAGAACCATGTTGGCCTTTCCCTCTTTTTTTTTTTTTTTCCCCACCCCTTGTCTCGCTCCCAGGTCTGAGAAGGAGGGGAGGACCTGCCCCCAGCATGACATACACCCCATGTTTTTGCTGTCATTTTCTGCTTTCTTTAAATATAGCATACTTACACTAACGATGCAGAATGGGCATTTATTACCAAAGTCAACCCAAGAGCTCCAGCTGTTGCATTAGTTTCCACTGCCCTTTTTGCTCAGATTCTGTTTAAATTGACTGGAAAAAATGTATATAAAATTTATACTGAGCATATCGTAATACAGTCTTTAACTAATTGGAATATATAACTACACAAAACAATAAATAACTAGACAAATTAACAATGAATGACTATTAATGACAGTAAATAACTATTTACAACAGAAATAGCACCTTCAAATTACAAACAATAGAACAGCTTGTATGGATTATTGCTCAACAGAATTACTCCCTTCTCTATCAGGCCACAAGGGGTCCCCTATAACTGTCTAATTTAGCCATAACAGCTGCCTGAGTCTTACTCGCAGCTTTTAGTATGTTTTAAAAAATAAAAAAGAACTTGCTTTGTGGGGTCCCCTGGTGGCTCGTGGGCCCTAAGCGGCCACTTATATCGCTTATACTTAGCTAGAAACCGCCCTGTTACAGTACCATACAAAAGTCCACTCTTTTGCATGTGTCCGATTACTGATATTTGGATTTGTAGACCAGTATTTTACTAGTATATACTGTAGATTGATTTGTCATTCAAATGTGGATTGGGCTGTTGACCATCTCTCCAATATCACTGCCTTTACTACAAACATAATAGTTGTAAAACAATTAATTTTTTTTTGTCATTGTTTTTATTACTGCATATTATTTTCATGTTTAATTACACATATTGTATTCCCATCATTTCTGAATCCTCATTTTTTGTGTTTTTAATGTACAGCTTAGGTCACTATTTTAGCGACTGTTGCCACGTCACGTTATGTTTCAGGTCACTGATGGTAAAATGGTTCTTGATGTTGTGGGACAGTAGTTTGACTAAGCGGGACAGAGACTGATTGAAGGGAAACATTTAGTAATATCAACTTTAATATCAGTCTATTTCTCACATACAGCTTATTTATGGCTTCAGAAGACTTGCCGCACAAGTCAAATAGACAACTTTTATGGACTTATTTTATTTGTTAATATCTCACTCCCCATTTTTCTTTCCTATGGGTTCTTTCTCTTCTTACTCTCTATCTCTCGTTCTCATGCATAACAAAACAGTCTTACCTGGTCCCTGATGGCAGTGGCCCGCAGTCTCATGCCAATTGAGATTTTCCAATTAATAGTTTTAACATCTCTAGTGCTGTGACTGGAATGCGCTGTCCCTGAATGGGAAGGTTGCCATGACAACAAGCCTCGTTAATTTCTGATTAAATTTCTGTAATATGTAATAAATTCAGTAGAGTGACAGACATTACGAGGACAGCGGCAAGCATTTTCAGAGTTTACTATAGCACGGCCAACTATCCAAGGTTAGTCTATTGTTCTAAAGAGACATGAGAATGGATAGATGGCCTACAGCCAGCTCTGTATCTGTCTGCAAATTAACACAATGGGAATTTAGAGTTTGAACATTATGTAACTCTCACCAACAATTTTGTTTAAGATCTCATCATGTAGAGTTTTAGAAAAATAGCACACAAACTACCCCACTTTTCCACTGCTATTAGTGTTTCTGTCAATTGCATTTGTGCTTTTGGAACCATGAAGTGTAAAATGTAATGCTTTTATGCACTGATAAATGTAGTCTTTATTCACTGGCAAACATCAACTATGATATAATTGCATATTTGTAATTTTTATGATTTGTTCAGTGACTATTTCTGTAGATTACATATTTGCACCAGTAGGTGGCAACAAATGAGCCTCTATATATACAGTATATAACGAGTAATCATTGACTCTGATTCATGACAAACACAGAAATGTTTTTTTACACAACAAAAATATTCTTACCATCCATAATCTAAATTTGAGTGTCAGCAAATCTTTAATGCAACCTCTCTGGTCTTTAGAGACCCGGGACCTCATTCCACCCACTGTACCTCGTTTATTTATTTATTTTTTTGGAGTAATGCCCACACCTCTTTAATATTCCTTAACCTTTCACTTCAGAATAGTGTAGACAAAAATTTCCTTTAAAATTAGTCAATATTTTGTTGTCATATTCATGAAATTTAGGCATTTTTTCTCTGACTAAAATAGCAAGTTTTGCCAATGAAAATAATTATAGTTAATGATTATGTGTCAAACTGTTTCAGACCAAACTTAAATGAAATATTTAAACATTTAGAAAAAACGTAATTTAAATTTAAAAATGTATAAAAGCATATCTTGAACTGTTAATGTCTTGCGTATGATTTTTGTTACAGTATGTCAATGTGGTACAGTATGTCAACCAATATTTTCATAACTGATGTTGATGAGATTAACACTGTGAGATTTTTATATCTATTCACCAAAAAAAACTATTTGAAGATCCAAAATCCACATAACGGCAGCACAAAAGTATTCCATATGACACCAGTGGTTAAATCCATGTGTTCAGAAGTAATATGATAGGTGTGGTCAAGAAGCAGATCAATATTTAAGTAATATTTTAACATAAATTCTCCACTCTGCCTATTGGATGTGATATTTATGAATCATATGAATCCCCAAAAATAGAAGAAAAAGTGAAAATGAAGGAAAAAGGACATAAATATTGATCTGTTTCTCACTTGCACCAATCATATTTCTTCAAAAGATATGGATTTAACCACCAGAGTTGTCTGGAGTACTTTTATATTGCCCTTATGTGGATTTTGTAGCTTAAAAATTTTGGTTATGTCACTTACTTATGAGGCTTATGAGGCATGAGGTTAAAGGGATAGTTCACACAAAAATGAAAATTCCCACATGCCAACACAATTGGCTCGCACATGCATGCCTCTGCTGACCAGAAACAATCATTTAGAGTTAAAAAATACATAAATATGGATCTTTTTCACACCAAAAGTGGTTGTATTGCTTCGGAAGACATTTTAACTGCTTGAGTCATATGAATGACATTTATGCTGACTATCTGTTCTTTTTGGAGCTTCAAAAGAGAAATCTCCATTCACTTGCATTTTAAGGACCTACTGACCTGAGATATTTTTCTAATTTTCTTCAAATGTGTTCTGGTGAAGAAAGAAATTCATACCCACCTGGGATATCATGAAGGTGAATAAATAATTAGATCATTTTAATTTTTGGGTGAACTGTCTTTGTAATTCTGATTGGTTGGTTACATAGTAACTATTAAGCCTCCAACAACTTTTTTTAAAAATAAATATTTTTTTGGTAAAAGTGAGACATAACAGAGCCATAACACTATAAAAGAGCCATAACACTGTCATTTAAGAGCCACATGAGGCTCGCAAGTCATGTGTTTATTATTGAGCTCTAGGTTACTCAGACGTCTCACAATTTCTAGCTTTCTGAAATCCCCTCCAATTAAATGTTCTTCAGTGAATCATCTAACGATAAGTTATAACCCACCTGATGATACAAGTAAGAATAGTTGGATAAGAGCATTCTCTCTTTTCCTCTTTGTTTCAGATCTTCTATAATTGGCTTCTATACACAGAGCTGTTGTGCTCCTGAGTGTTCTGGTGTGTCCATGACAAAGATAGAGATGGTGATATGCCTAATAGATTTTTGCGCTCTTTTGAAGCCCTTTGGGCCTCTGAGTAAAGGATTTATACTAAAATTGAAAGAATAGTTTTTCAGCCAATGACAAGTATAGCAGCCCACACATAGTTATTAGCAAGACTCAATTTGAGTGTGTCATCTATGCGAGTACCCTAAGGTCATAAAATTTTTAAGTGTTTTTGAGTCTAATACTGATTTATGAATGTTAAATACTGTGTAGAAGTGGTATTCACCTTTATAATGGCATTAGTCTTGAACAGCCAGACTTTTGCCAATAAAGCAGGTTAGTGGCCACAAGCTGCCCACTTACGCTGTGTCATAACAGGCACAATGCAGAGAGTTTCCAGCAACAACCAATTTGTCTGTTCACAATGATCGTCGGCCTGCTACAGGCCATGACAATCACAATTGCAAGATATTTAATAAAGAGTTATTCTGGAACAAGAGATGTCACATGGGATATCCAAATGACATAACAGAATTGAAACCTGCAACTGACAAAATGTTTTGATTTAAAAAAAATCCATATATATCCAATATTTTCTAACTTTTATTGCATGCCGCTTTATCGCGCCTCATAACAATATGCCCAAAGTCTACTTTGGTTTGGTTGCAAACATTAACGTATGTGTACACATCAAGTGACATAAATTTCTTCATCAGTGTGCTTGGGAATTGTGTGCGTGTGGCCTGATTTTTCTAACTGTTCACACTCTGTACACATTGTCTGCACATGCACCTGCAATTATTTGCACTTATTAGTGGGTCCACAAGGTGGCAACAATCACTGTTGGGCTGTTACTTTCATGGTGAAGTGAAAAAGATGATGTAAACACCAGTAAACAAAAGGAGACAAAAGTGGAAACAATGACAGTGGATGTGCACGTCAAGAGTAAATGTGTATAGCGGTCAGGATATATCTGCATTTGTATAATTAGATTCTGAAAGACTATAAACCCTGAAAGTACATGTACGTATCTGAGATTGCATTTACACCTTGCAGTCCAATGTGTCTGTACTGTGATTGGATAGAGATCTGATTAAAATTACCCACGCAAAATGCGAAACGCTACTTACATATTACATCAGAGGCTGTGGTAATTGAAAAATCTCTGACTTTTAGCGAATTTTAAAAAATACTGATGGATAGGGCTCTGGGTAGTTCAACAAGTAAAGACGCTGACTACCACACCTGGAGTCGTGAGTTCGAATTCAGGGCATGCTGAGTGAATCCAGTCAGGCTTCCTAAGCAACCAATTGGCCCGGTTGCTAGGGTGGGTAATATCACGTTGGGCTAACCTCCTCGTGGTCGCTATAATGTGGTTCTCGCTCTCGGTGGGGCACGTGTTGAGTTGTGCGTGGATGCCATTGGGAATAGCTTGGGCCTCCACATGCACTACATCTCCGCGGTAACATGCTCAACAAGCCATGTGATAAGATGCATGGATTGATGGTCTCAGACGCGGAGGGAGATTTGTCCTCCGCCACCCGGAGTCACTATGCCACCACGAAGAACTAGGAGATTAGGCATGCCGAAAAGGGGAGAAGAAATAAAAAGGAAAATGAAAATAAAATGCTTTTTAACACTTTAACAGTTAGGGTTTTTCCTTCTTTGAAAATTTTTTGGCGGCTGCCAAAGCTAAATTTAGGGTAGCTGAAGCAAATTTATGATATTTGTCCCATGTTCGTTGCTTGGCAAAATGTGCTTCATCTGAAATGCCCAAGTGAAGACTGGTTTCATGTGCGATGCGCATGATTAGAAGACAGGAGAGAGGCATGATCAAGTGGGGATTTGTATTCCAGGAAGTGTATTCCAGTAGAATAATTAATGGGATATTGTTCATTGTTCATGTAACAAGATAGCAAGTCAGCAGTGTCTGTTGTGTTCTTCACATTGCGATGGCTGAATGAACAGAAAAAAGCCAGAAAACACAACACAGTGTGTTAACAACTGATGACTGTAGCGGAACCTTATCACATAATTCGTTACTTAAGTAGTTGTATAGCGATAACGAAAACAGATTTGCATTTAGACCTTATTTGAATGTGGTCAGAATCCGTTCCTGACCACCTCTGAATGTAGTTTCAGTGATCCGATTACAATCAGATGACAATGCGTCTTGGGTGCACCTACACCTGACATTTAATGTGGTCAAGCATGAACCGATCATGATCCGATCACAGAAAAAGCATGTTAAATCCAGGTGTAAAGAGGGCCTGAGATGTCTGTTTTAGATCTTTTCATCTGGAAAGCATCACAATCTAAATAACATCTCAATTAGCATCTTAAATAGATCAGATTAAAAAAACATCTAAATCATAAATGCCACAAAGACATCTGCTGAATGTCTTATTGACATCCGAGAGGAAACATCTTATCTTGCAGATTAGCAAACAACCCACATCACACATCAAATAGACACTTAGGTGATGTACGTGTGCTATTAGGGTAGACATGGGTCTAAACTCCTGAAGGGATATAGACCAGTATCTCATAGAGTACACTAATGGAGTAAATAAAGGCAGATGCTATTAGCACCCTGGTGCAAATAATGGTATTTGCTATTTACACCCCTGTGCATATAGTGGCAAATAGTATTTGCACCCCTGTTTAAATACTAACATACTGTATGGGCATCACTGCAGTGTGTTTATTGTGTTTATTTAGAGTCCCACAGATACACTACATTAACACCTACCCCTAAACCCAACCTTAACCTTACCTTATAAAAAATAACCTTGGTTTTACTACAGTAACCATGGTTTCACCATAGTATTTTTTGTAAATTTACAGCAACCACACACTTAACCATGGTAACTATATTAACAACATATTACTGTACTCAACATTCAAGAAGGTCTTTCTGTGTGGTGTTTCCATGTTCTCCCCGTTTTCAAGTGGATTTCCTCCGGGTGCTCCGGTTTCCCCTACAACTCCAAAAACATGCAGGTTAAGTGAATTGGAGACTCTAAATTGCTCTGTAGGTGTGAGTCCTGCACCCACTGGGGGTTGCGTCAGGAAGGGCATCTGGCATAAAGCCTGTGCTAAGTCAAATATGCAGATCACGGATGGTCGGCTGTGGTGACCCCTAGCCATGAGAAGATGATTGTACTCAACATTCACCATGAGTCACCACGACAATATTTAAATGATTTTTTATGTATTATTTCAAGTAGTATTAAATTATATATTGAGAGTGGATGGTCGAAGAATCGGATGGGAAAGAGTGGGACAAAATGCAGATTCGAACTGCTTCGAACAGATTACTTTTTAGATTAAGTAAACAGTAAAAGCAGTAATCTGACTTAAAGTTTAGTGAATTAATTAGTAATTAACTTTTTTCAGTTGGATGAAATCAAGTCCAATCCCCCAAAAGTCAAATTGCTTCATGTTGATTTAAAGGATGTATAAAAAGTAGTAAGTGTCTGCTTGCATTGTATCTCAAAGTAAAATGGTTCTCCTTGTGTGTTCCATGGAAAAACTAACAGCATACAGTTGTGAATTTATATGAGGGAGAGTAAATGATTACAAAATTTTCCTTTTTGGTTGAAATATCCCTTTAAAGCTTACAATATGTCAAAAGTAATTGGGCATACTTAACATTCTCCATTATAATTTAAATGGCTATTCTCAAACAGTTATCCAGCAAAAAACAGCTCCAGGGTTTTGTTTTGTAAGGATTTGATAGCTGAGGAGCACTAAAGTGTTTTCCCCTCATGTCTCAAACAGAATGGCCAATTTCACAGTCAGGCATTCTTATGCAAGAGAGAGACAGCTCAGAATCGGCACTGCTTTTCTCTGACTGATGCTGGTATTGATTTGTGAGTGGGCCTTCCTTGGCTTTCCTGAGCTCTGTGGAGGTAGAGCTGATTTTTAATGTAGAAGTGTTATAAGCAGAAAGCGTTATTGAATACTGTGTGATTAGAGGGGGAGTTTGGGGGTCCCTGGTCAGTATTTTGTGTATTTTACACAACCGCCTTCTAGATCCACTAAATAGGACAGAGCTTGAAGAGTATCAGAACTGCAGTGGGTGGTCAAAGGGATGAAACTGTATATTGCAATGCTGTTACAGTTAATGCCTGGCTGTCTATTGAATACCTTGTATATGAACTGAAACAGAATCTCAAAAAAGGCAGTAAAGCTGAACAATTAAAATTGAAAATTCAAATATACATTGAATTTAAAATAAAACTGCACATTCGATTGGAAACACAAACTTTTTTAGATGTGTGCCAAGCACTGATGATGACTTAGTTAAGGTCTTTGGCTGTTCAGCATCTTCACACAAGTTAAAAAATTATTTTTAACATGTGCAATTTTTATGAAAGTTTAAAAAGTTTTTATGGTCAAAACAAGTGAGAAAATCTACCAGTGCTGAAGAAGTAATCCAAAGTATTTAGGATATGTTACTGACCTTGAATAATCTAAAGGAATACATTACAAATTACATTTTACAGCATGTATTCTATAATCTGTAGTGAAACCCGCAACCATTTTGAATACATTTCAAAAGTAACCCTCCCAACCCTGTTCACAACCAAGTTCAGCCGAATACCACTACTATCTGGGAATATACTACTTTACATACAACTGTAATTCATGTAAAACTGCTGGTACCTGCAGTTATTTGATGCTTGAATACCATGGTAGTAATGTGGCACCAGTATACCGTGCAACACTAAAGGCTTCTCTTACAGTGAAGTAATAGATGTATCCTTCACTGGCTATGAAATCCCACAATACTATGTATCCAATTCCTCAACGGTTGAGCTGAAGAAGAAAAAATGGAGGCCGAAGAGGTCGTTGATAGACAATTTGTGAAAAAATGTGTTTTTATTAACGTTTGTATTCCATTTCTTGCGAGAAATTAGTATTGCAGTGACTAAATATACACTTGGGTTTTGCTAAAACTCTCTTGATTTTGTTCTAGATTATTAGACCACATAGTCCTGTCGAACCACAATGAAGCAGACGTGTTATCTTTAGTGGACACCAGATGGCGTAAATCAGTTGCTGGTATCCTAGCAACGATGTGACTTTATGCTGCCTCAGTACCCTGTCCGAAACCAGTTTCTAGAGTTATACACAAAAGCAGTCTGTCATTGACTGTAGGGCAGCGAGGCAACAATACTGCTACCTTCGGTTTTGGATGCAGCCGTGGTGGCATCATTGTTGTCCTTTTTCATCTTCTATTTATGGTGGTTGGAAAAACCAGCTTAAGGTGCATTACCGCCACCAACTGGACTGGATGGGGCATTGCGAAAAGGAGCAACGAGGCACTCAGCTCTCTTCTCTTGAAAATCTATGGTAATAGCCCCACTCAGTGGTTTAGATATGCTAATGAATAATTAGTGTGGCACCCGTGATGTTAAAAAGGCCATTCTGGTTGAGTACCATCTGTAGGTTTTGGAACAGAGGCAACATTTTATACCAAAGTCTGTGTTTGTGAAACAGATACACAACACAAGATCCATTCAGTTCATTTTTAACCACACATTTTTGTCAGACGGTTCAAAGAAACAACGCAAAACATGGAAGATATAGCATTGTTTGCAAAACAGAACTATTTTGATAAAAACGTAGGGACATATTCATTACACAGGAATAGCACTTGCAAAACCTTGTATAGTTTTGCATCACTCTTATAGAGTGGAAAGTGATGACACCTTGTAAATGTTAATAAAGATATCTGTCTTTAAAACAGCAGCAAATTGAAGGAAAATTAAAGGTTTTTAGATTGTATCTGTTTATAAAGTGGCTTTAGCTATGAGAGTCCAGCAGCAAATTTCTTGAATTTCATCCCAATAAGCCACACTGCATTTCTGGCAGGAAGACACGGAGGAACAGAAACATTCAAGCATAATGCATTAATGTGGCCGGGTAAAGGCCCTTTTAAGATTTTGTCCATGAGATTCTGTTTGTGAGGATTTTATATAGTGTCTTCCCAGGTAATGTAGTCTCAGCATTGAGGCTTAGAGGTGGTTGTGGAAGGCTTAGAGGTGGTTGAGGGTAAAACTGTGATTGTGAAGCTATGGCAAAATAAATTGGTCCTGAGTCCTTGATGATGGCACCCCACAATCCCTGGTGGGGAATAGGCATTCATTAACATATACTTGAATATTTTAGACCTCGTGAAATCAAAACTGGAGTTAGCTGCTAGCTTTGAGACCAGTTGACAAAGTTGTCAAAACTAACTTTGAGCAGATATATGCATTTCAAATGTAGCCTATTTTGGGAGAGAAGACCAAAATATTGAGATATGATAAATTTAGCAAAGTGTACTGGTCACTCAACGTGTCTGCCACAAACACATGTTTTTTCAGTTTTGTTCAGTTGGCTGCACAAATCCTGACTCAACATAGTGTGTCAGTTCTTCCCAGCAACTGCAAAAGTAAAAGAAGCGGCCATCTAAAAACCTCTCATGTCATATATTATTAAGTCAGGGCAGGAAAGAAGAGAGAGAGAGAGAGAGAGAGAGAGAGAGAGAGAGAGAGAGAATTATGGATTCACAGTTTGTTGTTTGTGTTACTGGTGACAAGAAAAAGCACCGCAAGAGAGAGAGTATCAAGAGACATGTAGACCAAAACTGGGTACAAGTGAATGTTGCTGTAGATGCTGGCTGGTTTAAGTCCTTATTTTAAGATGCACATTTAATATCCTATTGTAGATTCCAGCTCGCTTTAGTCTTCTAAAGACTCTTGCTTTAGCTTTACTGTAGACACTAACAGCTAATGGTGTGCTGTATAACTAAAATCATGCTATGAGTACTTTCATATCACAGCAACGGTATCATTATATTTGAAATATTGAAATTAGCAATTTTGCCACTTAAATCCTTGTTAAAATATTGACACTGAAGTGAAACCATGGTAAATTTTGTGGCTACGGTTTTACTACAAATACCTTAGTTGAACAATAGTTACTTTTGAACTATAAATCAACCAGTGACGATTTTTCAGGGCCAGTAAAGTCTTCTCTGCTGGTGTAACATGCCTAATAAATAAACATATTTCATCCTTTCATTCTCAATCACATTTTCAGTCATTTTCATCTCCTAATTAATCTACAAATGAATAGCAAAAAAGTGTATCCAATCCGAATGCATTCCTTGATGCTTACAAGCAAAATGTGACAACTTTTTCACAAATCGCATGTCTGAAGCCACGCTCCTTAGACAAAGCAGCGTGTGAGTCTGAGCTCCACCCCATCAGGCTTTCAGAATTCCACAGAATCCCTCAACAGTGTAAGAGAATAGGCATCTAAAGACAGATTCATCATCCAATCAAATTGATTTATTTGTTCTTGGTGGGTGTGGCCTTTAGGATATGTCCCAGTCCAGGCCTTCTAGCTGGCCTTGAGTGACGCCGTCATGCTTTAAGTGATGTCTTAGAGATCTTAGTGGCGCGAGATCTTGCTGATGAGCAGTGGTGGTTCTAGCTTGTATGGCACCCTGTGTGAAACCCACTTCAGCACGCCCCCAAAAGGGGGTGTCTGGTCTGTGTGGGTTTTTCTTGGTATTAGACCTCCTTGGTTCTGGCTTTCGTGATTGGATGGGTTTTTAACATGTCAATTGGTATTATTAGTTGACTGCCACGTAATGTATGATAGACATACGGTCTTATTCATTGTGAAACTGTGTTTTCTTAATGGCATGAATCACAATGAAGGCCTAGACTTAAAATGCAGTTCAACCATGGTTACTGTAGTAAAAGTAATTGTGTTAAATACTGTATAGACTATAGAACAATTCTATATAAAACAATAGTGAAGTTAAAATCTAAGTTTAACACCTAATGTTTAAATGTATAACATCACATTTTGCTAATTTCATCCAGCCCCCTTCCCTAAAGGTGCTATATGTAATATTTTTACTGTACTAAATCATAAAATGACCATAATATGTCATTAGAGAACAGTACCACCTTAACCTATAAGCAGATTACGCAGTCTGCATAGGGCACAAACTCCCTAAGGGGGCACCATCTTACCTTAGGAGGGCACCAGAAAGTCCACCGGCTGCCCTTACTCGCACGTTATACGTTATTCAAGGACCCGAAAGCAGTTGTGATACACAGATGATCGCTTTGCGCTCATATCACGCCTTGTTAGAGAATTAGGAAACATGCTAATTTGAAATACTGGCTTCTCCGATAACAATACTATAGCCAGTAAATTCTACTTTGAAGTTTCCATTCCGGGCCGGAATTTATGTTTATGTTTTGGCCTGTGGGATCCCACCCGCTGCCCACTCACTAATAGTATTTCGACACCACCAGGTTGCCAAATTTTTACAAGTTTGCAGGCAGACAACACTGCGTGCTGCAGCCATGGAAGCCAGCAAATGAATTGGATCAGAGAAAACAGATTCCAGCTGACCTAAAACCATCCATCTAAAAACCACCATGACCAGAGGCTTAGTAAAACAAGGTTAAATATTGGAGATTCCTTTGGAAGATGGAGACAGCCCAGAAATCCTTTAAAACAGATGCTGAGTTGGCTAATTTTCTCCTTAACAGGTAAGCATTGAGCATCACCTCAAATTAGCTATCTAATTTATCTTGGCTAATAGTAGTGATGGACATTTTGAGTAAATTCAACATTTGAGTACTCGCATTCATACACTGTGTTTCATGTGCAGCCTGGTTTCAAGGCAGCGAGACACAGCCGGTGAAGTGATCTCGACTAATGTGGTGGAGTGGACTGGCCACGGCTGTTTACTACCTTGGCAACAACCAGCGTGACTGAAAAATACAACAGAAACCACAAGCTTGACTCAAAGCTGCCTCAATTTACGAATGTGCTTACTTTATATGTTTAATGAATACTGACATCCAAATCGATTAATGTTACTCATGGCCATCCCTAGCTACTTGCTACAGTTTTTATCTAATCCAATGTACATCTTACATCCATTTTAGAAGAGTTTATTGTATTTTGCGACTGAATCAATGACTGTGGCAACTGGGCGGGACAGACAACTCTCCAATATTTGGAATTTGTACTGCAGTACCTATTTCAAATGCTTGGTGTCAAACTTACATATAGCACCTTTAAATTCTTTGGCTAGTTAATGAATAATTTATTTGATTTTATATGATTTATTTGAAATAAATAAAAAGAACAGTTTCATGTCTATCCTTGTATTTTTCATCTGGTCGAGGTTGATAAGGGTTTTAGAAAGTAATTAGTAATAAAAGTAATGCGATTACATTTCAAACAGAGTAATTAGTACAGTAATCTAATTACAGTGTAGAAGATGTAATTATTAGTTAGTGATTAATTACTTTTTTAGAGTAACATACCCAACACTGACTGTAGAAATACTGTTTATTCCCATATTTCCATCAAAATATAATTGTATGTGTTCTGCTGAAGAAAGTCATATAAGTTTGAGATGACAAAAAGGTGATTACAAGATGAGAGAATTGTAATTTTTTGAGAAATACTTTAATTCTTGAGATGGATGGATAAAGCTCTTGCGAGGGAATGCAATAGCAAGGGAATGTGAAAAATTATAAGGGAATGCTAATTTATTGTGAGATAAATTTTAGATTTTTTACCTCATTCTAGTGACAGTCTTTCCAGCATCCCTCCACCTCCCCATCTCCATCCTCAATCTTCCAAGCGTTCCTGCTCTGTAGCTTCATCCATATATTAAGTAGTCCCTTGGAGGGGTAAATTTAGAGCTCAAGTTGAACCTCATCCTCACGTCTACCCTATCAATCAAAGATTATATGGGCAGGTGAACTTGTAAAACAATTGCGATGAGCGTACTCATCAGTGTTTTTTTTTTTTGTTGTTGTTCTTTAAAGCAGTCGGTTCTGAACCAAGGGGTCAGGACCCGCTAGGGGGCCTCAAAAATCACTTAAAATTATTTCAAATAAGGTAGACTGTTAATTATTTAAACTTACTAAAAAAAAAAAATCAAAAATCTATTTAACAGCTTGATTTTTATGAAGAACATACAGTTCTAGACATTTCTGGAATCACAAAATGTATCATGATTAATTGGTTTAATCTATTTATGCTAGTAGTTTCTTACATTAAAAAACTTTGAAAAACAAGCTTTGTCATCATTACAGAAGAAGTATCTGAGGAAATATCTTATAACTGATATATCTTATAATATGAATATCTAAAAGCCTACATTGGGGGCCTTCGAATATTTCATCTGACAACGGGGGGCTTTGGAGTCAAAAAGATTGAGAACTACTGCTTTAAAGCACTCATAGGGTCTGCATTTAAAACATAAATTCACCCTTTGCAGCTTTAACAAAGATGAATGTGCAGAAAATTATAATGAATAAATGAACTGAATAAAGCATCCTATATGAGCTTTTATAAAATCCTATAGTTTATGATGCAGACAATCAAAAAATCTCTCTAAACCGCTATCAGCTTAATTTCTTTGTTACTTTACCCATGGGATACATTTTGATTGGTTTTATTTATCATTTTAATAAAAGGTGACTGATAATAGTGTGAGCTAAGCTAGCGTTCTCTGTGTTCTAAATGAAAAAAATCATGGGTCATCTACACCTGACACAGATAAAAGCATGCCCTCATTTATTTTTACCTATGATTCCACAGTCACGTGCGAGGACATTTGGACGGCAACTGCAGAATGGCCTAGATATGACTGATTAATCTAATGTGAGTGGCCGACTCTAGTATCCACATGCATCTACAGCAAAAACCTGGGACATGTCAGGTCTGATGCATGTTGCTGTCTGTATTCCCTGTCACACACAAAACCTATCTGTCACCCTTATTCAATTTAGGGAAATATTACATTTCAAACCTGTCACTGACTTGACAAAACATTGTCAATGTCAATTTTTCATAGGCATACCTCAAAGCAGTGCTTCTCAACTGGATTTGCTTTCGGAAACAAATTGAAAATTGGGCATCAAGTGGCAACCCAACACAATATCCTTTTGTACAATATTGTTACAATATTGTTAATTGAACAAAATTGCATTTAGTTGGTTTCAAGCTGTTGACTACAAATAATTAACCAAAACATATTGTGCACAAAACATGTTTATCTTTGTGGTAACCACTGTTGGTTGTAAACTAATTGTAAAGAACTAAATTACTGTATTCAAATTAAATATTTATTCAAAAAAGAGGGTTACACATTACATTTTTAATTTGTATAATTAGTTACAGTTACTGACTTCCAAATAGGTAAATTACACATTAATATTTTTGTATAATATAATCCATTTAAAACAAGAATTTTGTTCATATGTATGTCTGTTTTTGTATCTTTAACAGATGAAGAGTCACTAACAAGTCATTGTGAGAATTGGTTGCTTGGAAAATCAAACGTTTCTGTGAAAAGTGTTTTAGAGCATTACTTAAAAGCAAAGTAATTAGGATGTGATTACTTTTGCCATGAAGTAGTGAGTATTGTAATCTGTATATAGTTTTTGAGAATTAACTAGTGATTTGTAGCGGATACATTTTTGAGTAACTTACCCAACACTGGTTATAAGTGAACTGTATTTAATATCATCTGGGAATTTTTTATTTTTTATTGAATAGTTTTGTTTAAGATGTTCATGGATGAGGGGATGCCAAGCAACTTTGACATCTACTAATTTGGTTAGTTTCTACATAGCACCAAATTGCAGTAAATTTCCATTCGTCACATAGTCTTTAAATGGATAAGCCTGATTATTTTGCTATCCTAACTATGTACAATTTACATTTATGCTAGCACTGTTGGGTAACATATTACATGTGATCTATATTATGTAATCAAATTTTAAAATGTGATGTACTGTACATTCGAAATATAAACAGCTCTGCATTTATATCTGCATTCATTTAAAAACATAATTTAAATTAGAAACCAAATTCATATTTCAAATTTCCCAAATAAAAACTCTCTTTAAAAAAATATATATGTATATTTTTAAATGCATGTGTTGTCATCCATCCATTTGTTTTACTTAGAGACTGAGAAATAACGAGTTGCTGTTTTATTTTATGTTTACTATGTTTAATGATAGGAGTGTTAATTGGTACTAAATACTTTTATAGTTTAAATTTAAAAGTATTCCTAAAATAATCCAAAAGTAATCAGATTAGATTACATTACTGATTACAATTTGAGTTGTGTAATTTGTAATTAGAACTAGAATACATTTAAGACGTAATCTACCATATGACATATACATAACACTAATGGTTATGTACTACTCTCTTTATACTGTACAATACTCGCATTATATTACAACATTAGGATGCTTAAATGTTTGATTGGTTGTTTTTAATTATTGGTGTTTTATAACTTAATGCCTCTAGTGGCCAGCACCTGTAGCAGAGCATCTGTGCACACAGGTGAGGCTATTTAAGCCACTTCCTGTTTTTCCTTCGTTTTACACCCTGATGAAGGCCTGTTTGGGCCGATAAGCGCTGGTGCTTTTTTAAGATGTATCCCCTCTAATAAAGGCTTTTTAATATTGAAATTCTACATGAGTGCCTGGATGTGGATTCATGTTTTCATTTTTGGGAAACATCCAGTACTATTTTGTATTGTATTTTGCTCCTATCTGGAGCACCTGTGGCATTTTTTGAGTACCAGATGTGCTCTTAAATTTCATTATTTGCATTTAGCATCGTTTTTTTTTCTTAAGAAAGAGAATGACTGAAATTAAGCTATGCTAAATTCATGAACCACGTGAGTTATTGGCTGTCGTTTAGTCTTATTTAACTTGCTGTATAATGTTTGTGTTGTAACATTCATCTTCAGTTGAGTTTGTTTTCCCAGATGCAACTTGTTACCTTGGTGCTGTTTGCTGTTATGACAGCCACTATTAAGACCTTGAGTTATTTTTATGACTGTGCTCTGTGCTTGAGATGGGCCGCTCTCTCACAGTTCAACCCAGCGCATGCACTGCAGCAGCTTCAGGGAGATACATTAATCAGGACCCTCAACACACGACCCCTCCATCATGACAGCTCCACCAAGACCTCACATAAATCAAGCATGCACTTTAATACAGGAGTTGTAACAATACTAAATTTGTGTCTCACAGTTCCTTCAGACCAGTCTGTAAAATCTTTATTTCCCTGCAGTTAAAAGCCAAATAGATAATTAGATAAGGGGAGTCAAATGCATTTGTAAGGCATCATCAAATGTGTGCATCTGATACAAAGGCCGCCAGGTAGGCAGTATGATTTTGATGACTTTTAGATACTGTACCTACTTTTTACCAGATTCTAAGGTAGCATTGCATATATTTGTGCATGCTTTGTTTTTTAATATGATTATACAGGAAGTCATGTTGACATGTTGCTACTACAGGTCAACCAATAGTGGATTTTGCCGATACCGATAACTGAGGTGGTGAAAAACACAGATGATCGAATTATCAGTGTTAAAAATATAGTAGTCATTCATTACTATGACGTGCATAGACATAGAGTCCAAAGTCCAAAACAAATAAAATCCCTAATGCAGTTTATTGTGCAACTGAAATCTCAATAATAATCAGAAATAAATGAAGATTGGTGAATAACATGGGACTTTATATTAAAAACAAGCCCAAAATATACTTACTTCAGATTAAGGATTTCATGTGTGTGTATGTATATATTTATTTATTTTCATGTTGGGAGACGCTGATGGGGCATGTTTTCATATATAAGAAAATATGCATTAAAGTTAGTGTCAAAATATGGATAAATATTGCCAATGTTGAAAGATTTCTATACAGCAAATTCCCCAAGGTGTCAGTTATTATTTTTATTTGACCTCTGGAAGTCGCTTTTATACTGTAGAACTAAGCCTTTCCAACTGTAGAATCCACCGGAAAAGGAGCAGTGAGAAAAAAAAACAATGGGCAGCTATTAGTGTTGATTTTTGGCAATAACTGATAAATCCAAAAAAGCAACTATCGGCACCGATTAATTGTTAAAACTGAAATATCAGCCCTATCTCTGGAATATTTCAGTACCCTTACATCGACCCCATGAGTTCCTGACAAGTGGAATCTCCCATCAGACATGCTTCAGTTCAGGTGTGTTTACCTTCTCCTGTGGTGTGACTGAAAGTGTGTTGCGTCAGCAGCGTTACAGACCTACAATCACATCCATGTTGAAACTAAGGCCAGGGCCACACTAATGTGTTTTGATTTGAAAACGCATCTTTTTTTCTTCCGTCCACACTGAGACAGCGTTTTGTCTATGAAGGCATTTATAAAAAAAAAAAATTTTTTTAAAAAGCCTCATTTCACCTTTAGACATGGCTTCACCAACGGACCCGTGCATGTGAGTCACTGTTTGAGCAGCACAAGCAGCAGATGATAGTAGATTGAGCGGGAGACTTTGGGGAATTGTCTTGCGCGAGATGTCAGGCATGTCCTCGCGTGCGAGATTTTGTGTTGCGCGCGCGGGTTTCCTCGTGCGGCAATGAACTATTGTATGCAAGTGTCAATAATGCGTGCGAGTTCTTCATTTTTCCTCGCGTGGCTTTAATTTATCGCACGTGCGAGCGTCAATAACGCGCGGTGATTAATGCCGTTGAAATGCTGTTAGAAATGTTGAAATGGCGTTGAAATGTTGTCAGCGAAAACTGAGCTTTGAGCTTTTGAAAACGCTCTCCCAATCGGATACATTTTAAAATGCTGTTGTAATGTGGACTGGGAAAATTGAGATACCTGAAAAGGATGGTATTTGTTGTCATGTGACACAGTCATGTGATACATTCACCCAAAACAATCAAGATGACTGCCTTTGTTGTAGCGGTGCTGTTGTGCATGATATTCACTTTGATAGTGTTATTAAAGATAAATTTGACATTGAAGGAATGCAATGTGAATGTTGTACAAAGGCAATGGGAAGTTAACTCGGAATTGGTGTCCAGCGACAGATCACGAGAACAATTGGGTTTCAGAATGTACATGCAATGGCAATTTTTCACACATGCAGTAAGGGAATTTAAGCGTTTTCATAGGTTTTAGTGTGGACTAGCAACTTTTAGAAAATGCTTGAAAATGGCAGTGTGGACGGAGAGTGTTTCAAAAATGAAAACGCAGTTTTCAGATGTATCTGGATTGATGAAGCCGTAGCCTGAAAGTCAAGTCAAGTCAATTTTATTTGTATAGCGCCTTTCACAACACACATCGTTTCAAAGCAGCTTTACAGAAGATCAGCATTAACAGACGATAAAAATGTAATGTCTATAAAGTCGATAAATCATCATCCTTGTGCAGTGAAAGGTAATAGTGTTCACATAATTAATGATGTGTGTGGTTCAGAGGTTGCATTTTTCCTCTAAATTAAAATTATTACTCCACTGACAGTTAGGTTTAGGGTTGGGGTTGGGTTTGAGGGTAGATATAATAAAATATTTATTCCTCTTGACTCTTATTACATAATTTACTGAAAAAACAACTTGCTTCACCCCTCGAATTTGGTGCCACTCTGTGGACGTTTAAGCTCGGACATGCCCATATGTTCAAAAACACAGCAGCACTGTTGTTACAATACTGAAAAAGAACGTCAAATAGCATTAATTACTAGCATACCACTAAAGCAGAGAGAAAATACTGCAGAATGCTGTATCTTGCTTTCTTCGTGGGCAGCAGGACATCCTATGTGTGACATGGTGTGCTAAACCTGAGGTAATTCACCACAAAAACTGCTGTTTTCTGTTGGTGTGCTGCTGACGAGGTACACATCCAGTTACACTCAAACATGCATGAATCATTTAGCACTGTTAAATCAAGAGTAACCTCAGGCGAGGGGAAACCGGCATGAATAACAGGCTTTCACTCAAAACATCAGACTCAGGTGCAGTGAATGCGACAGATCCAATTAATTCTCTCGTCTAAAGTGTCATGGCTTGTTTTGACAGGTAATTTAGGAGTTTAGGGATGGAAAAACCTGTTTTCCTCATTTTGGTCTTTGATAATGAAGACGTGAGGCATTTTATACATACAAAACGCTACCTCTACAATAGGGGATACACACAGCCAGCATCTTCCTTGTGAGCCTAGAGGGACACCTTGTGTTCAAGCTGTCATACTGCAACCTAACAGCACAGCTTACCTGCCCAATGAGCCCAAATGGTTGGACAAAATCCAAATTTTAAGAATGGGCACCCTTTAAGCTTGGAGATGTAATCTGAATTGAATTGGTCATGCCACATAGGATGTTGAAAAGGAAGTTTCACTGAATTACAATTCAAAGAAATTCAACACAGTCACGCAACAGATGAATTTAATTAGTCCAACACGTTTTGTTACACAACTTAAATAATTAAATCATTAATGTTGTACTAATTATGCCTACATATATTATTTATTCTAAATAGCTAGGATACATTGATTTAATTGATTAGACATGTTTCTCATGAGTTTTGTCATTCAGCACCACATAATGTCCAACACATTGTTTTCAGATATTGACATCAAAATTTGAATCTGTTGATTCTGTATATTTGTATTTATGAAATATAGTTGAATGCATAAATTAATATAAATTGAATACACAATTATTTAGGTGACATATGATATGATGTTTTTAAAATAACTTATATGTTGTGTGTATGATAATATGAGTAATTCCTATCAATTCATGAAACGTTTTTTGAAAAACTACATATAAAGCAGTTATTCTTTGAATTAAAGGTAATACTTTACATTTATGCTCCCTTAGTTAAGGGTTTATAAAGGGGTTCATTATTGAATAACAAACCATTTACTAATGCATTATTAGTCATTGCTATGCAGTTATAACAACATGAATAAAAGGGCGACTTTCTTGCAATACTTGTCAAAAAGTGAGCATTTTTTGGAAATAATCTGTTGTGTATGAAAATATGAGTAATTCACACTGATTATTTAAAGATTTATGAAAAACTACACTAAAAGCCAATATTCTTTGAATTTCAGGCAAAACATTACATTTACGCTCCATATGTTAATTGTTTATAAAGGGGTTGATTAATGACTTAAAGCCATTTACAAATGCATAATTCATCATTAATATGCAGTTATCACAACATGAATAAAGAGGAGAGATTCATGCATTACTTGCCAAATAGTGAGCATTTTAACTTACATGTTATAAATGCTTAATAAATGCACTTAAACATATTAAGCAAAAATTTAAATAAAAATAAAATAAATTAAAAGTCAAAATCCAGCAAAAATAGACAATTATAGTGAGTTACAGTTACAGTTCACTTTGTTTAGATTCATTACTGTAATGTCTTGACTCACTTGTGTTGTCAAAATAATGGTGCTACTCCGAGTGCTGTCCCAACTTACCTAGTCCAAGTTAACTTAAGTCCTCTTCATAAACACTTTTCATCTCTTCATGCTCATTCACAGCATATAAAGCCTGATGACCATTTAGTCATACTGAAATGTATGTATATAATAAATGGACATATGTGTCCACTTTACATTTTTAAAGTACATTTTCAGAGGTGACTTATGTTGAATAAGTGTTACTAAGCATTTACAAAAAAAAAAAAAAGATATTAATGATTTGTTGTGCATTTGTAAATTAATTATTAGTCATATAAACCTTTAAAAAAGGGAACATTCATGTAAAATATTACTTTGATAATATTTACTTAAATTCAAATTCTGCGTCCTGTTCTGCACCCAACCTCAATTAAAATTTGAATTGAATTATAATTTAATAGACAATCTCAATTTATTTCTGAATGGTGCATCAGCACAACCCTGCACTGAGGGACAAAGACACTTTAAAAATTATTATTTTCAGGACCCTGGAATGTTGGAGCTGAATGCAGAGGTGGTATTGACATTTGGTTTCAACTCTTTCTCTCTGAATCACTTTAATCATGGATTTTCAATGGTACATGGCTTGTGGATGTAAACATTGCCTTGAGGTGTCAAAGTCCCTTTTGCTGAGCCTGTTTTCTTCTGTCAGTGGAATTGCTTTTCTACAGCCTTTCGTGTTAAAAGCCATGGATAATAGTTTTGCCTCCAAACATTTTCTCAAGTTTGCCTCAGCTCACAGATAGGTTTGACTTTTTAGGACTTTTAAGTCTCATTCCCTTACAAAAAGTGTACTAGGCCAGTACTTTGGCGGAGGAGGCACTCTGATATTTAACATGGTATTGAATTATTACTACATACATGTGTTATGGTGTTTATGTGTTTTTTTGAGGTACCACACCAAAACCAAACTACCAAATACATGTCCAAAAATGCATAATATTCCCATGATGCATGCACAGATGTTGGATGGATGTCACAACTTTGATGTGCTTCAAACTGCACTTTCTTGATAAACATCTTAAATATCAATGAGCTGGGGGCCTGGGTAGCTCAGCAATTAAAGACGCTGACTACCACACCTGGAGTCTCATGTTCGAATTCAGGGCGTGCTGAGTGACTCCAGTCAGGCTTCCCAAGCAACCATTTGGCCGGGTTGCTAGAGTGGGTAGGGTCACATTGGGGAAACGTCCTCGTGTTTGCTATAATGTGGTTCTGGTGTGGCGCATGGTGAGTTGTGCGTGGATGCCACAGAGAATAGCTTGAAGCCTACAAACTTGCTAGGTCTCTGCAGTAACACACTCAGCAAGCCACATGATAAGATGCGTGGATTGACGGTCTCAGATGGGGAGGCAACTGAGATTCGTGCTCCGCCACCTAGATTGAGGTAAGTCACCACACCACCATGAGGACTTAGAGCACATTGGGAATTGGGCATTACAAATTGGGAGAAAAGGAGAGAAAATCCAAACAAATTTTATATATATATATATATATATATATATATATATATATATATCAATGAGTTGTTTTTAACATAAGGCTTTTAACAGGAGGCCTTTTGAGACCTAATAGCAATATTTCCAATGGTCTGGACCATCTATGCATTCAAATACACACTGTGAAAGGTTCTATGTCTGTATGCAATGGAGGAGTCAGGAGACAGCAAACAGTGAAGGTCAGTCTCTTTATTTTTATCCAAAGTTACAGCTTAGAGCCAACTTAACAAAAGGGATCTCTGTATTTGGTTTGGGTTCTCTTGCTCATCCCTGGTGCTCTCTCATTCCGCTCTGACACCCTGGTATGCCTTTTCAGGTCTCCCTCCGCCATCACTATAATCAGAGACAGGTGTTAGAGTAATCATAACCCAGGTGACGATCGTTACTGTTCTTCCTCTCCCGCATACTGAAACATGACCACACCCACCCCCCCCTCCCCCCATGCAACACACACAAACTGAGGAAGGAACACGTTTCCTGGTCAATGTTAAACAAAAAAAGGTGGTTCCATTCAGCAATTCTCCTCATCATACACCACTCGCAAACCTTTTACATGGTGGACAGTGTGTCTGCACATTCACCTGTTAGGATGTGCACCTGTTACCTCTGTATCAGACTCCTGCACGCCAATCTGGGCTCACTGTGTAAGGATATCTCAGATTATAAGATTTTCAGGTCATTTGTCTCCCTTGTCTCACCTCTCTCTCTCTCCCCTTTGCTCTCACCTGCAGGGCTTTCAGCCAACACACAGGAAGGTAAGTTTGCAATTCATCTGTCATTAGTGCCTTTAATTTTCAAAAAAGAGAACTGGCTGTGGTCGTGGCAATTTTAGGACATTTTGTTTTGTCTGTAAAAAAGTGGTTATTTTTATCTCTCAAAGAAAAACGTGACCTCTTGATATATATTCCTGGGTAAAGGGAGCATTGAATTCTTCAGAGCAGATCTGTGATACACTCAGATGCTTTGATCCTTCAGAAATACTTTGTTATGCTCTGTTTAGCTCCTCTCAGGAAGTTTGCATTTCATGCATGAGTTTAATTAAAGGATTAAACAAAATCAGTGATGTGGATTCCAACCCTTAATAACTACATGGGAGATTCTTCAATTAGAGACACATTTGACTATTTGAAATTTTGAAAAATTTTACTTCTTCAAACTATGTTTCATCCATGTTAAAACGTTTATTACATATAATATGTTATAGCCTTTATGTGGATTTTGGTATAATGTGTGTTGGAGTGCATTTTTGTGGTGTAGTGGGCTAAAGCACATAACTGTAAATCAGAAGGTCGCTGGTTTGATCCCCACGCCCACCACCATTGTGTCCTTGAGCAAGGCACTTAACTCCGGGTTGCTCCGTGGGGATTGTCCCTGTAATATGTGCTCTGTAAGTCGATTTGGATAAAAGCGTCTGCCAAATGCATAAATGTAAATGTAAAATGACTATTTGAGCTGAAACTGCCAAATAAGCAGCACAAAATTACATGGTGGCTATTGTGTTTTTCATCTCACATTTCAGTCTATTATGATGGACTTCAGAGAATTAATTGATTCCAAATCCAACCATAAGACATGGGATACTTCATATGCCATTGCCTGAACCTTGGATTTAGTATTGACCTCACTGAAATTACTGGCCAGTTGAACTGCGTTGCACCTCACTGATCTTTGCCTGCATCACCTCAGTCTAATGATGGACTACACTCTTGAAATGGAATACATAGACTACCAATTAATTGCCAACAAATCACTTCATCGGCCAACTAACAAAGGAAAATGCATCTAAATGATCTTCTGCAGTTAATCCAGGATGGACTTCAAAGACATTAGTCATTAATCTTACAGTTCTTAAAAAAATCTTTGTTTAAACCCTGACCATTAACACTTACTTAGTTTAATCATTTTAAACCATGATTTGCACTATACATAAGTAATATTTACATTATATTCATGTTAGTCAGAGGGGAAATGGCCCCCACAGTGAGTCTGGTTTCTCCCAAGGTTATTGTTCTCCATTAACCTACATCTGATGGAGTTTTGTGTTCCTTGCCACAGTCGCCTTCAGCTTGCTCACTGGGGTTATAAATACAATAATTATTTAATTACTTACATTTAAACTCAATTCACAATCATATTTAATCAAACTACACAAGGATGACTCTAAGACATTATAGATATTACAGTTTTATCTTCTGTTAATGCCTGATCTTCTGTAAAGCTGCTTTGAAATTATGTGTGTTGTGAAAGGCGCTATACAAATGACTTAACTTGACATTTTCTGTTTATGACACTATCGGTTAGGTTTAGGTTTAAGGTTGAAGAAGCGTGCACTGCTCCACACAATCAGTTTCCTTTCTGTGTTTGGATGTGCAGTCGAGTCGAGCGTGCACCTCCTGAAAATGTATATTTTAGCCACAGAAAGTGGAGAAAAACAAGTTTCATCAATTGTACAAGGGTGCTGGTTTTGTTCCTGGCAGGCAACATATGCCCTAACCCAACTCCACCCTAATTCGAGGTTGAATAGCCTGCCAGGAACAATTCAGGACACCTTTCTCCTATCAAGTGAAGGTTCAGGAAGTACCAAAAAATGGACACTGCTTTAATAATGTTTTTTACGTGTTAAACAAAATATATAAATCATAGAAATTAATGCATTACATTTCCCAGCCCTAATATTTTAAAAACTGACAACCCAAACCCTAAACCTAAACATCAGTGCAGTAAAAATGTAGTGTTAAAGGGAAAAATGCCATTTCTGCATCTCACATATCACTGATTATAGAAACATGATTGCCTCCTGGTTTTTGACACAGTATTTGAACCCGGGTCTCCCATGCACTGATGCAACAAGCTTCTGGTCGCACAACCAGCATGTATAACAAAGTTTCCCCTTCTGTCACTCACTCGAAGTTGTGTCGATTGTAGTGACACAAGGGGACACGTCTGAGAGCCTCGCATACCTCTGAACTTGAACTTGAGGAAAGTTGTGTGATCAGCGAGCTGTGTGACACACGACTGCTTCACCCATTTCTGCAAGAGAGCTTGCTGTTGGATCTGACGGCACATTCCAGTGGCTTTCTCCTCTCTGCACGCCGTGCCCCTTGGTGCTTCGACAGCGCTTCTCTTATAAAAGAGTTGACTTCTCTGAAAGAGTTTATTTTCCTCTAAAAGAGTTGGATTCTGGTAAAAGAGCAGCATACACAAGCGAGCGCTGAACGTCCTTTTCTTTTTGTGCCCTTAGACGCATGGCTTGCTTTCCAGCCTGTCGCGTTTCCGGCTCGTCTACGCGATTCAATTCGCCAGTCTCCCGCCTCGTTGCAGTGGTATTCGCTCCACGCCAATGCGTAGCAAAACGCCAGCACCTTACGAGCAGAGATTTCCACTCTGCTACCTAGGGAAGGGTTCAACCTCCGGGCGCCTCTTAAGGAACCTGATAATTAAGTCATGCTTACCAAGGGACTTGCCGTCCCCACTTGATTCAGTCAAGCTCAAAGACCTCTCCTTGAAGACGGCCCACCTGACCGCTCTTGCTTCCATCAAGAGGGTTGGGGACCTGCAAGCGTTCTCTGTCAGCAACACTTGCCTGGAGTTTGGTCCGGCAGATGCTCACCTTATCCTTAGACCAAGACCGGGCTACGTGCCCATGGTTCCCACGACCCCCCCCCTTCAGGGTTTAGGTCGTGAACCTGCAAGCGAAGCCCAGCCTCTTCGTTGCTGTGTCTGGTATGTGCTTTGCGTACCCATGTTGAAGCTCTTTGTCTGCTTTGGCGGATGGCGGAAAGGGAACACCATCTCCAAACAGAGGTTAGCTCATTGGGTTGTTGACGCTATTTCCCTAGCCTATCACAACCAGCTGTGCCCCCCCACTTGCAGGTTCGAGTACACTCTACAAGAATTGTGGCATCCTCATGGGCACTAGCCCACGGCACCTCTTTAGCAGACATCTGCAGAGTGGCGAGCTGGGCAACACCCAACACCTTTGCTAGGTTCTACAACCTCAGGGTTGGCTTGGTCTCGTCCTGTGTTTTGACAGGTCCAAGCCGGTAGAACTCGGTAATACGGAACAACCAACCGGGTGTTCCGCTTGCACCTTGCCCCCTTCATCAAGCTGATCCAGTGTGCCTTCTTTCCCAGGTGAGCCAACAAGCTCTCGCTTCCTGGATGCTCTTCCTCCCTAGCCCTCTGGCTGCAGATTTGGAGGAGGAATTTGCCACCAGTTGAGTGCTCCGTGTTGGGCTTGAGCTCCACAGGCATAGTTCCCACTTCAGGCAACTCCCTGTGACGTATTTTCTTCAGTACGGTCCCCCGACTGGCAGGACCCATGTTTCCCTGGGGCAGTCCTCGCTTCCCCCCGATCAACACCTCCTCCCTTGTCAGGCAGGATCTACCACCACACCATGTCCACGGGTGGCATGACAACTCCTGTGTGTATTAACCAAAAGTTACCTCCCCCCAGTTTGGGCAGGTCATGGTCTCCGTAGGCCTTTTCCCCCTGAAAGAACAGGAACGGGAAAGGACGCCTTCCCCGACGCATCTATAGCATTAAGATAGCCCCAGCCGCTTTTTATCTCTATGACGAGAAACATACAGTGAGAAAAGGCGTGACTGGCCAGCTGGCTCCCATGCAAGTCATGTTGCCTGTTTCCCTATGGATACGGGGAACCTAAGAGCGGTATATGACACCTTTTATTGGGGGCATTGGGGAGGGTTACGTGCAGCCAACCCAGCTGCTTATAGCACGCAACAGCCTGCTTGCACCTGGCTTGGCAGCCATGTAACACGGGTTAGTGCATGCTGTTTTTAAGTGGGACCCCTTGCATCACTACAATCGACACAACGTCGGGTGAGTGACAGAAGGGGAACGTCATGGTTACTGTTGTAACCTCCGTTCCCCGATGGAAGGAATGAGACGTTGTGTTCCCCTTGCCACATCACTATCCCAACCACTGTAATGCGCTGTAACTGTATTCTCGGCTCCTCAGTTAAAACCTGTCTGGCATTTGCTCGCCCGCTCCCTTTATACCCGTATGTCCGGGGCGTGGCATGCAAATTCTGTCTGCCAACTTGACATTGGCTTTTTCTCAAGCTCAAGTTCAGAGGTACGCAAGGCTCTCAGAAGAGACCCCAGAAGAGTCACTACAATCGAAACAATGCCTCGTTCCTTCCATTGGGGAACGGAGGTTGCAACAATAACCATGACGATCTCTGAATGTAAAAACACTTTTAATGGGAAAACTACTGAAAAAAAAAATCACTAGTATAATTCTCTAAGCAAGAATTATCATTATTTTTAAGCACTTTTTTTGTTTGTTTGTTTGTTTGTTTGTTTGTTTAAAATCACCTGAGGGGACAGAAAAGTTCCTCTAAGTGAAGAACCACCCACATATGTATGATCAACTGACCAGCATTAACTCTGGGTTTGTCTTGATCTTGTTGTTCCACATTTTAGCTGTGCTTATTGAACTTTAGTGTTCAGTGGAGAACTCTGATTGTTTTTGTTAGCCAGGTTTTGAATCATATGGCAAAAAAATGGTTCTGCATTCCTAAGGGAATAAGATTTGTCTTTGTTTATGTGATTTCCTTCCTTCCATTTCTCTCTGTTGGCCTTCCATAACACTACAGGAAAACAATTCTGTGTTCTCCATAAAGAAAAGGTCAAAAGTGGCATCTTATGTCTTGCATGGGCTGAAACAAGCATTTCTGTGCAAATGGACATACTGGCTCTGTTAAAAATTCTAGTGTGCTGGCTACCAAGGCAGCATTTTAAGTTATTCTGGATGCAGTCCAAACGCAAAGGTTGATTCAAAAGGCCTGATTATGTTGCCTTCAAAGATGACTAAATTCGGCTAAATTCAAAGAGAATGCAATCTCGTAATGCATTGCACTTCAGAAGTCAATTCGGGATGGACTTCAAAGAGTGAATTTACTAAATAGTTGTGCCTCTTTTGTGCATGGTATTTCAGTGCAAATAGCTGAGTCTCAATAACTTACCAATGTCAATGTGGTTTAATTAGTGCAGAAATTGTAGTGTGTCTTGAGAAATTAAATTAAGTCATTGTCATTCCTTTCTGCACAGACACGACTCCTATCTATGTAAATTAGGCTCATTATAATTTGCATTCTTTCAGGGTGCAATTTACTGTACATTGCACTATGACCGCCAGTTTAAAGCAGGGGGTAAAATTAATTTTATTTAAAAGAGATTTTTATCTACATTTTTTTCTACATTATTGGCAATAATTTATCAAATAATGCTCAAATGATGGAGAAGAGCGTTACAACCTGGCATACGTCCAGATGTGCAGTGTAGTCAAGCACAATTTTTGGCATGTTAAAGAGTTGAATTAGGAGTCTGGATCACAGTAATGAAGTGATGCTGTACAGGCCCAGCAGAGTGTGTCAGATCACTGTGGTATGCTGCATCCTCCGCTGTATTGCGTTCAGAACCAGCCCACAAGATCAGAATTATGCATGCTAATTGCGTTTATTGTGTAGCGTGGAGGAGGGCGTTGCCGGGCCAGAATAACACACGGCCGGACCCCAATAAGCCTGATGAGACAAGCGAGGGATAAAGGCTGAGTCTCAATAACTTACCAACGTTAATGTAGTTTACGTTAATTTGTATTATTTATAATGCCAAGACGGTACTCGCCTCCTCCTTGCTACAAAAGTAATCCATATGACTCCAGCATTTAAATCCTTATCTTCAGAAGTGACATGATAGGTGTGGGTGAGAAACAGATGTTGAAATTAGTCTCCCTGCCCAGTAGGGGGCGATATGCATGATGAATGTTAATCTCCAAAATTACAAGAAGAATGTGAAAGTGGCAGTTGACTGAGTAGAGAGGAGAATTTATAGTAAAAAAGGACTTAAATATTGATCCGTTTCTCGCCCACACCTATCATATCACTTCTGCACACACTGATTTAACCACTGGAGTCTTATGGATTACTTTTATGCTGACTTATGTGATTTTTGGAGCTTCAAAATGTTGGCACCCATTCACTTGCATTGTATTGACTTATAGAGCTGGAATATTCTTCTAAAAATCTTCATTTGGGTTTAGCAAATGAAAGAAAGTCATACACATTTGGGATGGCATATGAGAGAATTTTCATGTTTGGGTGAACTGTCCTATTACATATAGACAACTAATACTGGCATTATGTTCATGCTGTTTAGCCAAAGGGGAACTGGTTCCCCCAATGTTTTTTTTTCTCCATTAACTGTGGCTGGACGGAGGGCGGGCCGGATCGTGATTCCGCACACCCGGCCCCTATTCAGGATAATTAGCCCTCGAGAGGGATAAAGGCCAACTGAAGATGGCAGTGTGACAGAGAGAGAGAAAAAAAAAAACACTTACTCGCCAGTTCTCTGATACGGTCCTTGGCCACTCCTCCGGCGGATGGCCACGGCTGCTCCTTTTGGGTGGAGTGTGTTATGAGAACTCCACTACGGCACATCCCTCTTCCTTCCCTGGTCTCGGCACCAATGTAAAGGGAGTTATGGAAAGGAGGAGGTGAGAACCAGCTTGACAATATAAATAATAGTTTACAGTTTTTCTCAAATGCTAAAACACATTTCACAAATGTTTTCTCCATGTTCCCCAATGTCTAAACACAACACCCTTTTCTAAAGCTACATAAACACAACCACACCTTCTCACTTCAAAACTCAAACTTTCACACCAAAAGAGCAGCTCGAAGCTTTCAAAAATGTAAACACTATACACATCATTACACACTACAGCAAAACAATTGAAAACACAATGCTCAATTTGTGAGAAGGTTCTTTGTTTCATAACTGCCAATGCATATTTTTAGAAACTTTACAGTAATGGATCTAGAGGATTAGGCATTTAGATTTGTGAGTTTCATATGAAGAGTATAAATCTATAGTAAATTCTGCATGTACACTACTGTAACACAACTCAATGCAAAAACAGAATCTATTGCACACAACAGTACTCTTGAAAACATGATCAGGGTGTGAAGTTTTTTTTATTTACTTTATTCACACCACACACACACACTCCACAATCACTGTGCGGCATCATGTCGCTGAGCTGCATCGGGCCACATCACCTCATCCACATCGCAGGCTATATTGTCTCTTGCCAGGCACCGCGGGAAAAACGCCCTGGAATGGCGAATCCATCCTTGGAAGGCCTCCACTGGGATGTCAACACAGGCCAGCTCCATTGCCCTTAGGAGGTTCTCTCTAGTGTATGGTTGTCTGTCATAAACCTTCCATCTCCACGATGAGAAGAACTCCTCTATAGGGTTCAGGAAAGGGGAGTAGGGTGGCAGACAGATGTTTAAAAAGTGGTTACTGTTGGTGGTGAAACACTCTCTGATTTGGTTTGTTCTGTGGAAGCGTACATTGTCCCAAATGATCACATAAATGTGATGTGCGGGCCCAGGATGGTGTTGTTGGCGGTCCAGGAGGATGTCTTTTAGCTCCTCTAGGAAGGTGAGGAGACGTTGGGTGTTGTAAGACCCAAGGACAGCATGCCGGTGGACAAGCCCCTCCAAACCCATGGCTGCACAAAGAGTAATATTACCCCCCCGTTGGCCAGGAACCTCAGTGATGGCTCTTTGGCCAATGATGTTACGGCCTCTTTGCCTTCATTTCTGCAGGTTGAAGCCAGCCTCATCCAGGAAGAGGTACTCATGAGGTCTGGCCATCGCGTCCAACTGTAATATCCTCTGTGAAAATGTGAAAGTGCACAGGTGTTTAGAACAACAGTCAATCAGGTAGCACAGTATTGTCCAGAAGTAATGTAGGCCACTGAGCAACACAGTATGTCCACTAACTGTACTGTGAACATGGATGTATACTTACTTGCACATACTCGTAACGTAGGTCTTTGTGTCGCGCAGAGTTGCGCTCAAAGGGAACCCTATAGACCTGTTTCATCCGCATCTTTTGGCGCCGGAGAACTCGGTCTATTGTGGCCAAGCTGACATCATCAATGCTCTCAAAGTTGACATTATCGGCAATGACTTTGTCTCTGATCTCCCGGAGTCTGATGAGGTTGTTCTCACGAACCATATCCACAATGAGGGTTTCTTGTGCCGCTGTAAATATGGCAACCCTCCCACCTCTATGTGGCATTCTTTCAACTCTAAAGAAAGAAACGTGTTGTCAATTGACATGTTTTACAATACAGTAACAACTGATTTGAAACCAATAGACTACTTTCACAGGCTTGTAAAATTGTATTGTGACAAAGAAAGCAATAGAGTACAATACCTGTTGTGTTGTCTGAATGCCCTGATAATGGTGGCCATGGTGAACCTACTCAGGTTTGGACGGACTCTTAGTCCTGCTTCAGCCATTGTCATGCCATGGACAATGACATGGTCAATGACTGTTGCTCGCATCTCGTCCGTAATGATGGTGCGAGGTTGTCTTGCTCTCCCTCCTGAACCTTCTCCTCTCCCTTGTTGGCCTCCTCCTCTCCCTTGTTGGCCTCCTCCTCTTCTTCCATGGCCAGCTCTTCTCCCTCCTCTGACTCGAATTCCTCTTCCCCTGCCTCTGCCTTCATCCATTGTGTTTGTTTGGAATCTTCAGCAAACTGTGCACTCTGAACTTGCTTTTATACATGTGGTCACAGCATTAGCAACAAGTGTCTTCAATTTTGAGTCGTTGTGTGTAATGAATGACGCCAGGTGTGTTCATTGTGTTCAAATATTGCTGACTGTGGCAAGCATTTTGCATCACATGAGCTTTCATTTGAGAATATGAGCAGAGTTCTTTTGCAACTTGTGTTTTAGCAAGGAAAAATGTGTTAAGATTTATGAGAACGGAGGATTGTGTTTTGTGGATTGTGTCTTCATGTGAAATGTGTTTATGATATTGGAAAATGATGGCTAGATTTAGTAAATGTGTTTAGACAACTGGTCATTTGGTTTAGAGGATTGGCTTTTGTGTTTTAGCATTTGAGAAAAACTGTAATATAAAACTGAACCAAAAAGACAAACACACACACAGGTGTCTGACAGCTGTCTGTAAATCTCTCTGTCGCACTGCCGTCTTCGGTCGGCCTTTATCCCTCTCGAGGGCTAATTAACCTGATTAGGGGCCGGGTGTGCAGAATCACAACCCGGCCCTGCCACACTAATATTTTGTGGAGTTTTGGGTTCCTTGCACAAGTCACCTTTATGTATATATTCACTTTTATGTCTATGTAATCCATTCATGTTTAACAATTATTTTATTTATTTTATTATATGCTTGTATATGGTTTGCAATACTAATGTGCAATAATATTTTGTGTGTGTGTGTGTGTGTGTGTGTGTGTGTGTGGCACTGGCCTGTCATGCTGTTCAGCATTCACCATTGATCATGTGACGTTGACTCTTCTTGGTCAATGGGTGGTGAGTGGCACTAACGTGAACTTCCATTGTGAAGCCAAGGTCAGTCACAGCCTCCCCAGCGCCTCACATACACCTTCAGCTTCCTGATGGACGATCAGGTGGTGTACACCAAAAACATTAGTGACGCAGCAGTGGAGCGCAGCTTTTCTCAAGCCAGGGTGTCCAACTCTGGTCGCTACCATTGCACTGTCTGTGTCTACGACAAATTCAAGAAGAGCAACAGTCAGGCAATCAACGTCACAGGTTTGATGAAGGACTAGGAATGTATTGGGCATGGTGTTGGGGATAACAACTAATAGCTTTGGACTAATAGCGTTTAACCCATGCAGGCATTCAAACCCCTATGCTGAAGGTAAAGTCTGATATTGTGTCTGAGGGGGAAGACATCATTGTCACGCGCAGTGTTCCAGAGGAAACCGGAAGTCTAATGTTCTTCTTCTACGAGTATAGCCAGGAGGTGAAAAGCATCCCTAGTAGCAGCAACTCTGTGATGACCAGCCTTACCACACAGAAGCTCAGAGACACCTACCTGCAGTTATGGTACAAGGTAACACCATGCACATTTAGCTTTGTCAAAGAGCCTTGGTAATTCAATTTTCAGTAAATAAACTACTTAATAACACACCTTTCACACTCGCTCTAGTTTAATTAGTCTACTTTAAATGTCCAACAGTAGACATACATGCAGCACCAGGGAATTGTGTGATTTTTGCTTCTTTTTTTTCTGAAATAACACATTTTATTTCCATCACATTACAAGTTATGTATTTTGCATGATAACATTCAGAGATAGAAATGATGTGATGACATTTTGGAAATAAATTGGAAAGTTCAGCTAAGGGTACTTTCCTGCCCCAGTAGTTGATATTTATTGAAACAGATTTCAACTTTTTTTTTTCTTTCATGAAGATCTCATTAAAACTGGCTTGGTAACTTTTTACCAGGCCTTCAGCATTTATTTTTACTTTTAAAAGGTATTAGGTATTTAGCTTTGTCAATATTAATCTATGAAAATCCATGATAAAAATACAAATTCTCACATGTTTAACCCTCCTATTGCGTACAGAATCTGCATCCACCTTTTGCATTCACGGTTCAATTTTGTCCCGGTGGAATTTAAGCTTATAAAACATTCTAAAGCTGATAGTTTTAATCTAAAACCATATTGTAAGTTATTAATAACTCTTCATGTAAAAAGATTGAATTTTTTTTGTATGTTAACTGACAATTAATTAATATTCTTTTTTCTTTTTTAAAAAAAAATAATAACATTTAGAAATTATTTGACATTTTAAAATATACATTAACTACAGCAAAAATGTTATACATGTGAAGACACTGTATTATTAACATTTATGTGAAATTTTATTTAAATATAACATGTCAATTTTATATTAACATCTTATGTGAGAATTACTAGTAATTTGAATAATTTCCTATTACTCATAACTGTTCAAAACAATTTGGTGGTTAAAATTTATTAAACCAACTTTTTTAACTAAACATCATCAAAATAACTACACAACTCAAGTATACAACTTTAATACTTCTTTATTGTGTTTTTAAGCAAAATCTATTCTATTTATTCTCATGAATGTTAATGCGTGAGAATGCTGTAAGCTGGTTTAGCATCAGATGGCTGCAGGGTAAAATGTGGATAATTCCCTCTTTCAAGCCTTATTTAGACTAATGTGTACAGAAACGTTTGCTCTTCCCACACCCCCTTTAGGCCGTAGTACCTTTGATTTAGTTTAGTTTGTTTGTTATGTGTGTTTCATCTGTCACGTCTGTTTTGAACAGAAATGTGTGTGTGTGTGTGTGTGTGTGTGTGTGTGTGTGTGTGTGTGTGTGTGTGTGTGTGTGTGTGTGTGTGTGTGTGTGTGTGTGTGTGTGTAAACAACATGCAGTCCCAGTGAGAGTATAGGAAAGACACTAAATATAAGTTGTTTTTAAAAGAAAAAATATAATTCAAATATTTACAAAATAATTGACATGATATTATGTATAAAGCATATCAAAATCTCGGGTCAAAATTGCCCGGCAAAAAAATGCAAAAAATTTAAAATTAAGAAGTTTATTAAAAATCTGGAAATGATATATATATATATGTGTGTGTGTGTGTGTGTGTGTGTGTGTGTGTGTGTGTGTGTGTGTGTGTGTGTGCTGCCATTTTAGAATCACATGACCAGCTGAATACTACTGGCTTAATCTCATTAACTGTCTTGTTATTGGACACTTTCATTGTTGAAGTAAATGAATCATGGCTCAGTGTGTATAGCAAATTTGTGCAATGGCATCTGTAACTGAAAACTCTTGATTTTAAATGATGCTGCATCCAAACAACTAGATGTCACTGTAAGTCCAAGATGACACGAGCAAAAATGTACTTAGTGCACCTTTAAAGAGAGATACATTTTCTCCTAAACAGATGAGGTTTATGATTTAATGCTATATCAAGTTTTAAATCAACAAAACTGTGACATGATAAACAACATCCTTTTGTGATGCTTCTTTGATATTTTAGGTTTGCATGTCGACTCATGCTGTATCTTGGTCCTTGATCATGCTTGAATAAGCTTTTAAATATAGTTGGTTTTGTAATGATTACATAAAAAATGCATGTCCTTACAAAAATAATCCATTCTTTGGGTTCAGAAGAACTTAATTTGTAAATTGGAGTCATGTGGATTATTTTGATGCACCCTAAATATGCATTTTGGACCGTAAAAAAATGGAGTACATTCACTTGCATTGTTTAAAGGAGGAGGCCTGAAATTAAATCATAAAAATCTTAAATTCTGTTTTGATGAAGAAAGAAACTCAGATACATCTTGGGAGTAAATTATCCACAAATTTTAATTTTTTGGGTGAACTATTCCTTTAATAGTTACTTCCTCATAAATTAAGGGTGAGTTAAAGAATGAACTAATCAGGAACTAATGAAGAGCTAACATTAACTGCAAAAAAACACAAAAATAATAATGATCATTTTGATCTCAACTCATTTTACATTATTCTCCATCGATTTTATTTCATTCTCAACCTACCACTCAATTTGTTCATCGTCCGTATAATAGAAATAGGAAAGGTTGTCTTTATATTGCTGGATTAATATTCATTTTGTTATATAGGCTATATATTTCTCAATATTTGTCTTGGTTACTTTCTGAGATTCACCAGTACTCAAAATTAAAATTCACAGTGATGATAATGATTGAATCATCATCATTGTCATCATCTTCATCATCATCATCATCATCTACATTGTTGTTAATTATAGTTATTTGTTTTGTTCATTTTTCTGTGGACATTTGTGCATGTAAACATTCAATCATTATTGTGTGAACTTTTTTGCCCTGAACTACAGTATGTGGAGAGATTGTTTCTGATGGGGCACTTATAAGCGGCGCTCGCCAGGTGTTGGCAGGCTGCTTGCCACTATTTCCTATGGTAATGATGACATTTTTTATCTAAAATTATTGACTGTTTGTTGGTCTGAATTAAGGATTGAAGTCAGAGTGTTCATAATATCCACATTTTTAAGATTGTATGTGCAGTATTTGAGTTAATTTTTTTTATTTGAATTGAACTTATTAAATGCTAACATTAGCGTTTTTAGCATTTTCGATTTGACATCAGGATACAGAGAGAGAGATGAAACACCTTATAAATCAATTTTCTGTTCTGTTGGAAAGAGCTTCCTGTTTTCACAATGGTAAATGGTCTGCACTTATATAGCACCTTTTTTAACCTTAGATGTTACCAAAGCACTTTAAACTGTATCTCATTCACCCATTCACACTCATACACCAATGACGGCAGAGCTGCCATGCAAGACGCTAACCTGCCATTAGGAGTAACTTTAGGTACAGTGTCTTGCCCAAGGACACTTCAGCATGTGGAGTCATGTGGGCTGGGAATTGAACCGCCAACCCTGCAATTAGTGACTGACCCGCTCTACCACCTGAGCTACAGCCACCCTGGAGCCTTAAGTTCCTCAGCCCAGACAAAACAGACAGTTGCCTATTGTTTCCTCAGTGCAAATTAATACTCCACATCCCCTTTTCCCCAGTTGATTAATAGCAAGACTTGTTGCTAATCATTGTGATATGCGTGTGAAACAATAGTGTAACAGAGAGGAGGTCATCCTGTAATGAGTTGTGGCATGGCCACATATTACCAAACAATAGCTGCATCTACAGGGAAATAGATTACTTAAACGGGCATGTTAGGATGGCACTAATGCGATAAGCCAAAACCAGGTGCTGCACTCCTGTTCCTTGGGAGTTGATTGGACTTGGGAGAAGTGCTTGGCGGTGTGATGGAATATACTGAAAAACAGTAGAATTGTTTCAACCAGTAGCGATTCTGCTATACCACGTTATATCTGCTGTGAATAAATAAAAAAAAAATCCAACAATAAGCAGAAAACTGTAGCATACTCTGCAAAGTGCGTCACCATCGGGTGTTTAGTATAAACAGCTTCATTGCTGAAAGTTAATAGTGTCACAATTTAGTTGACAACACTTTGCATTAATATTCCATTTGTTAAGACTTTATAAAGGGGTTCATTAAAGATTATCCCCAGATTTATGCGTGGGCACGAGAAACATGCTGTTCCCCATCTGTCACTCACTTCGACGTTGTGTCGAAGAAGCGACACTAGGGGTCTCTCTTGAGTGCCGAATATGCCTCTGATCTATGAAAAAAGGCCAAAGAGAAGTTGGCAGACAGTATTTGCATACCCCTCCTGAGGACATACGGGTATAAAAGCGGGGAAATACGTCGAGTTCATTCAGAAATTTTCTTCTGAGCCGATGGTCGTGTATGCAGTCAGCTGCGAGTCACACACCTGTTCCTGCTTCTGTTCCTCTGACGCTCTGCCTGCTGTTGGATCTACGGTGCACTTCAGCAACTTTTCTCCTTCTCTGCACAGCAGTGCAGCTTGCCCGACATACAGTACAGTACAGTGGCATTGAACGTCCTTTTCAGGACACGTCTTTATAAAGATGCCATTCTGCCCCTGTGTAGTTCCTAGGTGAAGCATTGCTCCTTCTTCCCGCTGGATTGAGGACGATGCGGCTGGCGCTGGAGGCGATCTGGGGATGCAGCGGGTGCAGCACCGCCGGGTACGCCCCCTCGGACCACCCTCTGAATCCCCTCCGTGCAACAGCGCATGATAGGCAACAGCGCATCACGGCCAGCCTGCCTATCCTCTAGAGCTCGAGGTGGATGAGCTCGCCTCTGCATCGGAGAGCGCGGCGTCTGACGCTGATGACTCCCCTGGGCTGCCGCCTTCGGGCCAGCACGCCCAGGCTGAGGCTGATGCGCAGATGACTGACATGCTTTCCGGGGCCGCCGGCAGCGTGGGGCTGGACTGGAACCCTCCGTCCTCCCCACAGCCATCGTGGTTGGATGACTGGTTCCTGGGGTCTGCGCGCCCCACCCCGGTCCCATTTTTCCTGGAAGTGCACGATGAGCTGACGTCTTCGTGGAGAGCACCCCTCTCCACTCATCACAAAGCCACTCGCTCATCCGCTCTCGCTACCCTTGACGGCGGAGCGGCTCACGGATATTCCCCAGGTGGATAGGGCTGTTGCGCTCCACCTATGCCCCGGAAGCCCTACCACTTCGCGGGGTCGCCCTGTGCTCCCCTCTAAGGCCTGTAGGACAACATCGTCATTCACTGCCAAAGCCTACAGCACCGCCGGACATGCCGCTTCCGCCCTGCAGGTCCACCAGGGCAAGGCTGGATGTGTTGCAGGAACTGCACAGTCACTCGGGCAGGCAATGGCCACACTTGTGGTCCAGGAACGTCATCTGTGGCTGAACTTGCTCGAGATGCGTGAGACCTAAATGAGCTATTTCCTTTGTCTCTGGGTCACCTGGCCTGCAAATGCCATTCTCACAGCACTCTGCTGCCAGATCTCAACAGTCCCAGCATGCTGGACGCGGACCCCCCACTTTCAGCTCCACGACTGTTCCCTGCCGGGTGTGTGGAGCAAGGTAAGTGCTTTGAGTCTTTTCTCAGCACCAGAGCCTCGGGACATGTCTTCGCCTCCCAACGCCGTATTACCTGCTCCACCCCGCCGGGTACATCAAAAATAATCGTCCCCTTGGTGCCCCTAGAACGGAGTTTGGATGTGTGGCTTTCACTTCCCAAACCGTCTCGCTGGCTGGCCCAGACCATCCGACTCGGTTAAGCAATTCAGTTTGCCAGGCCTCCGCCCCCCTTCACGGGTGTCCGCTATTCCGCAGTACACGGCAAGCACGCCAAATCCCTGTGCGCGGAAATTGCTACTCTCTTACTCAAAGACGTGATAGAGCCTGTCCCTCCTACCGAGATGAAGAAGGGTTTCTACAGCCCTTACTTCATTGTACCCAAGAAAGGCAGCGTTTTACGACCGATCTTGGACTTGTGAGTTTTCAACCAAGCTTTGCACAAACTCCCGTTCAAAATGCTCACGCAAAAACACATCTTAACTTGCGTCCGGCATCTAGATTGGTTTGCAGCGGTAGACCTGAAGGACGCGTACTTCCACGTCTCAATTCTGCCTCGACACGACCCTTCCTGCGGTTCGCGTTCGACGGCCAGGCATATCAGTACAAAGTCTTCCCCTTCGGCATGTCTCTGTCCCCTCACGTCTTCACGAAAGTCACAGAGGCAGCCCTTGCCCCGCTCCAAAAAGCCGGCATTCGCATACTCAATTACCTCGATGACTGGCTTATCTTGGCCCACTCCCGAGAGTTACTATGCACTCACAGAGACCAGGTGCTCAGGCACCTCAGCCATTTGGGGCTTCAGGTCAACTGGGAAAAGAGCAAGCTCACCCCGGTCCAGAGTATCTCTTTTCTTGGCATGGAGTTAGACTCAGTCTCACTGTCAGCACGTCTCACCAACGAGCGTGCACAGTCAGTGCTGGAATGCTTCGCCACCTTCAGGCCGGGCACAGCGGTCCCCTTAAAACTTTTCAGAGGCTCCTGGGGCATATGGCATCCTCCGCGGCACACACCGTGTGATGGTCACCCCCGCCTGCCGCCAAACATTCAAACCCTGGACAGACCTCTGCTTTGTACGGGCAGGAGTACCCTTGCAGCAGGTGTCCCGTCGCGTCTTGGTCACGACCGACACCTCCAGATTGGGTTGGGGTGCCGTGTGCAACAGGCACACTGTGGCGGGCCGTTGGAAAGGGGCCCCGCTGCACTGGCACATCAACTGCCTGGAGTTGCTGAAAGTTTTCTTTGCCCTGCAGAAGTTTCTCCCATTAGTTCGAGACAAACATGTCCTGATCAGGTCAGACAGCACCACCACGGTAGCATACATAAATCGCCAATGCGGCGTACGCTCCCACCACATGTCACAACTCGCCCGTCATCTCCTCCTTTGGAGCAAGCAACTCAAGTCGCTGCATGCCACTCTCATCCCTGGCAACCTCAATGTGGTAGCAGACACACTGTCACGACAACGCTTGCCCAGTGAAGAGTGGAGGCTTCACCCCCAGTCGGTCCAGCTGATTTGGGAACGGTTCAGCAAGGCCCAAGTAGACCTGTTTGCCTCCCGAGAGACCTCCCACTGCATGCTCTTTTATGCCCGGTCAGAGGCTCCCCTCGGGGCAGACGCACTGGCACACAGCTGGCCTGCGGTTGAAAGTGAGCCTTCTTGCACAGGTGCTGTGCAAGGTCAGGGAGGACGAGGAACAAGTCACCCTAGTGGCTCCCTATTGGCCCACCCGGGCCTGGTTCTCGGACCTCGTACTTCTCGCAACAGCCCCTCCCTGGCGAATTCCTCTGAGGAAAGACCTTCTTTCTCAGGGACGGGGCACGCTCTGGCATCTGCACCCAGACCTTTGGAACCTCCATGTCTGGCCCCTGGATGGGACGTGGAAGATCTAGCTGGTCTACCACCTGCTGTCGTAGCCACAGTCAACCAAGTCAGAGCCCCTTCTACCGGGCAACTTTACGCCCTGAAGTGGTGCTTGTTCGCGAATTGGTGTTCTTCCCGGGCTGAAGACCCACAGAGGTGCGCAGTTAGGTCAGTACTCTTATTTCTGCAGGAGAGGCTGGAGGGGAGGCTGTCCCCTTCCACCCTGAAGGTGTATGCCGCCGCTATCACGGCCCACCACGACGCAGTAGACGGCAAGTCTCTCTCCCAGGAGATCCCACCCATCTGGATCCCTGGATGATTCCTCCCTAGCCCTTCAGCGGAGGAACTCGCTGACCCAGTCCACTGCGGGTACTCCATCTACCCTGTACTGGAATAGGTGCTCCACAGGTCAGGACTCCTACATGTACTCCCCCTGTGTGTATTTTCTGCAGTACGGTCCCCTTACGAAGTGGACCCGTGTCTCCCTTAGACAGTCCCAGCTGCCCTCCGGTCGCTATGTTGTAGCAACTCCCCCCTCCTTGAGGCTGGATCAACCACTGCGCCACGTTCCACATGTTGCCTAAAAACCCATGGGCAGGTGTGGCCTCCGCAGAGTCTTTTCCCCCTGAAAGAATAGGAAACTGGGTAAGACCCCCTTCCCTCGATGCATGTAAGGGCCCCGGCCGTTCTTGCTCTATGCGGAGAAACATAGAGAGAAAAGAGGCCCAGCCAGGCTTGGCCCGTTCCCAGGTTGGCAAGCGTCGCCTTGTTCCCCTGTCTAGGGTAACCAGAAGGATTACGATGACTTTTTTGGGACATTGGGGACGGTACGTGCAGTCTGACACAGCTGGTCGCCTTTGCACGTAAAATACCTGCCCTCTCCTGTGTCAGCAGTACACGTACACGGCTCAGTGCATGGCGTGATTTAAATTGGACCCCTAGTGTCGCTTCTTCGACACAACGTCGAACTGAGCGACAGACGGGGAATGTCTAGGTTCCGTATGTAACCTCCGTTCCCTGATGGAGGGAACAAGACATTGTGTCCTCCCGGCCACATCACTGAGCCGAGCCACTGTTGTGGCCAAAAAATCCTGAATGAACTCGACGTATTTCCCCGCTTTTATACCTGTATGTCCGGGGGCGGGGTATGCAGATACTGTCTGCCAACTTCTCACTGGCCTTTTTTCATAGATCAGAGGCATATTTGGCGCTTAAGAGAGACTCTTAGTGTCACATCTTCGACACAACGTCTCGTTCCCTCCATCAGGGAACGGAGGTTACATACGTAACCTAGACGACAGGTTACATGTCACAATTCAAAAAAATAAATCTTCTTATGTTTTTGTGAGATTCACTTATACAATAGTTCCTAAATAATGTGGTGAAGGCAATGCTTTCATTTCCATCCAAAAGAGAATCAAAGGCACTGAATGCACAACATTTGACAAAGCAAGCTGAAAAGGCTTAGAGAAAAAGACCCTGAGAAAGCTGTCATTGCTCAACTGCAAAAACTTTTGTTCCTAATAATCTTTTTGTGAAATTTCACTCCGGTTTTCTTTCAAACTATAGTGCATGCCGTCTTTAAAGCATAAGGGGGCATAACAAAAACTTAGAAATTCTTATATTCATGTTAATTATCCAGTTCCACTTAAAACATGTATTAAATTAAAATTACCAGTGTGTGCAATATATAAATTGTACCCCTCCTCTGTAAATCTGTTTGGGTGGCCAAAAAACATAGTCCTCAAGAACAGATGTATAATGTTTTGAACATAGTCTTCAACTCACTAATGTTGATTGTGAGCGCCTGTGAACAGAAATAAGTTTGTTTTGCATTCTCTGACATGTACACGAGTGTCACGTAAGATGCATTTCCCACAAGCTCTTTATGGTGTACTTGGATGGTTTCATTGTGCTGGAGGTCTCCAGTGTGACCCTCGGGAGGATCAGTGTCCCTCCCCATCAACCATGTTGTGGCCACCCAGTGTGATAACCATAGATAAAACAATTAAATGCCAGAATCTTATGTGGAAAAAAGTTTTCTTTGCCAAAAATACATTTGAAACATATAGTATTTACAGTACACTGAAGAAACATTTATTTTATTTTTTTTGCACAAAATGTATCTAAATTTGAGATATGTATTTTATTATTATTATATTTGTTAAAAAAGCTCTATTATGAGTAAATCCAATGAGATCTAATCATGTTCATTCTTCTTTATTTAAAATATATGAGGCTTCATATGCTATTAAATGGAATTGGTCTTTAATAATGGTACAGTATCAAATGTTGCTCTTTTTATTCATTTAATTTATGTATTTCATTTACTCAAATGTTGTTATTAACTGTATTTTTTGTCTTTTAAACAAACTTTTGTCAATTGTTTAAAGTCAGTTAGAAAAAATACAGTTGGTTAAGCTGTGAGCTATGCTTGGGGAAGTGGCCATATGCCATCTTTTAACATGTTTAAATGTATTTAACCATATTTTAGATATTATTTTTTATATTGCCCATTTTTGTTTTTAATTTCTAAAATCCAAATATCCACCTTCCGGCAAAAACTATATGGACACCCCTTCCAATAAATGGTTTGGGCTATTGTAGATACGCCCGTTGCTAACAGTTTATTAAAATCAAGCATACAGCCAAAAAAATCTCTTTAGACAAACATTTTCAGGGGAATGGAATCAAAAAGCTCAGTCACTTTCAGTGTGGCACTGTCAGAGAATACCTCCAGTAAAAGGGCTCATAATGACCTTGAATGGCCTGCTCAAGATCTAGACCTGAATCTCAGTGAACACCTTTGGGATGAATTGGAACGCTGACTGCAAGCCAAACCAGCGTCTGACCTCACTGATGCACTTGTGTCTGAATAGGGGCAATAATGTTGCATAATGTCTCCTTGATATCAAAGTTCATGCTTACCACCTTACAAAACCATTAACATGATCTAATAGTAAATAAGTATATCATAATAATATTAGAATGCAATGAAAAGAATTGATTCTTTGGCATTTAAGTATTTTAGTTTTAAAGTTTTTCATCATTTTCACATTGATTGTGGCATTCGGTATGTCAGTATTTTCTTCAATCCCCTTTATGTTTTATCTCTGTTGAGCTCTATGCTACCTGAAGAAGCCTGCTGTTTGCTGGTAACTTTAATGAAGTTAGTATCCAGGAAAGAGGAGCTTCTTATCACAAGTCTAAGATATTCATAATGTTGTGCGCAATGGCCCCATAAGGCAAAGTAGAAGACAACATATTCCCAGAATACATTTCACAGGGGTCATCTTGCCAATTTTAGCATTGCAGCTAATTGAAGCATAGGAATGCTGCTCTACATCGAGTCAGGGCAGACTCGTGTTATGACAGAGAGAGAGAGAGAGAGAGAGAGAGAGAGCTAATTATGGACACTTTAAGGTAGTAAAACAGAGGAACATGACGTCCCCCCTCCCTAAAATAAGCACATGTGTGTGAGTGGTGAAAAGCTCAACGCACACACCATACAGCCCCATCCAGTCAGCAAAAAAATTTAAGTAATTTAATTAACAACCACTTTCTTTTATAGTGATAACCTATAATGTTATTTCTATCTTCCAATTCCCACACAATCAGGATTAGACTACTAATTGTCTCCTTTCAATTCCCGAATTGAATTCAAAGAAATCTCACTCATTGTTTTGGAATTTTATAAGCCATTCTCAATTCAATTCTGAATGGAGCACAACCCTGCATACAAGTGATAAGAATATAAAAACATAAAACTGTTAAAAGACAAACCTCTAAACGTCAAAATTCATTTTATTGGTTCATTCGACATTCAAAGTCAAGATCATCTTTACAGTATACTGACCACTTGACACTCACTGTAACTGGTTACATAATTTTAGACCAGCATGCAACTGAGGATGTGCAATAAATCTTTCAATTCAGTTATAGTAACACAGTTATTGGTTGTCAGGTTTTAAACTAAATTGATGACAGTCTCACAAAGGCAAGTGAGCAGTGCATGGATTATCAGCAGTCTGCTGTGCTTTTGCTGCATTTTAGTGGGATTATGTGATTTATCATTGTAACGATTTCACAAAAAGGAGGACACGGGAACAGTGTTCAACACAAAGGTAAGGGCTTTTTAATTACGGATAGTAGACAGACAGGGGGTAGTGCAAAACGTGCTATACATAAACTTATGGAACTAATCTAACAGCTTAACAATGCTCTCTCTTGCCAACACTGGACTGGCAGCTCTCTCTCTCGACTGGAGGCACTGGTGCTCTTTTATGCCGCTCTCCCCATACTCACTGAAATTAGAGACAGGTGTTAGACATAATTTAGCTCAGGTGCAAGCGCCCTTACCGCTTTCTCCCTTTCGGACGGGCGCTTGACCACGCCCCCGCTGCCACAATCATATAGCAGTATAGTTATGAACACACGTAGACTTCAGATCCAGTCCTTCATTAAAATCAGAAAACAAATCCAAAAAGTTTAATCCAAGGATAAAAGAAAATGGGCAAAAATCACAGCAAACACATTTGTATTACATTATTTATAGCTAAAAACAACTCTCTTTACAACTTGCTTTTGGCGCCTCTCTGTGGACATTTCACTGGAGCTCACATGTGCACATATGCTCAAAAACACTTCCCGCTTCGACCACTGGGGGTAGTGCTTAGAATTTTAGAAAGAACCGACCAACTTAAGCTTAAGAACTGTTGACCTACAGTTGTTGAATTCTCAGTGAGATCAGTCATGTATTTGTTGTATACCATCTAGATCTTGGTCAAGTATTGCCAGTGTCTACAGTGTGATTCTGAAAACTGCAACTGAATTGTAAGATTTATTGCACATCCTCAGTTGCATGCTGGTCTAAAATTATGTAACCAGTTACAGTGAGTGTCAAGTGGTCAGTATACTGTAAAGATGATCTTGACTTTGAATGTCGAATGAACCAATAAAATGAATTTTGACATTTAGAGGTTTGTCTTTTAACAGTTTTTTGTTCAGAATCACACTGTAGACACTGGCAATACTTGACCAAGATCTAGATGGTATAAATACAACAAATACATGACTGATCTCACTGAGAATTCAACAACTGTAGGTCAACAGTTCTTAAGCTTAAGTTGGTCGGTTCTTTCTAAAATTCTAAGCACTACCCCCAGTGGTCGAAGCGGGAAGTGTTTTTGAGCATATGTGCACATGTGAGCTCCAGTGAAATGTCCACAGAGAGGCGCCAAAAGCGTGTAACGCACAGTTTTTTTAGCAAGTCAATTCACGTGGCAGCCATCTTTGAAATTCTCCCAGTCAGGCTCAGCAGCTATTTTCTATGTAAACAAGCGGCATACAAGTGCAGTTCCTGTCTACTTGAATGGGGAAAGACAGAAATATCCAAAACGGTTGGTCAAGATTACAATCAAAGAAAATATTTTAAATCAGCAGTAAAATCTGACAACACTGGTATCATAAATTGTGCTTCATTACCTCAAGTGGTTTTTATTGTCGTTGCTAAAAAGAATAAATAAGAAATTTTCCCGGCTTGTATAGCTGATGCACATGCGCAATCACCCATCTCTGCTAAATAGTCTCTGGCAAAGCAGGGCTTCTGTTTACAATGAATTAAAAAGAAAAAATAATGAGAAATGTCATATACTGAGTCAAAGAGGTCAATTTGTGTTGTTAAGATTCAATATTGATCCAAATAATATTGGCTCTTTATTTTGCAGTTTAGAGTTCACCAGCTGACCTTTAGTACACAGCGAAAGACTAAATTTAGCATTTGTGTGAATAGATGTGAATGAAACACAAACTCTAGTGTGACCACATAATATAATATCCTGTTAGCATGGGTTATCTCTATCTCTCTGTGTCTCTCTTCTTCAGATAACCTTCCAGTTTACTTGAAATGCTCCCGGTGGGACGGCCTGATGAGGGAATAGAAATGTGCCTGGAATAGGTCATCATCCATCTGCAGATGACATTTGTGTTATGCAATGAGCTCATGCTCCACACTAACCTTCACCCAGCCTGAAGATCAAATTCATTTTCCGCCTCTGAACGAATGAAAAAAATAATTATGAAATAAAAGAAGCTAGAACTCTGTGAATGGAAAAAAAACAAGAGCAGTTATTTGAACCATGGTGGTGGTAGCACTGCAATGCTACCGTGTGGACACAGTTTTGAGTCTAGTCATTTCCTGATCCAGCTTTTTGTCTCCCCCTAATCTGTCACCATCCACTATTCAATAAAATTAATAAAACAGAATTTACACCTATATGGCCAGAAATAGGTTGAGAATGTTGAACAAAAGAATGAATTGCCCCCACTGATAGCATTGTTTATTTGCACATGCTGTCTGCCTTGTTTTAACACCCATTTCACAAATGACATTACGCTAATGAAATTAAATGCTTCTTTATTGTTGTTTCTGATCATCAACTGACTGTAAAGAACAGAAAGGATATTAAAAGAGACATAATTCAATGACAAATTACAGTAATTGCATGCATCTCTTCTTTGGACACACATTACATGGTATGAAAGAATTTTGGTGCTTAACATCGAATAGAAATTTGATTTTGCGGCACTTCATTTACATCATCCTCCGACATATACACCAACAGATTTAGGGCTCGCACGAAAATTGGATAAGACGTAGTGCAGGGTTGTGGCACATAGCGCTGCGACTTTCAAATTTTCAAATTGGACATTATACTGTGATACGCCTGAATAGCCATAGTCTGCTGTATATTTAAACTCTCATTGCAAAACCTCAACAAAGTAACAGAAGGTGGTGCTTAGTAGAGTGTTATTGACTTGCCTTGTATTGTGTCCCTTTAATTTCCTGTTTATTTTATAAGCAGGCACTCATTGGATGTTGATGGCATATGGGTATAAAACGAACGCCCCCATTGTGTAAGCCAATGCTCCCAATTTTTTTAAGCTTCTGGCATAGGTTCGGGAACTCTATCCCCACACAAACAATCATTCCATTAAAGCTCTCTCAACCCACCCTATGAAGTCAGATGCACACACCTGTGCCTGCAACACTTGAAACAGCTGCATGGCACTGCAGAGAATTTGGGACTTTTCACAAGATAGCATTCCTAATACCTGCTCAGTGTCAGTTTGCCCTGGCTCATGGCTCGCTTTGCACAAAACAAACAGTAGGCGCACAAGAGACTGATGAGTAACAAGTCATATCATTAACCACATCATAAAAGCTTTAAAAAAAATCGTTAAAAACTTCTGGACATCCTGTATTTGTTGTTTGTTTTGCTTGGAACTAAGGGAAAGAATCAGGGAAGTTCTTTCATTGATAATGTAGTGGGATAGACAGCTGTCTTTCTTTTGTTATTCCCCTGCTTTTATTATTTGTGTTATATTGTGTTATAATGGTGATTATCCCTTTATACACTATACTCTAACTCAAATAAGATTCACATTTATGTGGGAACAATCCATCTGTCTTCTTTGTTGCAACACGCCACCTTAGTATTAGGCGGGTTTAGGGAGTCTATCATCGTGAACTTGTGGGGTATATTAGGGCAGATACATGCCAACTATAAAAACGTCACTGTCTAACGGCCACCCCCTTTCCTGTATCGGACACTTTCGCTTTAAAGGTATGTGTTGTTGGATGTTATGCTAACTGGCTAGCTCTGGTACCCGGGGCTAATGTATGTTTCTCTTTGTGTGATAGCGGTTGTTTGTGCGAGGCTCGTATCGAGCTTTGCTGGTGGACAGCTGCTATGCTCCAGTTTGCATGTACCATTTGTCTCCGGTGTGTCGCGTCAACATTTCCGGTATGTGAAATTGTAGTCGTACACAGTGGTGATCTGTTCGGGTACCATAATGGAGGACTTGAAGAACTGTGGGACTCTTGCTTGTGTGAGAGCGATTTTAAAAATGTTTGTGTGCACATCTGCCAGCTGTTCAGCACAGGCCTTCAAGACTCAAGGTGACACTCCATCGGGTCCTGCTGCATTGTGGGGATTTACCTGGTTCAGAGCCATAAGAACTTGTGTGTGTGTGTGTCACCTGGTGTCACGATTCCACTGTTGTCTGGACTGTGTTTCTCCCCTGTCATCTCTCTCGGACTACACCTCCCATAATTCCCTGCTCTCATCACTGCCATCTGTCTGTCATTGTCTTCACCTGTGCTTAATTTGATCATTATCCTTTGTGTATAAAAGCCCTGTTGTTTTATCAGTCTTTTGTCAGTTGTTAAATGTGAATGTTATGTATGCCCTTGACCGTGTTCCTGCCTGTGCCCTTTGTGGATGTTTCTGTTGTGGTTATCTTGGTTTTCCCATCGTGGATGTTTCTTTTGTTCCCTGTGTTTTTAGTTACTCTGTTCACCGTTTGTGTTTTCAATTTCAATAAAAACTGCACGTAGATCCTCACTCCTCGTCTGCCCGTTCGTAACAGAACAACTGACCAACTATGGATCTAGCAGTTCAACAAGCGAACTACAGACTTCTCTGCCTCAAACAAGAGGATCGTCCAGTGGAGGTTCACATTCGTGAGTTTCTGGAGCTGGCTAATGTAGCGGACTTCCCGGAGTATTCCTTGGTGGTGTTCGTCAGAGGAAATCTTAACAGTTCGTTAAGGGAGTTGTTGCCACCGACGACTCCTAGTTGGACTCTCCTCGACTTTGTAGAAGAGACTCTGCGAGTTAGCGGATTGTCATTCATGGTGGGTGTAGAGGAAGAGGGCTGTACCTCACCTCCCGCAGCGGTCACCCCCCAGCCTTCCATAACTCGTCCTTCCATGCCAGCCATGGCCAGCGAGCCAACGGCCACGCCTGCCACGGTCAACGAGCCAACGCCCATGCCTGCCACGTCCAACATGTTGCCAGCCTCGTCTGTCCGGAGGAGGAGAAGAGGAAAGGCTTCTGCTCTCCAGTCTCCGCCTGACACGGCCAACGAGCCAACGGCCAACGAGCCAATGCCCACGTCTGCCACGGCTAACGAGCCAATGCCCACGCCTGCCACGGCCAACGAGCCAACGTTGCCAGCCTCGTCCGTCCCAGAGCCAGCGTTGCCAGCCTTGTCCGTCCCAGAGCCAGCGTTGCCAGCCTCGACCATCCCAGAGCCAGAGCCTGTAGCTGCGACCGTCCCAGAGCCAGAGCCAGCGCCTGTAGCCTCGACCGTCCCAGAGCCAGCGCCTGCAGCCTCGACTGTCCCAGAGCCAGAGCCAGCACCTGTAGCCTCGACCGTCCCAGAGCCAGAGCCAGCGTCTGTAGCCTCGACCGTCCCAGAGCCAGCGCCTGTAGCCTTGACCGTCCCAGAGCCAGCGCCTGTAGCCTCGACCGTCCCAGAGCCAGAGCCAGCGCCGGTAGCCTCGACCGTCCCAGAGCCAGAGCCAGCGCCGGTAGCCTCAACCGTCCCAGAGCCAGAGCCAGCACCAGTAGCCTCGATCGTCCTAGAGCCAGCACCTCCCAAGCCTTCCAGGGCTCCGCCTCCAGAGCCTTCCAGGGCTCCGCCTCCCGAGCTTTTCAGGGCTCCGCCTCCCGAGCCAGCCAGGGCTCAGTCTCCCAAACCTTCAAGGGCTCCGCCTCCCGAGCCAGCCAGAGTGCCACCTCCCGAGCCTTCAAGGGCTCTGCCTCCCGAGCCTTCCAGGTCTCCGCCTCCCGAGCCTTCCAGGTCTCCGCCTCTCGAGCCTCCCACGGCTCCGCCTTCCACGTCTCCAAAGCCTTCCACGTCTCCAAAGCCTTCCACGTCTCCAGAGACTTCCACGTCTCCAGAGCCTCCCTCGTCTTCACCTTCCACGGCTCCTCCTGAGCCTTCCACGGCTCCGCCTCCGGAGCCTTCCACGGCTCCATCTCCTGAGCCTTCCATGGCTCCGCCTTCCAAAACTCCACATCCTGAGCCTTCCATGGCTCCACCTACCATGGCTCTGCCACCTGAGTCTTCCACGGCTCTGCCTTCCAAAACTCCGTCTCCTGAACCTTCCACGGCTCCGCCTTCAGAACCTTCTACGGCTCCGCCTTCCACGCCTCTGTCTCCGGAACCTTCTACGGCTCTGCCTCCTGGGTCTTCCACGGCTCCGCCTTCTACGTCTCCACCTCCTGAGCCTTCCACGGCTCCTCCTCCCAAGCCTTCCATGGCTCCATCCTCCGCGGCTCAGTCACCTGAGCCTTCCACGTCTTCAGAGCCTTCCATGGCTCTGCCTTCCAAGGCTCCATCTCCCGAGCCTTCCACGTCTCCATCTCCTGAGCCTTCCACGGCTCCGTCTAGAATCTGCTCCTTTGAGGGGGGGTTATGTCACGATTCCACTGTTGTCTGGCCTGTGTTTCTCCCCTGTCATCTCTCCCAGACTACACCTCCCATAATTCCCTGCTCTCATCACTTCCATCTGTCTGTCATTGTCTTCACCTGTGCTTAATTTGATCGTTATCCTTTGTGTATAAAAGCCCTGTTGTTTTATCAGTCTTTTGTCAGTTGTTAAATGTGAATGTTACGTATGCCCTTGACGGTGTTCCTGCCTGTGCCCTTCGTGGATGTTTCTGTTGTGGTTATCTTGGTTTTCCCATCGTGGATGTTTCTTTTGTTCCCTGTGTTTTTAGTTACTCTGTTCTTTGTGTTTTCAGTTTCAGTAAAAACTGCACGTAGATCCTCACTCCTCGTCTGCCCGTTCGTAACACCTGGAGTACAGTCTCAGCAGGGTTACAGAGGGATTTTGAGGAGATGTCTGTTCATTCTTTTAAATCTGGCATGTTTGATGTTGGTCAAGCTCGTGCACCATTATTGCCATGCTGTTCACCAGCTAAATGTTGCTGGTCAAGCTGGTCAACCAGAGTGGCCTATGTTGAAGATGGTTGACTAAGGAGGTCATGTTTGTCAAGGCTAGTTAATTCTGAATTAGTGTTGGTCGGGCTAGTGGTCAGCATAGTCATTTTATGGCTGGTTGACCATGGAGGTCCTTCTGGTTCAGGGTGGTTTATGCTCATTTGGTGTTGGTCTAGCTAGTGGCCCACTATGCTGTTCACCAGCAAAACTTGGCTAGTCATGCTAGTTGACCAGCATAGCCATTTTGTTGAGGCTGGTTGACCAAAGATATCTTGCTGATCCAGGCTGATCACTGTCAGAGTCAGTGAGCATGGCAATACATTTTTAGTATTTGTGTCCAAGTATGCGCCAAGTCCGGCATATGTAGATTGGTGAAACAGCAAGCACAATGCGTGAATAAGCTTGGTCAAGTTTAATTTAATTCTGAGGTTCTTCTACAGTTACTGCAGCATCTGCGTCATATTATATGTTCCATTCCCTTTCAAGCAACATCAATATGACACTACTTTTATCAGAATTTGGTGGTGTAAATGGGCTGTATGCAGTGCATTAGAAGAATTGAGATATGGACCATTTGTGTCTTATGTTCTTTTGCTAAATTATCTATGTACTTGTTGAAAGTTAGGTATATTTCTATAAGAGTAACACACTCCTTAAATAGTCATGGAAAATGTGGTGCTCGTTTGGATGAATTGGATGTAGGTTGTTATAAATTATAAATAATCTAAGTATAATTAATCATACTGATGCACAGACACACAAATCATGGCTAGTACTATAAGTGATCGATAGCTCTTTGAAATCATCTGCTGGTGGAAACCCAAAACTGCAAATGCAGGCGTTGAGTTTAGACATTGCGCCGAGAATAGATGTAGTTCTCAGATGTATTTCTCAGAAAAATAGCAAATTGCAATTTGCACCATTTCATTAACATCCAATAATTCCACAGTTTGTGTGCATATACCCACAGATAGCGTAAGCACACCCACTTGCATGTTGTGCTGGCACAAAAATTGCACTTAGAATGAGCCCTCTCACAAAAATTGGATAAGACACAGTGCCGTTGGCCCGGTCATGAAAATAGAGACCCAAGTGTCTTGTTATATATTTTAGGTCACACTTACAGTCTGCCATCTGCCCTAAAGTGTGTTCCACCATTAGCAGCCCCTGGAGAACTAGCACTAATTGTTGTAGTTCCAGGATAGCATCTGTTTATACTGCTTTACATGTTTCCAGAGTTGCGTATTGCATATTTTGTGTGTGACTTGTACTGTCTTAAATAAGCACTAATAACCATGAAGCATAGTGTATTCAGAATAATAATAGGGGTATCTAAATGAATTCAGATGGGCACAGTGATATAAACACCACATAAACTTCTAGGTTCAAAGGAGCATTTTAGACAACAAACCACACATGTTTGAGGTAGAAAAGTGAAACTTTGTATTAAAAAGTTTTTTTTTTCCTTCAAATATCTGCAGAAAGATACAAAACATATAATCAGGCCTGTATAAGGAAAAGAAAAAAACAACCCCACCAAAGTCTAAAGAGCTCATTAAGATTCAGGAAAAATTGTCTCAGTCCTTCCAATAAGGGTGAAATGTCTGTACTACCCGGATAGTTTTGAAATCCTGTGATCTCTGAAATGAGTGTTTGAATCTCTTGGATCTCTTATCTGTTCTCAAAGCACTCATTGTAATCCAGATGAAAAGCTCCACTCCACTAGGTGGCATGTTGTGATGTCACATGAATCTTGCTAGCTTGCCTGATCCAGAATCAACGGGTGTGTCTCTTTTGGAAGGATGCATCCTACGGAGATCACATTTGTCGGCTGAATACGTCATTGAGGCTGTCTAGTTTCATCAAAGCAATATAGTTTTATATTAAATATAACAGATATGGGGTTTCAGATCTGTCCCAGTTAGTATTTGTGGCTGCTCGTTCAAATGTGGGAGCAGGCAGACATTTAGCAACTCAAAATACATTTACAAAATATAATTACATACACGTCTCCTATTTAAACAGTCATTGCAGTGCTTAAATGACCATCAATACATTTTATCAACAGATTATATCTTTTCCTATTACAATTAACTTCAATGCTGATTTTAACTTAATTCAAATTGTTATATCTGTCTTACAATGTACATAGTTAAATATGTTTACATCAATCCATATTTATATATCTTATTTTAGTTACATATAGTTAATTAGGCACATGTCAAGCGGTATAAGAGAAAGGAGGAAGCGAGAACCGGCTTGACAATAGAAATAATAGTTTTAATAATAAATTGAATGAAAAACACACAAACATAAACACACAGAGCAGCTGCATGTCATTCTCTCTCTCTCTCGGCCACCTTTATCCCTTGTGCGCCCCCATCAGGCTGATTGGGGACCGAGCGTGCGTTGTTCCAGCCCGGCCCCACCCTCCTCCGCTCTACATTTCTTCCGGCGTTGCCTCAGGTACGTCATCCTGACGTACACCCCCATCTGCCGGTGGGTCATCCCCATCTTGCTAGACGTTGAAGGCGGCAGGAGGGTAAAAACAACAACAAAACAAAAAAGGCAAGGGATAAAGGCCAACTCGGAACGACAGAGAAAGAGAGAGGGGAGAGAGAGAGAGAGAGGAAAAAAACTCAACCCCCAACCCCCAAAAACTCAAGTCGCCCAACCGCTCCAGGCTGTCCTCTCGACCACTCCGCGTTTCTGGGGGATGGCAGGGCACTCCTCCGCCTTTAACATTTTTCTGTTACTTCACACTTAGGGTGCTTTCACACTGCCAGTTTAGTCCAAAAGAGAGCAAGGTTAGAATGAAAATTTGGTAATGTGAAAGGTGTCATGCGGACTGGAAATTGCACCATGGTACCGAACCCGAGACTACATGTAGGAAGTGATCTGAGTTCAGTTGCACTGGGACAGTGGTGCGGTTTGTAATTGTTCAGGAAGAAAAATGATTTGCGCATATGTTTTAACCGATTTAAGCGTGATGACGTCATCAGTGCACAAAAACAAACACACACACGTGCATCATGAGTGGCAGGGAAATGTTGTGGGACACAGAAAAGGTGGGATGCCTTTTATATATATGAGTGAGTGAGCGTGCAACCAGCTGTGTCCTCAAAATAAATTGTTTGAGGGGCCTGTGTAGCTCAGCTAGTATTGACGCTGACTACCACCACTGGAGTCACAAGTTCGAATCCAGGGCGTGCTGAGTGACTCCAGCCAGGTCTCCTAAGCAACCAAATTGGCCCGGTTGCTAGGGAGGTTAGAGTCATATGGGGTAACCTCCTCTTGGTCGCGATTAGGGTTTTCACTCTCAATGGGGCACGTTGTAATTTGTATGTGGCTCGCAGAGAATAACATGAGCCTCAACATGCTGTGAGTCTCCACGGTGTCATGCACAACGAGCAACGAGATAAGAAGCGTGGATTGACATTCTCAGAAGCGGAGGTAACTGAGACTTGTCCTCCACCACCCGGATTGAGGTGAGTCACTGAGCCACCATGAGGACCTACTAAGTAGTGGGATCTGGGCATTCCAAATTGGGAGAAAAGGGGATACATTTAAAAAAAATTAAAAAGATTGTTTGTGAGCATCAGATATACTCTCCTTCCCCTGGGCATGTTCAACTGCTGAATTACAGCATTCGAAGCACAGAGGTGCAAGTGTCATTCACTATTGTGTGCATAATGACACAAAATGAATAACAAATACACAAATATAATGAGCCCCGGTGTGCTCTCCATCATGTGCATGTTTGTGATAACACAAGTTGATGACATAAAAGCAGAATCATACAGTGTCGGAAACCAGCCCAACGCTACGGGGGGGGGCACTGGGAACAATCATGCTCAGATTTGGACCACAGCTAATTTTCCTAGTGTGAAAACCACATTAAATTGTTTCGCTTTGAGTTACTTAATCACAGATTTGAGCATAGCTCTTCACTCTCTGCAAGATGGCTATCAACTGAACATGAACATGTCATGCGTGCTCAGAAAAAGATAAACGCCCTCTAGAGCACAAGAACGCTACTACATTATTTTCACCCATTTAATTTATCTTCAATACCCTATTCATTTTAAAGGGGTTACAATTTCATCACTTCATTTTACAGAAGTTGCTACAATAAAGCCTTATTAATACATTTTATGAATACATTTTATGCAAAATGGCTATTACATTTATTTTTTGTCTTTCTTGACAAAGACAAATAACAGCCAATAAATTATCTTATATCCTTAATTGTGTGCTACATGTAAAATATTAAAGTTTAAGTTCACCCAAATATGTAAATTCTGTCATTATTTACTCACCCTTTTGTGTTTCAAATTTGTTTAATTGTATGTCTTTCTTTGAAGAAAAGATAAGATTATAAAAGTACCATAAAATTAGTCCACATGACTTGTGTGCTATATTCTAAGTCTTCTGCAACCACATGAGAACTATATGAGATCTGTTTTTAGGAACAGAAAGAAATCTTGTCAAGCTTAAACAGGTGCTATTTAGGGAAAATAGTTTCTGGATTTGCCAAAGTTTGTGCGGTTCATTGCATCGTTATTAAAAGTTTTCAAAAATGCAAATGTCCCAGCTTGTGTCTTAATGTTAGCACATTCTTCAGCATATCTGTATATTACTTTTTGTTTTCAGGTATACATATCTAAATGTTTGATACTTATGGCATTTGGATGGACTATGTCAGCACAGTTTCCTAAGACATGCATTTCCAGCTGCTATCATGAGTCACAAACACAAGAGTGCCAAAAAGCAGCCGCCAGGCAGTGTGTGCGTACTGAACTGTTGTTTTTTTGTATACATAAATGTATTACATCATTTTACAATATATTTACATTTTAATATCAACTGACGAACTGGTACTTTTACTATCGATAAAAGATTGTAAACACATTCAGGGCTTTTCTACAAATATTTTGGGCTTAAACCCCAGTAGCTCACACCTAGCGCCATGAACCCACCCATTGTCATGAATATAAAGGTGGCAATTTTTTTAAAAACTGGGAAATGGCACCACATTAACATATTCTTCTAAGATTATGTCTCAGATTTATTAATACTTCAGAAATTGTATTAATTTTTTTACAAGCAACACTGAAGGAGTTTCAATGGAAAAAAAAGCGCTAGTTCTGATCTGTTCCGTGCAGCCAGCCAGGTGTGGAACATTTTTGTTTGCCAAGTACAAAGCTCAGTTTAAGCTTAGAACCTTCTGAGAGACAACGGGGAACAGTGGGCTGTGTCAGGGCAATCTGTCTGCTCTCCAGTCTGTCAAATGCTATACTGCCTTACATTCATCACACCAGCCGAGTAAACATTAATTGACTAGGGTAAAATAAATGAGCTTCATATAAAAAGTAAAAAGGATCAATTTTGACTTCATGTTGCATCAAGAGCAGCATTTGTTCATGAATACAGCTGCTAAAACAAATAAATTAATCAAATTGCCCAAGTCAAGTGGTACATGGGGAACTCTGCGAGAATGCTAACATTGTCTCCTGTGTCTTTAAAGCACCGCTAGCTACAGGGGAATTAGCCGCTCCCTTTAAACTATAGATTCCTGACCCCTGATTTAGATACAGTTTGTGACTGGCCTGGCTGGTTCTGTTTGGAGGGGTCATGATCCACTCTTGCATCCTTCTCTACCCAGTGTTTTGTTCCAGAGATCAATAGGAGTATCAATGGGTCTATGTGCTGTCTACTGCCTACAGAGGTAACTGCTTTATAAGGCAGCATCCTAACTGAAATGGTATCTCATAAGTGACTGATTTGGAACATTCAACTCGGAAAATGTGTCATACATATGCGTATATAGCATCACATGAAGCACGTGGGGGACCCAACAATTGATTTGAACAGAGTTTGGATTTAGCATGTTGCTAAGCTAATGCCACGATACTCTAATAATAAAATATTATAAAGTGAAATATAATACTTTTATTTAGTTCATGCTTTCTTACCAATTTAACTTCTTCTTTTTTTTTATAAGTGTGTTTTGCTTGTTTCAGGAGGGGCACTTTGTCATGCTGTCCTGTGACATGATCAGCACGCTTTAAATCCAAAGACATTTAAAATTTACATTGGCACTAGAGCACACCTGAACACAGATAAGCCATTTTGACAACTTATAAGCAAAATAAATTAATGTGGTCTTTGCTGTGGACAGGGTTTACCGGTCAACCCATGGCCAGCAGCAGTACGCCAAATATTGTGGTACCGGACTGTGGCTTCATCGGGCCTTCTACTGTAAAGCACATTGCACTGAACACATTGCAAATCTAACACAGTGACAGCAGGACTGACACTGCTGCCAAACAGGCAGAGGGGCAAATTACAGTCGCTTTCATGAGTGGTTATAAAGACAATTTGGTAATCAAAATGATGACTTAGCAAGTGAAGCTATAAACAACAGAATAAAAGGCAACAATGTTCAATCACTATTAAAATTCCCATTTGGCAGAGAAAAGAAACCAAAAGCTTGAAGTACATCTGTTTTTACGAGCCACGTCAATAGGTGGCAGCGCGCCTCAACAAACTTCACAAGCAGCGCAGCCATAGAATAAGAACCACGCACTGAGGAATAACAACAGGTGGGAGAAAAAAGAATAAAGGAATCTTAAAAGTTTCCACTATTACAGCTTGACACAGCATCCTAAAAATGCACATTTATGACGCTGAATACCAGCAAATGCAAACACACACATGTACATAGAGTGACAATTAAAAATAGTGCAGAAAGAAGACAAGAACGCGTACTCTGAACACACTGACAAACTCAATGCAAAACAGATTGCTGTCAACTGTAGGCTTGTTCAATGATATCGGAATTAAACAATCAATACTGTATATTGAGTTCTTAAACCACTTTTTGTATTGTTTAATCAATGCACAACTTTAAAATGGCAGAGGACATTGTGATTTCTGTAGTGAAAGACTCTTGCACACCGGCTACCGCAAAATACGGAGAAATAACCCTGCTTGGACGGCTATTTTTCTTCTGAGAAAGTGGATCTTCAGAAAGCTGACAACATCTCTGCTTGGGAGCGGTAACAGGTGATCACACAAGCTCCGTCTCTCTCTCGGTCTCACTCTATCTCACACACACAAACACACACACACACACACACACACACACACAAATCCATCCTTTGTAAGAAACAGCACAAGCTGTGATACTATTTCTGAAGTGCCATTTTTTAATTACTAAAGGATGCTTGGACGCATCATTTGGCTTGAACCAGCAATGGCAGTTTTTCTGATATATACTTTTATAGATTTTATTATATACAAATATACTTTTGGCCAATTTTTAATTTTTTTTAATCTTAACATTTTTATAATACATAAAAAAACACATGAAAAATATTTAAGTGTTATTGATAACAATCATCATAAAGAACAGTTCATTATTCTAACTGTATGCTGATTACAATTGCCAGCAGCATACTTGCATTGTTATGATGTAAAATACATGGGTTAAAAGGGAGAAAATATTTGCGGTATGTTATGTTGTTGACATCAAGCTGAACTGTATTTTGGTGCAAATTCATCTGTCATTTGGTAAAAGCTAGCCAAATTAGCTAGATGGCAATATGGAAGGGTTGCATGTCATACCCCCATTCTCCAAAACTAGGAACAAAACTATGTAATGTAAAAAAAATAACCCAAAATACATTCAAAATGGGTTTACTTTCAACAAGGATAGACATTTTTTGTGAAGTGCAGACCAAAATTCGGCATGTGGAGTCATCTGGGCCAGGAATCGAAACACCAACCCTGATTGACTGACCCGCTCTACCACATGAGCCACAGCCACCTCCTGTACAAAAGCGAGTTTGTTTAGTATAAAATATTTTTAAATGTAAAAACAAATTGAAATTTCAGCACATTTCAAATGCAATTTTGGTACTTTGTTGAGTCGCAACTTGAGGAATTTTTTTAAATCTGGGTGCTGAACCAAAACAGCTTAGAAACAATTGTGCAGGAGTTCAGAGCTGTTTATGAACTGTGTATCCCATACACATTTGGGCAGAGGGGTGTGGAAAGGCCTGCATGCTATGTATAGTATTCTTTATGTGTGTTGGTTACCACGTGAACGTTCATGTTGGCACATGTCCAAGGGTGATGCAATGCTCCAAGAAACAATCCCTTCCAGCCAATCACCTCAACTGTTGTCCCAGCTCTGTTGCACTCCCATAAAAGAGAGTGTGTAACATGATAACAAGGGTCAAAAGTAACTACCCCTGGCTGTTAAAATTCAATTATCTCCACCTTAAAAATATGTCAACGTCTAGACATAGACTCTGTGTCACTTGTTGACTACACCCAAACTATTGGCTATTGGCTGTGCCAATACAATCATATATCATTATACTGTGTTTTATCAGTTTGGCTTTGAAACAAAAGCGAAGGAAAGACTGAAACTGATTACGCACATACTCTCTCACGCACATGTCCATTTTAATCGCATTGGATTAATTGTATTGGATTTGCATTTTGTATAACAATTTGTATTGTATTGTGTGTTGCAATACCCAGCCCTAACCGTAATTAAGGTCCAGGGACATGATCAAGTGCATTAATTTGTTTAGTGTGTTGACAGCCCTAATTTGAATCTATTCACACTCCTAGTTTCTGGGGGATGGGGGTCTTCAAATATTGTCTTGGACATTGGGGGTCAAAAATGTTGAGAACCAGCCAAAATACAGGACATCTTGGCTAATAAGGAGCAGTTGGCAACCCTACTCCATTTACACACTCTTCATCAACTTGATTTGCAAGTATGTAAAGACTGCTAATACTGCACAGCACATTGTGATGTCACTTACATTTGGTAAACATTGACCCGCCCACTAGTTGACTACTTTAATTGAAGACTAGTCTAAAAGAATATCTGTGCAAATCCTATTTAAGGATATTCCTACCATCAGAAGTCTGAGCAATTCAAGCTTGAAATACCACGTTTTCTCCAGGGGGCAGTAAGCAAAACACCAGCTGTAAAGGCAATGCACAGCTGTACTCAGAACAAACCATACTCAGTTTGACACTATCGACAGCACAAGATGAGAACATGTTATTGCATTCAAACACAGCTGGACAGAGTGCAATTCCGATGCAAGGATCACAAGACTTGCGTTTCAAACTACGTATAACTTGACACAGCGACCTAAAAATGCGGCGTTTATGATACGACTTAACCAAAGCACTCTAAAAGCATCCACCTGACACATGTACATTGACGTATTGACGTGTCAATTCAATTGCAAAATGGATTGTTGTGAACTCTAGGCCACTGATTGTCGTTTAATAATATGGAAATAAATATGTTCCCTTCTGAAGCACTTTTTGTGTTATCAATGTTTTGTCGTCTGCCACAATAATGGATTGCATCGGAATTATTATTTTTATAATATATATTATATATTATATACTTAATGTTTCATTAATTTTTCATTGTTAATCTGAAAATATTTTTGGAACATACATCCGCATTCTCTACATTTTGGTATTGAAAGTGTTGACATCAACACGTCCCTTTACATGCGTGATACAATTGCGAGCTGGCTGTGTCCTGTTCAGGTCACAGTAGTGCTGATAATACAAGCTGTTTAAAAGAGCAGGATAACACCTTGTGAAATGCTGAAGCCTGAAAGCAAGGCCTTTGAAATCCAGATGGAACCAACTCTAGCGCTCTTGGAGATCTCAGCACTCATGAGAGGACAGCTGCAGTGGTCCGGGTCAGGCCTAAGGATCAGCGCATGGTGAAAAGTCATAACTGACTCCTTACACCACTGAGCAGCTATGTGACTGCAAGCACGTACACGAATTTGACCTTTTAAAGGCCTTTAACAAGGTTAAGTAATCCCTTATGGTATTAAATAATTATTTTATATTCTTAAAGAATTGAATGACAGATTCTATGGCTTAAAAAAAATCAACACTTTGTAATGACATCACTAATGTACAAAGACTGGATGTGTGGAAGTTTGCAGTGGTTAATGTTGAGCAATACAGGTATTACATATCGGTGCCTTTACTTTGCTGATACACAGGGCTCCCTTAAAGGAATACCCAAAAACTTGTTGCTCCACAGCCAGATTGTACGTACTGTTTCTTTTTCTATGAAAACATATTGTAACCAGAAGATGTCAAGCTCCAAAAAGGACATAAAAGCACCGTACATTTACTCCATATTACTTGTGTGATATATTCCAAGTCCTCTGGAGTCATATGAGTTATTCACTGAAATAACGTAGCGCTCAAATGTGATTTGTGCTTGTGTAAGACATGTCATACAAGGTTGGAGTTTAATGATGCCAAACAGCATTGCTTCTTGTGTGTTTTGTAACAGATTGCAACAAACTTAATTTGAATATGCAGAACAGCAAATGAGATGCAAGAAATATGGCTATATTTTCAGAGAAAAAAATCAGTTTCGGCCTATTTCTCACACAACGCGATCATTTGTGTTCAGAAGACTTGGGATGCTCGGTGTGCATTTTTTGTCCTTGTCATTAATAAATTATGATTTCATAATTTTTTTTAATTTGGCTAAACTTTTCCTTTAAAGAAATGGTGGGAGCAAAACAAAAAAGGTGCTGTTTCGTAAATCTATCATTCATTAGCAGTATTTAGTAGTATTAGATTACATGCAATCAGCATTACATAATCAGATTACAAAATCACATACTTGTAATTAGATTACATTACATTTTAAATGTATGTAATCGGTAATATTCACTTTTATGGATTACATGATTACAAATGGGTTGCATTATGTCTTGATTTTAAAGAGGTCAGGTTTGTGTGCAAATTGATACTTAAGACACATAAAATTGGATTTTTATCAAAACATGAACAAAAGTAATCCAAAAGTAATCTTATTACCTAAAAGTGTAATCTAAAAGATTACATTACAGATTACAATTTTGTTATCACTACCATATTACATTTCAGAAGTAATCTACCCAACACTGTTCATAAATAAATGAATATTTTCATCCGTCTGCCTCATGAATTCCTCATGACAGTAAGCAGACTACAGCAGCTTGTGTAAGCTTTATATATCCCATCAGGTCACACTCAAATAGAAATCATGGTCCAACTGAAATTGAAAAAGAGCTTGATTTTTTATGATCCTGCACCTTATAACCTACTGGTACTTGATGAAGAGAGGGGTAAAATTAGCGGCTCTGATTTACAGCTAAAACTAGACATCATCATTGCCCTAGCAGTGTACATAGACAATATTTAGATGCTTGTTTGACCAGCATGTCTCAAAAAAGTGTATATGTGTCTCTATTAAATCAAATTGACTTATGCAACATTTAAATTTGAACATGTCTTGTGATAATAAAAATAAATTCAGCCTGTTAGGCAACATCGTGATCTAACAAGGAATGATGTGATAAGTTTCAAGCAATAAGTAATTTGTTTGTCCACAAGCAAAATGCTGTGCAATGCGACTGAATCCCAGCCAAACAGAACATATTTTATGTGCAGTATACAGTTATGCAAACTGAGGACTATTGAGATTCCACCATGGCCAAAAGATATGCAACGCAGGAGAAATAGAGACCAAGTGACAAAAAAAGTCCTCTTGCTCATCTTGGTTGCAGCTGATTAGGATATAAACTCTAATTTACAAGGACTATTTCGCTTGGACAATTTGCCGATTTAGCGTGTCGTGTCTGGTTAGGCATACAGAACGCACTGTGAACTCCCAACACTAAACCTAACCGTCAGTGGAGCAAAACTGTAATTTTAGATTGAAAATGCCACCTCGATAATGCACCACACATTCTTAATTGGAGACAGGTCAGGACTGCAGGCCTGCCTCTGATCCCTCAGACATCACTGTCTTAAAACCATGAAATGTGACGTGCTGGGAATATTTTGGTAAACCTTTGTGAGTCAACACCATTCTCCGTTGCATCCACAGATGCATGCTATGGCTTTACCATGCAAAGGAGAAGCCATACATCAACACTGTCCAGAAGTGTTTCTCTGGGCTCCGTCTCATGTGAGATGGAAAGTCTCTACATCCAATTTGTCCCAACAAACACTGCCTTTTCCACGACTATATAAAGAGTGTGTCATAGAAGTATACTGACATTTATGAAGGACACAGTTACTGTACAAAATAAAGAAAGACACAAGTGGTCTATATTTCTATTGTTGACTATCTATCAATGTCTATCTTACGAATGGGCTGTTTTCATTTATGATGTTTGCGCTTTGCGCACACAATTTTGTCAACCCACTTATGCTTAGACTTAATCTTAATGGCCATGCCCACTGATTTTACATGTATGGTGTATCACATAGCACTGAGCTTAAGACACACCCTTCTTAAAACATGTATGAGTGGCTTATTTATAGTTGTCTCTAAATTAAGGATAGGAGAAAGAATTTAACACTGGATAAATTACACACTTAACCATCAATGGTAGGAACTTAAATAACACTGTTTTGAAAAAGACAGTATTTTGTAATGGTGTGTAATCTTGTGTACACTTTTGAACGCAGTGTTCCGTAAGTTGTGACTGTCCAAAACCTACTGATCAACATTAACATGATTTATAGCAGTTTGAAATGTTATAGTAAGATTGCATGTCTCTTCCAGGCATTAAAGTGAAGCACCCGTTGTAGCACTTTCATTCCTTCAGCTGTTGCTCATGTGTTTAATCAAGCCATCGAGGATGAGCTCAGTCTTCAATAAATTATTGTCCAAATTTTTCTAAAGAGATCCTTGTTGTTAGAAAACTTTCTCTGGTGCTGTAATGGGCTGTCATGTTTGGAATTTAAAGCTACCTTACTGTTTACTGAATAAGGGGGCTTTAACATTCTTTTAATTATTTCGCTATCCAACATTTTTTGTTGTTATATGAGACCTCATCATGATGGATGTGAGTAGTGTCTATTTAGAATTTCTGAAAAATATAAATTTTCGAACTCCTCCTAGCCGTTCGTCCAATTCGTACAAACTTCTGCATATATAATCTAGGGCAGAGATGCCCAAACTAGGGCTCGTTGGCCAAAGTTGGCCTGTGATGACCTTTGATTTGGCCCACCTTGACGTACATGACAAGAGTGAAAAAGCAAATGCTATTGATGCAGCTCTCATTGCATTAATTTAGCAGATTGCAGAGTAATGTTTTTTTGCATAATTAAATCATAAAGGAGGGGAACCAGGGCATCTTTAATATTTGAATATAACACAGCTTTATGTAATTTACCAGGTGCATGGTGAAGAGAGAGACACTTAAACTGTTACATCTCTCATCTCCATCTCTAGTTCCATCCAGGGTCGGAAATTAACTGAGGCTCTAGGATCCCCCTGCAATCTGATATATTTCCAAATTAATATATCCATTGCGTTCTTCATTTTAATTTTTGCTGAACATTATTTGTTTCATGCTGTCTGTTGTGCAGATGTTGACAAGTCAGATGTAAGATGCCCGCATGGTAAACAAGCACAGGCAGACACTCCGCTTCTCACGCTCCGCATCAGTCGATGTCGTGCTCCTGCACTAAAAGTACCCAATGCTACAATATAGTTAATAATAATATTAACAAAATAATATCTGGATGTGTTAAATAGCCTTGATGTTATTTAAAATGTTATTAATGATCAAATAATAATGAGTGTGTGAGAAACAAATCAAAATTTAAAGTCCTTTTTTTACTCTAAATCTCCACTTTCACTTTTACATCTGAAAGTCACATGTGGTGCCTTTTTATTTTCACATCTGAATGAGAAAACTGAGATTGATAGAAAAAAAGGCCTTAAATATTGATCTGTTTCTCACCCACATCTATCTTATCCCTTTTTTGCATGGATTACTTTTATTATGCCTTTATCTACAAAGTTCTGAAAGAAAAGTCTATTTTTACTCATAACTTCTGCAGAGTCATTTTAGATTACTTTGGATATACAGAGTAGAGCGTAGGCTACCAAATATTCCTATGCTGGCCATATTTGCCATTGCCTAATTTCAATTCTGTCATAAAATGCTGTATTTTACAAAATGCGTGGCATATCTTTACGTAACTTCAACGTAACCATGACCTTAAGTATAGCCACAAGATATAAACATTACATGTAAACATGATTTTAGTGTTATAAAATCGCTTACTAACTTAATCTGTGTGAAATTATATCGAAAACCAGAATTACAGGGTTTTGTTGACATGAAAACAAAGATGTAATATTGGATATAACTTTACACAGATAAGTTTAGTAAACATATCACACTAACATCATGTTAACATGTATACATGTTACGTCTTGTGGCTACACTTTTGAAAAATGTGCCTCACTGTAACCCGTATTTTTGCTCTTTTTAAAAAACAGGAATAACAAGTCGGAAAATAATTGTGGTAATCAACATTATGCCACAAATGCTGAATGTAACTTCTATTGAACCTGGAATATTCTTTATTTTTGTATAAAGAGAGAATGGGTAAAAAAAGAGATCTGCTTCATTCATTAACTAAAGCCTATTGCATTGCAGGGAAAATGTATTCTGTGCTGTGTACTGTTGTATACCACACATTTTGACCAATGTACAAGGTCATCCAGGTATTCTATGCATACATGAAATGTGCATATTGTGCAAAGTATATTTTATACTTCAGGAATAGTAATAATTGGATGGTAATATGCTGTTCCACACTGCCATAGATTTTGTGAAAGTACAGTGGGAGGGCTTGCACTGCAGCCACTCACTGCTGGGCTGATGTCACTTGATACAAGGGATGACCTCCCCAAAATAACCCTACAAAGGGTATATAGGGATCTGCTTCAACCTTCACTACCAGGAGAATACACAAAGTGCCTGGGGTGGACAGTGTGCAATAAAGTTGATGAAATAACTGACGGGACAAATAAATTGATAAAAAGTATCAAGAGAAGTACGCAACAAAAAGATCCCACAAAAAGGAACAGTTGCCTCTAGAAAAGTGAAAATTATTCCAGACTTAAAGTGGATTGTGTTCGAAAGCTACTGAAGAAAGTGTAACCCCCAAAGGTTCAAGACACCAACTAAGGATTTTTCCTTATCGACTCAAGTCTTTTAATTTCTTTGGCCTCCTCTTCAGCCCAGAGCCGAGAGGGGAGGCAAAGCCACGGCATCTGCGGGAATGAAGTACAGCTACCAGTACCCGGTGTCACAGTACACCCGCTCTAACACACACTCACACAACACTGCCAATCATTACACACCTTCACTCTACTCCAGCAGCTCGTACTCACCCAGCTACTACAGTTCCACCAAGAACAGCCCAACTACACTCAATACTCCATCATACTACACCCCTCCGGCTTACACACCTGCGTATAATCCCACCTCCACTTACACATCAGTCTACAGCAAGGCATCAAGGCAGAACAGCTCTCCCAGGACAACTGTACAGTCTACTCCTACTGTAGCTCTCAAGCCCGCCCGATCTGTGCGCTTCACAAATGATGTCATCTTCCAGGATTTAATCCGGCACAGTGAGCTGGAACAGATCGGTCGATTTATGAGGGCGAGGAAAGTGCGTTTGGACACAATCTTCCATTCTGGTAAGTGATATCCACCTTGCATACATCGAGATTGCACAAAATAAAAAATACAAAATATTGTTCATTCAGTTTTGATATATCACCATCATTCAACAAATATGCAATGTATTTTAAAGGTGAAGTGTGTAATTATTTTGATGGTAAAACTGTAATAGGGTGAGATCCTCAAAGAGTGTAAACACTTTGGCTCGGTTGTACTTTCCAAACATTTCTCTCTTTCTTTGAGCGGTCCGACATAACTTCTGGCTCAAACAGTGGCATGTGTTTGGGGTGGAACCAAGAGGTGAAGGTTTGGCAAGTTAGCATGGGCACAAATATACCATCGAGCAGGTCAAAATCATGTTCTCCAATTGTGAGAAAAATAAAAAAAAGGAAAAATATAATTATGGTAGGTGTTTCATTAGCAAATGACTTTTTGAGGGCTCCCTTACAAAAAATCTAGAGTTGCAGCAAACTTGCTGCATACTTGCCACAAATTCGGCACTCATTATTTTCAAATGCAAATGAGCTTTGTGGCAAACTCTTCATTGTCACCAAAGTTTTGCTGCATGTTCACCACTACCGGTTAAGAGCTGCAAATTTCTGGCAAACATTTGCACCGAATAGCAAGCTCATTTGCATGGGAAAGTAATGAGTGGCGAATTCGTGGCAAGATTCCCAGAACTCTTGATTTTTTGTAAGGGTCTTGACAGCATGACACAAAATCATGTGTTTCCTATCATCTGTAAGTAGGGTTGCCAACTTTTTGGCACATGAATACGGGACCACTTGACCATTTTGAGCACTTCAGTACAGAACAGGGTTCCCCCTGAAGCAATTCGTTGTCCCCCTTGAGCATTTTCCTGCTTCAGTATGGGACACAATGCCTTCAATATGGGATGTTTCGCAGTCTGAACTTGGGGAGGTCCCCCTTGACCATTTTACCGTCTATCAATTCCATTGCCTGATGGTTGGAAGATGACTCATGAAAACAAAACTGCAATGCTCCTGTTAGCTTAGAAGTTGTTTGATTGATGACAGAGATGGCTCATAGCTGTCAAATTGCGGACGACAAACAATACTATGCAATGCTAGCATTTGTTCCTCAGGCATTGCCTATGGTTATCGAAAGCGGGTGTAATTTCACATATTTAACACACAATAAACACATTTTATTGGCAAGTAATGTATAAAAATGTACTGATTGATGCTTTTTATTTGACTAAATGTCATCAACTTTGCACTTGCCGATATACTTGTGAAATCAGAGCAAGATCGGAGTAGAAGATTTCCGCATGAGTTTCCAAGTTGGAAGTCCGACTTCAAGGGCCGTTCCCCTGCACTTTTCCAAATAGGATGTTGGAGCTTCGGACTTTCAAAGTTTAACAAAACACAGATTGAGTACCCATTAAGCAAAGATGGCAAGCAAGCAGGTTGCGTACTCCTGGGGCTGAATGCGCCAGCCGATCCTCTGCCATTGAGATAAATGGAAATGCTAAGATATAGCTTTTTCCAGGTGATTTTAGATTTCTTTGGGTAGGACTACCTGCTTTTTTATGGATGGACGATGGGGGAGTGTTTTGGAAAACTGTGTGAAAATCAGTCATTATTTTGACAAATCCTCTGGGTGACAATAGTGGCACATAAATTACACTCTTCACCTTTAAAATATACAGTAAACTTGATGTGTCTGAAAACTCAGCTTGAAAAGAAATAACACTTATTGTATCTCTCTGGAGTCTGGGGTATTTTCCAAACATTTTGAGAGTTTAATCTCACTGCTGTTTGGCAAGAGATATTAGCACCACACCTTAACAAGAGCTGGCTTTTTCTTAGGAATGGCAGCACTCCATGAAGCCGTGCTCTCAGGGAATTTGGAGTGTGTGAAGCTCTTGATAAAGTATGGAGCTGATGTTCATCAGAGGGATGAGAATGGTTGGACACCACTGCACATTGCGTGCAGCGATGAATTTCCTGAGATTGCACGGTAAGAGCAAATTCAAAACTTACACTCGTTAAAACACAGCAATTCCAAACAAAGTGTCAGTCTAAAGAGTGACTTTCTGAAAACAATTTAGTTTCGGCTTAAGGCAGAATTCTAACTGGAAGTCCAATGTGTACTTTCTGCAAAAGCTTAAGGCTGCGTTCAGTCAAATGCTCACCTACATCTTCTTTTAGTTCTTCTTTGTGACAGCAACAGCTCAACGGTGAGTGTTGCCACCTAGTGGACTCACTAATTAGTATAAATAATTGCAGGCTCATGTACATGGTTCAGAGTGAGCATGGTTAGAAAAATCAGCCCGCACGCGTTCAGTGCTCGAGCACTCTGTTGATGACTTTTGCATCACGTATCCTTTATGCAGACGCCTAGCTTACATGTCTGACCGAAGTACACTTTGAGCTTAACTGACCATATTTGGATGTGTCAAACAAACAGTGCTCCTCACATGAAGAAGCAGGAGACTGAACAATTGATATCAGTAGTTTGACATTAGCATGTTGCTAAGCTAATGGCTTGATATTGATGTATTTTAAAGCATAAAAACATAGCACACACAAATATTGTGTAAAATATTCAGTCAGTTCTTTGCACACACGATCAATCAGTAGTTTGTCTTTAGCATGCTGCTAAGCTAACAGCGTGAAAAAACTGCACACACAAATATTGGGTAAAATATTTGGTTCGTTTTAGATTAGTTAGTAGTAACTGAATAGTAACTTTCTTTAGCTCCACTTTGGGGTATTTTATTAAATAGTTGACAATTCTCACACTGATCTTGTGGCAGTACATTATGGGATTGTGAAGGATACAAGGACACAATAGAATATGGACAAATTGCAATAATGCTATTATGGTATCAGTAGCTTGCATATGATGCCTTAAATTGCTGCCTGTTTAGGTTATCAGAACAGAGAGCAGCTATTTCTAATATCATTAATTTTCTTTAAAATCATCCCATGTGGAAACATTAACAGACCTGTTTGGTAATAAATTAGTTGTGCTAATGTATACAATTTAATTTTTTCCACTAGGTACCTTCTCTCTCTGGGCGCCAGTGTGGAGGCAGAGAATGAAAATGGGGAGAAACCGGCAGACCTCATTGACCCCGCCTGCAAAGAACTGGTCAAACTATTTGAGGGCTGACCGGCACAAAAACTTGAAGGAAAAAAAGCCAGCTTTAAAAAGAAAATTCAAATCACTCTTTTGAGTTTATCATTTTGTGTGGTTGAATGTTCTCCTGAACAATACATGTATGTTCTTTATTTTTACTTCTTTTTTGATACAAGGACTTCAATATGCAGTATAAGGCCACAGATGGACACCAAACCATCCACCTAAGATTGCTTTTTCAAATCAGCGTGAATCACTGTGTGCAACACATTTTTCTTTAGTAATCTGATGTATTTCTGAGTGAAACTGGATATTCAATTAAATAATTGTAGGATGGGACGTTAGGATTTTATCCATTGGATAAATTAATTGATTGGATTGTGAAAAGTGTATGTTACATACCAGAATGGAGCCAGGTTGTTTGAGGGGAGGGAGGGACTGTTTATCATAAACCAGGTGTCACCTTGTCATGCTCCCAATTTATATTATTGTCATAATTCTGTGTAGAATAGAAAAGTGATCAAGTAATTATGTGGCAAGTGATACAATCCTGTATCCTGCAAAATAATGCTTGATGGGTAATGCTCATACCCGAATGGAACAATGCATGTTGGTGATGTGTTTACACAGACAGTTTGGCACAACTTTGTGCTTCCCGTCTGCTGGGCAGCAGGAGAGCACATTGCAAAGACAATCTGCCATCAGACTTACATTTGAAGAAAGACTGAGTTGAGAGGGAAGATGAAAGTGAAGGCACTACTGAAATTTTTAATGTCTCTTGTTAAAGTCTTATCTTTCTTTTTTTTTTTAATTTTTCATAAATAAAGCTGCTTTTTATATAAATAACAAGGTACTTTTGCGGCATCTCTCTGCAATGATTATTATAAAAATGATTTATCTAAAGTTTAATATGAATGAATGGATGGAGGCTTTGATCCCCCAGGTGGACATTTAGTGCTGCAGCAACATTAAACGCAGAGTACACAAAAGCAAAGCTATGAAGGGTTAACCAGGGACATTCCTCTGCATATACAGTATGTATTACAGGAATGAGATTTAGCAAAATTGGCCACGTCGCACAGGATGCTGAATTGAAATTCCAATCGAGAGTAAGAGGAATTGACTTTTTTGCAATTCAAGAAACTCTAAATAATTCAACATACATTTTGCGACAGAACATAAATAATGACATCATTCAATTTTGCCAAATATGCAGATTCACTCCCTGATCTGTTGAATGCATTTTGGATTAGAAATATTTATTTAAGTTCAATACTGTCAAAACAACTAACTCAACAATCAAAACAGATTTAAAATGACTGTAGCCGTAGAGGGTGATTCTCACAAAACCTGTTAAGAAAACGTGAATTCATTACCTTGAATTCATATTGCATAACGCATACTTTAACATTTAAGACTCCCATGCTTTTCTATACAAGGAGGTACATGGAGAAAAGCCAGTGAAAAAATCAAGTGCTGTTGTTTCAACAAGCAATTTTGAGTTGAAATAACAATTATTATTGTTAATTTAACTTACAACAAAGTTGAGGACAGAGGAACTTAAAATATTTTGTTGTCTGGACAACTTCTGAGAATCTACTTATGTCAAGTCAAAGTAAAATATGTTGAAATAACTAAATTACAAAAGTATTCTGTACAGTGTATGATTGAATTTCATTACCACTTTTTTGGTATTATAGTCAAAAAGATGCTGTTGTACAATGATTTTATCTAAAATCAGTGAAAATCAAAGTACTAAGTAACTTTTTGGTTTTCTTAAGTTTGTGTAAATGCACTTGTGGTTCAAAGTATTTTTTATTTTTTTCACATAAGTTTTACACATGTCTGGTACAAATATGTGGACTTGCTTCATGAATACAGCTATACTTTTTTATTTGGTGTGGCTATCCTTATGAGGACTCTCCATAGACATAATGATTTTTTATAATGTACAAACTATAGATTCTATCCCGTAACCCTAAACCTTACCCTCACAAAAAAAACTGTCTGCATTTTGACATTTTCAAAAAAAAAAAAAATCGATTTGAATTATGGGGACACTAGAAATGTCCTCTTAAACCATATTTAGAGCATAATACCCTTGTAATTACCAGTTTGTAACCTAAAAAAATGTCCTCATAAACCACATAAATAATCTCTGATCAGAATGAAAAGACTATGCAAGATGCTAGCTAACAGACTGTAGATTATTATACTAAATTTGCCTCGTTTTAAATAAACACTAAAAACAGAGATAAAAATTAACTTTCATGTGTGGCGATATCTTCCAAATAATATATATATTTTTTATTGATATATTTATTGTATTTGCAGCAATTTTTTCTCTATACAGTGTTGATATGACAACATGTAAACAAATGAAGTTTCATCTCACCAACTTGTGCGGAAACGTTTAAAAACACGTGTGTTACAACCTGCCCTGCCATTAGTGTGTGCCCCCCATCTCCCTTACCACTATGACGTATAAATATGTTACAAATTAAATAATTTATATTTGTATATTTGTTTAACATTTTGGGTAATATTAATATCATATAATGACCATCTTTTTTTGCATTGCAGTAATGACAAATGGAGGGTGTCGTGTCATGAAAACAATGTAACAAATCTTAATGACCCTCAACATGTACAACATATCATTTATTATTTTAATATTTGTTATTATTATTGCCAGCAATAACATCAAATTGATGATATAGAAATTATTTGCCTTGATAGAAGGGTATGTAAAAGAAAACAATACATTGTCATAGGAAAGTGAGAATTCAGAGTCAATATATTGGGAGATAAATGTACAGATATCTTGCCAAAATGTGCAAGAGTGGTGACAGGTCCAAAATAAATGATGCAGGTTTTCTTGAGCCATTGACAAAATGAGCAGTCCACAACAATGTCCTTCTTATATCTTCATAGAAATACCTTGGAGGGATAATAGCAATGCAACATTTTAAAAGACACTTCCTTAACCTTATTTAAAATTAGGTATTTGGAAGGTAAGCACCAAATGTTCTTCCAGTCCAGATTTGGAGTAAGGTTATTCCAATAAGGAACAGTGTTCTCAAGTTAGATGAGAGACAGGTCTGGCCAGCAGTAGTCGCACAAGGATCCAGTGGCAAAAAAGTTGGTACAGACATATGTTAGCATGCTAAACTGTTTGATAACAACAAACTGCGCCTCATCAAATGTAAATATTCTGCGCGCGCATGCGCTCTTCTCGCAGTTTTTTTCGGCTGACCCGGAAATAATTCGTTGGCATTAGCAACGTTTTGGTCGAGTTAATCCGAAGAAAGAAACAAAAACACACAGACAGGTTTGATTCTCGTGGTGTATGTGCTTTTCATGAAATGCCATTGATTCTCAGTCTTTCGTGGTCTGTTTGTTCAGTCGGCAACAGTTTCCCACTATGACAACACATGCTAACAGACAACAGATGAACAATAACATACACGGAGAGGCTGAATTATCTTCCGTGATTTACGTTTTGTCGTCTACCTGTCCTACCAGAAATCTATCCGTGTGTAATTCCAATGTATCCGCTCAGATGTAAATATTACTGATGTTTTAATTGATTGATGGCGCTGCTGCAAACGGTGGAATTTGTGTTCGGTTTTGGATTTTGTTAATTATATATTTCATTCAAATGTACTTTGATGACAATCACTGTCTTCTTTTTAAAGGAAACACGTTGAAGAACAGGCAAACTATCCGGTGAAGCCTCATACTAAGATTGTGAGGCAAGAGACATTAACAGAATGACTAGGTAATTTTTTTTATATGTAATCTTAATAACACATAAACCCAGACTTCTTTACACCCCAAACAAAAATCTAAGTTTGCACAAAACAATCTTGTTAAAGTAATTGTATTTTAGTATTCACTACCAGTCAGAATTTTGGATATGCTTTTTATATGAACTTAAAATCATTTTGATTTAAATTAATATTCTGGGTTCAATTCAAGTTAAGCTCAATCGACAGCTTTTGTGGCATAATGCTGATTACCAGAAAAAATCATTTCATTACAAAGTTGTAAAATGTGCTTATAACTTTACACAGAAAAGTTTAGCAAGTGATTTTATCATGTTAACACATATTGTTTGTCTTGTGGCTATACTTTTGAAACAGTAATATTTTAACATTTACAAATTAGCCCCATTTACTTCAATTGTAAGTGACTCACTGGAACCACAATTTTTGCTTTTTTTTAAAGAAAAGTAGGGATGATTGAAAATATATTTTTGTGGCAATTAATATTATGCCACAAATGCGGTCGATATAGCTTCACTTGTATTGATCCCGGAATATTCCTTTAAATGCTTGAAATGAGTTTTGCAGACAAATATAAGATAAATATTGATCCTACAGATTACGTACTTTACAAAGTTGGACTGGATAGAAAAGGAAAAAGCAACCAAAATGTGTCCAGCATGGGCGTTTTGAGTAATTTTGTAGTCGAGTACTCTACAGGTGCTGGTCATATTATTAGAATATCATCAAAAAGTTGATTTATTTCAGTAATTCCATTCAAAAAGTGAAACTTGGATATTATATTCATTACACACAGACTGATATATTTCAAATGTTTGTTTCATTTAATTGTGATGATTAAAACTGACAACTAATGTAAACCCCAAAATCAGTATCTCTGAAAATTAGAATATTACTTAAGACCAATACAAAAAAAGGATTTTTAGAAATGTTGGTCAACTGAAAAGTATGAACATGAAAAGTATGAGCATGTACAGCACTCAATACTTAGTTGGGGCTCCTTTTGCCTGAATTACTGCAGCAATGCGACGTGGCATGGAGTCGATCAGTCTGTGGCACTGCTCAGGTGTTATGAGAGCCCAGGTTGCTCTGATAGTGGCCTTCAGCTCTTCTGCATTGTTGGGTCTGGCGTATCGCATCTTCCTCTTCACAATACCCCATAGATTTTCTATAGGGTTAAGGTCAGGCGAGTTTGCTGGCCAATTAAGAACAGGGATACCATGGTCCTTAAACCAGGTACTGGTAGCTTTGGCACTGAGTGCAGGTGCCAAGTCCTGTTGGAAAATTAAATCTGCATCTCCATAAAATTGGTCAGCAGCAGGAAGCATGAAGTACTCTAAAACTTCCTGGTAGACGGCTGCGTTGACCTTGGACCTCAGAAAACACAGTGGACCAACACCAGCAGATGACATGGCACCCCAAACCATCACTGACTGTGCAAACTTTACACTGGACTTCAAGCAACGTGGATTCTGTGCCTCTCCTCTCTTCCTCCAGACTCTGGGACCTTGATTTCCAAAGGAAATGCAAAATTTACTTTCATCAGAGAACAAAACTTTGGACCACTCAGCAGCAATCCAGTCCTTTTTGTCTTTAGCCCAGGCGAGACGCTTGTGACGCTGTGTCTTGTTCAAGAGTGGCTTGACACAAGGAATGCGACAGCTGAAACCCATGTCTTGCATACGTCTGTGCGTGGTGATTCTTGAAGCACTGACTCCAGCTGCAGTCCACTCTTTGGGAATCTAAATTTAAAGGCCTTTGCAGGTGTTTTGAGTTAATTAGCTCATTAGAGTGTGGCACCAGGTGTCTTCAATATTGAACCTTTTCACAATATTCTAATTTTCTGAGATACTGATATTGGGGTTTTCATTAGTTGTTAGTTATAATCATCAAAATTAAAAGGAATGAACACTTGAAATATATCAGTCTGTGTGGAATGAATGTATACATTATACAAGTTTCACTTTTTGAATGGAATTACAGAAATAAATCAACTTTTTGATGATATTCTAATTATATGACCAGTACCTGTACTCTAGTTTGTGGCAGTCTGTTCCCTTCTGCAAATTGCGACTCCGTTTCACGGCCCCCGATGACCTACCTATATATATTGTAATGTAAATTTTAAGCATTTACTGTATATAAAATTAGGACATTTATATTCATAAATTAGTGACAGGTTATTGGTCAAATGTTTTTTTGGGGTGAAATGGTGCAAAATGTGACTGTTGAACTATGATTTAACGAGCAAGGTCAATTTGACCTGCTGAGATCAACAGACGTTTAAGACCATTGAAGGATAAAAAGCATATCAGGATTTACCTCATGAAGTTGGTTAGAAGAATCACCAATGTGAAGAAGCTAAAAGATTTTAAAAGAATTTATGTTTAACATTTTCTGACCACTATATAATTTTCATGTTTCTATTTGTGTTTTTTTCATGACTATTAGATTTATTTTATTTTATAATAGTAGAATCATTATTATTCTAACTATTTTTCTGTTCTGTGTATAGATTTCTATTATTCTAAAATGTGGAAAAATACTAGAAATAAAGAATGAATACCTGCATCTTGTTGCAATCTTGTTAAATGGTTTTTACGTCTTTTCCAGCTCTTCTACTCCTAGAATGCACACATACAAGAGGACTTCCAGCCCTCGATCACCAACGAATACAGGAGATATTTTCACACCAGCACATGAAGAAAATGTGCGCTTTATCTATGATAGTAAGTCTGCTTTATAATTCAGCATTATTTTTACCTACAGGGTTCCTTCAGTCATTGAAAACCTGGAAAATCACTGAATTTGTGAAGTTGTGATTTGTAGGCCTGAAAAAGTTATGTAATTTTCTATAGGCTATACATTTCTGTAGTCAGTATAGTAGGAAGTGACGCTTTTAATCACACACACCCTACTTGTTGTTTTATTTTGAACAAAAAACATATTAAACGTAAACGTATAAAAACGTATTTAAAAACAATATTCTGTATTTAAAAAGATTTGTTGAGCATCATCATATACTTATAATGCATAAATAATTTTTTTGTCATGTGGCCTTACAAGGAACACCACCATTATCCCCCATTGTTCCTAATTATGCTGCATTAAAGTCCTCCTAAGTTTGTACTTACAATGTTGTAAGTCGTAAATACAATGTGACATATTTCAAGTGATTTAAGTTGGAAAGAATCCACCCATATTGCATTTTATATTTTTTTACTTCCAAAGACAGGAAGCTTTTTAGCACCAATGCAACCAAATGAAATGCAAAACTGCGCATTAGGTCTGTAATTGATGCTTTATCTGTCTATTTTATCATTATCGTGCTGCCACACATATAATGATGGGAAATGTAGTTTTGTTGCACACGCCTGTCGCTTTATAAACCAGCTAAATGAGTCTTATTTCCTGGCAAGTTTTATTGCTTTTATTGAAAGTGACTTACAAAAGATGAATAATACATCTTTAGCGATTCATCTTAAGGAGACTGTGGTATGTAAAGTGCTGCATTACAAAGGTTCAATAGCATCAGAATAGTAGTATCCAAGATGGATTAGAGTGAAACAAGTATATATATAATTGTTTTTATAAGTGACTAGTTAAGTGCTCATGGAAAAGATGTGTTTTAGCCATTTTTTGAAGACAGAGAGCGAGTTTGCTTCACAGATGGAGTTGGGAAGTTCATTCCACCAACGTGGTATAGTGAATCCGAAAGTTCGGGAAAGTGTTTTGGTGCCTCTTTGTGTTGGTACAACAAGGCGCCACTCAGATGACTGCAGTCTTCTGGTGGGAACGTAGCTCTGCAGAAATTATTTTAGGTATGCTGGAGCAGATCCAGTGACTGTTTTGTATGCCAGAATCAGAGCCTTGAATTTGATACATGCATCAACCGGTAGCCAGTGAAGAGAGACAAGGAGTGGTGTAACATGTGCTCTCTTTGGTTAAAGACCAGACATGCTGCTGCATTCTGTATAATTTGCAGGGGGTCTAGTTATGACAAGGTAGGATGGATGGAGAGATGGTTTGGAGAAGGTGGGAAGAAGTGGGGTCAAGGGAACATGTGGAGAGGAGAGAACATAGAGACAGAAGAGCTGCATACAGGAGGTGGGTATTTGAGAGGGTGTGGTGGTGAGAATGTATTGCTGATGGCTGTAACCTTCAGACATAATCTGCTGTCAGTGAGGTGGAGGAGGAAGACAGAGAAGTGTGTTGAAATTTCTAAATAAGTTGCAATTGTCTGTGGTGCTGTTGATCTTGTACTGGTCATAGGAAATTTTTGCAGATTTAATGTTATCTGAAAAAGATGCAAGCAGAGACTGATACTTACCCAGATCTTCTGGAACTTTAGATTTCTGCCATCTCCTCTCAGCTGCCGTGAGGTCAGGTCTGGGTGGTGTCATACATGCTGGCCTAGAGGAGAGAGGACAGATGCTGTCTAGACAGGTTTTTAAAGTAGAACTTAATGTGTCTGTGGCAGTGTTTACATCCAGGGTGGAAAATATGTTTTGTGTGGGAAGAGAGGTAGAGACAGTGGTGGAAATGCATGTGGGTGAAAGAGAATGGAGGTTACGGCGAAAGCAATCCAAAGGTGGAGTCTGTTTAAATATGTTGAATTTAACAAAGTCGTGATCAGAGACATGTAAAGGAGTTACACAAATATTTGTGTTGGTACAATTACATGTAAAAATGAGGTCCAGCTCGTTGCCCAATCTGTGAGTTGCTGTAGAACTTAATCTTTCCAAGTCAAACAAGGCCAGAAGAGCATGAAGTTCAGTGGCCTGGGGCTTGTCTTGGTGTATGTTGAAATCTCCAAGAATCACAAGAGGCCTACCATCTTCAGTAAAGTAGGACAACAGTACATCCAGCTCCTCAAGAAATTTTGCCAGCTGACCTGGAGGGTGATAGATGACAACAACATGGATTATTGTGGGTTACATTGTAGTAATTACACGTTATTCAAAAGAAGTTTTGTAACATAGAGAGTAGTGTGGTGAAAATGTCCAGTTGTTTGGAATGAGCAAACCTGTTCCCCCACATGTATGTCGAGGAGTGTAAGAGAAGGAGAAGTTGTTGGAGAGAGCAGAGTGTGTTGCTGTATCCTCTGGACATATCCATGTTTACATACATACTAAACTATACAGTCACCCCGGGACTCAAAGAAAAAACACAGTTTCCCACTAGTAAAAATGGCATTGTGGTGGAGTTCATGTGCGCTTATACAATAATTTCGGCACACACGTCTTTGGACTACATTTTGGCCGTTTGTAACAATACATAACATGAGTGTTTAAATCAGAGGTAGGTATTAGATTTAATACCCAGTTTATTAAAAGGCTGTTCACTTATCTAAAGGAAAACATGTAAAACTTGATTTGGGTGGACTTATTTGGTTCATGTGCTCAACTGTAAAATATACATTTGGCTTGAAATTGTCTCTTTTTGAGTGCAATCTTTTTAAAAATATGTTTTATATGACAACTCTGTACCTAAAGTGACTTCCACTTGACTTGTGTCAGGCTGTCAACGCACCACTCAATGGAAGCATCAAGCGCTGCTTTGACCTCCACATGACAAGTATTGCAGATAGCATCACGGAGTGGTGGTTTTACGAGTTTGCCAGGCAAAAAAAGTGTAAGGTGTGCACAGTAAACTCTTAGAAAGGTCAGCAGCGATGGGGTCAAAGCTGAAATTGTTTGAATTTTGAGCATCGCATCATAACTCTTAATAGAAGCGTGGTGCTAGCGTTTCACTCCATAGAGTTCAGTGTATGGGGCAATGCTGATGCGAGTCATGTGGAAGCACCTTTAAGACTGTGCATTATGTTAGAATGTATAACTGGCTTTCAAAATACAAATGTTGTCATGTTTATGTTTTATGTTTTCTCTCTAGCATGGCTTTGTGTTTTGAGAGACATTAAATCCCCACAAAATAGTGAACGTAATGAGCGTGGACCACAGGAGTATGTGGAGAAAAACCCTAATCCCAACCTACGTTGTAAGTTGATTGTCATGTATAATTTTCTCAAGGCAAGACAATTACTGAACAGATTGAGTGTGTTTACATGCACGATCTTACACCTGTTATGCTTAATGATCTGACAACCTGCAAACAAACGGCTTAACCGTTTTTTCTTTTCTTTAGGTTTAAGTGTAAAATGATCATCACAAATTTTCATATTAGCCTGATTTCACTCTAAATGTATACACCTTCAATGACTTCCTGCGACTTAAGATAGGGAATACCTTGTTTTTCCACATGCTGTTATGTCTTGTGCAGGGTCGAGTGCTCAGCTTTTCAAAGTATATTATTGTGACTGTGAGCTCGTATAAGAGGTAGGCCAATATATCAGTTTTACAGATTAATCAGCACTGGTAGTTGCTTATTGGAATTATTGGTTATTGGCAAAAGTGCAGATAGTTGCCGATAGTTTTTTGTTTTTCTCTTTATTCTTCCTCCTTTCTCTGTGGCCGGTACGGGGGGATTCTACTGTTAGAACGCCTATGCTCTACACTATAACAGCAGCCTCCAGAAGTGAAATAAAAAAATAAAGTGGATCTATGGGCTGTATCCAAAGCTTTCATTGACTATATTCAACATATTTGTAATTGATGCGATGACATGGATAGAAAAATGCGAAAGTTTTTAAACGGTAGTGTAGATCTAAAATTAAGTCTTTATTTAAAGAAAATATATAGTCAGATTATTTATTTTAACTTAAAGCTTGATTTTGATCATTAAGTCTCCTCACATTCATTCTCTTTCTGTCACATTCCTCATTGATAGGCCCAGGAGAGGGGTCTTTTGTGTCCTCAGGTGTAAATTGCCTCAATATTCACGATCGTTCACGCCTCCTCACATATCGCCTTTCAACACTAAAATTGTCTTACAAAAGTTAAATTACTATATTGTTTTGTATGAATGAGTGAGTGATCAGGATGGTTTCCACATCCTTTTGGATCTGACCATTCAGGTGCGCAGTAATGCGAGCATGTGAATGAGAATCATTCATGTTCATTCACATGAGAATCATTCAAGGTGTATTCATGTTTTTACTGTGGTATCAAGAACCGTGAAGTTTCACTGGTATTGGTACCGACTACTGAAATTTTGGTACTGTGACTACACTACGCTATCACAAATATAGCTGGTTCTTTTTTGTTATTGACATTTTAATGAGTCTGCTTTTCAGGCAAGTGAAATTCTCTTTCACTTGCCCCTTCAAAAATCCACTTGTCCTGGACAAGTGTTATTGTCGAGCCCTGTGAGCCATAAAAGAAATGAAGCAAAAGTGGTTACCTGTGTTGAACTTTCTCCTCAGATGCTGAAAATAGTTACGTTGTCAGAGCCGCTGGTAATAACATTAACGTTAGATTATTGGTTCCAGTGCATGTGTGAGCATGTGTGCATACAGCGGGGGACTGACTGACTGGGAGTGAGAGGTGTAAAAATATTTTCAGTTCATTATGAAACTGTGGCGGAACGCGAAAATGGAAATGCTGCTATTTTACAAACTATCATCTGATTAATCGAAGTATAGGTCTCTGCTGAATAAGAATGGCCATTTCTCAATCTGTGGGTTTTTTCAAATCAGGATGGGTGTTTTTCAACTATCCAATGAAAGTAGTGAATACCAATGGAGCAATCAGTGGGCGTTTCCAAACAAGGATTGGTGTTTCTGAACTATCCAGTGAAACTGGGCTCAATGTAGTAGGCAAATCGTGTAAAGTGGTTGAAAAAGGCCAATCCTGGTTTGAAAACACCCCCTGATTGGAAAATGGCTATTTTTGTTTTGCAGCAACACAAGTCTTGATTAATTGGTTTTGGTACAACCAAAAGTCCACTATTGTATGGAAGTATGGAAGCATTTGACACATTAGGGCTGAAACGACGTTATCGACAACATTGACAAAAAAATTGTTGACACAAATTTTCGTTGTCGAATAGTCGTTTGATCTAATTAAACATAACATGAGATCATATAAAACTCTAATGATGGCACCAGACGAACTGAAACTGCACCCGGCTGATACACACTCTGTCACGTGGACACTTGTCCCACATGCGCACTTGCTGCAGCTAGATTTTAACGTAATGACTCGTGACTTATTGAATCATAAAATATGTGTCACTGTGCATTTCTTATGAAGAAAAGGCAATGCGCAGCTTTATTAATAAGAGGGAGTTTGTTTTTAGTGAGTTAAAGATGGATTGAAGTGAACAGAAAGATGAGAGAGGAAGTCTTCACCACATTATACACTGCAACAAAATACTTTTATGATTTGATTTTGTTTTTGGCTTGTTTTCCAATATAAATATGTAAAACTCCTTGAAAACAATGTAGATTTACTTTAGCAGCAATATATATTATAAAGTATAGCTTTATGCTGAAGAAAACGCTGTTATTTGAGAAAGTTGAAAATAATATTAAAAATACAAATATTTTAAAATATCAAAAAATCCTTTAAAAAAGATGCTTTCAAATGAGAAGCAACATATAAGATATTTACACTTGGTTTTAGAGAATAGATCTTGATTATACGTAGATTTTGTCTTGACTCGCAGAAGTATAACCAAGTGAAAAAAATACATTTGTATACAAAATACACTTACTAGTCTAAATATCTTATATGCTGCTTCTCAATTAAATTCATAACGTTTTATGCATTTTCAGACATTTTTAAATGGAAAATGAGACAAAAACACTTGATAAAAGGATTTTTTGTAGTGAATTTTTACTGAATTAAACTTATAAAAAGTATTTTTTCCCTTTTAATTCAGTGAGTCATTTAGAGATATTTTTACAAGATGATTTTGTCCTCTTTATTGTTAGTAAACGCGTTTAATACAACCTTTTAAGTCAGAACACAAGCTGAATAATCGGTTAAGAGCTAATGATTAATTGTTGCAATAATCGCTGAGTAGTCCAATAACTGTTCTAATAATTGTTAGATTAGTCGGTTATCAAAATAATCGTTAGTTGTAGCACTACGATGCATGCACACTACAGCTCGTTTAGTACAGTCAATGGCAGACGACGTGCACAGTCTGTGCTGATGATGGAATTTGTCAACTGCACTGTGCGTGAAATGTAGTGCACATGGAAAACTGAAGACTACTTCAGCCTTTACTCAATGTTAATGTGTTGTGCTCTTGCATGTGTATGTTTTAACAAAACTTTATTTCATTATCTCAATTTGCCACAAAAACATTTTTGTGTCAGTGAGTTTTAAATTTAAATGATATTGCATAACTGATGATCCAATATGGTTGAAACTTAATTTCTTTCTTATGTCTTTCAGCTTTTATACCAGTTGACCTGAGTGACCTTAAGAAGCGGAATACACAAGACTCTAAAAAGTCTTAGGCCGTTCCCTGGCTCTTTGTGATCAAGCAGTTTTTTGTTTTGTTTTTTTTTTGTCCTCCATATTACATTTGGGACCTTTAAATCTACCAATTTTCTGTCAGCCAACAAAAAGCCACAAGCCAGAATATTTTACCACATTAATCAAGAAAGCCTTTCTCTTCTCTGCCTCATGGACCTGTGGACTGGACTTACAGGCTGACATCTATTTATACATTACATTTTCAAGAGCCGTTTGAGAGGCCATTCCCTTTTTCATGTTTGTCTGGGCTCTCTATTCCAGTAAAGCCCTGATGAGACATTTCATGGAATTTTCCTTGGTTTTAGGTTTAGATATTTCCTCATGCACTTTTTCTTTTATTTTGCCAAGAACAGTTGCTTATACTATTGGACAGTTTCCACACAAACTTTCTGTCGATGGGATACAGTCCTGTAATCTGCTCCTTGTTCAAGCACATTCATTACCAGGAGCAGAGTATTGAAGGGCTGACTGTTCAGTTAGTTTGAGAGATCGAAGAAATATAGAACGTTTTGACTGAAAGCACAGGCAAGTTTGGCTCGCCAAATATTTTTAGTAGATAAACTTCAATTTTTAACTATTGATTCCTTCAAGAACTTGAAGTAAACTTTTCCACATCTTTCATTCCCAGTCTTTAAAAAAAATGAAATAAAGATTTCTTTTATGCTATCTCAACTTCTCTGCATTATATTTATCTCATTGCATCTCTTTAAAGACACTATAAAATCAAAAGTGAAGTTTGTGACTTAGTTAATGTCTGTTGGCTGTGAAGCCATCTACATGCTTGTGTACTTCTAAAGTTGACTATCATGCATTTAAATTTCAAAGAGATCTGTGCCCCTTTGGTGAAGTTGGACCCTGTTAACACTATCCCAGTTCTGCTTCTGCATGTGCAACTGAAGTACAGGTATTTCAGTGGAGAATTAAGTTTACATGATGTTTGACCTTGCATCAGTTGAACTTAATTACGTTTTTGTAGATGCCATTAATCAGTTTAACTGAGGGAACAAGTTTACTCAGTTAATTGAGTAGTCAAAATATTATGGTTTTCAGTGGACACGAATGAAATACTTTTTTAAAGGACAAGCATGTTTGATGTGTCCCATTCCAACTTCCTCTTTCAATAGAAAATGTCAACACGGGAAACCGAACTGGGCTCCTCGAAAGATTTAGGTCTTAAAAGTTGCATGCCTCCTATTGTTAATCCAAACTGTTGCCTACATTTAGAAACACATTTCATCAAATGTGTTCCTATTCAAAAACACATATTCAGTAAGAGCACATTGAACAAATCAGTTTTAAGGAATGGGAATGTACTGAATGAACTTTAAATCATGTATTGCAATGTTGCCCCATCTGTATTTAGGCTAACTCAAGCGATGATTTGGGTTTTAGTAATCTGCAATCTCCTGTGATTGTATTATCTATTTACTCTTAAGGTTCCAAAAGGGTGTTTCGCAGCAATGCCAGAAGACCCCTTTTTGGTTTCCTGTCTGCAATTAAGAGGATTTAAAAATGAATATTTGCCTTTACTCCAAATGAACAAAGGTGCCTATTATCCACTGATAGAGGTATTTCTCTCCTGCTAACTGTTTTAAACAGAAATACTAAATTAATTCATTTAGAGTTTGTTTTGATGGAGGGAAGGTTTCAGGTTGTGATTTTTAAAATCTAACACTCATGTCCATCTTTCTGTGGCCATGAGAAGAAGCAGACCATAAAGAATGCTGGACTTTCATGGTAACATGGTACATATAATAAATATATACCTATGTATTCACATAAACAATGTTCACAAATATTCAAGTTTTCAGCTATTTTAGTAGAGATTCAAACAGGTAAAATGCAAATAAAGACTGAAGGATGAAACAGGCAAAGTAGACAGAAAAAAGGTAAGAAACTCACTCTAGAGATCATTTAACCCTCAGAGGCCCAACTACCAACAACATTGATTGTGCATTTTCTTTTTTCTAACTTGTTTTTAGTGTTTTTATTAAGCCACTGATTATATATACATATTTTTTGTTGTTGCATATTTTGTTCTTGGGTGAATTTTGGATAACATTATCAAATAATGACAGTCAATGGGAATATATTTTCTTCTGAGGAAATTTTGTGTGATCGTTGCAAGCTGTGTAATTTTTATTTTCTTATTTTCATTGTGATTCAAGCATCAGCTCCTGTTATGTGCATTATATTTTCATATAAATATGTATTATTTAAGTGCTTTAAATGTCACTGTCTGATGCTGAGTTCAGAACGGCATACTACCATACTGCTCTTTCTATTTCTGCCATAGATTATAGGACAGAAGTAGTAAGAGTAGTATGGGTAGTATTTTGTTTTTGAACTTTTATCACGATAATGCTTTATCTCCATTGTAAAGTAATGCTTACAATTAGTATATTTGCATGTTAAATTTCAAATGAAATCTGCATCTTTGGAATGGTCTATCACATAGCAATTAAAAACAGTAAGCTAGTAACAAATAAGTGAAAACTCCTGTAAAATACTATTAGCAGTTTAATAATATTTTCAGTGACACATTGTAGGCCAGGGGTTTTTTCAGTTTTTTATGCCACAGACCTCCAAATATGGTGACCCCTTTGCGAAGAAACCCCTCCAAAAAATACAAAGGCAGAAACATATTTTCATGTAAAGACCCCTTCATGTAAGAAAAATAGTGTGATATTATAGACATAAGTTGTTTGCAAAATTAAATAATTTGATTTTATATTGTCATTGTTCTAAGCCCAATTTTTTTATTAAGTTGACCACGTCTTGTTTCTACCCACTATTAGATTACCGTTAGATGTATAAACCTTAAGAAAAACCTTTTCGGCTCTATTCAAATCTATTTTTAGTCCTTAGAACAGAATGAAACTAACAATTTCAAATTTGGTAAATGTTTACACATACATTTTACAGTGAGACACTTACAATGGGAGTGAATGGGGACACTTTTTTGAGGGTTTAAAGGCAGAATTGTTTAAATCGTCATTTTTACAGTTGTTTTAGGGTTTTTTGAAATTGCATTGTCATGGCAAGGAAGTTGTAAAATTTGATTTAACTTTACACAGAAAAACCTTACAACACACATGTTGTTTATGTCTTATGTCTATACTTTTGAAACAGATTATTTTAACATTTACTGATTGACTATTTACTTCCATTGTAAATGCCTCACTGGAACAGATTTTTGCTTTTTTTTTTTTTAAAGAAAAGGACTAACGAGTAGAAATAAAATTTTGTGGTAATTAATATTGTGCCACAAATACAGTCTATGGAGCTTAACTTGTTTTGAACAGAAATATTCCTTTAAATAAAGAAAAAACTTGTGCTTTCCTGACAAATGGACCCCTAAACAGGAAGTGATCGTCACACTGTTCTACATAATAGGCGTTCCCACTATAAATACCGCGCCGGCGTCTGCGACGTCGTTTCCTCTTGTGAGTGAACAGCAGCGCAGGATAGCACATCACGTACTGTTTGTGTTTTTAAAGTAACGACAGTGTAGCGTTAACAGAGGCCACACAATGGCAGACAAGATGGATATGTCCTTAGACGACATCATCAAGCAAACTAGGCAGCAGCGCGGTGGAGGCGGGCGCGGCGGCGTGAGAGGAGGCCGCGGCAGCCGGGGAGGCACAGGTGGAGGCCGCGGCGGTGGCGCCGGGCGGCTCGGAAATACAGGCGGAGGCTTCGGAGGCCGCGGAGGAGGATCGGGCCCCATGAGGAACCGCCAGAACCTGAGCCGCGGCAGAAGCAGACCTACGCCGTACAGCAGGGTAGGAGAAAGCGGAGAAAATCACGGGCACATCCACATGCCTGGGTGAAGTCCGTTGTTGTCTTTCTAGGCTGCCGGCCGCACATGCCCCTGGAGTTTTTCTGGGAGTGTAGTGCGGAGAAGCTCTGTAGATATATATTGTGCATAATGTGTTCTCTCCCTAAGCCCGCGTGTCTTGCCGTCCGTGTGGAGCGTGAAGCGGCGGCCCCGGCAACATCGTGGCTCGGAGCGGCTTTTCTCTCCGCCATTTTGGAGACGGCCTTTCATAAACGCAGTTTGTTCTCCTTTCTTTGTTTTCGACGACATCCAGCGAAGATCTGCATTGAGGTTTCAAAATCCTGCCATTTTTTGCTGCAATTAAAGCCCAACTAAAAGAAGGCTTTCAGTCCTCTGTGGAAATCTTCCTTTGTTTGGGAGGGTGTTCATTGTCGAATATCGCTGAAAGCAGAAAGAGAGTAGCCTAGTGTTAAAACCCCCCAACATGATGGATGGACTTTGACCATCTTGGTCCACCGATCTTTGGAGACCCCCCTCCTAAATTGTAGTTTTGTTTACTAATATTAGTGAGTGAAGTATTTATGTAACCACAGCAAAATGGCGTGGATTCAAAATGGACGCTCAATGGTCGCCATGGGCAGCTTTACATCCCAACAATGGACACTTCCACTTTTTTAATCATCTATGGACATCACCTGTGATTTTACCCACCGGATACCCCTGGAACGTCCAAATCCACCCAGTGGAGGCCTGCTGGGAATTATTTGGATTGAACAGCAAGCGGCAAAAAAGACTCTTTGGGTTGAATGGTAGCCAGATGGGTGCTACCAAAAGAGTGGGCACGTTATCTACGGTGTATGCTACAAAGTGTTCATTTTTCTTAAAGGGACATTTCATCCAAAAATGAAAATTCCCAAATTATTCACCCTCATGTCATCCCAGATGTGTATGACTTTCTTTGTTCTGCAACACAAATATATTTAAGACTATCTCCGCTCTTTTGGTACATTCAATGCAAGTGAATGGTGAGTGGCCAGAACTTTTAAGCTCCATCAAGTGCATAAATACAGCATACAATACTCCAGTGGTTAAAGCTGTCTGCAGAAATTATATAGGTGTAAGAGTAAAATAGGATGATCCTTTTCGCACAATGTCCCGATTTACTCTCTAAATCTCCACTTTCGCTTGTTTTCAGCGGGTTTTTTGTGTATATCGCCAGATAGGAGAATTTATAGAAAAAGGACTTGAATATTAATGTTTCTCACCCATAGCTGTCATGTCACTTTAGAAGACGTGGATTTAACCAATGGAGTCATATGGATTGCTTTTATGCTGCCTTTATGTACTTTTTGCAGCTTCAAAGTTTTGGTACCCATTTATGTACATTGTATGGACATACAGAGCTGAAAATATTCTTCAGCAGAAAAAAAGACATGCACATCTATGATGGTATTGGGATCAGTAAATTAGCTAATTTTAATTTTTGGGTGAACTATTCCTTTAACCTGCTCTTTTGAAATAGTTTACTTTAAAAGTAGTTTACATGTAGTGCATTTAGATATATATTGAGTTTAGGCTTGTATAGTAATTTTAGATGCCTTTTGACTGGCGTTGTAAGTTTTTCCTACCATCTGTTCTGTGTCCTGCAACGGTTTACTTGTTTGTAGTGATGGGGTGGGCAGGGATTGCTGGAAATCACAGTGGGTGCCCCTGGCCTTGTTGAAGCGGAGCCCCCTGCTTGCCCCAACACCCAGCCGAGTGGACTGTCAGTGACTGACTGGGGAACCGAAGTTAGCAGGTGCGTTCTCTCTCATCTGTTGCAGCCCAAGCAGCTCCCAGACAAGTGGCAGCATGACCTGTTTGACAACGGCTACAGTGCGAACGCAGGAGGCGGTGGTGGAGGTGGAGCAGGCATGGAGACCGGTGGCAAACTTCTCGTGTCCAATCTTGACTTTGGTGTCTCTGATGCAGACATCCAGGTATGTATCAATTGATGGATCGAGTTGCACGATTGGCTTTTGTTGCAGATTTGATGTAGCTAAATGAATGCTTTTTGTTGCAGGAACTCTTCGCAGAATTCGGCACTTTAAAGAAAGCGGCAGTACATTACGATCGGTCGGGACGCAGCCTTGGCACTGCTGATGTTCACTTTGAGAGGAAAGCGGACGCCTTGAAAGCTATGAAGCAGTACAACGGCGTTCCTCTTGATGGTATGTGTGTTATACAAGCCTCAAAGTCATTTTTCTTTCTAATAAATTCTGTTCTGCTGTCAGGGTTCCCACATTCATCTAGGGAAGTTTTAAAGGAATATTGTGAATTCAAAACAAGTTGAACTCAATCGACAGCATTTGTGGCATGTTGATTGGCACAACAACGAAAGTCAACTCGTCCTTTGTGCGTGCACACAAATTTGTGTTACAGTGAGGCACTTACAATGGAAGTGAGTGGGTCCAATTTTTGGAGTGTTTAAACATCGAATTGTGGAGCTTATAATTTTATAAAAGCACTTGCATTAATTCTTGTTAACTTGTGTAGTATGAGCTGTAAAAGCGGTTTTTAATAACAGGGTTGTAAAATTAAAATAAAAAAAACAGAAAAGGTTGGTAAGTTGTTTTTTTTGTTTTTTTTAACCACACTAAATCATACTTTTGAAACTGAGTATTTTAATGTGCACAGATTGGCCCCATTCACTTCCATTATATGTGCCTCAATGTTTGCTTTTTAAAAAAGAAAAGGGCCGAGTCAAAATACATTAATGTGGTAAAAAACATTATGCCACAAATGCTGTCGGTTGATCATCACTTGTATTGTGCCTGGATCATTTATTTTAAAATTAACATTTCGAGGTCTGGGAAAGTCATGAAAAGAATATTTAAATCATGTAAATTTCTATAGTGAATTTTTGTAGTTCTTGGCTTCTGTTTATCTGCTAGACATTGATCTTGGCGAGGGGTTCTTTTTGTATTGAATCCTTATTCATTAGCTATTCAAAAAGTCTTGAAAGTGTTTCCACCGCCATGGAAAACCTGGTAATGTCAGGGAACTCTTTTCACTGAATTAGTCTTAAGTGATTTAATTAGCGTGTTGACTTTCCAATGTGTTCTGCGTTAAATATTACAATATTAAAAACTTCCCATTAAAAGTTGAATCAAAATATACACCGTTTGGCCACTTTTGAATGCAAATCTGCAGTGTGAGACAAGAAATGCTGCAGTAAAGAAGATTTGTGAGAGAAAATATTACAGTTTACAGTAGTATTGCTTTTAAAAGTATAATATTGTGCGTAATCTGAACTCTCGCCCACTGTGTCGCCATTAAAAGGGCACGAATGCGCTGCCAGACTCTAAAAAAACAAAATACATCTACCTGAAATGAACTAACTCGGAACATGTCCTACTCCAGAGCAGGTTATGTTCCGAGAGTAGGTTGCTATGGCTACTAACATAGCCTGAATATTACCTCCATTTTTGGAGCAGAAAGCTTACTCTGCTTGTATCCGTTTACTCGAGTAAATTTAACCGGGCAAGTCGCTTAACCTGCTTTCTGGAATACCCCTCTGAAACCAATTGACCGGTCTACCGCTACTGGATACTTCATGGAAATAAATGTGGAAACTCTGAGGTGTTGAATCGGTTGGCAACTGTTCTAAGGCTTTATATAAATTCTCTTTTAGGTCGTCCAATGAACATACAGCTCGTTACATCACAGATTGATGCACAGAGGCGGACTCCAATGCAGGGGTAAGGAAGAACACCGTTTAATCTGCTTCTGTTTTTCACTATTGTCTGTATGATTAAACTTCTTTTCCTTGCTTCCAAACAGTCTTAATCGTGGAGGTGGCGGTGGCATGAACAGAAACCGGATTGGATCCTTCAGCACACAGAAAGGTCGAGGAGGACGTGGTGGTGGAGGATCCAGAGGTCGGGGACGAGGGGGAAGAGGTGGCAACAGCAAACAGCAGCTCTCTGCCGAAGAGTTGGACGCCCAGCTAGATGCCTACAACGCTAGGGTGGGTTAAAATTCAACAATGCTTTTGTTTTGAAGTCTCTTTTCAAAAAGCCTGGTTGGTAATTAATCTTTTTGTTCTTTAAACAGATGGACACCAGCTAAATACCAACACGTCGTCTCATTCCCCTCTTTTCCAACATGGAAGAGTGGACGTCATTGTTATAACTAATGAACATGCCGGATGTTTTACACTTGTGTCTTCAGAAGTGATTTAAATTTGTGTACCGATCTTTCTCATTTTAAAATGCTTGTGTTTTTTACCTGCTTTGTTTATTTGGTCCTTTTTCTTTTTGAGGAAAAACCTGGTTGAACTGTAGGATTTAGGGGTGGGCTTGTCTGAGCCATCCTTCTGTAGATCACTGTAATAAAACCTACAGTTATTTCATAACCACACAATGCCTCTGCTGCTTTTTGTGCACATTTCTCATGACTTTGATTTTGGAATATGTTACACTGGAGAATTGACCATGTTGGTGTTAATTGAGCTGTTTCTGCATGGAGCATTAATTTTATTAATTTCAGTTTCTGTGAGTCACTTACTGGTTTTACAGTATTTGTACCAGCCACTGCAGCTCAATGTTTTGCTGCTTCAACATGGCTGCTGGGTATGATAATGCTAATCTTGTTTACTAGGTCAAATGGGAACCTAACACTTTTCTATTGTAACTAATGGTCATTATAGCTAAAATCTGAGTGTGCTGTCCTCGGTATGTTATGTACACTACTCAAAAAAATTAAGGGAACACTAAAATAACACATCCTAGATCTGAATGAATGAAATAATAGTATTAAATACTTTTTTCTTTACATAGTTGAATGTGCTGATAACAAAATCACAAAAATTATCAATGGAAATCAGATTTATCAACCCATGGAGGTCTGGATTTGGAGTCACACTCAAAATGAAAGTGGAAAACCACACTACAGGCTGATCCAACTTTGATGTAATGTCCTTAAAACAAGTCAAAATGAGGCTCAGTAGTGTGTGGCCTCCACGTGCCTGTATGACCTCCCTACAATGCCTGGGCATGCTCCTGAGGGATCTCCTCCCAGACCTGGACTAAAGCATCCGCCAACTCCTGGACAGTCTGTGGTGCAACGTGGTGTTTGTGGATGGAGCGAGACATGATGTCCCAGATGTGCACAATTGGATTCAGGTCTGGGGAACGGGTGGGCTAGTCCATAGCATCAATGCCTTCCTCTTGCAGGAACTGCTGACACACTCCAGCCACATGAGGTCTTGCATTAGGAGGAACCCAGGGCCAACCGCACCAGCATATGGTCTCACAAGGGGTCTGAGGATCTCATCTCGGTACCTAATGGCAGTCAGGCTACCTCTGGCGAGCACATGGAGGGCTGTGCGGCCCCCCAAAGAAATGCCACCCCACACCATTACTGACCCACCACCAAACCGGTCATGCTGGAGGATGTTGCAGTCAGCAGAACGTTCTCCACGGCGTCTCCAGACTCACGTCTGTCACATGTGCTCAGTGTGAACCTCCTTTCATCTGTGAAGAGCACAGGGCGCCAGTGGCAAATTTGCCAATCTTGGTGTTCTCTGGCAAATGGCAAATGCCCTGCACGGTGTTGGGCTGTAAGCACAACCCCCACCTGTGGACGTCGGGCCCTCATACCACCCTCATGGAGTCGGTTTCTGACCGTTTGAGCAGACACATGCACATTTGTGGCCTGCTTGAGGTCATTTTGCAGGGCTCTAGCAGTGCTGCTCCTGCTCCTTCTTGCACAAAGGCGGAGGTAGCGGTCCTGCTGCTGGGTTGTTGCTCTCCTACGGCCTCCTCCACGTCTCCTGATGTACTGGCCTGTCTCCTGGTAGCATCTCCATGCTCTGGACACTACGCTGACAGACACAGCAAACCTTCTTGCCACAGCTCGCATTGATGTGCCATCCTGGAAGAGCTGCACTACCTGAGCCACTTGTGTGGGTTGTAGACTCCGTCTCATGCTGCCAATAGAGTGAAAGCACCGCCAGCATTCAAAAGTGACCAAAACATCAGCCAGGAAGCATAGGAACTGAGAAGTGGTCTGTGGTCACCACCTGCAGAACCAAAAAAATAAAGGGAACACTTAAACAACACAATGTAACTCCAAGTCAATCACACTTCTGTGAACACTAATTGCCTATAATTTCCACCTGTTGTCTATTCCATTTGCACAACAGCATGTGAAATTGATTGTCAATCAGTGTTCACAGAAGTGTGATTGACTTGGAGTTACATTGTGTTTAAGTGTTCCCTTTATTTTTTTGAGCAGTGTATATAACTTGAGACAGGTAAACTCTTCCTAACATCAAGACTCTGAAGACGGTTAGCTCCTTGTCCACAGGTTTGACGTCACAAGGAAAGTGAAACTGAAACATACAAAGGCATAATCAGCACTAAGTTTGTCCTTAGAAATATATTAATTCAAATGAAATCAATTAAATCCCAGAGTTTTTATCGTTACAAGTTAAGTATTTAGTAGACATTTCTGTATATAATGACTATATGATTTTAACCTGAAGACTTGTCAAATCACTTATTTATCTGTAATTGTAATATTAACTTTCTTTGATCTAGAAACCGAGCATTCATTAGCACATAAGGATATGAATATCAAAAATAGCGATGCAGATGGTAAATAACAGACTACTAATGGTTAACTTATGAAACGTAACATAGTCCCCAAATAATGATCTACAATCGTAAATATTGTTAAAACAATACATACACGATGCTACAACAGGTGTGAGGTGTATGCAGATATCACAGGATTGGCTCCGATACAATAAACACTGCGCTCTGCATTCCTGATTAACGGTCACATGACATAACTCCTTCCTGAAACTTAAAGGTAACGCGGCCAAATAAATAAAAACAAAAACAAAGAATATTTGAAGAATGGAAACAAGTCGTCTAACACAATAAGTGTAAACAGAACACTGAGATTGTAATTCGAAATGATTTTCGCTTATTCAAACCTGGTTGGCAAAAATAAGTTGTATTTCTAGTAGAATTTTTGCTAGTCATTCCACATTTTTTTTTTTTAAATCAATTACATTGAAACTAGTGGCTATGCCTCAATCCTGATATAAATGATTGAAGAAAAAGTTGTAAAAATGCTAATTTATGATTTGTAAATGTGTTTCAACGTTCTAGATTTGTTTTTTCAGATATCTGGAAATCGATTTTTTTTTCATCAAATGTTGATGGAGCAACAATTTTAGTGAAAAGAAATACGAGGGTTGTTTTGATTAAAAATAAGTTTTTAATTAAAGATGGTGAGGGAGCCGTTTACCCCACACTTTATATGTTATTTAATGTTTGTTTGTTTTTTTATGAACAAAAATAAAAACACACCACAGAGCCTTTAGCCCCATTGTACCCTTATTAAAGATATCTTAAAACACTTTAGTTACAATAGCATTACAGATAACTAAAATTAGCATCGCCACAAGTGAAAAACAAATTACCGATTTTAAAAATGATAATGCTTACTGTGAATCAATTGTTGATATGAGAAATGTGGTTGAGAAACAGATCAATATTTAAGTCCTTATTTACTATAAATCTCCATATTCACATTCTTGTTTTGTTTTTGTGATTTGCATTCTTCGTGCATATCTGGGCAAGGAGGAGAGTTTATAGTAAAAAATAAACTGCCAAGTGTCTTCTTTAAAAAGAGACCAGGTTTAGGTCTGTACTCCCCAGCATTCATGAGTTACAACCATTTAAGTTTACACCCAAATATAGGAAGAAAGGAATAATAACAATTAATGTGTTGTCATGGAAACACTGTTTAAGATATCAAGAATCCCTTCAGAATTTTAAATCTGCACTGTCTTGACATTATTAAAAACTTGTTTTTGAAGCAGTACAGGTAAACATAAGAGGGATATTTCAAAGTCTGTTAAAAGTGCCACAATTTCTTCTGCCAGTTGGTGGCATACAAACCTGACCCACAGCCACATCAATGTGATCAGCCGCAAGGGCAAACATGCGGCTCAATTTTGATGTAAATCACTCGATGCATGCAGAAGACATGAGACACTTCCTGTTTCACATTTTTTATGTTATTTATTACGACGCCATAACAACACTGTTCGATATATCAAAAATATGTTCACAATTTAGCATTGTCAATGTCTTGGCATGATGTCGCCCACATTTGGTAGCCATAATATGAAATCCCTTTATTCAAATTCCAGAGCATGCATTTTTCAAACAATCCAAAATGGCAGCATTCCTGTTGGGCGGAGCTTATGATTGTCAGCACGAAAGTTGTCAGGCTTGATAAGATCTAAAGCTGTGTCTAGTTTCGAAAGCTGTGTGCTAGGTAGGACACGTCCTTTGAAGGCTACAGTATACAAAGCATCCTCCTTTAAAGAGGCTTCGTTGAAATGAGACAGCCTTTGTAGGACAAGCGGAAACAGAGTGTAACGTGGATGCTATGACAGCACGCATAACTGGCTCCAAAGCTGTGCAAGCGCTCTAAGTGAGAGGGGAAACTGAGGTAAACTTTAAGAGAGTTATAACAATGTAGAGGGAAAATAAAACAGATTTTGCGGCTCTACATTTATATTTACTGTATAATATACTTCATCCAACTTTACATTTTAGAATTTTTTACATATACATATTTACACCCATCTACTGAGGTAATTCAACTTGGGAATTAACATTACTTGCATTTGAACATCATATTTTTGGGCAAATTGGCATAATTTTTACCAGACGAATTGTAGGTTGTAAGTGCCCACAAAGGATACAACTCGAGCATCCTCCGAATTCGAGTGAAAGAAGGTCGCATTTGGAGTGTCCTACCTTCTGAAGCGAGACAGCCTTGATGACGCATCTGGCCTTCAAATGCAACTTCCTTAGATTGCAGCCTCTTAAACGAGACACGAGAAAGTTTGGTGACTTTAGCTCAAAGGGATGTGCAACAGAGCCCGCCTGCATGCCCATGTATGAACTTTTGCCAAGCCCTCATGGCCGACGACTGTGACACCTGTGCAAAATTTCATGAGAAAAGCATTTTAAGTGCCCCAAAACCTTGAAAAAAAAAATTATAATACAGGAGAAGAACAATTGGGTCTTAGCACTTTCAGTGCTTGGGCCCTATATTTCCCACATCTGACTTGAATGGAATGCAGCATAAAATTCCAGCCAATTTGCTCACTTCAACAAGACCGCCCACCAAAGTCATGTCAGCCAATCCGATGTCAGTTAAGCCGAACGTGCAAAGTGACTGACAGAGACCGTTTCTGATTGGCTAAAAGGGCAAGCCGCTCCCCTTTACTCTATACAGGTGTGATTTTTTTTTTTTAACAACTTAAAAATATATATATTTACTTTCAACTGAGACTGCACGGCAGACATTTCAATCGGAGCGATATATATTGGAAAAAAACAAAAAAAATTACAATATTGCTGAAATATGATGGTACAAATATATTCTTTTCGCCACGAACCCATTTGTCAAAGCGATTTTTCCTCCTGCGCACGCACAAACGCGCCAAGAGTCTAGCGTCAGTGGCGTGACGTGCTCGTGCTCGTGCTCGACGCGCTTTCACAGAATTCCCGGAAGTGTGTCGCGAACTGGCTTCGTCGCCGCTCCCTCGTCGCGCCATTGAGAAGTAAGGGAAGCTCTCACCAACCCATTGACTCCAGTACCAGCAGGTCCACGGTAAGTTTCCACAACACAAACGTCTCGAACATCTTGCATACAGAAAATATCCAGCGAACCGACCGTTTCCCCCGGCTACTTTGACATCTCTCGCAGCTCGGCAGCTACAGCAGGTTGACACAAGACAGCAAGTTGCTGCCTGCATTTCCTGTCTGATTCGCGAACTACATTTACAGCCCTTTGTAAACATGATAAATAATAAAAAAGAATACATTAAATGTCTAATTTCATGGCTCGGATTAGAGGGTATTTTTTCTATAGTCCCATCCTGGCCACACCATTCTTGTCCGAATTGATTATCAGTATGTGGCTCTACTCCATCTAACAAATAACCTGTGATTTGGCCTCTTTGTATTGCATTTTTGTTATGTGTAGAGAGCCAATTTGTGATTAAGCCATGAGGGGTTGTTTTAAAAAAAAGAATCAATTAGGATATTTTTGATCTCGTTCATGGTAAAGTGAAAATTTAGTGCCGTTTCCCCCCTCAACCACTGATTAGAAATAATAAAAAATAAATACTATAATCCACTGAAATGTTTGACTTTATTCATTGATTTACTTTGCAGAGTTTTCGTGTAAATCCCGGCTAGTTGAATCGCGCCTGGCACTTCTACCTGAATCTGATGCATGGAGATTAATGTTTGTCTAGGAACAGACTTACTGTTTGGACGTATTTACATAACCATTCCATGTGTTTCGGATATGGTCGTATTTTAAGAAAGGCTCCAGACGCTGTTTGTAATACGACTAAAATATATCAAGGCTAAATTACCATCTTGTGTAGCGAGAGACTGCGAGTGGCGCGATGTAGTTTCTAGTTCATTCTCTCTGGAGCGAGTTGACGATTCCTACCACGGTGAAGGGTTTTCTCATGAATGTTAATTACGTAACTTGACGTTCGCTCAGGATTAACTAACTGATTGGCTGAAAGGCAGAGACAGCTGGCGAATGAGCGAATTCTAATGTGGTGAAGAGCTGGCTTTTGAATATTAATTAGGTCTTGTGACTGTAAGCAGCCGTCTCTTTTCAAAGCTATAACCATATTAATATTCATGAAGGATCACCTCACCTTAGTATGAATAGTAACTTGGGCTCTCGGGAGTCCGTCAGGGCGGTGTCTACAGGCCTTCTCAGCGTTTAAACTTTGTCCTTAATTGTGTTGAAAATAGCCTCATTATTGTACATTTATTGTACATTTTGAGAGTATTTGTCTCTAATGTTAAATTCGTAAATCCATGCAGTTTGTTTAAAGCATGCTTCGCACCATAATTTACAACAGGTCAAGTGAAATAACAAGGACAGTTTTAGGAGTGTTTTTTTATTTATTTATTTTTTATTAAAGAATGAGTAACTTGTAATAGAATGCTATTAAAGGGATTGTTCACCAAAGGGAAAATAAAATTATCTTATTTACTCGCCCTCATAACATCCCAGATGTGTATGACTTTCTTCTGCAGAAGACTAGTGAAGATTTTTAAGAAGAATATTTCAGCTCTGTAGGTCCATATAATGTAAATGAATGGTGACCAGAACTTTGAAGATCCAAAATGCACATAAAGGCAGCATGAAAGTAATCCATAAGACTCCAGTGTTTTAATCCATGTCTCCTGAAGTTGTATGATAAGAGTGGGTGAGAGACAGATCAATATTTGATCCTTTTTTAGTAATTTGTTATATAAATCTCCACCTTTGACCAGCCCAGACCAGTAGCTGGCGAAATTGACAAAGAATGTGAATCACCTAATAAAAAAAGAGTGGAGATTGATAGTGGAAAAAGGACTTAAATATTTATCTGTTTCTCACCCACACCTATCATATCTTTTTTTATGGACCTACAGAGATATTCTTCTAAAAATCTTAATTTGTCTTTAGCAGAAGAAAAAAAGTCATACACATCTGCAATAGCATGATGGTGAGTGAATAACAAGAGAATAGTTTTTTTGGGTAAACTCTCCCTTTAATGTTATGATTGTTTGGGAAATAATAAAAGTATGCTGAATAAAAATTATGCAAAAAGGAAAAATACAACTGCACAATTCAAAGTGAAAGCTTATTTATTGGTAATTTTATTTATGATATAAAAAAAGCTTGCATTTGGAGTTGTGCAATTATATTTTCTCCTTAAAATATTTGCCATAACGTGCAGCTGTACATTTAAGGTTTTTACTCAAGTGTCTTTCCAAAGAAATACTAATTATTCACCTGTTGCACTTGTTTTAGTGATGTTTCTTTGGTTTGTGGCCAATAAGACATTCAAATATGAAGGGGGAAGGAAGTGACTCTGTCCTATATATATGACCACAACTCAATATTTCAGCTCTATTAGAGGAAACTGAAGTGAAAGCAGGTGGTGAATGAATACATTATTATGTACCTTTCTTCATACATTTGCCTCAAATAACAATATGAGATTATTTTTGTTCATGTAGCTTTCTTTTGTAGCACAAAAATTACAGTATGTCAAGAATGTGCGTCCACCTTCTTGTGAACATTGCAGTATTCTGGATGCTTTTTTCAGAAGTGAAAATACATGTTATGTATAGTTTGACAAAGTTTAAACCGAATATGCCTGACACTGCAGCAGAGAAATATCAAAGAGGTACTGCTTTTGAGATGCTACTTAAAGGTCACTTTTGATCTGCCCATCACAGTGGAGATGGGTCACTAATATACCCACCTTTGTAAGTGCTGCAATTGGTTCTCATGGCTTTTATGGACCTTGGAGAGAGCAGAAGCTGTGCAGTGTTGCCAGGTAGATTCAAAATGTTCAATGGAAGAAGTAAAATACAGTAAAAATAAGGAAAATAATTTGTTATATGCAAAAATATAAAATACATGGCAAAAAATGGTAGGGATGGGCACGAGTGCACATACTCAGGTGTTTGGAAGTGACCGCAATGATCGACCATGTAAGCGATGATCGATAATGAAAATGCGTGATGTCACTTGCCACTCAATTCGAAATTCAGTGACAGCAATGCACAAATGTGTCAAAGAGGGCCCGTTTAATTTTTAGATTATTATGTTGTCATTTTCAGCAGTACCTTGATTGACAACAGAGATGACTCATAGCAACCAAACTGTTAAACGATTCTGCAATGCTAGCGTTTGTTCTACAGATTTACAAGAATCAAAAGAAAGTTTAATCCACCGTGTTTTGAACACCTGGCTCTGCAAATGTTTGCTATACAAGTTTAATTATCATGTAATCTTGAAACTGACTCATTTATGTGTATTATGCAATAAAAGTGAATGTTTATCATTGACTCTGTAAATCTTCCTGGGTGGCGACATGTTTGTGTGACGTCACACACCTGCATCTCGACGAAATCGAAGTTGTAGATTTCTGCATGAGTTTCCAAGTTGGAAGTCCAACATAAAGTAGCGTTCCATTGCACTTTTCCTGGTAGGAAGCAACAAGCTTCTGTCAGTCTATTTTCACATTAAAATGGCGTATTCAAAACGTGATGGTTATGGCGTCTCTGGTCAAGTCAGCTGTGGGTTGATCACGCTTAAGATAATTATGGTAATATGCACGGTAAGCCACTAACAAGAACTGAATTATATGTATTTATAATTTGCTATATCTTCTCTTTAGAAATCTGAAATGATCATCATTTTTGCAAAAGTCTGCTGATGGCAGTAATTGCAATAAAAATTGCATTTCTTATTTCCAAATGATTCTTCCTCGAAGTTACTGAAGCACTCGTTAAGAGGAATCAGAACTAGAATCGTTAAAAGGAGTCGGAACCAGAATAGTTAAATTCCTTCCAATTCCCATCCTTTATAATAATGAATGTGCATTATCCCATGCAATGAAACAATGCAATGCAGCAGCCAAATATGTCTGTCTGATTTAGAGTATGTGTACATAAACATATGTAAACATTTGTTGAAATGAAATAAACATCTGCAAATCTTATCGCCATTTTAATGAGGTTTAAAATAGAGATTTTGCCTTACTCAGTTTTTTTTTTTTTTTTTTTTTCCTCTTAAAAAAAAAGTTAACAACAACAAATGCTGTTGTTCGAGCTTAACTTGAATTTAACCTGGAAAGTTCCTTTAAGATAATCAACGTTATGTGGAAGAGTTCTGGCACAGAAAGTTGAAGAAACAGGTAGTAGAAAGAATGCAAAGATGCACCACCTTGAGCATGCATCCTCTCTTTTTTGTAGTTTTTTTTAGTATTTAAGGGGATTGGCTGTGCTTTCCACCCCCACCACACTGGACCTTACATGTTTATAACAAGAGCCAGAGCTTGGAGGGGCTTCTTGAAGTGGGGTCTGATATGATCTATTCCTGGTGTCCTCTCTCACCTCTCTAATAGTTTTTCTATCTTTCTCATGTTTTCTACAGCAACAGGGCTTGAGAAACTATTTACACAGACTAATGTTGGCTCGGGTTGCAATTCGAGAATCAGTTCTTGTTCAGAACATTTTAAATAAAAAATACTGGAACCAAATTGTTTTCTTGACATTCGAGTTGTTTCGTTGATGGACAGCTATGCCATTATTGAATCTATTGTTATGGAACCTAAATTGTAATTGGGATCATTATTGGAGTCAGTATGGAACTGGCATTGTTATTGGAGTCATGATTCAAATCATTATAAAAACTGGAATCTTTATGGAACCCAATTAACAAATTGGAATCGTTATGGAACATGTATTGTTATCAGAATCGTTATAAAACCAGTAGTGTTATTTGAAACTTTATAGAACCCAAATTTGTATTGGAATCGTTGTGGAACTGGAATCTCTCCTGATTCAGTGGACGATGTTGATAATGGAGTTTCATGTCTGTTGTAGGGAAGTCTCATCACTATCTGGGCATTTCCCTCTCAGAGTTGAACTGGCCAACACACCACTGGCCTCCTTTTACCCTCATGTCTTCTGCTGCCTAGTGCTTTACATTCCTCATTGCCTGCTTTTAAAACTTTTGAACATAACCCTGAATCCGCTTTATTATACATGATTTCCTTAAGTCAATCGGCTTACTAGTTGATTTTGAAAAAAAATTAGTTTTGCACATCCTTAATATACAGTGCATCTGGAAAGTATTCACAGTGCTACACCTTTTCCACATTTTGTTATGTTACAGTCTTATTCCAAAATGGATTAAATTCATTATTTGCCTCAAAATTCTACAAGCAATACCCCATAATGACAACGTGTTTGAAATCTTTGCAAATGTATTAAAAATAAAAAAACTAATAAAATCACATGTACATAAGTATTTTGTACCTTTGCTCAATACTTTGTTGAAGCACCTTTGGCACCAATTACAGACTCAAGTCTTTTTGTGCATGATGCTACAATCTTGGCACACCTATTTTTGGGCAGTTTCTCCCATTCTTCTTTGCAGGACCTCTCAAGATCCATCAGGTTGGATGGGGAGCGTCGGTGCACAGCCATTTTCAGATCTCTCCAGAGATGTTCAATCGGGTTCAAGTCTGGGCTCTGTCTGGGCCACTCAAGGACATTCACAGAGTTGTCCTGTAGGCACTCCTTTGTTATCTTGGCTGTGTGCTTAGGGTCGTTGTCCTGTTGGAAGATGAACCTTCTCCCCAGTCTGAGGCCCAGAGCACTCTGGAGCAGGTTTTTATGAAGGATGTCTCTGCACATTGCTGCATTCATCTTTCCCTCGATCCTGACTAGTCTCCCAGTTCCTGCCACTGAAAAACATCCCCACAGCATGATGCTGCCACCACCATGCTTCACTGTAGGGATGGTATTGGCCAGGTGATGAGCGGTGCCTGGTTTCCTCCAGACATGACACTTGCCATTCAGGCCAAAGAGTTCAATCTTTGTTTCATCAGACCAGATAATTTTGTTTCTCATGGTTTGAGAGTCCTTCAGGTGCCTTTTGGCAAACTCCAGGTGGGCTGTCATGTCCCTTTTACTGAAGAGTGGCTTCCGTCTGGCCACTCTACCACACAGGCCTGATTAGTGGAGTGCTGCATAGATGTTTGTTCTTCTGGAAGGTTCTCCTCTCTCCACAGAGAAACGCTGGAGCTCTGTCAGAGTGACCATCGGGTTCTTGGTCACCTCCCTGACTAAGGCCCTTCTCCCCCGATCGCTCAGTTTGGCCATGCGGCCAGCTCTAGGAAGAGTCCTGGTGGTTCTAAACTTCCATTTATGGATGATTTTAATCCAGAAATTATGGGATGACAGTGTTGGCATGTTGAAACTTTGACCGCAGAGACTTCAACATTGTTCATTCTATTTATATATATATATATATATATATATATATCAGACTTGCCAACCTGTATGCATTTTGCGTAGCGGGTACACATTTTGACCTTAAAGTAAGCTGGTACGATTTGTCACTCTAAACTACACAAATACCCGGTGATGCCTCTGTGCACGTGCAGTACTCAAATCAAGCAACAGCAAAAGAAGAGTTCGACCAATCATAGCACTGGGTTCATTCTCCAAATAACAATCGGGTATGATTGTCAAATGCGCCTATCTTTAATAAGAGACTGCAAATCGACAGCAACACAAAATCCTGTTCGATTCCCCCTTCCACTCCTGCCGTCTTACTGATTTCTTAAGCGAGGACAGTACAGTAGTCACTGTACTTCTAACTCCTTAAGGTAAACAGGTTGTGGTGGATGTGGAAAGTTGAAATATTGAATTGAGTTAACTTAATCCTCTGGAGTCGATGTGATTGCATGGATTAATTTAAATTACTCCATCATTCATGGTCACTCAGACAAGAGGAAGACAAAATTCAGCCATACAAATTATAAAATGCTCAAGTAATGCTGAACAATAAATCTAAATAAAATTGAAATCGCTATATGGCTTAGTGATTATGCAAGTGCTGGTATTTAAATATTTATTAAGCGCCGTGTGTTCCAGACTGAGGAATTCCAGAATTGTTCTGGCGCGTGTTCTGTGCTCACACGCAGTGTTTTTCTGTCTCAGAGTGGCTCATTTCACTGCTGCTCCTCACAAACTGTGTGAGTTTGTGCCACTTATAGCGTGCACTTGACCGCAAGATCCGCAAACATTTCCCCTGGTTTGTAATGAGAATCGTTTTTTTTTTTTTTTTTTTTTTTTTTTTTTTTTGGCAGAATGAAGAAATTAGAGACATACAGAGTATTGTCCTAGTTTTGGTTAGATTATGACCAGTGTTTCCTCTCAAATACTGCCTTAACAGGGATAGCACAAAGGTGTGTGTGACTGAGTGAGTGCAGACCTGCTAACCTTTAGAAAATATTTAACATTAATAACGTTATCCTAACGTTTTCTTTTTTGTGTGAACTATCCCTTTAATTTAACTGCTGATTTACACACCCTCCTGGCATCTCAGATGTGTATGACTGAAAGATTTGAAAGAATTCTTCTGTATTTCAGCTTTGGTCCATACAATGGATGTGTGCCAAAAGATTGAAGAGTCATCATAAAAGTAATCCATAAGTCTCCAGTGGTTAAATTAGACATGTTCAGACACCATATGATAGGTGTGGGTGAGAAATGGACCAATATGAAGTAATTTTTGTATCATAAATTCTCATCTCTGTCCACTAATTGGCAATATGCATGAATAATGTGAATCGCCAAAAACAGAAATTGATTGAAAGAGGACTTAAATACTGATCTGTTTCTCACCCACACCTATCATATTGCTGCAGAAGATTTGAATTTAACCACCAGAGTCGTATGGATTACTTTTATGTTGCCCTTATGTGGATTTTGGAACTTAAAAATGTTGGCACCCATTCACTTTCATTGAATGGACCTACAGAGATTTTTGTATTCTGCTGAAGAAAGTCAAACACACCTGGGATGGCATGAGGATGAGATAATTTTTATTTGTGGGTGAACTAACCCTTAATAAAAGAGCCAGAGTGGCTTCAGTTTCCATTTTAATTTCTGTTTTAAGCCAATTTCCCCAGAAGTGATCATTTCATTCTTTGAAACACTGTTTAATTCGCAAATAGTTTATGTGATATTCTGATTTCTTTTGCATAAATTAAACTCCTTACTGGGAAGGAAACATGACAAAAGATGCTGTTCTAACTCATCATGTTTTGAAAAAGATTCAAGAATAGCCTTTCCTGGGAAAGGATGGGAACCATTTTCAAGGAAAAGCCCATTGAAAAGAATGGAATGTTTATAGCAAAAGTATTCCCTTCCAGGGAGAGTCAAGGAAATGAACAAAGTGCCTCTTGTTTACATTGGAATTTTCCATCCTCCTCATACGTCACACGTATGGTGTAGATGACGGTCACACATATGGCTTACATGACAGTCAAACTGAAGTGATTTACCTTGCTTTTATTCTACAACCTCTTTTACAGACCTCTCTGAGCTGAAGATAGTATTTAAAGAGCTAGGTTTATGTAAACGTAAGATGGTTTTAATGCTACCACCGAATAACATTGTCATTCACTGAAGTCTAAAGCCCTGATGTGTTGTGGTATGTTTTCAAAGTGTTCCTATACTGACTCATCCCCTTTGTTTGTCCAGATCCCATGAAGACTGAACATAATTACAGAGTTAAAGTGCTTTAGTAATGCGCTGTTACCCACATTTCCTGCGTTTTGCTGAACTGCATCGTTCACACATGACCTTATGATTGAGAGCCAATTCTTGCACAGTGTGTCTGTTCAACCTAGCTTCAACTCAAGATAGACGTTAAAGGGATAGTTCACCCAAAAATGAAACCATATAGCATGGGCTGTACTATGTCATTGGACTTATCCAGATAGATGACAAGATACGTTTGTGCAGCCTAATGGTCATTATATTGTCTACTTTGCCAGATCATTTCATATGTTCAGAATCAAGCACACTTCATAGATTGATCTGTATTTGAAAATGCTTTCTCTTAACTCAGTTTAACTGGAATTTAGAGCACAGGGCCTTTAAAAACACTCCTTCCATTGAATGCAATGGGGAATTTGTATTTATTTTCACACCTGTTCTATCCAAATCGCATGAGGTCCTTTGCCTAATTCACAAATGGAAATGGCTTTGTTGCACATTAGCAGCAGGTTTTGAGGAGTTCAGCTCAAACTGATGTGGAGAGTGAGCAATGTTAAACATTGATCATCTCATATTATCCGCTTCAGGCACGTGGATCGGAAGCAATTAACAGGCAACAATATGAATCCACATGATAAACGAGCGATGGATGTTCATGCCTTTTCAATTAACCTCTAGATGATTTAATATGTAATGACAGTGAAAGCACACTATAATAATGCAGTTTAATGCGAATGTCCATCTTAAGTGCGAGAGTGAATTTGCACTGCGAGAGAGAATTAGTTTACAATGGTCTAATTATAGAGATTAATGTAGCACTATATACACCAGCGCATAGATGCAGTCTCCTGATTCTTAAGACTCTTGCATAACAACATTAATATCCAGTGCTAGAAACTTCCATAGATTAGTATAGGTGGTTTGGGAGTTGATGAATTAGCATTTGATAAGTTTCCTTTTTTGACATTTAGCTGAATCATTAGAAAGGATAAAGTTGCAGCTCACAGGCTGAACCACAATAGTTCACTAAAGTATGTCAGAGTAGCGGCATCAAGCCAAGCGTTACGATCTTCTCTTACTTATTCAGCTTTTGGTGGATTAGCAACATATCCACCATAAGTGTATTGTTTGCTAATTTTTTTTATGGAAAACCTTGATTCCTTTTGAAAAAAATACGAATCATGTCAAAACATGGATTCCAATTAATCGATAAAATTGAAAAAAAAAAAATCGTCCTGCCCTATTTACTCCTGCAGGTACGTCTTGCGCACCGTGCACGTGACACAAATTTCATCACCAGCACGGTATGCGGAAACTGTCCAATGATGACACAGTTTGTTTTAGACACATGGACAGCCCACTTCTTTGTGCATTAAGAAGCATTTTATCATCATCTTGACCTTCACTATGTTGGTACATTTTTATAACACATACACACAATCAATTATATTGTACAAGTTGATCGCTCAGCCCTAGCAGATGGCATTTATTCATTTTACACACAAAGAATTGTGCTGTGAGCCGCACAGTCCATTCAGGTTGTACTGTGGATTAACTTGGTGTTGATCATTCAATTAACGAAACATCAAAAATACACCTTTCCAAAAAATTTCCAGTCGCCAAAAAACTTGGGTTGTGAATATTTAATGTGACCTTCATCCTAAATTGAAAAGTCTGTCATCATATACTCACCCTCGTGGCAATACATGTCTCGCACAAAGCACTGTACGTGATGCACATTTTGCCGTCGGCACAGTATGCGTGGACTGTCCGCATGCAGCACGGTTTTTCTAGACTTGTGGACAGTTTGTGTCTTTTCACGTTGTTGTTGCATGTCGCAAATATGAAAACATCCATACGGGTTGTAAAGTGTTGCTGAGCTTTTAGTTTCAATAAGTTTTGTCTTTTGCACAGATTGTAGCCTATAAAAGTCAAAATGTCACAATCTGTTTTATGCTCTCTTAATCTCAGGATATCTGAATCTCTTGTGTATGCGATTAGGTTTGTAAGGGAAATCCTCTTTACCTGCACAGTTTGACATCCCATCACTCGTACTTACACAAATTTAGCACTAATCCTGATTTAATAATCTCATCAGGTTTATTGTTGCTCAGTAACGGGACAAATCTAGAGCTTTGTGACCCCTAGGCTAACAAGATATTCAGGGTTCCTTAGTGATATTAGTACTGGATGATCCCTAATTAGGGTGGGTTTACCTAAGCACGACAACTGAAGACAGAAGTGGGTGGTGCAAATGTTAAGTGCACAAGCTGGCCGTGACCGCTCACGCTGCCTTGTTTTTAAAGACCAGACACTTTGCCAGAAGAAATCTGCTTTCTCGCAAAGCCTGCTTTATTTGAATGCTGCCTGTGTTTACAAAATAAATGATTTTGGCTTTGTTTTGAATGGAACACTAGTTTACAATTGATTGAGTACTGCACACAGTATACGCTGTATGACATCCATCCATTTTTAAGTGCAGCTTAAGTGTTCAAATACTTTTTGAGGCCACTTTGCAAAATATTCTTGCCATCCCTAGATTATATAGCTAGTATGATAGTATTCTATTTCAAACATGGCATTCGTTACAATGATGTTTATTGGCTAAGCCATTAAATTACCCTACACTCCCTCCAGCGTATTAAGATTCAACTTTATTGTCAGGTATTGACCGGTACAGAGCCAATGAAATGGAGTTGTTTTCACATATCCCAACTAAGCTGGGGTCAGAGCGCAGGGTCAGCCATGAAACGGCGTCACTGGAGCTGATAGGGTCAAGGGCCTTGCTCAAGGGCCCAACAGTGGTATCGTGACGGTGCTTGGGGCTTGAACCCCTAACCCTTTCAGTCAGTAACCCAGAGCCTAACGCTGAGCCACCACTGGCCCGTATTAACAAAAAATGTTTTTTGTGTGGATACAATATAATGGGGTGCTTCTCTTTCAAGCACCAAAAAGATTATAAAGGCAGCATAAAAGTAATCCATATGACAGTGGTTTAATCCAGGGCTTCACAAGCAACATGATAGCTTTGGTTGAGAAAGCAACAATTTAGTCCTTTTTCACCAAAAAATCTTCACTTCTGCCTATGCACGTTCATGAGAGAAGCTCGTTCGCATGTTCTTTCAGTTGATGCATGCACGTTTGCTTGTTCTTGCAAGAGCTGATGTTTGCACAATACAACCAAAAGTTGTTTTTTTTTTTTTCCTTAATACTTTACAGCAAATTGTCATTTTAAAACGAACTGTTAATTAATCAATAAATGGTTAATGTTAATGGCACAAATTGAAATACATGCAAGGATTGGTATTTCCCTATTTTAGGCCCTAATGCATTCAGGGTTTGTATCGTATGAATTTAATTAAATAAGAACTTTTAATAAAAAGATTTACAGGAAATTTTGTATTATAGTGACAAGAATCTAATGGGAAGATTGACTGAGAATATTAAAAACTCAGTTACACTTGTATCCCAGACACAATGCAACAAGATTTCAGCGACAAGCAATCAGTCTATCAACCGTTAAAGCAAAATTGCAACGTGGCACAATCACAGCCAGTCAACAATAATGAGTGAAAATTTGGGCCAATAACAGTTAATAGTGGGTGGGGCTACCAAGCAGGACACAATTGAAATGGAAACAAAGCGATCAATAAAATGTCCTGCTGGTTATGACAACAACTCTTAACACGAGAAATGGCTTTTATTGTTTTATTTTTGCATCCCTTGGTGTGAACATTAGTGTATGTCTACATATCAACCTTGATATGTCCTATTTAAATTAACTTACCTACAGCTTAGTGATTACAGGAACGTGGCCCATCTCTTTTTCTAAACCCCAAACTTAAAACATGCACGATGGACCAATGTGCCAAAACTGTTGGACGAGTGGCCTATTTCACTGCCATGGGAGTGCAGAGGCCCTGAATGGAAAAAGCAGTGCAGTGTTATCTAATTTTCTGCTTGGCGTCATCCCAACACATCCACTGCCAAGACAAAAACTGCTTTTAAGGCGATGATGACTTTGAAGACATTGCTGAAACATTGCACTGCTTTATTGAATAGTTTTGGTCATTTTATATTTGGCCTTTTTGCCATTTTTACAAGATGGGGGAGAAGGGAGACTAGATATGGAAATGACACGAGCTGGACTAAAACTCACGACCCATCCCCCCAAGTAAGCGCCACTGCACAACAAGCCCATGCAGCACCCACCTAGCACATTTGGGTGTGATTTGCTGGTTTAATGCACTAGTAATGCAGGCTTAAAGATGGGAGACGCTTGGGTGTCTTCTGATGTGTTATGCAAACAACATCTTTCTTCAATATACAAGATTAAAAAGCTGTTCTAGTACACTAAGCTGGGGGCTTTATTTTTTTCATTCATGGGCTCTCACTGCATATTTTGTGTGGTTTTGTTTCAAACAAGCTGTGGTGTTTATAGGAAGTTTTTACGCTGCTGGCAGTAAAGTGGATTTTCTCCTCTTGATGACTTGAAGGGCACATTAAGAGAAACAGCAGAGGATCTGCGGCTCCTCAAAGAAAGTAACTGGCACTTTCCACCAATAGAGTACACTTGCAAACTTTATATAAAATAAATAGACAATAAAACATCTCATATAATACTTTCTTTGAGCTCCTGAGGTTGCCGATCTACATTTTCTGAAATTTAAGCTTCTTGCACTGACAGTTGAATAAGAAAAAAAACAACAACATTGACTTAAATTTTGAAAGAGTGTCAGAGCCTGTTTTATACAATATCTAGGGCCCTATTACTTCTGTGATGCGGTAAACGTGGGCGAAATCACGCAATCAAGTGAAATTAAGAGCAAACCATGTTCAACACTGATAACTACTTTTGCATCATTTGTTTGGCTCAGATGTATGCTCTAGTCAATTTTGTGTTTTGACCAAAGTTCATCATAGATCTAACCTCTTAAATTTGCTCTCAAAGTGCACCAGATTGATGCATTTAACTTTTAAAATGTAAAACAAAAATCTTATGGGGAAGCATGCCCCTGGATCCCCCTAGAGGGTCCGAGGTCCACCCACCACAGTCTCACAAAATCCTGTGGGGAACACTGGTGTGGTATGGAAGATAAGGATCTTCAATAATAATGCTCCTAATAGAGCGCAACAGTTCCTGCTCACTTTTTTTAGCCATCTTGTTTCCGGAAGTATTTAATTTTTTTCTCCATAGGGATTTCAAAAAATCCTTCATAAAAGTTGTAAGCTATGAATAATTATTATTATTATTATTATTATTATTATTATTATGGTTGGCAATAGTAGTAGTATTAATAATAATAATTTTTAATCAACCATTTTAATTGAGAAAAATTAAAAAGGAAAACACTGAATAAAGAAATTAAATAAAATAAAAAAACAAATATTTTTTATTTCATAGGTCCCTATCTGTTAATGGGAAGTGTTAACTTTTATTTATTTGGTATCCGGTAATCTGCTATGAGACAAGTTGTCTTAAAGATGATTCATCAACAACTTCAATTGTTCAATCAACAAAAAAATCACAAGTGGAAAGTTGATTTAAAAACTAGCCTCGAATTGGTCTTCTGCTGACGCATTTACCATGAGTCAAAGCACGATGAAAGTGATTCAGTTTTGTTATGAGTGTGATTTTGCACGTTCGGCACGCCAATACCATGTAAGGAAACGGATGTGCCCTGGTGGGGTTCTTTATAAGCAAAACTCTCCCTGCACTTGAGTTAAACAGGAAATTACAGAAGCTTTGATGAAGGTGAGGCACTCCAATGCTGGCAAGTGGGGTTCAGACAGCGCTCGTTCAGACTGTAGTGTGCTAGGACGGGGAGAGCAGACGAGTGTACATTCTGTTCCAAAGCCTCTGCATTGCAGCAGAAGTTTTGCTTGGACACCCTCTCAATCATTTCTTTATTTAGCATTTCACTTTGAGAGGCCACACTTGGAAAAGATATAAGGATGGCTACACCTGAAGACATGACCTTTATCCTCAGCTTGGGTGTACGCTTGCTTAGTATGCTTACATGCACATTTAAAATGTTTATTTCTAGTTGGATTAGAACAATAATTCATCTTTTTTTTAAATGTCACAATCTAAGGCTGTCATATTGAAATGCAAAATTAAAAATGTAATTTAATGTAAAGCTGCGGTCGGTCTGAACGGTCCATGAGCAGTGCTCACTCAATCAGGTGGTCACTGATGTCCTGCACCTTTTCCCCTAACTGAAATTATGCATAAGTTAACCATTTTTTTATTTGTTTTGTTTTTTTGCGAAGTCGGTCTGATAGACTAGGATAATGCAATTTGTTGCTTGGCTTCTTCCAGCATGTATACATCTTAATCAAACTGATGTTGGGCTTGTCATAGTGTGCGTATGTCCTGAAGGACCGGTGGCGTGCAAAAGGTTGATGTCCTTTCAAATATTCTAGTATGCATTAAGTCATGTATACTTTGAGAGAAAGACCCTGTTTACACCTGATATTAAGAAGTGTCTCGGGTGATCCGATCATATGTGGGCAGGTGAGATAAATCGCTGGTCTCTTAAATGGGCCTTCTGTGACCACTTGTGTTCAGGTTTCGCGGAGAGGGACTCTGTTTCATAAGGACAAACATCAGTCATTCTGTCAGTGGGTTATTGCAAGATGATAAACTGCAACAAAGTCAGAAAAGACAAGGGAGGCATGAATAAAACCGGAATGTCGTTTCTTCCAGATGCAGTTGAAATTTAATTTCAAAATTTTCAAGCAGAATTTTGCATAATTATAATGAATTACCTGTAAAGGAACTTCAGATGTTTGTGCTTCTTATCTGTGTTAATGTCAAACACATTGAAAATCTGTGAAGTTCTCCTGCTTGTGTATGCAGCTGCAATTTTTTTTATTTTCTGATCGGACAGTTATTTCCTTTTAAACTCTTGTTTTAGCCCAGCGGTTTATTGACAGGTTAAGGGTGGTGCTTTACTGCTGTCCGGGACCCATCCAGGATGAATTACTGTTAACACCTCAAATGCGATGAGGTCACATGCATTTTTGACCTTCATCTGTGGTTTTTGTGATCCGATAGATATGTATTTAGTGCTGACCATGTGTCTGGATCACCAAAAATGGGTATTTGTACCAGGTGGATGAAGACTGGAGCTGGACTACGCAAAATCCCAATTATTGCTATCTGTGAACTGTTGGTGTTAATCTCTGCCAATAACCAATGGATCCAAAAGCATTGGCACAGATTAATCGTCCAAACTGATCGATCTCTTCAAATGAGCAGAATGAATCTAATCAATTTGCTAAAAACCCATAGATTCAAACCCCTAAGTCAGGGAAACACTGGTGTGGTATGGAAGATAAGGATCTTCGATAATAATGCTCCTAATAGATCGCAACAGTTCCTGATCTTGTTTCTGGAAGTATTTTTCACAATACTTGTATTTTTTTAATTTTGTTTCATAGGGATTTCAAAAAATCCTTCATAAAAGTTGTAAGCCATGAATCAAACCAACCAGCTCCGAGGTGAATCGTGACATTATAAACTTTAATTTCAAGCCAAAAGTATTTGAAAATCAGACAAAGGGATACAAGGTACAAGACTGCCTTCTTAACCAAACCCTAAGTCTGAGTGATCATAAACTTTGAGGAACTGATGGCGGTCAATCAACATATGGGTTACGTTTGTAGAGGATGGTGCAGGTTATAAATATTTGATGCTTTTTTTCTAAATCTCTGTGTTTGTGTGTTGACCTGCAGCTGTCAGTCATGGCCGAGCAAGAGCCCACCCCAGAGCAGCTAGCTGCCATTGCTGCAGAGAATGAAGAGAGCGAGGCGGTCAACTACAAACCGCCTGCCCAGAAGAGCCTTCAGGAGATCCAGGAGCTTGACAAAGATGACGAAAGCCTGCGCAAGTACAAGGAGGCACTGCTGGGCTCTGTCGATGTGGCCATAGGTGTGTGTGCCACCTCATTGTACACACTTGCCTTGCTCTGACCAAGTTTTAACAGATGCTTTTATGCACACGCACACACATACTGAGCAGGTCTTAGTGTAACTTCCTAAACAAGCTTCTGCGCTCCTCTTTCAACAAACTTTGATATTCAGCTTATTTGATGAATGTGTCTTGGCATATACTAGAACTCTAGTCTGTCTGTCTCAATTCAAGAGGCTGGGTTAGCGTGGTTTAATCAATGTCTTTAAAGTGATACAATCGGGTTTGGGTAGAAAACATACCAAAATTTAAGTCCTTAGATTTTAAATAATAAATCATGCATCTTTTTTTGTATTCCACAGAAGAAAGTCATATGATTTTTGATTCTTTAGTTTTAATTTGGAGTAAATGATAAGAGAAAGTTCACTCAAAAATTATCAATCACTTTAAACAGTATATAAACCACTCGTTTTCCTGTGATTTAGTTAGCGCTAGGGATATGGTGATTTAAAAAACTAATCACAATGCGGCCTTGTGCATATATAAAGCTTTCTGCAGTGTAAAAATAAAAATATCTTTACAATCTTTATTGTAAAGGATTTAAACACTGTTTTTCAAGCTTGTTCAATGAATCATAAACAATTAATGAACATGCACCTGTTAAGCGGTCATTTAAACAGCTTACAGACGGTAGGAAATTAGGTCACAGTTATAAAAACTTAGGACACTAAAGAGGCCTTTCCTCTGACTCTGAAAAACACCAAAAGAAAGTGTGAACATGCCTTAGGCATGGTGCATGGAGGCATGAGGACTGCAGATGTGGCCAGGGCAATAAATTACAATGTCCATACTGTGAGACACCTAAGACAGTGCTACAGGCAGACAGGAAGGGCAGCTGATCGTCCTCGAATTGGGAGATCACGTGTAACAACACCTGCACAGGTTCGGTACATCCGAATATCACACCTGTGGGACAGGTACAGGATAGGGTTGCAGCGGTATACCGGTTTCATGGTATACAGCAGTGTTTCTCAACTGGTGGGTCATAGTTCAATTCGGAATGGGTCGCGGACAGCAGGAAAGAACTATGCCATGGTTCTCCCATTGAAGATATTTCGGCGGCCGCCCAAGTGATCGACTATTTAGGACTGCTGAGGCAGATTTAATGATAATCTCTCAAACAGCTAAATGCTTCTCATCTGCACTTTCACACGAGTGTAACGGAAACAGCTCGCGATCATGATCTGCTCTGGTCTCTGGTGCGCGCGTGCAACATCCGGGCTTCACTTGAGCGCAGACCTCAAAACTGATGTGACCCATTTCAATTCTAGTGAAACTTTTCTAGTTTAAAGCGTTACGGAGGAAGTCAAGTTGAACCTCTCAAACAGTAAATTATGCCAAACTGTTTCAGGATTCTACATGAGTAAAAGTAACTGTTATATTTTGACAAAATGTGATAGTTTCATATGAAATAATCTAAAGGTAAAATCTATTAGACCTCATTTTATATCAACAGTGGAAATTGCAGTTAAGTTTCAAGATGTGTTTCAGCTATTGTTGAAGATGTTTCAGCTACCGTTGTTGATGTCAACAACTAAAATAATGTCACTTGATGCATGTCCTTGCACTTGAAAACCATGAACAAAACTGTGCAACATAAAGGAAATACAACCCAGGATACATTAAATCCAGGTTATGTTTAATCTATGGCAGGTCGAGTAGCACTGAATTAAAGGTACAGACAGGAGCAATCTGGCTGCGCTGTCACGCACATACAGTAAATGTAAATTATTAATAATCATTAGACATTACTTTAAAAGCTCAAACTGCTGATGGTATTTTTCATTTAACATGTAAACTAACATGCTTTAGCAATATAACATGTTATATTTACATGCTATTTTATCATGTTTTTAATTTGGTTTATTATAATTCTGTTAGCTATCTTATTTATTCTATTTTATTTTTAACAAAAATTTTTAACATCAATTAAAAAAAAAAGGTTTCAAATTTCAATTGTAATAGTGTTTGCTAAACCCAAAAAAAAAAAAAAAAAACCTTCTGTTTTCACTCTTTTAAGGGTTATTGTAACTGCTGATAATAATTGTGTGAGACTGTTATCATTAGAGGTCGATAACAATAACAATAACTAGGTTGGGCCGTACTTGCTGATAAGCGATTAATCAACCGATAGTTAAATAATTTAAACATTAAAATATGATATGTCAAATGTGTGTTTCTTTAGCTATAACACTTTGCAAGTCCAATTTGTTAACAAGGATTTATTAGCTAGCTTACATGAACTATGTGCATTATGCAATATACATTTTTACAGCATGTATTAATATTTGATCAATACAATTGCACCTTGATCATTCATGTTAGTTCATAGTGTATTACTATTAACAAATAAAAACCTTAATTTAAAAATGTATTAGTACATGTTAATAACAAACAAACAATGAACAGCAGTTATTAACCTTAGTTAATGTTACATATGGAATTTTATTGTGTCATTTCATATAAATCCAAACAGTCATGCTTAAAAATGGCCAACTTTAAATATCTAAAACACCAGAGCATTGAAAGGACATAAATATTAGGCCTACATGTATAGTCTCACACTTTTGCTTCTATTTTATAACACTTGATGATTATCTAATCTAAATAACAAAATATGTATTAAAGTGATGATGAAAAAAGAACCGAAATCGAATGCTTTTCTGATTTTGTTTATATGTTTCTGTCGGCTGTATGAACATATCAGTTTGCTATCTTACGTCTCTAGCTTTAAATATGCAACTTCGCTGCATAATGAATGCATAAAAGTGACCAGCTGGATATAAACTAATGCAAATATATGGTAACAATTGTGACATTAAACATTCGTGTCGGACTTAGGTTTATTTTTGTCAGTGTTTTAACCACTTGAGGAAACGTTACTACTAATGTTAGCGTCCTTTCAGCCTCGAAGGCAAACAAACATACTGTTGTGCTGTTCTTTCTCTACTAATGCAGCATCCAGTCAACAAATGAATCAATTTATAATGATGTGACATCATTATATGTACTGTATACATACCTTTTCGCTGTCTGTGCTTTAAACGCACATCTGATGTAACATCTCGCAGCAAGAACTGGCAAATCTGGTGCAGTCCATGAGGAGGAGATGCACTCCAGTACTTAATGCAGCTGGTGACCACAGATACTTTTACTTTTACTTTTGATTTTGACCCCTCCTTTGTTCAGGGACACATTATTCCATTTCTGTTAGTCACATGTCTGAGAAACTTGTTCAGTTTGTGTCTTATGCCTTGTCATGGATGTCCTAGTGTTTTCAAATTACACTAGGAATCGGCGACAGGTGTGAACACATTACAAAACATTTCACTTTTGATGAATCCGCGATGACTGCCTGGACTCCAAATTACGTTTCACAACAGAGTGAACGCTAGAAGTCATACGAGATACGAAAACAAATGCATGATCATATGTTATGCATTTCAGAATATGATGTGTGTTTTTTATATTATTTATTTTAATAATATAATTATATTATTATTTATATTTTTTTTTTATTGGTTACAATATGAAAAAGTATCTCCTACTGAAAAATCTGCCTATTTGCTTACCTGACTGTCCAAGAGAAATGGCAATTTCTCTCCAACTCTTCTCTTTCTCCAGCCGGTTGTGGTACAGTTCAGATGAAACATCAAATAGTCACTGGTGCTCCTGCCAATGTTCCACAAATTTTTGCTTCATTTCTTCGGTCCAATGAGACTTTCTTGATATCGCCGCCATGTTAGTTGATGTTCTGTTGCAGGTGCATCAGGACTCCTCCCACTGAAACTTCCCGTGCCCTGTTTCTTGCTCTCTTGTTGGCTGTAGGGCAACTCTGTAGTGTTGTATTCAGTCAAAACATATTTTACATTGCACGATTTCAAATCTCAGCCAAGTCCAGATATTTAACATTCTAGATATCTCGCTGACATTGGCGATGAGTCAGCACTTCTCTCAAATCGTATCTTTGATCGAGATCCGATTTGCCCACGATTTCTGGCTTTTGTCGGCCATCTCCACAAAACTGCCGGCGAGCACTAATCGGGCTTAAAATCGTGTAAACTCAGCATTAGTTGTTAAAGCTTTTTATGTTCATACAAATATTTACACGTTAAATTTGCTGAAAGTAAAAGCAGTTGAAAGTGACAGGATGTTTCTTTTTTTGCTGAGTTTTATATATATATATATATATATATATATATATATATATATATATATATATATATATATATAAAGAAGAAATTATAGCCTTCATTCAAGCCATGTCATTATGTCAACATGTAATGCATTTGCAACATTCTCATGTTTTTTTTGTTGCTTGTCAGATCCCAACGCTCCCAACGTTCAGGTGACACGGCTAACTCTTATGTGCGAGACCGCCCCTTCCCCGCTGACCCTTGACCTGCAAGGTAAGGAGACCTAGCACTCTTGTGAGTTCTTGAGTTGTTAAAATGTTGTGTGATTAAAAACTAATATTAGAACACACGTTTTAAAATTCCAGTTTGAATAAAAGGGAAGGTCAATCAACCTATATATATCATCTTGGTTGATTTAATCGGCCCAAATTTGGCCATCTAGAGATAATCGGCGTTGGTTGATGAGTGTCCGATTGGCCAATTAATTTCCAAAAAATGCTGACTGCTTTGTTAGTGGATAAAAAAACATTTTCTGTTTTCAGAAAGGTTTTTGTAAATTTGACTAATTATTGTGAAATTAAGATATGCAAAACTGATGTACACAAAACAGCAGAAATTAAAAGAACACAAGTGTATATATATCAGCAACCCTGCACTCTAGATATTGGCATTGGCAATTAAAAAGTCCATATTGGTCCACCGCTAATCGACAACATCTGAGGCATCTTTATAGTAAGTATGGGGCAAATGTGTGCATCAAACCGAAAGAACATCAAAAACCTGATTTCAAATGTATAGTCATAACTCTTGAGCATTTATAATACTATACATATTTATATATTTATATAACTGTGTACGACATGTCCGTAAACTATCTCTCTCTCTCGTCGCACCACCGTCTGAGATCGGCCTTTATCCCTCTCGGAGGCTTGATTAGCAAGATACGGGACTGGGTGTGTATCATCACGACCTGGCCCTGCCCTCCGCCTTGCCTCAATAACTTATAAACATTTGGGTCAGAAACACTAAGCTAGTACACATGCGGTCTAGTTAAACTTAACTGTGGTGGTAACAAACCTCCATACTCAAGGTCATTCCATAACTTGTGCCATAATACCGGATGTGGTGTTATTCTGGTAAATTGCTGTTGATTTTAACTTGATCAACAATATCTGAGGTTGCATAGCTAAAAGATTATGTATTAATATACCTGCATAGAACATGTTTCTACCTCTGCCTGTGATGTTGTAGCAGAACAGTTTGTGGTCGTTTCTCTGGCCTAAATTCATGATGTTATTAACGAGCATTATACGTTAGCTAATGAGACAACACTTTTGTTGAGATGTAATCTTATCCTCAATTGACCCAGAAAAATCTCAACAGCCTGAAAGTGCAGCTCTGAGTGAAACGGCAATTAAGAGAGACAGACAGAAAGAGGATATATGCATGGTGCAGCCATCTGCTGGGAACATGCTTTAACTGCACTCAGCTGCCATTCAGACTAAAACCTGTTCTTACATGACCTCAAAATGATAAAGTTCAATGCATGTTTTTGTAGATGTGCTAACATGTGTGATTGCATGTTTGTTACATCCTCAGGAGATCTGGAGGCCTATAAGAAGCAGTCGTTTGTTCTAAAGGAGGGAGTGGAGTACAGGATAAAAATCAACTTCAAGGTTAATTTACTACCAATCTGAATCCTGTCATTAAATTTGAGATATTTGATAATGAGAGATATTTGAACACACTGGCTGTGAGTGGGTGGCCAATAAGACCGAAATGACAAGACTCATTTATCATGGAATACTTTTATTTGGGGGGAGGGGAGAGGAATAAAAATGGTTTTCTTCTTCCCAATATGGAATGCCGAATTCCCAATATGCTCTAAATCCGTGTGGTGGCGTAGTGACTTGCCTCAATCTGGGTGGCGGAGGACAAATCTCAGTTGCCTCCACTTCTGAGACTGTCAATCCGCACATTTTATCAAGTGGCTTGTTGAGCGTGTTATTCCATGCTATTCTCCACGGCATCCACGCACAACTCACCACTTGCTCCACCAAGAGCGAGAACCACACATTATAGCGACCAAGAGGAGGTTAACTCAACGTGACTCTACCCACCCTAGCAACCAGGTCAATTTGGTTGCTTAGGAGACCTGGCTGGAGTCACTCAGCACACCCTGGATTCAAACTCGCCACTTCAGGTGTGGTAGTCAGTGTCTTTACTTGCTGACCTACACAGGCACTCTGGAATACTTTTTAATATATGACATAATGTGAGAATGGCTATTTTTGGAAAATCAATTTAATTCAAGCTACAGTACTTCATCTCATTTGATAATTTTCTCTTTGTATTTGGAACTTAATGGATGTAAACCAAAAATAGATTATTCAGTATGTAATACAATGTGTGCAAACATGTTGCTCTGAACCTGTAACCGTTAATCAGTTCCATCATTTCTAAAATCCCTTGTCTTTGACAGTCAGTGGGCTGTTGTGTTCAAGCGCTCTGATTTGAGTTGTATTGTGTCATGAACTCTTGACGTCACCTCTGATTGGTCCTTCACAAACTGATGTAGATTTGTATGTGTCCGTTTAAAGGTAAACAAGGATATTGTCTCGGGATTGAAGTATGTACAGCAGACCTTTAGGAAAGGGGTGAAGAGTAAGTATGCTTTTCAAAATACAACAAGACTTTGTCTTTCATACACTAGAATGAAAATGCATGAATAATATAAGGGTGAATCTCGCAAGAACATGCCCAGGTCGCATTTCACCCCCAAAATGAATTGTAGGTTGCCATTATTGTAATGCATTCAGACATTTTGTTTCTGAGCGTTTGTAATTCCCATTATTCTGAATGGTACTTCTCATTAGTTTCTTAGATGCAGTGATTCTTATTTAAAGGTGCACTCAGTAATTTTATTCCTCATATAAGCCAGCTTTCCGCGCATGTTTTGGCATGTTTTCCTTCTAAACATATGAATAGCAATTTTGAAACGCATATATAAAATCACAAGCACTCCTGCGAGATGAAGAGTTCAGTCATATCAGTGACCTTATCAAAGCTGTTTTATTCTACATTGGGCAGGGTCTCCTCATGGGGGCAGCCATGTTAGCATCACACAACCATCCGAATACTACTCGCTTAATCTCAATAACTGCCCTGTTATTTGACACTTTCATTTATGGATTAAATTAATTCTGGTTTATTGTGCATAGGGAATATCTACAATTGCATTGGTAACTAAAACTACTGTTTTGAATGATGCTGCATCCGAGCCGCTAGGTGTCTGTGTAAGCCATACTTTTTGAGTAGCCATAATTACTCAGTACACCTTTATATTAGAAACCTTAAATAAAGGGATCATTCACCCAAAAATGAAAATGATCTGATTTACCAGGTGTGTTTGACTTTATTCAGCAGAACACATTTAATGAAAAAAGAGAAATATCTCAGCTCAGTTGGTCCTTAAAATGCAAGTGAATGGAGATTTCTCTCGACAAGTCAGTCAGCATAAACACACTGTACAGTAGCTTGGTTGGTTTTGGTTTAGATCTGTATTTATCTGTTTCTTTACTCAAAATGGTGCATTTGTGTGCTTATTCTGGATGTCTCAACCAAGAGAAGAATGTGAGATTACTTCGGTAACATGGCAACACGAATACATCAAACGAGAGACCGCAGTTAAAATAGTACACTATCATGTCGCTTTAGAAGACGTTTAACAGCTGGTGTCGTATGGATGGAGTTTATGCATTTTAAGGACCTAATGAGATATTTTTCTATTTTTGTGCTTAAAGTCGTACACAACTGGCATATAATGAGGGTGAGTAAATAATGAGAATTTTAATTTTTTGGTGAAGTATCCCTTTAAACCTCTGCTCTATATTTATTAAAGACGCCTTCATACTTGTGAGTCGTGGGACAAGGAAGAACCACAAAATGTATGACACTCTTTACGAAACTTAACTGGCTAAATAAAAGCTTACGGTAAACAAGTTTTCACCCAGCCCTAAAGCACAGACAGAAATTCAGTGGATATTGGAGCTATTAAAGATAATGAATTAATGTACCAAGTCTATTCCATTAATTCTGACCTCTAAACTTGCTTCTTGTGTTTAGTTGACAAGTCAGACTACATGGTGGGCAGCTACGGGCCTCGGCCAAACGAATATGAGTTCCTGACGCCTTTAGAGGAGGCCCCCAAAGGCATGCTGGCCCGCGGAACTTACAACATTAAATCCAAGTTCACTGATGACGACAAGCATGACCACCTGTCCTGGGAGTGGAACCTCAACATCAAGAAGGACTGGAAAGATTGAGCCATTTCCTTCCTGTCATCTTTGCTGTTTCTCCCTCCCTCCCTTCCTCTCCCACTTCCTCCAGTTCCCATCATCATCATTACCATAATCATGGATTAACTGATTTAAAGCAAAAAGGATCTCTCACTCCGTCCACTTTCCTGCAGTTTCCCATCTTCCATCTCTCCCTCTGTATTCCCATCCCTTTCTCTCCCAATGAGTATTGAGGCTTTTCATGAAATATATATGTGAAAACTAACAAAAATGTGCACAATCCATATTTTGTGTTTTGGTTTGTTTTATATAAAATTAAAAATATGAGGGGGAAAAAAAAAAATTAATAACTTCATGGATACATTTGACATGGTTGTTATGAGTAATCTTCACTCCCCGTCTTCCCCTTGTGTCCAAAACCCTTCCCGCTTATCCCGTGTCATTTCTTTTTCAAACATTCCTTTATTTTTTATTTTAACCATGATCTGCCTTTTGAGTGTAATGGGAGAAGGTGCCACTTGTTGATACTTTGCCACTGGCATTCCCTCAAGTTTGCCTATGCCCAGATGGAAAATATGTCCGATGCCTTTGAGATAAGTAAGGGTTAGCATAGATGGTTGACGTAGATAACTGTAGAAATGTAAGTGATGCAGCGGAGCAGGTCGTTACTTGGCTCTTGGTATGTATGCGTGACCATATATGGCTTTAGCTATGTAGGTTTCGCAGTATGTTGTAATCTTTCTTGAAACTGACATCTTGTCCACTACTTGGAGCTTTACCTGTGCAGGTTCTGTTTTTGTTTGTTTTAACCATTTCATCGCCATGTGGCCTTAAAATTATTCCTGTAGCAAGACATTTAGTAGCTGCCTTTTTTAGCATCTAGGTTTCCAATCGAACCTAAACGAATCTTTGTCCTCTGGAGGACAAGGTGCTTCACTGACTCTTGTATCCTCAAAGGACTAGCGATCTCATCTGTTGCATCGTTCTGAAATTGATGGCCAGTCAAAGTTGGTGAACCTTGATGCTAAGCAAAAAGTTGCCCCACCCTAATTATTGTACATTCAATAGATTCATTCTTGCACACAAACTTCCCGCTTTCCAAAGACGACTGGTGCTCATTTCGCAAAATTGCTTGTGGTTTACACGTGTTGCTGTCTTGCGCTATGACGTTTTGAAATGGAAAAGGGCTGTATTTGCTCACAGACCTCAAGCATTTGACTACTTGCCCAAAATATTACAAACGCTACTGATTGTGCCTCCAGTATTGACAAATACGAGCTGCTCAAGGTATGGAAACCCTTCCGGGAACAGAAGTCAGAACTCTAAAGGAGGTGCATTTGTTGTTGCGACTGATTTGGAGGTCTAAGAGTGCACCTAAAACTAAATGCTCTCAGTTCCAGTCCAGGTGTAGTTTAACTTCCGTTCCAAGGATGTGCTCTGATCAATGTACTGTTTTATACACACTTTATTTCTTTGGCAACACTTGTCTGTGAGGTAGGAACTTGCTACGCTGGTCCAGAATGCTTCTGTCTTCATTTGTTTGGTTTCTCTGTGTACTTATCTCTATGAAAGCTGGAGATTACTGTTCACCTGTGTCAACATTAAAGTGTTCAGAACAGACATTGTTCTTTTGTCTTCCATTTACTGTCATGGGTGTTGTACCATTGTTAACTTTTATTTTTCTACAGCAGGGCGATGTCTAGATGGTGAACCTCATTCTGTGAAATTCTAACAAGATTCATATTTGGTGCGAGCGACCAAGGTTGGGGGTAGAATGGTCCCAACTTGCCAGACTTTTGATTGCAGCACAAAGTTTGGTCCATATTGCAACTTATTCTGGCCAATAACCACCCACTTAATGCTGAAATATACATACATATGCATGTACAGGAACACAGAAGCTTCAAGCTACACAACCTTGATTTTGTGTGTTGTTGCATTCCAGAATGTGTCAGCGCAATTTATAGTGCAACGCAAGTATATGTTGCATTCTCAATGTTGCCACAGTGAGTGTTCTCAAGTTTTTAAGAATTAAGGTTGTTATGGAACTCTGAATAAACAGTCCAAATGACTCGAGAATCTCAAGACTTTTTGCAGAATGAGGGGTTCCATCTAGACAAGACCCTACAGCAGATGATAGATCCATCCTCATCACTGAATGCATTAACTCATCCATCCATTCAAGGTAATAAATGTATCAAACAACCTTAAAACAAAGTGTCATTTAATATTTAACGAAAGTGGTCACACAACGCCGTGATTATGATAGTTTAATACACGTGGTAAGACTGTGAGAACGGAAATATGCATCGAAGAGATCCTTGGGGTGAATGCGGTTACTGTAAAACCTGCAAAAGCACATTAGTCACAAGGTAACTTCCTTAAAACAGATAACGTCACCATTTGTCTCTTGAATTGTATTAAATAACAGCTATTCCAATCTATTAACAGGAAGGTGCTACTTCATAAGAGTATTATGTCACCTTTCAATGTGTAGCTTCACCAAATTAACACATTACATGAATGAGTGGGTGGAAGAAAAAAAGTGGCAAAAGTTCACCCAAATCTATTGGTCCTTGGTCACTGTGACCTATCATTGTGTGGTAAGAGCTGATTAACATTTTGTGTTCCCAAGAAAAAATAAATATAAAAGCATGCAGGTTTAGAACAACATAAAGGTAGCACACAATGATAGATCTTTCTTTTTTGGGTGAACTAATTCTTTAAGACCCAAATGAGCTATTTTCCACTTTTCCTCCCTTTGGTGGAGTTTATGTCGCTCTTGGTCCTCTGCAAGCGAGAAAATATCTCCTTGAAGAGGGCCTTGTACTCAGGAGTGTTCTGACTCAGCCTCTTATCCACAGCTTCCACCTGCCGGCTGATGCCCTCCAGGGCCTCTGGAGTCGAGGGCATCTGCGGTGGAGTGGGAGGCTGCTGGGGCTCGGCAGCCCGGCATTCCTTCATGGATGGGTCCCTGGACACGGGACGGGACGTTTGCACTTCAGCATGACGTAGACACTCTTCATGGTGTCTACACTTCCCTAACAGCTCCTCATACTTCTCCAGAAGGGCATGGTACTGCTCATCCACCTCCCGAAGGATGGACATACCCCTCTTACGTACGCCATTGGCGTGGAGTGCGTAGCTGCTTTTCCGTCTACCTGAGGCGTCAACAGCAGAGATGGCGTCCAGAGCTGTATCGCTGCAGCTCTTCCGGACAGGTGCCGAACTGCTCTGATCGTTTGCATCCCCGTTCTGCACTCCGGTCATAATGGCGTCATCTGGCATATCAGTCTCAGGGGTGCTGTTAAGCAGCGTTTGCTCCAGGCCTTCTTCACCACTCAGCAGGCATGCGCGAGACTTGCGTAGCAACTGCATCTCCTGGAGCTCCGCCTCCAGCTCATGCACACGACGCTGGCAATTCTCAGCCCCCAGGAGGCGCTGTTCCATGCGCTCCAACTCCTGTAGCACCGCAGAGCATTCCTGCTCGGCAGCCTCACGCCGTCCGCGTTCAGCCGCCACAGCTGCGCGGAAAGACTTCACCATCACGCGCAGGTGTTCGTTCTCTTCGTCCACTGGCTGACATTCCTCTAGGTCACCACTGCCTGGGTCAGACACCATGAAACCATCTTCATACCTAAAGGAGAAGTATATAAGTTTTGGGTTTTATGAGATTACATTTATGATACATGCAAATTATAAAAATAATCGCAATAACTAATTATGAAAAAGTGTTAATTATGGCTTTAGATTTAAAGACATTTTAACATTTGGGTTCCGGAAGTAAAAATCCCATTTATTTTCTCCATAGGGATTTATAATGAAAACTTTATAGATAGACCTTCTGTTAGCTCCGAGGTTTGTTAATCGATGGCATGCCTCCATTGAAGCCATAAGTCTGTTATTTCAGTCATGTTTAAGAGCAGAATTTCTGGTGAAGAACTAAACTATCCATGATCCAGCAGAGAAAGAATCACAGCTGATTAAATATTTAATATGATTGCAACTACGAGTTAAGACTTGATTTAAGCATGGCTGACAGTGAATAGTGAATTTCTACATGTGCAGTGAAATTGACTGTTGATGTACCTGGGAGCGGTGCAGAGTTCTTTGAGGCAGGGGAAAGAGTGCACAGTCTTTCTCCTCTCTTTCTTCTCTCTGCGAACCCTGAGCTCTTCCAGTGTGCGCAGTTCCTCCACACGAGCAGTGAGTGTGTCCACCTGCCCCTGCAGCATCTCAATAGTGCCTGTCAATCTACATAAATACGTTTACAAATCATCAGTCTAGTTTTCTATCTGCCAGCCAACATAAACCATCTCAGAAATGTACAAGTCTTCACCATTTCCCATAATGGGTTGGATTATGAGCACATTGAGAAATGTATTCTTGAGACTTATTGACTGCTTGTGCTTCACTATTTGCTCCAATTTATACATTTCAATTAAATCAATTGTTTTGAAGAGAAATTCATACTTGGGCACAATATGTATTAGCCTACAAAACTAATTTAAAGGGGTCAATACATGAATACATTTTTCCTTGATCTTTTAATAAGAGGTCATTGTACTATTAAAAAGATACTGTAAGTTTCAGAACTCAAAACATCCTCCACTCTGCAAAAAGAGCATTTGTTGAAACCAATCTGACACGTTCTCTACTTCCTCCATACTGTGATGTCACACTGTGGTACACATTTGCATCTGACTCCACAAAAACACATCAATGCCTGCTTTACCTGATCACTTCTGTAGCTCAGTAGCGGTGACCAGTGAGATGACAAGAGCAGAGAGCCAATCAGATCAGAGGACATTTACAGTCGTCTTAAAGGAGAAGCAGCACCAAAACAGAGTGTTTCTGACAGAGGGTCAGAATGAAATTATCATGTTTTACAAATATGTGACTATTTTGTGCAAAATACTTTAATAATATTATAAGTGAACCTCATGGAACACATTACAATAATAATGACCCCTTTAAAATATTTAAGCATAAGCCTTTTAGATCAAAATGTTTAAGTTTGTGAAAACCAATTCAGTCAAGAGTGTTCAAATTTTTGATTGGTAATTTTAATAGCTAAACAAGGTACTGCAATAAATTCTGAATTATAATATACAGATTGAAAATAAATAATAAAAATGTATTTTAAAGTTTTAGTAAGGAGTAGGGTTACATAATACCTAGTTCACTAATCGATACCAATACTAGTAAAATTGGGGAGTTCTTAATACCACAGCAAAAAAGAAAAACAATATATATACATTTTACAAAATGTTTTCTGAGTAGTGGAGATTTGCTTTAAGACAGACATTGACATCTGGGTGCAAATCAGCTAACAAATGAATCCTAATGTTTGGTTCATGAAAATGAATGCAATGAAAGCTCCAGAAAGGTTATAATGCAAAGTCAGCATGACTAAATTGATATTCATGAGCTAAGCCTTTGCCATAGTAGGATTTGTAATTTTTAAAAAAAGTAAACAACTCTGACCATTGTGTGAAGAAAATGATTGTGCTTCCAATTTTACGTTATTGTATTGAGATAACAGAACATTTATGAAATGCCTGTTGTGTAGTACATTACCCATGATGCTTTAATAATATATGTATGTATGCATGGCTTGCCTGTCAATCTTCTGTTGAGACCCTTTGCTCTCCAGCACCAATTTCTCATTGGTTATCTCCAGCTCACGCGCTGTCACGTCCAACTGCTCGTACACTTTAGCATGCTGCTCGTTCATCTCTCGCAACATCTCCATCTGCTTGGTCAGGTGCTAATAAAAAGACAGACGCATGAAAACACCTGATATTCCATTTACTGCACCAACATGTTGTACGGAGACTAGGGCTGACAATATAGAATAGTCACAATACATATTTGCAATGATTTTACTTGTGATCTCAAATTAAACCGCTGTGATTGAATACTGCGATTATTTCATTAGTTTATTACATTTATTTGTTTAGCAGCAAGCAAGTATGACGGCAGTAAGATAAAGATAGCGCCTCTGATTTAACCTTCAGAAGCAAAAATGCTGTTGGAGATGGTCGATGTTACGTTTGATCCATTTCTGTAAATCACTTCAAACTGTTCATTTCAATCAATCAATTCTTAGTTCAATGCTCTTGATTCAAATATTCATTTGCATCATCACTATCATCAAAAGGCTGAAAAATATTGTTAGATAGTAGATATTGTTTTAGCTATACTGCTTTAGCTATCTCTGGAAAAAAAAAAAAATATATATATATATATATATATATATATATATGTTAGCTGTGTCTCCCAGTCCTACAGATATCTCTTGTGAAATGTGCTTTGAGTTCAATAGACTGAACCTTCCCTAAATACGCTTAAAACCATAAACCAAACATCTGTTTGAAATTATACTTCTGCAACCAAAAGCATTGCAAATGAAACAGCCATAACTATTTTCACATATATAAATGTTGTGCAATCCATACAAAATGAGGCCATGTGAACTATATCCTAAACGCAGCACGCCATTGTTCAGAGATGTGCAATCGATTCTTTGTTTCGGTGGATTTGGCACAGACACAAGTCGACCGCTGCCTCCCACTGCACACGCTCAGCTAACAGTTTCTCATCTGTAAACACACTCAATACGCTCCTGCAGCATCACGCTGCTCTGTAATTGGCTCATTATGAAACTAGCAGCTAAAGGAAATCAATCAAAATGATGCTTTGCTGAGATATAAGGATTAGAGACAATGACAGGGCTGTGCACCATTCAGAACTGAACTGAAAAGGCCTTTTAAATTACAATTCTTCATTCTAAACTGAATTGGAGTTGAGGTAGCAAACGGGATATAGAGTTGTGTAGACACAATGTAAATTTCTTATAACTGCTGCAAGTGTAGGCATTAACAATATATTTCATTTTCAGTTGAAATAAGCCATTAACATGTAATTATCCAAACAACATCTGATTCATGTTTGACCTATAATCTATATACAATTAATGTATTTAATAAATTAACTTGAACACTTTCAAAATGTAAGAAAATATATTGGATCCCACTCAGAGACTCTTATGATACAACACCGCAGACAAAACATACAAAATATGAGCGCTAAAAAATAAACACTTCAGTTATAATTCAGATTGCCATTATACCTTTTAGACAGGAAATATGGATGGTCAAAACATTTACTTTGGTGTTGTTTATGTCAACTATACCAGGAAAAAGAAAATTGTTGACGGGACAAAGCCATCCAATGTTATCGCATATGGAGCCATCGTTCCCATGGTGGACTTTTATTTATCAAAGTGTACAAATAACCTCTCCAAACAATAATTCATGTGTCTTATTGAACATTAAAACAGAACAACTGAAAACTATGAATGCAAATAAAAAAATATGTCTCATGATCCAGAGTGGTGCCTTATTCCATCACTCCAAAAATGTGCGTCGAGTGCCCTCTTGTGTGCTGTCTATGTATGTGCTCTGGTTACATTATTGACCCCACACTGAACACATGACACATGGATTGCCCAAATATGGACTTTGACACTCTAGAGATCCAAAGAGAGCAATCTGACACACCTATGACATGAAGATTGCTATAGCAATCAACATTCATGCTAACCACGATAGCTCTCAGGACAGTCTTTAAGAGATTTCTCTGGATATTTTTTACTATGTGTATTTTTCATGAATAACCCAAGATGTGATGGAAAGGAAATGTATCCTTTTTTTAAAGATACATGTGGATTTCACACTGTTTGGTCTCTGAATTAAACAAATTTGCTAATTTTCTACTAATTAAGAACTTTCCAAATATATTGTTTACTGTTTACTGTTTTTTTTTTTAAATAGAACAGTCATTTATCAGCAAATTTAAAAGCAGTACTTTAGTACTGGTCAGATCAGCTATACTCATTGTAAAAATAAGAGTCCAAGCTTTAAAACAACACCTATTTTGTGCAGATCAAGCAAGTGGATGTTGAGTAATACCAAAGACTTTCTAGCAAGTCAGTCCATTGTCGGCCATCTTTAGAATGCTTGCAGGAGGTTATTTCCAGTCATACCTGTGCAGTTCCTATCTACTTGAAAGGGGAAAGACGAATAGTCACGGTTACTGTTGTAACCTCTGTTATCTGAGGGAGGGAACGAGACTTTGTGTTGAATGAAGTGACACAAGGGGTCTTCCTTGGGAGTCTCGTGTACCTCTGAACTTGAGAAAAGGCCAATGAGAAATTGGCAGACAGAATTTGCATATCCTGCCCCCGGACATACAGGTATAAAGGGAAATGGGCGTGTCTCTCAGTCAGATTTTTTCTTTGGAGCCATGCGGTTGTGCAGCAGCAAGCTGAAGTTTCACCACTGTTCCACTCACCTCTGTTGGCAAGAAGCACTGCTTTTGGATCCTATGGCACGTTTCCGGCAGCGTTCTCTCTCTGCACGCTTTGCAGTTCACGCCCCATGGCGCTTCATTTTAAAGAGTGTTTTGAATTTCTAAAAAGAGAGTTTGATTTCTCTAAAAGAGTTTATTTTCACTCATAAAAGAGCAATACACGAGCAGGCGTTGAACGTCCTTTTCAGGACGCGTCTATTCAAAGACGCCTTTCCGCCTCCGTGTAGTTCCTGGATGTGGTTGATTAATCTCCAAGACCGACGGTCACAGACGCTACCTTGGCAGCGATCACACTGAGGCAGCGTTTGTGGATGACTCATGTACTCATTGCGAGAACATGACCATGGCAGCGTTGTGGTCGCGGCTCTAATTTAAGGTGAACACCACTTCAGCCACCCCCCGTGTCACTCCTTCCCACAGGATTGAGGACGACCTGGCTGGATGCGGACACGTGTCTCCCTTGGGCAGTCCCACTGCCCCCGGTTGCTGTGTTTGTAGAGCTCCTCCCTCTTCAGGTAGGACTTGCCACCTCGCCGCTCCCATGTGTGGCCTGACAACCCACGTGGTGTATTGGCCACATATCACCTCCCCCTAGTCTGGGCAGGATGTGGCCTCTGCAGGGTCTTTTCCCCCTGAAAGTATAGGATCGGGAAAGCATTAAGATAGCCCCAGTTGCTTTACACTCTATGCGAAAGACTTAGAGAGAGAAAAGACCGCGGCTGCCGTGCTTGCTCCCATGCTGGTCATGTAGCACTTGTTCCTCCCTCAGGGGTGGCGGGAACCTTAGGTCTGTATATGACACCTTTTCTGGGCAAGTTGGGGAGGGTTACGTGCAGCCAATACAGTTGCTTCTAGCACGCAGCAGCCTGCTTGCACCTGTGTCAGAAGTTCACCTAACACGGTCTAGTGCATGCCGCCTCTGAACGGGACCCCTTGTATCACTTCATTCGACAGAATGTCGAGTGAGTGACAGAAGGGGAACGTCACAGTTACTGTTGTAACCTCCGTTCCCTGAGGGAGGGAACGAGACGTTGTGTCCCTTCTGCCACGACACTGGACCTACCACTGTAAACGGCCGTACCTTATTCTGGTAATAATGGTACCTTAGTCGAGTGAGTGACAGAAGGGGAACTCCAAAACAGTTGGTCAAGATTACGATCAAAGAACATATTTCAAACCAGCAATAAAATTTGGCATTATTAGAATCATAAATTGAGCTTCTTTACCTCCGATTACGTTAAAACACGCACACATTTTTGTACAGCTAATGCGCATGCGCGTTCTCAAGTTGATTGAAAGTTGATGTCAGTTTCTAGAAGGGGAATGGATCTTTTACCTGTAAGGGGGGACTTCCTATAAACATTCGTTGACCGTTGGACATTCAAAATTCTCCTATTCTCCCATTCTTAAAAAGAAGTCGCCCATCTCTGCTAAATAGTCTCTGGTAATAAAAAATGTTTTCCATGATCAGCGCCCCCTAGAAGGCCCGGGAATGGGTTGCTTCAGGTTTAAGAGGTTAACAAGAAAGTCAAAATGTTTTAAAAATAGTTTTAACATTACGAGAATAAATGTCTTGAGAATAATCACATAGTAAAAATAAAAATATAAAAATGTAATTGATTTTAATTTCTCTGCATTGGCTGGCAATCATTATAGAACCGATGAAGAGAATAAAGTTTTAACATTACCAGAATAAAGTCGCAATGTTTTAAGAAAAAGCTAACAACATTATAGCGACCATGAGGAGGTTACCTCAGGTGACTCTTCCCTCCCTAACAACCGGGCCAATTTTGTTGCTAAGGAGACCTGGCTGGAGTCACTCAGCACACCCTGGAGTTGAACTCGTGACTCCAGGAGTGGTAGTCAGCGTCAATACTCGCTGAGCTACCCACAGGCCCCCCATACAAACATATTCTTAAAAAAAAAATCGATTCAACAAAAATCAACAAAAATGTCCGCCACTGGCCAATCAAATTTTGGCACCTTATAACTTGTACTGGGAATGGGGTGTTAACTCGAAGCCGCATATAAATTATTGTGACATTTGGCCACACGGTGGTGGTATAATTAGCTTATTCACATTTTTTATTACATTTTAAATTCACACTCATGAATGTAAAGGGACCCATTTCTTAAATTGTGACCAGCCTGGATCATGACAGGATGTTTTCATAGCCACAGACAAATCTGATTACAGGATGCATTTCCACTGCTAAGTAGAAAACATGTTTAAGCAGATGTCCGGCTGGTCTGAAACTGTACCTCAATCTCCTGCACCTGCTCTTCATTGTTGATGTACATCTGCTGCAGCGAGTCCTCTAGTTCCTTATTGCGCTCCAGGAGGGTTTTACCCAGCTCAGCGGCCAAGTGCAGATCTACAAGAAATGAGACAGTTAACAAACAAACAATGAGTATAAGGAAAAGGGTTCAACGGAAACAAGGAAATACATAAATATAGCACAAACTTTAGTTTCATTCTGATTACATGTACTGCTCTTTTATCTCACAAAATACTGCAAAGTATCGATAAAATACTCAGACGTAATCAGTTTCAAATAATAGAAAACAGACTATTTCACCCAAAGGTTTTGTGTTATGTCTGCCTAAACAGAGCGTTTAGTCCATTTTGAGGTTTTGTAAGAGACCCACTGTGTTGTAAATGGAATTAGAGGCTTTGGAGTGTGAAAACCTGAGAAGGGAGTGAAACGAGGTCAGAGAAAATCCTAATGTTTAATTCAGATTTATTTTTTTAATCCTCCATATTTTTTTATTAACATGTGCCAGCCAAGATACAACTGAAGAAATCAAACACAAGAGAAAGAACGGTTGGCTCATGCTCAGCTGAAAGTGTAGTGTCTGTAATAAATGTCAGTACAGTAAAACTAGATTTGTACTTTTGTGCCTTTTGTCTTTTTTATTGAAACAGATTTTTGTAACATCGAACATCTTTTCAAAGATAATTTTCCCATTTTGCAAAGGTGATGCGTGTTATTTCTGCACCACTTGCGTCACCAAAGATAATCCAAAAATAAGAGTTTCGCTGCTTAAATATAGGACCATACAAGACATCTTCATTTCGGCCAAAATACAGGAAGTCTACAGGTATAGTGTATAGTAAAATAAATATAGCAGATACATTTTATAATGTACAGTAGTTAAGATATAACCCATAATAAATACAATCATTCAATTATTTATATCAGCAATATATCAGTCACATGCTGAGAAACACATATTGGTCGACACTAGTGGAACTAGTGGTAGAATTGGTAATGAATCACTGATATTATCAGCTTCCAAAATCAGCCAAATCAAACTAAAACCAATTTTAATAAACATTCATATCGACCAATACTGAAACTTATAACAACACCATAATTTGATATTTTGTGCAGAAACAGCTTTGAAACAAGGTCAGCAGTATTCTCTGGAAGACACAAACCCCAATTAAGAATTTTTCCTTAATTAACTCATCCAATGGACATGTGCTCTTGCTTCTGACGTGTATTTCCAAGGAATTGTGCACAATACCAGGCAAGCACCACACACACATGGACACACGGCGTGCATCACTAGCTCGAGGTCATGACATCAGGAATCAAGTGCACTGAGCGTTTCTGCACGTGTGGTTTCACATCAACTCAAGCTATCCTGACAGCAAACCAAGAACAACCACAAACTCATTCAAACCTCCTACTCAGGCCAATTGAACACTATTTCACAACAACTTCACATCTTCTACCTGCATGAAATACAGCTTAAACTGGTTTTGACTAGACAAGTTATCTTGCCCGTGCTAAAATTGCTAACACAATACTAAGGTGTTTTGGGTGGCTGCAAGTGTGTTGTTATGTGACCGATAAGGTGTTATGAGTAGTTTGTACTATATGTGCAATTACCAGATTGTTTTCTATGTTGCTGCTAGGGTGTTCTGGGTAGTTGCTAGGCAGTTATTTACCAAGTCAAAAGAACCCAAACTCAAGTCTCTATGATATTCTGATGGCAGTTGCAAGAAAGAAACCCCTTAAGCCGAAGCCACACTAGCAGACTCCAAAAACTCTATTTTGGCATAGGGTGTCACACATCCAGATGGTTTTGCTGAGATCTCGTTCTCTTCAGTCAGATGTATAAGACACTTGGCGATTGAGAATTGAGAACACACAGGCTCAACGCAACTTTCTTTTTGGTTCCCTGTCATGTGGAGCTCACTGAAATAACAACAGGAGAACCATGTGAGCATAAACAATTGTAAGAGTGACTTAGAAAGCGAATCATACCTTGTAAAAGTGTGATTGTGTATATATCCCCTTGAGGCTTGCCGTAGAACACATGTCCAACTGCAGCTTTCAGTGAGTAAAGAAATTACGTTTAATAAAAACAGACTGCACTGGCGACCTGTCCAGGGTGTACCCCGCCTTTCGCCCAATGTTAGCTGGGATAGGCTCCAGCCCCCCCCCCCCCCCCCTCCCCCCCAAAGCGGTTGACGATGGATGGATGGAAAAACAGACTGCTGTCTGATTTCATTAGTCATTTTAGTGTGGAAAAATGCTTGGTGACAGAATTGTAATTTTTTTAAGCGAGCTTGATATGCTTTTTCAGTAGGAATGCACCAAAATTTCGGCCACCGAAACTTTTTGGCCGAAAATGGCATTTTTTGTTTTGGCCGAAAAAGGGGAGTCCTGTAAGTGCTTTTTGGAACAAAGCTAGGACCCAAGTTGGAACTGTAGCCAGGTGAGGTGGATTCAGCCGCTAAGCCACAAAGTACGTAGAGGCATCTTGTAGATGGTGCTCTGCCTGTAAAATGGTGTTCATAACTGGCTGAGTCATTTCTGTTACATTTAGTGCACCCCGTTCAGGGTCCATACATGCAGGTACCACAGCTGGGGCTGGGAATGCTAGATTGTGCCCTGCACTTGAGAGAGGAGATCCTTCCTCAGCAGTATTTCCCATGGAAATAAAATCTCATTTCTGGAAACCAGCACTGGTTGGGCCACTTTGGCGCAACCAATAGATTTGGTTCCTTGTCCTCTTGGACATTACATATGACAGAGTGAAGGAGGCACATCGGGGGGAAATCGTAAAAAGCGGTTGACGATGGATGGATGGAAAAACAGACTGCTGTCTGATTTCATTAGTCATTTTAGTGTGGAAAAATGCTTGGTGACAGAATTGTAATTTTTTTAAGCGAGCTTGATATGCTTTTTCAGTAGGAATGCACCAAAATTTCGGCCACCGAAACTTTTTGGCCGAAAATGGCATTTTTTGTTTTGGCCGAAAAAGGGGAGTCCTGTAAGTGCTTTTTGGAACAAAGCTAGGACCCAAGTTGGAACTGTAGCCAGGTGAGGTGGATTCAGCCGCTAAGCCACAAAGTACGTAGAGGCATCTTGTAGATGGTGCTCTGCCTGTAAAATGGTGTTCATAACTGGCTGAGTCATTTCTGTTACATTTAGTGCACCCCGTTCAGGGTCCATACATGCAGGTACCACAGCTGGGGCTGGGAATGCTAGATTGTGCCCTGCACTTGAGAGAGGAGATCCTTCCTCAGCAGTATTTCCCATGGAAATAAAATCTCATTTCTGGAAACCAGCACTGGTTGGGCCACTTTGGCGCAACCAATAGATTTGGTTCCTTGTCCTCTTGGACATTACATATGACAGAGTGAAGGAGGCACATCGGGGGGAAATCGTAAAAAGCGGTTGACGATGGATGGATGGAAAAACAGACTGCTGTCTGATTTCATTAGTCATTTTAGTGTGGAAAAATGCTTGGTGACAGAATTGTAATTTTTTTAAGCGAGCTTGATATGCTTTTTCAGTAGGAATGCACCAAAATTTCGGCCACCGAAACTTTTTGGCCGAAAATGGCATTTTTTGTTTTGGCCGAAAGAGAAAAAAGGCCGAAAATATGAGCTGAAAATATATGCCTCCCTGCCCCTCAGTGCTCAGGTTTCACTCTCGATCGAATCATAATCACGGCGTTACCAAGCAAAGGCCGATGTCAGCGGTGTGGAAATACTATATAATACTAATAAGCAGTACCGCCGCTCCCTACATGCATACTACGCAGTCTGGGTAGGGCACCAACTCCCTAGGAGGGCACCATCTTTACCTAGGAGGGCACCAGAAAGTCCACCGGGTGCCCTTCCTCACACGTTATACATTATTCAAGGATCCGAAAGCAGCTGCGGAACACAGACGATCGCTTCAAAGTCACATTGCGAATGCGACAATCCTCGACTACTGGCGCATGAACAAAGATCACTTTCCATTGCTTGCACGGATTGCACGAATGTATTTATCTGCCCAAGCACCAGCACAGAGAGAGAGAGACTATTCAGTGCAGCATCTCATGTTCTTGATGAGAAGAGGAACCGTCTCTCCTGCCAGAAAGCTGAGCAACTTTTGTTCTTGAAGAGAAACCTGACACTTTTACTTAAATAGAAAGCAATCCAATTTGCTGTGTGTATAGCAATTACATTAAAATAGGTTTAGCCCTGCAAAACGATGATTTGTAGTTTTTCAATTCAGATTCATTAAATTAATTAAAAAGTATAATATTAATACAATTATATATATATATATATATATATATATATATATATATATATATATATATATATATATATTAAAAAAAACTTTTAAAATAGATATTAAAAAAAAAAAAAAGTCATTTTCGGTTTTCGGCCAAGTGCATCCTGAAGTTTCGGTTTCGCTCCAGAACTTTCATTTCGGTGCATCACTATTTTTCAGTTTTCTAAGCCATTAACTAAGCAGGGAGTCATGACGGTCAAATGATTAACGACCTCCCGCTGAGAGCAGCTAATGAACGCTTCATCTCCCTCCACCAGGCCAGCGATTAGGTTAATGAAGCTCACATCTGACAATCACTGGGGAAAATCGGCTAGTGTGGCACCGGCTTTAGTGACAGTGTCCTTGCAATTATAACTAAGGGGTTTCTTAACGTTAGAGGTTTCTTGTAACTGATCCCAGAATATAACTTGGGTCCTGCCTTTAATGTAGGTTTGTGGGAAGACATTTTTAGTAAACAACTGCTCAACATGCCACATGATGAGGAATCGTTCATAGTTGAAGCTGGAGTTTGATCAAGTCAAGGATATCATGGAGTACAAGGAGTTTCTCAACTTCATTGAGAACCCCTTTCATGTGCCAGTGTCCTGACCGTGCTGGAATAGAGAGTGAGATAGTAGAGCTGCAGGCAAATGACACATTGCAAGGTGAACTAAGATCAAGTGTTACCCATTTCTGGAGCCTTCTGTCAGACACAGGGTATCCACTTCTGAAGCAGTGCGTGCAAAAGGTGACATCATTTTTTATCAGCACTTATTCATGTGAAGCAACATTTTCAACAATGAACAATGTGAAACAAAAGCAGAGAAACAGACTGAGCAATGGATTGCCTCACAAGGATAGCAACAACAGACTATACATTTAGAATGAATTCAGTCAAGGGGCAGAAGGGACATTTTTGCTCATTCAACAACTGAGGTAACCCTTAATATGGGTCTTATACATATGATGTAGCCTATATGATGTGTGTATATCAAGCATGCCGCACAAGCCCTCAAAAGTGAAGCCAAAACGTCTCGATCGCCCCCCAGAGGCCGGTCCTAGTATAGGTCATAAACCCTGCCTCCCCATGTTATTCAACGGGACGTGAGACCAACTAAACAATTAAATTACACTTCACATATCTTTTTTCCAAAGACAGTTTCTGTCATTTACTGTAGTTTTTATCACGCTGATGTAATTTCAAGTGTTTGTTTTTAAAATAAGTTTGTTTTTAGTTAGTTATTTGATGCTATAAAAACGGTGCTGTTACGTCATGATTGACAGCTGTGATTGACAGGTTCTCTGAGCGAAGTAGTCACTGAAGCACCAACGGACTTTTTTTTGGGATATTCGGAGGATTGAGGAGATTGGAGCTTTAAATTACATATCTAAATTTCTATAATTAATTATTTCACACCGACATAATGGGTTGTTCTGCAGTAGAATGTGCTAACCGATCTGGCAGGGGCGTGTGCTTGCGATTGATTCTGCGAGAGTGAGGGCGGGGCCTTGTTTTCGCGGCTTTACTTCCTGCTCACTACTGCGCATGACTGGTCCCGAAAACGCAAGTGCGCAGACACAAGTTCCAAGATGTCAGCGCCATATCGGGACACTGGCGGCTTCAGTTCTCTCCGATGGAAAAGAGCGAAGGGGCGTCGTCCATCTTTTTTTACAGTCTATGGTGTATATGTACATCAGATCAATTGCATGTGCTCTATTTCTCTGAATTTGCTCTCAATTGATAACTGTTAATATTGGAAGAAAAAGTACAACATGCATCGTGCAATTAAGACTGAAAAATGTCCAGGTCAAAAGTCTACTCGTTGTTCTGGCGGCCATACGTATCATCACATATTTCAGGTGGGCATACGCAAAATTCTAAGAAAGATAGGTGGGTATCCAGTGTATGCCTGCCTATGCACTCGACTACACTACTGGTGCAGCCCTCTAAATGATTGTCTCTACCCAAAGTGGACCACTAACAAAAAACAAAGAGTAACACTGATCTAGGCGGCAAGTACTTCCTAAATATCTGAGAATTCAATATTACCAAAATTATTTGTCACGGTTACATTTCAATAGAATATGTCAAATCAGCAATAAAATCTGACAATGACTTCATTAATAATTGTGATTCTTCAGTTAAATTCATGCTTCTTTTTCAGGTTGGTCCAGCTAATGTGCATGCACGTTCAAGAGTAAAAAACAAAACAAGTGATGTCTCCATTAAAAAAAGAGACAGTGATTGGCTGTTTTAACTGAAAGGAGGGCAATAATGTTCTCCCATTCAATTTTCTACAATTGGACCATCTCCTCCCCCTTACACAGTCTCTGGCGTAATCTTTAATACTTGTTCCTGACCAGCTGTACAGCCCCTTACAAATGAGACAGTGGTGTCTGGATCCCTAATCAGATCAGCTGAGCCTTAATTTTACCCAGACAAATACTGAATTGTGCGGGAGACTGTAGAGCAGACGGCATGATACATATCATCCTCTGCTGCAGCACACTGAATCCACAATAAAGCTGTTTGCAGTGTATGGGTCAGGGGGGTGAATCATGATTTAGGGTTAGGCAGGGAGGGGCAGTAATGAGGGTAAATATCTTGCAATTACAGAAATGTCAACCGGCAGATATTTTGGTATACAGTTTATACTACAGTAGATACTGTATATTGGTGTGGCTATTAGAGAGCAGGACAGTTTTAATTTATTTACACTTGAAAGTGATAAAGAAATATGGAGCATTGAGAAAACAGAACGTAACATGTCGAGTAAAGACGAGGACAATTTTTTTATTAAGGGGTGTTTGTCACCAATAATACAGAATATAAAAATATAACAGATATAACCGATAAAGAGTTACATAATTTGTATTAAAATAAAGTTTATAAATGAAAATAATCATTATTAATCTGGTAATAATGAGTATAATGAAAAAAGTATATATCCAATAATAAATATTATAATGACATACAAAATATAACAGATAATCCAGATTATGATTAAAAATATAAAACCTATAATCCAGATTATAATGTTTGCAAAGGTAAAACCGATAATCCAGATTTTAAAGGTAGACAAAATAAAACAAATAATCCACATTATAATGGTAGACAATATATAACGATAATCCAGATAATAGTGATATAATAGATAAAACCAATTATACAGATTATAATGGTAGAAAAAAAATTAAAATGATAATCCACATTTTAATAGACAAAATATAACCGATAATCTAGATTATAATAATAGACAAGATATAACCGATAATTTAGATTATAATAATAGACAAGATATAACCGATAATCTAGATTATAATAATAGACAAGATATAACCGATAATCTAGATTATAATAATAGGCAAGATATAACCGATAATCTAGATTATAATAATAGACAAGATATAACCGATAATCTAGATTATAATAATAGACAAGATATAACAGATAATCCAGATTATTATAATAGAAAACATATTACAATAATAAAGATTATAATGGTAAAAAGATATAATGATAATAAAGAAAGCAACATGTAGCCATTCATCCATCCATCTTCAACCGCTTATCCAAAGTCGGGTCGTGGGGGCAGCAGCTCCAGCAGGGGGCCCCAAACTTCCCTATCCTGAGCCACATTAACTAGCTCTGTCTGGGGGACCCCGAGGCGTTCCCAGGCCAGTGTGGAGATGTAATCTCTCCACCTAGTCCTGGGTCTTCCCCGAGTCCTCCTCCCAGCTGGACGTGCCTGAAACACCTCCCTAGGGATGCCCCCAGGGGGCATCCTTACCAGTTGCCCAAACCACCTCAACTAACTCAGCGGCTCTACTCCGAGCTCCTCACGGATGACTGAGCTCCTCACCCGATCTCTAAGGGAGAAGTCTGCCACCTTTCTGAGGAAGCCCATTTCGGCCGTTTGTACTCGTGACCTAGTTCTTTCGGTCATGACCCAGCCTTCATGACCATAGGTGAGGGTAGGAACAAAAATTGACCGGTAGATCGAGAGCTTTGCCTTCCGGCTCAGCTCTCTTTTCGTGACAACGGTGCGATAGAGTGAGTGCAATACCGCCCTCGCTGCCCCGATTCTCCGGTCAACCTCCCGCTCCATTGTCCCCTCACTCGTGAACAAGACCCCGAGGTACTTGAACTCCTTCACTTGAGGCAATACCTCCTTCCCTACCCGTAGTACGCACTCCATCGGTTTCCTGCTGAGAACCATGGCCAATCATATGATGTAGCCAATCATAAAGATTATAAATGAACAGTAGAAGAAATGTAACCAATACACTTTGCAAAACGCAGTTTAATTGTTTACAATTGCAGAGCATCGTCATAACTTGCTGTATTAATACAGAAATCAACTGTCAAATGTCACAGGTGTGTGTATATTGGCTTTTTTTCAATGCCTTTAAATGTGGCTCAACCAATAACAATTTACAATTGGAACCATCCGCTTAATATAATTCGTTTTACTGCTTTAAGTCTTTTGTTTTTTACTCACGTGTTAATACATAATGTGCGGCCGTTTTGCACTAATGCAGGATATTTATCACTTTTTATGATAAGAGAATTTCACCATGACCGTAATAAATATACAGTGATATACACAGTAAGATTCTCTAATGTGAAGCCACACACTGTTCCAGGATCAAGGGGTCACCAATCTACCAACTTCAAAACCAAATGGCACATATCATTCTTTAAAATGGCCCAAATTGACCAACGTTGATATTTCATTATTTTCAGATGTGAACGGGCACTTCCTGAAACGGCATTTCCTCTCGTGATGGATTGATTTCTGAATTGAATTTTTTATGGAGTATCCGTGCGAGACCGTGTAACCCTCAATTAGGCCATTTGCACAAAGTGCATCAATATTACTGAGCTAATTTCACTGTGAAAGAATTCAACAGAGTTCTTCCTATAGCTGCCTAATGCATTTCTGAAGCATGTCTTACATGCACGTGTCTCATATTACAATAACAGAGCTAATGAACCAAAGTTAATATGAAGCCATCCAATAAAACTGGATAAGACTAAATAAAAGAATTAGAAAAATAATCATTATTCAAAGCAAAAATGGGTATATTTTTTCTCCTTAAAATGGATCGGATGAGCCACATTGTAAAATGCACATAAACGTACATGTGACAGCACATTCTATATTAATGTTCAGCAAATGCAAACAGCCTCAAAAAAAGGTGAAGTCAGATTCATTGAGCCAACTTAATTTAGTACTATAGTACCTTTAACTCAACTTCATTAGGTTCGTAAAACTCAATTTACTAAGGTTTTATTCCATTAAATTTTCTTATGTTGGTCCAACTTAACTTACACTACCGTTCAAAAGTTTGGGGTCACTTACTCATTCTTTATTTATTTATCTATTTCACATTTTAGAATAATAGTAGTCAGCAAAACTATGGAATAATAGAAATGGAAATATGGGAATTATTTTGTGACCAAAAAATCCAAAATAAATCCAAAACTATGTAATATTTTAGCATCTTCAAAGTAGTCACCCTTTGCCTAGATTTTGCAGACATGTACTCGTGACATTTTCTCAACCAACTTCTTGAGGAATCACCCCGGGATGCTTTTTAAACAGTATTGAAGGAGTTCCCATCTATGTTGGGCACTTATTGGCTTCTTTTCTTCATATTTTGATCCAAGTCATCCATTTCAAAAACTTTTTTTTTTTTTAGGAAATTTTAGATTTGTAATTAAATAAATGTATATGTTTTGGCAGAATAATATTTTGTCTACAAAGTTAATTTCAAACTTTTAAGCATACACCTTCAGATCAAAAGATTTTTAAGATCATGAGAAACATTTCAGACAAGTGACCCCAAACTTTTGAACGGTAGTGTAAGTAATTATTAACATATGCCAGGTGAGTGAAGCTGATACACATTGCAACAGCTTACAGAGCCAATCAGCACACAAATCAAGAATCACACCACAAACATTATTCATGTAGTCCCAATTAAGTTAACTTTATATTCACATATTTAAATGGATAGAACACAATCAAATCAAGTAGTGACAAAATGGTCTAGAATTGTGTTGCTTTAGTTCATTTTAATGAAGTAAACTGAACAGGCAGCAAAAATCATTTTTTTTAGGTGTGCTTGGCAGAATAATTTTTTATTATGGTTATTTAAAAAGAAAAATGTAGATTGTGAGTTAATGGTGAAGTTAAAAATAATCAGAATAAACAATTCCTCCAACTAATGATGTAAATGCAAAGCGGCAATGTGAGAAAATTTGCATTTTTTTTCTTTGTTCACTGTTGGGAGAGGAATAACGTGACTCCTTCCCAATGATGCGCCTCTGCATTCATCCACAGCCAAAGAATCACTGTTCCAAGTTACATTTCAACCAAATTCTTCAAATAGCGAGAGTTCTCCTTTGCATTCCCATCATCCCGCAGGCACAATTATAAGACCGATCCTTCAAATCTGATTCACATTCCATTATTAGGTCATCGATTTTGCCTTTCTTTTACAGTTCAGCCTCACAAAGTGTCCTGAATTTCATAAACTATGCACAGGCTGTTCAATAGCTCTTTTTTTGGTCAGAGCGAGGGCAATGACATCATACTAAACCAAGAGAGACAGTATTTATGCAGGCCATCCCTCTTTTCATTTAAAGGCAGCATTGATGATATCGAAATAATTGGGCTTTGAATTAAACAATCGGACAAACATAAGCAGTGGAAAATAATCCAAGCTGTTGAAATGAATCACTACATCAGAACTGAATTTTATGATCCGTTTTCCTTCTAGAAATGAAATATGGAAAGCAAACTTGTCTTGCATACCAAGTACCAAGGAAATAACTACTGATAGACTGATCCATCGGACGATAATTGACAATATTAAGATCTACATCAGACGATAACTGCTCTATAGTGCATACAGTACAAGTTTTTGAATTTCTATTGGGATATTTGTCATTTGGAATATAAATATTGCGTAAAATGTGTTCATTTAAATTTTGTGCTCAATTAAAGTATATTTTAGACAATTGACATACATTTCATCAAGGTATTTCAGAATAGTGCTTGACCAATATGGGTTTTTCAATGGCTTCAGCGATTCGTAAATTTGTGGATCCCCTACCCACAATCTTTATATTTGGTTTCATCCGTGCTTTGACCCTACAGACAGTTTAAAATGAGCAGATTAAATCCAGACTCAGCAAATGTCATTTGTGCATCTGGACTATCACACATCCAGTGACCACGTCCAAAGGAAGACGTCATCTCTTTCCCATCCACCAATCTATCCATGATCAGACGGCCAAACTTTCCATCTTTAACCTCCAATATTAACCCTTTCTAAATGCATTTCCTAATATGGCCCGATCAAGACAAAAACAAACCTGCAAAAGGTTGATAAAATACTTGTTTCTAAACACAATGAGCACTTTCTTTGTCCATGTGTTGTTGTCATTCGACCATACATGCGGTTTTTGGTGCCTTTCAGTTCTCACCTTGCTCCAGGTCTCTCTGGTCGTACCATGGCTCGTCCTCCTCCGTTATAAACTCCTCCATCCTGCCGGTCTGGAGCATCAGTCACTCGCGGTTAACGGGCTGCCCGGAAGCTCAAAGATGTGCCGATCTATAAAAGCGATAAAAACAAACATCCGGGATCGCCGAGGTTGCAACCTGAATGTTTATGGCGCTTATGCTATACCTACAATTGCGAAAAGTAGTTTCCTATGCATCAAGGCTGATAACAGCGTTACAAAGACATTGGTATTTGTTTATTGGTAAATAAATGTCCTTTCATGCAGATGCAGCATCCGCGGTGGAGTGATCCGCTCAAGGCTGCGACAGTACGTTACTTACTGTAAACACTCGCTCCGTTTCCTTGAAATGTTTCCGGCATGCCAGGAGAAATGTCCTACGAGATGGAAAAATGTCACGCGGCTGCCATTAAGTTCTGTCACATTCAAGCCCTCCCACTGCCGTACAAAGCGCAGATATCACTCTCTCCTCGTCCGCTTTGTTGCACGAGCTGTGAAGTTAACGAATCCTAGTACGGTGAGGGTCAGGCGCTTAATATTCACGAGACAGCTTCACTATTGGAAGGTTTTCAAGCCACGTCACGAAATCGTTTTAATATTCACGAGTCCAACCTTCGCCATTGGAAGGGTATAAACGTCTTCCTTGCGACGTTATTAATATTTATTAGTATTTCAAGAAAAGTCCAAACGTTAACCACAGAATTAAATGAATATTCCGAGTTCAACACAAGTTAAGCTCATTCGACAGCATTTGTGGAATAACGTTGGTTACCTTTAAAAAATCATTTCAATTTGACCCTCGTTTCCATAAAAAGAGCAGAGTTACAGTGAGGCCCTTACAATATAGGTGAATGGGGGCCAACCCGTAAATGATTAAATACTATCGACAATATGGCCACAAGACGAAAACACTATGTGTGTAAACAAAAGAAAACAAAGCCTACATTTAAGATAGCTTTGCATTGTGACATGTTTTTCTGGACAATTAAACACATTTCACTCCCCAATTCTTATTAAATTAATGGCTCCTGGCGTCTTTTACTATTCCTATCATTTCAGTATTATTTAAGTATTATTCAGAATTATTACTGTATTACAGTAAATTGTTACTGTTAGGTAATTTTAATTAAAATTAGTATAATTAAAAGACAGTACAAAATGTTATATGTATTGTGCATGAACGGAGCCCTTTTTATGGGCAGGTTACCAAGCCACATAACCACAATCTATTAATATTCACGAACTAATCCTCCGCCATTGGAAGGGTATCAAGCATCAGCTTTGCAACGTCATTAATATTCATGAGTCGAATTATCGTAAAGTAAATGTACGACGCCATTCACAAAATGTCAAAAAAGTAGCCTATTTTAAGCACATAAATAATTAAACAAGTAATTTCCATTGAGAAAATTAAGCCTGAAGATTTCAGGCATAAATTAATTATTATTAAAAAAATCAAACGTTTTAGCATAAATTAAAGGCAGAACAGTATATGTATTATTCATTAGCGAAGCCCTCGTCATTGGCTAGGCTATCAAGCCATGTCACCATAGTTTATTAATATTCATGACTCTAGACATCGCCATTGATCAGTTACCATGGAAATCCTTGGTCATAGTTGGAATCGTAATTTCTATCCTCTTCCACCCCGGAACCACCGCACACAATAATCGCGTTTGTCCGTGAATCTGAGGGCTGTGAAGACGGTTAATTAGGGCTCTCCATTCGCAATGACTGTGGGCTCAGTGGAGCATTAATCTCGTTTATTTCGAGCAGGTTTCCTGCTGGGAGGAAGACAATGACATGTTTAAGATGTAATTTTAGAAGTGCCTAATAATAGCACAAAGCCAGGTTTAATGAAGAGAGATATAAAAAGTTCTCGTTTGCCTTCATAAAACTGACAAGCGAAAAAACGATAAATCAAAAATAAAGAAACATCTGAGAAATGTAACAAACTGAAGTAAACATGGAAAATTATGCCTTAAAGAACAGTTTAAAAATAAAAAATAAAAAAAATAAAAAATTCTGGCATCATTTACACACCTCATGTCTTTCCAAACCTGAATGAACAACGGCTGGCAAAATACTGAAGAATCTTCCGGTTGTTTTTTCCTGTAAGCACGGTTCATTGGGACCATGTCTGAAGTGCTCTAAAGGACAAAATAAACCTAATAAATGTAATCTAAATGACTTGTGCACTATATCCCAAGTCTTCTGAATCCATACAAGTATGAGGAACAGACCCGAAGGGGATATTTTGTTCTTTTTGGAGCTAGGCTAGGTCACTATAAACTGTCATTGTATGAAGAAGTAAATAATGACAAATTTTTCATTTTGGCTGAACTATTCCTTCAAATTATTAATTGTAAATTACTTCTCATTATTTTCCACATGAGCACATTTGCAGTTTTAATGTAGTTAATTCAACTCCAAGTGCATTATCAGCTATTAATGCTACATAACAGTTATTGCGGCCCATAGCTTGCTCAGACTTCAAAAATAAAACAGCATCCTTTAGCAGTTCACATTAATGTGCAACATATGCTTAAATTAAGCCCTCAAGTTCCACCTGAGATATACAGCAGCAGCACACATACAGTCTATCTAACAATGAAGGGATCTCCAGAGGTTTCGGTGAAGAGATAAAAAGACTCAACTTTCAAGTGCCTCCAGCACATTTAACTCTCACAGCATTGTATCTTACTAAAGAAACCCTTGATGAGGCTTTTTGCTTGCATTTCACTGTGAATTACAATGCAAGTGAATGTAAGTGGAACTTTGAAGCTCAAAAAGCACAAAGTTAGAATAAAAGTAATCTATAAGACTCCAGTGGTTTAATCCATGTCTTCTGAAGTGATATGATAGGTGTGGGTGAGAAACAGATCAATATTTTTATTGCTAGAAATTTTTTTTACTAGAAATCTTCACCTTTGACCAGCCATGAACAGTAGGTGGCGATATGCACAAAGAATGTGAATCGCCAAAAACAAAATAATTTTTTTTTTTTGAAAACATATAGTAAAAAAGGACTTTAATATTGATATTTCTTACCCATATCTATGATTTCGTATAAGACCACTGGATTTTGTGCTGCATTTATGTGCTTTTTTGAGCTTCAAAGTTCCGGTTACCATTAATTTTGTATTGTGTGGACCTACAGAGCTGAAATATGTTTCATATCAGTTTGCCTACAAACCCAACAGGTCAACTGAGGATGCTATCGCCTCAGCTCTTCACCCCGCCCTGACTCACTTGGACAAAAATAACACGTATGTCAGGATGCTATTCATTGATTTCAGTTCTGCCTTCAATACTGTGATCCCATCCAAGCTGATCTCCAAGCTCACTGATCTTGGCATTAGCCCCTCCCTCTGCAACTGGACCCTGGACTTCCTCACTAATAGACCACAGTCTGTTAGGATAAGCAACCACAAATCCTCCACCCTCACTTTGAATACTGGTGCACCACAGAGCTGTGTGCTGAGTCCAATCCTCTACTCCCTCTTCACCCGCGACTGCATACCTGAGTATGGCTCCAACTCCATAATCAAGTTTGCAGATGACACCACGGTGGTTGGTCTGAGCAGCGGCGACGATGAGACGGCCTACAGGGAAGAGGTACAGCACCTGGTTGTGTGGTAAGCCAACAACAATCTCGCACTCAACACCCAGAAGACCAAGGAACTGATTGTGGACTACCGGCGGACTAGGAAAGAACACACACACACACACTCCCATCTACATTGATGCGGATGAAGTGGAGCGTGTGACAAGCTTCAAGTTCCTGGGTGTCCATATCTCTGAGGATCTTTCCTGGACATACAACACCTCCACTCTTAGGAAGCTAAGGAAAGCTCTTCTGTCCCCCCACATCCTGCAGAACTTTTACCGCTGCACTATTGAAAGTGTCTTCACAAACTGCTTCACAGTGTGGTATGGCAACTGGTCTCAGATCAGAAGGCACTCCAGCGGGTGGTGAAAACTGCCCAATACATCACTGGTGTCCAGCTACCCTCCATCAATGACATTCACAATAAACGCTACCTAATGAGGGAGAGAAGCATTATCAAAGACACCTCTCACCCCAACCACGGTCTGTTTACTCCTCTCCCATCTGGGAGACACTATAGGAGTCTTCGCTGTCGCACCAGCAGACTCAGGAACAGTTTCTTCCCCTCAGCCGTCAGCCTACTGAACTCTAAACTCAGGCGCTGAACACTACATCCCACCCGATCTTCATATTTGTATTTTTCTTTATTAATTTATATATATTTATTTAATTCTTTTATTTTTCGCACATTCCCTCACACATTTCTTGCACATAACGTCTACCTCCTGATGCTGCTTGCACTGTTACGGCCACCGGCCATATACATATATTTAAATATTTATACCTCATTCTGTTCAATGCACCTTCAGTTTATGCTTCCTCATTTGTACCCTGTACTGTATTATAGACATTTGCATTGAGCTGTTCTCTGCTTCTCTACATCATAACTTTGCACTCAAAAACCCATATTGTATACACTTACATATTTATATATATATATACATACTATATATACATATTACTATTTGCACTTCTGGTTAGATGCTTACTGCATTTCATTGGCTCTGTACTTGTATTTTGCACAATGACAATAAAGTTGAATCTAATCTAATCTAATCTAATAAAGGGGTCATATCATAACTGATAATTTTTTACTCTTCTAATGTTATTCAATAATTTAGCTAATGTTAATATTAGTTCATATTTTCCACCCTCTGGATTTTTTGCTGCTTTGCCTTTGAAATCCGGACAGCATGTTGTTTACCATTGTCCTGCTGGAAAATACAGGGACATCCTCAGAAAAGACGCCATCTGGACAGCAACATATGTTGCTACAAAATTTGCACATATCTGTCTGCATTAATGGTGCTCTCACAGATGTTCAAGTTACCCATGCCATGGGCACTGAACCAGCCCCATCCCATGACAGACTCTGGCTTTTGAACCTAACGCTGATAACAGCTTGGATGCTCCTTTCCTCTTTGGCCCAGGGAACACAATGTCTATGTTTTTCAAAAATAATTTGAAAGTGGACTCGTAAGACTGTAAAAAAAAAACAATTCCACTGTTATACTTACCATCTCAGATGAGAACAAGCCAAGAGCAGTCAGCGGTGTTTCGGGACAGTGATAATGTACGGCTTCTCCTTTGCATAGTAAAGCCTTAACATGCATCTGTGGTTGCAGCGGTGAATGGTGTTTTCCCAAATCCATGTCAGGATATCCATTCCTGACGCATGACAGTGGCTTCTGAGGGATTGGAGATCACACGCATTCAGAAGTGGTTTTCGGCCTTAAACTTAACGCATCGAGGTTTGACTTCGTTCTTCTGGTGTTTAGAAACAATAATATCTATCCTACTTCCTCTCTGCAGGGCTAGTTTTGGAAGACCAAACAAGTACTGGAAGCGCAACAGTCTGGTCCCTGAATGAAAACTCCCATTTGTTTTTTTCCATAAGGGAATTCATTTTTACTGATAACTTATAAACCTTTAAAGACAGACCTAACGTAAGCTCCGAGGTTGTTAATAGATGGTTTGTGCTTCTTTTGAAGCATCAGTCCACATTATTTCAACTTAATTTAAAAAGAAAATCATGTTAAATAGTGCAAATAGTGGCCGGAAAACTACACCACCCCTGATCCTGATGGGGAAAAATCCACTAATCAGAGAATTGCAGCAAACAATGTGCGCCAAAAGAGCTCTGCAGCGACCGCCCACTCTCATAAAGCACTGCGAATGATGCAATCAAGTTGGTCTCCATATACTCTCAAACAAATTCAATATTTGAACATATCGAAATATTTTTCAATGAACCCAAATATAAAGTTTCTATCCTTATAACCAGCAACTTTAATCATTAGTTTTATATTTTTCCATTGTTTTTATTTAGATTCTTCATGGGATTGTAGTTCATTCCCTCATAAATACATGTCACACTCTATAAATGGTATTTTTGGACTGATGTTGGAAGTTTTCAGTGTATATAGAATACTGAACTATTTATTCATGTCACAATTTGAAAAGATCAAGGGCAATTTGATTTCTCATGTAGGACCCTTTTGATTAGAGTAATTGGGATGTTACTTGTTTCAGTGGAGTTTGTTGGGTGTCAGACTTGTGCTCCTCTCTGTATGGACAATAAGACATAACACAACATGCTCGAGTTATTCAAGTAATTTTTACCATCACAAATGTGTATCAAACTGCTTTGAGAAAGTGTCTTCTCCCATCCTACCCTTCAAGCTCAAGATCTGAATGACCTCTGGTTCCAGCACCATTTCGTCTAGCTTTGGTGTCTCTTCTGCAGGGGGTCTCAGATTCACAGGGTTCTCTACAAGAGCAACATTCTCTGAAATACTCTCAGAATCTGTGAAGTTGCTATCCATTACATTAAAGTCACTGACATTAGATAAAGTCAAGTGATCTTGAGATGTTGCTACAAGGCTTTCTTCCTTTGGCTCCGATAGAACACTTCCTTTTTTATCTGGGGGCTGTCTACTTGCTTTTTCCAAAATACTATGAAATATAGCACGTGTCTTCGGCTGCTTCTGCTAATTTCTGCCGTTTCTTGGCGAGTCTTTTGCTCGGGCTGCTCAGCGAGGAAGTTGTGCTCAACATTCCTTTTCAGCTGATGTAATCACGGTCAATCAAAATAATTTCATCCAATCAAATCCCATTTAAGTTATATTTTGTTAAAGTTAAGTCATGTTAAGTTACATTACATAAAGTCACATTAAGACATATTAAAGTTATAGTTCACCCCAAAAATGAAAATACTCACATCATTTCCTCACCCTCATGTCATCCCAGATGTGTGTGAATTTCTTTCTTCAGCAAAACACAAATGAAGATTTTTAGAAGAATATTTCAGCTCTGTAGGTCCATACAATGAAAGTCAATGGATGTAAACATTTTGAAACTCCAAAAAAAGCACATAAAGGCTCCTGAAAAGTAATCCATAAGACTCCAGTGGTTTAATCCATGTCTTCAGAAGTGACATGATAAGTGTGGGTGAGAAACAGATCAATATTTAACTAATTTTTTTACTTTAAATCTCCACTTTCACATTCTTTTCTTGTGTTTTTGGTGATTCACATTCTTCATGCATATCGCCACCTTCAAAAAAAGGACTTAAATATTGAGCTGTTTCTCAACTAAACTTATCGTGTCACTTCTGAAGACATGGATTTAACCTCTGGAGTTACTTTATGGAGTATGGATTTCTTTAATACTGCCTTTGTGCTTTATTGCAGCTTCAAAGTTCTGGTCACCATTCACTTTCATTGTATGGACCAACAGAGCTGAAATATTCTTCTAAAAATCTTCATTTTTCTTCTGCTGATGAAAGAAAGTCAAACACATCTGGGATAAGTAATGTTAAGTTACATCACGTATAAATTATGTCACAAGAATTCACATTACATCATGTTTAAGTTTTCACATTAAAATGAAGTCAAGTTAAAGTTACACAATGGAAGATTTTTGGTAAAAAATTAACAAAATGCAATTATTGATTGTGTACATTTAAAAAAGTGTTCAAAACAATGTCCTTACCTTACCCCGATTCACAACGGCAAGCCTACAAAGATTATTAGCATTTTGAGCTGTCGGGTCGGATTTGGCATGAAATTCCAGGCTTGTGTCTTTCATCCTTACATCATTACGTCGTGTCCGTAAACACAGAAAAGAACTACCGGCTGTCACGCGGTCTTTACTAGGAACACCTGTACACCTGTTATTCATGCGATAATCTAATCAGCCAATCGTGTGGCAGCAGAGCAGTGCTTAAAATCATGCAGATACAGGTCAGGAGCTTCAGTTAATGTTCATATCAACCATCAGAATGGGAAAAAATGTGATCCATCCTTCGTTGATCTCTTTCCGTCCGCAGAACTGCCGCTCACTGGATGTTTTTTGTCTTTGGCATCATTCTGAGCAGGGCTGGACTGGTAATCTGGCATGTACCTGTCTTTACATGTGATGATTGGACAATTGCACTCTCTTGAGAACTGCAGCCTTGTACAAGTTTGCTGATTTACTGCTTCTGAAGACTTCATGCTCTATTTCCACAGCCTGAGAATGTGTCAGAGCTACATAGATAAACAGAATGAGGACGAAAGAGCATGGAAAAATGGAGCAGACGTTTTTCGGGAGACACCACTCAAAAAAAGACTTCAATGAGACATTAATGCTAGGTGACATATTTGTGATTTCTGACCAAGAAAATCATGCTTTTAAGCCATTTCAGAGCCAATACATAAAAATCAAGATAGAGTTGAATGCTGGTGCATTGTTTGTTTGACCTCTGACCTGTGTTTAAGCTCTGCTGCCCCTCTGTGGTTGGTCAGACACTCCTAGAGAAGAGACAGGCAGTGCTCTCTGCTCTAAAACCTGTCTCACTCTAATTACACTTTAGCCATTGTGTTTGAGAGTGTAGTGCATATGTGTGCCTGTAGGGGACTCCCTTCTCCCTATCTATCTCGCACAGCACACAAATCATAGCATGCTGGAAAACTTGCTTTGCTCCTCTATACAGTGTGCTGTTAAACTGATTGAATCATCTAATCCTGCTTGTCTTCTTCTCTGCTTTGTAGATATGGCACAGTGAAATGGTTGCCAATCCTGAAAGTATATCAAAGAATCATTGTATAACCATCTGAAACCATCCATTTACTATGGTACAGCCGTAGCACTTTTGTGTTACGGTAGTTTGGAAAATAACATTTTCTTTAGGAAATTGCCAAAATAGTTGATGGGTTGAGTTGAATTGTTCAAGATGTACTGTTACCTTCACTGTAAGCCTGGGGATTCTCTGGCTGCTGCCATCCTTTAATGGACAGTCGACATCTGAAAAAAGACCAAGAACATGACGCTTTACATTCACACAACGTTTGTCACACTTAAAACAAAACAGAACGAACCGTGCATGTAACACTGTTATGTGTGCTACAACTCGGCCCCTGACCTGCTGGAACAAACGTGTCATTTGCCACATCTGAACCCTACAAATAATAAATCAAAAGACAAATGAAAAAAGAGGGACAAACCAGAGCGATCATCATTGGTTTACAGTTCTCAAGTCTGTCTTTCCCTATAATAACAACGACTCCTGCAAAAATACCATATTTACTGTAAGTACTCTAAAATCATTGTTGGGGGCAACAGCTGGGTCCTCAATATGTATATCGAAGAATAAAACAGTCAGGTTTTGCAATAATCAAATGAGAGAGTTTACTTTGATTGTTCTCTGCAGGTTCAATACGCATACAACAGTTAGAAAGACAGGAAGTCGAAGTTTTACAGACTTTCCAAAGCAATATAGTCATATGCACATTGCATAAATGGTTTCATCGTACCACAATTTCTAGCATTCTGGTAGGTCAACTACAAACATTTTAACATATTACAAATATGGACTGTTTCCGTCTTCATGCAAACAATAACAATGTGTAAGAATTTTATTTAATTTTTTTGGTTCCTGGTTAGTAAGTGTTATTTGCTAATTGCTTATGCCGCAAAAGTATAAAAAATGGCTATTATTCCCCACAAACTTTGGGGCCAGGACAGAGATACAGTATATTGAAATGTACCTATTTTCCAGAACATTCCAGATAGATTCAGTGCTGAGTAAACTTGGAGAAACTTCTAGAACTTTCTAGAACTTTCCAGTAATACAAATACTGTAGTAGTATAAATACAGGGGCCTTAAGCCAACCAGTTCAGTTTAGTTACAGCTGCCTAAGTGGAAACATATCTGCATTTTCTTTTTGAGATGGCATCAAGAGGCTGCAAGCATTTTGCTACGACTGTGCCCAATTTATCAAGACAAGAGCGAAAAAGCACTCTGTGGAAGCATCTGCTAAGATGTGTGAGGCCTACAAGGCATATTTCAGCATGCCTGTGGAGGATCAAGACAAACCCAGGGCACCTCCTTTCACCTGCGAGCACTGCAACAAAACTCTGGAAGGTAAGATGGACAATTGTTGCTTGGAATTTTATGTTATAAAATGTGTTCATTTTTAAAACTGTTAAAGTTTTTCATTTTAAAATGTTTTACAATTTTCCGTGTTATTTATTTTTTCCCTCTTTAACTTTACCCTCCCTAGCAACCGGGACAATTTAGATGCTTAGGAGACCTGGCTGGAGTCACTCAGCACACCCTGGGATTTGAACTAGCGAACTCCAGGGGTGGCATCCAGCATCTTTTTCCACTGACCTACCCAAGCCCCCCCTAATTTTCAGTTTTATTGAAAAAATATATCATATATAAAAAATGTCATGAAATAAATGTTTTTTTTTGTAGGTTGATACAGAGGAGAAAAGAGAGCCATGAAGTTTGTTATCCCAAGAATTTGGCAGTAACCCACTGACCACTCAAGCAATTGCTATTTCTGCATAGTGGACCCTTCCAAACATCGTACTGGCAAGAATGCACCTGCTGTCACGTATCCGGAACTTCCTTCATCCATCACCCCGGTGCCACACTGCCATGAGCTCCCTGTACCCACTCCTCCACAGAGAGAGAGAGCAGCCATCTTTAGAAGAAAGCAGCAAGTCAGAGAGCAAGGAAGACGTGGTAGATTTAGATGGCAATTTCAGTGGTGGAGCTGAGGAGAGAAACTCATACTACCCCAACCAAAAAGACCTTAATGACTTGATTAGAGATCTTGGTCTCGCCAAGTCCAATGCCAAGCTTGTGACGTCTAGGCTCAAGCAGTGGAACTTGTTGGATGAAAGTGTGTAAGTCGCAGATCAGAGGAAGCTTCAGCAACCTTTTTTCAGCTTCTTCACCCGTCAAGATGGGCTCTGCTTCTGCCACAATGTGACCAGTCTGTTCGAGGCAATCGGAATCGCCTGCATCCAGAATGAGTGGCTCCTCTTCATTGACAGCTCATCCAGGAGCCTCAAAGCCATGCGGCTCCATAATGGTAACAAGTACCCATCTCTTCCCAATGCTCAATTGGTCACCTAAAAGAGGATTACAATAGCATCAAGACATTGCTGGACACCTTGAATTATGAGTATGGCTGGGAGGTCATAGGAGACTTCAAAATGGTAGCATTCCTGATGGGTCTCTAAGGCAGTTTTACAAAGTTTTCCTGCTATCTTTGTTTTTATTTTGTATTACTTCAGTATATATACATGTTCATTTGGATTCATATTTTGTTTTTTCTGATTTTATGTGAACGGAAAGACACAAATTCGCCCATTTTCTAATTGGAAATAGGTACATTTCAGAATAATCACTGTCCTGTCACAAAAGCAAAGTTTGTGGGGAATAATAGCCATTTTTAGCCACAACATGAATCGAGGTCCTATCCATGGTTAAAACAATCTTGTGGTCAGACATCAGAGGGTAGCACTCAGTTATGGCTATTCCTTATGTCTTTATGTCAAAGGGGTACAAAGGAGAGCCACTAAAATCCTATGGCAAAGTCACTTTTAAGAGGGCACAATAACTGTATGTAGTTATTTAGACATTCAATGTGTAGGCGTTATCTTCTCCTCCGGAATACAGGCCTCCTCCTAAAACTTTCTGGAATGTCGGGATCATCTGTGGAACATTAGCACAGAGAGCAGGAGAACACATTGAAAACATACACAGGGCCAAACGGTAAACAGTATAATATCACATTAAAGAAACTCAAACCTCTCTCTCTCATACAGTTAATAATGATTTAATAAAATAGAATCAAATGTTCAATAGTTATATAATAATTATAAAAGATTCATATGTTTGTGACCTGGGCCAGACCCTTCAGTCACCCCTCAGATTACATACATGTAACTTGCACCTTATAGTAAAAGAAAAATGTAAAATGTATTAATATAATAACAATAAATGAGGTTAATAAAAGATCATGTATAACTTGTAAAAATAAAAGTATTTTGAAAATCCACCCCTTCACTATAATACTAGATTCAATTTTTTTAAATCTTCTTTTATTAAGCAACGTTTTGGTCACTCAATCTTCGTCAGGCATTTTAGACAAAAATGCCTGACGAAGGTTGAGTGACTGTAATGTTGCTTAATAAAATTTGATACTTTTTTGCTAGCTGGGATAGTGTGCGGGATTTTTTCCGTTTCGTTGACTTTGCTGAAGCTTGTGTGCTACACACCTATCGATTGCTTCTCAGGTGAAAGAGGTTAGTCGTTTATTGATTGCATTAAAATCTTCTTTAACCCTCTGGGGTCGACAGATGCGCCGGCGCGTCCTGCTGGATTTTTTCGTCATTACAGCAGAAACAACTTAAAATACTCCGTCATTTTTGGGTATACAGATAAGTGAAAGACATCATTAGAGACTATAAAGGGTCTACTTTTATTTGTGTACACTCATAATAACAATGAAACGTTGTGCTTTTGTAAAATAAAGAAAATAAAAAGGGTGAGCTTTCAGCTGTCTCTGTGTTCACGAGCATATTTCAGAAACATGTCACTAAAATGAACTGAAACTGCGAATACTTATCACACAAACATGAAACATGTCTAAAGAAAGCTTAAAATGTCTACTTTTTAATAAACCAATTCAAATTTAAAACAAATATTCTCCTGCAATGCAATCTGTTTGAAACAAAGCGATGTTCAGTTTTTACTGGTCTATCTAATTATCTGTAATGTGATCCCACCCACCAGCAGAGCACGCCATTCATACGCTAATGTACTGAGATGATCAACGCAAATGTACACGCCCCCTGACTGTGAGTTATAATGTAAACAAAATCCATCCAGTTTTCTGCGTGTTTGCATCAATACACAGGTGAGAAAGCTCCAGGATTGTAAGGAAGAATTCACATTTTCCTCAGAAGAAGAGCGGGACTCCGATGAACATTTGCATTTTGAAGAGAGACTTGATCCAGCCGAGGATACAATTTTGGACAAGTAAGTCAATTAGTTTTCATTAGTTGACATGCTATTTTATATAAACATGTACATATTTTACTAGTGGGACTGTTTCCAGACTTGCCAGCCAGGTTTCAGAGTATTGAAATTTAAAATAATGTCCTAATAAGCAAGTTTTAGTTACTTTTAAATGCTGTTTCGGCTAAAGCAGGTATTTAAATTTTAACTAGTGTTTATGCTGCCTCATTATCATAAACAAAGCTGAAATGTGTTCAGGTTAAATGAGTAAAATGCACTTTAAATATGCACATAATAGAAAATCAGCATATTATTATGATTTCTGAAGGATCATGTGACACTGAAAGACTGCAGAAATGATGCTGAAAATTCAACTTTGATCACAAATTGCATTTGACAATATATTTAAATATAAATCTGTTCTTTTAAATTGTAAAATGAGTTCAGAATATCAATGTTGTTTCTGTATTTTGGATCAAATAAATGCAGTCTTGGTGAGCAGAAGAGACTTCTTTTAACAGTAGTCTAGATCAGGGGTTCTCAACTGGTCCCACCCTGGGACCCACATTTTCCCATGGTCATTAAGTCGCGACCCACTTTTTTAGAATTCAACCAACAAAATTTATTTTTCAAAAATAACTGTTGAAAACACTCATATATCATCTTTTTAAAAACATAACCCTAAATACATGCATATATTATCCCGTGCAACGTGCATTTCAGAGCATATTAATAAGTAACTGGACCCTGACAACCGCATGTACAAAAGTTAATTAAATAAATAAGGCCACATAACAAGATATTTTTACTCTATTCAGAGCAAATTAATAAGAAACTAAGGAGGACCATGACAACTGCATGTACAAAAGTGAATAAAATCAATGTCAAAATCACGCAAAATAAAGTTTTCACCTAACCAGGTCATTTGTGGAAGTTAATGAGACAATTGGGGATGTGCTTTACCCTTGATAAGAGTTTCAAAGTCTGGGGTGACACTTTTGTGATGCCATCAGCTCCTGGAGACGTCTTTGAAAAAACTCCACCGGCTTGTCTTTCGATGCGGGATGTTTGGTTTCTAAATGGCGCTTCAGTTTGGACGGTTTCATGCTCTCATTGGCAAGCACTTCACTACAAAGCACACACTGGGGTTTCTGTCCCTTTTTATCCTCAATGTACGAAAATCCATTTTTTAAATAGTCTGGGTCATATTTGCGCTTCGCCATCTCGAATCTGAATGTCAAAACAACGTAAAGACAGGATGGTTACCATGGCGATGGTTACCATGGCTACCATAGTAAACTACCGCACGTCTCTGACGAATGCCTGTCAAAATAAACCTTTTTTCAAAATAAAAGACCAATCAAACATGAGACGCACATTATATATTTTTATTTTTTTCTGACCAGCTTAACGAGACCCACCCAAAACAGGTCTGCGACCCACCTTTGGGTCGCGACCCACCAGTTGAGAACCCCTGGTCTAGATATAAAATTAAGTAAAGTCTTTATGTAAAGAAAATTTATAGTCAGATATCTTCTTTTAACTTAAAACTTGATTTTGATCATTAAGTCTCCTCACATTCATTCTCGTTCTGTCACATTCCTCACTGACAGGCCCAGGGGAGGGGTCATTGTCTCTCAGGTGTGAAATACCTAAATATTCATGATCGTTCATGCCTCCTCGCATATGACCTTTCAACACTAAAATTGTCTAACAAAAGTTAAATTACTATATTGTTTTGTATGAATGAGTGATCAGGATGTTTTTCACATCATTTTGTAGCAAAAACTCTAGGCTACAAGATCCAGTTCTCAAATGTCTTGTGGACAAATGTTTAGTATGTGTTATATGGCCATATTTCAGTCACTTAAAATGTTTGTTTTTTCAAAAACCACACATAAACGTTATTTACTCAAAAATACAAACATGTACACACATGTTGCTCACATATTATTGTAGCCATGTTTGTGCTGAATACAGTGTTATCAGACTTCAGCCATTAATATGTTTTTAAGCAACTGAAAAAAGCACAAATGTCAAGGCATGTCAAAACTTCTCCAGGGCCTAAAATACCCTCAGACCCCAGAAGGTTAAGGAATGTGAGCCGTCCAAGTGGTTTTCGTAAAAATATTTGTAGTAATATTGTTGCTTATTAAATGGCCGTTTTTTCAGTTTCATTTACATTTACATTTATTAATTTGGCAGACAATTTCATCCAAAGCGACTTACAAAAGAGGAAAACATAAGCAAGTCATCTTAAGGAGACAGTGTTACGAAAAGTGTCATACAAAGTTTCACTATCATCAGAGTAGTATACAAAACAGATTTAAGTGCAACAAGAATTATTAAATTATTTATTTATTTATTTATTTTTTTGTGACTTGTTAAGTGCTCTTGGAAAAGATGTGTTTTAAGCCGTTTTTTGAAGATAGAGAGTGAGTCAGCTTCACGGATTGAGTTGGGAAGGTCATTCCATCAATGTGGTATGATGAAGCTGAAAGTCAGAGAAAGTGTTTTGGTGCCTCTTTGTGTTGGTACGACAAGGCGACGTTCCTTAGCCGACCGCAGGCTTCTGGTGGGTGTGTAGCTATATGTAGCTCTGCATAAATGTTTTTAGGTATGTTGGAGCAGACCCAGTGACTGTTCTATATGCCAGCATCAGAGCCTTGAATTTGATACTTGCATCAACCAGTAGCCAGTGGATAGAGACAAGGAGTGGTGTAACATGTGCTCTCTTTGGTTCATTAAAGACCAGACGTGCTGCTGCATTCTGGATAATTTGCAGAGGTCTAATAGCACATGCAGGAAGGCCTGCAAAGAGAGCATTACAGTAGTCCAGTCTAGTTATGACAAGTGACTGAACAAGCAGTTGTGTGACATGTTCAGAGAGGAAAGGTCTTAGTTTCGGGTACTTTCATGTCTCAGGGGCTGATTTTTATTAAATTAAACAGATTTTTTCCAACTTTTTTCTTTTTGTTATATGAAGGTCACATTAAAATTGACTTAGAAAGTTTTACCAGGCCTTCTTCATTTATTTTTGGTACTTTTCAAATGCCTTTTATGTATAGATTGTAGTTTTAGCTTTGTCCCAGACCTATACTTTCAATATTAAACTATGAAAATCCATGATAAAAATACACATTATTTCATGTTTAAAACTATGATCATCAAAATAAAGAGTGAAAAAAAAAAAAAAAATCACAAAATATTTAAACATTTATTGTGTGAAAATTATTTCAATCAATTATAGAAATCACGACAGTTCAAGAGTTGACGTGTCGGTTCCAGCACACCAAACAATTTTGCCTCTAATAAAGTTTTTTTTTAAGTTAGTTTACTTGTAAACCAAGTCAGCAAAATTGTTGTATAGCATGCTTGAGGTGAAATATGACACAAGTGATGTTTGAAGAAAACAAAGAAAAATAACAAAAGTTAAATGTCACTTGTGAGCAGAATATTTGTATTGGGCGTCATTTCCAATGAAGCCGTATTTGAAAATTACATGTTGAAAATATTACTTAACTGTGTGTATTGAATTATTTTAGCAATTCAATTATTTAAATCAATGGAAATCACACTGTCATGAATTTCAAGTAAAATCACAAAAATGTCATATTGTACATTTCCTGTACATTGTTACTTTCTGTTTCTTTTCTTTCTTTCTTTTTTTTTTGATAAGTGAAAAATGTTTTAACAAAACTTGACTTCTAGAAGTACATAGTGCTAAAAATGCCTGAAGTTGAAGAAACACAACTATAACTAGTTATACGGGTGCATATAAATAAAAATGATTAAATATGCTTGTGTTCATTTAGTGAGAAAAAGTAAGGAAACCGTGCCTTGATTATAGACTGATTTGGGACAAACAATTTTTGAATCTATTTTGAATTTAAGTGATGTCAGCTGAAAAGAAAGTAATTTCAGAGGCAAGGAAAGATTATATGCACTGATGAATGTTTTTACAAGAATACCAGGAAAGTAAATTAAGAAACTGGAGGAAAACTGGGGATCAACTTTAGTGCAGCTGTAGTTTCCTCAGTTTTATGGGAAAGGACTCAAACAAACAGCTGGAAAACATATGTGTGGAAAAGATAGAGAGGGATGAATGTCCTGGCACAGACTCAGACTGGGGGTGGATTGTAGTTTAGTAGTTTTGGTGGGAATGTTTTACTGTATTCTTGTGTTTGTATGTATGATTAAAAGACAATGATTCAATCAGAGTAAATATTAAAGCTGAAGTGCGCAATTTCTGCGCCACCAAACGGAAATATATTTATAAATATTTAAAAAAAAAATATAAATATAATGAAACTTTAAATTGAAAAAAATTTAGGCATCATGGTAGAATTAGTTTTACAGCCTTTAATTAAACTGATTAAAATAAAATAGAAAAGTAGTTGTATTACATGTCCCATTGTCTCAGCATTCAAAATGCACATAATGAGGTCATCTTAATATTTACATAATGAATTCATGAAAAGTGATCGGTCTTGAATTTTTTGAACTATTTGCATATATTCATTCATTTGTGATTCAGTCTACACTGGCGGTGCTGTTTGTTTCACGCTTTAGATTCAAAAGTATCTGCTCGTAAGAGTCATTCATTCGTGATTCAGTCTACACTGGCGGTGCTGTTTGATTCACGCTTTAGATTCAAAAGTATCTGCTCGTAAGAGTCATTCATTCGTGATTCAGTCTACACTGGCGTTGCTGTTTGATTCACGCTTTAGATTCAAAAGAATCTGCTCGTAAGAGTCATTCATTCGTGATTCAGTCTACACTGGTGGTGCTGTTTGATTCACGCTTTAGATTCAAAAGAATCTGCTTGTAAGAGTCATTCATTCGTGATTCAGTCTACACTGCCGGTGCTGTTTGATTCACACTTTAGATTCCAAAGAATCTGCTCGTAAGAGTCATTCATTCATGATTCAGACTACACTGGCGGTGCTGTTTGTTTCACACTTTAGATTCAAAAGAATCTGCTCGAAAGAGTCATTCATTTGTGATTCAGTCTACACTGGCGGTGCTGTTTGATTCACGCTTTAGATTCAAAAGAATCTGCTCGTAAGAGTCATTCATTCGTGATTCAGTCTACACTGGCGGTGCTGTTTTATTCAAACTTTAGATTCAAAAAATCTGCTCGTAAGAGTCATTCATTTGTGATTCAGTCTACACTGGCGGTGCTGTTTGATTCACGCTTTAGATTCAAAAGAATCTGCTCGTAAGAGTCATTCATTCGTGATTCAGTCTACACTGGCGGTGCTGTTTGAGTCACGCTTTAGATTCAAAAGAATCTGCTCGTAAGAGTCATTCATTCGTGATTCAGTCTACACTGGCGGTGCTGTTTGATTCACGCTTTAGATTCAAAAGAATCTGCTCGTAAGAGTCATTCATTCGTGATTCAGTCTACACTGGCGGTGCTGTTTGTTTCATGCTTTAGATTCAAAAGAATCTGCTCGTAAGAGTCATTCATTCGTGATTCAGTCTACACTGGCGGTGCTGTTTGTTTCACGCTTTAGATTCAAAAGAATCTGCTCGTAAGAGTCATTCATTCGTGATTCAGTCTACACTGGCGGTGCTGTTTGTTTCACGCTTTAGATTCAAAAGAATCTGCTCGTAAGAGTCATTCATTCGTGATTCAGTCTACACTGGCGGTGCTGTTTGAGTCACGCTTTAGATTCAAAAGAATCTGCTCGTAAGAGTCATTCATTTGTGATTCAGTCTACACTGGCGGTGCTGTTTGATTCACGCTTTAGATTCAAAAGAATCTGCTTGTAAGAGTCATTCATTCGTGATTCAGTCTACACTGGCGGTGCTGTTTGATTCACACTTTAGATTCAAAAGAATCTGCTCGTAAGAGTCATAATGTTCCGTTATTTGAAAAAAAATGGAATCGGTTTCAAACAAGAACATCGGTTCCCAATCCTAGTTGAACCAAATAGAACAATTAATTGAAAAAAAAAAAATCATCAATCAGCAATAAAATCTGACAATACTATTTAACGGTTAATAAAATTGTGCTTTTTTACCTCAAATTATGCTAAAACACGCAATTTGTATAGCAAATGATCATGCACATTCTAAACTTGATTGACAGGTGATGTCTGTATCTGAAAGGTCATTGGCTCTTTTACCTGTAAGGAGGGACTTCCTTTCTACATCTGTTGACCGTTGTGCATTCTAATTTCTCACATTCATTTAAATAGAAGTTGCCCGTCTCTGCTAAATAATCTGTGAATATACCCTCATGAATGTGCCAAGAAGAACTTCAGCCAGATGTCATAATTTTACATCTTTTTTTAAGTTTCAAGGCTCCAGTCTCTATTTGTTGTAATTGCATGGAAAAGTGCAGCCATTGCAGTCTAAAATTGTCTTTTGTGTAAAGAACGTAAGTTAAATGGGTTTGGATTGACATGAGGATAAGTAATTATGACAGAAGTTTTCTGTTATGGGTGAACTATCCCTTTAAACAAAGAACATTATTTAAGTCTTCTGCATGTATAAAGTATTGTGCATACACACTTACAGTGTGAAGTCTCTCACTTCTGGGTTTCAGGTTTCAGAGTATGAAATAGCTGGCAAAGGCAGGGAGAATTAGAGACTCCCCCTGAAACAGAACATGTTTACATTACCTCACACACAAAGACACTTTTGTGCCAACACTGCTGTCTAGAACCAGACCCCTTCCTCAGACTGTTCACTCAAATTCTGAGCACTGAGTATCACTCTTGACCCGTTGTCTGAAAGTATGTATGGAGTAATAATGTCCTGCTTTGTGAATGTAAACACTAGATGTCTGGAACCATATGGTATAATACATCACTAAACAATCACAGACAAATAGAAACACTAAGAAGCAAAAGACAGTAAAAAAAAAAAACCTCATGAAGCCTCATGCTCATACTATGAAAGTTTCCTTGGAAACTTAAATGTCGAGGGCTAAAAAAAAAATTACAGTTGCAAATATGCCAGCTAGAATTGAACCAGTCAAGAACATATTCTTGGGGTCATTAAGATATTTTGCGTTGTGATATTATTACTATATTTTTAATTGATAAATAGAAAATGACCATTTTAACAATAACAACTGATACAAAATAGACATTAATAATATACAGTGAGGAAAATAAGTATTTGAACACCCTGCTATTTTGCAAGTTCTCCCACTTAGAAATCATGGAGGGGTCTGAAATTGTCATCGTAGGTGCATGTCCACTGTGAGAGACATAATCTAAAAAAAAAAATCCAGAAATCACAATGTATGATTTTTTAACTATTTATTTGTATGATACAGCTGCAAATAAGTATTTGAACACCTGAGAAAATCAATGTTAATATTTGGTACAGTAGCCTTTGTTTGCAATTACAGAGGTCAAACGTTTCCTGTAGTTTTTCACCAGGTTTGCACACACTGCAGGAGGGATTTTGGCCCACTCCTCCACACAGATCTTCTCTAGATCAGTCAGGTTTCTGGGCTGTCGCTGAGAAACACGGAGTTTGAGCTCTCTCCAAAGATTCTCTATTGGGTTTAGGTCTGGAGACTGGCTAGGCCACGCCAGAACTTTGATATGCTTCTTACAGAGCCACTCCTTGGTTATCCTGGCTGTGTGATTCGGGTCGTTGTCATGTTGGAAGACCCAGCCTCGACCCATCTTCAATGCTCTAACTGAGAGAAAGAGGTTGTTCCCCAAAATCTCGCAATACATGGCCCCGGTCATCCTCTCCTTAATACAGTGCAGTCGCCCTGTCCCATGTGCAGAAAAACACCCCCAAAGCATGATACTACCACCCCCATGCTTCACAGTAGGGATGGTGTTCTTGGGATGGTACTCATCATTCTTCTTCCTCCAAACACGGTTAGTGGAATTATGACCAAAAAGTTCTATTTTGGTCTCATCTGACCACATGACTTTCTCCCATGACTCCTCTGGATCATCCAAATGGTCATTGGCAAACTTAAGACGGGCCTTGACATGTGCTGGTTTAAGCAGGGGAACCTTCCGTGCCATGCATGATTTCAAACCATAACGTCTTAGTGTATTACCAACAGTAACCTTGGAAACGGTGGTCCCAGCTCTTTTCAGGTCATTGACCAGCTCCTCCCGTGTAGTTTTGGGCTGATTTCTCACCTTTCTTAGGATCATTGAGACCCCACGAGGTGAGATCTTGCATGGAGCCCCAGTCCGAGGGAGATTGACAGTCATGTTTAGCTTCTTCCATTTTCTAATGATTGCTCCAACAGTGGACCTTTTTTCACCAAGCTGCTTGGCAATTTCCCCGTAGCCCTTTCCAGCCTTGTGGAGGTGTACAATTTTGTCTCTAGTGTCTTTGGACAGCTCTTTGGTCTTGGCCATGTTAGTAGTTGGATTCTTACTGATTGTATGGGGTGGACAGGTGTCTTTATGCAGCTAACAACCTCAAACAGGTGCATCTAATTTAGGATAATAAATGGAGTGGAGGTGGACATTTTAAAGGCAGACTAACAGGTCTTTGAGGGTCAGAATTCTAGCTGATAGACAGGTGTTCAAATACTTATTTGCAGCTGTATCATACAAATAAATAGTTTAAAAATCATATATTGTGATTTCTGTTTTTTTTTTTTTAGATTATGTCTCTCACATTGGACATGCACCTACGATGACAATTTCAGACCCCTCCATGATTTCCAAGTGGGAGAACTTGCAAAATAGCAGGGTGTTCAAATACTTATTTTCCTCACTGTAAATGTATGTCTCAATATAATTACTGATTACTATATATTCTGTTCACTATCTATACATACTGTATATACATTATATACAATAATAATAATATTTTTTATATATGTATATATATGTATGTATATATATGTATGTATATATATATGTATGTGTATATACAGTATATTTATGTATATATATATATATATACAGTATATATATATATATATATATGTATGTATATGTATGTATATATATATGTATGTATGTATGTATGTATGTATGTATGTATATATATGGGAGACGGGAGACGGTGAATCCACCTCAAAGGTACATTTATTCTTCACACAAAAAACACGTTTGCTTGAGTGCGTATCGGTAAAGCATCACACAAAACAATCAAATGCGCTATATATATATATATATATATATATATATATATATATATATATATATATATATAGTAGGACTGACAGCGGCCAGCACATTTGTATATTCAACTGGGCTCTCTCTCCCCCACTCTGAGGTCTGGCCCCTTTTATTTCTCCCTTTTTTTACTTCGAACAAAGAAACAGCCCATTACCAGCAATTCATCTCAGGTGAAAACTCTTTCTCTCTCCCCAGACGAACACTCGACCACGTCCTCACCTCCACTTACCCCCACCGCCCAACTAAGGCTGGGGGAACTGTCCGGCCAGCCCAATTTTCCTTGATGACGTCTAACATGAGTGCTCGTAAACCATTGTAACCACTCCTGTTTGCCCCGCTCCGAATGGGACTCAAACCGTCGTCTCCGGTGTGGAAGGCGGGTGTGCAAATAAGGAGGCTAAGAGTGAGGTTTGCACACTGCACAGTTACCAACCAGCTGGCTTCCGTTACACTTAACTCTCATGAAGATCCCGTCACAAAATCTTAATGGTCCCAAAATTAGACTTCATTTTCTTTAACCAGATATACTTCTATGTATTTTTACTTTTGAGTTTGGTTACCAGGAACTGTTTTTATGAGATTCACTCTAAAAGACTATAAAAGTGAAAAAAAGAAAAATTCAATCTAACAACTTTTTACTATTTTTATTCATTTGTGATACTGAAAAATGGATGTCTTCATTTTAGAGGCAACAATTTGCTCTCCTAATCCAGTGAATACAGACACAAACTAGACTAACTGCTTTAACACAAAACAGGCACTCAAAAAACTTTGTTTGACTACAGGAGGAGAAAAACGGTTTCCCTGGTGATTTGAGGGGAGGAGAAAAGACCGAGCCACAGCAAGACAAAAAGGGGGTGGTGATGAAGACGTGTAAACAGAGAGCGAGAGCTCCAGACTGACAAAACGTGGTTGAAGAGCTGAAGAACCAACAAAGCCATCTCCAAAACACTTCTCACACAGGAAAAGTGAAACCACATGCACACACTTGAGGCCATATACAACAAGACTGTATTTTGTAAGTCACCTAACAATAAATAACAGCTGTAGTACGAGACGGAAAGCTTGTGTGGACCACAGAATCTGGACACAAGTTCATATGAGGAATGTTACAGGGGACGTTAACTGGAAACCACTGGAAACTAAGGTAAAAGCAGTCAAATTGTGGACAGAAGAATGTGGTGATTGTGTGATCTTCAATATTTCTAAGTGAGCACTAACTTGGTCAGAAGAACTACATTTGCAGTTTGTGCTTGGAAGATCTAAAACTCCTAAAATGATAATACAATAATAGATATGCAGTTCAAAAATGTAAGTGATTGGGCACTTTCTGGTTGTCAAACATTGTGGAACATGCTCATAGGTTAATGTGACACCTGTGTGAACTTCAGAGGAACTGTCTTCACACATTCACAAAAACTGTCAGCAATAATAAATATTTCCATTGAAATATGTTACTTTAAAAAAAAAAAGCATATTCAGATATGTTAATAATAATATTCAGGAACTGTATCTAAAATTAATAAAGGAGCAATAAAGAAATTATAATGCAACAGAATGTAAAAATTGGCATTTATTTATAACAAAATTATTTTGGCTTGACAAAAATAATTACCATAATATCGAGATTCTGACAAATAAAACGCATTCACGTCTTCGTAGAACCCGTAATAACAGAATTCTATGAAAGCTCCGACTTGACATTCGTGACGTCATGTAAAAAGAACCAATTTGGGAGCGGCCTCAACAGTTAAAGGTGGAAAACGCATATTTCAGTGTAATACGCCATTTTATTATGCTATTGATGCCTGGAGCAATTTTTTCTAAAAACAATTTGCAAGAACATATAGAGGTGAATTCATAAATTAAATGTAATGATAAACAGTTTGCTGTTATCAACAACAAAGCCATTTTGGCATTATAAGTGTTGCCACAGAAACTTGAGGATGTGAATATCTCAGAGCAGAATCTACGAGTTGTCATCTCGTAATTACAGTAAATGTGAAATCTAACACACCATTAAAGGTGCTGTAAGCGATTTGTTCATGGAAAAGTATGCAAACATTTTTCCTACTCCCTTAAAGATATTAATGAAATACGTGTCTTGAGATATCTCACTGTTCTCTGTGACAGCTGTAGACTGTGGACACTGACGCTTTTCACCTGTCAATCATTTTGCTCGTTCTCATAGTGTTGTGTTTGAAGTGGATCATTGAGGTTATGATTCATACTTTTTGTCAGGTGAGGGCGCTATTGTGCCCCTGTTGAATTTGACAACCACAGGAACAAACAATGCTGCTCTTTTGCTCGGTTTTGGTCTTAAAATTATCTTTGGTGGGCATGGTTTTGGAATGAGGGGGCATGCCTAATTCAACGGCTCAGACATGTGAAAGCTGTTCAGAACGTTAAAATCACTTACAGCACCTTTAAGTTGACAAACGAGTATAGACTATTCAAACTGTCAAAGCTGCCAAAAAAATGTTAATGTAAACAAACCCACAGAAGACCTTTAATCTGCTTTAAATTGCCCAATCTCACTTCTTTTTGCTTTTGCATTTTGTTATTAAACTTTTTAAAACTTCCAGACAAGGCTTTGTCAAGCCAAAATAGTTTGTTTTTGACAAACTTTATGTAAAACAGCTCACGCTCACGGGCAAGGAAGAGGCGAGAAACCGGCTTGACATACAAATAATAGTTTTAATGAAAAACTCAAAAGACAAACACACAGGACGACGGACATGTCCGTAAGGATCTCTCTCTGCTGTACCACCCTCTGCGATTGGCCTTTATCCCTCTCAGTGGCTTGATTAGCCTAATACGGGACCGGGCGTGTTGAGTCCGCCGTGCCACATTCCTCCCTCGTTCTTTTAGGCTGGGGAGCCCCCGGCCTTCCACGCGGTCTGCGTCTAAAACAAGACAACCAAAACCACTACAATTTAAAAAAGAGGGAAAAGGCCAATGCAGAGTGGCAGTGAGAGAGAGAGGAGAGAGAGATAAAAAAAAAAAAAAAAACATACTCGCCGGTTCTCCGATACGCTGTAGCTTGTTCCTCAGCCACTCCTCCACCCTCTACCAAATGGCAGCCACGCCTCTCCGGATGGATCAGAGGTAGCACTCCAGCCCCTGGTGGATGGAACGCCCCGCCGCGTTCTCAGGGATCGGAAGGGGCCTCCTCTGCCCCTGGCATCGGTTTCCTCACTCCAGGCGGTTGGACTCGGAGCCCCTCCCCGCTCGCGGTCGGCGGTCTCTTACCTCAACGCGTTTCAGTGTCCAGAAGGGGTCTCCTCCGCTCCTGGCAGCAGCATTCCTCGCTCCAGGCGGTCGGTGAGGAGCCCCTTCTCCCCTCGCGGTCGGCGGCTGTTCCTCCGCTTCCAGGCGGCTGGACTCCTCGTCCCCGGGCAAATGGCCGCGGCTGCTTCGTTGGGGTAGTGGTGAGAACTCCGCTACGGCGTATCCCTCTTCCTTCCCGGATTTCGGCACCAATGTAAAACAGTTCACACTCACGGGCAAGGAAGAGGCGAGAAACCGGCTTGACATACAAATACTAGTTTTAATTAAAAACTCAAAAGACAAACACACAGGTCGACGGACATGTCCGTAAGGATCTCTCTCTCCCGCACCGCCCTCTGCGATCGATCTTTATCCCTCTCGGTGGCTTGATTAGCCTAATACGGGACCGGGCGTGTCGAGTCATGACACGCCCCCGCCCTCCGCCGTGCCACACTTTACCAATCTAGTTCATTTTAATATCCTATATATTTTGTATGTGATAAAACGTTGCATGCCAGAGACACCGGCAGACTCCACAAATGGCACTGTTTACAGCAGATCGGTATTATACTAAAACTGTTCTCTCTCGTAAATGTCAACATCTGTAAATATCAATGCTGTCATCTATGGCTAAAGCATTCAATTCTGTCATGCAAAAAATAAGATGTTGATGTCATTCAATTAGTTGGATATTTTATTTCCAACCATTTCTACTGGTCGGAAGCTACAGTAAATATTTAGTTTAATGCCGCAACGCTCAGTTACTTCTGAGCTCAATGAGTTTGGTGACAGAATCTAAACGTTTTTGTGAGCTAAACTCGATCTAAAGGAAAATGTGCTAAATAAAATTCGATGCAATGCTCCCAATGGGTTAAGTGGGAAGTGTTTTTGAATATAAGAGCTCGTGTGAGCTCCAGTTTCTGCGTGAAATGTCCACAGAGGGGCGCCAAAAGTGAGTTGGAAAGAGAGTCATTTTTAGTTGTAAATGATATTAAGCAGTGAACAGGAATCCATAGTTTTAAAACTAAAACTTAGCGGCCATTTACTCTCAGTAATCTAAGCTGTAACTTGTGCATGTCTCGTGCAATCGGCCCCAGTTAAAATGTATTAAATAATGGCTCAAGAAAGTGAAGTTAGTACTGAGAAAAGAGATGCCACTTTCATTGATATTTTGTTATCTAATGCAATGGCATTCAGACATTTTAATGTGGCTTAAGAGTCAAAACACTTTTTGTCATAATGTTTTGAACAATATATCTATTGTTTTACCTTTTTAAACCTAACACACCTATTAAGAAATATTTGCTTGAAAAGTGTGATTGTGCTTTCTTTCTTTGAAATAAAAAACACTTTATTAGTCTCATTTGATAGCTGGTGTTTTGACACTCTTACATGTGTAGAGTATTGCACTGTATATTAAGACTCATAAGCAACACTGATTAGAATCAGAAGTTTTGATGATTCCTTTGTGATGTCATTAACAGATCAAAATTCTGAAGTCATCTTACTGGAGTGCTTGATCAAACAACACTCACTTCAGAATGATCACAACTCACTGAAAACAACCCAAATCCTGAGAGTTCCTGGGAAAGAGAGCTGAACAGAGTAAATCATAGGTAAGAAATGATTATTTTAACAGCAGAGTTAATTTTATAGCGTGGTGTCACCCATGATCGTTTCTGCCATGGAAACACCCTCACCCCTCCCTGAGGAACACCACAGCAGAGACATTTAATGGCAAGTTTCAACGAGCAGGTTCTGTTTTTTCACTCGTTATTTAAGTAACGCAGCAAAAAAAAAAAAAAAAGAAGAAAAATAAGAGAAGTGGTTTAAACACAGGAAACTTTCTGTATTTTCTCAGTGCTGGAATGCTGCCATTTATGACTAATATCAGCTGTCTCTAAACTGACAAAGCAAACTGGTCAATTTACTGATAATCAATGTTTTTATATCCGCCATTATATTTGTCATGGCTCTAACACACAAGTTAAAATCATTCATTTGCAACTTCAGGGTTTGTGTGATGCCTCAGAGAAATGCAAATCTACTGACAGCAGCTGCAAGGCAAACGAATCTACTTAGAACAAAGATGATGAAATAAAGATCTAATCTGAAACATGAGAACTGATGATCTGATCTAAACATTTAAGCACTAATATAAAACAGCTCTTTATCTTGTTGCAAACCCAGAAGTGTTGCAACTAATCATTTGTTTGTAAGCAGTAATTTTAATTTTATACACTTCCAGGGATAACATGTGATCCAATAGCTGAAGTATGTCCAATATAATGGTGACCATACAGGTGCTGTCTGATATTAACTTTTTTTGTAATTTACAGAAATCACAGGTAAAACTCTGTGAGAAACTGAGCTTGAAGCATGTTTTAATTTAGATTTTTAAAGATCTTTAAAAATGATGGGGGGGTAGCTCAGCGAGTACTGACACTGACTACCACACCTTGAGTCACGAGTTTGAATCCAGGGTGTGCTGAGTGACTCCAGCCAGGTCTCCTAAGCAACCAAATTGGCCTGGTTGCTAGGGTGGGTAGAGTCACATGGGGTAACCTCTTCATGGTCGCTATAATGTGTGGTTCTCGCTCTCGGTGTGGCGCATGGTGAGTTGTGCGTGGATGCCCGTGGAGAATACCGTGAAGCCGCCAAACACGTGCTAGGTCTCCAACGGTAACGTGCACAACAAGCCACGCGATAAGATGTGCGGATTGACGGTCTCAGATGCGGAGGCAACTATAGTATGCTGCGGTGAAGATGAAGGATTTGTTTCTCAGTTTTTCAAATTAAAATGGTCTTTATTTCTTCTATTATGAATGTATTATGACATTATTAATGCATCATATTTGTAGCTTGGTTGAAAGAGAGAGAGCGCTACTGCTGAAGTTAGACTGGCCAAAACAATGATTTGATATTTTTGTGCTGTATGCTACCGTTTTCAATTTTGTTTTTTCATAAATAATTTCATGCCTAATATTGTTTTACTTTAAAAAGCTGGAAAGCCAATAATAGGTTGTTTATTGCATAGATTTAAAAAGAGTTGTAGATTTTGTTTTGGAGCCAAGTAGCAATGCAACAAGCGAGGCAATCTGTATCAGCCAAAATGTTTGCCATCCACTTAAAAAAATATTTTTTTACAAACTTTGTTAACTTTGCCTTTGCATTTGTACTTAAGACTTCTGCTATTGGCCGTGTTGGTGAACAACATCTATAGTCAGAATGAGTGCTGCAGATGACATTATGAGAATCCTCCGGCCCATCTGGACCAGACTGCAGGGTCTTCCTCAAGACCACCCGCTCATGCTGGCGGCGTTTCTCATCATCCTGCTGTTCTTCTGTAAGTACAACCCTTCATCAAACACTACGCTCTCATTACAGCACTGCACTACGGCCACATCTACTGTCATTTTGGAAGAGCATTCATTTGAACATGCAGTAAAGCCTGTGAGGTTATGAGAGATCATGACTGATTACAGGGTGCCACAAACACAAATCCAAATTTAGCTTTCTATTTCAGTCTCCGTTTTCTCCAACGAAAACTGAGATTTCCAAAAAAACGGTCTCCGTAATTGCATACCTTGGAAAACGGAGGTTTCACACTTAAACGGATTAGTGTGGACATGGCAACAAAGCAGCCAGCACTTCCAAACGTCTTGTCAAAACATGTGACAAACTGCTTGCTTGGTTCTTCTCACAGTGACATTCATTACTCTGGTCATCGTTGGATGCCTTTACGGCCGCTGCTGCTGCTGCAAAGGGACAAGAAACAGAGTGTCTTCCGTCTGATCAGCGCCAACGAAACAGCAATACATGGGAGGCCACAAAGACAACAAAGGGCCGAAATAAAGGTTTCATGGCATCTGATGGCTTTGATTTGTGACTGCAGTGAGAGCACACATTACAGTGAAGATTCCCAGGCAGGGAAGGTGGCATACACACTGCAAAGCTGTAGGAATAGGAGAGAGTGGGGTAAGATGTGTCACCCACTTAATTTAGGCAACAATGCCTAATTGTTGTCATGTAACCAGACATTTAGAAAGGGCACATCATATACAGCTGACTGTGACTGAAAAATGCACATGAGAAAAGTGATGAGCCTATATTATTCATGTCGAAATACATTTTCTATATGGCAGGTAATATGAGTTATCCAGGTCTTAAATATATATCATGCATGTTGGTGAACCGCCAATGTATACTAACACCATGTAAATGATTTGGCTGAAGATTATTCATGAATTATTAAATGAAGATGTAAAGGTAATGTGTGTCTGATTCTTGGGGGTAAGCCGCGCCAGGGCTCAATTGATAATGATAGTAAGCTTTACATTCAAATGCAGGAAATTGGGGAGTTGAAGTTGGGGAACCTGCAAGGAGGGAGCAACATTTCATATTTCCCTACAACAACGATGGTTGGAATGTCGGTTCAGTCCAATAAATGATCTTTCAGTACATTTTCTTTGTATCAAGAATTTAAAATTTTTTACGTTTCTAAAAAATTACAAATGTTGAAAATGTTCTCACTATATTAAAATATTCTGAATATTAACAGCTTTTCCTGACTGGTTGCTGGACCTTATCTTAAATAAAATGTGAACAATTGCTACAAAACAAGATTTTTGAACGGGAAAGTGCATTTTTTAACTTAATTTATAAAAAAAAAACGACTTTCTACTCCTATTTTTATTAAAGCTGTTGCTTTCACATGTTAATTCATCTCAATTTAAGATTTAAGGGATGTTCTCACAGGACGCGTTCTTGCAATTCACATGTTAAATATTAAAAAATATTAAATATTAAAAAAAAATATTGAGTATAAGCAATTAATTAAAGAAATTTATCATGTCCCCAGACCATATGTAAATTCCTCAGTAAGGAATTTTCCTGCCAGTGTAGAGATTTAAACTTGAAGTTTAACCTTGCAGTCAGCAGGGGGCAGTCAGCGCAACTCCAGCTGTATGAGCAACAAACCGACAGCTGATCAAAGACAGCAGAGTGCAGATATCTCAAGATGCATTTTTTCAAAGAGACACAGGAAACCAGTGAAACTCAGCGAAACCACAGTGAAACACTCCAAATGTACAGTCTGACACGTGTACATTCAACAACAATAGAAGGTGACAGTCGGGTTCCAGAATAAAAAAATAGGTGAGTGAATTTTCAATGATAACTTATAACCTTTTAAAGACATATCTGTGGACTTCGAGCTTGTTAATCCATGGAATATGCTCCCGTTGAAGCCATCATTCCATGTTGTTTCAACTTTGTTCTTAAAAATCATGTTTAATAGCATACATTTTGATGAAGAACTACTCTACCCATGAACCTCAAAAGAGATCCACCAATTAGAGAACATTTTCCTTTGCTTTTAATTCATCATTCATTCACAATGCTTCATGGGATTGTAGCTCATTCCCTGACAGTCTTTTTTTCCCTGAGTAACTTCAAATCAAAGTTTGTACTGTTGTGATTTACCTCAGAGTTGGTTGGTTTCTGGCAACTCTTTTATGGAGGAGTTTATGAAATCCTTATGGAACAAACTAATAGGAAAAATACTTCTAGAAACCAGATGGCTGAAAAAAGGGGCGAGCTCTGTTGCGCTCCATAGAGCAGATGAATTGCAAGAACACGTCCTGTGAGAACATCCCTTAAATCTACCTGGCTCAGACAGATTGATGAACTCAATTGCAAAATGTATGCCAGTGATGTTCAATCATATGGGGGGAAAAAAGGAATTGATTTGAATTATCTAAACTATAATATATTATATTAATTATTATTTTGATTATTATATATAGATTTTTTTATTTCGGGGGTCTATTTTTTTTTTTTTTTAGCAAATATTAATATATGTGATTAATTGGCATGCCATAATTTATTTGAATTGATTGACAGCCCAAATATTAATTTGCAGAAATAAATGGCTCACTTCTTCCTTAATGACACAACATACCCCTTGACATGACACATCCTGCCCCTAATGTGGGGTAAGTTGTGGCACTTTCACTTTTGGAAGTCACATTTCTGTGGCCACATTTTATAAAAATGTTCTTCTAAATTCAATTAATGGCACACATCCTGAAATATAATTAGACGTAAGTGGTACAGATTACTCCACTCTCCCCTACATGAAACTCATCAGCTAAAGTGGTGAAACAATACAGAATAGCTTTTCAAATGTAGACAAAAAATATCTGTCTGAGAGGACTCTCCCTAGACAAGCTTGTCCTCCCCCAGTTATGAAGAGTGAGGATGCAGCATGCTGTAAAGCACACATAAACCAGTGTTAAAGCATGCCCCCTGGTGTTTGCTTACACAACTGCAGACATAGAATCTTGTCTTGTCTTTTTTTTAAAGTTAGCATACTTGTTAACCAGGTTGACAAAAGTGATGAAATGTGAGACAAGTGATCTTTGAAGAAAACAAATAAAAATCCAGGTAAATATCACTTGTGAGCAGAATATTATTATTGGACATCATTAATCAAGCTGTAATTTTGCCAAATTATGCATATAGGAATGCAACGATGTATTGGCTGCTGATATTTATTGGGCAACTATTGACCAAATTAAAACCATCAGTATATCAATTATAAGCATGAAAATGCAGATATAAAAAAAACAATGGTTTATTTATAATTAATTAGTAACACACTTTTTAAAAAGTTAATTTAATCTGTGAATTCAAATGCACAATCCTGAAATAATGATAGCTGCAATATGTAGAATTGTTGACACTGTTAAGAACATATAATATTTACATTTGATTTGATCTTGTTCTCACATTAATGTGGAAAAAACAACCTAACAGACATGATGGTTGTGAAAGAGGCACTTAGCTATAAACTACACCCAAAATGCTTTAAATCCTGCAGACTTTGACTTCTGACACATTGGTATTATATTAATTCATGACTGTGTGATTACTAAACCTTAAAAGGCTGCGTTTTAAAATATAGTGTGGATTCATCACTTTAGTCAGTGCTGTGTAAGCAAGCGGCGCCCTCTAGTGGTCTGGATGACATTCACCATTATACCAATTTAATCTAGAATTTAAACTTTTAATTTTTCCATGATGTGGTTGACATTTCCAAGGAATTGTCCAACATATGCATAAAATTAATTTGTAATATTTGTATATAGATTTTTGTTAAAATCTGAATCTGTCAAAAACTTTCAGATCCCTAGTAACAAATATTATTTCATTGTGCATAATTGTTTAGGATACGTTAAATGTTAGCAATGAAAGTAGCTAAAGGCAAGACAAAGGAGTAGTCAATTTTATTTCAAAAGCATTAAAAATGAAACTTCCATCAATGTCATGTCCAGCACAGAGTTCTAAAAAACATAATACAGAATTTGAGAAGTGTTGGTAAACACACTGTGGTGGGAATTTTCATGTCTCTCAGAAAAAAAAAAAAAATGACATAAATATCCTATATATTGTAGTACACAAATTAATATAAATATTTTAACCCAAAACGTAACTTTCTAGAAATCCAACAGAGTTAGAATTGCTCAATGTTAAAGGTACTGTAAGTGATTTCTTCATGGAAAAGTATGCAAAAAAATTTCCTATTCCCTTAAAGATACCGATAATGAAAATGTGCTGATAATTTACACATGCTTCCTACCTCCTCCTCCACACGTGACCTTACCAATGCGCTTTTGCTATCCCTCTCATGAGCGTGGGTCACAGAGATGTATGGAAGTGAACATTTGTAGATAAAAGATTATTGTTTTGTTTCTAAAAATAATCAATCGTTTGGATTCAGAAGAACTTTATTTGTCGACTGGAGTTGTGTGGATTATTTTGATGCACTCTAAATATGCATTTTGGACCACCAAAAAAATGAAGTACATTTGCAAAAATCCCAGGAGATCAACAGTTACAGAAATACACAAACCAGCCCATCTGGCACCAACAATCATGCCACGCTCGAAATCACATTTGTTTCCCCATTCTGACGATGTGAACATTAACTGAAGCTCCTGACCCATATCTGACCCAAAATTATGGGTAGCACTTAGCTAACTACTGACAATTATCTCATAATAATCCTTTTCAAAAGTGTCTTTCTCACCCTTCAGCATTGCCTTCACGACCTCCTTCTGCTGCTGTGACCGAAACTCGTCGAATCTGAAGTGTTTCATTGAAGCTGGATGAACGGCGCTCATAATAACAAAATCACAACACTCACTCAACTTTCATTCTCTGTTCTCCCTCAATTTTACAGACACAATGCAAATTCTCAAAGAAAAAACGCCTACTTCCTTTATTTTCAAAAAAAGATGCTAAATTATACTCCAGTTCTTTAAAGAAACAAACAAAAAACGTTAGCAAGTAATACTCTTTTATGGTGTTCTGTTTATAATATAGTATAAATGCCTTTTTTACACTCTTTATCTCACTTTGGTACTCTTTATTACATTTAGAAGTGAATTAAATATAATAATAAAAAAAAAAAAAGTTCTCTTTTGGAATAACTCCACCCTCTCTGGAATAACCACGCCCTCTGTTGGAGATCCAGCCCACATTTGGAGATCTCAGGCCTGCAGCTATACCTACTTGATTTACCTTGCATATTGCATTGTGTACCCTTTTTCTTTTGGAATTACTATTTTTATAAAAATGTGTAAATAATTTGTATTAAATGTATTTGAACATTTATAGAAAATATTATACTCATTAATTTACTGATTACATTTTTTGCATTTATTATACCTTCATACTTTTGTTTTACCCAATGCCAGATATCAGGCCTGAAAACTTACCTGATTAAGACAAAAGCATTTTTGTGTGTGTGTTTTTAAGTTGTGTTTCCTGTGTAAAGAGAGGTTAATATAAAAATGAACAGACTGGGATAATTTTTTTTAGATTTATTATTGACATAAAGTGCATTTTCACGTCATGATTTGAGTTTGTCAAATGAATATGAAAGTGCAGACAGGGCAGGTGAACACATTGTAATAAGGTGCAGACAATTGTATTTTCAGAAGTACCACTGAAGCAGTAGTTGAAATAGATTGTACACTACTCTGATGGAATAATATGTCTATACTGCAATATGGATCACTGTCCATCACTCAGAAGTGACCAGCTAACATGGCCCAGTGGTCTATCTAATGCTAATGAGAGGTCTAGGCCAGTGGTTCTCAATTGGGTTTGCCCAAGGACCCAGATCTTAAATTGGACATCAAGCAACATCATCACATGCAAGGTCGGCATGTTGTTTCAGTGAGTTCCAGTCCCTTAGGATCAGACACAATATGCCGACTCACTGACAAGTGTCATTCCCTATCAGATATTTTTGCATTGGCTCAAGCTTGTTTACCTTCCCTTGTGGCGCAACTGGTAGCGACTTTCATTAGCAGCATCAGAGACCCAGGCTCACATCCCGTGTTGAAAACAGGAAGTAATTACGTTCACATAATCGTGACAAGCGCGATCCAGTGGTTGTATTTTTGCCTCTAAAGAAAGTCCAAAGAAAATTCAACCTACTGTTTCAGATTTTACTGTGCACCCAACACAGTACCGAACATTTTTATCATACCAAAGTAAATATAAAGGTCCATAACATATAACTTCAGAATGTATTTATATTACCAAGAACTGCATAGGCCCAACAATATGCTAAATTATTAACGTGGCATATGCTGATGGCGAAAACTGACTGTCATAGCCTTTTTTCCCACCTTGCGTAGGTTTGTTTAGAATTTTCGAAGGATGAGGGCATGTCTCGCAACATATTCACGTTGACATCTGTCTAATCTGTCTCTGTCTAACGTATCTTTGAGAGTTTTGAGACGTGCTGCGATTTTGAGATATGTATGCGATACAACAAAAAAAAATTTCTCTAGTGGTGGATGACGTTGAATAAATCCAAAAGAATGTAATAACACGTACTGTAAGACTGTACATTGAGAAACAACAAAAGTCTCTCAATAGTCTTGATATGATGAACAGGTGTTCCTCGTCATAGTTTTTACTATTTCTAGGATTTTAACAAGGCTGGAATGCTATATTGACCAACAGGGCCAGTACTAGGATGCAATGTTTGGTGGAGCACGTTTATGTTTAGTGGGAGCAATGTCGTCAGTCCAGGGGGCAGAGTGCCCCTTTATGGTTTCATTGTCAGTCAAGGTGGAGGCATCAGAAGTTTCTGGGGGCTCAAGGCAAATCAAGGGGAATAATGCCCCCCCAGCCCACCCCCTTAGACCCAGCCAAGTTGACCAATCAGCATTCTGTATGGAAACTATTCAATTTATAAACGACTATATTGTTAGGCGCATATTATTATTTGCATTTAGCATTGTTTTGTCCTTGCTCTCCAGTCAAAACAGACCTGCAACCAATTTCTGGATGTCTGCCCACCAACTGATAACCACTGGTCTAGAGACTAAGCACTGGGCTCTGTTCAATTAAGGGTCTCAACCCCACAGGCACATGCTGGGACACATGCATTGGCTCCTGTTTTCGGGTGACCTGATCACCAGGTCTTTCATGATCTCTACCGTTCCGAACAGCGGGAAGAGCTTTTCGCCAAATGTCTCGTTGTAGGTGTAGATGTGGGAGCGGCTCACTGCATCGTAGAAGGACAGCTGGCCCTCATCGAAATCCAGGCAGATGCCGACCTTACAGGGAATGGAGGTGGTGGGGAGGGCGGTGAAAGGCACGGTGAGGGCCTTCAGCTCTGTACCGCGTTCCAAACGCAGAGTCAGGTAACCAGTGTCGATGTTGAGGGACTTGAAGCCCTTACGCAAAGCCGACTCTTTGGCCACACCGATTCGCCAGTCCATTTCTCCAACGTCAACTTCCCAGTAGCGGCGACCACTGCTGAAGCCTTCAGTTCCGACTGCACACCACCAGCCGTCGAAACGCTGGTGGTAGTTGGGCACATCTTTGCGCTCAAAACCACAGCGCATGCGCTTCTCGTCCTCAGAGATCAGCAGGTCAGGGTTGGCAGAGTCCAGGTCAAGTGTCACCTCCACTATGATGGAACGAATGGAAGGTTATGACTCATTTAAAATCTGTGATCAGTGTGATAAGCTTCACATTATTTCACAATAAGTGATCTTATAGGTAGATCATAACGATCTGTTCCAAAACCTAGTGAGCCGCCAACACAGGCAACATTTTAAGGCATCATTGTACTCCAAGCTGTTGCAAAAGTTTCTAAGATACCGTCTTTTGGCCAAAATCTAAGGCAGCATTGCATGAATACTTTGCAGAGACAGAAGTGTTTTTCTTGACAAAATCCATCCAAGATGGAAGACGAAGGAAGAAACGTAATATACTTAAATAATACTGAAAAATTATCTATGAAAAAGAGTTCAATCAAATTAAAATTGAATATTTGACCAAATATTTGTGTGTGCGTTGTATATTCATGTTTATTAGGCTATTGCGTAGTTAGCTTTACAACATGCTAATGCCAAACCAGAGATTATTTAGCAGAGACGCGCCACTTCTATTAAAATGAATGGTAGAAATTGGAACGCTCAACCAAGCAGCTCTGAGTGCCCAACGGTCAACGGATGTAGAAAGGAAGTCCCGCCTTACAGATAAAAGAGCCAATCATCTTTTAGATACAGACATCACCTGTCAATGAACACTAGAACACACATGCGCATTAGCTATACAAGCCGGGAAAATTGCGTTATTTAGCGTAAAACGAGGTAAAGAATCACAATTTATGATACTAGTGTAGTTGCTGATTTGAAATATGTTCTTTAATCGTAATCTTGACCAACCGTTTTTGAGATTTTGGTCTTTCTCCATTCAAGTAGATAGGAACTGCACTGGCATGACTGGAAATAACCATCCGAGAGTGTTCCAAAGATAAGCGACAGTGAAAATAACGTGCTAGAAAGACTTTGGCCAAACTTTATTGAAATCAGTTTTAAGTCAAGACCCCCGTGTGCTTCCTGTGAGGAGTGCTATTTGTATACCGTTATACCGTGAGTTTCTGCCTATGAAGAGCATTCCCAATTCCTCACTTATGAGGTTCTATTTCAGTTAAGATACTGCCTTAACAAGCAGCTGCTTATGTAGGCAATAAACAGCAAGGGAGCTCATTAGGTTTTGGAACGGAGTCAACATTTTACCTGCAGCATCACAGATCCAGTCCCATACTAAATGAAAAGAAAAACATGGTTATCTTGTGTAAATAGTGAGTTTTATTATTTAATATATCCTATTAGTTTAAATCTGTCAGCAATATCTATGTAGATGGTCAGAGGAGAGGCAGGTGACTAACCTGTTTGAGGAATATATGGGATGGCACCTACAGGAAAACCGGAAAAAGAAGAAAACAAATCAAATTGCATACAATACCTTTAATTAGGAATTCCATTTCCAAATTCTCTTTGATTTATTATAGTCGATTGTCTTTTTCTAAATGATCTTATATTTATTATAGGGAATTTAATTTCCAAATTCTTTTCGATTCATGATATTCAGGACACCAAATAGAAGATCTTACCTATTTTTTGGCTCCTCTGTTTCCACATAAGCCACTTTTGAGGAATGTTCTCCTAAACACATTTAAATCAGAAAGGTTTGGTGTTGCTATAAAGCAATCTGCCCTCTGAATTCATCTTTTACTCTGCTGGATCTTTTATTTTTCTTATACCTTGTTTAATTCTTTGTTGAGTAGGGTCCAGAACACCAGCTCCATAGCTGACTGCAATGTGGCCATCTGGCCTTTTCTCCAGTGCTTATCAAAGTCATCTAAAACCACCACCACCTGCTCTCCAGGCCAGACACTTTGCTACACAGTGAGGTAGAAAACAATTATTATCTTCACCAATCCACTGCAATTTAGCACACAAAATTGGTTTTAAAGACTTTCCACTCAATGCAACTGACGTGCAAATATGAACAAAGAAAACAGAGGCTAGATATTATATTGATGTGTGCGCACCTCGGGTTGGGCCCTCAGGTCTTTGATCCAGGTGAGAATAACTCTCTTTGCACTCTCCATGTCCAGGTCATTGGTCAGGGTCAGATCCTTCCACTCACTTCTCTCTGGCCACTCATCCGTCTGCATTGGCCTCTTCTGTTAGAACAATATTTCATGAATCTTTAGATCTGTTCCATCACCAAGTGATCCAGCAGATTTATCACTTATTTTAAGAAAACAAGAGGTCTACCCAAATTGGATTTTGCTGATACAGCTAACTAAGGTGGTAAAAATGGGCTGATAAACAATTAATCGGCCAATAGTTTTTAAACAGATTTTTAGAGAGTTAAAACCAATTCTTTGGATTTCCTTACTATGACGGCACAAACATAGATGATACAAAATTAATAAAATTCCTGATGCAGTTTATTGTTCAACCAAAATCCCAATAATAAGAAAAACAACTTGGTGGGTTTGGTTGACTTGCCTCCATAACAATACTCTATATTGAATTTTTTACCAAATTAAGCTTTTTATAGCCTATATTTTCACCAGATGATTGTTTGATATATATATATATATATATATATATATATATATATACAGTATATATATATGTGTGTGTGTGTGTGTATATATATACTGGTGGCCAAAATATTGTAATAATGCACAGATTTTGCTCTTATGGAAAGAAATTGGTACTTTTATTCACCAAAGTGACATTCAAATGATCACAATGTACAGTCAGGACATTAAGAACGTTAAAAATAAATTTTTCAGAACTTCTTCAAAGTGTTCATAAAAAATCCTCCATGTGCAGCAATGACAGCTTTACAGATCCTTGTCATTCTAGCTGTCAGCTTGTCCAGATACTCAGGTGACATTTCACCCCATACTTCCTGTAGCACTTGCCACAGATGTGACTGTCTTCTCGAGCACTTTGCATGCACCATACGGTCTAACTGATCCCACAAAAGATCAATGGTTTAAGATCCATAACACTCTTTTCCAATGATCTGTTGTCCAATGTCTGTGTTTCTTTGCCCACTCTAACATTTTTGTTTTTCTGTTTCATAAGTGGCTTTTTCTTTGCAATTCTTCCCATAAGTCCTGCACCCCTGAGTCTTCTCTTTACGGTTGTACATGAAACTGGTGTTGAGCGGGTAGAATTCAATGAAGCTGTCAGCTGAGGACATGTGATGCGTCTATTTCTCTGATGTACTTATCCTCTTGTTTAGTTGTACATCTGGTCTTCCACATCTCTTTCTGTCCTTGTTAGAGCCAGTTGTCCTTTGTCTTTGAAGACTGCAGTGTACACCTATGTATGATCTTTTAAGCATTGTATAGCCTTCTTTCCTCAAAACAATGACTGACTGATGAGTTTCTAGAGAACGCTTTTTTGACCTAATATTGACCTTAAGACATGACAGTCTATTGAATACTGTGGCAACTCAAAAACAAACACAAAGACAATGTTAAGCTTCATTTAACAAAACAAAAAGCTTTCAGTTGTGTTTGATATAATGGCAAGTGATTGTCTAGTACCAAATGATCAATTTAGCATGATTACTCAAGGATAAGGTGTTGGAGTGATGCTGCTGTCTAGATTTGATCAAAAATTACTTTTTCAAATATCAGTGGAGCTGTTTTTTACATCAGTAATGTCCTGACTATACTTTTGTGATCAGTTGAATCTCACTTTGGAGAATTAAAGTACCAATTTCCTAACAAAACAGCAAAATCTGTACATTATTCCAAACTTTTGGCAGCCAATGTAAATTTTGTTATATTTTATTTTGTTATCACTGTACAATGCGATTCTATTCATTAACATTATTTAATACATATATAATAATTACTGTGCAATTTCACACTGAGAGAAATTCAAGCAAAAGCTGATGAATGTTGCTTTCAGAGGTTGTATACAGAGTTAGGATGAAAATAAGGTGCATTTTTAACTGTTCTGAGACCAGTGCAGACAGACAGCACACTGGATGTTAAGTCATTCACTAAATAGGGAGCAAAGGTGCATCCTATAGCTTTCCATGCAGCTAAATGAATTCACTCCTAAAATCTGACCAAAAGTTCAGTTTCAGGCTGCAGATGATGTTTGGACCACTCAACATGTTTGGCAGACATGGGACAATGATAATAAATGCATAGATTCAGAATTTTACCATGGTTTTCTGTGATTGGATGATGCGTTTCCTTTAAGAATTGTTTGTTCAGCTTTACAGAAAATCAGCTGTATTGTTTATAACGTCTCAAAAATGTGAATAACCAACACTCAAAGAAATCTGACTTTCTATAGCTTGGTATTATTCAAAATTTCACAACTTAGTCCTGCTGTCCACACTTTGTGGATATAAATTTTTTAGGAAAACGATCTCCTCTCGATAGTTTTTGCTTGTTTATTAGGTGCTACTGGTTACAAATAAAAAAGGGAAATAGAAAATGCTCCCATCAGTCATGCTCGTGTCTCAGGAGGTTAACAATGACCCAAAGTTAGCGATTTTAAGTGTAAAACACCCTTTAGATGTGAAATAGGTATGAGTAGATCATTCACAATATAAAAGGCAGTTTTGCACCTTTGTCTTTTTTTTTTACTTTGCTGTGATGTTGTGATTCATTGGAACTGGCTGGTTTGGTTCAACAAATCTTTATTGAAGACTTTAAAATCCTCTAGAGCAGGGATTTTCCGAGGACCCTCAGGGGGTGCAAGTCAGTGCTAGGGGGTCCACAAAAACATCAGGGAAAAAGTGTGAAAAATGTTAATACTGTTTAACATTATTACCGTTTAATTCTAAAATCATGAGATTTAATAGAAATGAGGGTTGTATTTCACTATTCTCTATTTAGCTGCTTTGGAACATTATTTTTTGTGAAAATCATTACATAAATAAATGTGAAATAAATTAAAGTGAAACTGTTTCTCTCTCTTTATTTTTTACAACTAAAAAGTAAATATGGTCTATTGGCTTTAGTACAATGACAAAATTAAAGTTATGTATAAAATTTTGCAATCATGTCTTTATAATATCACATTTACTATTAGGGGGCCCCTCGCAAGGGGATTGTTTTATTTGAGGGACCTCGGCATCAAAAAGTTTGAAAACCCATGCTCTACAGTAAATGAAAGGGGAAAATACTTCTGGAACAAAGGGCGGTAAAAAAGTGAGTTGCCACTGGCTGTGATTTTGTCACTTTGAGCGGCATGAGAACAGAAAATGTGCTTGATGATTGAACCTTCACACTTTATGCCTGGTTTGGATGGGGTATATCAGTTAGTATCGTACCTTACTCTCCAGCATGGACGCCCACTCCAGTATGAAGGCCCGGCAGGTGAGCGTGGGCCAAACATCCTCACTGCTGGAGATGTGCTCCAACACCTCTGACCTCTGAACCAGCCATGAGAGAAGAAACATGCATGCAAAGTTCATGAGCTTACAGCTAAATGATCATCATCAGTTATGTATCAGGGTTGTATTGCATTCAGAACTGAAAAGAGAGTGCCTTTGCTGAATTTCAATTTAGGAAGCAAACAAGATAAAACTGTAAATCAAATTTGAATTTAATAAAGTAGAATTTAAAATTGAATGCAATTCAAACAAATTCATATAGGTCTACAGTAACTGTTGTAAATGCATATTTTCATAATTTCATTTTTCAGTATGAATTATGCATAATCATTTTAACACACAACATATGGGGGATTTATGAAAACATTAGATGATATTATTAATCCATGTTTGAAATGCCTTCTGTAGAAATACTAACAACTAATTTGAACAGCCTATTGTCTTCTCTTAAAGGCATAGTTCATCCAAAAATGAAAATTCTCTCATCATTTACTCACCCTCATGCCATCCCAGATGTGTTTGACTTTCTTTCTTCAGCAGAACACAAATGAAGATTTTTAGAAGAATATTTCAGCTCTGTTGGTCCATACAATGCAAGTGAACTCCAAAATCCACATAAAGGCATCATAAAAGTAATCCATACAACTCCAGTGGTTTAATACATGTCTTCAGAAGTGATATGATAGGTGTGGGTGAGAAACAGATCAATATTTAAGTCCTTTTTTTTTTTACTGTAAACCTCCACTTTCACTTCCACATTATTGTGTGGAAGTTACTTTTAGAAAAAAAAAAAAAAGGGGGTTTTCACCCTCACCTATCATATCACTTCTGAAGACATGGATTAAACCACTGGAGTCTTATGGCTTACTTTTATACTGCCTTTATGTGCATTTTGGAGCTTCAAAATTTTGGCACCCATTCACTTGCATTGTATGGACCAACAGAGCTGAAATATTCTTCTAAAAACCTTCATTTGTGTTCTGCAGAAGACAGAAAGTCACACACATCTGGGATGACATGAGGGTGAATAAATGATGAGAGAATTTCTATTTTGGGGTAAATTATTCCCTTAGCTTCTCTTCATGAGCCCTTGCATGTAAGCAGAACACAATTTATTTATTTAAATTCCTAAGGGGAAATAATGTAAAAATACAATAAATATTAAACAAACCTATAAAATAGCATTGTAACGATTAGTTACATATTTGTTACATATAAACATATTTTATATATATTTGTTGTGACATGTGGTTTTAATGGTGTAATATACATTGATCTGTGGCTGTACCTGACAGACTCGTCTCAGATCTTTAGCGAGGTTCACAATGAACTGCTGACTCTCATCCAGAGGTTCTCTCTTCTCATTTTTCGATTTCTTGTGAAACTCCTGTCCACATAAAATCAGTGAATATGTTTTAGTGAAACACATACTGAATCCCATATATCTGACACATTACACAAAACAATGGCAAAAGCTAGCTGAAATCGCAAGTTTTACAAAGCGATTTGATGGAATAATCGTTTTTTAAGTTTGCCAGGTAAGTGCTATCGCTGTGCAATTGTTTGAAAATGTGGTGCCAAATATTTCAGATAAACTTGCCCCTAAATAGCACATAAAAAACAACAAATGTAAATTGGACCAGACTTAATGCTGATATTCAACAGTCTGGTTATAGCAGAATATTTCAAAGCATGTTGTCAGTGCAGGCAGGTAAGGTCAATCGCTACAGTCAAACAAGAACAATGTTTCATTAACATGCACCTCATGTGTGTTCTACTTCCTGCGTCTTTGTCTCCTCTTAATCAGTAACTTTCTCTGACTCACAGCTATTGAAATCTGTTTCAACAAGCAGCAAAAAGAGCCATTTAAAAGTTTGCCAAGATGTTTTTTCAAGGTACCATAATCTTGGCAGTGACATTCTTAGTTGGCTCAACCAGAAACTGCAGACAATGCATCATCTCGACGGGTGCCCACGGTTATCCTTCAAGACAGGAAATGACAACAGCTCCTGTAAGAGAGGAATTGAAATTGTCTGCCAATACTGTAAGTTCAGAATCTAATGATTTTTCAATAAAAACAGAAAAAAATAATGAAGATTTTTAGAAGAATATCTCAGCTCTGTTGGTCCCACAATGCAAGTGAATGGTGGCCAATTTTCAATCTCCAGATCAAAAACAGATCAATATTCCTTGATCAAGTCCTTTTTTACTATAAATCTACACTTTCACTTTCACATTCTTCTTTTGTTTTTGGCAATTTGCATTCTTCATGCATTTCGCCGTCTACTGGGCAGAGAGGAGAATTTGTATTAAAAAGGATTTAAATATCGATCTTTTTCTCACCCACAACTATCATATCACTTCTGAAGACATGGATTAAACCACTGGAGTCGTGTGGATTACTTTTATGCTGACTTTATGTGGATTTTAGAGCTTCAACATTTTGGCATCCATTGACTTACATTTTGAGGATCTACAGAGCTGAAATATTCTTCTAAAAATCATTTGTGTTCAGCAGAACAAAGTAAGTCATACACATCTGGGGTGCAATGAGGGTGAGTAAATGATGAGGGTATTTTCATTTTTGGGTGAACTATCCCTTTAAGCAAACACAAAATGTGCCAATAAACTGAAGAGACTGATTGTTGACTTTCACAACTGATAAATGATTTAACACTAAGCAGAAGTACATGAATGATTTGTTATGATGAAATTAGTCACACCTTGCCCTTGACCTAAATAAACCAAATCTTTAACAAATCATTGTTGATACAACACAAGACCACATATTCTCTACAGTCTGATGTGTACAAATACTAAATTTGTGTTTCTTAGACATCCAGATATATATATAGATTTATAGCACATAAAGGCAGCATGTGATTTAGCCTGGAGGATTATCCAAACAGCTCCTCAAACATGTTTTAAGACATAAAAATGTAACAATGTTTTAAAATAATTCGATATCATTATTATATAACTTTGTTGTACTCTTTGTACATACTGCAGTGTCAATTAAATCAATCACTGAATTGATTCTCTGTTTGGATGCTTTAATACAGCAATGGGAAACTGTGTGATGTGCGCAATATAAATGAGATATTCTCATGATTTAATCATATTTATTATGCAAATGATTTTATGATATAAATATGAGCAACAAATCAAATCAATCAAATCACTTTATTGTCACACGAGGGGACCGGGTTTTGGATCATTGCTATTCTCCTTTCCGGGATGGCTACAAATCCCTCCCCCGCCCACCATTTGGCAAATCCGACCACTCCTCCGTTCTGCTTCTGCCCGCTTACAGGCAGAAACTGAAACGAGAAGCACCCGCCCTCAGGACGATCCAGTGCTGGTCGGACCAATCAGACTCTATGCTACAGGACTGTTTTGATCACGCGGACTGGGAGATGTTCCGGTCTGCCTCCGATGACGACATCGAGGTTTATGGTGTGTTCACGTGCTATGGTAATTATGGTAAATACCAAAAGCCGACGTGGAAAATGCACATGAACACCCCCTCATGCGGTATTTTCCACTGGGCAACTCGTAGAATATTTTGATGCCCGAGTTGCCGAGATGAGATAACCTTTGACCTTTTCAAAATGGCGGAGAGCATCGCGAGAGTGTTGAATGGTAAGCATTGTACAAAACCAAACCTTTTTTGCTACTGTTAGCTAGGGGTGGAACGGTACATTCGTATTGAATCGAAACGGCGCGGTCCGGTGCACGAATTTACACGGAGAATACGCGTTATAAAAATAAATAAAACTCTAAATAGTGATAAATTACGCTCTATTCGCGTTTGATGTGAACGCAGCATAATGAACAGGCTGCGATGTCAAGATTGCAATTGTGTGTGTGTGTGTGTGTGTATCTCCATCTTTTTACCACATTACGACAACAAAAGCACTTGAACGCAACACACTGGTAAATACCAGTTCACAAGTGGAAAATATCATATTTACCATAGCACGTGAATGCACCATTACGCTGATAGCGTAACGTGTTTCATCAGGAAGTGCGTAGAGGACGTTGTTCCGACCAAAACAATACGGATCTACCCCAACCAGAAACCCTGGGTTAACGGCGATGTTCGCGCGGCACTTAATGCGCGGACCTCCGCTTTTAATTCCGGGAACGCGGAGGAGCGTAAACAAGCCAGTTATGCCCTCCGTAACTCCATCAGTGCAGCCAAACGCCAGTACAGGCACAAAATTGAAGAACAGTTCAACACCACTGACTCCAGAAGTATGTGGCAGGGAATTAACATCATCACGGACTACAAAGGGAATAAAAACTCCGCCATGAACACTGTTGCCTCTCTCCCGGACGAGCTTAATACTTTTTATGCTCGTTTCGAGGACAACAACAACACCGCCCTCGCGGAGAGAGCACTCGCGGCCGATACTACAGAGGTTGGTTCACTCTCCGTCTCTGTTGCGGATGTAACCCGATCCTTTCGACGGGTGAATATCCGCAAAGCTGCGGGTCCAGACGGCATTCCGGGCCGCGTCATCAGAGCGTGCGCGAACCAACTGGCTGGTGTTTTTACCGACATTTTCAACCTGTCCCTCTCCCTGTCTGTAGTCCCCATATGCTTCAAAACATCAACCATTGTGCCTGTACCGAAGCAATCAAAAATCACTTGCTTAAATGACTGGCGTCCTGTTGCCCTCACCCCCATCATCAGCAAATGCTTCGAGAGGTTGATCAGAGATTACATCTGCTCTGTTCTGCCCACCTCTTTGGACCCATTGCAGTTTGCCTACCATAACAACCGCTCCACTGATGATGCCATTGCATCTACAATACACACTGCTCTCTCCCACCTGGAAAAAAGGAACACGTATGTGAGAATGCTGTTTGTAGACTACAGCTCAGCATTTAACACCATAATGCCCTCCAAGCTTGATGTGAAACTCCGGGCTCTGGGCTTAAACAGCTCTCTGTGCAGCTGGATCCTGGATTTCCTGTCAGGCAGACGTCAGGTGGTTAGAATGGGCAGCAACATCTCCTCATCACTGACCCTCAACGCTGGAGCCCCGCAGGGCTGTGTTCTCAGCCCACTCCTGTATTCCCTGTACACACATGACTGTGTGGCGACACATAGCTGCAATGCCATCATTAAGTTTGCTGGCGATACGACGGTTGTAGGTCTGATCACTGACAATGATGAAACAGCCTACACAGAGGAGGTGCACACTCTGACGCGCTGGTGTCAGGAGCACAACCTCTCCCTCAACGTCAGTAAAACCAAGGAGCTTGTGGTGGACTTCAGGAAGAAAGAACACAGCCCCATCACCATTAATGGAGCACCGGTGGAGAGAGTCAGCAGCTTCAAGTTCCTCGGTGTCCACATTACTGAGGAACTCACATGGTCCGTCCACACTGAGGCCGTTGTGAAGAAGGCTCACCAGCGCCTCTTCTTCCTGAGACGGCTGAGGAAGTTTGGAATGAACCAACACATCCTCACACGGTTCTACACCAGCACTGTAGAGAGCATCCTGACTGGCTGCATCACCGCCTGGTACGGCAATAGCACCGCCCACAACCGCAAAGACCTGCAAAGGGTGGTGCGAACTGCCAGAAACATCATCGGAGGTGAGCTTCCCTCCCTCCAGGATATATATAACAGACGGTGTGTGAATAAAGCTCGGAGGATTATCAGAGACTCCAGCCACCCGAGTCATGGGCTGCTCTCACTGCTTCCATCAGGCAGGCGGTATCGCAGCATCAGGACCCGCACCACCCGACTACATGACAGCTTCTTCCCACAAGCAATAATACTTTTGAACACATGATCTCTCACGATCTACAATCAGCACTGCACTTTATTAATCTTCATTCTGTCAATATATTCTCGCTCCCAATTCAGTTAGTGTATATATATTTATACCCTTATCTAGTGTATGTGTATTCTACATTGTGTGTATTGTGTACATTTGATATGTAAATTGTTGTGTAAGTATGTGTACATTTGTTATGTAAATTGTGTTGTGTAAATATGTTGTTATTGTAAAGTGGTTTATGTCTCGTCACTGTCATTACTGCAATGTTGCGCTGAACTGCACATTGGCATATATTGGCATATATTCAGAACTTTGATATCTCAGCACTATTGTTATGAAACGTATTAAAATAAAATTGTGCAATATGGCTAAATATATTTACAGTGCTACATAATTACAGTGTTTCCCACAGGATTTTGTGAGACTGTGGTGGGTGGACCTCGGACCCTCTAGGGATGTCTGGGGTCATGGTCCCCCGGAAGAAATTTTGTACATTTAGTTAAATGCATCAATCTGATGCAATTTGAGAGCAAAAATAAGAGGCTAGATCTATGAAGAACTTTGTGCTCTTGTAAACAATGTTGTGCTCTAGTAGTAATTTAATCAAACACATTGAGCCATCAACTATATTAAGCAAAAGTGGTTACCTGTGTTGAACTTGCTCCTCAGATGATGAAAATAATTACATAGTCAGAGCCGCTGGTCAGAAGGTTAACATTCGAAAATTGGTTCCAGTGTGCGTGTGTGTGAGCATGCACGTGTTCAGCAGGGGCCTGACTACCTGATCGACTGACTGATCGACTGACGGACTGTTTGGCTGACTGAATAAATGACTGATTTAATGACTGACTGACTGATTGAATGACTGACTGATTTAATGACTGACTGACTGATTGACTGATTGAATGACTGATTTAATGACTGACTGACTGATTTAATGACTGACTGACTGATCGGTTGACTGACTGATTGACTGATTGAATGACTGATTTAATGACTGACTGACTGATTTAATGACTGACTGACTGACTGATTGACTGACTGACTGACTGATTGACTGACTGACTGAATGACTGATTGACTGACTGAATGACTGACTGACTGACTGACTGACTGACTGATTGATTGACTGATCGACTGACGGACTGTTTGGCTGACTGAATGAATGACTGATTTAATGACTGACTGACTGACTGATTTAATGACTGACTGACTGATCGATTGACTGACTGATTGACTGACTGATTGACTGATTGAATGACTGATTTAATGACTGATTGAATGACTGATTTAATGACTGATTGACTGACTGATTGATTGAATGACTGATTGACTGACTGATCGACTGACGGACTGTTTGGCTGACTGAATGAATGACTGATTTAATGACTGACTGACTGATTTAATGACTGACTGACTGATCGGTTGACTGACTGATTTAATGACTGACTGACTGATTGACTGATTGAATGACTGATTTAATGACTGACTGACTGACTGATTTAATGACTGACTGACTGATTGACTGACTGATTGATTGACTGACTGAATGACTGATTGACTGACTGACTGACTGACTGACTGACTGACTGATTGACTGACTGACTGATTGATTGACTGACTGACTGATTGATTGACTGACTGACTGATTGAATGACTGATTGACTGACTGATCGACTGACGGACTGTTCGGCTGACTGAATGAATGACTGATTTAATGACTGACTGACTGACTGATTTAATGACTGACTGACTGATCGATTGACTGACTGAATGACTGATTGACTGATTGAATGACTGATTGATTGACTGACTGACTGATTGATTGACTGACTGACTGACTGACTGATTGATTGACTGAATGACTGATTGATTGACTGACTGACTGACTGACTGACTGACTGACTGATTGATTGACTGAATGACTGATTGATTGACTGACTGACTGATTGATTGACTGAATGACTGACTGATCGACTGACGGACTGTTTGGCTGACTGAATGAATGACTGATTTAATGACTGACTGACTGACTGATTTAATGACTGACTGACTGATCGATTGACTGACTGAATGACTGATTGACTGATTGAATGACTGATTGATTGACTGACTGACTGATTGATTGACTGACTGACTGATTGATTGACTGAATGACTGATTGATTGACTGACTGACTGATTGATTGACTGAATGACTGACTGATTGATTGACTGAATGACTGACTGATTGATTGATTGATTGACAGACTGACTGACTGATTGACTGATTGAATGACTGATTGACTGATTGAATGACTGACTGATTAATTGACTGACTGATTGAATGACTGATTGATTGACTGATTGAATGACTGATTGAATGACTGATTGATTGACTGACTGACTGACTGACTGTCTGACTGACTGACTGATTGACTGACTGACTGACTGATTGGCTGACTGAGAGTGAGAGATGATTTGATGAAGCAACGGCACAAAACACATTGCTATAGATCTTGTATGTTATTATGAGAAGTGTAAAAATATTTTTGGTTCATTATGAAACTGTGGTTGGACCAATTAGACTTTGGCAGCTGCCACTGTCTAGCTAATTAATGGGAAACACTGAATTAGTTTTAGTTACAGATTAGTAGCAAATTCAATTATGTTGAAGGAAAAATAAGTATCTTGTAATGAAATGGCTGCTATATACAGTTAATTCGTATTTATTTGCATGATCTGACAAAGATCTGCATTTATGCTGTAGTTAAAACTGCTCATAAATCATCATGCATTTAATATAATAAAAAAACACGAGCAACGGTATGACTGCATTGTAATGCTGGCCCAATAAAAACAGTCTAGACACTAGAAGAGACACATGACTTTGCTGCACTGCACTAGAGCTTACATGTATATTGATGAGGCATTGCCCTTGAATGACATTTTCAAGTCAATCCAACACAGTAAATGTATTATACGTGGTGATCATTCGCACTGGCAGTGTATGTAAACTATGTCATGCTGCCTTTATATGACGTACAATGCATGCGAAGAAAAAAAACACGGTGCACGAGATTTCCAAATGCTTTTTAAATGTAGAAAAATAGCATGCATTGCAACATATGTGTCTTGGCAAACACTGCCCTACCTGTAGGAGGTGTGCTGTACCGCTGTGAGTGAATAGTTGTCAAGAGGAAAGACGTCTAACGAGTCAGTGGAGTGAATACTGCAGTGAATGCTTGACCTTGTTTACATACAGTGACTTCGCGGAGCCGAACATCACTCGGGTTTTTCCGGAAACAGAAGATGTAGAATGAAGGAGACGCCATGTTTGTTGGGGCAGAAGGTTTGTGAATTTTTCTTTTCTTTTCTTCACTTTCGATCGAATCGAATCGTTTTTTATTATTATTAAAATTTTCACCTCTAGGAACGAAGTCTAAATGTTTCACCTTAGTGCACCACAGAAGATTTTTGTCATTTTTGTCTTTTTTTATTTTCTGAGAGTCATGAAAATTCCCACCACAGTGATTTTCAGCACATCTCAAATTCAGTATTGTGTTTAATAGAATTGTTTGCTGGAAATGATGCTGATGGTAATTTGTGAAATAAAATAAGCGATTCATTTGTCTTGCAAAGGGTGATTTCATAGCTAACATTTTATGTATCATAAATTACACAATTAAATATTATTTTCACACTTTTTGCACAATTTGTCAAGGCATCATAGTAAGCCATAAGACACAAATGGTTAAATCCATGTCTTCAGAAGAGATGTGATAGTTGTGAGAGAGAAACAGATCAATATTAAAGTCATTTTTACTGTAAATCTCCACTTACAGTCTTTTTTTAATTTTTTTTTTTTTGGTGATTCACATTCTTTAACCACTGGAGTCTTATGGATTATTTTTATGATGCCTTTATGTGCTTTTTGGAACTTAAAAGTTCTGGTCACCATTCACTTGCATTGTATGGACCTACAGAGATGAAATATTCTTCTAAAAATCTTCATATGTGTTCTGCTGAAGAAAGAAAGTCAAACACATCTGGGATGGCATGAGGGTGAGTAAATGATGAGAGAATTTTAATTTTTGAGTGAACTATCACTTTAATAGTAATCAACCCCAGGGCTATAAAAGTAGCAAAAGATGGAGAAATACACATTGTGGTTAATTTCAGTTAATGTTTGTGTTAATAGTTAAAGTAAAATGCAACTGCAAATGAAGAGTTTATTCAAATGTATTCCTGCTGTCTTAATTAACTTGCATTGCATGTTACTATGACGATGTTTAACCCTGTAAATCTGATGATACATCATTCCTTTATCACTGAAATTCAGAAGTTCACTACTGTGCTTGTGAACAGTGAGCAAAAAGACTGTCAAAGTGACTACAGATGTTATAAAATCAAGATCTCTCCGCTTCTATTCCTGTCTCTGTCTTGTTTACATGTGGTCTGACAGAACAACTAATGCAAACAAAGGAGCTTATTCTGTGTGATTAACAGCACTGATGAACACTCATTTAAAGTGTTTTGCAAGGTCCGATTCATTGGCCTGAGATATAATGGAGAGGAAGGTGAGCAAATGAATCAGATGCCTCATTGAGCATGACTTCGGTTGACAGACACGTGTCATTCACTCTGTATTGTGTGTCTGGACAGAGGCAGTGTCCAGCTGTGCTGCCTGATGGGCAGAAGACAGACCTCAGTTGTGCCTCTCTCATTAAGTCTTCAGTGAAGACAATGAACTGAAGAGTTACGCTATAAACCACTTTCAGGCTTTTGTGATGTTGTAACTAAACTGGATTAAGAGATCTTCTGTTGTTGGTTTGGGGTTGTTAGAGTTGCTACTTCCTAAAATGGCCACTAGAAGACACAATTTCACAACAGTTCTAAGTAAAACACATCAGGTAAGTTTGCAATAAACCTGCTTTTTTTATGGGTTAATCTTACAAAAACATGCCCAAGTCACACTGCTTATATACAGGTATTTACAAACTAAATTCCCATTTAGTTATTCCTCAGAATATTTGAACTATTAGTCTATAGAGTGGTCAAGTGTTGCTTATTGCTCAACCATTATTGTTAACATCACTAAACTACAGAAAAGTGTTGCCAAGATAAATAATAAAGTAAAAATAGCTAAATATATAAAATAATACCATTTTGTTAACACAATTGTTTCCATCTCAGTTTTTCCTCCTAAAAAGTCGTCCTTTAGCGGTGGGCGATACCAACGGTTTGCAAATCATTTTGTTCGAGTCATTAAAAAGAATCGGTTCAAAAGAATGATTCGTTCGTAAATTGGACAACACTACACTGAATGAGAATCTCGGAAGAAAATGTGCTTAACTGACATGGAAATAATGTTAATAAAAAAATAGAAAAAACTTTTTTTAATACAACTGATCATTTCTTTTGTGAAATAATTAATAAACAGTATGTGAAAATGATTTTAATGAAACATTTAAATAACATTTAATAATACTTTTCACTACATTTTTATTTATTATTTTATAATATATAAATGTATTCAATTTCACATTTATTTATTCCTAGTGCCTGAAATATAAGTGAAAAAAACTAATTTCTTGGCCCTTACATTTCTTAATCTGCAGAAATATATCCTGATGGAGGAAACCGTTCATCACTCATTGGCTCCTGTTTAAAGATAAATAATAAATAATCATTTCTTTGAAAGTGTTCCACTAAACCGAACCTGTCATGCTGATCAATAGTTGGTCAAAGTTTGTTCAAATTTCAAAAACATGAACTCTTTCTTGAGTCATAGATTATTTTAACTTGAATTTACATACAGTTTTATTTACTTGTGTTTATTTACATTCAAAAACTAAACTGTATTTTAAGAACTTTCTTCCTTCTTTACCTTCTCTCAAAGGAACGCAGTTTTCCGTCTCCTGCTTTTGAGAGATGCAAACGTGTCTGCAGAGGAAAATGAGCACACCTGTGACCTCAAACGTGCTACACATGAAACACATTCAAAGTCATTTAAATTTAGTTTGTGAATGCAAACCTATGAATGTCAACTCTGAGTACTGTATTTACAGTAAAGGGGAAAAAAGCCAAAGCCTTCAAAGAAAACAGGTTTTGGCGAGACCCAACCCACAATCTCAAGAAACAGGTCCAGCTCTTGTTTCTAATATTATATTTCTTAGTGTTTGACATGTTTATTTACAGTGGGGAAAAATAAGCACAATCATAAACGGTCATTCAAAATAGAGAGATTTAACAAACATATAATCAGGGGGGCATCACTTGGATTTGATAAACAATACATACACAGAAAACTAGAAAAAACAGAAACACTATTCTCCCTGGCTATAACAATGATACAATTTATTCTATCTATAGAAATTAATTTTGCTAAATGAATAGGACTCCTCAATAGTAGTCAAATCCTAAAGGATCAGGACTTTCATGAAAAAAAACAGAAAGATCTTCCCTGTAATGTCAAAACATGGCTTCAGATATCCCTTTCTGTGCATGTCAACACAGTACATCATTTGCCACTTTGGTTTGAAATGACCCTGCCATCACTGTGATAAAGACAACATGAAATCAAAATCGATATGCTTACAATGAAAAAGTGGTAAGCTGCAACTGTTCCCTTAAGGAGCTGATCTAACCCTTAAAATGAGCTTTGTTAGTGTAAGCTAAAGGTATCCAGTGTGATTCAGTGATGAAAAATTGTATACAGTTTTGACTTGAATAAAACCTGTTCATTTAGATTTGACCACATAAAGCACATTTTTGGTTAACATATTTCCATTTAAAACAGGATTTTCAACCAGGAAAACTTGTTGGGCAGGGCTTTTTATCCTTTGGGAATTAAATAAGCTGCAATAAAATGGTCTATATTTGACAGGTAGTTTGCAGACTGAACTCACAGAGACATTTCTTTAGCTAAAATCGGTCAGTGCTTACCGAAATTTGAAACACTGCCCCCAGTGGCTAAAGCAGTAACTGTTGTTTGGCGTATGAGCATGCGTGAGCTCCACTTTCCGGGTGTAGTCCACAGAGGGGCGCCAAATGCGAGTAACGAGCTTCAGCTATACAGGCTGAAATGTAGTGAAGAGGACTGCATATTATATATACTGAACCTCCCGAACCCAACCCCAAACCTAAACATCAGAGGGGTATAAATGTAATGTTAGATGCAAAAATGCAACCTTCAAATCGCACACATCGTGATTATACAAACGCAATTACTTCCTGTTTTCAACATGGGATCTGAACCCGGGTCTCTGATGCTGCTCTGATGCGATGCAAAAAAAGGAAGTGGAAAAAAATGTTCAGTGTTGGGTGTCATTTTTAGAGAAGCAATTGGTTTTGGATTACTTTTTGAAGGGTTTAAAAAAATGATAATATGTGGATTTTGACACATCCTGAATAAAACATTTCTTTAAATGAACATGCACCATTGAATCAAACACAATATGAAAGTAAAGTCCATTTTGATTACATGTTGACTTGTTTAGCGAAAGCTGTTTCGTGTTGTTTTAAAAGATATTATGCAGACATTAAACTTCAGTCCTTACATACTGTTCTTTTTCTTCTCTTCCCTTTTTCCTGTAGTGATGCAACATCTTTTCCTCTGCCTGTATGCAGTGCAAGTTATTGCATAGTTCAAGTCCCATTTTTGCTAGCATAGCAGATTCAAGAACAGTTTGTTACATTGATCTGCCATTAGTGTGTCAGTCTCTCAACAGCTGTTGATTTTCCACTGCGAGTATATTGCATTCTTCCCGTAAGCCGTGCTTTAATTAACAGAGTTATTGGGATCTTGTGATGAGTCTGTGTTGTGAGGTAGAGCTTCATATGCAGGTAAATCTGTGCCAGGCTCAGAGCTTGCCAGAATGTCAATCGGGACATCAATGGACTGTTGGATGCTCTCCTCGTATGTGGGAGGTGGCTATGGTAAAAACACAGATAAGACTGACTTGAAACACATGTGATATCACAACTAAACGTTGAACAGTTTTTACAAGACAAACGCCTTGAGAGCAGTTCCTCAAAGGTGAACCGTTTTATGTCAGACATGTTTTAACATTTTTAACCTAACATAAAACTTTGGAAGTTGTTTAATGTTAAACAATTGTTAACAAAAAATACACACAAATAAATGTCATGACAGATTATGACATGGCAAAAAACTAAAACAAAATTGATAGACATCAAATTAGGACCCAAGATATATCTATAGACTAAAATATCATGTATATGCAACCACCCAGAACACCTTAAGAGTTGTGGTGGCAAGTTCTGAACAGGCAAACACCACTCACATTTTCTCCAGAAAATCTAGTTTCCTTATATTATTCAATTATTATCTCATATTGGTACTGCCAGAGAATGTTTAGCGAGATGGACCACTTGAATTATAATTAAAGAAATTGGAATACCCAATATGGTGGATGTAGAAAAGAAAGTCCCACATTACAGGAAAAAGAGCCAATCACCTTTAAGATTCAGACATCACCTGTCAGTCAACTCAAGAACGTCCATTCACATTAGCTGGACCAGCCTGAACATAAAGCTAAAGAACCACCATTTATAATGCCATTTTTAAAAAACCTTTTTGTCAGATTTAAATGTGTCCGATTTTTACTGCTGATTTTAAATATGTTCATTGATCGCAGTCTGACCAACCGTTCTCGAGATATCTGTCTTTCCCCATTCAAGTAGATAGGAGCTGTACTTTCATGCCGTTTGTTTACATAGAAAAATAGCTTCCCACAAGTGATCCAAAGATGGCCGCCGAGCAAACTGTCTTGCCTAACAAAGGAACTTTGTTACCGCTTAGCAGGCCAGTGTGTTTCAAAAGATAGTGAAATTTGCACTATGATATTCCTGTACATAATATATTGCTCAACATTTATTTAAGCAAATGTATCAGTCAAGTCTCAACATTTGCCCTGCAGCAACTTCCTCTTTTACAATTGTATGGCTCTTTTGCAAAACATAGTGAGCTCTCGCTGACTGCTGCCTTTATAGGCCTACTGCCTTATAACCCTGCTGGAACGACCAGCTTTATATTGTGGGTTTCTGCCATAGAGTCCGAATGAAGCACGAATTCAGTAGTGGCTGTGTGTCCACTGATTTCATGTAGAAAAGAGCAGATTGCGACTATTTAGCAAAAAGGGGTCACTTCTATTAAAATTAGCGAGAGAAACTTGAACGTCCAATGGTCAACAGATGTGGAAAGGAAGTCCAGCCCTAAAGGTAAAAGAACCAATACATTTTTAGATACAGAAATCACCTGTCAGTCAACTCAAGAACGCGCATGCCCATTAGCTATACAAGCCTGTAAACATTTTTTTTTTTAGCATAATGAGGTAAAGAAGCACAATTTATGATACCAGTGTAGACAGATTTTACTGCTGATTTGAAATATGTTCTATGATCATAATCTTGACCAACTGTATTTGAGATTTTGGTTTTTCCACGTTCAAGTAGATAGGAGCTGGACTGTCATGACTGGATAGAGCCTACCAAGAGCTTTCCAAAGATGGCCAACTTAGACTGACATGCTAGAAAGACTTCGGTCATAATCAATTCAGCATTTCTTATGACATATTAGGGGAAGCCGCACTTCAGGTGTAGTCTTAAAGCAATTGAGACTTCTCTGTATTGCAACAACTCAGAGCATCACAGAAATAGCACATGAGATTCGACTCTCTTTTTTTTATTATTGAAATGGATTTCAATAGAAATAGTCAAATAGTCAATAGTCATAGCTTGACATTAGCATGTAGCTAAGCTAATGCTTAGCATACAAATACAAATAGCACACATATTGGGTAAAATGGTCCATTTTAAATAAGACTCAACTTTTTTATTGATTACACTGGTAATTCATTAACAGCTGTGTTTATATTAATATCACCTAAAGAGGGGTATTGCACTGAAGGACAGTGCAGAGTGTCGTACAGGAGCGCTGCATTCATCACAAGACACAAGAACACAAGCAGACACATTCATGTGTGCATTTGTAAGCAGCCAGCTGTAATAATCAAATAGCTCAAGGGTAGTGAATTTAGTCAGATCTGGGTAATGCAAGTATTTTTTAGCATAGGTCATGGTTATTAAAATACTGAATTGAGCAGATATTCCATCACACTCCTAGATAATCATGGCTGCACCCTGCAGTTTGTAAAGCACTGTGCGTTGGCATTTGCGTTATAGTTTTTTCAGTGTTTCGTGCAAGAGCACTGTGTTTTGTGGATGACATATAAATGTTAGCAACATTTAAAAACACATCTTGGAGTGAATTTCGAATTGAAATTTTACAGCCTTACAAAGGCATGCCACTGAAACGTTAATATACATTACAGAATTGCGTGGGTGTCTGAATCGAGGTCGCAATCTTTTAACGATTTATCGTACAGCTCTACTGCAAAAAGAGCATTTGTTGAAACCAAACTGACACATTCTCTACTTCCTCCATATTGTGATGTCACACTGTGGTACACATTTGCATCTGACTCCACAAAAACACATCAATGCCTGCGTTACCTGATCACTTCTGTAGCTCAGTAGTGGTGACCAGTGAGATGACAAGAGCAGAGAGCCAATCAGATCAGAGGACATTTACAGTCAAGTCTTAAAGGAGAAGCAGCACCAAAACAGAGTGTTTCTGACAGAGGGTCAGAATGAAATGATCACGTTTTACAAATATGTGACTATTTTGTGCAAAATACTTGACTAATATTATAAGTGAACCTCATGGAACACATTACAATAATAAAAAGGCATATCATGATCCCTTTAAAATGCTGTCTACAGTATGAAGGCAGCACACTAGTTTTTGGAACAGAGTGTTTTCTCGCTCTCTCGTTCTTTTTCTAGCCTTGAGCTCAGAACACATGGCCTTCCCTTCAGCCTCCAAAAAAAACATAGCCCATTTTAGAACACAGTTTATTTGTGGTCCTTAGCCAGGGAGCAAGCTAATTATGCTCAGTAATACACTTAATGTGTGAGGGATGCCCCCCTTCAGTGACCCATCCGGATAGTGAAACTAAGGGAATAAAGGAGAAGACAGAAAAACAATGAGTCGCATTCTCCCCTAATGTTTACCTTTCAATAGCCGCTGCTTAATTATGTTTGATGTGCCTTAATTCCCATTAGCTTGTGTACTCATGCATTTCCCTGGCACAAAATCAACATCATAGAGCCTTAAAATACTCTGGGCCGGCATGCGTCATGGCAACAGCGCAGGTGAATGATACCGTGCATGTTTGTGTGGCTGTAAACGGTATCCATTTCACAAATATGATCATATTACGGATTATAAAATTGAAGGTCATTGAAAATCTATGTTTATTTACTTCAATCAGAACTGCATCAGTTAAACCAGCTAACTGCAGGGACACAAACAGCTATAAAATTGGCATTAGTGATTTTGTGAGTCATTCTACAGGACTCAATAATTGGTGGCAAAACGGTATACTTTTTTACTTATTTATTTTTTAGGAAAATGTATGCCAATGTATTACTTTTTTTGAAAATAGACCCCAGTTAGATGATGTCAATGTTTTGAAATAATATTCCTACACTCAAAAAAACAAACCCATATTTTTAGGATTTACGAATTTCAATTTCATAACAAAATTCCATAAAATAGAATTTAGTCATCTTTAACAAAATAAAATAACAAAAAAACTAATGTCACAGTCTGGGCTGGACAGTCCCTCCTGTCTGTCTGACTTGTCATGTGTTGGTGTGTGTTTCTCTCTTCTCTTGTGTTTTGCAGGTGCCACATGGAGAACGTCAGCTCTGTTGCCAGAACGATTGATTGTTTCTCCACCCAAATCATTGCCAGCGGCACCTACCTCCAATTACCAGCTCCTATATATTCTCTCCTTTGTTGTCTGTCTTTGTTTGATTGTTTTGCTGTGTTGCATCTCTGTCAGCGTGTTCTGGCCTGTTCCCTGTTTCCTCTCTCCGGTTTCAGTCGGTCTGGTTTCTGTTTTGTTTTTGGTTGTTTATTCTTCTCCCTTGTGAGAGTTTTGATTTGAATTTTGTATTTTATTTCTTTATTTCAATAAAAGCCCTATTCTGCCTTCCTGCATTTGAGTCCTTCTTTACTAACTGCGACAGAACAATACAACCAATTCTGGACCCAACAGAGGCACAATGGGCATCTTCATTTTCAATCTGTCAGTGCATGATTCAGCAAGTCCACCTTTGCATGTCCATCAGAAGGGAACTGGTGTGAGGGACTTCACATGTGGGTTTTTGATTGCAGTGGATGAGCTGGACTATGATGAGATCTTAAGAGGTTTATAACATCTGCCTCGATCAACCTCTCAGTCAGAGGGAGATGGAGTAGCTGGGGCATATGGGCTTTTTGGACTTTGTTTACCACCTTTACGAATGCAGGGAGTTTGCACTCCCATCCCAGGAGGGATTTCCCCAGGCAGACCATACCATTGTCCCACCCTCAACAAGCCAAATCCCCAGTCCTCCTATGACATGTAAACAGAGGAGGAGGAAGAACTGGTCAGCCGCAGCCCCCCTGCTCAAGGCCGCTGCTGACTGCCAGGAGGCGGCGGCCATTCCCCTAGTCGCTGCCAGTGTTCCCGGCCGCGGGGGCCATTCCCCAGTCACTGCCAAGATTCCATTTTTAAATTATTTTTTAGTGTATCAATATTTTTCATGTTGGTATGTTTCTATATTTTACATTTAATGAGAAAAGAAAGTTCCTCCAAAAAAGACAAACTTTCTACTTGAAATAGTAAAACAAACAAAAAAATCAACAATTTAATATGTAATTGTATGTTTATGAACAAAAACTGTGTTCTTTGCTGTCGAGCCGAATGATTATATAAAATACAAGAGAAAAAATGATTGGCCTTTTGAGGTTCAACCGACCGCATGTATATGTTGTTAAGGCAAGATGAGTCACCTCTGTCTCGATAGGTCCACTTAGGCCAAAGCGGTCTGCTATCATCATGTGGATCTGCCGTTGACGGTCTTTCTTGCGTACACTCTCATATGAGGGCAGACGAGGCATTGGAGGCTCCAGTGAGGAGAGGTAGTAGTTGCTGGGGACACCAATGATGAACAAAGACCCTGTCTGATGACCACACACAGAAACAGAATGTTACTCAATTGAACTGAAAGTATATGACATGCATGAAACTGCCTTGTTCTTCCCTAAAGTTCTTGAAGAATTGAAATAGTGGAAATCAAGTTGTTCCAGACCTGTATTGTCATCTTTGTTCTGTGAAACAAATTGACATGTTTGGCATAATGCTGAGCTTCTGTTTTTCAAGGAAAGTAGATGGTGAGTTACACATTCAAGCTAAAAAAAAGACTTGCGTACTACTGTACATTCCAAGTGTTCTGAAGCTAAACAATAGATTGAGGAAGAGACTGATATTTAATGGTGCTTTTCCACCGCACAGTACAACTCCACTCAACTCGTCTCAGCTCGCTTTTTGGGGGGTTTTCCACTGTGGATGGTACCTGGTACCTGATTTTTTTAGTTTTTATTTAAAAAAAAATTCGTACCATTTAGTTCCATGTGAGCCGAGCCGATACTAAATGTGACGTCAAAATCCTGCAGATCACTGATTGGTCAGGGAGAATAGTCACTGGATTACGCGACATCAACCCGCTAGTTTTAAAGTTAGCAACAGTGATAACAGTATCATTTGTTCACACGACTTTCGAATTGTGAAAAAAGAAATGGCTGTGCGCAAAACCACCGCCGTGGTCAATAAACGAGCTGCGGATGGTCCACTCGTTAGCGATGAGCGAAACAAAAAAGTCTCTCAGGAAGTGACTCGGCTATTGGCCGCACACGGCAACCACCAGACCTACCAACAGTGTAGGGAAAAGTTCAAAAAAACCTTAAAAGTGACTACAGAACCATCAAGGAAATGTGGAAGTGGTTCAACCAAATGGACGCTATCTTAACCGGCGAGCAATGGGAGGGAGAGTGCCCTGGACTGGCACTGATCCACTATGGTGGATGGTATGTTTTGTTATGTTAACTCTATATTCTGCTTGAAAGCTTCACTTTATTTAGTTGACCAGCTACTGGAAGCTTGCTTCTAAAACAACCAGGCCAATTTAACTGTTACACTTGTGTAAAATCACCATACAACAACTGCTTTATGCAGCACAATGAGCTAGTAGCTAACAGCTAGCGGTCATGTTATTGTTATGGTCAGTTTTGTGTCATGTTTAAGATGATGTCACGGCAGTAGATGCTGCGCAACTATGACGATCAGCCTATAATCCCACCCAAGTCGAGGTGGCACTAAACTGCAGTGGAAATGCAAGCTCAGAAAAGTAAAGCGAGTAGAGCCATAAATGACTTATTTCAAGTGCCGTAAGTCATTTTTTCACTAAAGTTCTTCTCTTCTGCCGTAGCACTCAAATCTCATCAGTTACAAATATTCTAACTGGTTGCATGAATAGTTGGCGTTTGGCAGAACTAATGGCATTTGACATTGATGTCAGAAATTGCGCAATGTGCCATTTTTTTATTTTACACAAGTGTGAATGAGACTTGAAAGCCTCAGTGGAGGGGATTTTGGTCTGTTCCACACAACAAGCTATTGTATGTCTTCAGACGACCTGGAATCTACTGCACATGTTGTATTAAATACCTGTATGGTACTTTTAAGGAGCTTTTTTGATATTTTGGATCTCGACAGTATACAGTAAATCACCATCAGTGTTTACTCAAAGTAAACATTACTAATATTTCTGTGAAAATGTCATCAGAATCATTACATCATCAAAAGAGTAATCACTAATCACTTTTCACAAAAAGGTTTTTGTTTTTCTAATCAACAAATACAAAATAATTGTTATGCCCTTTATAATGAGGTTACAGTTGTTAGCTTTAGTCAATTCTTTAGGTATCATGAACTAACAATGAAAAATATCTTTTTTTAGAGCATTTGTTAATCATTATTAATGTTAGTTAATAAAATAAAATTGTTCATTGATAGTTCATGTTAGTTCATTATGCATTTACTAATGTTAACCAATACAACTTTTGATTTTAAACATGTATTAGTATATGTTGAAATTAACATTCACTAAGATTAATAAATACTGTTATTGTTCATTGTTAGTTCATGTTAACTAATGCTGTTAACTAATGTTAACAAATGAAACCTTATTGTAACGTTTAAGCATCATTTCTATAGTTCCTCCTTGTTTATAGTCGCATTAACTTACATTTCAGCAGTCACAGAAACACAAACAGACATTTTAAATGTATTCTACACACATAATACACAAAACGTGTAACCCAAGTAGTGTGCTAAAAAGTAATTAACTTCATGAAGCAATTAGATTACTGTAACTAATTATTTTTTCATTAGAGAAAACAAAACACTGATCACATCCACTTTCTTTGTGTGAAAAACAGAAGCTCAACATTCTGTGAAACATCTCATTTCTGTTTCGTGAAATTTTTTTTTACAATAATAATACAGGTTTAAAATGCCATGAGAGTGAGTAAATGATGTTAATGATGACACATGTTATATTTAGGTAAACCTATTCCTTTAAAAGACAGGTGCTCATATTCTCTGAAATGGAGATAAAATTCTTACTGGAAAAAGTAACCTGTGCACTCACGTTATTGTGACCTGTGTTGTGTGTCTGCTCAACATCAGAGGAAGTGACTAGAGTCTGTCTGCTGTTGTAGTACTGAGGAGGCGCTTCCTGTTCAATCAACACATGACAAGCTCCTGTTATCATAATAGTTCTGATCTCATAAGAGGTAATTCAATCTTTTGACTTTTGAAAAATTTGAAGGCCTATGCCACACATAAAATGTATGAATGTTATTACATTAGATAATATTATAAAGAAAGATAGCACAAGCACTTTCACAAAAAAATAGTTTTTTAGGTTTAAAATGATAAAATAATACATACACTAATCAGCCACAACATTAAAACCACCTGCCTAATATTGTGTAGGTCCCCCTCGTGCTGCCAAACGAGCCAACCCGCATCACAGAATAGCATTCTGAGATGATATTCTTCTCATCACAAGAGTGGTTATCTGAGTTCAAATCAGTCTGGCCATTCTCTGTTGACTTCTCATTAACAAGGTGTTTCTGTCTACAGAACTGACGCTCACTGGATGTTTTTTGCTTTTGGCACCATTCTGAGTAAATTCTAGATACTGTTGTGTGTAAAAATCCCAGGAGATCAACAGTTACAGAAATACTCAAACCAGCCCATCTAAATTAATTTCATTATTTTTAAATATATTCTACATTTTCTTCTGTTCTTAGATCCAAAATCAATTGGATCTCTTCTGATAATTTATCCATTGGAGTCTTATGGATTACTTTTATGCTGCCTTTATGTGCTTTTTGGGGCTTCAAAGTTCAGCACCATTCGCTTGCATTGTATGGACCTACAGAGCTGAAATATTCTTCTAAAAAGCTTCATTTGTGTTCAGCAGAAGAAAGAAACTCACACATCTGGGATGGCATGAGTGTGAGTAAATTATGAGAGAATTTTAATTTTTGGGTGAACTGTTTCTTTAAATCTCTCACCAGCATAGTAATTGTGACGTTTCCATATTCATTGCAAGTCAAAACATGACCAACCCTGATTTAAAGTTTAGCAACCCCTTCTTTTGTGTCCACAGTGTCTCTCTTTTCTCTACTTCTGCAATGTTAAACCCAGATCTCTGGATGGCCATAAATAATGTTGCTAAAGTTTGGACCACCATGCAACTTCCTCCTTTGCTTCCCCTCCCAGCCAGGGCTAGATTAGGCAGGCGGACCCCGCATGAGGCAGAGGAATTCCTCCAGCCCAGCCGGACACTCTGTGATTACCCACACCTAAATAGAAGCCTTTGTGTCCCGGGACAATACAGTGTCTTACTGCGTCATCAGGGTGCTGTGTAACAAACCCCTCACTGATCTTTTAAGGGCCGGCCTCTGTTCCGCACCCTTGTTTCTGTGGCAGGTACCACTTAACGAGTGTGCTCAATTTTACAGGCTCATATGTCACCCGGACAGCACAGTCATTAGTCCATTGGCCAGATAATGCATGCAGAGCAGGGGAAGAAATTAACCAGGGCTCTGGGCAAAATGTTACAGATAGTAACAAAAACCATTTAAACAAATGCAAAGATAAAAATGCCCCACAGTGAATTTCTTTCACTGTAATAACAATCCTGTTCAATTTACAGTAAAAAACTGCTAGCTGTGTTTTCCAGAAATGCACCCTAAAAATAAAGGTACAGTGTGTCATTTTGGTGCCTGTATAATTACAGTTCATGACTGTACATATCATCAAATGATATGATGTTAAAAAAAGCCACTTTGCACTTTTAAATGTACTTTTACCATTATAGAGACACAGATGATAAAACAAAAGGCCACACAATGACTTACATTTCATCAAGAGTGCCAATTCAAGGAACAATACATACAGTATTCAAGTATGACACTCAAGATTTTTTGATGAACTCTTTGAAGTAGTTCAATTTTTTTTCAAATTGTAATAGTATTTTTTTCAAGTTATTAATGTCCTGATTATACATTGTGATCTGTTGAATGCCAATAAAAGTACCAATTTCTTTCCATAAGAGCAAAATTAGTACATTATTCCAAACTTTTGGCTGCTAGTGTGAGTATATATATATATATATATATATATATATATATATATATATATATATATACAGTTGAGGTCAGAAGCTTACAAACAGTTAGTTTGAAGTCATTAAAATAATTTTTTTAATCACAAAAAAAAGGAAAAGGGTAAGGCTTGCAAGCTGAAGAACACCATCCCAAACGTGAAGCATGCGGGTGGCAGCATCATGTTGTGGGGGTGCTTTGCTGCAGGAGGGACTGGTGCTCTTTACAAAATAGATGAAATCATGAGAAAGGAAAATTCTGTGGATATTGAAGCAACATCTCAAGACATCAGCCAGGAAGTTAAATGGGTCTTCCAGATGGATAATGACCCCAAGCATACCCCCAAAGTTGTGGCAAAATGGCTTAAGGACAACAAAGTCAAGGTATTGAAGTGGCCATCACAAAACCCCTGACCTCAATCTGATCAGAACTGAAAAAAAGTGTGTGCGAGCAAGGAGGCCTTCAAACCTGACTCAGTTACACCAGTTCTGTCTGGAGGAATGGGACAAAATTCCAGCAACTTGTGAGAAGCTTGTGGAAGGCTCCCCAAAATGTTTGACCCAATTTAAACAATTTAAAGGCAATGTAACCAAATACTAACAAAGTGTATGTAAACTTCTGACCCACTGAGAATGTGATGAAAGAAATAAAAGCTGAAATATATAATTCTCTCTACTATTATTCTGACATTTCACATTCTTATAATATAGTGATCCTAACTGACCTAAAACAGGGAATGTTTTCTATGTTTAAATGTCAGGAATTGTGAAAAACTGAGTTAAAATGTATTTGACTTCAACTGTATATGGTAAGGTAACTTCCATTTTGGATTTTTACATTCTTTTTATGAATAAGTGTTTGTCTGTGTTTATATCTCTTATATAGCATTTTAAATATGGATGAATCACACGAAAACATGACCAGGTCACATTTCAGCCCAACATCAAAAGGTAAAATAACATGAACTTATATTTTGCAAGAAGAAATTGAAATACAATTTTATACATCACTGTATGAATTGCTACACTGTAAACCCTAATGTTGTCATTATTGGAAAAAATCAAGAGCTGTGTTAATGAAACAACAAGTTTTGGGATCATAATTAAAGTTCCTTAAACTAATTAAGTTGAAACAACAACATTTAAAAAGCAAATCTGAGTAAAGTCTACCTGCATCTAGTTACCTTAACTTACGTTGTTAAATTCATTTTACAGTATATGAACACCAAGTTAAGTCAACTTAATTACATCATTACGAAGGAACTCAGTCAATTGAGTACTTATTAGTACTTATTAACTTATTAGGGTTTTCAATTTACAGTATAATACAATGATTTTCTCATTTAAAATTATCTTTAAAAATTAAATACTACCATGATTTATTAACACTTAACAATTTAAATAATATATAATTAAGTGGCTATTTAACAAACAAATAACTAAATAAATGGACATGAAATATTGATATAAGTTTTAATTATTTGTATTATTTGAGAAGCGAGAGACATGAAACTAGCACAGTTATGTAGGAAATTGGTTGCCTGGGACAAGGGTCAATTTAATATTGTATATTTTAGGGGTGCAAAATGTCATTATATTCCATTCTAGGCCTATGTAGTTATGAAATGAGTGTTTAGTCCATCTGCAGACACCAGTGACCTGTAGCTGTATGATTAGTTCAGCATTTATGGACTCAGAAACGAGTGTTGCTGAATGTGTAACTAACATAAAGTGGTTCAAATAAAAACAGGAACCCTGCCAGCAACACCAAAACAACTGTATAATCTAACATAGCTACCATCCATTTGTTAACTACATTTCCTAGTAGTGTGTTTCTCGTGTTATTATATCTATAAATCACTATCAGATTCAAAATTGATTTCATTGAACTATTTAACATTCATGGACGGCATAGTTTATTTTATATGGTGAAAACGACGCACACTTAAAGGTAAAAAATGCCCCTGAACATCATCTCCAGAGGGCATATACTAAAACATGACCATTTCTGAGGGTGTTTTACACATAAGTTTGAGTTTTCCCTTATATGTCACATCACAAGCCACTGCGGGACACTGAACAGCATTCCCTATGGGATAAAGACTCAGTGCTCAGTTCATAAAGACTCTGAAGCACAACACAGCACTCGTCACAGCTCTGACATCACTCACTGTGACGCATTCTGACCTTTCCCATCACCCCTCCCATCCTGGATGTGGAGAGACACGTTTAGTAAAAGTGAGGTCAAGGGTCACCTTCCCTCGCTGGTTTTCACTTTCAACAAACCCGGAGTCCCCGGGTTTGTTAAAAAAGAGAGACGTCCTTTTGTTTGCTCCTCTGATTCAGGCAGTGTGAAGAGGCAATAGCATGGAAAATCTGGCCTGAAGTCGGGGGAGGACCCTTCAACAGTGTGCCTTTTTCAGCGCCTGACCTAAAGTACAACTTTTGTGTCCTGTGAAACCCCCCAAAAAACACAGACTCTAACAATTGGTTAGAGGCTCAAACACATTAGATATGTGTAAAGTAAACTTTTTAGAGTTGGGTGTAGAGTCAATTTAATCAAGTCCCGCCCTAATTTATTTCTCGTTGCATATCGCCTTTTACGCATGTCACATTTAATGTACAATGGGTTGTGAATGTCATTTCACATTGACTAAAGGTTGAAACATACACTAGGCAAGTTCGTGAGCACAGGTGCCTCTAGCTACGCAAGCTCAATTTTGTACAATGAATAAAGTCAAGTCCCACCCTTATTTATTTCTGTGTAATTTCATGCTTTACCAAAAAATATGCCACATTTCATATTGCTTAAAAGCCGAAAGACACACTACCAGTGACATAACTTGGATCTTACAGGCCCAAATGCAAAGTACCTGTCGGGACCTAGCACCCTCTAAACCATCCCTCGGCCATCTTCGTTGTCTTCTTGGCCCTCCAGGCCTGCAGTTACGCCACTGTACTCTATGCTTCTATGTGAACTCAGATGCTTTTTGCTACTCAGGCTTGATTTCGTGCATTGTTGCCTTCCAAAAGTGTCAGACCACAATTCATAATGCAACGCAAGTATGTGCTGCATTCTCAGCGTTGCCACAATGGTGCTCTGGCTGCCATTAACGTGAACTCTTTGTTCGAGTTTTCAGGTTCAGGTCAACTACTTTCAAGTTGGAGCAATAGTTTGAGAAGTTAATAACACATCTGGTTTTATGGCACAAGTTTTGGAAGGTATCTTTATCCCCCCCTTGAGCACTAAGGTTTGTTACCACCACAGTAACGCTACAACAAACGTTAAGTATGTTCATCTGGACAGCCCATTGGCAATGTGTTGGCCAAACGCTCACATCTGCATACAGTGTATAGTATGTTTCTGACTTTAGGGGATTTATTTCCACATTCAAATGCAATTGTCACTCCCAAAACACCACAACAGGTGCGTGTCCAATTAGAAAGTGGTTTCATCTCAGACCTCTTCGGTGCCTCTTCCTGGTTCAACCTGTACCTCATGTCTATCTTCACCAACAGCTCAACTTAGCAGAAATGTTTTTGCATTCCCTACATGTGGGAGTAAGTATGTGGAGCCAGATTCCCTGTTTTACTATGATAAGGTTAAAGTTCCCTCAGGCAACGGTCACGACACAAACAGAACAGGAAAAGGAAACGCTGAGGATGAGGTATGACTTCAGGGTAAGAGTGGAGGATATGCTTTATTACCAGAACTCACCAGGAAAATGGTGCACTCCAATCTATCGTCTGCTATCATGAGCAACATCCTGACAACTGGGCACATTAAAAGAGAAATGCTCTGACTTGAGGTCAGGATAAACAGACTAGAAAGTCGTCAGGAAACTGGTGACAGAAGGTTACCAATTGGTAAGACGTTGACTAAAGTTTAACAAACTGGAAAAGGAAGAGCCATAAAATTACCTGTCGGGACCTAACACCCTCTAAACCATCCCTCGGCCATCTTCGTTGTCTTCTTGGCCCTCCAGGCCTGCAGTTACGCCACTGTACTCTATGCTTCTATGTGAACTCATAAAATACGGCCTATTGCAACAGTATTTGCGGAGAAGAAAATATATAGTAAGCGATTTCGGGTCGGTCTTAAAATCTGACAGTATCATTCGGGCCGGGTAGGGTACGGGTACAGATCAGATTTGGGTTTCATTTTAAGGCCCGTGCAGACCTCTAATGTGGACGTGAGGTTGCACAAGGTTATACAAGCACAATATAACCACAACATTCTTGATATATATAGTACTCACATTTAAAAAGAGCCACCCGACTCACGGTTCTTTGCCATTTTTTATTTGTTCAGCGTTTTGAACATGGAGTCTCATCAGCTCCTGAGGGATTATGGGATAGTAAATTGTCCAGTGTTGTGCACCTCAGGATCATCTGGGTTTTTCTCACCTAACCTTTTATGAATACCAAGATTCGGACATACAGCTCCATTGACATACTGCTTTTGGCATACTACTGTATATAGAAGGGAAGTTCAGCTATGCATATTTGGACAGACCTCACTTCACGCACTTGAAAGCTTCAAACGCAGTGGGGGGTGAAAGAGGAAGTCATACCACCTGCATCTCCACACTGGAATTTACCTGGTTGGTTTAATATCTGATTACTGTGTAACTTTTGTGAAAATATTGGAATCTTGAAATCATCACAGCCAGGGGAACAATCTCGCCATTTTGTACCCCTCACATACAGTACTGTGTTTGTAAAGGCCTGGATGTTTCCTTGCTCAAAGATCTGACTCGTACATATCCGGACAACTTGTGCTGACTGCGAATGATTCAGTTTAAGATGCCAGATATCACTTCCTTCTTTGTGATTACCTCACAATAAAACTCCAGAGCTACAAATTTGTCTGTAATGAATGTTTTGCAGTTTTAAATCTTTTTTATTAATTCTTGCTAACGTAGCAAAAATTCTTGCAGAATATTCTATCTGAAGTTAACAAGGCATAACCTCCCGTGGACTGAGTCACAGTGTTTGGTGTAGTACAATGTGACGCTGTTGGGTGTCAGTTTGCAGTTTCTGGAGAAAAAGATAGCATGTAATCTATGTTTGTGTACTAGTGTCCCAAATATTGATAAAACAAACAGTGGAATAACTTGGTCATGAGCAAAATGATGAAAATAGGGCAGATGTGACTCCTTTTCTAAACCACATTTCCAACCGTTCAGTGGTTGCCGGCTGAGTTTCAAGGTAAACAGTATTAAATCTTATTTCCCATAGGAAAGAAAACTGAGGTCTCTTTAATATCTTGATTGTTTCTCCTAGACAACAACGAGATTGAATAGAGAACAAACGGATGCTTTTGTTTCACATGCGTCGCCTCTTGAATTTCAGAAGAGATCTCAACACTGTCTCAAACTGTGCTCAGATTTGCCAAGATCCTGAAGTCTGATATTAAAAGATCTCAATATGAACATTTTTCATCACATTCTTCCAAGACTAATAGATCTGAGCTATGCTACCTGCATTCATTGTACAGTATAGTTCTGCACTCTCATTGTGCCTCATCTGTGCCTATTTATTTCAACTAAGGACACAGAAACAACTGAGAACTCAGTCTCTTCTTGAGCTAAGAAAGAGCAACCTCTGAGCAATCAAATCGTTTTCTGGGGTCTTACCATGTTCGAATGAGATTCCTGATAAATTCTTATTTTGCAGCAGAGGGGAAGCTTCCGGTGCAGAATAAACAGCAACACCACAATCAGCACAAAAAACACCAGACAACAGACTGGAAAACAGAGAAGACAACAGACACAACTCGTCAATCTATGTGTTAACTGTGCTCTCATTGACTGCAGTTAATCATCATTTGACTAACAGTCAAAAGTTTGGACATACCTGCTCAATCTTTATTAATTCTAGTTTCACATTTTAGAATAACAGTTAAGTCAAATGGAAAATGTAATTTAATTAGTGACAAAATAATAATAATTTAAACAAAATTATTTTACATTTTTAGCTTGCTGGACACTTGTTTATTGGTTTTCCATCACCGCAAAAAATAAATAAATAGATAAAAAAGAATTTATGCACATTTCAATCTAATCACAAAATTCGATTTAATTTAACAGTGCAATGTTTAGCAAAATTGGAAAAAAAAAATGTAAATAGATTTTTATTTTATTTTATTAAAGATTACTCAATTCGATTTGTTTATGCAATTTGCTATGAAATTGAAATGTATAAATATTACAATATTTTTTGTTTATTGAAAGGTTTGTTTTATTAAAAAAATCAAATCAAATACGGGCACAATATATATATTACTACAAAAATAGTCACAAGAATTTAAGCATATGCCATTCATTCATTTTTTAAGATTGTGAGAAACAAATTCAGTGAAGTACAACTAAACTTTTGACTACAGTGTATGTGCATTATTGTCAGTATAATCTTTTTCAAATCAAATATTTTTTTTATTAAAGAAGCCTCTGCATTAACATTAACAATTAAGACAATATATTAAGATCTCCCCTTTATGACATTTATGATCAGTGTCATGGGGTTTAACAGTTCCAAAATTATATAATACCGCGGTTAAAATAAAATGATAGTAATAATAATAAATACAAAAATAAATTATTATCAGAGAAAAGTTGCATCCACTCAAAAATACTTTTTAAATTGACGTATTTTACTTTAATAACAATTCTAACAGAATAGTAATACAGAATATTATATATATATATATATATATATATATATATATATATATATATATATATATATATATATATATATATATATATATATATAAAGTTTTATAAAAAATATTTAAATATTAGGCCTGTACAATTCAATTTGATTTAATTTTTTTTTTAACAAAATTTAAATGCGTAAATCTTAAAAACATAAATAAAAAAAATAGGCTAATGTGTATACATATACATTTTAGTGCAAGTTCTTTAACATACGTTCTTGAAAACTATTATTATTTCGCTTAAGCATATAGGATACTCAGACTTACATGCACCCACGATGACTGTCCGGTGGTCCAGTGAGGAGCTGCTGCTGGTGGGGACATTTGGCGGCACAGCGGTGGACATCTTCAGCTCTGAAAAGCGACGCAAACTGTCTCATAGTAAGTAAAGACAAGAAAAGTTTTTCTTTCTCCCCAGCTTCATTTCAGAGAGAAGGAAGTTACTCGAGTGCCAGAACTTCTGTTGCGCACTGAACGTCAGTCACGACTCACATTGTTGCCATCCGTGAATGGACAGCGAATCCTACTACGGTAAAGGCCTGCCTAGTGAATATGAATAAGGCACGTGAGTGGACGCTCCAGGAAGGTTACCAGGCAACATCTGCCTGGTCTAATTACTATTCATGAGGTTAGCCTTCGTCGTAGTAGGATTCGTTGGATCGGAGCCAGCAGGAACATGTGAAATGAAACAGGCAAAAGTTGTGGATTTGTTTACGTCGTAACCGGGATATACAGAAAGGAGAAAAAAAACTGTTTGTCTGTTTTTAAAAACAAAACAAAAAGTATATATTTTTTGTATCATACCTTCTAGAGTTTCACTCGCTCAAATAAACAAGCTGAAACATTCCTGTAACATGTACTGGTTGTCTTGGAGATGTGCAAGACTTTGCGCTTTTAAAGTGCGCCGCCTATCGGCATCTTACCGTTAATACCGTCACCTGAAAGTTGTGCATTATCACCATTATCACAGATAAATTCCACACGAGACCGAGCACTTGTATTAAAATAAATGGGAGAAAAAGCATTTGGTCTGTTACAGGCGAGCAACAACTGCAGTTTGTTTGTTTACTGTGACACTGTACCATAATTCTTGTTAGCCTGGAGCTTGTGCTCCACTTCACAAGCTATGTTTCCATTCAAATGTTTCGCATTTTTAAGCGCATTAATAAAAAATAAAAAATAGACTTAATAAAATACGAATTGTTGCGCATTTCCATCCACAGCGTAATGCGCAATACGAGCCGCCTCGTCATGATGGAGCAGCTGAATGACCTCCCTGATTCAGGGAGAGATTATCTGCAAGATTGGAGCAAGTATCTAATTTTATTAAATGCATCCACGAGACACCGCAGAACACGTGCAATATTTGATATAATGGGGCTGAAATGGCTGCGATGCCCACACGCCGCCAGTCTCCGCATACAGCGCCCGCTCTCAAAACTGCTCTGGCGGATTGTGAGGACCCAATTTATCGGCCAGCTGTAGGTTAAAAACTTCAGAAAATCAAGCGCTATATTCAAAGAATTGTGTGCCAAGGTCGAACCTTTCGTTGGGCCTGTCACATTAAGCTATCGCACATATCGCAATGGCCAAAACACATCGTCGTTTTACAAATAAACTGTTTCCATCACCCAAATGTGCATTTTAACTGATGCAAAGCTCTAGAAAATCCATCTCCTCCTTACACATTAAATTTGTATGCGAATTCTGAAAGTTTATTCACATATCAAGCTTTTATAAATAGGCTATTTGTCTAATAGTGAGATTTTTCTGCAATCCTGCTTCAGTTCCAGGCTTTTGACACTTTTTTCTGATTACCAATTTTTTATCGATTCATACAGATAACAAAGAAAAGCAAAACATCTTAATACAGAAAACCAACAAAAATCCCTGTGGTCACATATAAGTATACACACAAACAACCCCACATGCACTATGCTTCTCTCTTCACTGCTCCTCCCCGAGAGCACCACAAAAACGACAAATAGCTGCCCCATTTCCCATCAAATGAATCCCAGATCCCCAGCCTTCTACAAGACACCTCATCGAAAGCTGTCACCCTCCTCGTCTTCGCGCACCACTCCCGAAACTAGGGCGCTCCAGCGGACCTCCATCCCCTTAAGACAATCTGTCTGCCAATCATAACACTGGTCAGAATTAGAGATGCACCGATTGCAATTTTCTTGGCTGATTCTGATTTCCGATTTTTCTCCAAGTGTGACCTGCCGATACCGATTTTTCCGATTCCGATTTTCTTTCTAAGAACTATTATTGACCACATATAGCCTACAAATAAAATCTACCTTTCTTCAATGCAAAATTTTATTTTCATAATAAAATAAATGATTAAACATTACAATTTCCCCCAAACAAAGTTACAGGATCTTCACTGACTTCTGATGTATAAAGTGCTCTGTGACTGGAAAGAGGTAGAAATAACAATTAACTGCAAATGAGTTGCTTTATATAACAAAACAGATGTCATTTTCCACTATTTTTATAAATGGAACTTTTTCTATTTTTTACTCTTCTAACAAAACAATTCCAAATATTACAAGCCTATGAACAAAACTGAAGTGTCCAATACGCTCAACATTGACATTAAGCTTACGTTAGATGTCCAAATATCAGAGGTAAAACTGATTGCTGCTTCGGGATCGGCTTGTAACCATACCTGTCAACACTCCCGTTTTTCCCGGGAGTCTCTTGTATTTCCCACCCATCTCCCGCCCCCCTCCCGTTTTGTTATTTCTCCCGGGAAACTCCCATAATTTGTATGGCCCAAACCACGTTATATGAATAATCACATTAATATATTATTCCAAGGTTGTCCAGTTGCCAGATATTGTATGAAACGCATCCAACTCACACAATCGACACATACAAATTTCAACCCATTTGTGACCTGGCAACAAAACCCCATTTGCGCTGTTGAAATCTGCGCAGGCAGTAGACGCGAGAAGTTGAATCAAGCGTCACTGGTAGATGGGAGGAGACTCAGCTGGTGCTCCGGCGGAAAAAAAAATAATAATAATAAAAAAATATATATACATGTAAATTTAACAACAGCTGGATGAAAGCATTTAATTTCATATCCCGAAGCCATATCACAATACCCACGCCTTTTGCAAAGTGTGTCGCACTGATTTTAATATCGGACACAGTGGGAAAATTTACTCAGGACATTAAATCACAACAGCACAATTTATATGTATGTAGCCTGCCTCTGCCATCCCACGGTTTACTTTAGCCTTACAAATATTACAAATTGCGAACTTTATGTATTTTTCACTCAGAGTGAAGATCTTCCACGCCAATGTCATGTTTCCATGCGGCTGAGACGTTATTGCCTGCGCTGCTGGCAACAATACGGACCGGCTTGGAATCGGAAAGACGTGAGACAGACCGGCCGGTTACCGGTCCGGGCCGATCATGCGGAAAACCGTCTGATTCCAGTCCCTGGCCGGTCGATCGGTGCATCTCTAGTCAGAATCCAATTTTTTTAGGTGTTTATCCCATATTGAAAAAATGTGTGCATTCCCCCCACCAACTGGTGTCCATCCCTCTAAACTCAAAGAATCCATGTATGCCTATGAGAGCCCCGTGACAATTTTGCCATCGGAATGCTCAAGTCCAGTGTTTCTATACAAATTATGTGAGACAGAGTTACACAACAAAAGATAATCTATAAAACAAACTCCAGCCAATAGGCGGAAAAGGCACAAAGAGCATGTAGTTTCATCCACAAAACTGTCCCAAGGAGTGTGACTCTACAAAACAAACTCCAGGCGATAGGCAGAACCAGCACAAAAGAAGCAAAAAAGGCACTCAGTTTCTTTGAACAGTCAAGTGAATGTTCAGTGAGTCGATCCATTCGGCTGCAACATGGGTACCACAAAATTATTTACTCCATTGACTTTATGAAGGACATCGCTTGTTCTTGATGGGAACATGTAAATGTTTTATGGCCATCCTTAGCACCTATTCTCAATTTGGCCAGGAACATCAGTGCAAAAGCAACCTTCTGTTGATGTAAGAGTTTATTGTATTCCTTGAATTGATCATGTTTCTCTCGTCAAATTGCAAAGTCTGGGAACAAGAAAATACTTTGGTTCTTCCAAAAAAGCCTTCCCTTACTCCAGTTCTTTATCGGATAATCTCAGAAATTTGGCCAGAATTGATTGGGCCTTTCTCCCTCAGCGGATCACCGAGTCAGAACCCTGTGAGCTCCATCGATTATCATCTTATGGCCTGTTATGTCGAGCAGATTCAGAAAGAGCCCTTCCAGGAATTCCACCATATCCTGACCCTCTTCGCTTCAAGAATTCCGATGATTCGGATGTTTATTCCGCCGGCTATGGCTCTCCAAGTCCTCCAACTTCTCCCAGACACGCTCCAAATCGACCTTGGTCGCTAGCGGATTAGCAGCTAATTCCCTCTCCAATTACTCCAGGTAATCGATCCGTTTCTCGACATTCCGCACTCTTGTAACCACATCATAGAACTTTGTCTCCATGGCAGTGATCGATCGACGTATAACAGCAAGATCCTCCAAGTCAGCAACGACCTTCATCAGCATTGTGACATGTTCAACATTTCTCTCCGAATTTCCCGAAACTCTCCCACCAAATCAGTCCCCGAGCCCGCGGCCTGCTGCTCAGGGGTGTCAGCTTGTGCACGTAAGTGTCTTTTAATGTCTCCAGAGCCCAAGGATTTTGACTTTGACATATTGTCCTCCTAGAACTGTAGGAGTGGTGGTGGTGTGGTGGTCTAAAGCACATTACTGGTAATCTGTTAATCAGAAGGTCGCTGGTTCGATCCCCACATCCACCACCATTGTGTCCTTGAGCAAGGCACTTAACTCCAGGGTGCTCCGGGGGGATTGTCCCTGTAATAAGTGCACTGTAATTCGCTTTGGATAAAAGCGTCTGCCAAATGCGTAAATGTAATGTAGAACAGTTATGGAATAGAGTGTATCAAACCTCGTCATTAATAGTGTTAAAACTAGCAAAGTGCGCAGAGCTTGTTGTTCACACGTCCGAACCTCGCATGGCATCAGGTGACTCACCCGCTTTTGACACTTTGACTTGAGTTGCTAATTTGTGGGCTGGACAGCGGAATTAGTACTTAAATTGTGAATGAACTGTAGCAGCAACGGAAGCGGCTGCCCTTGTGTGCAGCCCTCTTCGTGTGAAGACATATCTCGGGTAAAGACCTGCAAGTCCACAAGGAGCCAGCCACTATGCTAAGTTTTGCCCCTTCTCTCTTTTCTTATAGTTATTCTTTATTCTACTCATAATATGTGTTTTCAGTACATTCCTATTGTCTCATGTGGGAGAAAATTTACATGCACACACTGTAGACCAGTGTTCCCCAACCAATGTGCAGTGTGCCGCGAAAGATTATCAGGTGTGCCGTGGAAAATGATCAAATTCCACAAAATAAATAAATGCATGAAACAAAATAATAATTTCAGGGATCCAAACTATACTGTAACAAACTGTAACATGTTGAAATGCATTTACAGATATCAAGAATTACATTTTACATGATACCAGGAATAATTTTTTTTACTAGTAACAATGTAATTGTTGATATCAAGAATTAGAATTTTAACAAGTGAAAATTTATTTGTTGATATCTGTAATTACCTTTGCATATTTTTGGCACCCTTTTAACTTTAATTACATGTAGGATATTAATTGTTGATATCAACAATAACATTTTCACAAGATAAAATGCTGATTCTTTATATCAGGAATGAAGTTTCTACTAGTGGAAATGCTAATTCTTGATATCAATGATTATATTTTCACTAGTAAAAATATGAATTCTTGATATCAACAATGATGTCATCACTCGCTGAAAAACATTCTTGATATCAACAATGATGTCATCATTCGGGGAAATACATTCTTGATTACTCTGCATAAAATTGCAGGTTAAATTGATGTTTGGGTATTAGGAGGAACAAAAAGTAGTTCTAAAAATCTATCAAACTTATCTGTGTGTCGGTGTGTGTAAAGAAGCCATAAAAATAATGGTTAAAATAATTTTATTTTTTACCTTTGAAAAAATAAATTGGCTAAATATGTTTATTAATTATTTTATTATGATTATTATTTTACGCACTTTAGTTTAAAATGAAATGCACTAATTTAACAGCCGGGGCCTCGTTTACCAATAACAATTAGCGTTATTTATTTTACTTAGCGGATAAGAGCGTTCCCTTATGACTTGAGTCCACTTGACTTTGCATATGGGGAGTGCCTTCATACACAACCTATTTGAAACCTCTCTACAATAATGGCCATATTTTAATATTGGCTATGGTGTTTGAGCCACGCCTGTTTAGGCGCAAAACTGACCGTTCGTTTCTGTGTGAACTGGCCGCTACAGGTGCACAGACACCATTTCCTCAGAATTTCTTCCTTCACAGCGATTACCTCTTGTCTCAAAGCCTTCTAGCTTCACCGTTGATACACACCAGTCAGTGTACGGAATCTTCACTTCACTCCACAACAGTGCTCCGGCAAACATCACTCCGCCTCGCCGCTTGATGCTTCGCTGGTGAACGGACCTCAGCATTCTGATTCTCAAAGTTATATAAGTTAAATAAATATAAATCTATATTTATATTTATGTATCTAGAAGAGCCACTTACGTGTTCGCGTCTTTTTCAAGATGTCGTTCCTTAAGTGTTCTTGTGTGAGGGACACATCCCACCGTCAAACAAGCATGTGAGCTGCGTTTTCTGTCTGGGCCATGCCCACGCACAGTCAGCTCTCATGGAGACAGACTGTCCTCACTGGAGGACATGAGTCTCAAGTCGCTTTGCTCACGAATCGCCCTCGTTCTGGGGGACGATTCAGCCTCTTGCGCCCTCCCACCCACCTCTTCTGTGATACCCGAGGGGACGAACTTGAGGTAGATTTCGGGCCGGCACATGCCCCATGAGCCCCTCAATCTCCACGAAGCGCATGTGTCCCCATATGCTATGTGCGGGCCCTCTGAAGGAGCGTGTGGCCTTGTCTCGTTTGGTGGATCTGATGCTGGGGATGATAAGGATGATACTGCTGATGTTATGTCATTGCCGCATCGGCGACTGGACAGTGGATGATTCTACCGCCCCTCCCCCAGCGAGGGTGAGGACCGTGTACACACCACTGACAGGGAGATGCTTTGTGTCCTTGCAAGGGTGGTTGAAGAACTCAATCTCGAGTGGTCTCCCCCAGAGGTACCTGGACATTCTCGCCTTGATGAGAGGTTCTTGTATTCCAGACGCCATCAAGCGGCCGCACCCCGCAGATCTGCCCCATTCTTCCCTGAGGTGCACAGCAAACTCTCTAAGCCCCTCTCAGCGCGCCTGCACAGTGACTACATTCTTACGAACATGGACCATGGGGAAAAGAATGGCTATGCCCAACTACCCCTGGTGGAGGAAGTGGTAGCGGCACATCTCTGCCCAATGAGTAGCAGGGCATGGAAATCTCCTAAATCTCCTAAATCTCCCCATTCATCCTCCTATGCCATGTAGGCAGACGTCCACACTGGCGGGAAAAGCCTACTCGGTGGCAGGACAAGCTGGATCAGCACTCCATTTAATGGCAGTGCCCCAGGTGTTCCAAGCGAAGCTCCACAGACAAATGGACAAGCAAGGCTTTGATCTGGAGACTTTTAAAGAGCTTCGGGCCGCTACAGACTTGGCGCTGTGCACCACGAAAGTCACAGTGCAGACCATCCGAAAGTCCATGGGTAACCTGGTCATTCAGGAAAGGCATATATGGCTGACCCTCACGGAGATGAGTGACAGAGAGAAGACATCTCTATTGGCTACCCAAGTGTCTCCAGTCGGCCTCTTTGGCGGTGCAGTGAGTATGTTTGCTGAGCACAAATGGAGCATAGCGCAGACGGCTCGCCCCGCTCTGTCTCAAGCCAGCGCCCGGCTAAAAGACACATGCCCGCTAACTCAGAGCCTGCACTGGCCCCACCGAGCCACCAGTGAGGCCACGCAAGCCTTGGCACAGACTGAAGCAGCCGCATCAGCGCCCACCTCGTGCCGACGGGAGGAACTCCCCCACGCAGCGGAAACGCTCCTGACTGGCGCAACGCTTTGAAGCGGAAAACAGAGCCCGTGGTTCCCTCCCATGCTCCGAAGAAGGCTCGATTGGAGACACAGAGCACAGTTCCCCACCTCCCCAATGCTGTTCTTCGGGAGTGGAATATTGTTGTTCACAATGTTTTAAATCACATGTCATATGCAATAAAAAATGCAATAAAGAATACAGCACTCGTTGCAAATGCACGAGATGCTCATACATTCTCAAAAAAGAGCCCTTTTCCTCTTCAAAGCACACACATTATGCACAGCTGCTTCCCTGTGGTAAGTGATGCATTATATCATATGGTGAGCAAACCAAATTGCCCTCTGTCCCATTACGTGGACATGTGGTAAGCCCTAACTGGCATTTCAGAATGGGTGCAAAAATTATCGAACATGGTTATACAATCCAATTTGCTCGCTGGCCACCCTGTTTCAATGGTGTTTTTTCTTCCACGGTTTCATCTGAAGACGCGCCAGTGTTATGAGCCAAAATACACAATCTAATCATGAAAAACACGATAGAGATTGTGCCAAATTGTCAAGCACAAAAAGGGATTTACAGCCGTTAAGAGAGACTGCAGACTTTTGCCAATCCTCGACAATTAAGTCATGCACTTATAAAGCGCCCATTCAAAATGATTACTCAGAAATGGATTCTATCGCATGTACACCCACACGATTGGTTTGCGTCGATAGATCTGATGGATGCGTACTTTCATATCCAAATTGTACTACACCACAGGATGTTTTTGAGATTCATGTTTGAGGGAACAGCGTATCAATTCAAAGTCCTGCCCTTTGGACTGTCTCTGGCTCCTCGCACATTTACGAAGTGCATCGATGCGGTTCTCACCCCTCTGAGACTGAGCAGCGTAACTTGAACTACCTCGATGATTGGCTGTTACTAGCACAGCATCTACACAGCTTTGGCCTCAATGTACACTGGGCGAAGAGCACGCTCTCTCCCAGCAAAAATATCTCCTTTTTTGGGAGTCCGTTTCAACTCCATGAGCGGGCGCACGCACCTCACGAGCGAGCACGTTCAGGCCATTCTACAGTGTCTGTCTCAGTCCAAACTGGGGAGAAAACTTCCTCTGAAGCTGTTTCAGAAAGCATTGGGATTTATGGCGGCGGCATCGGCATCGGCCGTCATCCCATTAGGTCTCTTACACATGAGAACTCTTCAGTGCTTGCTGAAGCGCCATGTGCCACAACATGCTTGGCACCCAGGGCGCATGCGCATCACTATATCCCACAGCTGTATAGCCACTTTGGTACCATGGACAGCTCCTGCATTTTACCAGCGTGGTGTCGCATTGGGGCAGGTTGTCAGGTGGAAAGTGGTGACTATGGATGCTTCCAACACAGGTTGGGGGGGCAGTGTGTGATAGACACCCAACTTTCGGCACCTGGACAGGTGAAAGGTGGGAGTGGCATATCAACCACCTAGAGCTATCAGCTGTAATTCTAGCCTTAAAGGCTTTTCAGTCGGAAATAACAAAGTGTCATGTCCTGGTTCGCTCAGACAACATGACAGTTGTGGCATATATAAACCGCTAAGGCAGAATGAATTCATCGCCTCTGTTGCGTCACCAATGGAGCGAGTGTCATCTCCTCTCCATGAGAGCAATATATGTCCCAGGCCGCCTGAATTACTGCGTGTACCTACTGTCACGCCAAGAGGTGATACCGGGCGAATGGAGACTTCATCCTTAAACTGTGTTGAGGATTTGGGAAATATTCGGCAAAGCAGAAATCGATCTATTTGCCTAAGTGGAGAATACCCACTGTCCCCTTTGGTTTTTGAAGTCCCAAGCCCCATTGAAAATGGATGCAATGGCACACAAATGGCCGGTGAAATGCAAATACGCTTTTCCTCCAGTATACCTGATCCTCTCTGTCATATGCAAAGTCCAGGAGGACAAGGAAACGGTTCTATTAGTTGCGCCGAAATGTCAGTTAACAATAATAATACAATAAAATGTATTTATACTGATATTTAATGAGCATAAAGTGTAGATATAGGTATTTAAATTGTATTAGGTGTAATTTTGCGATTGTCCTGCAAGTGTCCGCATAAGTCTGTGTCCTTATGATGTGCTTACTGCTCTCTTTAATCTACAAGCATCTTCAAGTACTAATTAAGTTATGATGCTTTTGGGAAATGGGCCGCAATACTAAGATGAATTTTAAGATGGATTCTACAATCTACTTAGGCTTACAATGCTTCTTGGAAAAGAGGCCCATTAATGTTCTTTTCAATATTAACACAGTGCTGTTGAGTTTATCTGTCTAGATGCGCCATCTTGTGGACTTGGGAAATAACGTCAATTAAAATATTTGGTGACAAAATGATAAAATAGTCTCTTAGCCCTGTTGACAGCACTAACAATTACCTTGGCTATATAATGTGTATATATATATATATATACACATTAAAATTGTCAGTTATTTTTATGGAAAGTATTATATGTATTATAATTACACACACATAGGCCTATATATATATATATATATATATATATATATATATATATATATATATATATATATATATATATATATATATATATATATATATATATATATATATATATATATATATAGGCCTATGTGTGTGTAATTATAATACATATAATACTTTCCATAAAAATAACTGACAATTTTCATGTTTGTGATTGGATCAAATGCAATAATTTTGTTTGAAATGGTGCACCCGTTATTATTTAAAAAAAAAAAAACAAAAAAAAAAACTTATGGCATGTGTAGTTTACAGTGAGTGGTAGTTCGGGACAATATTTAATTCAAATTGAGCCAAATATTCAGAGCGGTACGAACTGTTATTGTGGCTAAAAAGATTAAGGCAGTAGAAGACTGCGCGGGTTGAAAGGGAAGTTGCGGTACCGCCCACATATGCAAATCTAATATTTGTTTTCATTTGATTTTTTTATTATGACAATGGACAAAATTATAAAAAAAAAAACAAGCTGTTTACCCACATGGAATATCTCCCTCCATTTTTTTAACATGCCACAATTAAAAAAAAGAAGAAAAAAAAAAAGATTGCTGAGAACATTCAACAAAAAAATTTGAAAAAATAATCAAAAAAATAAAATAAACGTACAGAACATAATATCAACAACAACCATAACAATTATAAAAAACAACAATAAAAAATAAAACAAGACAAAAAATAAATACAATTGTAAAAAAAAAAAAAAAAAAAGCGGAGCAAATACTAACAGTCCTTATAGCTTTCTTATTAACAGATACTGAGATCACATTTAAATCATTTTCCATTTCTTTTAAGAATATAAAACAGGTTTACAGTTTGAAAATTTGCATTTGTGAATGTAAAATTTGCTTAGGAAAAAAATTTAATTAATAACAAAACAGATATTTTCTTTTGTGGGGTCCGAGTCAAAATGCCAATATAATGTTTCTCACATGTATTGAGAAGCCTTTGACAAAGATTTGACAAAAACACAAATATCTTTCCAAAGCTTCTGAGTGTAGTGACATGTCCAAAATAAATGTACCATTGTTTCATCAGAGTTCAGTCAAAAAGAGCATGTTAAATTAATGTCAGCTCTAAACTGTTGTATACATTTCTTAACAGGGTAATTACCTGTGAATCAGCTTAAAGGAAACTTCTTTCACTTTGTTTGAGAGAAAGAATTTTTGCTGTAAAGACCAGATTTCTTTCCAATTAAGGTTAAAAAACAAATTATTCCAAAAGGAAATTACAGGTGGAACAGAAATCAAATTCTTAAGAAATAAAGATCTTATTTTATAAATTTTAGATCTTGACTCAGAAAAATAAATTTGACCAATAGGAGTATCACAAGGTATAGAGAAGGATACGTTATAAACTGAGAAGTGACAACAGTTTTTAAAAAGCATACACAAACCAGAAGGACTAGTTCCCATAACTGTAGCAAATACTTTTGGGGTTATTGATATTTGGTATTTAGAGAGAAATTCTGAGTAACTGCTTCACCAAAAACAAACCATTACTAAACCAATCATCATAAAACAGAGATGTATTCTTGAATAAAATGTTCTTATTGTTCCAAATAAAACACCTCTGTGGTGAAAAGTTATGTTTATAAATAAGAGCCCATGCTAAGAGAACCTGTCGATGTAAGATGGACAGTTTAATAGGGAGTTTGGATATATCATAATTACACATTAAGAGAAAATTAATGCCACTGGCATTACAAGTTGAGGAAAGACATTCCAAATTGAAGCTGGTTTGGCTAGATATTGATTCAGCCAATTCATTTTAAATGTATTGTTAAGGGAATCAAAATCAATAAAATTCAGACCACCATTATTAGAAGAGTTTAATATGCCTGACTATTTTAGTATTGCCAATTGTGATACCCTTTAAATGACTGCTATTGATATGTGAGCTAAGGAACTTAATGTGCCACTATGAGCTATACGCATGGAATGTTCATTACAACTTCCGGAATAATATAAGCCAGCTCAAAAACTTCTGGTGAAACGTCACTTGCTGTAGCGGCATATTCAGTTTTCTGATAGACAGTGTAAATAGCCTGTAAGGCGATATCAATCTTTTTTTTTTTTAATTGTTAGGCCTAACAGTTACTCACTTGTTTAAATAGATCATACAAATATGTGAACAAAATGAAAAAGACATTTAAATTTCAGCATTGTGAGTGGACGACAGCTGAGCACTGTTGCGTCCCTCAGTCTTCATCCTCAGCTAAATTCAGTTCGGCTATTAGTTTTCACAATTTCCCCTCCGACGACCAACAACGGCCCACCATGGTGCTATAAACTTTGTTTCTCCCCTCTTTGCTGGCTCAGTAAGTGACAAGCAGATCTTTGCAGAGTCAGGAATACTTACATTACTTAGGCAGGATATGGCAATAATGGTGGACAGAGACTTTCTTAAGGATGACTGTGTGCCCTGTAAAGTGTACAGGCCTGCATTTCTTCTGGGAGACCTCAGATGCCAGCACAGGAGGTCAGGGAGACTCAGGCTATTGCACGTCTGAGAGTGCACGTCGAGTGCCTTATTCGCTGTTTAAAGGAACAAATTCTTTGACACGGTTATCCCCCTAAATATGTTTGGTAACATTAACCAGCTCTATGTAGTTGCATGCCTTCTGTTAAATTACCAGAGTGGCCCTCTTGTAAAAGCTTTGTCTAAATAGATGCATCAAGACCAGTGCGCAGTTCTGTTTAGTACAAACTATTTTACTCTTGTTAGCTACAGCTTTTGTTCAGTGATAAAGATAAATGGATTTACATCTCTATAACTTCATACAGGGATCTGTATTTTTCCCTCAATTTCAGCTTCATGCTTCCAGTGAATAAACCTACATTTGTTTGTAACCCCCCCCCCCCCCATTATCAGCATTATGTATTTTATTGTGGCCATTACAAACAGCATTTAAACAATACTATTTTTAGGTACTAATGAGATATAACCTCAAACACTCACATAAATAACATTTGTAGGAAAATATGTAATTTAATATATTAATGACGACATGTTCAACTACATAACATAATTTGTATACATTGTATACTACTATTCTATTAGAATATATTTGTGGCAGACGACAATATTGAGCACATGAAAACTGCTCAGAAATGTAATGAAAACCAAACTATTTGAACTTTGTAAAAAAACTGATTGAAAGTTAACCATGGAAATTTTCAAGCCAAAAGCATAGGTAGGTAAAAGTAAAAGTAATCAATCTTTTGTTTGATTGTTTTTATGACTCTCCCATATCTGAATATTCTTTGAATAAACAATTCAGTAAATACTATTTCCCATTGTTGTTGTGGGTAAAGCGACAAGAGAGAGACAAGTAGAGCTCCCTTTCCTGATATCAATAATTAAATTGTTACTAGTAAAATATTAATTCTTGACATCAACAATTCCATTCAACTCCAGAGCACCTTAGGTTATTTAGCATTGAACCTCCACAGCCCCTCTCCATCTCTGTTGGACTGTGGAACAGCCAGTCAGCTGTCAACAAAGCTGACTTCATTCTGGCCTTTACCAGTCAGTCAAAACTCAATACTAAGACATGGATCTGCAGAGATAACACTGCAACTCCGTCAGCTTTTTCAGCTGACTTCACTTTCATTCGCACCCCTCATCTGGGATGGGGGAACCGGTTTTCTAATTTCAAACTCATGGATATTCACTCCATTCTCTTCTCTCTGCAATAACACACCTTTTGAATATCATGCCATTACTGCCACTAATCCTGCTAAAATCCCAGGTCAACTAGGCTAATTTTTTGAAGAGCTAGATTTACTGCTGTCCTAATTCCCTGAGGACAGCACTCCGCTGGTGGTCCTTGGGGACTTTAACATCCATCCATTAACCCAATACATTCAAGCTGCATCGAGTAACCACACTGCTTAAGAAAAAAACAACACTTAACCCCGCAGTAGTCTACAAATACAAACCGGTCTCTCTCCTACCCTTCCTGTCTAAAACTCTTGAGAGGGTCGCATTCAACAGCCTACTCGACAGGCATCGGTCTGGGTTAAAAAAGGACACTCAATAGAGACTGCCCTCTTGTCAGTAGCTGAAACCCTGCAACTGGCAAGAGCTAACTCCAAATCATCCGTCCTCATCCTCCTTTACTTTTCTACTGCCTTTTACACAGTGAAACACAAGATCCTCCTGTCCACCCTCTCTGACCTAGGCATCACAGGAACTGCGTTTGAGTCATATTTCACTGGCAGATCGTTCAAGGTCTCCTAGTGAGGAGAGGTGCCCAAGACATACCAGCTGACCACTGGTGTTTCTCAAGGATCAGTGCTTGGACCTGTCCTCTTCTCGATGTACACAACATCACTCGGACTGGTCATTGAGGCACATGGCTTTTCCTACAACTGCTAAGCAGATGATATGCAGCTCTACCTGTAGTTCCAGCATGATGACCCTACTGTCTCAGCTCGTATCTCTGCCTGCCTCTCTGACATTTCGGCCTGGATGAGGGAACGACACATTCAGCTCAGCATTGCCAAGACAGAAATTCTCGTGATCCCATTCAATACATCTGTTGACCACAACCTCACAATTTATCTTGGTTCAACTACACTAACACCAACCAGATCAGCCCGGGTGTGGTGTAGATGGGTGTGGTGTAGGTGACCAGCTTAATTTCATTGCACACATCTCATCAACTGCCCGGTCTTGCAGATTTGTGCTTTACAACAGGCTGTCAGTCAACTCGAGAATACCCCATGCGCATTAGCTATACACAAGTCAGGAACATTTTGTTTTTTAACATGATCTGAGCCAAAGAACCACCATTTATGATACCAGTATTGTCAGATTTGTCTGCTAATTTGAAATATGTTCTTTGATTGTAATCTTGACCAACCGTTTGGGAGATTTCTGTCTTTCCCCATTTAAGTAGACAGCAGCTGTACTTGTATGCTGCTTGTTTACATAGGCTAAGGTGCGTTCAAGTCCTTCTAGGAAGTTCGTACTCATGAGGTCAGAAATTGTAAATATGTAAATATGACATTCAAGTGATTTTAGTCGGTAAGAACGGTTTTGCAATTTCATATTTCTTTCTCTCTTTTTCACGTAGTACCGAAGCTTATTTTGCACCAATATTCTTCATAAATAGTACAAAAAATTCATTCAAACTAAACTGCATAGTCAAAATCCTCAAGTATAACCAAATTATTACCAATAACTATTGGTTGTTTACCTTTATTCTTAAATCGGCACGCCCCCAACTCGCAGAGTAGTGCTCAGAGAAAATCTCGAGTTTCCCACTCGTAAATACAACTTTGTTGTGACGTTTGTGTGCGCGCTCAACATAATATGATCATTCAGACATTCTGAACCCACCAAAAGAAAATAGCTGGACTGGAGCGTTCCAAAGATGACCGCCGAGTGGACTGACTTTGTTTTTGTTTTGTTTTTTTGTTTGTTTGTTTTTTACATTTTTATTTCTTTCTAAGTAACCACTGAATAAAAAAAAAAAAAAAAAAACTGTTCATGGTGATATCTGATTAGTAGGATGTGAGAAACTTGCATAAGGGTAGCCACGCACTAAAACATTGAATTGTTATTTATTTATTTATTTATTTTCATCATGCACCTGTAATATAATGATGTTATTTTATGCAAGCACTTGGTCATTTACTTCATTTCCTCTCTGGACACGGATTCAGATTCGGCTAAATGACACTGAATCTTTCTTAATTGGCATTGATCGGGTAACAGAATGATTCAGGGAGTCGACTCTCTCCAGTGCATCGCTCACAGCTGACATGACTCGTCGCTCAGCGCGATTCAGGGGGCTGAGGTAAAATGGTTGCGAGCACTCGTGTGCCGAAGCTCCTCAGACGGTACAAAGTCGCAATCGCGGCCGGTTTAACTATCTTGCTTATCCAGGGGCTGGTGGTATGGAGTCTGCGGAGTCTGGAGGAGGGAGAGGCTGAGGTAGGCGCTGTTTAATGAGGGTGAATGTGTTCGCTGTCCCTCAGTTGCATGATATGAGGGTTTAGGATAGCATGCTAAGCTAATCTATCAATTTAGTCAGCAATAGAAAACAAACCGTTTTAGTTTGTTATCAGTGAAGGTAATGACATATGAAACACATCTACAATTATGATGATCAAATGCTGTGTAGACGATCATTCAGAGCTATTTGTTTTCACCGGCGTCGGGGTTTACTCAGTGTGTCAAAACTTAGTGGACTGTCTACGTAGACAGCATTTCTTGGGCACAATATTCTCAATACGTATTGAGCTGTCTATGTAGACAGCGCGCATCATTATCTCAAAACCTAGTGAGCTGTCTACCTAGGCATTGTTTATGAGCATCATGATGTCAAATTCTGATGAGCTTTCTTTGAAGACAGCGTCTTTGAGCATCACTTGCTTAAAATCTAGTGAGCTGTTTGTCTACTTGGCCAACAATTTGGGGCGCCAAAACCATACATTATTTTGAGCTGTCTACACAGACACCATTTTTGGGCATTATAAATTGTAACCTCAACCTAGTGAGCTGCCTTGTCAGACAGCATTTTTGGGCATTACAGTAACAAAACCTAGTGAGCTGCCTACCTAGTGAGCTTCTTTTCTAGGTAGCATAGGTAGGCATAGTCTCAAAGCCTAGTGATATGTTTTAATGGACACCATTTTTGGGCATTGTTACCTCAAATCCTTTGGGCAACTGTCACACACACCATTCTAATTTTAGTGAGCTGCCTACCTAGTGAGCTGCTTAACACATGGGTATGCATCACAGTCTCAAAGCATAGTGAGCTGTCTTCGTAGACAACATTTTTGGTTATTACAGTATTAAAACTGGGTGAGCTGTATACCTTGTGATCTGATTGCATAGATAGGTATCATAGTTTCAAAGCCTAGTGAGCTACTTATTTAGTGAGCTGTCTACAGTTTGAGCACCTCACCTAGGTAGCATAGGTAGGCATTGTAGTCTCAAAGCTTAGTGAGCTGTCTTCACAGACACCGTTTTTGGGTATTTTAACCTCAAAACCTAGTAAGCTGCCTACCTAGACACAATTTCTGGGCATCTTAAGCTCACTATCTTGTGAGCTGTCTTGCCAGACAGCACTTTTGGGCATTACTGTATCAAAACTTAGTGAGCTGCCTACCTAATGAGCTGCTTACCACATGGGTATGCATCATAGTCTCAAAGCCTAGTGAGCTGTCTTTGTAGACACCATTTTGGGCATCATAACCTCACAATCTAGTGAGCTGCCTTCCCAGACAGCACCTTTAAACATTACAGTATCCATATATGATGGCCACTCCCCAAACATCTCCCCTGTTCTGTGTTGAGTTGGTTTCTCATTTGAAGTTATGAAGGAAACTTTGGCGGAAGGCATTGTGCAGACAGCTGCCATCTGATTCTCAGATATGAAATTATGTTTAACGTTGTCTTCCCAGCTGTAAGCCTTTTAAACATTACAGGATCAAAACTTAGTGAGCTGTCTTTGCGGACACCATTTGTGGGCATTAGAACCTCAAAACTTGGTTGGATGCCTACCTAGACAACATTTTTGATCTTCATAGCATCAAAAAGTTGAGCTACTTATTTAGTGAGCTTTCTACATCGTCTCTACATTCTTAAACCCTGGCGAGCTTTCTTAGACAGCATTATTGGGCATCATAACCTCACAAACTAGTGAGCTGCCTTCCGAGATGGCATTCTTGGGTATCGTTGTCTCAAAATTGTGTGAATTATTTTATCTGTCTAGGAAGGCAACTGAAAAATGTTGCTGACTTGGAACTTATCAAATCATGCTTACAGTGCTGTTGAATGCTTGAGATTCCCAAAATTCCTGGCCAGAAGTTGGCAGCTCACTAGATTTTTAGAAATCGCCCATAATTGATTTAATTTTTCACTTAATGAAGCCCAATGATGTTCATTGACTCAGTTCGGCATTTACAGATCCTACCAGGTAAGAAAGTCATTTCTGTTGCATCAGACAGGATTTGTAAACTGATGCCCAGATGTCTGTAACTAATGATGTTGTCTAGTTTTCAAACATTTCAGCTGGTTCAAACCCCAGCAGGTTTGATTTGTGAACACAATATCATTACTGTGCCCTAGATCACTGAACCTCAGGTATCTCCATGAGAACTGAACCTGTAATTAGTCTTTTGGACTGGATAAAAGCCTAGCTGAATAACTGATGAGTAAACAAGTGTCTGCTGCTCAAGGGTTACAGTAATGTGAATCCCTCTGGGAAAGGTTATGAGTTGTGACGAGTATCAGGAATGTGCTGTCGTGTCTGGATTCCAGCTCTCAGGAGAATGGGGTCATTCAGTGTTTCACTGCTGTCCTGCACTTAGCAGATTCTCTACCTGAGCTGTGAATATCGGAACAGTCTTAAATGCATAGTTCACATAAACATGAAAACATTGTCATCATCATTTACTTTCCCTCATGTTTTTTCAAAGCTCTTTGGCTTTCTGTCTTGATACAGCAGGGAGATTTTAGTAAAATGTCCAAGCTGCTCACTTCCATTCGATGAAAGTGTTGACTAGAGGCTGTCAAGCTCCAAAAAAGCACCATAAAAGAATCATATATGTAGTCCATATGAATTGTTCATTGTATTCCAAGTGGTGGTCGACTGATATATTGCAGAGGCCGATAAATTGGCTGATATTCTGACTTTTTAAATTTTCTGCATCGGTCGATACATTTTTCCCATTTGGCCGATTTATTTTCTTGAGGGCGACTGTTTAATGGTGTTTTAATGGTTCCTTTTTGTCATTTTTGGAGCTTGACAGTAACGAACATGACTAATACACAGTATCAGATTTTGATCGGGCTAGTTGGACCGATACCCGATCTGTCTAAATGCTTCGGTATCGGATCGGTGCATCCCTAGTCTCAGTAATGAGTTTCAGTATGTTGAAAAAGGTCATTAATTCTGCAGCCTTAGCTCTCTGAGAAGACCCTGAGAATGAATAACTGCAGGTCATGTGATGTCACTGTGACCTGTCCTACTTAAATGTGCAACACGCACTCAATGTATAGTGGTAATAACATCACCAATAGGCCCATATATGATGGCCACTCTCCAAACATCTGAATAGATTTCTGTGTGTCTGTGTTGAGTTGCTTTCTCATTTGAAGTTATGAAGGACACTTTGGCGGAAGGCAGTGTGCAGACAGCTGCCATCTGATTCTCAGATATGAAATTATGTTTAATGTTGTCTTCCCAGCTGTAAGCCTTGTGGGTATAAGATACTTTCAGACAGGGTTTTAGGTAAGCTCTGTTCCAAAGCTGTAGCTGAATTGCTGTCGACTGCCTATATGGGCAGTTGCCTTCTAAGGCAACACCATAAATGAAATAAATGTGTATGTAGTGAGCTTCAAAGTCCAAGCAGTTGCTTATAGAGAAGCCTGCTGATCTCTGGCTGGTCCTCCTGTTCCCACAATACATTGTTTTTTGTGTGGGCAGCAGACATGTGGCAAATACCCAAACATGCTGTGTTGTGCCTACAGCAGGAAGTGGTGGGAGTTCCTGGTGTTATTCCACCTTATCCCATTAAATACTTCCAGCACCACATTGACATGCAAGTTTGGAATTGTGGTAAGGTGTTTTTTTTTTTTTTTTTCTTTTTTATCTTTTTCTTTAAAGTCTTGGTTTTTATATTCCTTTTGCATGTCTTCATATTGTAGTCCTATGCATAAACTCCAAATTACAAATAGAAGTGACCTATTTTCATAACTTATGAAATAGTAATACTACACATAGTATAAAACACTCAAAACTTCATAAAGCTTGGATAGTAATTTGTCTTTGGAAATGTCTCAATGAGTATAATGCAAGCACTCTCACCAAAGTACACTGGTGGCCAAAAGTTTGGAATAATGTACAGATTTAGCTGTTTCTTAAGGAAATTGGTACTTTAATTCACCAAAGTGGCATTCAGCTGATCACAAAGTATAGTCAGGACATTACTGATGTAAAAAACAGCACCATCACTATTTAAAAAAAATGAATTTTTAATCTAGACAGGCCCCATTTCCAGCAGCCATCATTCCAACACCTTATCCTTGAGTAATCATGCTAAATTGATCATTTGGTACTAGACAATCACTTGTCATTGTATCAAACACAGTTGAAAGCTATTTGGTTCATTAAATGAAGCTTAACATTGTCTTTGTCTTTGTATTTGTTTTTGAGTTGCCACAGTATTCAAGTACTCAAGTATTTAAGCATGTCTTAAGGTCAATATTAGGACATAAATGACAAATAATAAACGTTTCTCTAGAAACTCATCAGTCAATCATTGTTTTGAGGGATGAAGGCTATACAATGCTTAACTGCAGAAAAACTACACTACAGTCTTCAAAGGACAACTGGCTCTAACAAGAACAGAAAGAGATGCCAGATGTAGGCTACAACTAAACAAGAGGATAAGTACATCAGAGTCTCTAGTTTGAGAAATTGACACCTCACATGTCCTCCGCTGACAGCTTCATTGAATTCTACCCTCTCAACACCAGTTTCATGTACAACAGTAAAGAGAAGACTCAGGGGTGCAGGCATTATGGGAAGAATTGCAAAGAAAAAGCCACTTTTGAAACAGAAAACCAAAATATTACAGTGTGCAAAGAAAAAAGTGGAAAAGAGTGTTATGGATCTTAATCCCATTGAGCTTTTTTGGGATCAGTTAGACTGTAAGGTGCGTGCAAAGTGCCCGACAAGACAGTCACATCTTTGGCAAGTGCTACAGGAAGTGTGGGGTGAAATGTCACCTGAGTATCTGGACAAACTGACAGCTAGAATGCCAAAGATCAGGAAAGCTGTCATTGCAGCAAATGGAGGATTTTTTTTATGAACACTGCAGTAATTTAAGAAGTTCTGAAAAAAAAATTCAAATTACAATAGTAATTATCATGTTATTAATGTCCTGACTATGCTTTGTGATCAGTTGAATGCCACTTTGGTGAATTTAACTAAACATTTCTTTCCATAAGAGCAAAATCTGTAAACTATTACAAACTATTGGCCACTAGTGTATATCAAGTAAACGTATGTATTTGAATGTGAAAGCAGAGTTACATATCTGTATATACAGATGTGAAACTTTTGTTTGGTTTTCGCTTATAATTTCATGAAACAAACAGAATATGAAAATGGACAGGGTTACTTGTATGCTCCTGATTGAAACAAGCCCAAATATGTGATATAATCTGTAAATCTTGATGGAGTGAATCAGCATCATACAGTGCATCCGGAAAGTATTCACAGCGCTTCACTTTTTCCACATTTTATGTTACAGCCTTATTCCAAAATGGATTAAATTCATTATTTGCCTCAAAATTCTACAAGCAATACCCCATAATGACAATGTGAAACAAGTTTGTTTGAAATCTTTGCAAATTTATTAAAAATAAAAAACTAGTTAATATGTTTTCACAGCCTTTGCTCAATACTAGGGCTGCACGTTTTGAAGTTTTTCATTAACCGTTAACCGAGGCCCTTAACGGTTAATACTCGGTTAACCATAGTGTGCGCCAGGGATGGAAATTAACTTTTTTGTCCACCGGCCACTGTGGATTTCAAAATCTACCAGCCACTCAATGTTTTTACCAGCCACTTTCTTGTTTTTAACCAACAATGTGTAACTGCATGTGAAAATTAATACTACAAGATCTACAATACTTAAGCCGTTTATTTAATCTCAAGTCTCAATGAAATACTGGCATTTTCTCTTTCTCTCTTATAGCCTACACACACAATCCATGAACTGATATTCATTTCAGTTCGCATACGAGGAAAACACAATGTTACGGACTTGAGCGCTCTGAAAGCGGCACTGAAAGATGCTTTAAAACTTCCACAGAGACATCAAACAGAAAGCACAAAACCTTTCTTTAAAGTGAATTTCGTTTTGTATTAATTGTGTTTTAATTTTAATCAATGTTTCATCAACCAATTGCCTGGATTTAATAAATAAGAATTAAATATAGCAGACGATATAATCGCGGAGGCGCCGGCGCGTGAACTGGAGCTCGTCTCATAAATGAACCGAAACTCAGTGTATAAGGTAGCCTTGCCTCACAAATAATTCAAAACTAAAGAAAACAGACACAGACTGCTCTCTGCTTATGTAATCCGTAAGAAATGTGCATTTCTCTCTGGTGCGTTACTGCGAAGACCGCGAGTCAGCATCGTCAACTTCATCTTTGCAAATGACACGGACAAAGAAAAGACTTGTTTATTAATAAATAATTAAAATATCTCCTTGCTATATTTTACATATTCATAATCATTACTTTTGCCGGTTCTTTGTGACAGATTTTAGGAGCTTTATTGGCAGCGCCACGCAGTAAATTTTATTTCATTCATTTTTAAGTAATTTTAATGCAAAAAACTGGCAAAAAAAACAAGAAATTAATTTTGTTAAATAAAGTTTACATATTAAATTTCATGAAATCTACAAACCCACAGAATGACTTTTTACAGTGCACCCTTACATGAGCGCGTCACCGCACCCACCAGAATAGCCCTGTTTTTTTGTTAAGGATTTGTTTACTGTGTGTGTGATTCATTTAATGGAAAGCACATTCACTGAGTTGTCTTGCTAATCAGTGTCTCCTCGTTTATTCAAACTAATTTGTCCTTTAACAGACGAACGTTGCATGATGCTATTTTTATTTACCCGCCACGGTGGCCGGTAGGTGAAGCGAGTTTACCCGCCACAACACAAAATCACCCGCATTTGGCTGGTGCTAATTTCCATTCCTGGTGTGCCCGGGTGTTGGCTGTTGAGATGGTACAACAACGAGGTTGTACTTGAAGTATATCTAAGCACTGCATTGCAATACTTGCATTTTGCCCCGTCATTCTCGATTTTAAAGTGCTCCCACGCTGTGCTTTTCTTTGCCCGCTTCATATTAGAAAACTGGTCAAGACTACTTCTTGTGGACATTACAAATATCTGGGAGCGCTCTGGCAGTCTCTGGTGGTGCAAAAATGTATTACAACTAAATTCAATGCACGCCATTGACGCCACTTAACCGAGCAAAATGTTTCACTCGGTTACGCAATTTTTAACGGTTAATCGGTTAATCGGTTAACCATGGACACCCCTACTCAATACTTTGTTGAAGCACCTTTGGCACCAATTACAGCCTCAAGTCTTTTTGTGTATGATGCTACAAGCTTGCCACATCTATTTTTGGGCAGTTTCTCCCATTCTTCTTTGCAGGACCTCTCAAACTCCATCAGGTTAGATGGGGAGCGTCTGTGCACAGCCATTTTCAGATCTCTCCAGAGATGTTCAATCATGTTCAATCTGGGCTCTGTCTGGGCCACTCAAGGACATTCACAGAGTTGTCCCGTAGACACTCCTTTGTTATTTTGGCTGTGTGCTTAGGGTTGTTGTCCTGTTGGACGATGAACCTTCCCCCCAGTCTGAGGTCCAGAGCACTCTGGAGCAGGTTTTCATCAAGTACATTGCTGCATTCATCTTTCGCTAGATCCTGACTAGTCTCCCAGTTCCTGCCACTGAAAAACATCCCCACAGCATGATGCTGCCACCATCATGCTTCACTGTAGGGATGTTATTGGCCAGGTGATGAGCTGTGACTGGTTTCTTCCAGACATGATGCTTGCTATTCAGGCCAAAGAGTTCAATCTTTGTTTCATCAGACTAGAGAATTTTGTTTCTAATGGTCTGACAGTACTTCAGGTGCCTTTTGGCAAACTCCAGGCGGACTGTCATGTGCCTTTTACTGAGGAGTGGTTTCTGTCTGGCCACTTTACCACACAGGCCTGATTGGTGGAGTGCTACAGAGATGTTTGTTCTTCTGGAAGGTTCTCCTCTCTCACAGAGAAACACTGGAGCTCTGTCAAAGTGACCATCAGGTTCTTGGTCACCTCCCTGATCTCCCCGATCGCTCAGTTTGGCTGGGCGGACAGCTCTAGGAAGAGTCCTGGTGGTTCCAAACTTCCATTTACAGATGATGGAGGCCACGGTGCTCATTGGGACCTTCAATGCTGCAGAAATTTTTCTGTACCCTTCCCCAGATCTGTGCCTTGACACAATCCTGTCTCGGAGGTCTACAGACAATTCCTTGGACTAGGGCTTGGTTTGTGCTCTGACATGCACTGTTAACTGTGGGACCTTATATAGACAGGTGTGTGCCTTTTCAAATCATGTCCAATCAACTGAATTTACCACAGATGGACTCCAATCAAATTGTAGAAACATCTCAAAGATGATCAGTAGAAACAGGATGCACCTGAGCTCAATTTTGAGTGTCATGGCAAAGTCTGTAAATACTTATGTACAATGTGATTTTATGATTTTTCAATGGTTAATTTTTTTTTTATAATAAATTTTGCAAAGATTTAAAACAACACTTCTTAAAAATATTACATTTTAAAAGGGGAAAAAAATCCATATAGGCGAGTCCAGAGTTTCCGCTTGGAAATTTTGGTGCTGTCAACGTTGCTGGGAATTCTAAAATGTACTGGACAAATTGGAAAAAAATCTATTCATCTCATTTCGGTGTTCATTTTGCGCTGTAATGTGATTGTGCATAATATGCGATATATTAATGATGCAATCAAGTCAAATGAACAACAAAGTTTGTTCATTTTTGATGCTTTTCCATAATAATAATAATAATAAAAATAACACACATCATGGAATTAGCATCTAATTAAAAAAAAAAAATTACATAAAAAAACAGAGCAAAGCTTAAGTTAAGCTGCAGTTTGCCACATATCATTTGTTCTTATTCATTGTTCGGTTATGTCATATAATCTCTCAACATGGCTAATTTCTTTCTCTTAATTTCTATGACTATTTTCTCTCATTTTAAGTAGCACAGAAGCTTTTTGCTGCTAATGTGAAGTGTGCAGCATTTCTCTACAGTTTGAGAGGCACATGCCTGGTGTCCTCCTCTGGAACATGACAATGCAAAGCTGTTTTAATGCGATTCTGAAGAGGGAAGATGGGAACAAGTCAGGAATAACGCAGGTTGATTTTTACATTGTGTGGGACACAACCCGCTGTAGTTGTGGATAAGGACTTTGCAAGCTATCAGGAAAGTTTAAACCTCCGTGGCAGTAAATCACTGCTGTCATTGGGATGGTGTCGCAATGTGCACTTGTGGCATCATCTGAAGGGGTTACTGACGCTTCATGTTAATATTTTTACTGGACATTGTGTGCAAATCTTTTTCTTTTATTTGTCGGACATTGGGCCGCTTTAACTGGCAGCGGTTTTACCAACTCATTTTGTTGGACGTATTCAATCAGTTAACAGTTTAAATCAGTCTAATTCTGAATTCTGATCTAACACAGAATCAACCATCCTGAACCATCAATTGAACAAAGTAGGTGTTTTTCACTGAAAAAAGTGATGAAGGCTGAGAGCTTCTTTTTGCTAAGACATGGAGAATCCACCAACGGTTGGAGTAAATTTAGTCTGTAAAATAGGAAGTCTATGAATAGGAGAGTCTTGATTTGGCCTGAAGAAGCCTCAGTGCTGGAACAGATGCCCAGCTTGGCAGGAGGTCCACACAGAAATGAAAGTGAAGCAGAAATCAATGTCTGGCACCCAGGCTGTGTTGAAGCTGATGGTAAATGCTGCCCCTGCCAGCTCTAATCACGTTTTCACATTGTCATCGATTAAAACACATCCTTGCATTGAACGTTGCATTGAGTTGTGTTCAGCCATGTGCTCGAGTGCATCCTGGATTGAAAACATGCAGCTGAATTGAGTTATTATAACTAATGTGACCAAAAATAATTGATTGCAACAATAATTTTAAATCTAGTTGCCACTGGTGACAGTCGGGTTGTGTGCGTTCATATGCGGTTTCATCAGATATCATCTTATAGAGCGTGCACCATCAGTGTGTCTCGAGACTCTTTTCATCCATTCTGTTGTGATGAGCTCGCTGCACCACATGCAACAACCCCACGCGAGAGTCGTGACCAAATCTCTTGAACCGGGTCTTTTTCATGAATCTCCCGAAAAGAAATAAGGGCGTAAACTCAAAGGGCATTTTTCCAATTTTCCATTTTACACTTCGAGAAGGGGACGCCACTCGAAGAGTCGTTCCAAACAAAAGTAAGAGTTTATTTGTTCACAAATTGCCATTTTACAATACTTTTAGCGATGGGTACATTCAAACTGCAATGCCATGCTCTCTTTAGATGGCCCACATCAAGAGCTTTGTCCTTTTGTAGTGATTAGGGCATAGAGATGATCACTTTCGATTGGACTTCTCCCAGGATCTCAGGTTAGCAGTTTGAATCAATCACTTTCTCAGTGATTAATCTGTCGGTGTGTTCACAACTGGGAGCGCATACATTTCAAAATAGGAGTCCCATGTGTAATTCGGGCTTCTTTATACTCTTTTTAAAGCATCTCAGGGTGAAACCAGGGTGATAATTCTAGGCATAGGGTGACTACTTTGAAATTATAATACAGTTTTGATTTATTTTGGATTTTGTTTAGTCACAATATAATTCCCATAGTTCCATTTATTTTATTCCATAGTTTTGATGACTTTCCTATTATTCTAAAATGTGAAGAAAAAAAATCATAATAAAGTTTGACCGTTAGTGTATACTGTTTATTATACCTCAGATTAATGGGTTATCATCTGTCTTCCTTCTGCTTTCTATCTTGTTTCAGAACAACAATCTAAATCAAGCAGTTATATAATTTGGATACTAAAAACAGCCATTTCGCGCTCTGTTTTTTAGTCTGGAGCCCTGTCTGGTCACTGTGGTGGCGGCAGCTGTTTCAGGTACTAAACAGGCTTTTCTAATTGTGTTCACACTGCACACAAATCCAATTTGTTTTTCAAACCCTATCTTTAGGACTAACATACCACACTGACATTTCATAAAGGATGGAATCAAATGCGTTTGTTCAGGCAGTGTAGTCAATATCCGGTATGCTTACATCTGTTGCCATAGAAGTGTTAAGATTAGTGGTCGACCAATATGGGTTTTTCAGTGGCAGATACTGATACCAATATCTAGAGAGCAGGATGACCAAAGGCTTATATAAATGCAGATAAACATACAATTTAATAACAGTAAATCGAAAGTACACCGTTTTTGAAACAAACACTTATTTATTCAAATTTGCATAAACTTGAAAAGAAAAAATCTTAAACCGAAAGTGTTGTTTATTCATTGGCAAATCTATTGGTAGATTTTGGAACTGACACAAGGGAAAGTTAACACTTCTGTTCATCGGCCAAGCAAATACGGTTGGCTGATGCCAATAATCTCAAAATGTTCAAATATTGGCCGATTACCAGTACTTTCATTGTACAGACTACACTTCAGCGACTCTCAATACCACAGCCAAATTAAATTTGCTGATGAACTTTATTTTTAAAAGTTAATGATTAATATAGTGCTAGCCTAACAAATTAAATTAAAACTATGCATGTAAACTATGAAAACAATGAAACAATCAGTAATAAAATGTAGAGCATAGAAATAAGTAATAAAACTAATAAAAACAATAAAACAAAGATAAACATTTATTGGGTCTCTGACAGCAGTAACAAGTAGTCAGATATGTTGTATCAATTAATGTATTCAAGTTAACATTCAGGAATAAAAGCCCAATGATTTTGAAATATTGCACTTTTACACAAAAAGCTCTCTTCATAAAATTAAAAGCATTTTTTCATTTAGTGTTTAATTGTAAACAGGACCTGTTGTTGAAATACAGGCAAATCAGCTCTGACACTTTGAGATTAAAGTAGTTGATACATTGACAGAAAAGTTCAATTGTAAAAAAAAATAATAAAAAATAATGGTTTAAACTAGGGTTGTCTAGTTCTATTTTGTGAAATTGCTGCACAACCGAGCATCACAGATGTTAGATATTGCTTAAGTATAATACAATTACTACTGATTTATTATTATTATTATTATTATTAGTAGTAGTAGTAGTAGTAGTATTACAGTGAATATTACATAACTTTTCAGTAGTGATATATTTCTGTCATATTTTTTTCCCAATCAGTTTACCTTTTGACTGAGCTTTTATTTTGAAGTGTTTCTGTGTTTTGAACAAGGAGATCTGATGTGATGATGGCAGATTCCCACTCTGGAAAAGCCGATCGCTATGTGACTCAGTGATTATTAAACCGCAAAATGCTGCTATGTGTACTCTGTATGTGCCTCGCACTGAAACGTGAACATGCACTCCATTTACTGTCATTCAAACAGAGCGCTTGATGCTCATGATGTTGTTTTACCTGTATGAGGCTTGGAGAAGGACACGGTCTCCGCACATTCACATGTGCTTGCATTTGAATTGCATGCAAACTATATATTTATCCCATTAAATTGCAGCTTTGCGGATAAATAGTCTTGGTAGGACGTAATGTGGTTTTACTGCGTGGGCTGAATGTTTATGTAATGCCATTCATACATCAGATAGTATCGTTTTTTTGTTATTGAGTGCCAGTACATGAGTGTGGTATTGGACCTGATATACAAAAATACACACACTTACTCACAGTGACGTCAATGCCTTACACAGGTGTCAAACTCGCTTCATTTAAAGTGGCCCGCAAGCTAGTTTCTGAAACATAGGATGCAAGGGGATCGCAACGTTTCACTGAACAGTCAATTAGTGATTCCTCGTGAATATAAAAGAGACTTCCTCTGTCATCTGTATGTTTTGGAGCGTATTTTGCTCACTTCAAAAGCGGAATGAAACAGCGCTACACGAGTCAACTCATTTGCCCCGCCACGGTCTCATAATGAACCGAAAACATTTTTACACTTCTCGTCTAAAATATTTTTGCACTTCTCAGTCTCATAATAAAATAAAAGGTTGTGTTTTGCACTCTCTCGCGCGCCAGTCATCTCCTCGCCCATTGCTGTCAACTCACACGCGCACACACTCGCAGATATCTGAACACAGCTTCCCAGGGGAAATGTAAACCTGTTTACTGCCATTCTCATCGACTTTTCCAAGGTACGCAAGTATTGTGTGCATGCTGCTTCAAGGTTTGAAGTCAAAAGCAGAGAATAACTTTTATTATTTCAAATACCATGTAAACATTTGATTTATTTTTTGGAATTAAAAAAAAAATAAAAAAATTTAAAGCTGATTTTTGGGAGTTAACAGCTTATTGAGGTGCATGTAAATGGGCTTAATGTCACAATGCAAAACCCGTAAAACCTTGACAGGTTTCATTAAATTCCCCTGTAGAGGCAATTTGTATTTTAATTCAATGGCAGTAATTGTTTTCTGTGTTTGTGCTGAGCTCTTACCCAAACCTAATTCTGTAACTGCTCATTATGAACCACCGCTTCCTCCATATTCCCTCTACTAAATGAGGTAGTGTGGCTAAAAATAGCCCCACCAGGAGCCGAGGAAACAACAAAAATGAGAAAAAAAGCAAACACGTTGTGCCTCTGGGCTCCTCGAAACGTCACCAAAGTTGTGAATTATCTGTCTGTTCTAAAATGGAGGGGAAAAAAAGTTTTGTCCTATTTTGACTTCTATCGACATTATCGGCCAGTACTACAGGGTTTTTCTTTGGTAAAAAATGGTCTTTGGTGTTGGCTGACGTACAAGGTCATAACATATGTGATGCAGTTTGTTTTTGCTTTTTTGTGTGTTTGTTTTTTTTAATTATTGCAATTAATATTTATTATATGTTGTTACATTTCATGTTTGTTATGAATATGATTTATTTCTGAGCATCTGGAAACTTACAAATAAAAAAATCTATATAATTTAACACCTTATTTCTGTTGGGCTATAGTAATAATATTAATGAGTAAAACTGATCTGGGACTGTTCTTCTATCATGGAAATGTTTGCTTTGCATTCCAGTTATTGTTTTCCTTTTACATTAATGATTTGGGAATCATTTTTATTCTATTAATATCTGAAGCCAAACCAGGCCAATTTGTTTCCTAATTTCAAACGTCATCAGGAAATGTATTACAATATTACACATGACTTAGTTCAAAATGTCTAAATGTCCAAACTTTTAATCTACATTGTAGTGTTGTCACGGTACCAAGTTTCAGTATTAGTACCAATACCAGTGAAATTTCATGGTACTTCATACCATTTTCAGTACCAAAGCAAAACACAAAAACAGGTTACTGAACAACACTCTTTATTAACAAAGTTAACAAAACATTAGCAGCAGAACTAAACAAAAATATGCCATTAAGCATACATTGTTCAGTTTTGTTATAATTCAGAAATAATATATTTAAAGTGATGCTCCAAGTATTTTTGAACACTTATATAACTTATATAAGTTATATAAGATTTGCTTCAACTTTTGCAACTTTTAATTTAAGTTTTTACCAAGTATTAAAAAACAAAACCTAAATAAACAAGCATACAATAGAATTAATAAAAAACTACTTCCAAACTAATGTGCAAAGTGCTCTCGTATTAATAAAGCTGCATATTGACAATTACGAAATGCACAGTGACAAATTATGATTTAAATAAGGCGCGAGCAATCGCGTTCTAATCTAGCTGCGTTAAGAGTCCGCGCTCGAGGGATGAGCGTCCCCATGACAGAGTCTCTCTCAGCCGGGTGCAGTTTCAATCTCTCCCCTTTAGATCGGGACATGTGCGCAACTCATATAAGAGGTGCCGACCGCACAGAGAAATGCCAGTTTCTGAGTTTATAGTTATGAACATGATCTGCTTCTGTATTATTTGAACTTTAATAAAGCTATAACGCATACAATTTTACTGCAAATTAGATGTAATGCCGGGATGTTTCATTTAAAGAGCTCCGGCTCCGCTTATTCCACAATGAGAGTGCTTCTGAATTTGTATTTTTTTTATTTTTTTTTTATTTTTTTTTATTTTTTTAATCATTCCCTAATACTTTGTGATCTACATAAGCTGAAGCTGTGAAAGTTTCGAGTGCATCTGGACTGATCTGTGTAATTCTCCCTCCGTCATGTCTTGTGCTTCATCATTACAGTTTAATGTGATTTCATGTTACGTTAAATGAGATCAAACGACTATTCGACAACGAACATTTTTCTCGTCAATTTTGTGTTTCCGACGATGTCGATAATGTCGACTAAACGTTTCAGCCCTAATGCAAATGATAATATGCTTTTAAACTCACCTGCTTTAGTTGCTTGAATAAATCCGGGTGTCTGTATTTCAGGTGCTTTATTAAGTTTGATGTGTTTCCTCCTTTCATCAGAAATTTGTGAAAGCAGCGTTTATAAATAGGTTTTTGCTGATCTGTGATGTTTCCCTTTTCATCAGCCTCGAATCCAAAGAATTTCCAAACCTGGCTTTTCCCACTTTTCTTTTCAACAAGATTCAGTTGAGACTCCGCAGCAGCAGCTACTTTGCTTGTCGTCATCTTCTGCTTGTTGTGAGCGTTCGAAAGTTCCCGACTCTGCATGGGAACCGGGTAGACCCGGTACTCTGTACTCCGGTACTGTCAGAAATTCTGTTACCGGTATTTTTGACAACACTACTACATTGTATTTGCACTTATGTTTACCTTTGTTATTTCATTGTTTAATGGTTTCATTTGTAATGTCATGAAATACTTTGGCTGGCTCCTTATTACAATGGATAGAGTCTTAAAAATAGGGCTGGGCGATATGGCAAAAAATATTATCATGATCATATATTCAATCACATTTGCACATTGCACATTTTTTTTAATATCCAAAAAAAGAAGAGAAAACAAAATCCTAAATAGTCTTTACAAAATTGTGTTGGAGGCCCAGATACAGCCAATGTAATGGTGTCTGAGGGATCTTCTATGAATATGACAATATTTTATAGAGTTTATCAATTGAATGCAGTTGGATATGAATCTTATAAGATGATCTGTTCATTTTGAATCATAATGACAGTGTATATATATATTTTTTTTCATATTTCTTTACATACAGATATCCAACTATGGGGGTATAGAAGCCCTTGTGACTGATGAATGATACTGTTTGGAGGTTCAGGGGTATCTCCAGAGAGAAACTTTTGAAAAGTAAAAGTCTGAATGGACCATTTTTCTATTTTCATTGAAGTGAGAAAAACTAGGCTACAAACTAGTAATTGTTTTGTCTTTCATCCTTGTCAGAGATGATGAAATCTGAATAATTTCACAAAATTAGAACAGAAATCTATTTGTTTATTCTTAACAAATTCTTATTCTAGGCTTGAAACATGCGGATTAATAAAACATAAATTTAGTAAGAAAAAGCGTTCTGGTCTAAAGGCGCTCTGGAAACACGCATCTCATGTTTACACACATGTGGGGAAAAGAGGAAGAGGAAGTGGGTGCGGACAGGGCATCAGTGAAGAGTGTTTCAGTGCTAGAGAAAAATATTCAAGAATACAGCAAAGAAAAGATCAGATATGATGTAACTGGCACTGCTGTTTTGTAGCGCAGCTCACTAGAGACGATGAGAGGGTGTAACTGTCGTCAATCTGGGATCCGGAATGCAGTGACCTGCGTAGCGGGGGCAATAGCAACTTCATACAGTCTGAGGCTGCGTTTCCACTAGTGCTGCATGATTAAACATATCGCGATGTCTGCCTGTGCGATTTTATTAAATAAATAAGTGCATGTGTGGACGTGACGGCCCATTCTCTCTGAGAGCTTTTTGCCCATTTTCACCAAGTGTGTGTGTATATATACATATACACACACACACACACACACACACACACATACATACATACATACATACACAACAACAGTTTGAGTGAACCACACTTTTATATCCAGTTTCCTTTTCAAAAGAGGTTATACAAAGTACATGTTACATCCTGCTTAAATGCCCGTTTGTTTGGTCAATCTTATTTTCGTGAACATTTGTATGTTCTTATATAATGTTCTATTTTATTTAGATGTAATAGTGAGAAAATAACAAGTTTGCAGTAATGCAAAGATATTTAATTTTGTAAAAATATTTTAATTTGAAAACTGTGCATTTATAGTTGTTGTTGTTGCTAGTTTGTATGTTTGAGTTGAAAAATACACATTTCAGCATTATCAGTAATCTATTTGTGCATTTTCCTTGATAACCAAGCAAGTTGACTCATGATACTATTTGTTTATTACATCGCAATATTAACCTCAATAATCGCAATGACATTTTCCCCAATTCTTGCAGCCATAGTTTCCACTGAAGCGTTGTTAGCAACACTCATGTCTAGATGTAGAACACAGGCTAAATATCAAAAATTACTCAAAAGCTTATTGTCGATATCGTGGTGTTTTTTTTTTATATCGCGATAAATATTGATATCGTTGTATTGCCCAGCCCTACTTAAAAATAAAATAAAAAAATTAGGAAAAAATAAATGCCTTACATTTAAAAACATATTCCTTCTACAACTGCCGCAGTTGTAATAGAAACGGTCTGTTTCAATATATTGTGATACATGTTAATAAGGGTGTTGATGTGAAAAGTCTTGTAATTGATGCTGGTGTAGGGCAGATGTTTTCTCTTTCCATCGTAAGTGCTGTTCAGAATTTCAGAGCTGTCTAGGCAGGTGAAATGGTTGAATTGCTCCATAGCGCTTTTAAGATTACATTTTCATGCATACATTTTGTTGTCTGCTCGACAAGATCGAGGAAAGCCCAGTTTAATCATGCAATCCATTCCTAGTATCCTGTCACCAGGGCTTGAATATCAAGGGAATCCCAGTTTGATGCATGCACACCTGCGGGCTCCAGATATACAGAAGGATATCATGTCACTTGCGCGAGTGTTTCTGGGTGGTTCGCACAACACACACATGAAACCAGTCTTCAATCTCCCTTTGTGCATTTGCTTTCCACATGAGATGCGTATTTAATGCTTATAAAGTGGCAAAAGGAAGATGAATTAATAAAAATTGCTTCACTGGCACGTCATTTTGCTAAAATTTCCAATGCAGGAAAAACCCCGGTATTAGCATGGTGTCACACGTCTGATTTATTTATTCTGTTTCCTTCTTAGCGAAAGTACAGGCGATCAAAGTTGCCTGACCACAATGGGCGAGAACAGAAAATGGACCCTGTGGCCTCTAAGAGGCAAAACACCCTTTCTGGGGCAAACCATGGCCAGTGGAGGCTGCGCCCGGATCGGAGAGCTGTGACCAGTATTATCAGGAGTGAGTCTAGACGGAAAATCAAGCCCTCTTTGAAGGACAAGGGTCTTGGCGTGCCCGATGATAGAGTCGTAGTGGAAAAAGTTGCCCACTACGATCTCTCTAGCAGCCGTAACTTCAGTGAGACTCGGGCAGGCGAAATGGCAAAAATCCATCTAGCGGCACCAGGAGAACCAGGCAGCGTTGAGGGTGCTCCTCAAGTTCAGAGTAGTGACTTTGCTCCCAAATGTGAGATCTCGGGCAAGGATGCCCTGTCTGCCCTCCAACGTGCAGGTTCACGGCAGTGTAGACAAGAGATCGCCAACATCGTATGCCAGCACCAAGCAGGACAACTCATGCCACCATCTCTGCCACAGTTCTGCCTACAGCATGGTAACTCTTTAAAGGCCTGAAACATACTCTGGTAACTGAGCGTTGCTGCATTCTAACGTGTAACTCAATCACAATTGCTAAATTAACACAATCTCGAGTTTGTGCCCTTGTTGCTTTTTGACGTGCAACTCCACTATTTATAATGCAGTCTCGAGTTTCTGTGTTGTTGCTTTACAACGTGTAAGTAACCATCGCAATTGATAATGAAATCTTGAGTTGGTGCGTTGTAGCGTTCCGATGTGTAACCCCACAATTGCAACTGATAACACAATCTGGAGTTTGAGCGCTGTTGCTCTTTCGAAATTGGTTGAACGCAATCTCAAATTTGTGACCTTGTTGTGTTTTGACCTATAACTCAACAATTGCGTTTGATAGCTCAGCGCAATCTTGAGTTTGTGCATTGTTGAGTCCTCAAAAATCGCAATGGATAACACAATCTCAAGTTTAGTTTTTTTTTATTTTGCATTTCAGCGTGCAGCAATTGAAAACTCAGCGCAATCTCAAGTTTATGCCATTGATGCGTTACGATGTGTAACTTAATTACGCAACATCAACTACTGTCTTGCTGGAGCAACAGAAGTAAACAAGATAACATGACATTTTTTTACAGCTAGCTGCATGAATAAAAACACAGTTTAACGAACGCACATTAGAAGACACAAGAATGCAGTATTTTCACGGGGACCATGCGCTTGAAGTACATTGGCCAAGCATTCACGTCTGCATACTTCTGTAAAGTAAATTCTTGCTTTGTCACATCCAGTCAAGTTTAAAGGCTATCATGATTGACAACTATAGTTAAGTGTTATTTATCTCCTCATCCCTCTTTAGTAATCTCCAGTCCTGTCCAGAATGCAGATTTCAATATCGACCTCTCCAAGGTTGAGAACCCGGTCAGATTGGTATTTGTGCTGGTGGTTCACGGGCGAGCAGTCCGACAGTTGAAGCGTCTCCTCAAAGCCATCTATCACAAAGACCACTTTTACTACATCCATGTGGACAAGGTAAGTTAAACAAGTTATTTTTTTTAAAGGGATAGTTAACCCAGAAGTTAAAATCCAGTCATCATTTATAGGGATGTCCTGATACCATTTTTTTTTGGAGCAAAGTACAAGTATCGATACTTCCTTTTCTGTACTCCCTGATATGATACCTTTCTTTTTTTTTTTTTGTAATGTTGCAGGTTTCAAAATACAATATGGTGAGACTGATGATTTGTGGGCAGAAAGTTTATTTTTACTACTCAAAAGACATCATCAAAATCGCATCAAGTATATGAAATTAATCACTAAATAAACCAAGAGAAGCTAATGCGTGCGCTGAATGTTTTCAAAATGACATTTGTGCATCAGATGGTAATGGTTTTTGTTATCGGAGCATTTTTACGAGTACCAGTACATTAGTGCCAGAGCATTTTTACAAATACAAGTACATGAGAGTAGTATTGGACCCCATATCAATACGGGTATTGAGACATCTCTAATTATTTATTCACCCTAATTATTCTGCTTAACACCACAGAATGACACTTGCGTATGCCTGCTGCGGTTGCAGTACAAAGAATGCAAGCTGCTGCTCTCCAAAGGCAATAAATTCAGAGACATGTAACTGTGAGAAATGCATTATACAATATTATACCACAGGTTTGTTGAATGCTTAATTCTGATTGGTTGATGGGTGTTCTAAGGTGTGCAATTATTTTCCAGTAAACGCACGGCTATGAAGTAGTTCCAGGTCTTGACCGCATAACTGTTCTATATCACTTCAACAGATTAATTAAGTTATTTCATAGAGCCGTACAGGCTACCACAGCAAAATAACCATATAAACAAAGACATTAGTTAAACTTATCGGATAAGAATGACAAACCATGTCTATAGATCCTAAATTAATTTCCATTTCGGTTGAAAAGGACCTTGCTCATTCTCTCGTCTCACCCACACTTACACACATACATATGCTCACACGCGCACACACATTAGGCCCTTTCCCACCTACAGACCTGGTACTTTTCTCTTGGTAACTTTCTAGATGAGAGTTCTTACGATGAACCGAACACCCAAAGAGACATTTCCCTTGTTGCGTTTGCACTCACCAAAGAAACCACCTTATTCTGACATAATTTGCACATGCGATTCAATAGCAATAACAGCAAATCACATATGGAGGATCTGAGCTACACTTTTGTTTGTTTAGGGCTTTTTTTATATGAAGTGTGGCTGCATCGGAAATCGTAGATAGCTGCCCTATCAGTTAATGGTTTAAACAACAGTGTTTTTGGATGAATGGAATGTACTGAACAGTTTAAAAAGTACCTTACTTCATCCATCCATATACAGCCTCTGAAGGCAGCAACTTTTCCAGTTTTCCAATGCTGTCTGTGTCTTCAAGTTACGGTTTAAACTGGGCACGTGTGTCATGTGTGCAGTGCTCCGTGTTTCAGCCGGTGTGAGACATAAGACGAGGCGGAGAAAAGCACTCTTTAACCATGCTGCACACGATAAACTTGAAAATGCATTATAAACCTATTTATCAACACAATCTTTTACAGTAAAGGCTTTATGACTCAACATAAATGATTGTACTGAAGTACTCACTCATTGTCTTAAAAGAGGTCTTGATGCAAGTTAACCAGACAGTAACAGGTGCACACACAATATTTCCCTCATGTAAACTAGGTTTAATGACAGCTTACTGTATAATAAACCCTCAGTAAGCATCTGATTATTCATGTCTGTCATCCCAGGAAAAAGTCGATGTAGTAATTAAGAAGATTTTCTTTATAGTCACACAGTACAGATGCAATGAAAACTCATAGTGTCTCCCAATGAAGTCACACGTGCATGTGTGAAATGATTCTTTTTGGTTACTTTGTTCTGTTTTTTTTTCTGTTAAGGGAATTGTAAAATTAGCACAATCCTCTCAGTAGCAGGCTAGCATATCCCTATATGTCCCTATACTCCCCAAACGTGTCTACCCTGGAGTAGGAGCTAAAAATGTCCCCTAAAACGGCTTCAAAGAACTATAGTTCCTTAGGTGCGAAAGTGACAAAGCACTAGTCCTGGGGAAAAGTACCTAAAACGGGCTTTAGTACCCCCAGTCAGAAAGGCCCTATAGACACTCAAGTCGCGAGCAACAAACAGAGCAGCACCCCCGCGACTTGGTCAGTACAACAATTTCTTTATTATCCAAAATAACTTTTAATATGTGCTTTTAATGTTTCAATGTATTTCGCCCTAATCAGCCATCCAAAGCTATAATGGAAAGCACCGTCGCTCTCCCCTCTCTTTCACTTTCACACAAACTCTCTCAGGAGCAAAGTCAATGCACCCAGGTGACTCAGTGGGATTGTAAACCGTTGTTTAGCAATGGAAAAACTAAATACAAGAAAGGTGACACTTGCTGCTGCTGAGAAGTATACTTAAACATACATTTTGGTAATTTGAAGCGATGTTATTGCCGACAAGAGCCCTTCAAGCACAGGTAATTCAACTTGTGATCTCTCTGTTTATCTCTTTCTACACACACATGCGCACACACACACTCTACTGTGTTGTTTCAATGCTGAAAAATAGCGCATCCTGCGTTGCTAGTTCTTAAGTCATGTTTTTGAACTACCAGCGAAGGCTTGAGCTGTATCAAAGCTAGATACACTTGATTGATAAAACAGTTTCGGTATTATCTGAAATATCTGTGGGAAGCACCTTCACGCTCCACCTCCCCCCTTTGCTCTCACACACTCACACGTGGACACATACGTATACGCATTACGCACACACTCACAAGCGAAAAACAGTCGTCATGTCAGCGCACACCTGCATCTCAGTGGGGTTGTTAAGGTTTACAGTGGAGAAGCAATATATAAATATGGTGACACTGCTGCTGAGAAGTACTTAAACTTACATCTTGGCACTTTTGAAACAATGTGACTTCTAATGAGAGCCCTCAACACTCTGGGGTCTGAGGGTGTTTTGGGCCCTGGAGAAGTTTTGACATGCCTTGACATTTGTGCTTTTTTCAGTTGCTTAAAAACACATTAATGGCTAAAGTCTGATAACACTGTATTCAGCACAAACTGGGGCTACAATAATATGTGAGCAACACGTGTATACATGTTAGTATTTTTGAGAAAATAACATTTATGCATGGTTTTTGAAAAGTCATTGAAATAAGGCCATATAACACATACTAAACATTTGTCCACAAGACTTTTGAGAACTGGATCTTGTAGCCTAGAGTTTTTGCTACAAAATGGTGTGAAAACCATCCTGATCACTCATTCATACAAAACAATATAGTAATTTAACTTTTGTAAGTTTTAGTGTTAGAAAGGTCATATGTGAGGAGGCGTGAATGATCATGAATATTGATTGTAATTCTCACCAGAGGAGACAAAAGACCCCTCCCCTGGGCCTATCAATGAGGAATGTGACAGAAAGAGAATGAATGTGAGGAGACTTATTGATCAGTTTTAAGTTAAAAGAAGTAATCTGACTATACATTTTCTTTATATAAAGACTTAATTTTAGATATACACTACCGTTTAAAAGAAGTCTCTTTTGCTCACCAAGGCTCCATTTATTATGATTGTAAATTGTGAATAAAAATTGTAAGTAATAAAATAATAATTGTATTTGGAACCCAAGTGAGCAACAAACTCCATAAGATGTTGGTTAAATGGAGAAAAATAACATTGGGAGAAGCCTGTCTCACTGTGGGGGCCAGTTCCTCTTTGGCTAAACCGCATGAATATAATGCCAATGTGTGGCATTGGCATTAAGGTGTGGTAACCGTGGTAAAAGCAGAATCATTGACTCATTGAATTATTGAAAACTAATGCACACTGTATTACCACCTCAGATGGACTCCTTACCTTTAGCCCAACTGCAGCTCTCTCAATATATTTGTATCCCTCTATATGTCTCGTTTAATTCTAGTGTTTAATTCTATGTTATTTCAGGTTTTAGACTAAAATGTAAGTATTTTAAAGTGAAGTTGATTTCCTGAAAGAAACCTGCTCAGTCCAAGAAGTTGAGAAGAGTTACCCAAGCTGTTATGAGTCTGTTATGAATCTATAACTCACTCCAAATCCAATAGTGCCCTTTAAATATTAAAGAAATACAGTAGTTTACCAAAAAAGTAAATTATGTAAATTACTTTCAATTTTGGATGAACTATTCCTTTGCATATTATATAACTGATCTAATCTGCTGATTGAAAAGCGTATTTTTATACGGCAATTGAAGACCATTATTTTGTCTCTTGCAGCGTTCAAACTACATGCACCGAGAGGTGCTGCAGATAGCGGAACTTTACCCCAATGTGAGAGCCATGCCCTGGCGCATGGTCACCATCTGGGGTGGGGCCAGTCTGCTTAAGGCATACCTGCGTAGCATGCACGATCTGCTCTCTATGCTGGACTGGAAATGGGACTTCTTCATCAACCTCAGCGCCACTGACTTTCCCACCAGGTCAGCTTACTGCTAATGATGTACATTCTACTGCTATTTATGTCACTTCTAATTCACAAACTAACTTTAAACTTTTTTTTTTAGCTCCTAGATAAATATATAATGTAATAAGCAATGAGTTTAAACTTAATGTAGGGTGTAGGGCACAATGTAAAAAAATTGCTTATCATGCAATTTAATTTAGACACCAAGCATAATTCAGAGCTGAAAGACGTTTATGAACATAAATCGTTATTTTGTGCATCACTTATTAAATCGTCCTATATCAGCTGATAACTGATATTGTGCCGATATATTGTGCATCCCTTACAACAACAGCCTATATCAGCTCATAACCAATGTTGAGTCGATATTATTGTGCATCCCTAACAACTTCAGCCGATATGAACTGATAACCAATAGAGAGTCGTTATATTGTGCATCACTTACTAAATCATTTTATATCAGCTGATAACCAATATTGTGCCGATATATTGTGTATCCCTTAATAAATCAGCCTATAATATATATTGTGCATCCCTTTCTATTTTACATGCAATTACATTACAGATTTGGCAATACTGGCCTATAACTGATATTGTGCTGATATATTGTGCATCCCTCACTAAATCTACCAATATCAGTTGATAACCAATATGGTGCTGATATATTGTGCATCCCCTAATAAATCGGCCTGTAACTGATATTGTGCTGATATATTGTGCATCCCTCACTAAATCTGCCAATATCAGTTGATAACCAATATGGTGCCGATATATTGTGCATCCCTTACTAAATATGCCAATATTGGCTAATAACCCACATGGTGCCGATATATTGTGCATTTCTGTCTAAAATTCAGGAAGATAATTGATAATGTTGTGTTACAAAATAAGTATTATGAGTACCTAACACTACACATTTCATTAGATTGTGTCTGCAGGTTTCAGCTCAAAGCACACTGTTATTTGTGTGCAAACATGATGTTGGTGGCAAATCTCTCTCTTTGCAATCTCTCCTGGGAGGATTTCCGTAACACATCAGCGCCCTACATGTTCACAATCCCTCCAGATGTCTGTGCTGTTTTCTTTTTTCAATGCGAGCTAAAAAAGTTGAGTGGCTATATATGGTCGGATGCACATGCAGACGTTGATGTCGGCCAAATCCTGTTAGCAGCAGATAATTCCCTCCAGAAGACGTCTTCGCATTTACCCACTGCACCCTACAGTCAGCGCTACATCTCTGAAATAATCCCTCATTTTTTATCTGTCTTTTTTCTCCTCCTATTCTATCGGTCTGAAACAGGACCAACGATGAGCTGGTGGCTTTTCTCTCCCAGAACCGTGACAAGAACTTCCTGAAGTCTCATGGCAGAGAAAACGCAAGGTAGATCATTGACCGTTCTAACTGCCTGTTTTTGAAGTAAACTTATTGCAGAGGTTACACTTCTCCAATCAATAAACGACTAACCTTGCACACCTGAGAAGCAATCAATAGGTGTGTAGCACACAAGCTTCAGCAAAGGAAAAAATCCCGCACACTATCCCAGCTAGCACAAAGTATCAAAATGTATTCGGCAACGTTTCGGTCACTTGACCTTTGTCAGGCATTTACAAACAGAGTGCAACAGCACTAAATTTAAAATACATCATGACCAATCAACACATCAAGAAAACACCTATAAAATACAGAAAAGAGAAAAACATCACATATACAGCAGCTCAAATCCATATAAGAAATTACACCTGTAAAGTAATCCTCACCATTACATACAGATCCTTTTCTTTCATTTATGTTCCATATACATATACATACACACCCATACAGTGAGGAAAATAAGTATTTGAACACCGTGCTATTTTGCAAGTTCTCCCACTTGGAAATCATGGAGGGGTCTGAAATTGTCATCGTAGGTGCATGTCCACTGTGAGAGACATAATCTAAAAAAAAAAATCCAGAAATCACAATGTATGATTTTTTAACTTTATTTGTATGATACAGCTGCAAATAAGTATTTGAACACCTGTCTATCAGCTAGAATTCTGACCCTCAAAGACCTGTTAGTCTGCCTTTAAAATGTCCACCTCCACTCCATTTATTATCCTAAATTAGATGCACCTGTTTGAGGTCGTTAGCTGCATAAAGACACCTGTCCACCCCATACAATCAGTAAGAATCCAACTACTAACATGGCCAAGACCAAAGAGCTGTCCAAAGACACTAGAGACAAAATTGTACACCTCCACAAGGCTGGAAAGGGCTACGGGGAAATTGCCAAGCAGCTTGGTGAAAAAAGGTCCACTGTTGGAGCAATCATTAGAAAATGGAAGAAGCTAAACATGACTGTCAATCTCCCTCGGACTGGGGCTCCATGCAAGATCTCACCTCGTGGGGTCTCAATGATCCTAAGAAAGGTGAGAAATCAGCCCAGAACTACACGGGAGGAGCTGGTCAATGACCTGAAAAGAGCTGGGACCACCGTTTCCAAGGCTACTGTTGGTAATACACTAAGACGTCATGGTTTGAAATCATGCATGGCACGGAAGGTTCCCCTGCTTAAACCAGCACATGTCAAGGCCCGTCTTAAGTTTGCCAATGACCATTTGGATGATCCAGAGGAGTCATGGGAGAAAGTCATGTGGTCAGATGAGACCAAAATAGAACTTTTTGGTCATAATTCCACTAACCGTGTTTGGAGGAAGAAGAATGATGAGTACCATCCCAAGAACACCATCCCTACTGTGAAGCATGTGGGTGGTAGCATCATGCTTTGGGGGTGTTTTTCTGCACATGGGACAGGGCGACTGCACTGTATTAAGGAGAGAATGACCGGGGCCATGTATTGCGAGATTTTGGGGAACAACCTCCTTCCCTCAGTTAGAGCATTGAAGATGGGTCGAGGCTGGGTCTTCCAACATGACAATGACCCGAAGCACACAGCCAGGATAACCAAGGAGTGGCTCTGTAAGAAGCATATCAAGGTTCTGGCGTGGCCTAGCCAGTCTCCAGACCTAAACCCAATAGAGAATCTTTGGAGGGAGCTCAAACTCCGTGTTTCTCAGCGACAGCCCAGAAACCTGACTGATCTAGAGAAGATCTGTGTGGAGGAGTGGGCCAAAATCCCTCCTGCAGTGTGTGCAAACCTGGTGAAAAACTACAGGAAACGTTTGACCTCTGTAATTGCAAACAAAGGCTACTGTACCAAATATTAACATTGATTTTCTCAGGTGTTCAAATACTTATTTGCAGCTGTATCATACAAATAAATAGTTAAAAAATCATACATTGTGATTTCTGGATTATTTTTTTTAGATTATGTCTCTCACAGTGGACATGCACCTACGATGACAATTTCAGACCCCTCCATGATTTCTAAGTGGGAGAACTTGCAAAATAGCAGGGTGTTCAAATACTTATTTTCCTCACTGTATATACATATACATACACACCCGTATATACATATAAATACACACCCGTATATACATATACATACACACCCATATATACATATACATACACACCCGTGTATACATATACATGGAAAAAACTAAACATACAGTATGTCTACAGTGTCACATTAAACAAGGCTTCATCATTAAGTCCCATCGGAGATGGCCCCAATTGTTTTTGCAAATGGATTCTAATCATTTTTATGAAGAACATTAATATTTCTTAGAAAAACATCTAACTTCTGCATGTCTATTGCAATCTCATCAAGCAATGGATACCAGGATACAACAACCATTGAACTCACCAACTCGCTTGTCACTGCGGGATGGGGTGGCAGAGCTTTTTATTTTTAAAAGGAACATTATGAATTGGGATGCTGTGCACAGACCTAACTATAACTAAAGACTTTGTTATCTGGTCATTATTGTTGTTGTTGTTATTAATAATAATTGTTGGTTACATTACACTGATATTTGATTTGGTGGGCAAAACATTTTCAGATGTTAATAGTACAGTCCTTTCTGACAGTAACCATGACAATCTGCGCACCTGAAACTGCAACGCCAGCACCACATTGACTATAAAAAAGCCGTCCTTAATGTAGGCCTTCGATAAATTTGCAGTGATTTAGCGCTCGCTATGTACCTTGTGAAAAGGCGTTTATTCTGAAGAAAAGGAATGAGGAAGGACAGATGACATTGCACCAATCAGTCAAAATGGGCACGTCGCGTCCATCTACTTGTGCAAATCATATAATAAGATTGTACATTATTTTAAGCGATTGAATGAAAATGGGAAATCAAGCTGATTTCCTGTTTTTCTATTTATTTTATGAAACTAAAAGAAATGGGGCGGGGTGTTTGTTACATCACACTGACATTTGATTTGGTGGAAAAAAGTTTTAACACCACACTGATATTTGATTTGACAGAGAAACGTTTTTCAAATATGAATAATATTTAGTTGGTTCCATCACAGTGACATTTGATGTTTTTCAAATGTATATATTTTGAAACAAAACCGCTTCATTACTTAATGATAATGCCAAACTGCAAGGTTTTTTTGTTTGTTTGTTTTTATAGGGATTTTTCCCTAGTTACCATCTCAGGAAAATGATACTTCATTGCTAATTTTACATTAACAAGCAAAATATTCAAATTCATTTTAAATTTGAATGTTAAATGTTCACCATAGAAGAGGTGTATTTAAGTATGAATAGCGTTTTTTTATATTTGTATAATGAAGGTCTAAATAGCTTTGAAGCTGTACTCTGATTGAAGTGACTGATTGTGGTGATATTGCTCAACATCCTGTCATTTAGGTTCATTAAGAAGCAGGGTTTGGATCGCCTGTTCCATGAATGTGACAATCACATGTGGCGTCTGGGTGAGCGCACCATCCCTGAGGGGCTGGAGGTGTCTGGAGGCTCAGACTGGTTCTCCCTCACGCGGAGGTTTGTGGAATATGTGGTGAACTCTCAGGATGGGCTGGTGACGGGGCTCAAGCAGTTTTACACCTACGCTCTTCTGCCTGCTGAGGTACTATGCCATCTTTGCACTCATTTGCATCCCATTATTTTCATGACAATTAAGCACATTTCTCCTACAAATTCCCATTACTGTAATGTGCCCATATGTTTTACTATTGTGTTTTTTTTTTTTTTTATTATTATTTTGAATGGTGATTCTCATTACTATAGTTCGGTATTTTTTATTTTTTTTTACTGTATAACATAACAAAACTAATACCATGATAGTTACTGAACTGAATACCTACTACCATAATGTATAAATACAATACAATTTTTCCAATTGTCATAAAATTAATGTCATAATGCAAATACATTTTCCAAATTATAAACATGTATTGATCTTATGAATAGGCTTCAATTACTTCATGCAAAATCAATTCTCTTATTTCTATTGATAAAACCAAGCTGCAAAAACAACTCATGCAGAAATCGTCACAGCGTTTGACCACCCTTATTTACACTTCGATGCCTATTCCATTCCCAACATCTTGGTCCACCTTGATGAACAGCAGCATGAAATATGTTGATACACAAAGGTTAGCCAATCATAACAGAGGTTGTTCACATATATAAGTATTAAAAGTACAGTATCAAACTATAATATCAGCCTGTTTAATTCTAAGGATCTAAAAGGGTGGGAAAAATTGTCATAAACGAGATTATTGCAGTTTTTGATGCATTAAATCTTGACTAAAATTATACATTGATTTAAGGGAAATTACAATACAAAATGTTTGATTTGACCCATTTAAAGATGCTCATGATATAACCATCCTCCTTTTCAGGCTTGCGTTATTGTTTTATATTCATTTTGGTTTTATGTCACTCGGTTCATAAGTCCAAGTTGTTTAAATTAGTCCTGTTTATTCCATTGGCACAGCAGTTATCAGTAAGCCCCAGCGCTGTTTCCCATCAGGCTACATTTGTGTAATTCCTCTGTCTGGTTCTCAGTCTTTTTTTCACACAGTACTGGGAAACAGCCACATGTGTGAGACTCTGGTGGACAATAACCTGCGTGTGACCAACTGGAACAGGAAGCTGGGCTGTAAGTGCCAGTATAAGCACATAGTGGATTGGTGCGGCTGTTCACCTAATGACTTCAAACCTGCAGACCTCGTCAGAATACAGGTACAGTGTATATGAGGGTACTGGACAAAACTGAACGTTCGATCGGGATCCAATTATGACATCGTCAATTACTCTGTGGAGAAAGTGAGCAGGATTGTTTTCTTCTAGAACCTGACTCTTGTGCTCTATAACGTTGTAATATGAATATTCAAATATTTCAGGCTTGTTCCATCAGAGAATAGTTTTGCCGCTGGTGGCTCTTAGCAAGTTGTCAGTGCATGCAATAATAACCATAGAAGTTCCTAGAAACTGACTCTACCCCAACTCCTCTTTTCTTCTTCAACAGCAGCTGACGCGGCCCACGTTCTTTGCCCGCAAGTTTGAGTCCACTGTGAACCAGGAGGCCATAGAGATCCTGGACACTCATCTCTATGGGCAGTACCCGCCGGGCACAGTGGCACTGAAAGCATACTGGGAGAGTCTGTTTGAGCAGGCTGACGAAGTCTCGTCACTGAATGATGTGGCCCTTACTGCATACTCGTCATTCTTTAGACTGGCCCTCCGTAGACAGGAGACCACTCAAAGCAGTACTGATGCCTGCCGGTGAGAGTCCCATCTGTCCATCCATCTATCTCGTGCTGCCAAAACAGCGCCAACCTGCATCTCAGAATAACATTCACAATATTAGGCAGGTGATTTTACTGTTGTAGCTGATCGGTGTCCTTAAGGGAGAAAACACAGTGCTGCGTTTTCACTAAGTATGTGGGGGCTTGTGAGTGTTTTCAGATGTTGCAGAGTAGTTCACAGTCATTAAGCCATATCAGAAATTATGACAAGCAATCATTAATGATCAACTGTTGATGAAACCACAGTATTAATTTGATTTGTTTAGGTCTTGAAAAAGGTCTTAAAAAGTCTTACATTTTGATTTTAAAAACTCTGCAGCAACCGTGGTTTTTCTACATGTCTGTCTCTCTAACGGTTTGTCCTTTTTGTCTGTCTGCCTTTCCTGTCTGTCTACCTTTCTATCTATCTACCTACCCATCTGACTGTTCGTCTACCCATCTGTCTGTCCTTCTATTTGTCTAATCATTTGTCTACCTGTCTTTCCGTTTGTCTACCTGTATGTCTCTCTTTCTGTCCATCTACCTGTCTGTCAGTGTACTTGTTCATCTGTCTGTCCGTTTCCCTGTCTGTTTGTTCATTTGCCTGTCTGTCTGGCCATGTACCTGTCTGTCCATCTACTTGTTCATCTGTCTGTCTGTCTATCTGTTCCTTTACCTGTCTGTCCATCCATCTGCCCACCTGTCTTTCTGTCTGTTTGTTCATTTGCCTGCCTGTCTGGCCATGTACCTGTCTGTCCATCTACTTGTTCATCTGTCTGTCCATCTACCTGTCTGTGCCTCCATCTACCTATTTCTCTGTCTGTCTTTTTACCAGTCTGTCTATCCGTCTGTCCGCCTGCCTTGTGTTGTCTGTCTATCTGTCTGTCTACCTGTCTGACCATCTACTTGTTCATCTGTCTGTCAGTCTACCTGTCTGTTCATCTTTTTGTCTGCCCATCAATCTGTCTATCTGTCTCTGTCTTCCTGTCTCTGTGTTTGTCTCTACCTTTCTATCCTTCTATCTTCCTGTCTGCCTGTCAGTCTACTTGTTCATCTGTCTGTCCTTCTACCTGTCTGTCTGTCCATCCATCCATCTGTCTGTTTGTCTTCCTGTCTATCAGTCCACTGACTAGACTATCTATTCATCTTTTCCATCTGTCTGTTCATCTATCCATCCTTCTTTCTGTCAATCCAGTGGTTTAATTTCTGTTTCTTATTCTTCCACAGGTTTGAGCCCATTGGCTACCCCTTCTCTGTGCACCTATATTTTTATGATGACCATTTCCAAGGTTACCTGGTGAGGCAAGAAGTGCAGAATTTGGTGAGCAAGTCGCGAGAGATGCTGGAGGTGTGGGCTGTTCCCCAGACAACACTGCAGCTGGAACACAACCTTCATGAGTTTGAGAGACTCAAACACCTTGAGGTGAGAGGAACAGGGGGACGCAATGTAGAGGGTCTGCGGAGATCAATAGAACACATTAATCAGTTTTTGAAAGTCAGTGGGATGTGGGACATTAGCTGAAAATAAAAGCCATTTCAGAGGCGGAGCAAGTTTTGATAAATTATTAGGAAGACAAACGTTTACTTAGAAAAAAAACGTGCAGAGAATTCGTGCACAGGAAGAACCAGAAACATGTTGATTTCATGTTGACTCTAACATTATATTTGTTTTGTGGATGCTGTGTACTAGGTTGGAACTGAATGGGACCCAAAGGAGCGAATCTTCCGAAACTTTGGTGGTGTGATGGGACCCTTGGATGAGCCAGTGGCTGTTCAGAAGTGGGCTCGTGGGCCCAACCTTACAGCCACCATAGTGTGGATTGACCCAGCACACATAGTGGCAGCATCCTATGACATCAGCATAGATGTGGAGGCAGAGTTCACACAATACAAGCCGCCCCTGCAGCGCCCCCTCAGGCCGGGAGTTTGGACGGTGTGTGTGCTGCGACTGTGGGAGCGTGTAGCAGAAGCTCGCTTCCTAGTCATGCCCCTGGCCTTCAAGGGACGAGAGCCACTGCGCACAGGTGAGACGTCAATGCATAAAGCTTTGTTCCTCACGCTGAAGAAGTCATTTAATTTTTTGTATGTATTTCACTGTTTTTGCAGTTTCGACTGTTAATGCTAGTGATGCAGAAATTCTAACCTTTATCTTTTTCCCTGACTATATATTTGTCTTCCTCTTGTTGTCTCTTCAAAAGACCATGGGTGGATACATGCAGGTCCTCCAGGTAACGTGTACTTGGAGCAAAGCTTCCAACAGCTCTCCCATGTGTTAAAGCTGCCGCCCAGTGAGCCCGCCCTGCAGGAGGCGCATAAGAAAACGTACCTGGTTGGAAAGCTGCTGGAGGCCTGGGTGGACAGCTCTGTTGGGACATTCTGGGTCACAGGAGATATCTGCTCTGAGCAGACCTCTTCCTGTCACACTATTGGACTCTGCAGCAAAACTTCTTGGAGCTCGTTGTCCCCGGACCCCAAATCAGACCTTGGGCCAGTCAAATCTGATGGTCGCATTAGGTAGCCCAGCAGAGCTTGAACAATTGGAGGAGAATGGGGAAGGCCCTGAAGGACAGTTCACAAGAGTGATGTTTACGGGTTGTAGTCTTTGAAACCATCCCATTGCTAGACTGTTGAGGGCTAAGCAACTAGTTGAGGGTGGATCTACCTGAGAAACTATATACATTTGCACAAAAAGACAGCCAGCAGACTTTGTGTCTTGCTTTCATAAATCAATGTGATTTAAATACATTGTGCTGAGTCTTATTAGCAAACAGTGTACAGTGTGGGTTAATGGTACAAAGACCCAAATCTGAACAATTATACAATTTTAGGGGCCAATCACACAGAACACTTTTTTTGCATTTGAAAAAGCGAGATGTAGCGCAACAGAATAAAACAAATGCATGTTTTTCGTAACATATTTTTTAAAAGTTGCTAAGTCTTAAAAATGTGGTACTTATGGCACAAGATGCTGGAAAAAAACCCCAGCAAAATTTGCCACTATGTTTAAAGGTATATATCAATCATACACAAGAGAGAACAAAATGCAGGTGTCTCATAACATGTTATAACTTGAACTTTTGAAACTTAAAGCAAAGTCTTAATTTTTAACATGAGCACTGCATTTTTATGTTAAAAAAGAAAAAATATTTCACGGTCAAAGATGTAGATCTGGCGAACAAGAAATGGATCAAAACGCAGGTGTTTCGTGGCATATTTTTAATAGTTAAACTGTTTTAAACTTCAAGTAAAGTCTTACAATTTTGGTGCTCCTGGCGCAAGATGCTAAAAAACTAAATGGAACTAAATTTAACTAAACTAAATGTGTCACGACGGTCAAAGATGTCAATCTGGTGCAGGGGGTTATCACCCTTCTATGGCAAGAGATCTACTTTTCAAAATATTATTATAAGATGTACCGTGCTCAATTTAAATATATATTGTAAGTAATTTTGTCACAATAACAAAATTTCAGTACTCGGAACCAATACCAGTGAAATTTGGTGATTCTCGTTACCAGTTTCGATATTACACCAAAATTGAATAAAACATTTGAATTATGTAAACATGTAATTGAAGTTCTCAAGTAAGTATTTAAGACAATTATAAAGTCAATAGTACAATAAGAATAAAGAAGCAAATAACAAGCAATAGGACAAAGATGCAAATTAAGGTCACATCCACACTAATCTGTTTTGTTTTGAAAACGCAGTTTTCCATTTCCTAATTTCATCGTTTTCCAAAGTATGCGGTAATGGAGAGCCACGTTTCGCGGCCTACCCGCTGGCCAGTAGGCCCCTGATCGGCCTCAAAAGTGCGTCGGCCCACCGGGAAAATGCCCGGAATGCCAGATTGCCAGTCCAGCCATGGTCACTGCCACGGCTGTAGCTCATGGTTACATAGTAAGTAAAATAACAGAGCAGATGGGTGCAAGAATGTGTCCTGTGTGAATGGCCCTTTTATTCTGTTAAAAGACAATCAAACTGTGCACATTATTTTCCTCTGTAAAACAGTGGCCAAAATTCTTATTTGAAGCTCACTGAAGTCTTCTGGCTGGATCGCTATGCTTATTTTGAAGCATTAATATCAAACCCTTAGAAGCAGATTGAAGAAGTGCACTTTACTGTAAAACAATGCTCCTTCCTGATTGGCTTCATCGCAGAGGAGGAGGCGGAGCTGATACCTTTTCCATTACATGGAATCATTGTGTATAGCGACAAAACAAGCTAAACTTCTCATGAACGAAACCCGTTCATTAAGAGACTGACGCGAATCAGTTTTGTAATACTGTAACTATTTGTCGTCATGTTGAATGTCCTTTGAGTTGAAATACATCTCATCAAGGACATGTTATTGTCCATTTACTGCACAGTTCACTTCACAAAGATCACATTGTACAAAGAGAAAGACTGCCTGAATTGACCCTGCTGAAGATCACAACATTAGGAGACTAATTAAAGTTACATTTGGTCAAACCACTAGCTGCTGTTTTTGTTTATAGGGATAAATCACCCCCAAATAATGACTGGGGGACTAGAAAGCTCCAAAAAGGACACTGCACTTTCATTCTATGGGGAAAGAAAATCAGCTCGGACATTCAGTGTTCCACGGAATAAAATGAGGATGAGAAAATAATGAACTTTTACTTGTTGGTGAACTATGGTTTGTCCTGTAGATAGTTGCAGGATTGATTAGAATGGGTTCATCTGCATTTAAGCGTGTCATAACCTGGATGGCACATTTTAGGATAGTATTTGGTCTTTATTTGGTGAGAAGTATGTATTTTAAATATTCAAAGGAATTTTTTCAGGTATTCATTTACTCGTAACACTTTACAATATGTTGTATTTGTTTTTGATAACGGAATATTTTACACAAAAATTTAAATCTTCATCATTTACCCTCATGCCATCCCAGATGTGTTTGACTTTCTTTTTTCTGAAAACATAAATGAAGAGTTTTAGAAGAATAATTCAGCTCTGTAGGTCCACACAATGCAGGTGAATGGGTGCCAAAATTTTCAAGCTTAAATATACCACATAAAGACAACATTAAAGTAATCCATACGACTCCAGTGGTTTGTTTAATGTCTTATATTAAGAGATTCAATCGGTTTAGGGGTGAGAACAAACCAAAATGTAACACCTTTTTTCACTATAAATCTTGACCGCAGTCTCCTTGGCGATTATGATTTCAAGCTGGATTATACTGACTATACTGCCATGTAGAGCTCTGCACATCATCAAGCACTAGGACGTGTAATCGAGTTTGTAATCAAGATCGTGCCTCGTGACTGCAATGTCAAGCTGTATAGAGAAAAAGGAGTTATATTTTGGTCTGTTCTCATCCAAAACTGATTGGATCGCTTCAAATTACATTTGATGTCTTGTTTTGAAGGCTACATGCTAGGTAGGACGCATCCTTTGAAGGTTGCAGTTTACAGAGTGTCCTCCTTTAAACGAGTCTCGTTTAAACGAGACGGCCTTCGTAGAACAAACTGAACGTATCATGGTTGCTATGACAGCACGGCACTCTTTAACAAGCGCGACGGTTTGAGTGAGAAGGAAACAAAGTCTCTAGAATGTATGAGGTAAATTTTAGGAGGGTTATAATGATGTAGAGAGAAAAGAAAATAGATTTAACAGGTGTACTTTTAGTCTAATACTTTATTTTAATTATTTGTAATTGTATCCTCTGCGTCTGCACCCATCTACTGAGGTACTTCAACTTGGGAATTTACAATGCTTGCGTTTGAACATCATGTTTACGGGCAAATTGGCGAAACGTTTTCAGACATGAGCAAAGTATTGTGGGTTATGAGTGCCCACGAAGGATACACCTCAGGCGTCCTCCGAATTCCTGTGAAAGAAGTTCGCATGTGAAGTGTACTCGCTTTTATGAAACGCGACAGCCTCGATGAGGTACGTGGCCGACAAATGTGACCTCCTGAGGACGCATCCTTTCAAAAGAGACAGCCGTGGATTAAACCACTGGATTTGTATGGATTAATTTTATGATTCCTTTTATGTGCATTTTTGGAGCTTCATCGTTTTGGCCACCATTCACTTGCATTGTATGAACCTACAGAGGTGAAATATTCTTCTAAAAACCTTCAATTGTGTTCAGCAGAAGAAAGAAAGCCATACACATCTGGGATGACATGAGGGTGAGTAAATGATGAGAATTTAAATTTTTGGGTGAACTATTTGTTTAACATGAATTAACAATAAACAAATCCGTTCAGCTTTTGTTAATTTCAACATATACTAATACTTGACATTTTTGAATTAAAAGTTCTATGTGTTAACATTTAATGCATCATGAACTAACATGAACGAAAAATGAACCATTAATAAATGCGGTTAAAATATTCATTGTTCGTTCATGATGTCTCGTGCATGCAGTGATCAGAGTCTTATTCTAAAGTGTTGCAGAACGCAAAATACTGAACCATTTCTTCTTGTAGGTTATAAGTGTCCTTTTTCTCGTCATATATGTGCTTCAACAATGCTTATAAATGATGATATAAAGAATGAATGAATTATATTTTTCTATTTAAGGTCATATTTTAACCTGTCATTTTGATCTTGAGAATGCTGCTTCAGCTTTTATTTTGATGCCTCGTTCTTCATCATCACACACCTGGTCACTAAAGGTCTGTGAGGGTGTAAAATTCAGTCTTAAACTCAAGTTCGGCTCACAGAACCAGGCAGAAATGGGTAGAAAAAGATGATGCGTAATAAAGATGTGAAATCTCACAAAGTCTCATTTTATCTGTTTATTGTTTGAGAAAATCTGCAATTAATTAATTTTACTGACTTTAGACATCACTTGCTGTGGGCATGTGAATGTTTTACGGCCATACTTAGCAACTATTCTCAATTTGGCAGGGAGTATCGGTGCAAAAGCGACCTTCCGTTGATGTAAATGTTTCTTGCATTCCTTGAATTGATCGCGTTACTCTCGTTGAATTCGCAAAGTCTGGGAACAAGAAAAAGCTGTGGTTTTTCCAAGAAAGCCTTGCTTTATTCCTCACCTCGTGTAACACAAGATCTTTATGGGATGATCTCAATTTGGCCAGAATTGATCGGTGCCTTCCTCCCTCCACAACTCATAAAGAAGGAACCCTGTGAGCTCGCTGGATTCCCAGCTTACGACCTGTTATGTCATGCAGATTCGGAGAGCCCGTCCAGGAATTTCACCCTCTTCAGCCTCAGGAGTTCCGACAATATGGACTTACTCCAAGTCCTGCAACTCCAAGTCCTGACATGCTCCAAATCCACCTTGGTCGCTAGCGGATTAGCAGATAATTCCCTCTCCGATGACTCCAGACAATGGATTCATTTATCTACATCCCACAATCTTGTAACCACCTCAGAGAATTTAGTCTCCATGGCAGTGATCGATCGATGTATCATAAAAGATCCTCCGAGTCAGCAACGACCTTCGGCAGCATTACCGACATGTTCAACATCTCCCACCGCATTTCCCTCATCTCTGACCAAATCAACTCCCTGGCTTGGGGCCTTCTCAGGGGTGTCAGTTTGAGCACATTTAAGTGTCTTTTAATGTCTCCAGAGCCTGAGGATTTTAAAAGGTATTAAAACTAGCAAAGTACGCAGAGCTCGCCATTCACACGTCTGATCGTCACATGGTGTTACGTGACTCCTACGTAGTTCCAGGTCTTGACCACGTCGCCAAATTATTTCAGTTATTTCAAAGAACCGTACAGGCTACCACAACAAAATAACTAATTAAGACAAAGACATTGGTTAAGTACATCAGATAAAAATAATGCATTATTTTTTAATAATTCATCATTTATTCCTTACTTGCAGTACAGTGGAGTATTTAACATGTCACAGCAAAGAAAATGTCAACGTGCCATTTGAATTTAATTAGTAACTATTGCATCTCTAATGGAAACATTTTAATCTTACCTGCAAAAATCCTTCAAGTTGCAGTTTTAACCAGTCTCTACAAGTAAAAGAGCAACTAACAAGAATTAAAATGTCACTAAGTATTATAATCATTGTGATTAAAGAATGTTCAGAGTTCAAGAATCTCATTTATAATTAGTGAGAACTGGAATACTTACTAGTCAGATGTGAACTGCTGCGATACGAACAACAAACCACATAAAAATTATTTTACAAAAATGTAGGTATAGTAACATCTTTCTATGAATACCAGTTTGCTTAAAGTTACTGTGACTTATGTTTAGTTACTAGAATTTGTTCATTACTGGCTGCACAAATTACACATTTTGATTCAGATGCTAACCATACTCAAAAAATAGAGACAGAGACAGAGAGAGATGCCCACTGCTTTCAAAAGTGTGCATTCTGCAGACATTCTGACCGGGTAGGTCAACCGTGTGATTGTCACACAGATGTGTGTGTGTCTGAGACACGTGTGCTAGATAGCACTTTGTATGTTGTGTCCTCGTGAATTATGTCAAATTAAAAGTTTTCCATGAACTGTCCACCCAGCTCCCACTCCTCCCCAGTGGAGGCAGAGATCTGCCATTTATACACCAATCAGCCACAACATTAAAACCACCTGCCTAATATTGTGTAGGTCTGGCACCAGCAATCTTCCATGAGATTATCAAATCAGCCAATCATGTGGCAGCAGTGCATAAAATCATGCAGATATGGGTCAGGAGCTTCAGTTAATGTTCACATCAACCATCAGAATGGGGAAACGTGATTTGGACAGTGGCATGATTGTTGGTGCCAGATGGGGTTTGAGTATTTCTGTAACTGCTGATCTCCTGAGATTTTCACACACAACAGTCTCTAAAATAAGAATAAAATCTCAGAATGCTTTTCCGAGATGCGGGTTGGCGCTGTTTTGGCGGCATGAGGGGCACCTACACAATATAGGTGGTTTAATGTTGTAGCTGATCAGTGTTTATATTTTAAGTGGTACTCATTTAATTTAGTTCAAATCTATGCAATTAAATTTTGTGATGAAATTGAAATGCGTAAATGTTAAAAGCTAAAATATTTTTTGATTGCATTTTTTTTTTTACTATAGACTTTTCTATTTTTCCTAGGTACTGCTAAAAAAAGAATAATATAACTTGATATAACTATCAAGTTGCCCTTTTGGCTAATCATTATAAATGATGAGTAAAAATGCATTTTTGTTTAAAGATCAGTTATCAGTTAGATGCACTGCAACCGGCCTGTAATTTCGGTGAGGTCTATCTTAAGTCCAAGGTTCAGGTAATGGCATATGATATATCCCATATCTTATGGTTGGAGTTGGCATCAGTTCTCCTCTGAAGTCCATCGTAATAGACTGAAGTGATGTTTGGCTGGCACCGGCTGCTATTAGTCACCATCACTCAGTGACTCACAGCAGACACGAAGCAGCAATGGAGCTGGAACGAGCTGGTTCTGGTGACCTCAGTATAGGAGTCCTGAGATTGAGACAGGGAAACATATAGAATAATATTAGCATAGATCATGATCAATGTTTCTGGGTCAGGCAGACCTAACTAAACCAGCCTAATTGTGAGTTGAAGGATAAATTAGGTGTATGCCTGGTTAAATAGCCAGGTGTTGTATTTTTTTATTGAAATTTTTTTGCTTAAATAAAAAACATTATATGTACATAAATATATTTGAAAACTGTATTTTGTGTTTACTCAGGTTGCCTTTGTTTTGTTATATCTCATTTGAAGATCTAAAACAATTTAGTATGAAAAATACACAAAAATAAAAGAAATCAGGAAGGGGGCAAATATTTTTACACAGCATTCAATATAGTTATATAATAAAAAATAATATATTGTTGTGCTGTGGCCTTTTAATTGTGCTGTGGCTTAATTTTGTTGTGGATTAATTTTGTTGTGCTGTGGCACTTGCATTAAGAGTTGTGGCTAAATATTGTATTTGTTGTGGATTAGTTTTGTAGTGTTGTTGTTTAGTTTCGTGTGTTGTTTCTTATTTCATGTTTCATAGGACTCTTATTTTGAAGTGTTTTCCCGGACTACGTTTCCCAGTATGCACTGCCTTCATCAGTGCCATCCGTTCCTGATTGTTCTCACATGTTTTCCATTCCCCCATTAGCTTTTTTTTGTATAAATACCCTTTAGTTGTTGTATTCCTTTGTCAGTTCTTGTTTGTTGTTGTTTTTTAGTTCCCGTTTGTAGTTTGACTGGCATTGGTTTTATTTAAGCCTGCACATGTCTCATCTCAGCAACCATTCATTACAAATGGGATTACCTTTTTAAGATTTTGGAAATATTGATTCAGTGTTTATATTTTGTGTTTTTTTTTCTTTGTTATATGTCCATGAATAAATAGGGTTGCCCTCTTTCCCCATTATTGTTCTGTCTTGCCCTGGAAACATTAGCAGCTGTGATAAAAAAGAAAGATGATTTTCCAGGGGTGGTGGCAGGAGGTATGGCGCATAAGCTTTTGCTTTACACAGATTATATTTTATTATTCCTCTCCAACCCCACTAGATCTATGACTTACCTCCACAGAATTATTCCTCAGGATACAGAGTTAATTGGTCTTAATCTGAAGCTTTGGCTCTGACAGTGTACTGTCCAGTAACAGCTTTTCAGCCTGGTGCCTTCCAGTGGCCCAAACAGGACATTCATTATTTGGGTATTTTGTTCCCAGCAAATTTGTGTGGTTTAGTTAGAGTTAATTTTGAAGGTTTTTGAGCAATGTGGGCAGGTTGACTTCATTACATTTGTCTATGAATAGGAAGGTTATTGTTATGAAAATGAATAGTATTCCAAAATTCAACTACCTGCTACAGTCTTTCCCTATAGATGTCCCCCTCTCTTATTTCAAGCAATTTGATAGCATAGCAAAGTCCTTCATTTGGAATGGGAAACATCCCAGATTACATTTCAGTAAACTGTATAGGCCGATTGATAAAGGAGGGCTAGGCCTACCCAAGATTTTGTTTTATTATTATGCATTTGGTCTCAGACATTTTCAACCCTGGTTTTGTATTGAACAGGAAGTTGTTGCCCCTATTTCACCATTGTAAAGACTTTCTATCAAACTAACTGTATAAGTTAAGTTACACCCCGTTATCTCGCATTTGCACTCAGTATGGACAAAAGTGTCCAGTGTGTTTAATTCTGACATTTCTATAAATGTTACCTCGAGCATATGGCAGAACCCAAGATTGTGTATTAATAAATCCCCTTTCTGCTGGTCAGAGTGGATTGTGAGGGGGGTTAATATGCTCTGTGACCTATATGAGAGTGGAGTGTTGAGATCCTTTGAAAATATGGTTCAACATTTTAGGATTCCCATATTTCAGTTTTTTAGGTATTTACAGCTGCGCCTCCTGCTCTGTATTGTTTTTGGGAGTAGAACACCCCCCCCAAAGTGGCAGATACTCTGGAAGTGGTGATTACTGCATTTGGAAAAGGTCATGAGGTATCAGTGTATTACTCCCTGTTAATTCAGAGTCTGGGTGAATGAGCTTCAACTTCTCTTAAGAGATTATGAGAGAAAGATTTAATCTTGGTATTGGAGGAGGGAGTGTGGGCTAGGATTCTAAAAAGCATCAAGTCTACATCTACAGATGAAAGGGTGCGCCTGATGCAATTTAAGATTTTACATTGATTCTATTGGACCCCATCTAGATTGTATAGGCTTGGACTTAAAGACACACCCACCTGCTGGTGATGCCAGTCAGAGGACGGGGACACAGCCCATGTTTTTTGGGGGGATGTTAAGATACAAGAATTTTAGTTGAGGGTTCAGAGTTTTATGTGATGTTTTGGGCACTCAAATTTCATTTTGCCCAGACTCTCCATCGATGGGGCGGTCATCGATATAGGGAATAAACAAAAAAACGGGTCCTATCCAGTGTTATGATAGCCAGACAAGTGATTCTAAGGGGTTGGAAGTCCGCTGGAGCGCCCCCATTTCAGGAGTGGAGCTCAGAGATGGGGAGGGTCATATAGAAGACTGGGGAATTTGGATTTGTTTGTTGGGAAATGGGTCAGATTTTTGGCATTCTTGGAGTGTTCTCGGGGTGGAGCAGTGGAGAGAGATGGGTAGTTGTTAATGTGTGTGGTTATTATATTTTTTATTTGTTTTGTTTTTTCTTTTGTGTGTATGTGCTAATGTGTGACCACAGGGGTGTTTGTTGAGGGCCGGGTTGGGGATGGCGAAGGGGAGTTAAATGTTGATTCTGTATATTTATGTTTTGCTTTTCTGCGTTCGATGTAGGAATCAATAAAATGTTAATCATATGAATCATTTATGTGATTAATTTTTAGACTAATTACTCTAAAAAAAGTAATTAATTACTTTCTAATTACATATTCTACAGAGTATCTTACCCAACACTTGTTGTGGCTTTATATGTTTTGTGTTGTGGTTTTGTGGCTTAATATTGTTGCGCTGTGGTTTATTCGTTATATCGTGGCTTAATTTTGATGTGTTGTGTAGTGGATTATTTCTAGTGTGAACAATTCTGTTGTGTTGTGGCTTAATTTTGATGTGGTGTGGCTTTTCCATTGTGTTTTCAGCTTTTATTTGCTTTGCTAATTTTGTTTTGCTGTGCTCCACTGGGTGCCATAGTGATTATAATGAAGTCTAAGGTTTACCAGAGCTTGTTTCTTAAAGTTACAAAATATTATTATAATTTTTTTTAGTTACAGTTTAAAAGGTGCTGTAAAATATGAATGGCCAAATGCGGTTTGTCTCACGTCACAGGAAGTGTACTGTTAAAATATTTAATGGCATAAACTTCATCAGGTAATAATATTCTCTGGCATGAGTCACCGTGCCACATCAGTGAGTGGAGAAGATAAGAGACACTGGGAAGTGCTGCCGTGACATCAGTGAGTCGAGGGAAAGTTCATGTGGATGACAGTGAAAGATCTGCTGGCCAGAAGCTCCTCACGCATGGACCTGATGATGGAGAATACTGAGCAGATAGAGTCGGTTTACACCGACAGCATGTACAGCTCCTCAGCAGTGGACACAGACACAGAGGAGGGACAGACCCACGCTAACATCACACTCATCCTCACCTACAATGAAGAGCTGATGCATAAGGTGAGCACCCCAATACGTTCTCCATAGAACCACAGCTGCTGTAATTGCATGTAAACAAAGTTTCTTTCTATCTCTTACACGGCTGCCTGAATTACACATCCACTTCCTGTGCTCCTGAAGCGAGGTGGTTGTTTATTGGTGTTAAATGTTGGAAGGTGTGGGCATCATGTGGAATTGTGGGTTTTGCATGTAGGAACTGTGACTCATGCCTGTCACATTTGAACAAAAGCGACTTTACTCTGTGTGGATAATTGATGGGTTTTTAAAGATTTTTCCTCACTCCCCGAGATCCTAGATTTTCAAAGACGTTTTTTCTTCACATCAAAGTTGCACTGTTGTGGTTCACTTCAGAGCTGGTTGGTTTGATTCATGCACTAGAACATTTACCTTATGGATCCCTATGGAAGAAATGAATGGGACAAAAACTTGTGGAACAAAGATAGCTGTAAAAGTGTGTGGGCTCTGTGGCTCTCCATTAGCTTTGAGGCTAAAAGCTATATGCTAGCATACTCCTTAAAGTTGACAAATATAACTTACAAAATATTTTAAAAAATTGTGTAGCAGATCTAAATATCAGTGCTGAGTGGGAACAAACTAAAACTTGCAAAGTTGAATACATTTTCCAGTCATTTTGATAATTTTTATGTTTTCGACTCCGCTATATAAATGACTATGTATTCTAGTATTTTCAGTTGTATTTAGTGGATAACATTTTTATGTTCAAGTTTAATGCTGTCACAATAATTGAGATTGTTTGATAATTCAAAACCCCTCATTGCTTCTGTCTCATTAAAATATGGCTCTGATTAAATTATACATCTTGTTTAAAAAGATATTGCCCTCGTAATTAACTTCCATGTAGTTAGTTTCAAGAAATTTTCCCTAGCACTCTCTCGTAAATCAGTATATCGAAAACATGAATTCATGCACTGGCAAGGGTGTTAAACAGCTGAACATTGGAACACTTATGACTAAATTAGCTGTGACATTAATATGCTGGTCTTAATCAACATGCAGTATCATGCATTTTTGTTAAGCATTATTTTTAATGAACATTATGGATGAAAGATATTTCTATTTTCTCAAAGAGAAAATAAGATATTGATATACAGTACACTAATCAGCCATTCTTGTGGCAGCAGTGCAATGTATAAAATCATGCAGGTATGGGTCAGGAGCAATACAATTTTTTAAATTGCAGTGATTTGACCATTGCATGATTGTTGGTGTCAGACGGGCTGGTTTGAGTATTTGTGTAACTGCTGATCTTCTGGGATTTTCACACACAACAGTCTCTAGAATTTACTCAGAATGGAACAAAAAACATCTAGTGAGCGGCAGTTCTGTGGATGGAAATGTCTTGATGAGAGAAGTCAACAGAGAATGGCCAGACTGGTTCGAGCTGGCAGAAAGTCTACAGTAACTCAGGTAACCGCTCTGTACAATTGTAGTGAGCAGAATATCATCTCAGAATGCACAACATGTTGAACCTTGATGCAAATGGGCTACAACAACAGAAGACCACGTTGTGTTCCACTTCTGTCAGCCAAGAACCGAAAGCGGAGACTGCAGTGGGCACAGACTCACCAAAACTGGCCTGGTAAAGATTGGAAAAAACAGAGCCTGATCTACTGAATATATTTCTGCTGAGTTACACATGGTAGGGTCAGAATTTGGCACCAACAGCATGAATCCATGGACCCCATCTGCCTTGTGTCAACAGTCCAAGCTGGCGGTGGTATAATAGTGTGGGGAATATATTCTTGGCACACTTTGGGCCCATTAATACCAACCAGTCATTGCTTGAATGCTACAGCCTACTTGAGTATTGTTGCTGACCATGTGTATCCCTTCATTGCCACAATATACCAATCTTATAATGGATGCTTTCAGCATGATAATGCACAATGTTACAAAGCAAAAGTCAAGTGATAGAACGGGAGATTCGCAACTTGAATGAAATTGTATGATGTCAACATGGACCAGAATTTCAAAGGAAAGTTTCCAACATCTTGTGGAATCCATGCCACAAAGAACTGAGGCTGGTTTGAGAGCATTGGGAGACCCTATCCTGTATTAATATAGTGTTCCTAATAAATTGCTCAGTGCATGTATATTTACACTTGTGCTTGTCCTGTAACGACTTGAGAGACTTCAGAAGACCTGACAACATTTCCAGTAAGGGAACAAATAAGGGAACATCAGTGCTCCCTGGTTTGTATGGTGAATTCTGGGAATTTTTAGGGAGCGAATGTTTCAGTGCACTGGAACAATTTTGTGATTTGTGACAGCCCTAGAAATGGCCGACTCCCTGGTCCATGCTCTTACTACTGAACTAGGGAACAGATTTAGATGCACTCCTAGTCTTTAAAATACATATTACAATACATTAGCTGAGATTGTTTTTACATTAATTGGCATCCATTGAAAAAAATGGCTGTTGAGTGGATTGATTTGCCTTAAAAGGCACTTTGGTTTGATCAGACACACAGCTTTTGACATCACTAACAATGGATATGGTAAGCATTTTCACCTCACTTTTAATATTAATAGCCTTATTTTTGTTGTTGTTCTTCTAAATGCATGATTATATGATTAGTTGCATTTTCTCTTTCGCAGTTAGCATGGTTTTGTCTTCAACCCTATCAGAACAGGTCTGCGACTCACCAGTTGAGAGCCAGTGATCTAAAATACACATACATGCACAGTTAATGCACATTTTGTGTAATGTCATGTTTGTGCATGTCCTTTTACCTCATCCATTTGTCATTGTAAATTTCAGCCCAATAATCCACTCAATGCATTTTCAAAGACCATTCCGGGCCACTTTAGTATTAAACAGTGGATTTGAATAATTGTCATTTACATGTTTAAAGCATTGGTCCTGTTTATTCAGGTTGTAAGTGGAAGTGGTTGAGGATGAATCACAGGAAATGATCTTATTAAAGAAACAGGAGATCACCTGAAGAAATGCTCTCATTGTTTCTCTGCTGTTGTTTTCTATTATTAAAGATGCTTCATGGCTAAACTTGGTCAATAATCCCACATGGGTTCTGCCAAGTCATGTTGAATTGAGCACTTGTCTGCTTTGCTTATAAAACGTTTATTGTAGTTATTTAAGCAATAAAATGCACTGCTACAAATATTCAAGATGCAAATTTTCATTTAAATGAAATTACAATTTTCATCACATAAGCCAGTGCCTTTAGGCTGTATGATCACATTGTCATGATGGAGCATCTGAGATAAGCATTATGCATCTACTGAAGGGGAAGATTTTGCTTTTTTGGCTGCAGGAATGCACATGTTGCTATGACAATGACGTTCCCTGCCACCTGCCTCATGTGGTTTGTTCCGTTGTGTTTTCTTCATCAAGCATGTCTTTAGCTGAATGAGGGATTTATGGAAAATCAAACATGGATGAGTTCTGTATGAAATATTAATAGAGTATGAAAGCCCGTGGGCTCTGTGTTCATGCCTCCAAAAGGAATTGTTTACTGCTTTTTGTTTGTTCAGCATGCATTTCTGCATTTATATAATGTCATGAAACTATTTAAGCATGAGAATGATTTTGATATTACTCTCAGTACAATAAATTACACATATTCTTTGAAATGAAAATTCTATCATTTTCTCATTTACTTTTATTATATTAATAGAGCTCACCGTTTTTGTTCTCAAATGGGTTTGAAACATCATGATGGGGAGTAAATATTCACAGAAATGTTATTTGTAGGTGAACAATTTTAATCAAATATGTTTCGATGTAAAAACAGGAGTGTGTTGAACACTATTCTAAGTTCTGAGGAAAATGATAATGGTGTTTGCCTGCGCTTAAGTCATCATCTTGTTGCTAGGGTGTTGCTAAGTGGTTTCTAACATGCTGTGCTTGATTGCTAGGGTGTTGCTATATGAGTGCTATGGTGTTATAGTTTATGACTATGCAGTTGCTAAGGTGTTTAGTGTTTTTTTGGTTTGTAGCTAACAATGTTGTTTGCTATTGTTCTCTGTGTATGCTAAGTGGTAAGTAAAAAGGTGGTTGCTGGTGTGTTGTGGACAGTTGTTACGGCATTTCTAGTTGGTTCCTATGGTGTTTGACGGAGTTGCTATGCAGTTGCTTTGTGATCAGAGTGGTTTTTAACATATTGCTTTCGGTTTATAAGGGTGTTCATGTGTGGTAGAAAGTTTTGGAGTTAGGGTGTTTTCAAGAGGTTGCTAGGGTGTAATGAGTGGTTGCCATGGAGTTGCTATGCAGTTGCTAAGGGAATCAGACTGTTTTTAGTGTGTTGCTATGTGGTTTGTAAGGGTGTTCTGGGTGGTTGGTACTTTGTTCTAGGTTGTTGCTAGGGCTTTTCTCTATGGTTGCTAGTATGTCCTGGAGGTGATAGGGTGTAATGGGTGGTCGTCAGCATGGCTGGGTCTTTTCCTTGTGGGCAATCCCAAATAGTGTGTTCTGGATGGTTGTTAAGGCATGTGTAGGAGGTTGTAAGGGTGTATTGGGTGTTTGCCCTTTTGAGTTGTTAAGGTGATTGTGAGTGGTTTTTAGTGTGTTGTGGTTGGTAGGTTGTTCATCATGGTCACTAGGACATTTCTAGGTTGATGCTAGGGTGTTGTGGGTGGTGGCTATGCAGTTTTAAGAGTGTTTTTAGCATGTTTCCATGCGGTTAATTAAAGTGTTCTGGGTGATTGCTAGGGGTTGCTAGGTGGTTAATAGTGTTTTGTGAACGGTTGTTTGGACGGTTCTGTGTGGTTCCTATGGGCTTTTGGGTGTCTGCCAGTAGTCGCTAAGGTGTTTAGAGTGGATTTAGCATGTTGTATGCAGCTGCTTTAGAGTTGCTAAGGTGATTGGAGTTGTTTTAGCTTGTTGCTATGTGGTTGTTAGGGTGTTCTGCATAGTTGCTAGGGCATTGTGGGTTTTGGCTATGCAGTTGCTAAGGTGTTTTTGTGCATGTTGCTATTTGGTTTGTTTGGTTGTTAGGGGGTTTCTAGTCTATGGACTGTTTTTATGGAGTTTCTAGGCAGTTTCTATGGTGTTGTCGGTAGTTGCTAAAGTGTTTTGTGTCATTTACAGCACTTTACTTTGTGGTTGCTAGGGTCCTCTGGGTGGATTTATGAGTGTTTCTCGGAGGTTGCCAGGGTTTGTGTTAAGTTGCTAAATGATCAAAAACCTAATTCTGAAGTATCTATGATATTCTGGTCCCAAGATATGGCTCGGGTCTCGCCTTAATGTAAGTCTCTGAGATTTTTTCACTCCCGTTTTTTTGTCTGTTGGGTGGAAATCATACATATGATTGCTTGGCACAATAACTACCCCTTAACAAAATGCATGATTCAAGTTATCATTCACGAGTTATGTACTGAGGTTTAACACATACGATTAGGGGTTTGTTTAAATAATAAGTAAATGCTGTATTAGCAATAGTAATAGTGAGTCTTCCCTTAGTAAACCCCACTAATTACATCTACAGTACTTGACTAATCTCTTGATGACAAAGCAGTGTGAATGTGTGCATAGCTGCTTTCTGGCACCCTAAACTAATTCTTGTTGACACCAGTAGCGGGTGTCAACATCAAAGTGACTAATCTGTCCTTACATCTCCAGCTCTCATCATCTCTCCAGTGATTTATTCATCACAGTTCAGCCGTGCGACAAGAATATATGTAGATTTGAGAATACAGCGATGAGGAACTGAGCATGTTTGAATCAATTTGATTATTCTCTGATTTTGTCACTTGTCTGAATTTATGCTTGTACTTTACACTGTATTTTTGTAGCAGATATAATGCCTTGTTAAAGTGTCTAAACCCTTGCCCAGTTTGCTTATTTTACCTGTGGATCCTACTGTATGTTTACAGTTTGTTCACTATATTTTGGTTTCTAAGCACAGAAATAATTGTGCTTGCATTTTAACATGACAGCATTCAGCGTTTGGGGTTTTAAACAGAACATCTGTGCCTATCTGTTGCAGACCATACTTGTAGGAGACAGTGGAGTGGGGAAGACGTCTCTGTTAGTGCAGTTTGACCAGGGAAAATTCATCTCAGGATCCTTTTCTGCTACTGTGGGCATCGGCTTCACAGTGAGTCTCTCTGCAGAACGTCCTTCTGGATATCAACAGATCAAAGATGACATCACTTTTTTTCATGGATAGGTCTTTATATAATACATTAATAAAATAAATTATATTAATTGGTGCTTTTGTTTTCAGTAAAAATATCCAAACATCATTTAAGCTTAAGTGTATAATTTCTGTGCCACTTGAATCACCAAACAGAATTGCTCAAAATAATCACTGTTTTTAAACAGATTACAGAAACATTGTACAAAAAAATATCCCGACATCAAACTCGCACCATTGGTCAAAATAATGGAAATGTTTTGATAGTGCCACACAGTTAGGCTTACTTGTAGTTGTCTCTGCACATTAGAAAAACATTTAATATTGAAAGAAATTACAAACATCAGCTTTAAAACAAGATACATTTACTTTTTTTTTTTTTAAGTTTTTGAAGCAAATATTTTTATGACAATTTTATCTCCATTGGCAAATAGTTTTTTCTTGTTTAAAACATAAACCTTACTAAATTTGGTTAGATGTATGCTTAAAACAAGAAGAAAAAAATTGGCAATGTGAAATAAACTAAGTAAACGTAATTCAAAGTATACTGTAGTCGTAGCAGGTCTTATCAGAATATGGTAAAATGGGGCAAGAAGCCCCTGCGGTAAGATGTACCACCCTTCCTTTAATTTTACTCTCTCGTGTTGAACATTTCTCTTTTTTTCTTCATGGAAATAATATAAAACTACATTTTAAACATCTTTATTATTTGGCATAAAAACCTATTATTGACTTTGTTATTACCAATATTTTGTCGGCCCTTTCATGTTTTAAAAGAGTGAAATGTAGGAAATGTGTTTATCTTTCAGATGGATCTCGGATGTATTATGTGATTTGAATTGTCATTATAGTTTATTCATTTTGAGAGAACTAAATTAAGATTTTATATATATATATATATATATATATATATATATATATATATATATTTGCACGATTTACACACAACCCTGAGACAAATATTATAATAGAACAAAAAAAAGTACATAAATTAAGAGGTCTTGTGCAAAATAATTTCCCTAAAAAATATAAATACTTTATTTTAACGATTTATTTCAATAATAAATATAAAATACAAAATATAATATTATGATTTCAAATGTATTATGGTATTAGTTCCGGTCCTCAAATCTGATTGGATGAGAGATGTTCCATGAGCACTGATGGTCTGACAACATCATCACTCAGACGCTTCATTGTGTCTGTATCACTCCGCGTGTGTGTGTGTGTATATATATATATATATATATATATATATATATATTATTTTATTTATAATATATTATACCATTGTCTGTTTGAATATTCTATATATAGAAATATATAGGGCAGGAAAAAAACAGTTGTGGGCATTGTTTGGAGTGCAAAAAAACACAACAGCTTTTCATCATATTTTTCGTTGTTAAAATAGCCAAATTTGTTGGGTATTTCTCCCCGTTTTCCTCCTAGTAATGTATGAGTAACTATAGTAACAAGGCTTCTCTTTCCCCCACGCTAAACCACGCCCTTGTGTATGACATGTTGCCAACTGTATCCATCCTTGACCGTTACAATTTCTCCCATTCGTTTTAATTGAATTCTCTGCTGTAGTCCTCCCCACCAGCATGTGCTTCACCACAAAAAATGGTAAACATGTCACTTCATCCCTCCTTACAATGGCACTTACAATGGAAGTGAATGGGGCCAATTTCTGGAGGGTTTAAAGGCAGACATGTGAAGCTTCTAATTTTGTAAAGCCATTTACATTCATTCTTCTGTTAAAACTTGTGTATTATTTGAGCTATAAACTTGTTTAAATTGTAATTTTTACAGACATTATAGGGTTTTTGGAGTTTGTTAATATTACATCATCACGTAATGATATTGTAAAATTGTCTGTAACTTTACACAGAAAAGGTTAGTAAGGGTATACTTTTGAAACAGTTTACAGATTGACCACATTCACTTCTATTGTAAGTGCCTCGCTGTAATCCAGATTTGTGCTTTTTTTTTTTTTTTTTTTTTTAAAGAAAAGGAGAGACAAGTCAAAATAATGTTTTGTGGTAATCAGTATTACTCTCAATGGTATAAACCAGTTCTGGTGCTTTTATGGCTGTTTGCGTCAATTCTGAAGCTTCACTGTCTTTGGTCACCATTCACTTTTACAGTATGGAAAAGAGCATCATGAAAATGGAAATATACAATCATTTAGGTTTGAAGCAACATAAAGGGTGACTATAATGATACATTTTTTTTTTTTAATTATTTTTGTGTGAAGTTAGTGTGTAAGATGAATATAATGTGCAGTTCATAGGGGGAAATCAGAAAAGGATGTGAAAATAATCTGCAGGCTATACTTGTATAGGGGTTTTGTAAAGGTAATGAACACCATTTAAATCCATCTCATTGAGAACATTATAAAGGAACAACAACAACATTCCTTCGATGAGTCTTTCTTAAATGTGTTGTTTACTGTTGAATGCGCACTGAAAAATGATTTTACGGGTGTTTCCATCAGGTTGGTCGGTAGGGGACGCCATAAACTTTTCTCTAGTTGTGAAAAAGAAGTCAAGCTCAATTAGTTAAGCACACTAACTCTATACACAATCTATGTATATGAAATATTCAGCACAATTCACTGTACACAGTTGTAAAACCTTTATATATTTTGGGAAAGTTAGAGGCATTCAAAACCATGTTCGCGCTATGTAAATCTTTCCGGGTTTGACATTGCCGTAGGCTGTCACGGGTCATTTACATTGCAAGCGAGCGGCGCGACAAACGACAACGCTCCCATTATAAGCAGCGAAATTGTCTCATGGAAGTAGAATAAACACACAGAATGGCAGCAATCATGAAGTAGGTGACGTAAATGGGCGTGGCTGTGTGGCCCGGAAGTGGTCTATAAATGGTCAGGCACCGTTGATCAAAATTATTACTATTCTGTTTTATCTCGTCTGTGTATTTTAAATTCGCAATGGCAATTCAAGTAATTATTAAGTTGGCAATGATGGTCATTATTGTCAATAACATTTTTGAAGTGTTGTCTTAAGATTTGACGTCCAGGCCGCTGCTGAAACAGAACGTAGACAGCGTTGTCGCGTGAGATATGTTTTTTTTCTCATCGCTGCTCAGGAGGACCAATCATAGTTGATTGAGATTACTGTATGAGGAATGTTTTATTAAGCAGTTTATAGAGTTTGCAGGGGAGGAAATGTATTTTTGTATGTCAGATACCAGTCCTCGGAGTTAAAAGATGTAAACGAATGTACTCTTAAGTGTAGACATGTCTTCAATAAAACCCAAAACGTCATAAGATTTGAATTAGACTTAATGGGGTTTTCGTCTTTCTGAGCCGTCACGCGCCCCCCGATGGACAAACAACTTTATGTCTTGTAGGAAACGATTATCGACGCTACTAAACTAAAACGCTCCCATTATAATCAACGAACGTGCGCGCTTGCAGAATAGAGACAGCTTCTATGATTATAATGGACGCGTTGTCGTTTTGACGCGTCGCTCGCAGGGGTGTCATTTGTCGGTCTCCTCCTCTCAATCAGACTGATCAGATGTGACCACCTGTGGTGTGTGCATGACTAATGAGCCTGTTGATTGCGTTGCTTTACTTTAGAGCGATCTGTGATTTTGCGCGCGACAGGATGATGTTAACCATCATGTGTTGCGTTTTTGCGCGTTATTGAAGAACAGGAGGACGCTTCGCGGATAGATGCATTTGTGTTTGTCTTCATTTGTATTTTCCTCTCCTCATCCTCCGCCTGCATGTGATGAAGTTTGGGCGCGTTTGAGATGCACTATGTGATGCACTAGTGATTCAGCCACCGGCGTGTCTATAGGAGAAAATCGAAAGCGAGATTTGCATTATTAGTTTCCGCGATGTCAATCAAAAAAGCAACATTGACGGAGAATGGGGTTAAAAACGGTACATCAAGAAATGTGCTGGAACGATGCGCCTCGGTCAATGAGTATTTTGACGTTTCCTTCAAGGTGTGCATTATTATAATAATTATTATTATATTTGTGGTTGATGTTGTTGTTGTCTGTAATATGCATTTTTAACTGTATTAGTGGGCACTTGTGGCGCGCGCGTGGGTAGTCTTCTCCGAAATCACTTTCTAAGAAATGCATAGGCATGCTCGTCCAGCCATGCAACTATGGCGCTTTAAATGGCTGCAAATATGCTGTTTGAACGTTTGTATGCAAACTGAACAGTGGTTAAAAATATATTGCTGTCTAATGATTAAATTCATTTTTTTTAATTGATGTGTTTGAACTCGCAGGTAGAGAGAGGACAAGTGTCGTAATATTTGATCAACTTAGTTTTACTTTACCACCCTAGGTAAATATTTATCCACCACTGAGGTAGTCCATATTGCAGTTAAATACCTATTTGTACTGTGATATTTCGTTACTGCTTCAGGTCACTGTGTTCCGAAATGATCCCTTGAGATTTTTTTTATCCTCCGATAAGAGGAGCTACATTGGTTATATTTGGTCTTGTTGTGAGAAAGATATGCATAGATGAACAATAATAAACTATTTGCAATGTCAGAAATGAGCAGCAGCTGCACAGTATACATAAGGCAATGAATAGGCCTACTGTTGTAATATTATTAACAATTGAGATGAGTAAATTAAGTAGAACACATTTCACAATTTGAGTTTCCTGTCTATTAAAGGCCAATTTATCCTGTTAAAGCAGCTTCGTTTTGGTCTTAAAGTCAACATGAAATCAAATTCTCTGTTAACCTTTTTAAAGGGATAGTTCAAACAAAAATGAAATTTCTCTAATTGACCCTCATGCCATCCCAGATGTGTTTGACTTTCTTTCTTCAGCAGAACACAAATTAAGATTTTTAGAAGAATATTTCAGCTCTGTAGGTCCATAAAATGCAAGTGAATGGTGACCAGAACTTTGAAGCTCCAAAAACACGAGTCAGCATACAAGTAATCCACACGACTCCAGTGGTCAAATCCATGTCTTTAGAAGGTGTGTGTGTGTGTGTGTGTGTGTGTTGGAGAGAAACGGATCAATATTTAAGTCCTTTTTTACTATAAATCTCCACTTTCACATTATTTCTTTTTGGCAATTTGCATTCTTTTATGAATGTCACCAACTACTGGACAGTGAAGAGAATTAACAGTAAAAAAGGACTTAAACATTGATCAGTTTCTCACCCTCATCTATCATATCACTTCTGAAGACATGTATTAAGCCACTGGAGTCATATGGATTACTTTTATGCTTCCTTTAGGTGCATGTTTGGAGCTTCAAAGTTCTGGTCACCATTCACTTTCGTTGTATAGACCTAGATTCCACACAGTACCACTAGCAACTGTCCTACTAGGATATAATGCATTTATTTTACCAGAATACACAGCAACATTTAAATGGCTGTCAATTAAGAAAGATGGTTTCTGCTCACAAGATGTTGCACTTACAGCTTTACTAGCAGCTAACTGTCCATGCTAACCAAACAAACCTTGACTCCCTTGTAAAGAGTACTTTGTATGAACCAGTGGATAAAATCAAGTCCCGCCCGACATCTTTGTGCATTTAATAGAGTTTCACTCTTAAAAAAATATTGTGTTATTGAAGTAAAATGGGTTGTGAACCGTATTTTGTGTTGATTTTAACATGGTGGTGGTGAACAGTTAGTGCTCCACAAACAAAACCAGGATGTTTGTAATAAAGTGCGTGTTGTTTCTGACCCTGATGCCTTTAGGTGATGCTGCTGGGAGACTCCGCTGTGGGGAAGACCTGCGTCCTGGTGCGCTTTAAAGATGGCGCCTTTCTGGGAGGCAACTTCATTGCCACAGTGGGGATAGACTTTAGGGTGAGCCAGCAATGGACAGCGCTGGTTTACTTCTCTTTGTGCAAATTGTTTGCATGACTGATCTCATATATGAGTCATATCATGAAAAATCGAATTTGACATGAATTACAAATTTAAAATTGATTAAAAATGTTACATTTTTATATTTTATATGCGGATTAATTAATTGTGATTGATTGCATATATCAATATTTGCTGAAAAGGCCCATAAATAAAGATACATTTTTAGACGTTAAGGCTGTCAATCGATTACAATTTTTAACCAAGTTCATTACATGACGTGCCGAATATTCGCATTAATCACATATCAATATTTGCTGAGAAAGGCTCAGAGATAAAGATAATTCAATAAGAGTAACATAATTCAATTAACTATATTCTGAATTCTATATTCAGATTGACATGTATTGTATTATTGTGGCATTAGAGAAAAGCATTGATTAGACAAAAAGTGGCTTTGTCAAAGCATTGAACAATCCAACAGTCAACAGCAGTTCAATTTGCAATTGAGATTGTCAATCTGTCCTGTTTTCACAGGATGTGTTCTTGCGATCCGTCTGTGCTATTTTTAATTGCCAATTTATGTGCATATGTGTCAGAAGAATGTTTTTGAAGCGTCTCACTGGTTTTCAGCTTCAGAAATGCTGTGTTTTTAGGATGCTGTGTTGAAGTTGAAAGAAGTGAAACTTTGAAAATCGTGAGATCCCTGCATTCTGTTTGGCCTTGTTTAGATGACATGAACGCGTTGCGCGTGACACTAACTCTTGTTCGGTGACCGTGCCAGTTATGAGGTTTGATGAGCTGTGCTGCCCCTTGCTGATGTGGCGCGTAACATCATGCAGTTCAAGCTAGAATTGTTCCAATGGTCAGAAGATATGTACTTTTTTTTTTTTTTTATATATATACGTTAATTTTTTTTTTTTTAATGTGTTTTATTTTTTTAAACAATCACACTAAATTAACACATTCATTTGGCAGCCCTATTATTAAACGTAATTTTGAGTAAAAGCATTGATTAGACTATGCAAACAAGGCTTTGTCAATTTACTATAATCATATCATTGAACATAAGCCTATCACTGGCCTACAGTCCACAGCAATACATTTAGCAACCGAGTTCATCAATCTGTACAAGGTAGACTCAAGAGATGTTCTCACAGGACGCTTTTGGTGCGCCTCACTTTGGTTGTGTCCAGTCACTGGTTTTCAGGGTCTCTAGCCATAAGCACAGGGTTTTTAGGACGTTCTGTTAAGTTAAAAATGGTGTGAATCTTTGTGTCTTGAGACCCCCTGCACTCTGCTCTGTGCTTCAGTAGTGCTGTACTGTACAGCTGAAGCTGCGCTGACTGCCCCCTGCTGACTGAGACTCGCAAAAACACGAAGGCGGCACTTCAAGCTTGAATGGTTTCATTGGTAGGCAACTCGACAGCCATAAAAATAAGTAATAGAAATGTATGATATGACCCCTTAAACATTTACCTCCAGTGTCAATAAGCTTTACGGACACACTATCATAGAGCACTGTCATGTGTGTGTTTCACTGTTTTCATTGGCCTTTGCGTTTAACTGTAATGCTTGAGTGTTCACCAGCCTCTTCGGTGAATCTGAAGTCATTGTGCCACTCCAGACGTCTTGGGAGTGCAGTTATAACAGGCCAATCTGATGCTCGTTCACGTTTCAGTCTGGCTAAATGATTAACACTTCACCACCCTGGGGGCCTGGGTAGCTCAGCGAGTATTGACACTGACTATCACCCCTGGAGTCACGAGTTTGAATCCAGGGTGTGCGGAGTGACTCTAGTCAGGTCTCCTAAACAACCAAATTGGCCCGGTTGATAGGGAGGGTAGAATCACATGGGGTAACCTCCTCGTGGTAAACCCCTTTTTTTTTTTTTTTTTTTTTTTTTTTTTTGTGCCACCATCTCATGAGATACAAAAACAGTGACTCGACCAATGGCCTGAGTTGGGGGCGGGACTATCTGTTTGTTCGATACAAACAGCAGGCGAGGGGTGTATTCAGAAAGCTGTTTTAAAAACAATGTTTATTTCAATTGTACAATTCAGTTTTAAATACAAGATTTACAAAAAAAATGCATTGACAGTTATGCACTTACAATAGAAGTCTATGGGGAAAGCGGTTGCCCCATAGACTTTCATTATAAGTGCATTTTTGTTATTTTTGGCTTGTTTTTACATCACCTTGGTAAATCTAGAATGTTATCTATGTACATTAATGCAAGAGACTGCTGTCAGTTAGCATTAAGGCTGAACGTATTATTGAATGAAAATGAAGTTTGTCACACACCACAAATAGATTTTTTCCCTCAAGCCAGAACAGTCAGTTTGGGTTCGCAGCGTGTCGCTTCACAGGGAGTTGAAGGTTAGGCTTAAAAGACCTTAAAAATGGTCAGCTTTTATCTTGTGATGTGGTGCGAAGGGTAAAGAGAGCATTTTCTGTTTAAAGCATAGAGTAGAAAGCGGCATGCTTTGAGAAAAAAGTAAGCTTTGATTGCCTGCTAAAACATCTCAAATGAGCTTGAAATGAGGCATCTGTGGCTCAGAGAAACAGTTAAGTGTTTCTCCGCTGGTATATTTATTTAGTTCTGTTTTTTTGAATGGCACTGTGGCAGCACTATAGCCTGTGTCTATTTTGGGCTCTTCCTTGTAGCACTTGCTCAGTATGAGGGTGTGTGGGAGCAGAGCACGGCTGATGCCAGAGAAATGGAAAGCCATTACTACTAATTGATGGCTAGAACTGATTTATGCTGGATAAATGGAGGCCTACAATAACATTCCTGTCAAAAAAAAGGTCAAGTGGCAAGGTTAAGACTTTTAAGAGCAATTTAAAGGGTTAGTTCACCCAAAAAAGAACAATGTTATAATTTATTCGCCCACAATGTTGTTCCGACACCAAAATGTGAAGTTGGGTAATATAATTTCCAAGCTGCGCTTTTCCATACAATGAAAGTAGAACAGGATTTGTATTGCTAGGCTCCAAAGAGGAAAAAAAAAATAAACAAATAAAAGCAGCATAAAAGTCTTCCTTGTGAATGTATTTGTGCTACAGTATATTCCAAGTCTTTTGAAGCCAATAGTGTTGTGCGAGGAACACATTGAAATTTTAAGCCCTTATTTACTCATAATCTTCCCCTCTGCAGTAGCGTTCAAATCTTATTCAAACTCTGTTTATAGCATTTCATATGACCAACAGAGCAGTTGTCTTGTTTCCGGAAGTATTTTATCTATTTATTTATTCAATAGGGATTTCAGAAAATCCTTCTTAAAAGAGTTCTAAGCCATTATCCAAACCAACAGTTTACACGACACAATATTACAAACTTTGTTTTGAAGCAAATAAGTAATGCAAAATTGGATCAAAAGACAAATGTACAAGACTGTGTACTTAAAGGGACAGTTCACTCAAAAATGAAAATTCTCTCATTTACTCATCTTCATGTCATCCCAGATGTATTTGACTTTTTCTTCAGCAGAACTGAAATTAAGATTTTTAGAAGAATATCTCAGCTCTGTAGGTCCAAACAATACAAGTGAATGGTGACCAGAACTTTGAATCTCAAAAAGCATATAAAGGCAGCATAAAAGTAATCCATAAGACTCCAGTGGTTTAATCCATGTCTTCAGAAATGTTATGATAGGTGTGTGTGTGAGAAACAGATCAATATTGAAGTCCTTTTTTACTATAAATTCTCCTCCCTGACCAGTAGATGGCGATATGCACGCAGAATGTGAATCGCAAAAACAGAAGAATGTAAAACTGGAGATTTATAGTAAAAAAGGACTTAAATATTGATCTGTTTCTCACTCACACCTATCATATCTTGGATTAAACGAGTTTTATGGATTACTTTTATGCGCTTTTTGGAGCTTCAAAGTTCTGGTCACCATTCAGTTGCATTGTATGGATCTACAGAGCTGAAATATTCTTCTAAAAACCTTCATTAGTGTTCAGCAGAAGAAAGTCAAACACATCTGGGATAACATGAGGGTGAGTAAATGATGAGAGAATTTTCTTTTTTGAGTGAACTATCCCTTTAACGTCTTTAAAGGGAATGAACTACAATCAAAAAATATATAAAACTAAGGATTTAAAGTTGTGCAATGTGTAGAGACAAGATTGTTTACATTTATTGTGATCTATTGAGATAGAAGTTATCATATGGCTTAAGAATACTTAGAATAAAGTGTGACAGTCTTATAGATTTCTTTGATAGTGTTTTATGATGCTTTGATGGTGCTTAAATGATTATTTTTGTGTTAACTATTTCTTAAGATGAGAATACACTAGAATCATACAGTATAATGACTATATATATTTTTTGTCTGTGGAATTAATCTTATTTTGTAGCTGAAGTAGAGTGGTGCATTTCTGGCAGTTTTGCCCTTGGAGTCTCTGTAGAGAACAATAAGACATCCGATCTCTGATAAAAGCAGTTCTGTCAAGAAAAAGAAATTGTGGTTTGCATTCATGCTGGATAGTTAATGCTGAGTGGAAGCACAATGAAGAAATATCTGCGTTCTTATTGAACCGTTTAATGTCAAATGGCTCCATTTTATGTTGTGCTCAGATTTCACAGTGTTCTCTGTGGAACTTCCTGGAGGTGTGTTAAACAGGCAATGCGTGCATTTTTGATTACTTAATATGTTTGTCAACCACAAGACCATGGAGAGTTTTCACTTTAAACACCCATGACTTCTTGATTATTTTTTTGCCTGTCATCATTATCTTTAACACTGGGTAAACACATCCAGAATTGGATGATTGGTTGGCCTAAATTGTTGTCATCCAGCAGCCCTGAAATGCATGTGAATGTCTGCAGATGACAGTGAAAATTTACTCTCTGAAAATCTCACTTTCATTTGAGCGATTGATGTTATATTTTTCTTCTTCCCAAAATTGCTCTGCGTTTGGTGAATCAAATCTTCTGATAAGTTTAAAACATTTGGTTTACAAAGGAAGTAACGGCTGACGTCAACAGGAAATTAAGCAGCAAGCTGGGCTGTTATTTCATCTTCTATATAATTAAGTCTAAATCGACAGCCTGGACACACAAGCAAATAGCTCATTACTGATCTCACTTTATTAGTAGCTCAATTATTTGTGTGTGTGTGTGTGTGTGTGTGTTCTGCAGTTTCCTTGAGTAACAAAGTCATTCATTGTTTTCGTTTTCCAGAACATTTGTTCAAATTCAAAAGAGAAACATAACTTAGGCCAGTTTGTGAGTTGGTTTAAGCTGGTCTTGCTGGTCTCTCAATCAGACCAGACCAGCGAACCATCTTAGGCTGGTTTACACATGGAGTGTATGTGGTTTCATAAATCCTGTGTTTTTTCTTCATGTTGTCTGTAGAATAAGGTGGTGACAGTGGATAATATGAAAGTCAAACTCCAGGTAAGGTTCATTCTCTGCACTGTTATTTTTGCTCATACTTGGTGACCTGCGATGAAGCTGTTTGACCTTTTAACACTCGTCTCCGGCAGATTTGGGACACAGCCGGTCAGGAGAGGTTCCGCAGCGTTACACATGCCTACTACAGAGATGCTCAGGGTAAGTATGCCGCCTCTACCATCAGACATCATTATTGCTGCTGAATCTGATACTGTACTAACTGCTAAAGCTGGATGATATAGCTGAAGATTTTTAGCTCTTACAATTTGGTGATAATCTACTGTGTGTGTGTGTGTGTGTGTATATGTATAGATAGATAGATATTTGCTCTGAAATGGCATTAACGGGTGTTTTTCATTCAGAGGAACACATTTCAAGCAAGCAGCCATTGTTCCAAGTAGATTAAAAATGTTTAGTGCAATAATTAAAATGCAGTAAAAATCTAGTTAAAAATAATTAAGGCATGTTTTTCAGCTAGTGAAATTCAGAGGTGTCAAGTAACGAAGTACAAATACTTCGTTACCTTACTTAAGTAGAAATTTTGGGTATCTATACTTTACTGGAGTAATTATTTTTCAGCCTACTTTTTACTTCTACTCCTTACATTTTCACGCAATTATCTGTACTTTCTACTCCTTACATTTTAAAAATAGCCTCGTTACTCCTATTTCATTTTGGCTGGTTTTCATTCCGGCTTGTCATCATTAAAAAAAAAAAAAAAAACCGCGCCATCTGGATAGACTGAATTTGATTGTGGTTGGATGAGAAGTATAAACATATACCATTCAGGCACCCTATTGGTTTGTACGCGATCCATCGCACCTGCACATGACACACACAAATCACGTTATGAACACATAGCAGTATGAAGATTTCCGTGGCAAAGAATCAAGAAGAGAACTCGAGCGAAATGTCCCAACCAAGCACCAGCGAGGAGGTTGGTAGCCAGGAAGACCAGCCAACCCTTATACATCCCTGGCCGTACATGGAAGAATTTTTCGAAATGGTTGGATGCAAAAACAATTCCTTTCGAATGCGCTGCAAGCTCTGCACACCCAAATACCACGAGCTAATGGCTTTCAAAAACTCGCCGTCTAATTTGAAAAAGCATATTGAGGTAAGCTGAAAGTTTTTTATCAGTCGATTATTGACAAAATATTGTAGTAACCTAGTAATGTACTAATGGTAAATTTGCAATGTTTGCTATGGCTAGGTAACGTTACATGCCAAGACATACCATGGTTTGCTTGCTAGCTAGGCCATGATTCAACGTTCAAGTTCGTTTGGCGGCCTAAGCTTTTGTCATTAATGGAATTTTTTTTCCTTACATTACTTTTACTTTTATACTTTAAGTAGTTTTGAAAGCAGTACTTTTATACTTTTACTTGAGTAAAAAACTTGAGTTGATACTTCAACTTCTACAAAAGTCTTTTTAAACCCTAGTATCTATACTTCTACTTGAGTAATGAATGTGAATACTTTTGACACCTCTGGTGAAATTTGATCATTTTCATCTATACCAATTATATGTAACAGTACATAGTACTAAAGAGCAATACTTAACTGTGTGTGTGTGTGTGTGTGTGTGTGTGTGTGTGTGTGTGTGTGTGTGTGTGTGTACACAGTACTGTGCAAAAGTTTGAAGACTTAAGATGCTTCATAAAAACATTTGTCTTAAGATGGTTATTGATATTTTCAGCTTTAGTGTGTCAATAGGAAATATACATTTTAGACTCCCAAACATCACTTTTGCAAATAGAAAAGATTAGAAGAACAGGGAGCCCTGCAACAGATGGCATTGCCCCCACAGAGACCCTCACTGAACATCGTGTCAGTCTGAGAGTACATGAAGAGACAGAAGCAATTGAGACAGAAGAACTGTGGTGAATTCTCCAAGACGCTTGGAACATCTTATCTGCCAACAACCAAGTAAAACTGTGTCCAGGTGTATCTAGGAGAATTGATGCCGTTTTAAATGCAAAGGTGGCCACACCGAATATTGATTTAGCTTTTTTGTGTTCACAGGACTTTCTCACATTAAGTGATAAATTAAAACTATGTCATTATTTTTGAAGACATCTTCACTATGCAACATTTTTCACAAGTCCCTAAAACTTTTGCACAGTACTATAGATAGATACACATCTTTGACTCTTCAGTTTATTAAGAAGAGTTTGAACTGTTTCATGGAAATTAACTTAACATCTCTAACACGTTTTAAATCTGAGACACTTTTAAAATATCTGTTTTAATGTTCGTATACTTGTGATGTGTGAAACAGGGAGGTGTTGCAGAATTGTATATAAAAAGCTGAATCACTTCAATATTCATAATGTTACAAATATAGGCTACTGTGAATTTTCTTTGTTATCCAGCACATTTTTACTCCAAATGCTGATGTGTCTAGAGCAGAGATGCTCACACCAGGGCCCACTGGCCAAAGTTGGGATGACCTTTGATTGGCCCACCTTGCCATATATGAAAAGAGGGGAAAATGACATATGCCATCGATGCAGCTATTCATTGCACTATTTAAAGAGATTGCAAGTATTCATTTATATAATGACATCATAAAGGAGGGGAACTAGGGCAACTTTTATATTTTTAATATATTACAGTTTGATATAATGCAAGTTTACATTCAGCCCACGGCCCTCAATCAAGTTTGATTTTTGGCACTTCGCAGGAAAAAGTTTGGGCACCTCTGGTCTAGAGACAGTCAAATTCTGTTATTTCAGTATCTGTGGGAAACATTTAAACAACACAGTAAAATCTGTTTATTATTAAGAACAGTGACAGTTCAAAGTTAAGGATGAAATAAACCTGCTCTGTCTTTACATTACAGCTTTACTGCTGCTATATGACATCACAAGAAAGACCTCTTTTGACAACATTAGAGTAAGTCACACAAACCTTTCAACACATTTAAAATAAGTATCCCTTTAAACTATTAAATGGGTCATTCATGTCATGCCATTACAAATGATGTAAAAGGGACTATTCACCCAAAAATGAAAATTCTCATCATTTACTCACACTCATGCATCCCAGATGTGTGTGACTTTGTTTCTTCAGCAGAACACAAATGAAGATTTTTAGAAGAATATTTCAGCTCTGTAGGTCCATACAATGAAAGTGAATGAGTGCCAAATGCTTTGAAGCTCAAAAAAGCACATAAAAGCAGCATAAAAGTAATCCATATGACTCCAGTGGTTTAATTGATGTCTTCAGAAGTGACATGATATGGGTGTGGATGAGAAACTGAACAATATTTAGGTCTTTTTTTATTATCAATCTCCGTTTTCACTTCCACATTCTTTTGTTTTTGGCGATTCACTCTTTATGCAAATCTGGGCAGGAAGGATAATTTATTGTAAAAAAGGCTCAAATATTGATCAGTTTCTCTCCCACACCGAAAATCACTTCTGAAGACATGGATTAAACCACTGGAGATTTTATTACTTTTATGCTGACTTTATATGCTTTTTGGAACTTCAAAGTTCTGGTCACCATTCACTTGCATTGTATGGACCTACAGAGCTGAGATATTCTTCTAAAAATCTTCAATTGTGTTCAGCAGAAGAAAGTCATACACATCTGGGATGACATGTAAATGATGACAGCATTTTCATTTTTGGATGAACTATCCCTTTAAAGAAAGGAACACGCTTGTGTTGCAGTTGAAGGAAGTATTTATTTAGGGTATACAGTACTAGGCTTTCAGAAATATACTCTGTTCAAGCTTAGGCACTTAAACTTTAATAATTACTACTAGGGGTGTTGATTTAGCACGTTGATTTCATGCAATTAAATGTAAAATATGTAATGTTCCCACCATCAGAGCAATTCAAGCTTGATGTACCACTGTGATGCAGTAAGCATGACTCTTTACATGCAATTCACCTCATTAAATATCAACTAGACGGAGCACAACACAATTCAGGGATCTCAAGACGCGCTTTTCAAAGTTACAAACTGTTTAACTTGACACAGCGTCCTAAAAACACAGCGCTTATGATTAGAGGCGCTGAAAACTAACTAGTAAGACGGAATGAAAAGTGAGATGCGCCAAAAGCGTCCATCTGATGCACAAGTACATAGATTAGTGGTTCCCAAATTGGATGCTGTAAGGACTGTCTAGGGGCAGAGACGTCGCAACGGAGTAGGCAAACCAGGAAATTGCCTGGAGCCCTGAGCTGAAATGGCCCCCTCTACAGATCTGCTGATTACATTGGACCACAGCAATGACAACATGGAACCCCCTTAAATTCTTTGATGGCACTAGACACTGCAATGACATGTCCAAAAAAAATGCATCCGGACGCATGCAGGAGGGTCTGACATAAGTGTGTGTGTGTGTGTGTGAGGTAAAGCAGTGTTTCTCAACTGGTGGGTCATAGTTCAATTCGGAATGGGTCGCAGACAGCAGGAAAGAACAATGCCATGGTTCTCCCATTGAAGATATTTCGGCCCAAGTGATCGACTATTTAGGACTGCTGAGGCAGATTTAATGATAATCTTGCAATCAGCGAAATGCTTCTCATCTGCACTTTCACACGAGTGTAACGGAAACAGCTCGCGATCATGATCTGCTCTGGTCTCTGGTGCGGGCGTGCAACATCCGGGTGTGGCAGCGGGGGCGTGGTCAAGTGCCCGTCCGAAGGGAGAAAGCGGTAAGGGCGCTTGCACCTGAGCTAAATTATGTCTAACACCTGTCTGTAATACGAAAGGGAGAGAGAAGTTAGGTGAATACAAGAGCGGCCCTCCACAGAGTGCAGCTTTAACTCGTGTAAACGCCTGTTGGCACTGCTCCGACCATTGGACCGGATCTGGAGCCCCCTTTTTAGTGATGTCAGTCAGCGGGCTGGTGACATCCGAATAATTAGGCACAAATCTTCTATAATAGCCAGCCAGCCCCAGGAACTGCCTCACCCCCTTTTTGGTCTTAGGTCTAGGGCAAGTCGCAATCGCCGCGGTCTTATCAATTTGGGGACGAACCTGGCCATGACCCAAGTGGAACCCTAGATACCGTACCTCCACACGCCCAATCGCGCACTACTTGGGGTTATTTGTTAATATGCCTGTACTTGAAGATGGTCCATTGGCTGTGGTTTTAGACATGGGCTGTGAAGTAGACTGAAACTTTGATGCTTTTCTCCCTTTCATTGATGACACTAGATTTGGTCTTTTTTTTTTTTGGAGCAGAACTAGTTGTAGAGCCTTTTTGAGTCTCACTGCCTGATGCATCTGTTTGACTGGAAGTAGTCATCTCTGGCCCACTGGCTTTAGAATTCCCCTGACTGACACCTCTGTTCCCCACAGTGGCATTCTCAGATCCTTCTACAGACTCCTCAGCCCCCGGCCTTACAGTGTTTGTGCTGGAAGTGTCAAGCTGAGAAACCATGCTTGATACTTCTACCTCGTTGTCATCATCTTTTAACTCAGACAACCTCTGGGCCCTGAAGATGGCCTCTGCCTTCTGCTGCTCACACTGCTTCAACTGCTGCTTGAGCGAGTCGATTTCCTTCCAGCTCTGGGCGATCTCCACTTTGGTGTCCAGCAGCACTTTCCTGAACATTTTGACTATCTCTGAGGTTGTCGTCATCATGAGTCCTTCAACCAGAGTCTTGAACTTGGCCGCAAATGCATCCTCCACTTCCATTTTGTTTGGTTGGTGTGGGGTCCTTCACACAGATGTGAAAAGGCAGTTTTCTGCCTGTGTCCCACAACCTTCCTATTGTGCAGGCATGCTGTTTCAAGGTGCCTTGAATAAAACAACAATTTGTGCTCGTTTGAGGCAGGCGCTCTGCACTCTTTGGTTCGCTGTGGTGCGCAACCGCAGAATGGACCATCTTCAAGTATAGGCATATTAACAAATAACCCCAAGTCAGTGGAGATGAAAACTGTGATGAAAAAAAGAAAATATATCAGAAAGGAGCATGTTATCAGTGCTGCTCATGCTCTTCGAGACAGACAGCGCCTCAGCATGCAGAGAAGTTGCCTGTGTTGTTCATCGAACGGGTGCTCTCTTTATGCCGCTCTCCCCATACTCACTGAAATTAGAGACCGGTGTTAGACATAATTTAGCTCAGGTGCAAGCGCCCTTACCGCTTTCTCCCTTCGGACGGGCACTTGACCACGCCCCCGCTGCCACACTGGGCTTCACTTGAGCGCAGACCTCAAAACTGATGTGACCCATTTCAATTCTAGTGAAACTTCTAGTTTAAAGCGTTTCGGAGGAAGTCAAGTTGAACCTCTCAAACAGTAGACAGCCCTGACATGCCAAACAGCACTGATGAGGAAAAGAGCAACACTGTGATATGCATCACATAATTACATCATCACCTTTACTAAATTGTTTTACAATTCTACATGAGTAAAAGTAACTGTTATATTTTGACAAAATGTGATAGTTTCATATGAAATAATCTAAAGGTAAAATCTATTAGACCTCATTTTATATCATCAGTGGAAGTTGCAGTTAAAGTTTCAAGATGTTTCAGATACTACTTATTTTATTATTATTATTATTACTATTATTTAAGACCAGCTACACTGACGTAACCGTGGTAACGAGAAGCCTTTCCTCTGTGTGTGTGTGTGTGTGTGTGCTGTTTGAATGATGTTTGAAATTAGGAAACAAACGGGATAATAATGGGCTCTTATAAGTACATATGCTCTTCAATTTTGAAAAGGGGGGGGAGAGAAAACTTCCTCTCTCTGTTGAGAGGAGCTCATCAGCTTTAAAGCTGATAAAAACCTTCTTGATGTCAACCATGTGCCAGGAGAGGCTCACAGGACTGGCACTGATATTAATCAAATGTAGTATTCTGAAGTCTTTAGCCATGGAAGACATAGTGTTTGCATTTGCTGAATACAAGGCCCATAACCAGCAGTTCTAAAAAATGTGCACTATGTATTTGTAAGTAAATATTTTTGTATTGCTTGTGTATTTGGAGTTATTTATTTATGTATGCAAAGTTTGCCTTTATATTTTATTTATATTTCCATTGAAAAGAAAGCGTTTTAATGTGACTTATGGGGGGGTCCACCAGGTACCTTCTTCCTGGGGCCCTCAGAGTCTCTAGAAACACCCCTGTGTAGGGGTGCCGTGAAATTTCTGCTCCGTTTAATATTTTAATAGCCACCAGTTAAAAGTACATTTGACTCATTGCGTACCCACACACTGTTTGTCTACAGCTAGAAGCTTTTTAAACGCTCACATGCAGATGTTCGTGTGCTCTCTATAGAGCGCAACAGTCTGGGTCTGGAAGTAAAAATCTCATTCATGTATCCCATTGACGAAATGATTTTCAACAATAACTTACACTTTTAAAGACAGACCTACCGTGAGCTACGAGGTTGTTCATTGATGGGATATGCTTTTGTTGAAGCCATCCATTTGCATATCTTAACTTCATTGTTTACAAATCGTGTTTGATAGTGGAATTCATGGTAAACGACTACATTACCCATGATACAGCAGAGACAGCTTCACCAATCAGAAAACGGCATCCAACTAAACCCGCGAAACGTGGTCCGGAGCGAGTGCGCGCTCCCATGACGCACTGTGAATGACGTAATCGAGATTAACTTAACTAACTTATATATTTGTACATATCGGGATATTTTGCAATAAACGTGAAATATATTGTTTCAATACTTATAAACAACAACCTAAAATCAATAGTTTTTTATATTCCCATATCATTCGCAATGCTTCATGTGATTGTTGTTCGTGCCCTCATGAAAGACCGCAAGTACACAGCCTTGCACCTTTCTCTTTATGTCTGATTTTCAAATACTTTTTTGCCTCAAAACAAAGTTGGTGATGTGATTCACCTCAGAGCTGGTTGGTTCGGTTCTTTTCAGCCAGGCGCGTTCCAGTGGCCGAAACAGGACATTAAGTATTTGGGCATTTTGTTCCCTGCAAATTTTTGTGATTTTAGTTAGTTCATTTTGACCCCTTAATAAAAAGGTTTGAGCGATATGGGCAGGTTGACTTCATTACATTTATCTATGATTGGGAAGGTTAATGTTAAGGTTAATTTATTTTATTCCAAAATTCAACTACCTGCTACAGTCTTTCCCTGTAGATGTCCCCCTCTTATTTCAATCAATTTGATAGCATAGCAAAGTCCTTCATTTGGAATGGGAAACATCCCAGATTGCATTTCAGTAAACTGCATAAGCCGATTGATAAAGGTGGGCTAGGCCTACCCAAGATTTTGTTTTATTATTATGCATTTGGTCTCAGACATTTTCAACCCTGGTTTTGTATTGAACAGGAAGTTCTTGCCCCTATTTCACCATTGCAAATACTTTCTATCAAACTAACCGGAGAAGTTAAATTACACCCTGTTATCTCGCATTAACACTCGGTATGGACAAAAGTGTCCAGAGTGTTTATTTCAGACATTTATTTAAATGTTACCTCGAGCATATGGCAGAACCCAAGATTGTGTATTAATAAATCCCCTTTCTGCTGGTCGGAGTGGATTGTGAGGGGGGTTAATACGCTCTGTGATCTATATGAGAGTGGAGTGATGAGATCCTTTGAAAATATTGTTCCAACATTGTTCCAACATGGGATTCCCAGATCTCAGTTCTTTAGGCATTTACAAATGTGCCACCTGTACTATTTTGGGAGTAGCACATACACCCCTAAAGCGGCAGATACTCTGGGAGAGGTGATTACTGCATTTGGAAAAGGTCATGAGGTATCAGTGTATTATTCCCTGTTAATTCAGAGTCTGGGGGACAGAGCTTTAACTTCTCTCAAGTGATTCTGGGAGAAAGATTTAATCTTGGTATTGGAGGTGGGAGTGTGGGCTAGGATTCTAAAAAAAAATGTTGTCTGCATATAGAGATGAAAGTGTGCCTTATGCAATTTAAGATTTGACATGGATTCTGTTGGACCCCCTCTAGATTGTATAGGCTTGGTCTTAAAGACACACCCACCTGCTGGTGATGCCAATCAGAAGATGGAGACACAGCCCATGTTTTTTGGTGGTGTGTTAAGATCCAAGAATTTTGGTTGAGGGTTCAGAGAATTATGTGTGACGTATTGGACTCTCAGACTCTGTATCTTAGACGATCGGGCGGTCATCAATATAGGGGATAGTCATATAAAACGTTGGGTTCTAGCTGGAGTTATGATCTGCAGACGGATCATTCTCAGGGGATGGAAGGCGGCTGGAACATCCTCATTTCAGGAGTGGTGCAGAGATGAGCAGGGTGGTGGCATTTGTGGAGGTGATATGTAGAAAGCAAATGGGAATTGTTTAACAGGAAGTGGGGTAGATCTTTGTCCTTTTTGGATGGTTCTCGGGTAGGGGCAGTGGAGAGGGATTTGTAGTTTTAAACTTTTTTTTTGTATTAAAGTCTACTTTTTTAATGTTTTTTTATTATTATTTTTTTTAATTATGACCACTGTGAATGTAGGAGCTCCTAACTCTTGGAGAAGGTTTTTGCCACATCTCTCAGCGCAGGTCACAAACCTTCTTGATGCTATATTAATGTAAGCCATTAATGTATTACATGATGAAGACAGGATATAAATATATCTGATCTGTGTGATGTGTTAATGCAGCTTAATGTGCTGCAGCTGTTATAAGTGAATACAACAATAATGACAAGAAAAAGAGAAGAACTCACCGTCCTTGTATTGGGCTTCAAGCTTCTGAAGTTATCCATCTATTTCAATAACAGGTCTTCTTTTCAGTCAAACTCTGACTTTATGGAATCTTTATTAAAATATATAATAATCAAACAGTACATTTTCATGTGTAACAATTTTTAAATGAGTAATTGCTGCTGTTCCTAAAAAAAACAAAGCACTGTTGACCTCTGTTTTATTACTTGAATTATTATTTTAAAAACTTGAAGCATTGTTCAGGATAAGCGCTTCACGGCAACATTATTTTAATTTGTTCATATTTTAGATCAATATTAAACTTTTTAAATCAATTGACATTCCTAAATACAATTTGATCATTTACTAACAGACTGCAATAATAACTAAAGTGAGTCACTGGACCGTGAAAGCTTGACCGTTAGTTTTCATGAGGGCTGAGGTTTCCAAATTATGATATACTGTTAAAAATGACAATTTCTGCAGTTTTATCAAACATGATGGAATATCTTACTTTGAGACAAACCAACTAATACCACAAAACATCATAACATCCAATGCTAATCCATTTTAATTATGAGACATGAATCCAAAAGCATAAAAAATCCACATATTTTCAATTGATAGTGAAAATTAAAAAAATGTTATCTCCATCTTAAAATGGTTTAAGATTGTATCCAGTATATTAAGACACGCATGATGGGGAATGAAAATGTACTAGGAATGACCCAATTAATGAAATATAATCATGTCCTTTTATGAATGTCATTTTACTGTAAGTGTTGTTTTTATGTGCATGTCTATCACTATGCAGGCCTGGCTGACTGAAATCTATGAGTATGCACAGAAGGATGTGGTCATCATGTTGCTTGGCAACAAGGTAAGTGGGACTTCCTGAAAGGAGTATACAGAAAGAGATAAGCAGCAGCCCCCTTGAAGGGTACAATGTACTAATGCATGTGCAGACAGCTTTTTATTTAATCTCCCTTTTTTTTACTTTTCTAGCTTTTGTGTCTGTTTAGCTTTTTAGGCAAACAATTCAATTTATGCACATGGATTTTAAGCAGATCATGTTTTGATGTACAGTTAGTGTTTTTTTTACTAGGGGTTTTGCACTGGATTAGTGCCTCCTAATATACCGATAAAGCAAAAAAAATGAATTTAATTAAGAAATGTTTGGATTTCAATACAGTTAAGCTCTTCCGACAGCATTTGTGGCATAACGTCAGTTACCACTGAAAATGTGATAACTTCGCATACCAACTGTATTTGTAAAAGTTATATTTAAAATTAGATCTTCGTTGTCATGATGATGTAACATCGGTAAACCTGTAACCTGGTAATTCCCTGATCTTATCACAGTTAACATGTATTAGATTGATGTCGTAGTTATTCTTTGGACACGTGTATTTGAATGTTTATGGACCATAAGTCGCTATAGTATGTGATTTACAGTTGATGTATCATGTGTAATTGTTGTCCTACAGTCAGATATGGCAGCTGAAAGGGTCATCACACTTGAGGAGGGGCAGAAGCTGGCTAAGGTATGACTGTGACTAACACCCTGTAAATGGGGAATGCTAGTGGCGCGTTGAGTGAAGTTCCAAAAGTAAAACACTTCTATTATAAGCAATGAAGACGTTTACACTGGAAGTGTCCACTGCCCATGTATTCCCATCACTTTTATTTGTTCTATATTTTAATAACTGACTGTTACAGCAAAGCCAGCTCCTGATGTTTTATGTCTCTGGTCTACTCATTTTAATCATCATTGTATCTTACCATATACTGTATATAGACAGTGTTTGCAATAATAACAATGTAATAACTAGTAAATCAATTATTTATACCAATGGATTTCCATTGAAATAAATTAAGTTCACTGTGAGATCAGTGTGGATTGGCCCAAGTTCTGTGTTGGGCAAGTTACTAATTAATAAAGTAATTAATTACTAACTTCTAATTACATCTTCTACAATGTAATTAGATTACTGTACTAATAACTCTGTCTGGAAAGTAATTGCATTTCTTATTACTAATTACTTTCTAAAACCCTTGTTAACCTCGACCAGATGAGAAATACAAGGATCGACATGAAACTGTTCTTTTAATTCTTTCAAATAAATCATATAAAATCAAATAAATTATTCATGAACTGGCCAAAGAATTTAAGGGTGCAGTGTTAAATTAGAAAACATATATTTTAACAAGACATTCAATTTTGATTTTAAATTCAATATTGTTTTATATAGAATTGTTCTATAGTCTATACAGTATTTAGTAACTGTAATTAAATTACTAAAAAATGAATCGCAATCCCTTTACTTTTTCAGTGAATAAGTTAATTAAATTTTAATTATTAGTAATGCATTATATTCAACACTGCCCAGTGTTCAAAGTTATTGAACATTCTATGATGATGTGCAGCTTCAACACTGAAGTCATTGTGAGTGTCGTCGGTCACATCTGGTGTAAGGCTCAAATCTGTTGAACACAGCTGTGCTTTCATGTACCAGTGTTTTATGCCAATACAAATGTTCAGTAAATACATAAAAGGGGTAGTTCACCCAAAAATGAAATTCTCTCACCATTTACCCGCCTTCATGCCATCCCAGATGTGTATGACTTTCTTTCTTCTGCAGAACACAAATAATAGTAAAAAAAGGACTTCAATATTGATCGGTTTCTCACCCACAAGTATTGTCACTTCTGAAGACATGGATTAATCCACTAGAGTCTTATGGATTACTTTTGTGCTGCCTTTATGTGCTTTTTGGAGCTTCAAAGATCTGGTTACCATTCACTTGCATTGTATGGACATACAGAGCTGAAATGTTCTTCTAAAAATCTTCATTTATGTTCTGCAGTATATAAAGTAAGTCAAACACATCTGGGCTTTCATTTTTGGGTGAACTATTCCTTTAAAAGGTTTTATTAAAACAAAGTATTTTTAATCAACTGCAGTTCTCTGCTTTTTTTTTCTTGAATTAAGGAATACGGAGTTCCTTTCATGGAGACAAGTGCCAAGACTGGTGTCAATGTGGAACTTGCTTTTCTTGCCATAGCAAGGTTGGAGAATTGTCTGTCTGTCTGTGAAATTGGAAGATAACTGGACAGCTCATTTGAGCACCCTGATTATTCTCCAGAATCAGGGGTGTAGGAACAATCTGAAAACTGGGAGAGCCTCTCTTCACAATAATATGAATTTGAGAATGTGATCTCAAAACAAAAAGAGACCATATTTTTAAGAGTATAATTTGAAAGCATATCAACTGAACTTAAGAAATATCAGAATTTATGATAGAACTTAGTAACTAAAATGTAGCAACCATGTATGAATGAAAATGTTCATATTTAACTGAAGAATTATCATATAATTGAATGACTTGTCAAACATTTGAAACATTGATCCATTCAGTCAGAACCAAAGCATGAAAAATATTCCTTAATGCCATTGTCAAATATGATCTTACCTGAACAGTTTCAGAAGCTTATGTCCCCAACATAGCAATGCCCTTCAAACAGTTTAACAATGCAAATGCATCTATAACTTTGAAACGGCAAATCTTAAAATTATGGGAGGCCTTCAGACGTTTTAAATCTCTTTCTAACTTTCAAGCAATGCTTTGTCAAGCCAACATTTAAAAGTATGTCTTGACGAATGTTACTTTTCTGATTAGTGCATTGAAATGAATCAAATGTACATGATGTGTTTTATTCCGACACAGAGAACTGAAGCACAGAAGTGCTCAGCAGCCACACGAGCCCAAGTTCAAGATCCACGATTACATCGAGTCACAGAAGCAGAAGTCCAGCTGCTGCGGCATCCTCAAGTGACCCCATTCCACATGTTCATCAACATGAAAGATATTTGTACACAAACGTGTGTGTGTGTGTGTGTGTGTGTGTGTGTGTGTGTGTGTGTGTGTGTGTGTATGAAATGTGCATTGTTCTGATGTGTCTCTTCGCTTCATAGTCAGGAATATACAGCCAAATACTGTGGGATTTAATGAGGTACATCACAGTAATAATGACTTTATGGAGGTGATGTCTGTTTTAATTCAGGTGTATACAGTATTCAGGTGTGTCCCAATATTCCAGGTAGGCTAACTTATGTTTGAATAATGTGATTCCCAGACTTTCTCTAATGATTATAATCTCCATCCACACACAGTGTAAATGTTTCTCTTATTAAATGCATTATACGCTTTGCAAATGTGCTCCAACTGGGCATTGCTGTGGTTTTTAGATCACATTTTTAAAACTACATTTGAGTGTCAAAAAAGCATACAGCGGCCCCATGTAATCAATGTCTTGCATAGCAAAATATCAAACCAAGTGACATTTATTAAATAGAAAGCACAAGCACACTTCAAGCAAAACATTTGCAATCCACATTTTAGGTTTTCGATTATTAAAAAATATTTATTGTTCAAAATGAAGACCAAAATGTAAACTGTTATTTAAAAGTCTGCAGAATATGTTCCTGGTTGATGTGAACTACACCCGTATTAGCTGGGACGTCCCCCAAACTAAAAATCATCTTAGAACTCAGCGGTTTATAAAAGTGATGTTAGTGCTGAGAAAAGCTAGCATTATTTGTTTGTGGATGTGTATTGAAGTGTCAAAAGTCTCTATATACCTTTTTTGGGGCCATTTAAAAATAGGTTTCCAATCAATATGGACTATAAAAGAATCATAGCACAGCTTGACTGAGTCAGACCTGATCATATCTCAATATGTGATGGTTTTTGCCTTGCACACGCGCATGTCACCCACCCACAGACATTGATATGAAACTGCTACTGAAATGAATTGTAAACTCTCTATAATTCCTCTCATGTGAACACTCAGTTTTCACAGTGATCACAAAGTGCCATGAGAAAGTCACTGTATCAGCATATATACTGTATAGTGTTCCATCTACACTTGTTTTGTAAGACAGGGATTTTTGCTTTCAATGTTTCTTTTTCCATTGTTTTGTATGTTTGATATGTAAAGCCACAAGATGGCAGTATTACACACTGCGAATGGCGAATAAACGATGAGCTTCACTCTCTTGTTGCCTTGCCTTTGTCATTTGTCTGTGTCATGTATTTTTAAACAAAATTTGTTACTTTTACATGGATATCTGGTTATTAGTCTAAGTTTCAGACAAGAGAAGATATACATTAAGATGAATGAGTAATTGCTTGTGTTGTACTGTTCCTTGCCAAGTGATTTGCATAAAAGCATCTGCCAGATTAATAAATGTAAATGGAATTGTCTTGTATGCTGCTATTGCTTATGTTTGTTTTGTGACATCATGATACCCGCGGCCTTAGAGAGGACATGTTTGTGGAAAATTTGACTGAAGGCAAAGAGTTATGTGCAAGAAAAAGGCTGTTCTCAACTTTGAGATACTTTATGTAATGTCCCACCACCTATAATATAAAGTATCACCACCTTATTTACACACAAATTCTCAACAACATCGGCTCTTTTTACCCCATCATTTCAAAGGACATGTCACGAGAAGTTATTTCTATAACCCATGTTGCCATCACTCACATGAAAAGTATATCATTTATGAGTTGGCTTTTTCGTTTTAAATGCACGATGTTTTTCACATAAACTCGACTTCATCACGTGCAAATTCCCGGATGTCTAATGCGGAAGTAAGCGCGAGTTCCTTATTAATATTATGTCCATACCCAAACCCCTTATCTAAACTTAAATAATCAGGTGTGTGTGTGTGTGTCAGAGCGTGTATTTATCACTTTGTGGGGACCAAAGTCTCCATAAGGATGGTAAAAACCTGAAATTTTTGACGTTCTGTGGAAAATTTGTCGGTCCCCATGAGGAAAACAGCTTATAAATCATACTAAATTATGTTTTTTGAAAATGTAAAAATGCAGAACGTTTTCTGTGAGGGTAAGGTTTGGGGATATGGTTAGGAGATATAATATAAAGTTTGTACAGTAATAAAAACCACTATGCCTATTGAAATCCAAAACATGGAAACACAACATGTGTGAAAATAAAATAAATAGAATTAGGAGAAAATCTTTAAAATGACTACAGAACTTAGTGTGTACAGTAAAAAAAATACTTTCCCCATCAAATTTATTCAGTCCTCGAATGTTCACATTACTCAAACAATTCATGATTCATCTATAAAGAATTTCTTGTAAGCTTTACTTATTCCATTTGTGTTGGGACACCGTGAATATTTATTGTTTGTTTTACTGAAACTGGGCAGAGGATTTCTAGCTCCCTGCAAGCTTTTAATGGGACTAGACTGGGAAAGTAAATATTAAAATGAATTATTTAAGTTATTTTGGCATAAATGTTGCTTGGTTTACTTGATTCAGTTAGGTTTCCTCTACTTGATGTATCAAAGTTGTTATTACATGGTAATTTTAATTTAAGAAAACTAATTTCAAACTTGTGGAACCAATGCCCATGATTAAATCAAACACTTTTAGGATTTTATTTGTATTTCTTTATATGGATGAATCAAACACAACAGCAACAACAACAACAGAAAGTTAATATTTTATCATTGTACATTAGGAAGACTGTGGAGTAAAGATGAAAATATATACAGTACATATATTTATTTAAATTGTTATTAAGATACAATCACATTGGGAACCTGCAGTTGAGTAACACTGATTTGAGAAGATTAGAATATAATTTTTTAGAAATATGAATATTAAAAAGTTTTTTTTGAAACACAAAATCGCAGGTAACATACGAAAATATCAAAACAATGTTGTAGCTGACAGAAACTACAATTAGTCAATTGTAGCATATTAACTACTTATAAACAATTTAAAACAAACCCCATGATCTGACATTTCTGAAATTCTTTTGACCTTTTAAGCATTGTTATATAGCACCGATTATATAACAGTAAATCTCCATTTTCACACTCTTCTCCTTTTTTTTTTTTTTTTTTTTTGCAATACGTATTCTTCGTGAACACCGCCACCTACTGCTCAGGGAGGAGAATTTATAGTAAAAAAGGACTTCAATATTGATCTGTTCCTCATCCGCACCTATCATAACACTTCTGAAGTCATAGATTATGGTTCACTTTTATGCTGCCTTTATATGCTTTTTGGAGCTTTAAAGTTCTGTTCATCATTCACTTGCATTGTATGGATCTACAGAGCTAAAATATTCTTTAAATCTTAATTTGTGTTCAGCAGAAGAAAGAAAGTCATACACATCTGGGATGACATGAGGGTGAGTAAATGATGAGAGAATTTTCATTTTTAGGTGAACTGTCCCTTTAAAACCTTTTACTTGATGGTAATACCACTTGACATTTTTATAGTCATTAAACCATTTTTTTGTTATATGAAATGCATGATTTTGAAAAAAGGTTTGAAACATGGACACAAATATTGCATTTCTATACACAACAGATATGTAGACTAGAGTTAAAAGATTTCTTATTTTATATCATCTGCGACATCCTCATTTCCACACTGCTTTTAAATGTCAAGAAAACATTTGGACAATTTGGACAGATGTCATGTGTTGGTCTGAAGTGTGGAGATGACATCACATTAAATAGCAGAAGTCGAAAGTGCAAAAATGTCCCAGATTACCCAAATCCACCCTACTTTCACTTTGAGTGCAGGGGGTTGATGAGCAGCAGGAGGAGGTGCTATAGAGAAGTCATTCCTCCATGGGCTGGATATGATGTTGATGCGCTGCTCTGACCAAACAAACACTCGAACTCTAGAACTTTCATCAACAAATCACTTCATTCACTGAAGCTGAGCGGGTTTAACATGTGTCATTCGTGATCATCTGAGCGCAGGACTCTCCATTGAAATCACATTCAATCCACAGGTGAAACTCAAGATGCCCAGCCAGACTCTGCGCCCCAGACTATGCGTCCTGGTGAAGGACGAGAACGGATACGGCTTCCATCTGCACGGAGAGAAAGGCAAAATCGGCCAGTTCATCCGCCTGGTGGAGCCTGATTCGCCCGCCGAGCTGTCCGGTCTGCGCGCGGGCGACCGGCTCGTGTTCGTGAACGGAGAGCGCGTGGAGAGCGAGAGCCATCAGCAGGTCGTGTCGCGGATACGCGCGACCTCCGGTAATCTGGAGCTCATAGTGGTGGATGTAGAGACCGACCAGCTGCTGAAGAAACACGAGCTGATGTGCGTGAAGGAGTTCGTCACGGAGGGTATTCCGGTGCCGGAGTGCAATGAGCCCGAGATCAGCGGGGATCTGATGGGGAACGACACACCGAGAGTGTCTCCGTCTCCATCGCCGCCGCCGGTGCCCGCGAGGAACGGAGAGATCATTCCCGTGCACATTCCCGCGGTGGAGAAACTCCGATCATCCGTGAGCTCGGACATGGTGAGAGACACGCACACGCACGCGCACGCAGAGTGGTTCCTTGAGTAACATTGGAGCAACATGTCAATGGTGTATGAACATAATCATTATTACCTGGGTATATAAAAGCAGCCTACCATGGTACTACTACAAAACTTATTTAGTAAGGGTACTAACATATTAAATGATCTGTACAATAAAACACTTTAAGATTAGTTTACACCCACAAAAGTACCAAAATGTCCCATCGCACATGTTATTTGGAGATGTACTATGATAATAGCCAGTGCTGGACATTATAAGTAGTGTTACAAACACACTGGCCCCAGAAGGCTAGGACCAGCACTGATAACAGCATGGTAGCATGTTCTGAAGTACCTTGGAGCACCATGTAAAAACATCTCTGCTGATAGTTGATGATAATTATACAATGTTTATTATTCCTCAGTGTTCCTCAATCTTACATCTTTGACAATATTCATCCATATTTTTATCCTCACTTCAGTGCATATTTCGTTATTTCGATTACACGATCGAGTGTTTTAAATTGAAGCGAGGGCATGCAAAGAAAAATTTGATTATATGCAAATGTGCCTAATATTGTGTAGGTGCCCCTCGTGCCGCCAAACGAGCCAACCCGCATCTCAGAATAACATTCAGAGTTGATATACTTCTCATCACAATTGTACAGAGTGGTTATCTGAGTTACTGTAGACTTTGTCAGTTTAAACCAGTCTGGCCATTCTTTGTTGTCCTCTCTCATCAAGACATTTTCATCCACAGAACTGCTGCCCACTGGATGTTTTTAGTTTTTTCTCCATTCTGAGTAAATTCTAGAGACTGTTGTGTGTGAAAATCCCAGAAGATCAGCAGTTACACAAATACTCAAACCAGCCCATCTGGCACAAACAATCATTCATGCGATTATATAATCAGCCAATCATGTGACAGAGTCTACTGTAACTCAAGATGCGGGTTGGCGATGTTTTGGCGGAATGATGGGGAGCTACACAATATTAGGCAGATAGTTTGATGACATATATGATGCAGGTTCAAGTGTTGGTCTTTGCTGCTTATACACATTATAGCAATCATGAGGAGGTTACCCCATGTGACTCTAACCTCCCTAGCAACCGGGACAATTTGGTTGCTCTGGAGACCCGGCTAGAGTCACTTAGCATGCCCTGGGATTCAAAACATTTGATATTTTCTAAAATAATATTGTCTCTGATTACAGCTAAATAATATTTTCAGAAATACATATTTAATGGAAGTGCATGCTCATCCAGTTAATAATATCCTACTTAAACCCTACTGAAATGTAATGATGAAATCCAGTGGTGATTCTGGCTTACTTTGAGTCCTAGGCGAGATCCGACATGCCACCCTGCTTAACATCCCCATCCCCATTTTATTACTTTTTTATTCACTTTTTATTACAGACCTAGGCTTTAACACACAAAATAAATAAAATGGAAATTTAATTCTCATCATTTACTCACCCTCATGATACCCCAGATCTGTATGAATTTGTTATTTTTGCTGAACACAAGTGAAGATTTTTAGAAGAATATTTCAGCTCTGTGGGTCCAAAAAATGTAAGTCAGTGGTGACAAGAACTTTGAAGCTCCAAAAAAAAACCATAAATGCATCAAAAAGTAATCCATAATTCTCCAGTGGTTTAATCCATGTCTTCAGAAGTGATATGATAGGTGTGAGTGAGAGACAGATCAATCACTCTAAATCTTAGAGTAAAAAGGGACTAGAATATTGATCTCACCCATGAATGTGAATGTTTCTGACCCACACTTATCATATCACTTCTGAAGTCATGGATTCAACCACTGGAGTCTTATGAATGACTTTTTTGATGCATTTATGTGATTTTTGGAGCTTCAAATTCTGGCCAACATTCACTTGCATTGTATGGACCAACAGAGCTGAAATATTCTTCTAAAAATCTTCATTTGTGTTCTGCAAAAGAAAGAAACTCAGGTTATAACAATATGCGTCAAATGGGTGACTTTCATGCAATACCTGCCAAATAGTGAACCTATTACCTCACTTGTTGTTATAAATGCTTAATAACTTTTTTAAAGCATTATTAACCTATAGAAATGTAACTTTGTGTAAAGTGGCCATTTCAAGACTCAAACCTGTAAATACGGTTGTCAATCCCAAACACTGACTATGTGAACGTAGCTAAATTTTCTCTCGCACCAGACGGACATCAGATCCGCTTCTGTCCCGCGCCCTGCATTACATTCACTTAGATGGTTTCCCTTTCAGTTCTGGCACGTTCAACTAGTAATCGCATTTTAGAGCTCCTTGTGTGCATCGAAGCAATTTCCATGTGTATGCCCTCTTTACACAGGTGTAGGACGCTGCGCGTGTTGGATACAGATGCTTGTAAAATTATGATAATAATAATAATAAAAGCGTCCAATCTCCACAATACGTACCGTCACATTTTAAACCACGATGCATTGTGCCATACACCGCTACATCCCTAACTTCCACAGTACTCCTTTGTAAGGGTGCTGTCCCATGTTCATTTGTTCATTTACTTTTCACGCCAATCGTACAATTTCTTAAGATTTCGCCATCTCTTACTATTAGTATTTGGACTTGTCATGTGATCAGGCCACATGGTACTACAATTAGACATGTATCATGATTCCATTGTATTCTTTGAAGTCCTTGTAAATACCTTCGTACATGAATCAAATAGAAGTCAGAAATATATCGAAGGACCATGATATTACCATCTGATACCATTGCTGTACTATGATACTGTCACAAACCCTAACCCCAACTCTTGTCACTGCAGTTTATTTGTCATACATTTCTCATGTTTATCAGAAATCTATCGTCACAGATGATTTCTTTATGTTTGTATTGCTTTGATTTTATTCATCCATATGTGCAGTTGTTCATTTCAACAGGGCTATGACAGCTGTGAGATGCACACCTACACATTGTAGTGTACTTGGAAGCTGATTATATACTCAGTACTGCAGTCATTTAACTGTGTGGGGGGTGTTGTGTTGTGGAGGACATCTTTCTCACAGATGAAGACAAACAACTGCATTCATCCCCAATCCTCCTCACTAAATACCTTTGACATACAATTTCACACCTCGAGCACATACACAGAGTTCCAGCACTGCTTAGGAACATTGGGTCTCATTCACTATTATTTGCATACAAGTGCACAGAAAAGCTTCTCACACAAAATTGAACTGACATAAAACAGGTGTGTACGGACATAAATCTGTTCTTACCCTCCTTCATACGTCGATGAATCTGGAAAAGTGACAGTTACTATCAAACAGATTTCCCAAGCAAACCATTTCACAAAGGTACGTTTGGGAACACTTTACATGAATGTTTCCTTTGTTAATGGTTCATGAAGGCATGCATTAATGGCTAATTAGTCATTAATGGCTCAGTGGTGGCTCAGCGTTAGGCTCTGGGTTACTGACTGAAAGGTCAGGGGTTCAAGCCCCAGCACCGTCAAGATACCACTGTTGGGCCCTTGAGCAAGGCCCTTGACCCTATCAGCTCCAGGGGCGCTGTTTCATGGCTGACCCCAGCTCTGACCCCAGCTTAGTTGGGATATGCGAAGAAACTGCATTTCATTGGCTCTGTACTTGTACTATGCACAATGACAATAAAAGTTGAATCTTAATTTACAAATGCATTATAAATCATTAATATGTGGTTATAACAACATGCATAAAATGGTGACTTTCATGCAATACCTTCCAAATAGTGAGGCATTTTACCTCACTTGTTATAAATGCTTAATAACAGTTATAAAACATTAGTAACCTATGTATCATTGTGTAAAGTGAACACCGATGAAGTTGCTAACATTAGAAATGTGTGTAGATCAAGTTCAGTATGGTTTAATGTTCATCAGGCTTTATTACATGACTATGCTCTGAATGTTTCATTAGCATAAAATGAATAAGTGTATTTATTAAGCATTTTTTACCAGTTAAAATGTTCACTTTTGAAAAGTATTGCATAAAAGTTGCCCTATTTATGCATGTTGTTATAGATGCATATAAATCATTTATAATGTATTTATAAATGACTTACCAGTTATAAATGAACCCCTTTATAAACCTTACATTAATCTGAAGTATTACCAGACATTTCTGAGGTTTTAAATGATAAAACAATAAATATATTGATCAAAGTGAAGATAAAGTAATGGGAAGTATTGTGAGTCTTTCTGCTTGTCAAATGTTAGTAGAACACGTCGCTAGTTAATGTGCTGAACTACACCTGTGGTTACTCGGATCTGGCATCTGTGTGAATTTAAGGTGACACAGGTTTGCACAGGAGGATGTACGGTTGCTCAATAAGTTGGTCAATATTGCATTTGACGGAATTTGAAGGACTGTGTTTTACTCTCTGTACAGATGAAGTCCAGCTGTTCGGAGTCTGTTGTGTCTCTCTGTTTGTTGTTCAGTTGGTTGTAACTGTCTTTGTGTGTGTACTGCAGCCATGATAATGATTTGCACATTACTCAAGCAGGAACAAGGCCAGACTCCTGAACAGCTGGACTCCCTTTGGTGTCCCAAACCCCCCCCCTTTCATTCCCATGTTATCGGCACAACCTTTTGGCATTGTGGTCTCAGTGTGCAGATCTGTTCGGCACCCCACCTTTAAATCACCTAACCTTAGTGCAACATCTAGCAACCACAAAGCATATGTACATGCATATGTAACTATATTAAACATACTAATACTAGAGAAAACCTGTAAATGCGGGTTGTTTTGTAATGTTTTCAGGATACATGGCTCTTCCCATAGATTTCCCTATAAAAGCCTGTTGCTGTCCTGAACTGCTCTGAGGGGAAGTTAAAGTGAAATCTGTGAAGATAGCAGGGCTGGTTTTCACTCGTGCACAGATGACTGGTCTTACGTAATCCTTCTCTCTAAGGCAGTTACTCGTGGAAGTGCTTTTGTGTTGAGTTCTATTGACTGTGACTCTCCAGCTCAACTGCTGCTGCTTGCGTAACTCCTCTGTTAGGAAGAGTCAGGGTACGTCAACCCGCGGCTGGTACATTAATACCCATATCTCAGCCAAGCTCCCTGATTTACCTATTCATATTAAAAACGTCCTGTAAGAGCAGGTCGACATTAACAGAACTTGGAGTCTGGTAATATTGGGATCTTGCTATTTCCTGTAAAAGCAAACAAACTGTATTTTGGAGGTAGGACTGGCCGATATGGCTCAAAAAGCTCATATAGATCAAAATCGTATATTTGAGTCAATGACATGGTGCTCATTTTTTATCCAGATCAAATAAGTTATTGAAAAATACATAAAACATGTAATTGACACTATGCAGTTACTTGAATACACCTTTACTATGGTGAACATGTTTTATATTTCTGAGTTCAAAGACATTTGTATATTTATTCTGGGGCTTAAATTCAGAGTGGTGTAACCGTACAGAGACTAGTTATCGACCGATAAGGGTTTTTTGATGGCGGATATCTTGAGAGCGGGAAGGCCGATTCTTTAATGTAATGCCGATAAATATCATATCACACAATTTAATATGAAGGTAAATTACATGGACTGAAAATGGCAAAAAATTCAGTTAACTTTCATTTATTTTTATTTTCACTCCAAATTACTTTGAAAAAATAGAAAATCATAATTATACTTATTATTTAGACAGATGGTAGATAGCAGCTTCTGATTTGTTTAGTCATATAGGGTGGGATGAGATGGCTGCAAAAATGATGTCAATATTTTTTAGCCTATTGAAAATATTCAAAATGTTTAATGCATGAGGTAAAAATTATTATTTCTTTTTTATTTTCTTCCCTTTTTCCCCCAATTTGTAACGCCCAATTCCCAATACGCTCTTAAGTCCTCATGGTGGTGTAGTGACTCGCCTCAATCCGGGTGGCGGAGGATGAATCTCAGTTACCTCCGTGTCTGAGACCGTTAATCCGAACATTTTATCACATGGCTTGTTGAGTGTGTTACTGTGGAGACTTAGCATGTGTGGAAGCTTCACGCTATTCTCCGCTGCATCCAATCACAACTCACCACGTGCCCCACCGAGAGAGAGAACCACATTACAGTGACCATAAGGAGGTTACCCCATGTGACTCAACCCTTCCAAGCAACCGGGCCAATTTGGTTGCTTAGGAGAACTTGCCAGAGTCACTCAGCACACCCTGGATTCAACCTCACGACTCCAGGTGTGGTAGTCAGCGTCTTTACTCGCTAAACTACCCAGACCCCACTTAAAAATGTCTTTGTGAATGAACAGGGTGTGCAAAAATGATAACTTCACTCACTTTTTGGAAGCCAGTTAAATGTTGTTATAATACTGAATTATTAATGTGGGACCCAGTCAAGTTTATTAATATAATATAATGCTTAATTATTTGTATTATTTTGAGGTTTAGGTTTGTTTTATTCAATATGTTTCTGTCGTATTTCCTTTACCTTCTCCTGGAGCTTTTATTTTGACGAAAAACAAAAGGTGCACTATGAATTTGACAGTTTACAGTTTTCCTGATTACGCTGTCATCACCTTGTTTTCTGTGATAGGCCTGCTGTGTGGAGTCTTTACATTTGTATAATAAACTAGCAGAACAGATGTTGGGAATTGCCTTTTTTGAGTATCACAGACTGACCGTCACACAACATGACTGATGACTCTAGTCATATCAGAAAACTAATAAGTGATGTCATTTGACATGGAACGGGCATGCACATGACACTGTGTCATGCAATTGAGATAATGCCGACAATAATAATAACATGTTAACTTTATATAGCACTTTCAGACAATGCTCAAACATAAAAGTACATGTAAACAAAACATGCAGACCAAACAATAAAACAGCACACCCAATATACTTACCACAAACAATGTAGCCCAAGTCAACAGTGTAGTCCAAAGTGATCCACCAGACAGTCCGAACAGAATGAGTGCAAATGAAAAGATAAAATAATCAAAGAAGTGGTGCCTGCTGGAGTCATGAAACAAACCTCTTATGACATGCAGCTCTCACGGTGCAAATCACGGATAAATGCACATTTTTTGGGATTGGATACAAGAATGTCCATAGGGATGTTTGTAGTATGAGACGGAGAAAAACAGACTAAAAGCACAAAACAGAAAATAAAGAATCATATTCGGTGCAAAGTAGCAGTAATGAGTAAACAAACTTTTAGTATCCAGGACGACAGGTGTCAGTATAGAGTCCAAAACTACAAGTACCACTGAGCCAGATGAGATGAAACGTGCAAGCACTCTACACATCATGAGCGCATGCATGCATGTCTACTCTGCTCAGGGACTGGGACTGCTTGAATGAGACTCTGTTGCACGCAAATCTATTATTGTGGAAACACAATGGCATGTAACAGCAAAGGGAACGGTTTTCTGCACCGTCGTGGCTTGCGAAACTAATATGCGAAACTGGAGAAATGATTGTCCGATGCCGATAATTGAAAATACCTAATATTACTTGATTTATCAGCCTCTGATATATCATACATCACAGAGACTCTAAAAAAAAGTCTCATTAAAAGCAGAAATTAGTGAAAAAAGAAATGTTGGCATAAACTTTGAATAATCTTTCTTTATTTTATCTTTAAGAAATTATATTTTGACATTTTTATGAAAAGGCACAGTTACCATAAAACAATTATTGAAATTCATGTTATAAAAAATCATGATGTTTGAAAAAATAAAGAAAAAAAAAAATCTAAAATTATGGTTGGAGATTTTTGGGGGAAATTAATGATTAAGTTATGTACACTCATGAGTAATCAATGAGCAAATAAAGTATTTTAATACCATTTACTTGGCATTTTTTAAGTCATTACTTCATTTGTTTTTTGTGTAGAAAATGCTATTAATGTTTTCAAAAATGTATGAATCCAAAATGGGCACAACGATTAGACTTCTACTGTACAAACTGGACAGTTTTAAACTAGATTAGAAGGATTTCAAATGTTATCACCTCGGACAACCTTATTTTTCAAAGCTGTATTTGCTCTGAAATGGCTCAAAAGTTCACCATTTTTAATACAAGAACTTAAATATGATCAAATCTTTAGAAAGATCCAGAGTAATTCACTAAAGGTAGATCACAAGGTCGAATTGTGCATTTTTATGCACCAATGTAATAACAATATATAGTAAAAACTATAAACTAGGTAAACATTATTTACCTAAATGTATTTTACAAAAACATTTTAACATATGAAAAAGAGAGACCTCACAAAGATTTTTGACAGATGATAAAAAATCATGGCTGAATAAGAGTTTTGAAGCGATGATGGCCAAATACAAAGCACTTTCAAATCATTGTGACATTCAAGATGTTGCTTCAATTTATGTTGCCAGCAAATATATCATGATGAATATTTGATATATCATCTAGACAAAGTTGGAGGATATTATCCCATTTGTATATTTCAAAACACTTTCTAATTGATTTGTGGGAGGTAAAGGGGCAGTTCACCTAAAATGAAAATTCTTTCATCATTTACTCACCCTCATGTTATCCCAGATGTGTTTGACTTTCTTTTTTCTGCTGAACACAAGTGAAGCTTTTTAGAAGAATATTTCACCTCTGTAGGTCCATACAATGTAAGTGAATGGGTGCCAAAATGTTGACGCTCCAAAAAGCAAATAAAGTCAGCATAAAAGTAATCCATACAACTCCAGTGGTTTAACCCATATCTTCAGAAGTGACATGATGGATGTGGGTGAGAAACAGATCAATATTAAGTACTTTTTTCTAGAAATTTGTCTCCCTGCCCAGTAGGGGGCTATATGCATGATGAATGTGAATCATCAAAAACACAAAAATAATATTTACATTTATGCATTTGGCAGACGCTTTTATCCAAAGTGACTTACAGAGCCCTTATTACAGGGACAATCCCCCCGGAGCAACCTGGAGTTAAGTGCCTTGCTCAAGGACACAATGGAGGTGGCTGTGGGGTTTGAACCAGTGACCTTCTGATTAACAGTTATGTGCTTTAGCCCACCACACCACCACGACTCCTACATATAACTCCTAATATGAAGTGAAAGTTAATGTGGAGACTGACTGATCTCTAGACAACTAGAGAATTTATTGTAAAAAGGAATTAAATATTGTTCTGTTCCTCACCCACACCCGATAAATTATTCTAAAAAGTTGGAAAAGAAAGTCAAACACATCTGGGATGACATGAGGGTGAGTTAATGTGAACTATTCCTTTATGCTGACTTCAAAAGTTTGAAATGATGCTAATCATGCAGTGTATTTCTCAAATCACTTATTTTGGTTTAAATATAATGACATTCATGAAGAAAGGACAGCTTAGTGGGTGCAGATCATGTGATGAGGTTGTTTTTGTGTGAAAGTGGTGCTTCAAAGAGGCTGCAGTCTGTCTGTGAGAATCTGTTCTTGGAGCCGCTGGCAGTGCAGAGACTCCAGAAAGCTGTTTCCTCTCATTGTTTTCCATGGATGTGCAGATATCTCACTTCCCCTGTCTGTAAGCACTGATCTAGGAGAAGTTCTCCCACCGTCAGCCCATCAACCACAACATGCACATCTGACCCTGGACCCATCCTTGTTGATTATATAGAAGTTTAGGATCTTAGCATAGGAAATACCTTTGGTCTTGTGGCTGCATCCACATCACTTTTCTTCAGTTTTGTTCTTTAATTATGCAGAAGCATTTGTTAGTTGTGGTGCGGTTAACCAAGATTTTATTTTCAAGTGAGAACTCTTTCTCTTTCTCAAGTTTGTATAGGGCAAAATCTCCCATCCTCTGATTGTTGGTTCAGATGTATTTGAGTGCACTTTTCATGTGGACCTGAGTCTGTTTAATGTCAGAGTTTGCTTCATTTAGTTGGTGTGAAAGCAGTGTTATGAACTCGGGTGCGCATTAGTGAACCACATCTTAGTTTACTTGAAAAGGTGGTCTGGTGTACAATTCAGATAAACTCTGGTATGGTTCGCAATTCACGAAATTCACGAAAGTGAATTGCTATTGATGATGAAATATTTCCGTGTGTCATGTATAATGCATTTCACATTGTTGCTTGTTTCCAAATAAATTGCTTTTAAAGAGCAGCTTGTATTCTTTGCATCTCTCAAATTATACATCCAAAAGTGCCGATCTATGTGTGTAAATTTGACTAGAAATTCCAAAGGGCCAAATACAGCAATAAAACAATGCCACTTGGTGGTACCCACATTAATGATGCATTTGTACTGCAGTTTAGACCTAAGTATACAACACAATAAAAGATCTATGGGGGCAGGGGTGTAGAATTAATGTCTGAGTCGGACCAAACAATCAAGCCTAAGTCACATCAGCAAACCAATGGGGTACCTCAGGGTTCAGTATTAGGCCCTCTCTTGTTCTCAATATACACAACATCAATGGGACCAACAAGTGACTATTTTACCTCTGTTGTAGCATTGTGCTGTAACATGTAGTATTGTCTTATTCATGTGTAAACAATGTTTCAGCACTTTTGTTTTAATATAGGTTGTCCGGCTCTGTTTCATTAGGCTGTCTTGGAATTGTAGCTTTCAATCTTCAACTGATAACTTGTCTTCAAAGTAAAAGACAACCATTTAGAGATCACATTACAATGTACCTGTAATAAACAAATACCAGTGTCTGTGTGGTATTGCCGGATATACAGTAGATTAGGGCTGGGCGATATATCGAATATTAACAACATAATCGAGATAATTTTGCTGACGATGTAAAATTGACCAATATTGTTAATATTGCGTTGATTTTAATGTGCTTTCATTTGACCATTAAGTTTCATAAAGAGCGCATCAGTAGACTAATTTCACAATCCTTCAGGGCTGCACAATTGTCCAAAATAACATCAACATGGCGAGTTGATCATATGCGATTATTAATCCACAAAAGGCTTTGATTTAAAGACAGATAATCACGGTCTGTGTGCGATTCAGACCAAACCAGTGACAAGCTGATCTGTGTGCACACGTAAGGAGGCGCTCTCAGATCGGTTCACGTCCATTGTGAAATCAAAGTAATGTGTCAAAATGTCTCAGCACTTTCTGTGTCAAAATAAAAGCCCCAGGTGGAGGTGAAGTAAACGGGATAGAAATATATTATTTTTGTATAACACAAATCTAATAGTCAGAACAATAATGATAATTCAGCATCATATTATAATATTATAATAATAAAGTTTATTTAATGAGAAACAAATTAATATAGTTTAATTTAATGTCTTTCAAATATTGAATCGACTTGACTGCAATGGCTGTTTGGATGAAATGTTCCTCTGATTAAGAAAAAATGTGAATATCATGACATTCTTTTTTTTTGCATTATGGTAAAGAGAATTGGGAGTGTAAAATGTGCACAACTGTCATGAAAATAAGGTCACAATGTAGACAATCTTTAACCTTAATGTTAGAAAATGCTATGGCCAAATAAAAAGCACTTTAAAATCCTAGCAATATGTATGATGTTGGTTAAGTTTACTTTGCCAACAAAATAATGTCAAAAATTTGTATTGTGTTTTGGGTTTTCTGAATAGCAGCTACCACACTGCTACAGTCCATTTCCTTTTTCCGGTCTCTGCAACGTTCACAAACTCCTGACAATAAGAAAAATCCTTTCCTTCAACAACGCCTGACCGGAAATGACAAACTCTATCAACCTAAAATAGACTAGCATCTCCACCTTGGCCAGTGACACCCCTAATAACATGGCAACACCTAAATAGCTTGTGTTGACCAAAGCTGAAACTTCAAATGTATTTTTACAGTATTTATTGGTAAAAGGGTCATGCAAATTATGTTTTAATCTAACATTACTGAAAATAAGTTATCTCAAAAACAATCCACATAAATGACAAATTACTTCTTTGAAATTGTAATCAGATTGCAGTACACATATTACTAATTATTTTAAATGACTTCCTTAAACAAATTTCATATAAATGTTTTTATTTTTCCGCTCAACAAATTAAAGATAATTTCTAGATTTGCTCATTGTTCATTGCTGCACTCATGTCATACACTTAGTTAGCACCACGCGTTTCTCCCTTACACTAATTCCAAATATGAATTAAATCCTTGTTTTTAATGTATTTTACATAAAGAGTAATATTTTAAAAATGTGTGCAATACAAGTAATGTACTTAAAAGTAATCAACTTCATTTAAAGTTGCTAACTGTAATCAGATTACTCAAATTTAAAATCACACTACTTATTATTAATGGATTAGATTACAGTAACTAATTACTTTGTAATCGGATTATACCCAACACTGATGACAATAAAAATGCTATTTTTTAATTTAGCTAACAACATGTCTTTTTTATGTCACGCTTACAATTTTTCTCACGTGGGGTATACAGGAAATGGGTGTATACAGATGAAAATATACTGTATAGCTGCCTCTATATTTCAGAAGGAGGTCCCGCACATCATCATATTTGGGGGTCCTTGGTATCAAAAAGATTAAAACGCCTGATCTGCTCAATAGCTCTTTCAGATCTGATTCCATTCTGGGAGAGTGCAGACATACACCACCTGCTACTAGAGCAAGAGCAAGTTCATTATTGACTTATGAACACATGCTGTTTGTTTTTGCTTTGCGTCATCTGTGGTCATTCAGTCTAGAGCTGTTCAGTGCAGTCAGGATGAGGCTGGGCATGTTTGACTGTGAGGTTGATCATTTGCAGGACATTTGGTCTGAAATGGGTGAACTTTAGACCCGGCAGATGGTTAAACCCGGCTGCGAAAGGGAAATCTTGTTGAGAGATCATTCATTCTGGTAAAAACTGAAAGTTGCTCTCCAATCTAAAATTATAGGCGAGCAGAATGAATCTCTGTGTAAATGAAAGAATGATTTTAGGAATTTGCACAGACATTTACAAAGAAATTCATGAATCAGACCCTGTATGTTTATTTGGCATGTTGGATGAGAAGACCTGTGGTCCATGTGTCAATGTCTGGATTACTATTGTTAAATCTGGATATGGCCAGACATGTACATGTGCGGAGCTGTTTTTATTGACTGTGATGGCAGATTACATTATGGTTATTATGGCAAGATGATGTTATTGGAGACAGGAAAGGTCTGTTAACTCTGAGTTCAGCAAAATCTAAGGGAAATTAGATTTGTTCTAAAGGGAATTGTTGTATATAAATATTTGCTGTCGGTGGAAAAGTGGGTTTACATTTCAGTGTATTCTAGTAAAATATTGGTCAAGAGTGATTTTTCCAAATGCCACAGAGAATATAGTTAGATATATCCTTATCAGCTGAACAGAAAACTTTTGACTGTTTGAGTTTGACTAGCTGTCCTCATTAAACAGCTTTCTTATATTAAAGGGGTAGTTCACCCAAAAATGGAAATTCTCTCATTGACCCTCATGCCATCCCAGATGTGTGTGACTTTCTGTCTTCTGCAGAACACAATTGAAGATTTTTAGAATAATATTTCAGCTCTGTAGGTCCATACAATGCAAGTGAATGGTGATCAGAACTTTGAAGCTCCAAAAAGCATATAAAGGAAGCATAAAAGTAATCCACATGACTCCAGTAGTTTAATCCATGTCTTCAGAAGAGATATGATAGGTGTGGATGAGAAACAGATCAGTATTTAAGTTCTTTTTACTTTAAATCTCTAATTTCATTTTTACATCTGAAAGTCACATGTGGTGTCTGTTTAGTTTCACTTTTACATCTGAAAGTGAAAGTGAAATTAGAGATTTAGAGTAAAAAAGGACTTACATTTTGACCTTTTAAAAAAGTGTTTCTCACCCACATCTATTTAATAATTTCTGAGGACATGGATTTGACCTTTACTTTTATGTTTACCTTATGTGATTTTTGGAGCTACAAATGTTCTGGCCACCATTCACTCGCATTGTATGGACCTACAGAGCAGAAATATTCTTCTAAAAACCTTTGTTTGTGTTCTGCAGAAGGAAAGTTATACACATCTGGGATGGTATGAGGGTGAGTAAATGATGAGAGAATTTTCATTTTTGGGTGAACTGCCCTTTAAAGACTTTGAAAAGAAATGTCAGATAGGAGTAAAATTTCCCGATCATATATTATTTAAAACACTTCTCTTTTTGGTCCAGTGTCAGTCCAATATCCATTTACAATGTTGTTTTTAGGAGCACAGACAACCTTATTACTACATTAATATTATTATTATTAAATTTAATAATATAATATTATGCAATAGTCACTAATGTATTTCTTTCCTAAATTCAGTCACATGAAGTAATTGAGTTTATTTTTGTTTATAAACAGTAGTTTTTCTGAATATATTGTTCACCCTGTTATCGCTTTATAAGCGTGTCATCTCCTCCTGTGTCATTAACTTTGTTTGATAACCTGTATTAGCCAAAAAATATTTGCATTTATGCAAACGTTAATATAAAGTGAACTAGTTTATACATTTACATGAGAGTGGCGCAAACCAAATTATCTCGTCAGGTCTATTTACAGTGGCCAGAATATGTTTGTGACCAAGGCACGACATTTAGATAGCAGCACAGTATGTCAGTGGAATTGAGTTGAATAGTACTTAACTTATTTTCTTTTACTAGCCAACGGCAGTACAGATATCAAGAGAACAGGGTGGCAGATCATGTTCAAATCCAAGAGATGGCTGTTGATAGATTTTGGATCTGACACTAGGTGTTAACCCACCGATTGGGATGATAATCTTAAAATGACCAAATATCAGTTGATTAATCAGCCTGACCAAGATATCAATCACTAGAATTGAGGGATGATTCTGGAAAACGTGGAATATCCTCTATTTGGGCATGGACAGAGATTTGCTAGTGTTAAGTTGACTGAGCCATCATCCAGCTGTGTTCTCAAACGCAGAAAGACTTTAGAATATCTTGATGTTCTTGATGTGAAAGTCATTGTTCCTCAGGAGCTGCAAGTAAAACAGCACAAAATAAACTGTATATACACTCTCTCTCCATGTCTGGAGATTTCATGAGTTTTTGGTGTTGCAGTGGCTGTTGGTTTGTCTAGGCTGATCTCAGGTCAAGTCCAGGCATGTGTAAACAGGATGTGCTCAGAGCCAACCTTCAGTTCCTGCTGGTTTCATGTAATGGGTTCCTCCTCAGGCTTTGTGAAGGCAACAGATTCTTCAGATTCCGTGACCTTTGTGAGATTCTTCCACACGAGGTGCACAACACATCCTCTGTTGTGTCACTGGTGGACTCTGTGGGCAAACGTGCTTCTGAGAGACAGCAGAAGTGCTTGTGCTGTTGAAGCTGAGCAGACAATATCCTCACTCAAACACTGATCGGTTCATTTTTCTGAATCTGTGCTCAGTGTGTCTGGGCTGATCTGTTCATGACTGGTACCCCCTATTTACATCTTTAACCATTACCAGGATGTTTCCAATGGCTTTGTATTTGTGGCATGGGTGACAGGTACTGGAAAAGGCCAAGGTCACGGGTATAAAATGATTTCAATGCTGGAACTTTGTTGTTAACAGGAACCTTTATTTTTTATCTAGCTTATCAGCCTTGCCTGAAGCCTTTCCTGAACATTTAGCACAGCTTAGATGTTAGTTTAAAGTTTTAAAGTTATATATACACAGTAGGCCTTGTGTAGTTTGATTATTTGGGCAGTTTGAAGAGACATTTGAAATATGAAGTGATGTAGTCCTTGTTAGGTGGTTGCTAAGGTCCTCTTAGTGATTGCTAAGCAGTTGCCAGGGTGCTGTGGGTGGTTGCTAAGGTGCTAATTTGTTCTGGCTGATAGCTAGGGCATTGCTAAGGTCTTCTGGTGGGTTGTTAGGGCTAGGTGGTTACTAGGGTGTTCTGGTTGGTTGCTAGGAAGTAATTGCCATCTAATGGCTGGTTTCTAGGGCATTACTAAGGTGTTCTGGCTGGTTGCTACGGTGTTGCTAGGGTGGTGCTAAGGTGTTCTGGCTGGTTGCTTGTGTGTTAATAAGGTCTTGCAGGATGCTAGGGCATTAATAGGTGGTCGCTAGGGTGTTCTAGCTGGTTGCCAGTGCATTGCTAAGTTCTTCTGGCTGGTTACTACAGTGTCCCAACATGGATGCTAGGGTGTTCTTTCTAGTTGCCATAGCGTTGCTAAGGTCTTCTGGTGGGTTGCTTGGGCATTGGTATATGGTTGCTAGGGTGTTCTGGATGGTTGCTATGTCATTGCTAAGGTCTTTTTTCCAGTTGTTTTCTAGATTGTTGCAGTTGGTTTCTTTCTAGAGTGTTCCAGTTGGTTTCTAGAGTGATCTGACTGGTTGCTAGGTTATTGCTAAGGTGTTGTAAAGTTGTTTTGGCTGGTTGGTAAGGCTTTGCTAAGGTGTTGCTAAGGACGTCTAGCTGGTGACTATGGCATTGTCATGTGACTGTTAAGGTGTTCTGGCTGTTTCCTAGGACATTGCTAGGGTCTTCTGAATGGTTGTGAATATATTGCAATGGTCTTCTAGTCAGTTGATTGGGCGCTGCTATGTGGTCACTAGGTTTTTGTAGCTGGTTGCAAGGGCACTGGTAAGTGGTTGCTAGGGTAAGGTGGTTTCTTAATTTTACTTTTGTTCCAGAGGCATTTTCCCATATTCAAATACTATGAAATGTCTGATTGTTAAAAATTAGATCCAGTTCTTTTGTTACGTATTTTTAGATTGCTGAATTAAGCAGAAACATTTTCTAAATACAGCAGCACTCTTCATCTCTTTTCACCTGTCTTGACATATTTGACCCCAGAATCAAAAGAAAGAAATAAGACATTATAGATTGCTTATAGAAAATGAAGCCTATTTTTGGACCAAGATTTTTTGTTTTATATTCATGACAATTAAGCACTTTGTTCCCCAAAATTCTTATAGCTGCAATGTAGAAAAATTATAAAATATCATTTACATTTTTAAGCATTTATACGTTACTTTATATTTGTTATACTGCCTGAAATAAAAAACATAAATGTACTCTAATATTGTAAAAAATGACTGTATTACAGTAGGAATCTAATTAGAATAACCATTGTATTGCTGTCTATTACAAATTATTATTATCATGATTATTCATTCCAATGACGAACAATTAAAACTGAAAATTTATCTTTCCCAAACATTTCCAGTGTGGAAAAAGCTCTGTAAAACAAGGGTTTTAAAAATTGGACGTGACCCTGATGCGACAGTACGAGCCAATTAACTGTATTTCTTTCCCTCACAGCCTCTTTTTCATTTTTGTTCAATTAAAGGGATAGTTTGCCAAAAATGAAATTTTCTCATAATTTACTCACCCTCATGTCATCCCAGATGTGTGTGGATTTCTTTCTTCTGCAGAACACAAACAAAGATTTATAGAAGTATATTTCAGCACTGTAGGTCCATACAATGCAAGTGAATGGTGACCAGAACTTTAAAGTTCCAAAAGAACATAAAGGCAGCATACAAGTAATCCACAAAACTCCAGTGTTTTAGTCCATATCTTCATAAGCGCTATAATAGGTGTGGGTGAGAAACAGATAAAAATGTAATTCCTTTTTTTACTCTAAATCTCCACTTTTACACCTGAAAGTCTTATGTGGGGACTGTTTAGTTTCACTTTCACATCTGAAGTTTGTAAAATTACTGTAAATCTTCTTTCTTTCACATTCTTCTTCTTTTGTTTTTGGCGATTCACATTCTTCAAGCATATTGCCCCCTACTGGGCAGTGAGGAGAATTTATAGTTAATAAGGCCTTTAATATTGATCTGTTTCTCACCCATACCTATCATATCACTTCTGAAGACATGGATTAAACCACTGGAGTCTTATGGATGACTTTTATGTTTCCTTTATGTACTTTTTGGAGCATCAAAGTTCTGGTCACCATTGTATGGACCTACATAGCTGAAATATCCTTCTAAAAATCTTTATATTTGTTCTGCTGAAGAAAGTCAAACACATCTGGGATGGAATGAGGGTGAGTAAATGATGAGAGAATTATCATTTTTGGGTGAACTGCCCTTTTAAGTATGGTGTCCATTTTACCCACTATGATTTTTGTTCCCTTACAATTAAAGGTGTGTGATAGCAAAACTTCAACTGCATTGAAATCTGTAGACTTTACATTGCAGGTTTCTCTAAGCTGAATATAATGACCAACTGAATCACAAATAATAGTTTGACTCACTCTATAAAATGTGGTCTATAAAAAGACCCAACTTGTTATACGAAGCGGAAGGGTGTTATTTTCCTGGATGACAAAGCAGCACACCGCCAGTGAACAGTGAGTGGTGTGTCATAATCAGGGAACTTCGTCCTGTGTGCTGTTCACTTCCAACACAATCAGGACAAAGAGAAAACATCATTCTGTGTGGGATGATTCCTCTCCACCAGCACAGTCACAGTGTCATTCTCAGACAGGACTATATAACACTTTAACAGTGGTTCTCAACTGGTGGATTGTGACGCAGAAAGATCACGAACAGGAAGGAACAAACAATGCTAAATTCTACTAACCATATATATATTTATAACCATTTATAACCAACTATAACCATACATGTATAGTTAAGATAGCAAAAAGGGAGTCTGTAACTTGGTAGAAGCTAGACAATTTTGGTATATGTCAACAAAGGTAGGCTGGACGACATGCACTCAACCTCAAAAACCATGAACAGAACTATGCAAGGTTAAAAATATGAGCGACACTACATTAAACAGTGTGTTTTGTACAGTGAATTATTGACTGTTGAGACTGATGAAACCATTAAAATATATCACACAGTTCTGGGAGGTAATAGTAGCTAATCATTTCAAAATAACCAAAACAACATTTAAGATGCTATGTGATGATATTCAAAATATTTTCTAAACAAATTATGTATTTATGGCTTGTTAAGGCAAATAAATTTTTGATGTTTATCTATTTTGCTATGTACATTTTATTGGAATATGTTCTTTAAATGTGTTTCCATTATAGTTTATAACAAAAAAATATCCAGCTCAAGCGAGTGTATAGGTATTTTATGCACATTTTGGAAACTTCATTGACATCTTAGTGTTTCCATCCAACATTTTCTATGCAACATCCAATAGCAAATTTGCATTAAAATGCATGGATGGAAACCCTGGTATTGATACTAATGCAAAATCAGCAAATGCAAAACCAGTTGAGAAGCATTGCTCTATAAGATACTACTGATAAAAGGCACGGACATTGAGACGCCAATCTTTCTGCATTCCAGCGGTATGTCCTTGTGTTTCAATGTGCTGGTGTTGTGTCTACCCTGCAGGACTTTAAACTGGAGCTCAGACCTCGGCTCTGTGTCATTCGGAAAGGCCCCAATGGCTTCGGCTTCAACCTTCACAGTGAGAAGTCCAGACCCGGTCAGTACATCAGAGCTATAGATGATGACTCGCCAGCAGAGAGATCCGGTCTGCAGCCCAAAGACCACATAATACAGGTACAAACACACATTAGTTGTGTTCCAAATCCAAACTCTAGTAAGCTGTCTCGCTGTCTACATAGGCAGCCAAATTCTAAGGCAGCATCTTAACCCAATGGAAATTCATAATGACTGATTTGAAACGTTATACATAGGCAGCAACTCAACTAACAGTCATTCCAACAGATAGAAACAGTAGCATTCCGGAAGAAAAATAATGTATATATTTCAATATATCTGAATGTTTTGCAATACATTCAAAATATATTGCTTTTGAATTTGTAGTCAGAAATATATGTTCCTTGGAAAAACAGAGGTGTAAGAGCGGAGAAATATTTATGAGGATGAATGGTGTGCAGACTGCATGTAGATGTGTTTTCAAATTCCCCCACAATTTGGTGTTGCAAGACACCTGAAAAACGCACTTGGACAAATGCTTGTTGAGAGAGACATGGTAAGCGTGACGTCAAGCTATGTCAGGATACAGGCTTGCATGTGCATTTGTGAAATGAACGGGCTGAATCCTCTTTGCGGGACTGCACTGCGTTCAAAGGGAGAGCACACGATTCATGGGAATATTTTAGCTGTATATTTACTGAGCTCGCTCGGAGCTGCAAGGTGGCTGGTCTGCAGGTGTTTGCGCTGTTTGCAGTGTATTGGAGTTGTCGATTGGCCTGAAAGATGCCACAGTTGCTGCGTTTGGCATGCGCGTTTGTGCTGCTTAGGGATATATAGAACCAAAAGTAAACATGGGATGCCTTAAGGTAATTGTTTGCTAGATTCAATGTTGGGAATGTGAAGCAATGTCAGGAAACAAGCTTGCATGTACATACATACAATGACATTTAAGGTTGGTTTATCGCAAGTTTAGAAGTATCCAGATAAATACCATAGTCAGATGTTTATGGTTTGGAGGTTTGTAGATTTTTTCCAACATAATGCAAGTAATATCATAGTTCTGTATTATTGGCACGGGGTGACTCGTCTTGTTTGACGAGGACGTGTGAAATCATTGTTGAGATTGTGCCTGGGAATTGGATTTAATAGATACTATATAGGCGCCGTTTGCAGTAGTGTGATGAATAAAACAATTTGTTTATACTATTGACCTGTAATAAATTGTACAGAAATATTGTGAATATGAAGCAAAGTGCAAAGCCGAATAATCTGATGGTGATTTTGACCTGTTATTTTAAACTTGGGTGGAGTGTAAGATTATGAGAGATTGTTGAACACTTTTGAAGTCATGCAGCAATTAGGTTCTATGGTCAAGCTTGTTAAGAGTTTGTAATGATTCAGGAAATAGAGATAACTTGTCTGTAAAATAAAAATATGTATTGATTTTTACCTACATGAAGCATTTGTCCTGGGCAAGAGGAGAAATGTGATGTTATGGTCTAGATGAGTAGAAGTTTGTAGAAACGCTTGTTTCATGATTATCGGGGCTGCTCGGCGAGGTGAGCTCGAATACTGTGAGGAGGCAAGACACATTTGCGGAATGATTATGAATGAGTTGGATGCGGTTTGCGATCCGCCTCTTGCAGAGTCGAATGGCTCGTGTCAGTTTGTATAGAGGTATAGATAGTGTATAGCTGTAGTTAGCTGTAGAATGATCAGAGCGGGTGCTGCTGCGGCAGTGAGCTTGCACTAAAATGTTTGCGTTGATTTGAAAAGTTGTAATTAGAGTAGCGGTTCATTATTTCTGTGATTATTTGAATGTTAGTAACATAAATATAAATATATTGTAATGTTGGAAAGACTGTTTTGAGCAGCTGTTTCATTATTGTAACCACTTCAGCTCTGGTCTCCTGGTAAGCAGCAGCATGAGTGCAGATTACACATACACCGGTTTAATCGCACGGCTCAGGGATGTGATCTAATCATAAGTGCAATCATGCAAAGTTATTGGAAAATAAATTCAACGAGTGCAACGTATAATTTTTCATATTATACAGTGAGGAAAATAAGTATTTGAACACCCTGCTATTTTGCAAGTTCTCCCACTTGGAAATCATGGAGGGGTCTGAAATTGTCATCGTAGGTGCATGTCCACTGTGAGAGAAATCACAATGTATGATTTTTTAACTATTTATTTGTATGATACAGCTGCAAATAAGTATTTGAACACCTGTCTATCAGCTACAATTCTGACCCTCAAAGACCTGTTAGTCTGCCTTTAAAATGTCCACCTCCACTCCATTTATTATCCTAAATTAGATGCACCTGTTTGAGGTCGTTAGCTGCATAAAGACACCTGTCCACCCCATACAATCAGTAAGAATCCAACTACTAACATGGCCAAGACCAAAGAGCTGTCCAAAGACACTAGAGACAAAATTGTACACCTCCACAAGGCTGGAAAGGGCTACGGGGAAATTGCCAAGCAGCTTGGTGAAAAAAGGTCCACTGTTGGAGCAATCATTAGAAAATGGAAGAAGCTAAACATGACTGTCAATCTCCCTCGGACTGGGGCTCCATGCAAGATCTCACCTCGTGGGGTCTCAATGATCCTAAGAAAGGTGAGAAATCAGCCCAAAACTACACGGGAGGAGCTGGTCAATGACCTGAAAAGAGCTGGGACCACCGTTTCCAAGGTTACTGTTGGTAATACACTAAGACGTCATGGTTTGAAATCATGCATGGCACGGAAGGTTCCCCTGCTTAAACCAGCACATGTCAAGGCCCGTCTTAAGTTTGCCAATGACCATTTGGATGATCCAGAGGAGTCATGGGAGAAAGTCATGTGGTCAGATGAGACCAAAATAGAACTTTCTGGTCATAATTCCACTAACCGTGTTTGGAGGAAGAAAAATGATGAGTACCATCCCAAGAACACCATCCCTACTGTGAAGCATGTGGGTGGTAGCATCATGCTTTGGGGGTGTTTTTCTGCACATGGGACAGGGCGACTGCACTGTATTAAGGAGAGGATGACCGGGGCCATGTATTGCGAGATTTTGGGGAACAACCTCTTTCTCTCAGTTAGAGCATTGAAGATGGGTCGAGGCTGGGTCTTCCAACATGACAATGACCCGAAGCACACAGCCAGGATAACCAAGGAGTGGCTCTGTAAGAAGCATATCAAGGTTCTGGCGTGGCCTAGCCAGTCTCCAGACCTAAACCCAATAGAGAATCTTTGGAGGGAGCTCAAACTCCGTGTTTCTCAGCGACAGCCCAGAAACCTGACTGATCTAGAGAAGATCTGTGTGGAGGAGTGGGCCAAAATCCCTCCTGCAGTGTGTGCAAACCTGGTGAAAAACTACAGGAAACGTTTGACCTCTGTAATTGCAAACAAAGGCTACTGTACCAAATATTAACATTGATTTTCTCAGGTGTTCAAATACTTATTTGCAGCTGTATCATACAAATAAATAGTTAAAAAATCATATATTGTGATTTCTTGATTTTTTTTTTTAGATTATGTCTCTCACAGTGGACATGCACCTACGATGACAATTTCAGACCCCTCCATGATTTCCAAGTGGGAGAACTTGCAAAATAGCAGGGTGTTCAAATACTTATTTTCCTCACTGTACATATTATGTAAATCTGTAAATGTTAAGATAAAGCAATTAGGTTACATTTTGTGGCACTAACCCCAAAATTTCATTGTGTTGTGGCTTAATTTATTTGTGTTGTGACTTAATTTATTTGTGTTGTGGCTTAATTTATTTGTGTTATAGCTTACTTTCATTATGTTGTGACTTAATTTATTTGTGTTGTGGCATAATATCGTTGGGTTGTGGCTTAATTTTGTTGTGTTTTGGATTCATTTCGCGTTTCTTCATTTATTGGCTTTTGTGTTGTGGCTTAATTTTGTTGTTTAATTTATTTGTGTTGTGGCTTAATTTTGTTGTGTTGTGGTTTAATTTAATTGTGTTGTGTGTCTCAATTTCATTGTGATGTGGATTCCTATCATTGTGTTGTGGCTTAATTTTGTTGTGTTGTGACTTAATTTATTTGTGTTGTGACTTAATTTTGTTGTGTTGTGACTTAATTTCGTGTGGCTTAATTTCGTTGTGTTGTGGCTTAATTTTGTTGTGTTGTGGCTTAATTTATTTGTGTTGTGGTTTACTTTTGTTGTATTGTGGCTTAATTTATTTGTGTTGTGGCTTAATTTATTTGTGTTGTGGTTTACTTTTGTTGTATTGTGGCTTAATTTATTTGTGTTGTGTCTTAATTTTGTTGTGTTGTGGCTTAATATCGTCTAGGTTACGGATGTAACCTCTGTTCCCTGATGGAGGGAACGAGACGTTGTTTCGATGAAGCGACACTAGGGGTCTCTCTTGAGAGCCTTTGGCATCTCTGATCTATGAGAAAAGGCCAATGAGAAATTGGCAGACAGAATTTGAATTTCCCGCCCCCGGACATACGGTTATAAAGTGAGGGAAATGCATCTGTTTAATTCAGAAATTTTCTTCGGAGCCGACTGGTTGTGTATGCAGCGAGCTGCGAGTCACACACTGTTCCTCCCATCTCTGAGCGATTGCTGTTGGATCTACGCCGCATATCAGCAGCTTTCATCTTCCCTGCACGGCAGTGCAGCTTGCCCCCCCCCCGGTTCCTTTCTTCCCGGAAGTGCATGATGAGCTGATGAGTTCGTGGTGGACACCCTTCTCTACCCGTCACCGTGCCTCTCGCTCATCCGTTCTCACTACCCTCGGCGGTGGAGCGGCCCACGGGTACACGGCGGTCCCCCAGGTGGACAGAGCGGTTGTGATCCACCTGTGCACTGAGAACACCGCCACCTGGCGGGGTCGGCCTGTGCTCCCCTCCAAGGCCTGTAGGATGACGTCTTCATTGACCTCCAAAGCCTACAGCGCCACCGGACAGGCCGCTTCCGCCCTGCATGCCATGGCCCTCCTGCAAGTCCACCAGGCCAAGGCACTTAAAGATCTGCACTTGGGTAGTCCTGATCCCGACGTGCTGCAGGAAATGCGCTCAGCGAGTGACCTCGCCCTCAGGGCCACGAAGGTCACAGCGCGGTCACTCGGGCAGGCGATGGCCACTCTTGTGGTTCAGGAACGACATCTATGTCTGAACCTGGACGAGATGCACGAAGTGGACAAGACACTCTTCCTTGATGCACCTGTCTCCCAGTTCGGTCTTTTCGGTGACACTGTCAAGGACTTCGCCCAGCAAATCTCAGTTGTGAAGAAGCAGACAGAGGCCATATCTCACATCCTGCCCCGCCGCAAACTTGCCGCCATGGGCCACACTCTGTCTGCTCGCCGAGCGCGTCCTCCAAAAAACACGCAGCTCCGCGTCAACTCGGGCCCAGCTCTCAGCCCCAGCGTTGAGCGCCCCGCAGGAAGTGCACGCCCCCTGTCTCATAGACCCCTTCGAGGACCCGGAAGGCTCCCAAGCGGTCCTGAGGCGCCTGACCCAGAGACCAAGACATTCGCTCAGGAGCTGGTAAGAAGACCACTCCACTGCTGAGAGTTACTATGCGCTCACAGGGACCAGGTGCTCAGGCACCTCTGCATTTGGGGCTTCAGGTCAACTGGGTAAAGAGCAAACTTGCCCCGGTTCAGAGCATCACTTTTATCGGCATAGAGTTAGCCTCACCAACGAGCACGCGCAGTTGGTGCTGAAATGCCTCGCCGCATTCAGGCCGGGCACAGCGGGCACGGCGTTCCCTTTAAAACTTTTCCAAAGCCTCCTGGGGCATATGGTGCCCCAGTGGCTCCTGGGGCATATGGTGTTCTCCGCAGTGGTCACGCCGCTCAGGTTGATACATATGAGACCGCTTCAGCACTGGCTCCAGACTCGAGTCTCGAGACTAGCATGGCGCCACGGCACGCACCATGTGGTTATCACCCCCGCCTGCCGCCCAAACGTTCAAACCCTGGACGGACCTCTGATTTCAACGGACAGGAGTCCCCTTGCAGCAGGTGTCCAGACGCATCCTGGTCACCACAGATGCCTCCAAATTGGGTTGGGGTGTCGTGTGCAATGGGCACGCAGCCGAGGGCCGTTGGACAGGGGCCCCGCTGTGCTGGCACATCAACTGCCTAGAGTTGTTGGCTGTACTTTTTGCCCTGCAGAGGTTTCTCATGCTAATTCAGGGCAAACACGTGTTGATCCGATCAGACAGCACCACCATGGTAGTGTACATAAATCGCCAAGGCGGCGTACACTCCCATCACGTGTCACAACAACACTTGCCCAGTGGAGAGTGGAGGCTTCACCCCCAGTTGGTCCAGCTGATTTGGGAACAGTTTGGTAAGGCCCAGGTAGACCTGTTCGCCTCACAAGAGACGTCCCACTGCCCGCTCTGGTACACCCGAACAGAGGCTCCCCTCGGGGCAGACGTGCTGGCACACAGCTGGCCCATTGGGCTGCGCAAGTACACATTTCCCCCAATGAGCCTTACCTGTGCAAGGTCAGGGAGGACGGGGAACAAGTCACTCTAGTGGCCCCCTATTGGCCCACTCAGACTTGGTTCTTGGATCTCGTACTCCTCGCGACAGCACCTCCTGTCAAATTCCCCTGAAGAAGGACCTTTCTCAGGGACAGGGCATGCTCTGGCATCTGCACCCAGACCTCTGGAACCTCCACGTCTGGCCCCTGTACGGAATGTGGAAGATCTAGCTGATCTACCACCTGCTGTCGTAGATACGATCAACCAAGTCAGAGCTCCCTCTACCAGGCAACTTTACACCCTGAAATGGCGCTTGTTCGCAAATTGGTGTTCTTCCCGGGCTGAAGACCCACAGATGTGTGCTGTTAGGTCAGTGCTCTCATTCCTGCAGGAGAGGTTGGAGGGGAGGCTGTCCCCCTCCACCTTGAAGGTGTATGTAGCTGCTATCGCGGCCCACCACGACACAGTAGACGGTAAGTCTTTGGGTAAGCACGACTTAATTATCAGGTTCCTAAGAGGTGCCCGGAGGTTAAATCCCTCCCGGCCAATCCTGTTCTCCTCCTGGGATCTCTCAGTGGTCCTCTTGGGCCTTCTGAGACCCCCCTTTGAGCCGCTAGAATCAATCGGACTCAAGGCCCTCTCCCTGAAGACGGCCCTCCTGATCGCGCTCGCCTCAATCAAAAGGGTCGGTGACCTGCAAGCATTCTCTGCCAGCGACATCTGCCTGGAGTTCGGTCCGGCAGACACTCATGTGATCCTAAGACCGTGACCAGGCTACATGCCCAAGGTTCCTACCACTCCCTTCAGGGACCAGGTGGTGAACCTACTAGTGCTGCCCTGGGAGGAGGCAGGTCCAGCCCCTTTGTTGCTATGTCCGGTACGTGCTTTGCATATCTGCTTGGACCGCACGCAGAGCTTTAGACGTTCTGAGCAGCTCTTTGTTTGCTTTGGTGGACAGCGGAAAGGGAACGCTGTCTCAAAACAGAGACTTTCCCACTGGGTAGTGGATGCCATTACATTGGCCTATCACACCCAGGCCGTGCCCCCCCCTTGCTGGTCCGGGCACACTCAACAAGAAATGTTGCGTCCTCGTGGGCACTGGCCAGGGGCACCACCCTAGCAGACATATGCAGAGCAGTGTTGTTGGGTAACACCCAATACCTTTGCGAGATTTTACAATCTCAGGGTTGAGTCGGTTTCATCCCATGCTTTCTCAGGTCCGAGCCGGTAGAACTCGGTAACATGCTGACAAACTGACCGGGTGGAACACTTGCACCTAGCGGCCTTTCCCTCCTCTTAGGTAAAAACATGCGCTCTAATCCCAGGATCCCAGCCCACTGGTCGGCGAATTCCTCCGCTGAATCCAATCCAATGCGGGTACTCAATCTACCCTGTGCTGGAATAGGTGCTCCACAGGACGGGCTCCTAGGTGGACTTGTCCCCCTGTGTGTATTTTCTGCGGTACGGTCCCCGCGTCTCCCTTGGGCAGTTCCCACTGCCCCCTGGTCGCCATGTCTGTAGAAACTCCTCCCTCCCAATGAGGCAGGATCTACCACCGCACCACTTTCCACATGTGACCTAAAAGCCCATGTGATGTATTCACCATGCTTTACCTCCCCCAGTCTGGGCAGGTGTGGTCTCCACAGGGTCTTTTCCCCCTGAAAGAATAGGAACAGGGAAAGATCGCCTTCCCAGATGCATAAAGATAGCATTAAGAGCCAGCCGCTTTAACTCTATGCGAGAAACATAGAGAGAGAAAAGGCGTGGCCTGCTCCCATGCTTGGCACGTTGCCTTTTTCCCCCCTGTCGGGTGTAAAGAACCAGAAGGCTTTGACTATTTTATGGGGCATTGGGGAAGGGTACGTGCAGTCTGACACAGCCGGTCACTTTGGCATGTAAAAAACCTGCCCACTCCTGTGTCAGCAGTACACGTACACTGCTCAGTGCATGGCGTGATTTAAATTGGACCCCTAGTGTCGCTTCTTCGACACAACGTCGAAGTGAGCGACAGACGGGGAACGCCTAGGTTATGGATGTAACCTCCATTCCCTGATGGAGGGAACAAGACGTGTCCTCCCGGCCACATCGCTGAACCGAGTCACTGTTGCGGCCGAACCTCATTGTCGGAAAAATCCTGAATGAAACAGACGCATTTCCCTCCATTTAAGAGAGACCCCTAGTGTCTTTTCTTCGACACAACGTCTCATTCCCTCCATCAGGGAACGGAGGTTACATCCGTAACCGAGACATTTGATATTATGCTAAAATGCGTATTTTTTTTTGCCTATTTATGAATTTCCTGCAAAAGTTGCATTTTAATGGCTGAGAATTAAAGCGGATGGTAAAGGTAAAGCAGCCAACAAGTGTCTAGCATACATTCCTTTAAAACTTTTTAAAAGCATGTCAGGAAGCATCTCATGAAGTTGGTTGAGAGAATGACAAGAGTTGAGTTACGCTCAATTGACAGCATTTGTGGCATAATGTTGAATTGATTACCACAAAAATGTATTTTGACTCGTCCCTCCTTTTCTTTAAAAAAAGCAAAAATAGAGGTTACAGTGAGGCACTTACAATGGAAGTGAATGGGGCCAATTTTTGGAGGGATTAAAGGCAGAAATGTGAAGCTTATAATTTTATAAAAGCACTTAAATTAATTCTTCTGTTAAGTCTTGTGTATTATTTCAGCTTTGAGTTGTTTTAATCAATCTATATTGTCTATAACTTTACATAGAAAAGGTTAGCATGCAATTATATCAGACTAAAATCATGTTAACACACATATTGTTTTCATCTTTTGGCTATACTTTGGAACAGTGAGTATTTTAATGTTTACAGATTGGCCCCATAACTTTTGATTAATGGGTCGTGTAGCTAATGAAAAGATAAAAACAACGATATTACGCTTGTGTATATATATATATATATATATATATATACACCTGATGCCGATTCATGAAGTTTCAGAGTGAAAACCATGGACTGTCTTTGTTTGTGTTTGCACTTTTCATGTCATTCAAGCCGAGATGAGCCACCCTCCCCGGCTTGAGGCAGTGGCTAAAGACCCTGGGTGAACGGCAGAGCAAAAGCTCTGAAAATTTTTACAATTTACATTTGTATGGGGAAAAAATTAAATCTTATTGTATGTAAAAGTTTTTTCCATTGCAAAATTTAAAATCGCAATGTTCTTTTCACATTGTTTATAAAATGCTTAAATATACACTGGCAGCCAAAAGTTTGGAATAATGTACAGATTTTGCTCTCATGGAAAGAAATTGGTATTTAAATTCCCCAAAGTGGCATTCAACTGATCACAAAGCATAGTCAGGACATTAATAACGTGAAAAATTACTATTGCAATTTGCAAAAACTACTTCAAAGTGTTCTCATCAAAAAATCTTTCACTTGCAGCAATGACAGCTTTGCAGATCTTGGCATTCTAGCTGGCAGCTTGTCCAGATACTCAGGTGACATTTCATCCACACTTCCTGTAGCACTTGCCATAGATGTGACACCTTACACGCACCTTAGCTAGACTGATCCCACAAAAGCTCAATGGGATTAAGATCCATGACACTCTTTTCCAATGATCTGTTGTCCAATCTGTTGTCTGTGTTTCTTTGCCCACTCTAACCTTTTCTTTTTGTTTTTCTGTTTGAAAAGTGGCTTTTTCTTTGCAATTCTTCCCATAAGGCCTGCAGCGCTGATTCTTCTCTTTACTGTAGTACATGAAACTGGTGTTGAGCGGGTAGAATTCAATGAAGCTGTCAGCTGAGGACATGTGAGGTGTCTATTTCTCAAACTAGAGACTCTGATGTACTTATCCTCTTGTTCAGTTGTACATCTGGCCTTCCACATCTCTTTTTGTCCTTGTTAGAGCCAGTTGTACTTCGTATTTGAAGACTGTAGTGTACACCTATGTATGATCTTCAGTTTTTTGGCAGTTTTAAGCATTGTATAGCATTCATTTCTCAAAACAAGGATTGTTTGATGAGTTTCGAGAGAAAGCTGGTTCTTTTTAGCCATTTATGACCTAATCTTGACCTTAAGACATGCCGGTCTATTGCATACTGTGGCAACTCATTATTGATATAATGATTTTCTAGTAAGAAATTAGCAATGTATCATGATTACTCAAGGCTAAGATGTTGGAGTGATGGCTGCTGTCTAGATTTGATAAAAAATTACTTTTTCAAATATCGATGGTGCTGTTTTTTACATCAGTAATGTCCGGACTATACTTTGTGATCAGTTGAATGCCACTTTGTTGAATTAAAGTACCAATTTCCTTCTGAAGCAGCAAAATCTGTACATTTTTCCAAACTTTTGGATGCCAGTGTATATGGAATGCATTAAAATATATTCCCAAATAATAATAAAATGTATATCTATATATGTATATAATGTATATGTATTTCTTTTGTTTTTTGTGGGATTTTTTTTTTACATTGAAATATAACCAAATTGTGTGTTTTGAACCACTTTGATAATAGGTTTAAAGATTTTTTACAAGTTGTCTATTACCTCCTCCAAGTGGCCTTTTTTTTTTTGGAAATACACTTACATAAATCATTATGGAAGAAAGAGTTTTGGTCATATCAACTTTTTTGACTGTCAGACATGTGGCTTTGTATCAGATGTGTTTTTGGGGCACTGCGCATAGTCTACAGACTATAAAAGCTTTTTTTAAACCTGGTCTAGATCTGCATGAAGGAGAATATATATATGTCTAATGGTACAGCAGCAGCCTAAGCAGGTCTAGTATGCCTTAACGAAACCTACTAACTTGTCATCTCCACTATATATTCAACATTCTGTAAAGTGTTCACTTAATTCAGATTGTGGGGACTTTCAGCACTCTCCTGTTCTTGTGCGAGTTTTAATTCTTGCTGCGTTCGCATTAGGCCCCTTCATCCGGACTGAGGGCTACAGAAAGGCCACCAGTAAATGTGTAAAGGCAGGGAAGGAAGCAGAGGGAGGAGAGAGGGAGGAATGGAGGGTTATTTGTTGTCCCAGTGGGGCCTCCAGTGCTCCTGCTGTGAGCCGCGCTCTTTGTGTTGGACAGGCAGCTATTGTTTCTGCTGCTGAGTGCACATTGTCTGTTTCCTCTCTAGTAATGAACTAGACTAACAGACACACCTTCATTCCACATATAGATGGATAGAGCTGTACCCAGAGCAGCTCTTAACAGACCTAAACATACTCAAACATTACTTAAAGAAATAGTTTCTTAGAGACTTTACAAACTTTCTGTCTTTTCATACAATAAAAGTGAACAGGGACTGACACTGTTAAGTAGTAAAAAGGTTAAAAAAAATAATTAAAAAAAAAGCATATGACTTATGCACTACATCGTATAGCTTTGTTTGAGGAACAGACTTATTTAAGCAATTCTTCACTGAAAATCTCATTCGTGTTGGTCTTCAAAATGGTGCTTTTTTACATGTTGCAGGTTTGACTCCACTGTCACAGGCCAGATGCCACTGGTTCTCATTTTGGGTGAACTATCCATTAAAATACACCTGTAGTGATTGTACATTACTACATTGGACTTCTTATCCATTTATTTTCTTTCTTACTTTATTTCTATTTTCAAGTTTTTTTTTCCTCCAAAATGTACCAAATCTCCCCAAATCAGCCTGGATTCTGTCAGATTTGGCCTTGACATTCAGTTCAGACAAACTGCTCTCATGGTTCTTGGCGACCATGTGTGTATGTCTTAACTCACGGAACAGGATATCCTTCCCTTGGATTGCAGGAAACGAGACTAATAATATTGAAAAATGAATGATTGCTTTGATAAACACTTTCTTTGTTGGAACAATGCAGATGTGAATAATTCATCTGCTAAAAATAGATATCAGGGTAACGTCCAAAGGTGACGCGGTGGATATCCCTCCATTATACACTCAAAAAATATAACGGTCTGTTTTTAAGATTTTACACATTTCAATTGTGTGACATAATTCCGTCAAATTGAATCAAGTTATCTTGAAGTGGTGAATATATATGAATTAAGAATAAATGTGAAGTATTTAATTACAATTAATTAGGAGTTTGATTTTTAAGAACATTGTAAAAAATATATATATTTTTTTTTAAACACAATTTGGTAAATTTACTATTTAAAAAAGGTAGGTAGTATACAGTAGAGAATTGCTGAAAACATGTAGCAATATCACTAATGTAAATAGATTTTTCAGGAGTGTGCCAATAGCTTAGTTGTTTTCAAAACAGTCTAGCTTTTCCAGTAATGTAGTACGTTTTCCAACAAGAAGCAGTTTAGACAAATTGTAGCTTTACTGTAACTACTTAACTTGATAAGCTATAGTTTCAAAGTAGCATCTCCAACACGCTAGTATTTCTTAATGAATATAGCTGCAGAGTAGGGTTGCATTAATGTTCCATAACCTCTCTGTAAAGTTATATGCACATAGTAGCATAATATGATGTTTAGCCTACCTTTATTTATCAAATAAGCAGCATTCAAATTTGTGCACAGCAGTGTTAGAAAGCCATGCATCTTACTTTTATCTTGTTACGGTTGATGTTCAAACCTTGTTTGCTCACGTAACTGTCAGCTGTAATAAATTATATTCCCATTGAAATATGTCATGTAAACTTAGATTTAATAAATAGCATATTTAGCTTATTTAAATAACATTATTATAAATACTAATACAACACTATGGAAAATTGACATTTATTCATTTTAATATTGGATATATTTTGTATGTGATGAATCTTGATGCACCCCAGAAAGTGACCCGTTAGATTGGTTTGATGCCGAAGAGCCGCTAGGAAGATTTTTTACAGAATATTCTCTCTCATAAATCTCAACGAGTGTAAATATCAACATAATCATATGTCTGAAGGTCTGTCACGCAAAACACGAGCTTATTGATGTCATTAAATCAGTCTGCTTCAACCGTTACACCAGGTTGGAGGGTTCCGTAATTACCTAGTTCCTACATAGGGTTTCGTCCTACCAAAGTTTCATTGTGCAACGCTCAAATATTTAGTAGTGCAGAAATTGTGTCTTAGAGCCCATTTACCACACAACTAGGCTAAGTGTAATGCATGTATGGCTGGTGAAACTGGCCCTGGTAATTTTTCAACAGCTAAGTGTGACAGTAGCTTAGCCGTTTTCAAAACAGTCTAGCTTTTTCCAGTAGCAACAATTAGCAGCGTAGCACGGTAAAATGCTGCATCACTGTTTTTTTCCATATTGATTGCCCTTACCGCTTCCTTTCTCCCCAGTGACAGACACAGGACCGTCCCACTCCACAATCATCAGTTATATATTTAAAAAGGTATTGCCCAATGCCCACTGAAAAAGCATCAGTGTAGTAGCAGTAGCATAGTCGTGTTTTTCTTGTAATGTTTCGCTTCTCTTTGTAACTTGTAACTTCTTAGCTTGATAAACTACAGTCTCAAAGTAGCATCTCCTACATGCTAGTGTGCTATTTCATCCTGAATAGTTCCAGTAATGTTTTTTAACACTTAGTCAGTCTTGCATGTGTTCAAATGTCTCTCTTTATCTCCAGGTGAATGGAGTTCCAGTGGAAGGCAAGCAGCATTCGGAGGTGGTTGCTGCTATTAAAGCCAGCGGAGAGGAGACAACTCTCTTGGTTGTAGATCCAGACACAGATGCTTTCTTCAGGAAGTGTCAAGTGACGCCCACTGCAGAGCATGTCACAGGTACAAAACTCTTATTTTAGACAAAATATAAAGTGAAACGAGTCTGCTTTGTCAAGAAGAGTGTGTGTAAGATCATTTAACAGATTTTAAGCATTCACACTCCTTACTGCCTCTAGATGGCGTCTGATGCAGAATCGTCAGTCAGGCATATGTGACTGGTTTCACTCAAGTCTCTCTTTGCGCTGTTGTCGTTTCTTATCAAGACAATCAGAGTTTGTTTGTCCATCTCGTTTTGTCGCCCCAGGCCAAAGATTACTCTAAGTGAGCGCACAGTGTAAGCTGCAGCTATGGAAACTACAAGTGTTTGTGTTTGGCACAACACCATTAGTCATGAGTGAGTGAAGACGTGCTGTTTACACATTTTATTTACTGGCCAATCATTTGGCATCACCAGTAATGCAAACATTTCATTAAACGCTCTCATGGATATCACATTTTATCAGAACTTATTTACACACGCTACATCTGTCAACATTGTCCCTGGCCCTGTGACAAGCAGGGGCCTTAAGGTTCACTATAGCAGAGGTTCTCAAATGGTTTTGCATCAAGAACACGAGTTAACAAGTGGCGACCAACACAGAACTAAATCTTTGACACATGCATATATACTGCAGTCATCAAGCTAGCAAACTCAATGTTAAATATGTGTTAACATGATCAAAGACACCTTAGTAGAGAAATTCCTGGAGTGTCCGATGATTAGACTGATTCTTTGGAATAATACAGCAGAAATATCTTGGTCATATGTTTTTGAGCTTCAGTTTAGTTATATGTTAGTGATCATGTACATTCACAAACCCTCACTCTGTGATCCGGACCCAAACACAAAGCAAAGTTTACTCATGGGCATTCAAATTAACATGACTGATTATTGTTTTAGTCTGACTTAAATCGAACTTGCATGTAAACGTTCTGATTGATTCAAACAGTGGGGACAGGACTATTTGTTTTTCACGGACCAATGGCAGCTGGCGGTAGTGTTCAGGAAACCTGCTTTTCAGTGCCTGAAAGAACGAGGGAGGAATGTGACAGGGTGGAGGCCAGGACCGGGTCGTGATTATACACACCCGGTCCCATATCAGGCTAATCAAGCCTCCGAGAGGGATAAAGGCCGATGGCAGACGTTGGTGCGACGAGAGAGAGATCATTTATGGACATGTCCGTCATGTGTGTGTTTTGTCTTTTAAGTTTATCATTAAAATATTATTTATGTTGACAAGCCGGTTCTTGCCTCCTCCTTGCCCGTCGAAATACGTTACAGGAGGCTTTTATGAAAAGTCCATGGAAGAAATTATTTGGGAAAATGCTTCCGGATCATAGACGGCTGAATAAGTGGGCGGGCACTGTTGTACTCTATTGAACCTCGGCAGTGGATGATGACCTCAAACAAGTCCACGAGAACGTAAGAACGCACATTGAGAAACGGCCTTAATTTCAGTACAGTTTGATGTTAGCATGTTGCTAAGCTAACAATGCAATACTCCATAAAGCATAAAAATAAATAGCACACATAAAACTTGTGTATAATTGTACAATTTTATTCATTTATATGTACAGCATGTTTATCAATACTTTAGTGTTTTTATAATGTAACGGTCTCTTGAATTTGGCTAGAGCCTTGCATACAAAACATCAGGTGACAAGCTGGAGATGTGTAGTGAGTCGGCAACCAGTTGGAGATTAGTCTCAGATATCAGTGCATGCCAAAAAATAAATAAAAAATAAAACTTGTCTCCTGACTCGCTGTCTAATCAAATTTACAGCTCTTTTTCTTTTTACTCCTGTTCTGTGCAAATCAGTGCAAAAACTGCCTCTGGCCGTCCTTTCATGTTATTTGCTGACATGTTGTCACAAATGAATTCTCCCGCTGTGCGTGAGTTTGTCAATGAATTTCGGGATCGTAGTTTCAGTTTCAGTTCAGTTTCATGGTTATGTAGCAAATACACCCAGTCTGCTATCAGTCATGTAGTGTGCACACCAACTTGACAGAAAACACCAGACTGTGAGTTGTTAAGTGTGCGCTTGGCTTAGAAGAAAGTATATTTTAAAGAAGCATAATTAGTCTGCCTACCTTTTTGATACCTTTAGGAACAGAGCCATCATTTTACAGTTTCATGCCAAGATCTCCACATCCGTCTCTTGTGTCACTTGATTTGTTAATGTGTAATCCACAATGAAGGCTTCTAGATTTTCGTGGCCCTGACAACACATATCCAGGTAACTTGGATGTTACCACGGATATGATCTTTACCTGAATAATGAATGAAGCACATACCTGTAAGTATGTAACAGAGTAGACATATGCTCACTGCAACCTGAGAAGTTTGACTGTCATACTAGCTACTCACCTGATCAAGATGTTTGATCAAAGTGTCTTGCTCTTGCTCGCTGCCTCTGAGGAGCGTTTCAGTTGCTGTTGGAGAAAGTTGACTGTCTGAAGGATCCGGATGAAAGTTTGTGGTGTAGTTGGTTTATCTGTGACTGACCTGTGCTGCTTTTCTCTGCCTGCAGGACCGTTGCCTGAACCATTGCTCAATGGAGACATGGAGGACAAGGTAAGACAACTGCTCCAATGATATTATACTAGCCATACTAATGCTTTAAGAATGGTATTATAGAGAGAATCAAGGTAATGCAATCTTTCTGTGTGGATCTAATCAATGAGCCACTTTTGAGAACATTATTCATTCAAATCAAATATAAAATGTTCTTACCCTCTTGTAACTCTGACACCATAGTATTGACATATAATTTTCTTCCTTGAAACATAAAAGGATGTGTAGTCCATATGTGTCTCCTGAAGTCATGCAATAGCTTTGTGTGAAGAACAGACTGAAATTGAAGTGATTATTCACAAATAATCTCCTCTGCTCTAGTTTTCAAAACAGATTTTTTTTTTTCAAGTGACCAGTGATAACCAATGGCGTCAGTGTCGTCAAAATTTGACAGTTTTAAATCAACATCAGCTCGCATGTAATTTGAGAGCTATGGCAGAGGGTAAGATTATTAGTGAATTATGTTTGGTAATTCTGTTGTCACAGATTGTCACACTTTAATAAAAATAAAACAAAACAAACATTGATGTATTGTTTTCCATGTTGCAAACAGCTGAACTATTGTTCCCCGTCTGTTGCTCACTTCGACGTTGTGTTGAGGACGATGCGGCTGGCGATGGAGGCGATTTGGGGATGCAGTGGGTGCGGCTTCGCCAGACACGTCCCTGCGAACCGCGAGTGACCGCCCCCGGCATGCTCGTTGACTTCCGTCCGGGCTTGAGGCAACAGCGGCTCGCCTCACAGCCAGCCTGCCTATCCTCTGGAGCCCCTCGAGCTGGATGAGCTCACCGCTGCATCGGAGAATGGTCCGGCATCTGACGCGGATGACTCGTCTGGGCTGCCGCCTTCGGGCCAGCACGCCCAGGCTGAGGCTGACGCACAGATGTCCACTGGAACCCTTCATCCTCCCCACAGCCGTCGCGGCTGGATGATTGATTCCTTGGGTCTGCACGTCGCTCACAGCCACGCCCCCCCGGTCCCTTTCTTCCCGGAGGTGCATGATGAGCTTACGACTGCATGGAGAGCACCCTTCTCCACTCGTCAAATAGCCCCTCGCTCATCTGCTCTCACTACCCTCGACGGCGGAGCGGCCCACAGGTTAACGGTGATTCCCCAGGTGGACATGGCAGTTGCGATCCACCTATGCCCCAAGAACGCTGCCACCTGGCGGGGTCGCCCTGTACTCCCCTCTAAGGCCTGTAGGATGACGTCGGCACTGGCCACTAAAGCCTACAGCGTCACTGGACAGGTCGCTTCCGCCCTGCATGCCATGGCCCTCCTGCAAGTCCACCAGGCCAAGGCACTCAAAGATCTGCACGAGGGTAGTTCTGATCCCGACGTACTGCAGAAACTGCGCTCAGCGACCGACCTCGCCCTCAGGGCTACGAAGGCCACAGCGCAGTCACTCGGGCACAATTGTGGTTCAGGAACGTCATCTGTGGCTGAACTTGGTCAAGATGCGCGAGACGGACAAGACACACTTCCTTGATGCCCCTGTCTCCCAGTTCGGCCTCTTCTGCGACACCGTCGAGGACTTCGCCCAGCAGTTCTCCGCGGCGAAAAAGCAGACGGAGTCCATCTCAAATCGCTGCTCGTCACTCACATCTCCGGCAACCTCAATGTGATGGCGGATGCGCTATCATGACAACGCTTGCCCAGTGGAGAGTGGAGGCTTCAACCCCAGTCGGTCCAGCTGATTTGGGAACGGTTCGGCAAGGCTCAGGTAGACCTGTTTGCCTCCCAGGACACCTCCCACTGCCCGCTCTGGTATGCCCGAACAGAGGCAGACACACTGGCAAACAGCTGGCCCTCGGGGCTGCGCAAGTATGCATTTCTCCCAGTGAGCCTTCTTGCACAGGTGCTGTGCAAGGTCAGGGAGGACGAGGAACAAGTCACTCTGGTGGCTCCTTGTTGGCCCACCCGGGCTTGGTTCTCGGACCTCGTACTCCTCGTGCCATCCCCTCCCTGGCAAATTCCCCTGAGGAAAAACCTTCTTTCTCAGGGACAGGGCACGCTCTGGCATCCGCACCCATACCTCTGGAACCTCCACATCTGGCCCCTGGGCGGGACGTGGAAGCTCTAGCTGATCTACTACCTGCTGTCGTAGACACAATCAACCAAGCCAGAGCCCCTTCTACCAGGCAACTTTACGCCCTTAAGTGGCGCTTGTTCGCGAATTGGTGTTCTTCTCGGGGCAAAGACCCACAAAGGTGCGCAGTCAGGTCAGTGCTCTCATTTCTGCAGGAGAGGTTGGAGGGGAGGCTGTCCCCATCCACCTCGAAGGTGTATGTAGCTGCTGTTGCAGCCCACCACGACGCAGTAGACGGCAAGTCTTTGGGTTAGTACGACTTGATTATCAGGTTCCTAAAAGGCGCCCGGAGGTTGAATCCCTCCCAGCCAAGCCTGTTACCCTCCTGGTATCTCGCGGTGGTCCTCTTGGGCCTTCAGAGACCCGCCTTCGAGCCGCTAGAATCAGTTGGACTCAGGATCCTCTTTCTAAAGATGGCCCTGCTGATCGCACTTGCTTCCATCAAGAGGGTCGGGGAACTGCAAGCGTTCTCTGTCAGCAACACTTGCATGGAGTTTGGTCCGGCAGACACACATGTCATCCTAAGACCGTGACCGGTCTATGTGCCCAAGGTTCCTACCACGCCCTTCAGAGACCAGGTAGTGAACCTGCAAGCGCTGCCCCGGGAGGAGGCAGACCCAGTCCCTTCGTTGCTGTGTCCGGTATGTGCTTTGTGTACCTACTTGGACCGCACGCAGAACTTTAGATGTTGTCTGCTTCGGTGGACAGTGAAAACGGAACACTGTCTCCAAACAGAGGCTCTCCCACTGGATGGTGGACGCCATTTCATTAGCCTATCGCACCCAGGCCGTGCCCCCCCAACCCCCCCCCCCCCCCCCCCCTTTACGGGTCCGAGCACACTCAACAAGGAGTCTTGCGTCCTCATGGGCACTGGTCAGAGGCACCTCCCTGGCAGACATATGCAGAGCAGCGGGTTGGGAAACACCTAATACCTTTGTGAGATTCTACAATCTCAGGGTAGAGTCAGTCTCGTCCCGTGTTTTCTCAGGTCCGAGCCAGTAGAACTCGGTAACACGCTGACGGGCTGACCGGCTGAATCGCTTGCAGCGCCTTTTCCCTCAGTTGAGGTAATACTGTGCACTTTTTTTTCCCAGGAGATCCCACTCACTCGGCTCCCTGGTTGATTCCTCCCTAGCCCTCGGGGTCCGCAATTCGGTGGAGGAATTTGCCGACCCAATCCACTGCAGGTACTCAAATCTACCCTGTACTGGAATAGGTGCTCCACAAGTCAGGGCTCCTACGTGGACTTCCCCCCCGTGTGTATTGTCTGCGGTACGGCCCCCTTACGAGTGGGTCCACATCTCCTTTGGGCAGTTCCCGCTGCCCCCCCAGTCTTCGTGTCTGTAGCAACTCCTCCCTCCGAAGAGGCGGGATCTACCACCGCGTCCATTTCCCACATGTGACCTAAAAGCCCATGTGGTGTATTCACCACTCTTACCTCCCCCTCTCTGGGCAGGTTTGATCTCCGCAGGGTCTTTTCCCTCTGAAAGAATAGGAAACTGGGTAAGACCCCCTTCACCTGTGTGTGTAAGGGCCCCAGCAGTTGTCTCTATGCGAGAAACATGGCTAGGCTTGGCCCGTTCCCAGGTTGGCAAGTGTCACCTTGTTCCCCTGTCTAGGGTAACTCTAAGGTTTCCGACGACTTTGTGGGGCATTGGGGAAGGGTATATGCAGTCTGATACAGCTGGTCGTTTTGGCACGTCAAGCGGCACAGGAGCGGTCCTGTGTCAGCAGTACTTGTACACTGCTCAGCGCATGGCGTGATTTAAATTGGATATACTGTTCAAACACTTTCTGGTTGTCAAAAAAATATGTCACATCTATTTTGAGGGGTGTGTGTTTACATCATATGTCATCATAAGACATATTTTGAAGATCGTTTGCTAATCTGCAATACGCTTCTGAGACTTATGATTTAGGATGATGGTAAATCTGATCTTTTTAAGATGAAACACTTTTAAACAGATCTCTGAGATGCATGTGTGCAATGGCACAAATACATAACAAATTATTAAAATAAAAACACAAAATACCTCCATTTAAGTATCAAAATTAAATGCCAAATACTGTGTGGAAACAAAATAGTGTATTTTATTTTGATGTATTTTCAAGATAAAATGTATGTAAAATTGGCCATTCACTATTAGTCTAAAATCTATCTGGACATATTCTGAATGCAAAGAACATTTTGGTGTACAATTGCATAGAAACTTTACATATCACCTACATCTTCAGTCAAAGACACTTATAAGGTACATGATTATAAACCTATGTAGTTCAAAATGCCAAATAGCAGCAATTTCTATGCTCATTTCTGTCCAGGTTACACTGCAGCATCCCATTACTTGTGGCGAATCCCATTAAATAAATCCCATATAAAATAGTGTGTACTTTTCTTGCTATCTAACAATGAGTAATGCTTTACACACTTGACTAGCTAGTAAATACACAAGGAGTTGCGAACACCAACAACCGATTTGCTAGCTAACGCTAATGTCCAGTGCTAGTGCCAATGCCATTTTCCGAACCGGCGTCTCCGGCGTGGGAGGCAGGTGCTCTAACAAGGAGGCTAAAGGCTACAGCCTCTGGTGTCAGTGGCTAGTGCACCTCTTGAGGTCAGGAGAGTGAGGTTTACACACTGCACAGCTATCTACCAGCTGGTTCCCGTAAAACTCACTCCCTAAACCTCACTCTCATCCGGTCACGGCACCATTGTTAACGGCACTGCTCGCCCCGCTCCGAACGGAACTCAAACCGGCATCTCCGGCGTGGGAGGCAGTTGCGCTAACAAGGAGGCTAAAGGCTACAGCCTCTAGCGTCAGTAGCTAGTGCACCGCTTGAGGTCAGGAGAGTGAGGTTTACACACTGCACAGCTATCTAACAGCTGGCTCCCGTTACACTCCCCCCAAAACCTCACTCCCATATGGGTCACGGCACCATTGCACCTGCTCGCCCCACTCCGAATGGCATCGCCGGCGTGGGAGGTGGGTGCTCTAACAAGGAGGCTAAAGGCTACATGGATCAACCAGCCTGCTCTCACAGTGAAATCGGAAAGAGTATATTGAATTTTCTCTTGAAAATTTGTATACATTGACTGAAATTTCGAAACACTGCCCAGTGGCCAAAGAGGTAAGTGTTGTAGGGCATATGGGCACTTCTCGATTTACGTCCAGGAGAGGTCGCAAAAGCTAGTAGAAAAAAGTTGTTTTCAGCTTTACAGGACATTATACAATGAAGATAAAAGCATATGTTTATTGATTCTATCCCCCAAACCTTACCATATCCATTAGTGGAGTAAAAAAGTAATGTTAGAGGGAAAGTGAAAGCTCCGAATCATGCTCGTCATTGATTATTCAAACATGGTTACCTGGCTTTGAACTTTGGTCTCCCACACAGCTGATGCAACACACTACCAGTTGCGCCGGTTGAAAACCACTGTAAACATATCTGATGAGAATGCTGCATGTTAGCACGCAGTCGCCATGCCAACTTCATACATCCACTGAAATAAAAGCAAGCAAAAACAACATAAAAATGGCAACAAAAAAAAGAAGTGAAGTTTTGTTTGCAGATGTCTTTTGGTTTGATATTTTGTCACCTAATGCAGCAGCATTTACACAGTTGTGGCGTAGGCGTCAAAATGAGGCCACAATACTACAGCAAGCCCTGAAGGAGCAAACACACATTCACACATCTTAAAAGGGTAATGTTACCACACAATTACGTATATTACAATTACGTACACCTCTAGCGAAAATCAAGTTGTTTTGTGTTTGTTAGTGGAATGCTGCCTTTAGAGGAAAAGTAGCAAGATGCTGGAGCTGTGAGACCACCTGTGTCTCCGGAAGAGATCATGGACTGTGAGAGCAGATACACAATCTTTCAGCCTCTGGCTAATGGTTAACATGTTAGATGTAGCTGTCAGGAGGACATAAGTGGGCACTGTCACCTGTCACAGATGCCCTGCTAATGCTGCCCACTTTTACAGTTAATGAGCTTCTGTCTGCAGCAACCCGAGACCCCCCACAGCTTTAAAAGTGTGATGCTGACAGAAACTACCGTTAGATGGTCATGTCTGACCCCTAGTGGAAAATCGGAAGTACTGCACCTCAAAGTCCACGCTAAATAGGTTTGTTGTCTGTTCGACTTTGGTCTCTTTACCAGTCAGTCAAACTCTACAAAGTAGATGGGTTTGGCCAGAAAAAGCATCAAACTGTACCAGACTTTGTGCTGATAGTAAAAATGTTGGCTACACAAGACTACTTGATGATCGGTCACAGGATATTGTACTGAAATCTGTGTCTGTCGTTCAGGTTAATGGAAATGTGGCCAAACAGGTGCAGCTGAAGGACTCAAAGCTGTCCGTCAGTCCGCCGCCATCCAATACGTCACTCATGTCTCCGCCCACTGAGACTCCGCCCAATGAGGTAAAGCCTTTAAGATGTGTTTGGAATACTAGGTGACTACTGAATACTGCCCAGTATAATACACACAGTAAATAAAAAATAAAATAAAAATAACCTAAACATTTTAAATAGTAGCATGCTAGATTGTTATACATAAGGTTAAGTGACAACTATGCAGCATAATACTGCTCAATGTCTATTATATATAGTTTCACATATATTATTTATATAGTATAAAGTAAGCAGCTGACACTTAGAAGGTCATTACTTGCTGAATCATTAGAATAATTCTGATTGAACAGTAGCGGTAGCAATATTAGTAAGTGATTCAAATTGTTCACACACATTTGACCACTTTACATGCTTTTAACATCCAAAGATCCTTGAAGTGAGCAGCTTGGAGCTTGCTAATTATAGCATTTCAAATGACACAATGCCATTTTTTTTTTTATTTAATTCTCTAATCTTTTACTCATTCTCATGCCATCCCAGATTAATAAGACTTTCTCTCTTCTGCAGAACACAAAGATTTATAGAAGAATATTTCAGATTTGTGGGTCCATATAATGAAAGTGAATAGTGACCAGAACGTTGAAGCTCCAAAAATCACAAAAATACATTTAATAAAATAAATTCACCTCTCTGACCAGTAGATGGCGATATGCACAAAAAAAATGTGAATCGCCAAAAACAAAAGAAGGTGAAGGTGGAGATTTATTGTAAACAACATCTGTTTCTCATCCACACTTATCATATCACTTCTGAAGACATGGATTTGACCACTGGAGTCGTGTGGATTACTTTTATGCCTTTATGTGCTTTTTGGAGCTCTAAAGTTTTGGTCACCATTCACTTGCATTGTATGGACCTACAGAGCTGAAATATTCTTCTAAAAATCTTAATTTGTGTTCTGCAGAAGAAACAAAGTCAAACACATCTGGGATGGCATGAGAGTGAGTAAATGATGAGAGAATTTTCATTTTTGAGTGAATTACCCCTTTTAAGTTATTCAAAAATGCAATTCACATAAAACAGTTGAATTCACCTCTACTATAATGAACATGATTTATTTATTTTTTTCTCCAGGGCTTAAAGTTCAAATGTTTAAATGGTGTAACTGTCTGGAGACACACACAAAAAATAGCTGAAAAGTATACATATATATATATATATATATATATATATATATATATATATATATATATATATATATATATATATATATATTAAGCAGTGAAACAGTTTAGTTATAAAATAGTATTAATAAAGCTTGTGTCCACCAAATTAAGTTTAAAAAAAGAAAACTTTTTTATGAAAAGACACAATTTGTTCAGGTCAAAATGGAGTAACCCTAAGAAAATGCCTTGATTTAAGCCACTCAAAAATTCATGACGTTTTTTTAAATATGTATATTTGCGCTGGCTACCACCCTTGGAGTCACTCCAGCCAGGTCTCCTAAGCAACCAAACTGACCTGGTTGCTAGGGTGGGTAGAGTCAGGTTGGGGTAACCTCCTCATGGTCGGTATAATGTGGTTCTCGCTCTCGGTTGGGCGCGCGCTGTTTCCGCGGTAACGCGCTCAACAAGTCACGTGATAAAATGCGCGGATTGACGGTCTCAGAAGCGGATGTTACGGAAATTCGTCCTCCGCCACACGGATTTAGAGGACTTGGAGCACATTGGGAATTGGGCATTCCAAATTGGGGAGAAATATTTTTTTTTAAATATTCTTTTACCTTGAAAAATACCTTGTTTGATAACTTATTTGAAATGAATAATTAAGTTGCAGGCATCACTATTAGAGTTGCACCTAACCTGAATAATTCAACTTCAATCCTGCAGACATACGATTTACTTATTCATTTACACATTTTGTAGACCCTTTGATTCAAAGTGACTCGCAGTGCATTTCAGGTTTGCATTTTATCAGCCTTGTTGCAGCGTTTATTTGAGAAAATGTCAAAATCTAGTTTGTTTCTCTTTTGACAGGTGGTGGAGCCGTCAATCGTAGATGCCATACCAGAGCTGAATCTGTCCCTACAGCAGGTGAAGGAGCGCACTCACCAGAAACGCTCCAACAAGAGAGCTCCACCCATGGCCTGGAGCAAGAAATATGAACTCTTCAGTAACCTATAGACCTTCATCAGACCTCTACCTCCATCAAGACTTTTTGATACACACACACAGCAGATGACATAAAGAGGTCGTCAGTAGGCCATTCTGATATATATTTATATATACGTATATATACACACATATTTATATTGTACTCATAAATATAGATTTGTATTACTAACAGATTATTTGTAAATTTAGGGCAAATGCAATGTAACATTTTACAACTGTGATATATTTCAGAACAGAATACTAACTTCCACCTACTGCATACTCACTATTTGCAAGTGAAACATTTCAAACAGTAGTGTGCTATGTTGCACGCGAGTGGCATCCAGTAATCATCTCGGAAATGAATACACTTATTTGCATTTTTATTGTAGGTCATCTGGAGATTTCATGCATTCAACCAGTGCTCTCAAACAGTACATAACTATGCTATATCATGCAGAAATATAAGAAAAGTATGTTAAGATGCTATTCTGAACATAGCTATTGTACCTAATGCACCATGTATGTTTGAAATTGTGTAGGTGTGTGTGTGTGTGTCATGTGTGATTTTTTTTAAAGCCATCCTTAGCCTTAGACTGATTTCTCTTCCAATTCTTCTTCCAATTTCACTGTTTTATTTTATTAGACTTAATGAAGACTATAGATAGAATTGAATCCATAACTCCTGACTTTCTTAGTAAACCAATGAGGGCATTTGTTAACTAGGAATGACAGATCATATATACAGGAATATTACCACCATTCTTGAAAATTGATATGCATTGGGTCCAAGTATATGAACTGATTGAAAAGAAATAGCATTTAAAATGTTGTAATGTATGTACAAAATTCTGATTCAACATTAAAATTTCTAGATGTAAAAGCTAATTTGTGACATTGAATAACACCTTCCCAGATAGCACACATACGTCTCTGAGATGACTGTTTTAGATCTTTTCATCTGGAAAGCATCTTAAAAAGATCAGTCTCAAAGAAATCTGCTATAGACGTCTTGCAGATGAGCAAACAATTTAAAATAGACATCAGATATATGTCTGAGTGATGTATATGTGCTATCAGGGTTTGTACCAATGTTCCGAGGTCATGCCACAGGTTTGCAGGCAAAAGGGGTCATAACAAGTTTTTTGTATTTTTCTTAAGTTGTTTTGCTAATATATGATCTGTAATGAAAAATATTGTATTAAATATAAAAATGCAAAATAGAACTTTTTCACGTGGTCTCAGACTATACATTTGTCAAAGTGCTTTCATATTCTAGTCACCAACTTCCACTGTTTGATTTAATTTATTTCTGTTTCTTTTATGTATTTAGTCCAGAGTTGACACGCCATAATACAGCACTTGATCACTGTCATGTATTGGTGTCATTTCCTGCATGTGCGAATGTTATTTCCATGTAACAAGTCATTTATAAATCACACCCACTTTGTCAGACGCTGTTTTAGCGGACAGTTTACTAAATTGTTACATTTATATTTCAGCATTGTGTATGTGACTTTAAATGGATTACATCTGTATCATGGGTACAAGAAGCAAAATTGTTCCTCATGACAATGTGCAATTTCAAGTTTGAAGCTACAGTAAAATGTGTTGGCAATGCCAAGCATTCAAATTGCAAAAATGTACAGTACATACCCATTACAGCTACTTTGAAACTGTAGCCAATGTCTTTCTAGCAAGTGCAGCTCGTATTTACTTGAATGGGGAACGTCCGAAATCTCCAAAACGGTTGGCAAAAATTACGATCAAAGAACACATTTCAAATCAGCAGACAAATCGGACAACACTGGTATCATAAATTGTGCTTCTTAACCTCAGATTACTCTAAAAAACTAAAAACATTCCAGTTTTTTCTAGTTAATGAGCATGCACGGTCTACAGTTGATTGACAGGTGATGTCCGTATGTAAAAGGTGATTGGCTGTAAGGTGGGTCTTCCTTTCTACATCTGTCGACCGTTGGGTGCTAGAGCTTCTTGGTTGGGCGTTCCAATTTCTCCCATTCATTTAAATAGAAGTGACCCTTCTCTGCTAAATAATCTCTGCTGTAACCCAAAACTACTCATAATTCAAAGGAGTTAAAGGTGCACTCAGTAACTCTTTGTTCATTTTTACCCTCACTTCCTCAACAGTCGGCTCTCATTGGAAGAATAGTAGCTTGTTACTGGAAAAGCTGATCTACTGTCACACTACTGAAATATGTAGTAAAGTCAGTAGCATCCCTACTCTTAGTTAACTACTCCCCTGGTTGCTTGGCACCAAAGCACTAATCCATCCCATAATGATTATTAAGATTATTACATTTAGTCACATTTATAACCTGCAAGGTTTGTTAGCACCAAAGTTAAAGCTGTTACAACACAGACATTTCCAACTAACTCCACAATCGATTGTTCTTTTGTCAATGTCTTTGCCATTTAGTTTGATATCCATGTCTAAAGAGCATTTGTGCTAGCTGTTATTTCGATATTCTTAAAATTTTTTATTTTAAACAAAAAACTAACACAGAGGTCTTTCTTTTGTAAGTGCTGAAATGGCAATGATAAGGGCAGTACAGTGATAAAAACAAAAAAACCCTGACAATATAGCTACATTCATTTAATAGAAAACATGTACAAATTAGAACAAAGGAAAGAAAATGCAACATAGACACCAATTATATTTTGTTATTACTAACAAGTGACATGATATTGTAAGGATCTGGTCAGACAACAATGTGTAGTTTGATATTTCTTTACTAACACAGAGAGGAACGGTCTCTGTGCATGAACATAAACTTAAGGTGCATTATGATTTTAAAAACAGAACATATAGTGGTATCTGCATGTTCTAAAACTGATGAAATGTTACAACTAATGGGAAAACAACAAATGACAGTAATTATGCCGAACAACTTGGTTAATTACAACAAATGAAAGAGACATTTAAACACGTATGGCAACAGAGTGGAAATTTCACATTGAAAACATCCATATCAAGTGATTTGCAAAGAGGAAAAGTCACTGGGTTAACTATCATTAGTTTAGCATCAAGGTAAACGTTTTAGAAATCCTGAAAAGCCAACATATGAGTAAAAAACATATATATACTTTGGTACAACAAACAGGTTTGCTTCCCAATCAAATATACCTTTAGTGTACAATATACATATTTCGATAAAATTTAAATACTATTTGGACTAAAATAAGTTTAAAGACGTTCATAGTGTTTATTATCAACTTTAACCTGCATTGCTTGCTGTACATTGATGCTGCTCTAGTTACACGAGGAATTGTTTTCATTCAAAGATGACGTGTTCCCTTTAAAACCACACTTAAATACAAAAATAATTGTCAGTCATGTTTCTTACCATGCACATCTTTCATGAATGTAGTAGCACCAAACCTGAAGGCTATTTACCTTCTGAAATGGATAAAAAGCTGCTTGTGCTCCATATAAAACAAGGTACAGTTGTTTGAGCTAAAATGCTCAAGAAATAGTTCACCCAAAATTGACTTTTACTCGCCTTCATCACATTCCAAAGTCATATGTAGTTCATTTTTGGGAGAATTATCCTTTTAATCTTTCCTTGAAAGAGTGTAGTGTTTTGAAATGATTATTGCTTTAGGAATGATTCTTCTAAGTGCATCTCTTTCATCTAGAACATTTGTGGTCATTTTGTAAAATGTATTGGGGTCATGCTTGGTAAAGACCACAGTTCAGCCCCAGAAAGACTAGTAATGACAGGACAGAATGAAATACGTAAACAAATATATCTATATATATATATATATATATATATATATCTATATCTATAAATCTATATATCTATCTATCTATCTATCTCTCTATATATATATATATGCTGGTTGATTATATAGTGGAATAAGACTAAACAAACAAGTTCAGATGATACCTACACTGAAGTTGTTCAGAAGGCTGTGGTCATCAATAAATGTCCCTGTGTGGTCCTTGGAAATGCGGTCAATGGTCAAACAAGTTTTCCTCTGGTCTCCATTCGTAATAAAGGCATGTGCTGCTCTGGATCAGATCCATGAAATAATCCCCAGCTCCATGCAGGAGAAAAGTTTAATCCAGCATGGCGTCCAACTGATAGGCTAGATCGTCGAACATGTTCCCGATGTCATCCAGAATGTTTCCTGCAGACTTTGCCACGTGAGAAACACTACAAGAGACACAACAGAAATTCAGTTACTTGAATGGACTTTTACTTTCGGAGTGAAAAGTATCATTGACATTTAAAGGAGCATTTAAAAACAGGACATTTAATGGAATGTTCACCCAAAATGAAAAACAATAAAGTGGTCGGACTTGTAAACGATGACAGAATCTAAATTTCTTGGGTGAACTCTTGCTTAAAGTGTGAACACCGAGCATACAGTGCTTGATGCTTTGTAAAGTGTCTCTCACCCCTCAGTGTGGTTCTCCAGAGTTAGTTCTCTCTCTACGGCTTTCAGTGCCTCCTCCAGAGATGAGCTGGTCTTCTCCAGCCTCTGCTGCACGAGCGTCGACCCCTGACCTGCCTCAACAGGAGTCTGAAGGTTTGCTGATCTAGATGGGGGGTGCGGGACAGGGCATGGAGGAGCCACAAAGGCCACACTCTGAACAACATTCAGAGTCACGCCAGAGCCAACTGCTGCGAACACAACCCCAAGAACAGAACACCAGAATAAATGTAAAGTAAGTAGTTAAATGCAGTCAAGATGTACTGTTGTGATACTCTGTAACTAACTAACACCAAATGATGCTAAATATTTTGAAGCTAACCAGCTATTTAATTTTATCTAGCAGATCATATATTTTATTTATAAAATTAGAACAGTATTAATCTGGCACAAATTAAAACATTGTATTGAAAAAACTTTCAAAAATCATTGCGCCAACCTTGAACAGATAAATGTACAACAATCTAAAGAAAAATGGCCTAATGTACATTATATACAACTGAATCAAAAAACAATAATAAACAGTAATGTTTAGCAAATCATTTTTTTTATCAATACACAAAAAAACCCATATGACTTTATTTCTTTGGTAGGACACAAACGTTTTATATTTTTAAAGAATGTTCGCAATGCTTTTTTCCTCACAATGAAAGTGAATGGGATGGGCGCTGTCAAACTCCAAAAAAAAAAAACATAAAATTAGTCAGAATGTAATCCCAATTTAACCCCTGCTTACAGCTAATGAGTCTATCTGACCACTTTTATGCCGACTTTTTGTCAACTTTTGGAGCTTGACAGCCTCAATACCCAATTACTTTTATTGTATGAACAAGACCATCCCTGGCATTCTGATAAATATTATCATTTTGTGTTCCACGGAAGAGAGAAAGACATACAAATTTGGTACACCATCAGGGTGAGTAAATGACGTGAAGTGAGTTTTCATTTTTTAGTGAACTATTCTTTTAACGCTACTTGAGAAAGACACTATCATTGCTTGTGTATTTAGCCAAATGGCTGAATTGGCATTAGTAGGCTGTACCTGTGTTTGTAGGAGCAGGATGTGGTTTCAAGGTATGCCGTGCTGGATGCAGGGGACTGGGAGGTTTGGGGGCAAGAGGTGGTGGTGATTGCTTTTGTTTGGGAAAAGGCTCCACATGTGGAAGACTCATCTCAGATTCACTGATGCGGAGTTTCACGGTTTCCCTAGTCTGAATTTGCTCAGAAACCATCAGGCTGTCAACATTGCTGTCGGATGCCATGTTTGGCTGCTCCTTGTCTTTTGGCTTCTGCCGTCTCTTCACCGTGTCTGACTCTTTCAGGTTGAACTCTGGAACTTCAGGGGCTTTGGCCGGTTTGGCTTTCTCTGGAGACTCTGAGGTGCTCTCCGTCTTGAGAGGGCCGCCAACTTTAGGTCTTTGTTTGATGGTGAGGTTGCCTTCTTCTGCAAAGGGGATGCACTCGCTGGAGCTGTTCTGTGGTGAGGAAGAGCTCTCCAGACCTGGATCCTTGGTCCCATCATCCTCTTCAGAGTCAGACTTTGATGCATTATCAGTATCTGGATTGGCTTGCAGGACTTGGATGGACTCTGTCTGACTCAAAGCTCTCTGTCTGGATCCTTCATTGGAGACAGAGACAAATGATGTGGTCTCCTGAAGGAGGTCCACTTTAGGGTCAGGTAGAACAGTTTCTGAAACAGCTACAATGCTCTTTAAAGTTCCAGGACTGTCATTCTCAACTCCTCCAGTAGGTGACACTGGCATGTCCGAGATAGTTTCGACACTAGTACTGCAGCTGCTGACAGAGCTTAGGCGTTTCGGTGGCGGTGGGGGAGGGCCTTTACGCCGAGCTCTAATGGCGAAAGACTGGCTTCGGCCAATGGAATGCTCTGGAGCAGACTGAAGGCGTGCCAATTGGCCACGGGCAGGCTTGCGGCTCAATGTGGCATAAGAAGGCATGGCGATACTCGCTAGCTGAGCAGCTTCTTCATCGTCTTCCTCATCAGGCTCACCATCTGACAAGGCGTAGCGGGTCAGACTCTGTGTGCGCTTCTTGGTCACGCTAGGAGAGTGGCGGTTGAGCGTGGCACTATTACAGAGCAAACGTGGATAATTTAGTTTTTTTTGAGCAGCTGAGCCTTGTGGAGAGGGCAAAGAGCCCAGTTTGGGTTTGGCAAGCAGCACTGGGTATTTAAAGCCAGTGGACATACTGAATGGCAGCTGCTGCGGTAACTGAGGATGCGTGACCTGGTCGCGGCCTTCTGGAATGTTCCGTTCTTTAGTAGGGCTGCTGTCGGCACTTGTTAAGCTCTCGCGGGAGTGGCTGTAATGGGTGGATGCCGAGGAAGAGGACGAGGGAGTGTTAGGAGGCTCTTGGGAGCGTCCAGACCCCCGAGAACGCGTGTCAATGCTCTCCTGACTGATGGACATACTTACTGCATTTTTGATGGCCAGTCCCTCCTGACAGTTATTGTAGGGGGTGGACATGGCGCTCTGTAGTTCAGTACTCAGCTCACTGTCCTGGAAAGTGATCATCTTGGGTGTGTGGGGCGAGGGAAGGCCACCACCCTCAGGGGGTGGCTCAATAGTCAGCAGGTCCAGGGCAGCAGGGGTTTTGCGGCGTAGTGTACCCTGCTCCGATTCGGCCTGCAGAAGGGCCTTATGAATATCACACAACTTCTTCACTGCAAGCATCATCTTCTTCTGGTGGCCTGATAAGAGACACACACAGAAATAACACTATATATAAATGCTAAAACTCTCTCTGAGAAGTTGCATCTCTAATTCTATCTCTGCACTGTTGCTACAACCATTTTCCTAGCAAATCAACCACTTTCAAAAATAGATTTGAAGACAAATGATTTTAATTTCAGTCATTAAACTCAAAGGCACAAAGTGATAGGTCCTTTGAACATGTTATCTGTTGGCCTATTGGCTTGCACACAGCATACTAAATTGCTCAGTCGTTGTGCAGGTAAGCTAGTTTTACTGCAGCACACTATGACTTTTCTCAGAGAAACCCCCCTCCTCCCCAGCATCACCTGTCTAGACCTGCTTCATGAAGCTTGTATGTATGTTTAATTGTCCATGTGCCACACATGCTCAACCCAGAATGTCTGTGTATGTTCTTAATAGAAGTAGCAGCAGTGCAAGCAGATCTAATATGCCAAGACCTACTGACCTACTGATATCATTATAATATCTTAGAATTTATTCTGAGAGCTGTCATGCCTGAATTACTGTTGAATTTGAAAATATTTTTTTTACATTTAGTCTATGCACAAATCCCACAATGCATATGCTTTCCAGGGTTACGTTAGCTCACCTAGTTTGGTGATGCCAATCTCCTGCAGGTCTTCCCATGTGAGGTCTCGAACAATGTTTATAGAGTCATAGCCATTCTCAGACAGTTTCTTATGATACTTAGGCAGGCCTATTGCACTCAGCCACTCCCCAAGATCCTGCTAAGGGTTAAGATTACACTTTACTGAGAGAGAATGCAGTAGACACACGTATGTACACAAATTATACATGTTGTGACTTACTGGTATGTACTCTGGCAGCCATTCTGGAATACTGAGGTTTCCGATCTCCAGGGAGATCTTCTTACGATGGCCTGGTTTAGTCACACCGATAGCTGTGAGATCCTGAATTAGAGATAGACCATCAATATAAACTCAACCTGCAGCAACAACAATGGATGTCATATCTCTCAGATGCACTCAAGTTGTGATGGTACCTCTGGGGTCATTCTGCTGATGGTGGGCACATCATAGCCAGCGTTTAGGAAGTTTGCAGTGTACTGCTCCAACTGAAACTCACTCAGCCACTGATAGATAGCCTCAGCATCCTGACCATGACAAAGGACATACACTTAAAATAAACAACATTTCTCACCATCTCTAAAAGACCATAAACACACTCAAAGTATGTGAAGACAAAATCTGGCATTTGACAATATTTTGAGGTTTGTGTTTTGCCATCTGTAGGGTATGTTCTCACCTTGCCCTCTAGTAGCTGCTGAGGACGTACAAACTGCTGAGTGAAACCCTGCTCTCCTGCCTTCTGTGTGGGCAATACAGGTCTGCGGGGAACACCTTAAAATTCAACACACAAACTCACATCAATATATATCTAAAAGGATTTGCTATAAACTTTGGTTAAAAAAAGATGAAATGCTACACAAGACACATTTAGAATCGCCACAATTTCCAAGAACACTTGATGGACTCAACGGAATATACAGTGTTAGTGTTCACACAGGTGTCCAAGTCAGTGTTGGGCAGTAACTAAATTAAAAGTAGTGATGCTACTACTAAAAGTAATAAGTTTCTTTTTCCAATGTGTCACTCAACACTACATTTGTCATATTGTATTGTGCACGTAGCAATCTAGCCAAGGGAGTGATCAAACATGCTCACCTAAACCATCCTCTCTTATTTTCTTGGGAAGAACAAAACGTTTATGTGAATTGGTTTGTTTGGGAAGTTCATGTAAATTAGTTGATTACAAAATGACACTTATGTTGCTTTTGGAAGTCAATTCATTTTAGTAATATTGTTTGCTTGGACGGTTCATGTAAATGTATTGCTTAAAAAATGGTTCCCTGGTTCCCTTACATAGCTTTGGGAAGTCAATTAATTAAAGTGAATTGGTTTATTTTAATGGTTCATGTAAATGAATTGGTTAAATATTATCTACTTATGTAGCTTTTGGGGAAGTCAATTCATTTTGGTGAATCGGTTCATTTAGAGGAATTGGTTAAAAAAAATGATTCACCGATTCACTTATGTAGCATTGGGAAGTCAATTCATTTGAGTGAATCCGTTTGTTTGGCCAGCTACGGTAATGTAAATGAACTAATTCAAATAAAAGATTCCCTGATTCACTTGAACCTCAGAGTAGAGGTCACTGTGCTTCTTTTTTGAAGTGAATTATTTAGTGAATTGCTGCTATTCATCATGTTTTTGACTCAGTTATACACAATGGGTGTGTCCATTTTATATTTTTGTATTTAGTATAAACGCATGTGTTTAATTTAATGCTGCCACCCTAATTGAGATATACCTTGATTTTGTGCCACACAATAATTCTGAATCAGATCTTCTGTAATAGAGGTTGTTACACATATAACTATTTATTGTTTATTAACTATTTTTATATGGAGAAACTATATAACTATAGGACCTCTGATTGCAGAATAAAATAATATCATTGGATAATTGTATATTTAAAAAGATTTTCTTCTATAAATAGCTTAAATGTAGTTAAATACTTTTTGTTAGCTTCTTGTGTAGCAAACTACTTAAGTTTAGCTACTTTAAGTTTTGAGTAGCTTGTATCCTGTACATAGGTGTCCTAGCAGAGTAACCAGTGTTGTCATTTATTACATTTACTATATGGTAAACGAGTGCCATTTAAGAAAGAATGAAGGATCCATTAATTTGAGAAAGAAAAAAATGTGAATAAGCCAATGTATAAATGGACAAATAAATAGACACATTTAAATGTGTCTATATAATTAATGTTTTAAAATGTACTTATATTTAGCAATAAAATGAGTCATTTTTTAATGCATATTTTACATTGCGTTTTAAAAAGCATTTGGCAATTGCTGGTTCTGTTGATAGCATTACGATTACAGCTTCCATCTTGAACACATATCACTGTGCACGCTCAGGTAGGACTGTATTCAGTATTTCACAGCAACACTGAACGAGCCACCATTAACTTCCGATATGCTTCGCATACGTTTCTTATGCGCAGGATTTGTAGATCTAATAATATCACGTGTTCAAGTGCTCATACCATCGTCCAATGACAGGCCATCTTACATCCTATCTTACATCCCACAAGTCAACAATCCAATGGCATTTTTTTAAATTCAATTATCAATTGGAGAAAGAAAAGGAAAAGAAACAGGAAAAAGAAAAGGAAAAGAAACAGGAAAAAGAAAAGGAAAAGAAAATTGGCAAATGTTTTATAAAATGCTATTTAAAAGATGCATTTAAAAAGGACTTATTAATGTGCTGTTTTATTGTTAAATAAGTACATTTTAAAACATTAAATAAACACATTTAAATGTGTCTATATATTTGTCCATTAATAAATTAGTTGATTTATTCACATTTTTATTTTCAAATTAATAAATTGATCATTTATTCCTTTATTCTTTTTTATATGGGACTCCTGGGCTTCCATATTATTATGAACATTTTCTATTAAAATTTGGCAACCAAAAAGTGACCAAATATCCTTTGAACACTTTTGAACAGTCTTTATTTTGAACAATGAATCTATTGTTTTATCCTTTAAAATCTAACACAGCTCTTCTTGAGAAGTTTTGCTTCAAAAGTGTGCTTGTACTGCCTTTCTTTGAAATAACTGCCACATGGATTGACATTTAGTTATATAATGCAATGACAGTCGAACAAGTTTTAGTGTGGATTGAGCACACAACGTACGTTTATACATGGCTGCAACTTATTACCTGTGGGTGTGTCCGCATGTTTGTTATGATCCGGTTGTAGTGAATCCCCAGCAGATGGTGCAGTCTGCATAAAATGAGAAAGCACCCCAAGCCAAAAAAGTTTAAATGAAATGGCACAGCCTATAGATCAATACAGAGGCAACATTTACAGTCAGGGTTGCCATATTTTGTAACCAATGAAATCCCATGACCTTTTAATTTATTTGTGATTAGTGGTAAAGGATTTTTTTCAGAGACTTTTTGGGCAGGTTTCTATTTGTATAACAGGTATGAATGCTTAGGTGTAACCAATTATACACTGATGTCTTCAGGTTTCATAGTGGCCAGTTACCTTGCTGGTGTGCTGATGTGGTCCACTGGGGGTGCTGTTGCTCTCTGTGCTCTGCCCACTGCCTGCACTGCGAGTGCTGCCCACACTGCCAGTGCTGCTCACACTGTGCCTGTCCCCAGCTGAGAGAGAGAGAGAGAGAGAGAGAGAGAGAGAGAGAGAGAGAGAGAGAGAGAGAGAGAGAGAGAGTGGGAGAGTGGGAGAGAGAGAGAGTGAGTGGTGGTTATCATAACAGTTGTCTGAACTGCCATGCCAGTGTGCTATTGCAGCCATGAAGACACAGTGCCCGCTGTGCCAAGAGGGCTAGATTTCTACTGAAGCAGCAGGCAGGATTGGGTGGGGAGTTGCAGGATAAGCCACAGGCATGTGGTGATGGGAGTTACAGATGGCAATGCCAACCTTCATTCTGCTACAGCAACACTGCAAAAGATAATTTTCTTCAGAATGTTTGTCCTGTTTTCCAGTACAAATATCTAAACCTACTTCAAAAATGTGTGACAAGCAAAATTAAGTAAGACTTGTTTTTAGAGAATATCTTAAATGTACGTTGCCAAATAGAATCCGGAAGTAAAAATCCCAATCAGAAAAACACAGTAAACTAAGCACAGTAAAAGAGCTTTGCAGCGACCACCCACTTCCTTGATGCACTCTGTGTGAATGACAATCTAATTATTCTACCTACACACTCAAATTACTAATATATTTATATATATATTAATATATTCATATTTTGTGATATACATTAAATACATTGTATCTTATACTTAGTAACTTAAAATCGATAGTTTTATATTTTACATTTGAATGTTTGTAATTCAATAGCATAATTCTCAATGCAGTGGTGTTGTTGTTCATTCCCTCAATAAGGATTTTAAAGGGATAGTTCACCCAAAAATGAAACCACCAAAAACACAAGAAGAATGTGAAAATCTCGAGCAGGGAGGAGATTTATAGTAAAAAAGGACCTTAATATTTATTTGTTTCTCACCCACACCTAACATATCACTTCAGAAGACTTGGATTAAACCACTGGAGTCATCTGGATTACTTTTATGCTGATTTATGTGGAATTTCGAGCTCTGATCACCATCCACTTACATTGTATGGATCTACAGAGCTGAAATATTCTTAAAATCTTCATTTGTGTTCTGCAGAAGAAAGTCATTCACATCTGGTATGGAATGAGGGTGAGTAAATGATGAGTTTATTTTCATTTTTGGTTGGACTATACCTTTAATGGTGTGGTCTTGTACCTTTGTCTTTTTGTCTGATTTTCAAATACTTTTTTGCTTTAAATCAAAGCCTGTAATTCTGTGATTCACTTCGGAGCTGCTTGTTTTGGTTCATGTTTTCAACTCTTATGAAGGGTTTTATTAATTCCCCATGAATGGGAAAAAATTAGCTAGTATATTATATATGCTTTTGGCTGATATACACATTTAAAACGCTTTTTTCTCTTCCACAAAACACCAAAAATACTAATGGCTCATCCTTCACTCACAAAATGTTGTCTATTAAAATGCTATCTAGAATGAGAATGTCCCTGCCCCTAATACCACATCTGACTAGCTATAGCAATAATTTAGCCATATGGTAAGAAATGTAAACTAATGATTTCAAGAGATATCAAGTGAACTATTTATCTTAAAACAGGTTTTTTGTTCTTATTCTGCTGTTCTAGTAAAAATCTTGTTTTAATATATTAACTGGAAAACAAGACAAAAATACAGATTAAGAAAATGCTTTTTTTTCTCCACCATAACGGGAGGGTTCACAGCACTCGGACGTCTAGCAAACAGGGAGGCTGGGCACAAGCTAGCATCTGGAGACGGACACACCAAATGAGTCTGGGTGACGTCCCAAATGGCGTAATTGGCCAGCCAGCCGATCAGAAGGTCTGTCTGCAGCAGGAGGGGGTGTGTATACACAGGGGTGCAGACAGCCAGTAGGGGGCGTAGGGGAGGAGCATTTCAGTAGAGGGCAGTGCAGATATTCTTACCAGCGCAGGAGTTCCGCAATACCCAGATGTCTTCCATGCTAGGGGTTATATGCTGGGACCAACTGTGAGGCCCACCTAACAAAAACAAACACTTTTTGTGGCCTAGTCTTGGAGGGGGAGGGAGGGGGGGGGGGGTCCCAACTCAAATAAGTGAGTGCCACTGTAGGGTGTCCATACTTATCCCATTTTGTTTGAAAACATTCATTTTGCATCTACATTAGAACAGTGTTTTCCTCCACTGAAAACACAGCATTATGGAAACGTTCTCCATTACACATAGTATGGAGAATGACAAAGTTAGAAAATGGAAAACTGAGCTTTCAAATGAAAACAGAGTTGTGTGGAGGAGGCCTTATAAATGATTTCATGTTTTATGAATTTAATTGTGTTTCGTCCCTCATTGTTTCATTTTGATGGCTTAACACTAGGAATGTGTCACGCATTGAGTACTGGGGTTGAGACAATAATGAAAAAAATCTTCATACCTCTTAATACATTTCTTGGAAGACTGTTTCTATGGACATTGTGTGCAAGCTTTACAATTGTGAATTCGCAAGTTCATTGTAGTTCATTCCATAATGAAAGACGCTAAGTCCATAATCATATACTTTATGAGTTCACATGAATTGTACCCCAGACTCCTGCCTTTAAGTGATCACAGGTGCAATCCACTGACGTACTGCATCTGACCAACCAAACAAACCCAACTCTGACATCGTATGGACTCGGGCCTGCACCAAAAGCTCTTGTGAGAAAGCATCCAGAGGCGAGCGTGTATACCTGAGATGGTGCTCAGACCGTTGGCATGGGGGAGCACCAGGTGGGGGTTAGTGGTGTACAGAGTACAGGAGTCATCAGTTTGAGGGGCAACACCGCCGCTCAGACTCAAGCTGGGGCTGAGGGCGGATCTGGAGAACAGCTGTTGCCGTTGAGTGGGCACTGAGGCGTGTCGTAACAGGGTGCCCCCTAAAGGACAACACACACACATGACAGCAGTAGCGGGTTAATATGCAAGCGGATGGAGGTTAGAGGTGAGCAGATATTACATGGGAAGTGGCAACAAGATGGAAGACAGAGAAACATATCTAGGGTGGAGTTATATCCGTCAGTATGATTAGTGTGTTGAAGGATGTATGTCAACTGAGGGGTTAATGGTTGTGATTTTAAATTCGAAACTGTGTTTTATCAAACAGATTTTCATGAAACCCAAATAGTCAACGTCTGCAACTAGTCATGCAACTTTTATCAGGCAAAAGCCTGGTGGATATTTGTATTGCGTATTTCAGGTGTATTTCTTGCAAGCTGTGTGCAAAAATGTAGTCTTTCTTCGTATTGTTCTAAATGCTAAAATTAAGTAACTAAGTCTTGTTAAAGCCAATTTTTCTAGGCAGTTAAACAACCTACATTCATCTGTTTCTACTTTAAAGAGTTAGTATACCCAAGAATGAAGATTCAGGTTGTTATGATGGTACCTGATCTTCGGCTGATGACCTCCACTATGGAGGGAGGGAAGTAGCCGACTCGGTCTGTTCCTCTCTGGGTGTCGTGGATGTGGCCTTTCCAGCGTCCGTCCATGTGCTGCTCGATCACCTGCCAAACACAACATAGCAGGTTATACATCAGCTCAATAGCAGGGTTGCAGGAGTAAAAAGCCCATTCTTTTCTCCATAGAGATATAAATAATTAGCAATAATTTATTAAAATTTTAAGACAGACCTACCATGAGCTATGAGATAGCTTCTGTAGAAACCACAACCAGTGTGATCACTATAATAATAATCATGTTTAATAGTCATATTCCCATTGAAGAACTACACTACCCATAATGCTTCATTGGATTGTAGTCTCATGTATTTAAGTCTTCATTTTTAGATTTGTATCCTCTTTGCTTTAAATTTGTGATTGTAATGTTGTGATTCATCTGGGAGCTGGTTGGTTTGGTTCAAGCCATATAACTGGAGATGAGAAAAATACTTCCACAACCTAGGCCCCTAAAAAAGTGTGCATTCACTGTAGTGCTCTATTCACATCACACTGATCTCACCCGTACTATCTGCAAATAAAGCACTGGATTTTTTTAACCAAAAGTTTTTCACATCCTTGACAACCAGTCAAAACAGAGGAGCAGGTTGGGACTTCAGAGACAATGCATGATTTGAAAGCTTTTGAATGTTAGATAACATGACCCCAGCCGCCCACCCTACACAAACACGAAAATCACATAGCTGCAGGCCTAAGAAGTGTAGACGCAATAGCAGCAAGAACATTGAGGTTATGAAATACTATATATTTGCCTCCATTAAATGACCCTTTGACTACACTTATCATCTGCACACTGTTTCCTTTGTAACAATGCTGTGTGTAAATCTGCAGCAGTTTGAGTTCACAAGTATTGTAAGAGTTCACTTCTGAATTAATCTTCAGCATGCTCGAGAACTGAGACAATGAACCAAAAAAAGCCATTTATGCTGGCAAAGAAATGATCTGTGAGGACAAAGATCTGGCCTCCAGATAAAAAGAATTCAAGTCAACATTAGTTAAAGAGTGTGGCTGGGTTAAACCCTGGGGTATGACCCCGGTGTCCTGGCCAAATTCCCCCCATTTGCCCCTATCTATCATGGCCTCCTCATTATCTCCATCCCTGAATTGGCTACATCAGTCTACTCTCCTCTCCACCAATAGCTAGTGTGTGGTGAGCGTTCTTGCACACTATGGCTGCCGTCATATCATCCAGGTGGATGCTGCACCCCTATAGAGATTCCCCCTCTACTATGTGGAGCGCTTTGAGTGCCTAGAAAAGCGCTATATAAAAATGTTAAAGAAACGCCCTCTCGCTCACGCACACACAAACGCACTCATGTTGGTGCAGCTATCATTATGAGGACTCTCCATAGACATAATGATTTTTATACTGTACAAACTATAGATTCTATCCCCTAAACCTAAACCTAACCCTCACAAAAAACCGTCTGCATTTTTACATTTTCAATAAAACATTGTTTAATATGTTTTTTAAGCTATTTAAATTATGGGGACACTAGAAATGTCCTCATAAAACACATTTATACCATAATACCCTTGTAATTATCAGTTTGTAACCTAAAACATTTCCTCGTAAACCACATAAACATGCCCACAGACACACACACACACACAAATACACATGCACACCCACACAAATACACACACAAATACACACACACACACACACACACACACACACACACTCACACTCACACGCACACGCACACGCACACGCACACACAGGTATTTTGACTTTGGAGAGCTATAATAAAGTATTTAAGTGGGCGTACCGTGATGACGTCACCGGCGCGTATGGTGAGGGCTGTGGGGTCGTGAAGATTCCAGAAGTCTTTCAGAGCTCTCACCTGAAGAACTCCTGTAGCATCTGAAAGCACACACATGTTTACTTATCTACCTAAATGAGGACATTACAAAGACTTTTGTTGCTTTATATAATGCTACAGTATTTATAATTGCTATAAAACCACAGTGCAAAAGTCTTCGGCACATAAGAAGTTTCACAAAAACTTCTCTTAGGAGGGTTATTTTAAATCTAAGTCAATAGGAAATATACATTTCAGATTTCCTTTTGCAAATAAATGAGAAGAGCAAGGAGCCCTACAACAGAGGATATGAAGTGAGCAGTATTGCATCTCAGAATGCACAATAAGTTGAACCTTGAGGCAGATGAACTACAACAGTCAGACCAGGCAATGCTTTTTCAGTCGTCTACTGTCCAGTTTTGGTGAGCCTGTGCCCACTGCAGCCTCCGTGGGGGGGTCTTCTGCTGCTGAAGTCCATCCGCCTCAATGTTCGATGGGTTGTACATTCAGAAATGCTTAACTGCATAGAAATGTTGCCATGTGTGGTTATTTGGGTTACTGTTACATTCCTGTCATCTTGGACCAATCTGGGCATTCTCCTCTGACTTCTGTCATTAACAAGCCGTTTCGCCACATTGCAGCTCACTTGATGCATTTCATTTTTCACACCCTTCTCTATATACTCTCTAGAGACTGTTGTGTGTGAAAATCCCAGGAGATCAGCAGTTACAGAAATACTCAAACCAGCCCGTCTGCCACCAACAATCATGCCACTGTCCACATCACAGAGCACATAATTCCCCATTCTGATGGTTGATGTGAAAATTAACTGAAGCTCCTGACCCATATCTGCATGATTTTATACATTACACTGCTGCCACACAATTGGCTGATTAGATAATCACGTGAATAAGTAGGTGTACAGCTGAACGTAATAAAGGTTCTGTAAGTCGCTTTGGATAAAAGCGTCTGCCAAATGAATAAATGTAAATGTAAAACTTGGTGGCAAAAGGGTCTTCCAAATGGAAAATGACCCCAAGCATACCCCCCAAAGTTGTGGCAAAATGGCTTAAGGACAACAAAGTCAAGGTATTGGAGTGGCCATCACAAAGCCCGACCTCAATCTGATCAGAACTGAAAAAAGTGTGTGTGAGCAAGGAGGCCTTCAAACCTGACTCAGTAACACCAGTTCTGTCTGGAGGAATGGGACAAAATTCCAGCAACATATTGTGAGCAGCTTGTAGAAGGCTCCCCAACACATTTGACATAAGTTTTAAATTTAAATGCAATAATACCAAATACTAATAAAGTGTAGGTAAACTTCTGACCCACTGGGAATGTGATGAAAGAAATAAAAGCTGAAATAAATCAGTCTCTCTACTATTATTCTGACATTTCACATTCTTATAATAACGTTGAAAAACAGAGTTTAAATGTATGTATACTTATACATATACTATATACTTATATACGATATACTTATATTTCTCTGTGTGTGTATATATATATATATATATATATATGTTTTGTCAGATAGAACTAGTTTTACATGTAATAAAAACAGATATGATGTATACACTATAAAGCATTTATACATCGCAGAGCATTTGTTGTACAGCCCTTAAATCACGCCGATTTAAATAAATCTTTGCATTAGAGTCAAAATTGAAGCCTTTTTTCCCCCTTTTGATTTTGGGGTGAAATATGATCTGGACACGATTCATGAGATTTGTCAAGCTGACAACTTTAATAATATCTGTACCAGGGCTGAAGAAAAAAGGAAAATAGAAAGGCTTTACTGGTTGTGGTGGGCAAATGTGTTTTATTTTATGCTTAAGTTTAATACAGTAGATGAATGAATGACCTCTTTAACACTGTATATTCAAGTCACACATGAAAATTATTTACAAAATCACTGCCAGGTGGTGCAAAGGAACGCACCTTTGTTAAATGTGAAGAAAGTGAGAGTTATTACAAGTAATAATATTTTTAATATACTTTTTTTTTTATGTGCAAATTGAGATCAATCAATGCAATGAATGAATGGTGGCATTAACGTCATAGCACATGAAGTTAATGTTAATGTCTAGCTAAAAAAGCTATAATGTTGTCCTTTTCAATAAATGAAAAATGTTGTTAGCCCTACTGAAAAAAACAACAACAATACAGCAAATGAATGGAGGAATTGTCCTATGTTACAACTGATAACCTGCTTGTAAGTGTAATAAAACATAAATGTATTGATTTTGTTGTTATTGTTTGTGACATGTTTAGAGATACACTGTAAAAAATTACCGTAATAATAACTGTAAAAGAATGTTTAAATGCAACACTAAAATAACATTAATTGGATACCGGTAAAGGCCCCATGAAATCAAAATGAAAGCTTTCCAGGTTTTAGTCAATATCTACAGGCTTTAAGGTAATCTTTATGCCAGTGTACTTCTAACCGTTGACAAAATTCGTTTTCGGAAGTTATAAGCATTTAAAATCTGCTGTCTCTCTCTTCCGGCTAAACAGACGCAGCAGCACCCATGATGTCACATAAAGGTTTAGAACCCTTGTCCAATCAAATGTTTTCTAGAATTGTTCAGTGCACAAGGCTGTGTTCTAACTGGTGCTGATAATGCCTTTGCAGGGCACTTTGAAGAGAATGCAATCCATGCTGTAGAGTTGTTCCAAACAGATTTTACAATAAAAATCACTTAAAGAGCACCTATTATGGTTTTTCAAATATTACCTTCCATGTAGTGAGTTATATAGCTGTTTGTGAATGTAAAAAAGTCTACAAAGTTTCAAAATCAAAGTGCACGACAAATGGATTTATTGATAGAACTGATTCTGAACACCTGAAACGAGTTGTTAGTAATTCCAGACTTACTTCCTGTACTAAACTACGTAATTTGATGACAAAAAACCCACCGCTGGTTTTCATTGGCTGCTCGCGAACAGCTTTGACCCGCCCTCAAACACTACACTAAGTGGTAGACCAATCAAAGCAGAGTAGGCTCTCTGAAAGGAGGAGTTTAGAATGAACGCTTTAGAATGGATCATTGAACGAGTCGTTTTTGACACTGGGAAAAAAGGTAACGCTGCAAATAAATTACGAGCAAATGAAAGTGTTTTTTGACCTTAAATGCATGTAAATCTACTGTATGAGACCTATAAAACAAAATTAAGCACATTTAAAACCATAATAGGTTCTCTTTAACAAGTGAGTTGACTGAACGTTATCACCTTTCAGCCATCTGAACATTTTTTTAGGTAACAAACTAGTAATTGCGATGATATTATGCTATAAATGTGGTTTATGAGGACATTTCTAGTGTACCCATAATTTAAAAAGCTTAAACATATAAAACAAAGTTTTACTGAAAATGAAATTTGTTTGTGAGGGTTAGGTTTAGGGGATAGAATCTATAGTTTGTACAGTATATCATGATGTAAATCATTATGTCTATGGAAATTCCTCATAATGATAGGTAGACCAACATGTGTGTATGTGTGTGCGAAGGTGGGTGTCTGCGTGTGTGTGTGTGTGTGTGTATGTGTGTAAACTAAAGCCTATTGGCAATTTTTAAAAGTGGGGCGAGTCATTCAACATGTCCCACCCCCTGTTTTGTAGGAAATAATTCAAAACACCAAATCACACCAAACTCGTCAAAGCACTTCACGGGCCTTTAACATGCACGGTAAAAAACAATAAACATTTAACAAGAAAATATATGCAATTTTACAGTGATTTTGATTTTACCGTATAATTAATGGTAAAATAAAAAAAAAAAATAAATAAAAAAAAAAAAAAAAAAAAAATATATATATATATATATATATATATACACAAGATACACCTTGCTACGCAAGCTCGATTGCACGCATCGTTGCGTTGTGAAATGTGTCAGCACTAAATTCATAACGCAAGCCAGTATGCGCTAGTTAAAGACACCTAATATAAAGCGGGTCAGAAAACTTGAATTAAATATAGGTGCCGACACATTGACAAACAGCAGTCACCCTGAATGAATAATTAACGCTGTCAGATGTTTCTAGAAGCAATGTGGCCCACACACACACACACACACCCCCAGTGGAGTTTTGAATGAGCGGTTCTGGCTACAGCAGTTGGTCTGTAAGTGCTCACTATGATTAGAGTGATCTGTGAGTTCAAAGGCTGTGTTCTGGATTACAGAGGAGGTGACACACACAAGTCTCTGGCTTTGTCTAGAACCTCAGGCAGCTTCCTTGCTGCCCAGTCAGTCAAAAACATAACATGCAGCGTTTTTAAGGTACCTTTTAAGGAAACTATTACAGACCGGCTTCCTAGGCACTTTTAAGAATGTATCTGGATATTTATATGTTTGAAATACACACAAGTACTCAGAGAAAGCAGCTGGTTATATGACCTCAAGTTTAAACATAGCCATAGGTGTAGATTTAGGTAGGGATGATAGGGACATGTTCCTATCAACTTTCAGAAAATCTGAAATGTCCCGACCAACATTTGGGCAATTTTAGCTCACAGAAAATACTTTAACTTTATACCACGGGTCTGTTGAATGCTTGATTCTGATTGGTTGATGGGTGTTCTAAGGTGTGCAATTATTTTCCAGTAAACGCACGGCTATGAAGTAGTTCCAGGTCTTCACCGCATAACTGTTCTATATCACTTCAACAGATTAATTAAGTTATTTCATAGAGCCGTACAGGCTACCACAGCAAAATAACCATATAAACAAAGACATTGGTTAAAGTAAATTGGTTAAGAATGACAAAAACATTTCTATAATATCCTACATTTATATACATTTCAGTTGAAAAGTGCCCGTCACCCTCCCCTCTCTTTCACTCTCACACAAACTCTCTCAGAAGCAAAGTCAGTGCAACCAGGTGACTCAGTGGGATTGTAAACAGTTGTTTAGCAATGGAAAAACTCAATACAAGAAAGGTGACACTCACTGCTGCTGAGAAGTATACTTAAACGTACATTTTGGTAATTTGAAGCGATGTTATTGCTGACAAAAGCCCTTCAAGCACAGGTAGTTTCACACGCGAACTCTCTGTTTGTCTCTTTCTCTCACTCACACACGCCCACACACACGTACACACATGCACATTCACACAAACGCACTACCTTGTTACTCCAATGCTGAAAAGCAGAGCATCATCCGTTGATGAGAAAAGATTATGTGGGAGTGAGGGGAGATGGAAAGCAGAAAGTGGGAAAAAATGTAATTGTTCCATCTTGTGATGTAATTTTGTCCATTGTTTAGAATTCCATTTGTTTAATGATGGATAACACATTTTACGGAATGTCCCTGGGATATAATTTACTCGAGGTTTAAACCTTAGGTTTATCGCATTGCATATCGCTGTCACATTATCCAAGTTTATTACACTCGATTCTGGTTGGTCAAGTTTATTACACTGGAATGCTCGAATCTGGTTGGTCAATGGCGCCATCCAGTGGTCAGATATTGCTCTGTAACAACCGCACATCCGGTGATTAAGACGTATCAGACTGTTCATCTGGGTTCTGCGAGCCGTCTCTCCTGTTTCTCTGATCATTGTGTGATCTCTACAAATAAGCTAATCAAATAATTTCAACTGAAATCAATGTTTCATGTGCATTTATTGATTTATTTGGCAAGTAGTCTTGTAATAGTATGAATATTGAGGAGTCATACAGTCATTTTCACAAACTAAACACCAACAGAATTCTCTATTCCTTCTCAAATTACATAATTTCAAGCAAATCAATATTTTATGCCCATGTATGTATTTATTTATTTGGTTAGTAACTGTATAATAAATGGGATAATGTACAGTCAACCAGTTGTTAACGCAAAATAAACCCCTTCAGGGTGATACAAGACCCTTTCTCTTCATGTCGGGTTCCTGATTACCCTGTCAGGGTTTCCTGCATGATAACAAGCTGTCGACTAGCTAACAATAGCTGTCGGTCCATTAACTCTTACTTATCTCATTTTTTCTCAGAATTGTGCAGCCCTAGTTGTCAGTTCTTAATTAGTTTATTCTTTAGAAATTCTTTAAAAAAAAATAGGTTTATATTTAATTTGGTGGGGCAGAGAATTGAGACTTGTTATATGAGGTAATAATGTTATATTGCCTGTATTACCATTAAAATACAGTGTTAAAATAAATTGCGTCTCACCTCGTAGGAGCTGTTTGATGTCTTTGCTGGCATGGCATGCGGTGAACTGGTTGACAATGTCCAGGGCTGTTTGATTGTAAGTGTTACGGATATTCACATCGATCCCAGTCTGCCAGCACAAAAACACTCATTAGGACTCTTAAATGCATCCATTTCTTTACACGTGACCCTTATATGTATCTGTGTTGTTACATGAATGTAGATGTAGGAGTCATATCACTCAGCAGTTTCTTTCTGCTTGCGTAATAATTTCATTTCAAGATTTTAATAATTTCACTATTGAACTCGAATCAATATTTTACGTCCAAACATGAAAGAACTTACATCCAGGAGCAGACGCACTACCTCTGTCTTCCCATAGAGTGCGGCCTCATGGAGAGCCGTGCCAGCTTTAGTGCTTCTGTTGATGTCAATACCTGCTTTCAGAAGAAGACTGAGAGACAGACAGAGAGAGAGAGAGACAGAATTAATGGATTGTTGGTATTTTCTTGTAGCACTATTCTAAAGAGAGGAGACGGCATCCTCTTTATCACACTTTATCATATTTACACACTGAAGGGCCTGTAATGCACACAGCCATGTGGTATTAACACACTCTCTGACACACACGGGACAATCAGAGACACTCAATTGTGGGAATGCTGGCTGGAATTTGAGCACTGTACTGGGAATGTCAGGCATGAGGAGGGGATCTGCTTGTGTGACAGCCGTAGACACCACACACACACACACACACACACACACATTGGTCTACCTATCATTATGAGGACTTTCGATAGACATAATGATTTTTATACTGTCCAAACTATAGATTTTATCCCCTAAACCTAAACCTAACCCTCACAAAAAAATTTCATTTTCAATAAAACATTGTTTAATATGTTTTTTAAGCTATTTCAATTATGGGGACACTAGAAATATCTTCATAAACCACATTTATAGCATAATATCATCGCAATTACCAGTTTGTAACCTAAAAAAAATGTCCTCGTAAATCACTTAAACCTTCCCACGCACACACACACATGCACGCCGGCCCACACACACACACCGCGCGCCAGCCCACACACACACACACACACACACACCGCACGCCAGCCCACACACACACAAACAAACAAACAGAAAAGTTTCAACAGACACAGTCAGAAACAACATTGGATGAATCTCACAAAACCAGTCAAAAACACGCCCAGGTAATATTTCAACCCAAATTCAAAAGAAAAAAACAAGTGATGCCTATTAAGGACGTGTGACATTATCAGGGCTCCTGAACTTTACCAGTCGTTTTTAATTACTGGAGAACGATATTTTAGAACACTCAAATTCAGATCTGCAAATGAATCATTCAGAACAATTTGTGAACTGGTTAAACCGATCTGTGGATATAAATACCCGATAGCACTCGTATATCAATGTCTATTTGATGTGTGCGTTTACATCTGGAAGACATACTTTTTACTTTACCCAGATAGCACACGTACATCTCTGAGATGTCTGTTTTAGATCTTTTCATCTGGAAAGCATCATAATCTAATTAACATCTGAAAAACATCCTTATATGAGGTAATAATTAGGGATGCACCAGTATCGGTATCGGGCCCGATACTGAGCTCATGTACTTGTACTCGTACTCGTAATAATACTCCGATACCAAAGACCGATACCTCTCATGATGTATGTTTGACAACTGCCACTTCACAAAAAATTACAGGTACATGTATCGGTATCGGTGAGTACCAGAAAAAAAAATATCGGTACTCGTACTCGGTCTTTAAAAAATGGTATCGGTGCATCCCTAGTAATAATGTTGATTATTCTATTACACCTGTACATCTACTTATTCATGCGATTATCTAATCAGCCAATCATGTGGCAGCAGTGCAGTGCATAAAATTATTCAGATACGGGTCAGGAGGTTCAGTTAATGTTCAATCATCAGAATGGAGAAACATGTGATTTCAGTGATTTTGACTGTGGCATGATTGTTGGTGCCAGACGAGCTGGTTTGAGTATTTCTGTAAATGCAGATCTTCTGGGATTTTCACACAACAGTCTCTAGAGTGTTTAGAGAAGGGTGTGAAAACAGACGGCACTAAACACTTCATCAAAGTTCATCAGAGCATTTTGTCTGCGTGCTATAAACTGCACAGAATTTGTTACATTTAATAAAAGAGAAACAGTGGCTTCAACTTCCATTTCATTTCGATTTTTGGCAAATTTCCAAAAAGAGACGATTTTTGTTCTCTTAAACACATGGGACGGAAACGCTGCTTTATTTACTAATTGTTCTTGCGATATTTTGCAAATAAATAAAATTCGTAACTTGGATGGAAATATTACTTATGACTTTTACGGGTTTCCTTGACTCAAAGCACAATGAGAAGGGTAAGGGGTGTCCTATCAGCTCCTAAAAATGGCAAAAGCAAAATATAATTTCTTATTTTTTCATTTCGATTTTGAGGTGGAATATGGCCTGGACATGTTCTTGACAGGTTTGGTAAGATTCACCACATTACATCTCTGATGTGAACACAATGCTGAACAGGGTTTGAGGTGATAAAGGGTGAGCTGTCTGTCTTAAAGGAAGTGAGTCACAGCAGTGTTTAAAAAATCCACACACAAGCACACTCAACAAAATCAGAGGTGAACAGACATGTGTTGAGATAGAAACACTCCTCTCCCTCAGAACCGTGAGTCACAGAGACAGACGGGTCACCAACTGTCTGCTGGCACCAAGATCTCTCTGCCATGCTACTGGGATGTTACAGTGGATGTGTGTTTTATCTCAAAACACACAAATCTACTTAACTACAGTCAGAAACCATATTTAAAGGGACAGTTCACCTCATTTCACACCTCAGCTGGAGAATGAAATTCAGCTGTGACGCATTAAACACAGAGCAGAGAGCTGACCTGACCTCAGTCCCCAAGAGAAGAGCTCAGAGCAGCTCTCGGATACACATGTGGCTCTCCAGAGACATAGTAAAGCCTGCCACAGCTGAGATTGATGGATACAGATGTGTTACTCACACAAACGTGAGGAGTTTCGAAACCAAGTTATCAAACCCAGACTGAAAACAGCCTAAAAGAGCTCACCGGATGACATCCTTGTGTCCGTTGCGTGCGGCGAGGTGTAGAGGAGTGTTACAGTTCAAGTCTGACCCGTCTCTCCGATCGCCCTCTAACAGAGATGCAACCATATTACTGTTCAACAACAGCTGAGCCACCTACACGAGAGAGAGAGAGAGAGAGAGAGATTATTAGCAGAATAAGTCCCAGTAACTTTTTCCTCATTAAAAAAGTTATACACCTAAAGAAATGAATTATATATATTTTGAACAAATCTGTTTAAAACCATATCCACTCACATGTGATTAAGACTTCAGTCATATCAGTAGCCGGGGTCATCATATTAAGATTACATGACCAGCCTAATACTACTCACTTTGTCTTACTATCTCTGCTATTATCAAACACGTTTGGTTGAGGAATAAACAAATGTTCCCAGCATGCACCGGGATTGATTAATAAATGTGCTTGCATGGTTTACTGTTTGCAAGTTTCATTGTTGGTTTTGTTGTTACGTGTGGTAACTTCTTTTTTTGTGAGGTCTGAAGTTCATTTTCTACACAACATTACCCGTCAACGTCATCGTGTTTCAGTGTTCAGGTCTGTGTGTGCAGCTCTATATCTTGTCTCAAGCGCCCGTAATGCAAAGTGATGTTGACTATTTGACTGCTTAGCATGTATTAAAGGGATAGTTCACCCAAAATTTCAATTCTCTCATTTACTTTACTGCCATTCCAGATATGCATGACTTTATTTCTATCATCTCTGTAGGTCCATACAATGCAAGTGAATGGTGACCAAAACTTTAGAGCTCCAAAAAGCACATAAAGGGAGCATAAAATCGTCCATACGACTCCAGTGGTTTAATCCATGTCTTCTGAAGTGATATGATAGGTGTGGGTGAGAAACAGATCAATATTTAAGTCCTTTTTTTTTTTTACATAAAATCTACACGTTCACTTTCAGATTCAATCACATACTGGTCAAAGTTGGAGATTAATAGAAAAAAAAAAAGGTGCGCTTCTCACCCACACCTGTCATATCACTTCTGAAGACATGGATTTAACCACTAGAGTCATATGGATTACGTTTGTGCTGCCTTTATGTTTATTGGAGCTACAAAGTTCTGGTCACCATTCACTTGCATTGTATGGACCAACAGAGCGGAAAATTTCTTCTAAACATATTTGTGTTCTGCAGAAGAAAGAAAGTCACACACATCTTGGATGGCATGAGGGTGAATAAATGATGAGAGAATTTTAATCTTTGGATAAACTATTCCTTTAATCTTCATTGTGGAAGGCTTCCGTGTGTCATGTGGTACATGACTAAGCTGTTAAAAAAGTATTGGTATGCTAGTGCACTTTTAAAAGCATGGCTTAATTCATTGCTACATTGCTTGAGTAAAATGTACAACCAAAGAGTGAGCAGAACTTACTTCAAACAGTATTGCAAAGTACACTTTACTTGTGAATTTCTAATTGAAGCCACCAAGAATTGTGTGTAGCCAGGGCTGGAATGGTAATCTGGCATACCGGACATTTTCCCGGTGGGCCGACGCACTTTGGGGCCAATCAGGGGCGGACTGGCCATCGGGAGAACCAAGCGGGCCGGTTGGTTGGCCGCGAAACGTGCCAAATGTGCTGCGATAAGCTTAAATGAGCCGCCGCATTATGCGTAAACTGGTCATAAAACTATTTTTATGTAAGCTGTTGCATTTAGGAAGGAATGATTTTATGAACAATTTGCACAGAAAATCATTCTGCTCGTGTTACATACAAACATTTTGGCAATGCAAAAGTACAGTTTTTGTCAAAGTACACTGAACTGAACTGTGAGAAAGAGCATGTGACAAAAGCATAGAGACTGAAATGGAAAAGACAGGGAGCAGAAACACACACACACACACACACACACGCACGCACAAAGCGTTTCTGGGAAGTTGAATTTTGGCTCTCAGAGACCTCACAGGTGAGGATGAGGTCAGGCTAATGTGTCCCATTGACGATTAACACCCCAAAACATCTGCCCCACACACTCATTAACTCTCGGAGGAAGACAGGACAAAGAGTGTGAGAATAAAGAGAAAGACACGATGCAGTGAATTGAGTATATTTTCCAGCCATAAATATTTCTTACTGGCCATGAAGCTGCAACACTATTTCAGGTTTTATAAAGCTACATTTGAGACTTTTTAAAGAACTTTTTAAGAGCAACTACAGAAAATGATTTGTTTCTCTTGATTTAGGTAAAGTTTGTAAGACAAAAATGGTAACTGAAGTTACACAAATGATCCTGTTCAAAAGTCCTTCGGTTTCTAATATGATGAGTTGCTTTCTCTATGATTAATGACTGTTTGTGTAATTATTGTCCACGAGTTCCTGCTTTGTCCTGAGCTGTGAAGCTGCCCACTTTTCTACCATACATTCTTTGGTTTCCCAGCATCCTCTGCACTTTGAGTTCTTCCCAACAGTGGCTTAATGATGATGTAGACATCCAGCTTTTGACACTTCGGACAATTGATGGACTCATACACAACTATTAAAAAAGGTGCAAACATGCATTGATGCTTGAGAAGACAACACAAGAACCAAGAGCATGCAAACTTTTGAACAGGATGATTTGTGTAACGGCAGTACATTTTGTGCAATGTAGCTTTTGAAGGGCAGTAAATTACTACATGGAATATTTCATCTTATTTGCATACATTCTGAGAGGGGTGTGAAAACTTATAGGCCTCACATAAAAGGGGTATGCAAACTTTCTGAAATATATAGTTTGTGAAAATTTATATTTTGTTTTTCACAATTTAACCACATTTGAGCTTTTTTTTTATATATATAGAAATTCCATGTTCCATCTTTCAGCTCATGTTGAAAACTTATTTTTATTTGGCCATTTCTAACTTGCGCTGACTGACAGGAGGACAAAGAGCGCATGCACCAAGTGCATGACATCATTGCCATGGTAACCAGAAAAATGTCAATGGAATTGATGAAAGACTAGAATGAAAGTATCGTCAAATCAATGTGTGACACAACGAAATTGCTTCTCTTCTCCGCAAACAATACCAGAGACAATGGCGAGAAATTGCATGAAAAAATCAGAGAGCCTACCAGGCAGAAAGCGTGACATAATTACATTTTTTTGAGAATTGTCAGGACACACCTATTAAAAACAGGACGTCTGGTCAATGCAATGAGAAAACAATCCCTCGTGCAACATTTAAGGCCATGCTGTACGAATTTAAGGGTTCTTACTTTGATTTAAGACCTTGTAAGGCCTTAACTTGCAGAAGCGAATAAAGACTTTTTAAACCTGCAGAATCCCTGTGTAATTTGCATTAGTTTATTCATTACAAATACATTTATCTATTGCAATGGGATTATTTAGTCGTTTGTCATGCATGTTTGTGCAGGTCAGTGTGTCACTTGCAACATAGTATACAAGATGAGCCGCTCTCCATGTCTCATTGAACTGCACCGGTCACAAAACTAGAAAATTTGTCCCTCATATTTTTGTTTTGGTGGCTTAATGTCAAAAGTCGCCATATTAGAAATTCACAAATAAACTTCAGACTTCAGATTTTTCCACCGAGTTAAAAGTCGCTTTAGGCACACAAAGATGTTTTCATTAGTATGCAGTTTGATTTTAATAAGACACAGATAATCATTCTTACAATTCAATTTAAGCCATGCATTATGATGCAGTTCCTAATGAAGTTACCAGACAACTGGCAAGTTAAATTTGCATCAATTTTAAGTTGAGTTTGGTGATTAGAAAATGTTAATTTTGGACCCTGACCACACATACACACACTGAGAACCTCTAAAAATACAAAGCTGAACTGAAATCACACAACAGTCAGATTTTAGTAGCTGCTTTTAGTGTGTGTGTGTGTGCATGTGCGTGTGCGTGCGTGTGTGTGCGTGCGTGCGCATGTGTGTGTGTGCGCGTGCGTGTGTGCTACTAATATCTGAGCTCTCAATCACAGAGTAAATGAATAACACAAATAATCAAAGTCAGGGCATGCTGAGAGGAAAAAAAGGAGGGAAAATAATATTTTATTGCATAACTCATGGCCCATCCCTTGTCTCTGCATTTCCATACATTTCTCAACAAAGGGCATTTCCCGCTCAAAGTTCACCGCAAAATGAAAAGAAAGATTATAATTTGCTTGAGGTTAATCCAATTCTTTGGACCATTATGATTTTTTGGCAATATTTTCATGGCAGTTAAGCGTGTTTCTCCCTAATTCTCGAGCGAGAGAAAAAAAATATAAAACGGATAAAAGATAAATAAATATTACAAAAGAAATATTTAATCATTAATATTAAAAAATAATTTTATTACAGAATCATCATTGATCATAATGAAAATTACATGGAAAAAAAAAAAGTAAAACTTCCGGAAACATTACTGTAATGAGAATGAGACTTATTTTGTGGTTCACGGTACTGATCATTTGGAGTAATGACAAATGATTAGACAAAATCTTAATAGTCCTATAAATAACCTTCCCTTTCTATAAGCAAAATACTGCATGTATATATTTTTTATATTTTGGAGTGAAAAGTGGCCTAGACATGTTTTTGTGAGACCCCCCCATACATCTGCGATAACAAAGGAGATTATGTGATGTAATAAATAACATCCATCATGAAGAATGAGTGTAAACATTCATGATCAGTCCCTATAGAGATGAGAACACTGACCTTCACACGGCCAAACTCACAGGCCAGATCCAGAGGAGTCTTCTTAGCCTTATTCAGCATGCACGGGTTCGACTGGTGCTGTAGCAACATCTCAGACTGACAGAGACAGACAGAAGAGAAAATCATTTTATTTGCACTGACTTGTTTATTTGTAAGTGGCATGTGTGCACAAAACATCATAAGAAACACAAACACTTGATAAAAACATGCAGATTATCCCTCATCCCTCACTAGTACACTAGAAGTGGATAGTATGACCCAATGACAATATCTTGGTATGAGTAATTTGAAATCATAAAACGATTTATTACTAATATAGTTATTTTTTATGGAAATTCATTAAAAACAAAATGATATATTAAGCAGCCATCGGGTTATATTTGTTTTGGATCTGTGAATTCAACACTTAAATGACAGGTACTTCAACTCATTTGATTATTTTCTATTTTAATTTAGAGCTTGATGGATTCAAATCAAAAATGAGATTATTAATTACAAATGAATGATAAGTCTGGAATCAGTGCAAAAACAGATTCATACTGTGCAACAATTGAGTTAAAAACAATAGACAATAAAACAAATTATTAAAATGGATACTTCTGATTAGGGGTGTCCATGGTTAACCGATTAACCGATTAACCGTTAAAAATTGCGTAACCGAGTGAAACATTTTGCTCGGTTAAGTGGCGTCAATGGCGTGCATTGAATTTAGTTGCAATACATTTTTGCACCACCAGAGACTGCCAGAGCGCTCCCAGATATTTGTAATGTCCACAAGTAGTAGTCTTGACCCAGTGTTGCCAGATGTACGATAATTATAGTATTTGTACGATAATTTTGACCTCTGTACGATGTACGATCAATAATGAAAAAAATCCCATAACGTACGATAATTTCAGAGTTTTCAGTCGTTCGTCCAAACACACATCCTACCGCTTCTCTCTCGGACCCCGAATCATTTCGCAGGCTCGCCTGCCTGCACGCAAGCACATATGCTGCGCTCCATGACGGCATCCAATCTGTACCGTAAAAGGATTCTGCCAACACAGCACAAGTGGATGTGGCATCCGATGATGACAGCGACTTAGAGATCGAATTTGAATCTTTTTTGTGTTAATTGTGCACTTTTTTCTTTTTTGTGCACTTTTTTTCGGCATATCTTTTGCACTTTGGAAAAAAAATTTATTCAGACTTCCTCCAGTTAATCTGAGCGTATTATAGCCTACAGCTTGTTCAAATTGGCTGTAAAATTATTTGGAAAATAAAATTGTTGGAAAATAACTATATTTTATGCGTTTGGTTTGTGTACGATAATTTTTTTTAAAAAACGATCATTTTGAGGTTTTGGTACGATACTTCAACATTTCTAATCTGGCAACACTGTCTTGACCAGTTTTGAAGCGGGCAAAGAAAAGCACAGCGTGGGAGCACTTTAAAATCGAGAATGACGGGGCAAAATGCAAGTATTACAATGCAGTGCTTAGATATACTTCAAGTACAACCTCGTTGTTGTACCATCTCAACAGCCAACACCCGGGCACACCAGGGATGGAAATTAGCACCAGCCAAATGCGGGTGATTTTGTGTTGTGGCGGGTAAACTCGCTTCACCTACCGGCCACCGTGGCTGGTAAATAAAAATAGCATCATGCGACGTTCGTCTGTTAAAGGACAAATTAGTTTGAATAAACGAGGAGACACTGATTAGCAAGACAACTCAGTGAATGTGCTTTCCATTAAATGAATCACACACACAGTAAACAAATCCTTAACAAAAAAACAGGGCTATTCTGGTGGGTGCGGTGACGCGCTCATGTAAGGGTGGCGGCGTGGCGCTGCCAATAAAGCTCCTAAAATCTGTCACAAAGAACCGGCAAAAGTAATGATTATGAATATGTAAAATATAGCAAGGAGATATTTTAATTATTTATTAATAAACAAGTCTTTTCTTTGTCCGTGTCATTTGCAAAGATGAAGTTGACGATGCTGACTCGCGGTCTTCGCAGTAACGCACCAGAGAGAAATGCACATTTCTTACGGATTACATAAGCAGAGAGCAGTCTGTGTCTGTTTTCTTTAGTTTTGAATTATTTGTGAGGCAAGGCTACCTTATACACTGAGTTTCGGTTCATTTATGAGACGAGCTCCAGTTCACGCGCCGGCGCCTCCGCGATTATATCGTCTGCTATATTTAATTCTTATTTATTAAATCCAGGCAATTGGTTGATGAAACATTGATTAAAATTAAGACACAATTAATACAAAACGAAATTCACTTTAAAGAAAGGTTTTGTGCTTTCTGTTTGATGTCTCTGTGGAAGTTTTAAAGCATCTTTCAGTGCCGCTTTCAGAGCGCTCAAGTCCGTAACATTGTGTTTTCCTCGTATGCGAACTGAAATGAATATCAGTTCATGGATTGTGTGTGTAGGCTATAAGAGAGAAAGAGAAAATGCCAGTATTTCATTGAGACTTGAGATTAAATAAACGGCTTAAGTATTGTAGATCTTGTAGTATTAATTTTCATATGCAGTTACACATTGTCGGTTAAAAACAAGAAAGTGGCTGGTAAAAACATTGAGTGGCTGGTAGATTTTGAAATCCACAGTGGCCGGTGGACAAAAAAGTTAATTTCCATCCCTGGCGCACACTATGGTTAACCGAGTATTAACCATTAAGGACCTCGGTTAACGGTTAATGAAAAACTTGAAAACGTGCAGCCCTACTTCTGATTCTAAACTCTGATTGGATGAGCCACATTTGAAGCTGTTGTAAAATGGTTGATGGCCTACAAATAAGTAAACATCTTGTGAAAATATCTTAGCAATATAACCATTTTGTATGATTTTCCGTTACACAAAAATCACTACAGGTTCTGCGATACCGCTTTAGAAAGATTTTACGACAGTATTGTATACACAAAATCAGAAAGCGAATTTGTGAGAATTTGTAATCGGTAGAGAGTTAGCAATTGTAAATTTTTGCATGATTTTGGGATAGTATTGTATATACAAAATCTATAAAGATTCTGCGATACCATTTTAACAACAGTAACATTTTGCAAGATTCTGCAATATCGTTTTAGTGATAGTACCATTTTGGAAGATTTGGGGTTAATATACACAAAATCGCAAAATATTCTGTGATACCGTTTTAGCGATACTGTGATCCGTTTGTGTGAAATTTTGCGATAGTAAACGAAAATTGCTTGAGAATATATGATACCGTTTTAGTGATAGAACCGTTTTGAGAGATTTCACGAAATGATACACAAAATCAGTAAAGATTTTGATATACCGTTTTAGAAATAGTACCATTTTGTACGATTTTGTGTTAGTATATACAAAATCGGTAGAGATTTTGTGATATGGTTTTAGTGATAGTACCATTTTGTGAGATTTTATGATAGTAAACAAAACACGCTCTAGATTGTACTATACCGGTTTAACGATAGAACCATTTTGTGGGATTTCACAACAGTATACACCAAATCAGTAAAGATTTTGCGATACCATTTTAGCAATAGTACAGTTGTGTGAGAATTTGCGTTAGTAAGATATTCTGCAGTACTGTTTTAGTGATAGAACCGTTTTGCAAGATTTTGCAATCCTAAACAAAAATCGCTCGAAACGCTACGATACCGTTTTAGTAATTGAACGTTTTGTGAGATTTTGCGATAGTAATCACAACTCGGTAGAGATTTTGTGATATTGCTTTTTTTTCAAACTTCTATCAGTTTTTGCAATACCACTTTACCTATAGTAAAGCTGTTCAATATTTCGGTAAAATCGGTAGAGATATTGCGATACTGCATTGCCAGATAATGTGATTGTTATAAAGCTACCACTTTAGCTATATTACCACTTAGCAAGATTTTGCTATACCATTTTAGTGGTGGTACCATTTTGCAGTTATTGCGTTTTCAGAGATTTTCCGATAGATATACATGAGAGCAATTAAAAAACAATTTCTGTCATCACACTGTATAAAATATCATACCGCTCAGCCCTAACATACAAACATTTACAGTACAAAGAAAAACTTCTGGTTAATTTCATAAGGATGACATCATATTTCTTGGCATTTCAGTTACATGTAAGATTCCAAGTGTTTTATCCAACAAGAATGTTCACACAATATTTACCCTAACATTCAGTCTTTTCACATTTAAATCACAACCCAAAGACTAAACCAGACTATAAAATTGGACCTCAATGAAAACTGTTAAAAAAAGAATCATATAATCTCAATTGCAAAAATAATCAAACATGCACTCTACTGCACAAAAACACATGCCATACTGTTCCAATACAGCTTTCATCTTGTTATGTGTGTGTTGAACATGGGTCATTCCTGTTAAGCAGTATGTTTTGAACGATATGTATATGTTGTTTTTTATGGAAGTATTTCTATAAAGGGTGTAACAAACTTTTATAAATATGCAATGCTATAAATATGCTATAGATTTTTACTTAATTGTGATATTGTGATAAACGAAAGATAACTAATATTATTTACAGTTTTAACCTTTTTGTTTTTATTATGATCTTACTATTATGCAGTTTATTGTTTAATCCATTATATTACGACTGTATATACTGTATATTGTATATATATACAGTACTGTGCAAAATCTTAGGCACAAAAGATGCTTCATAAAAACATGTCTTAAGATGGTTATTGATATTTTCAGCTTTAGTGTGTCAATAGGAAATATACATTTTAGACTCCCAAACATCACTTTTGCAAATAGAAAAGATTAGAAGAACAGGGAGCCCTGCAACAGATGGCATTGCCCCCACAGAGACCCTCACTGAACATCGTGTCAGTCTGAGATTACAGAAAGAGACAGAAGAACTGTGTTGAATTCTCCAAGACGCTTGGAACATCTTATCTGCCAACAACCAATTAAAACTGTGTCCAGGTGTATCTAGGAGAATTGATGCTGTTTTAAAGGCAAAGGTGGCCACACCGAATATTGATTTAGCTTTTTTATGTTTACTGGACTTTTTATAATGTTAACTGATATATGAAAACTATTTATGTCATTATTTTTGAAGACATCCTCACTATGCAACATTTTCCGCAAGTGCCTAAAATTTTTGCACAGTACTGTATATTATGTTGGCGACATGTAAATGTACTGCATAGTCAGAATGACCCACATATATAATGTTTTAATATATTTTAGGAAGGAAACAAATGTTGTTCTAATTCCATAAAGCAGATCTCCTTACATTTACATTACTGCTACTCAAATCCCCATATCCCCCACACCTCCCTCTCCCTTATCAGAACTTAATCCCCATCACAACTCTAAACCGCTCTACTCTTTGTTAATGAGCATGTTTGTGATGTGTTTGTTCACTCTAATCTGTTTTGAAGCATCAGAGTTTGGTGGGTAATCGTCACGTGTAAAGTATACGTACCACATCGTAGTGTCCGTACTGAGCAGCCAGATGTAGTGGAATCTGCCCATCGTGAGACGCACCGTTAACGGTAGCCCCTGTCCGCAGCAGCATTAGTACTGATTCAGCTTTACCCTGCCATGATGCATAATGCAGCGGCCGCATGCCTGCAGAGCAAAACAAACACAATCAAAACTGATGGAACTGTTCTCTATGTGAACAACAGGCAGACAAGTACAGTTCATGTGTCCTTGACAAGGGAAAGACCAAAATGCAAAAATATAAGCATTTTCGCTAGTGATCTCAGACTTTTGGTCCCCAGTGTTTAATAGTAATAAATCGGCCACCCTGCTCTTTAGATACCACCTTCAGTCAATTAAAAACCCAGTCTCTCAACCATTAGTAGTTCATGTAACTTCAGAGTCACAAACATTTAGAGTTTTACAATAGGCACATGAGTTAATAAGGAGATGGCTGTGTTCTAACCGTTACTGTCCTTGATGTCAACGATGGCCTGAGCCTCCAACAGCAGAGACAGCAACTCTGTAGTGCCTGTGAGAGCAGCATGATGTAGTGCTGAAAACCTGAGGGGAAAAAACAGACATTGGCTTTTAGTTCAAGTCAAGTTCTAAAGGCCATTTATGCTCTCCTAAAAGTTGACAAATGCTTAACTTTTAACAGATATATGCATTTAAAATGTACAGTTTTTCTCTTCTGAGGAAACAGACCAAAATGTTGATGACACATGTTGCACTACACACATTTTTGTCCAATCAAATGTTCTCCAGAATGAAAATGTCCCTCCACCTGCAACCAACCAGCAAGTTGCAAACCATCGTTTATGGCTCTGATATAACTAAAGCTTATTGGCTATTAAAAAAGGGAAGATCCCTTTAATACGCCCCATCCCAACTTCATCAACAGGTTTCAAAAGGAAATACGTCAACACAGAACAGACAAAGTCACTTGTTGAGGCAACTTCATAAGACCTTTAAAGAGATGAAGAGAGAGAAAACTCTTGAGAAGTGATAAACAGTGCTGTAGGGAATGATGCAGGACAAAGCCAAATAATAAAAAATCCACTCAAATACATTATCAGTTTATTGTGATACCAGAGCACATGATTACACTTTCATCAGTCCCCACTTGAGGCCATCTGTGGAATAAAGAGAACGGAAAAAATAAAACACTCCAACATATGCAAGACTGCCAACAAAACATTCCCTTGTAAAAGTACCCCACATTGTGGAACAATTAGACTAAAGTCTGAAATTTACACGGTTTTATTAGGCAAAAACTAAATCAGAGTGTTAAAGGGGGAGATATATTCAATCCAGCACAAGCTCAGGCAAAAAACTGTGTGCCCTGAGCAAATACGCCCACATGTGCGCAGAAGTTCACAGACGTATGACGAATTAAAATGCTTCTTGTCTGGGGAGGATGTGTTTTGTTAGAACATGCAGAAATCAAAGCAAGACCTCTCAAAGATGAGTAACAGGCCTTCAACCACCCCTCCTCAAGTGTTTCAGACGTCCTAGGCGTAAATCTTCTTCCTGATCTTTCTCTTTGTGAAGTCTTCACAGACAGAGTGGCCCACAGCCATTACTGCCAACATATCACTTTAGTAGAGGGAGCAGTCACTTGAAACACAAGTGGTCTCCTAATTTTTTTTAGCCAAAACAGACAGGGCACGTAAAACTTACTGTGGCACTTTTGGGATTAACCATGCACCAGAGGCTGAATTGCATGCGTTTCCCCCTCAATATCCTTAAATGCCAAGTCACAGCTTGTAGGTGATTTCTAAAGCAATGAGGGTTTGTCAGGTTACATTAAAGCAGTCTTTCCTCTTATATACCCGACTCTGTTCCAAACTCTAGTGAACTGCTGTGCTGTCTACTACCTGCAAAGGCTGTAGAGGTAGAATGGATTTTCTGTAATTTTCTCATTTCGTCCACCATTTTAGATCATTGTTTTTTTTTTTTTTTTGCTGAGCTCAAGTCTCAATGCATTATGGAATCGCTTTCTCCACAATGGATGCATGTAATGCTGCCTTAGATTTTGGACAAAAAAGGTATAGTAGAATTATGCTGCCACCTTTTGGATTGGCTTAGTGACAGGATTGTGCCTGTCTGAAATTCGCCCATTATCTTGGGAAAGAAACAATTCTTAAATGTCTAAATGTATGTAGCATAAGTCTGAAAACATTGTCTTTTCCAGCATTCCAACCCACAGCATGCCTGAATCATCGTATCAAAGAGGAACATCAACCTAATTGCAAAGAGTCAGATGCTTTCTCTCAATATGAAACCATATGGGGTTACCTAAAAAGCATTCATTTCCTGAACCCCTGGAGTCTCATAGCTAAGTATTAGAGGTGAAAACTGTCTCCACATATGGGAAAACATGCAAAAGCTGAGTGGACATGGACCAGACTGGATAAAAATGAAAGGCTAAAGTTGATTACTTCTTGAATCTCAGTTTCCGTGAAAGTCATTGAAACACTCCACTGGCCTCAGTCATTTCGAAAAGAATTCAGTTTAAGTAGAATTCATCAATAGCAACGCAGTGTGACACGGTTAGACTAGTCAACTAATCGCACCATTTTGCACCATCCATGACAATGCAAGTACCATCAATGGAGTTACGTGGAGTTTAATTTTCAACTTTTCAACTGCAGTACAGAACATACTCTCCAGCTGACCGTCAGACCGTTGATGCTACATGCCGTTAGGAAAGTAATATAAGTTAAACATTGACTTGAAAACTATAGTCACATACTTTTTTTTAGATATCAGTTGACTACAAATGAGTAGTTACAAGTGCCCTAGTTTCTGGCCAAAGATCGTTAAAGTGGGAGAACTTTCCATGTTACTGTAACAAGGAGGCAGGTTAAGACAGGAAATGGAGAACGCCAGAGGCTCCATGGCACCAAGCAATTGGCATAACCTCACAAGTTACACTCCACAGAATCTGGTTGTTACACCATATCCTAACCTGATGCAATGCAACTCGCTACACAATTGAAAAAAAAATTCACATCAATACAATTCTGAGTTTTTGTCCTATCCAGCCATGACAGCGACGAGTGATGAATGACAACAAATTCTGTCAATTGCTTGGTTTCTATTTCTGCAGCACCACACTGAGTAGCCCATTCTCTGTGAACGCTAATCATTTCAAAATGTCTTTGAGGTGTAGGGTTCTGGGGTAGGTGGTTGTAACAGTATAAGGATGGGCAAGGAGGAGGCGGGAACCGGCTGAACAGTCAACATAACTTTAATGATATAAATGAACTAAAAACAAACATAAACAAACACAGACACACATGCAATGCGGCTGCCTGTGTCTCTTTCTCTCAAACCGGCATCTCCAGCTGCCCCTTATCTCGCTCTCCTGCTGATCAGTTGATTCAATGCCGGCCATGCTCAATCACGGCTGGCCATGCCCTCCCCCTTGCCACACTCCACCCCCACACAATTCAGGCTTGGGCACCACCGGTCTGGCTAACTCCCCCCCCAGTTCTGTCAGCCGGTGGTCCACCCCGCCTCCTGCGAACCTGAAGGAGAGAAGAGGGGAGGTGTGGGGAGAGGGAAGAACTTGCTCGCCGGCTCCCGGACACGCTGTCGCCCAGTCCTCATCCGCTCCTCCGCCCTCTGACGCATGCCAGCTCACTCTTCCCCTGGCGGATGGCAGAAAGTCCTCTGGCAGATGGAACCGCTCCTCCCCTTCTCGGAAGATGGCCGTGGTTCCTCCGGCTTTCGGTGGCCAGCAGTGACCCATCCGTCCCTAGGCAGACAGCCTCGGCTGCTCTTATGGCGGGCGGATGAGGCAAGGACTCCATGACAACGCATCCCTCCTTCTTCCCGGGTTTGGGCACCAATGTAACAGTATAAGGATGGGCAAGAAGGGGGAACCAGCTAACCAGTCTACATAACTTCAATGATATAAATTAATTTAAAACAAACATAAACACACATGCAACGTGGCCGCCTGCGTCCGTCTCTCTCTCTCTCTCTCTCTCTCTCTCTCTCTCTCTCTCTCTCTCTCTCTCTCGAACCGGCATCTTCGGTTGCCTTTTATCTCACTCTCCCCCGATCAGCTGATTTAGCGCCAGCCATGCTCCATCACAGCCTCGTCCTCGTCACAGCGGTACAATCGCTTCTCTGTGCAGTCTTTCTTCATTCCCCTAACTGACCTACTGTTGGTGGGACCAGAGATCCCTGCATGGGAATGGAGACGCTGAAAGAGCTCTCTTTTCTCTGAACAGCAGAGAACACTCTTCTCCTACAGCTTCCACACACTCTTATTTGTGTTAGAAGCCCTCTAAGAAAACAGAGCAAGCTGTGAGGAGAGATGGGTGGTTGGTTGTAATAGTGACCCTTTCCAAAGGGTTCCAGGAATATTTCATCTTTCTTTATCCCTGCAGATTAGACCCGAGGTGGATACATACTTTTCAAGGGAACTGGGATAAACCCACAGCACATGGCATATAAACAAAGGTCACATTCTAGAGTACCATCAGCAATATTTCTTAAAGGTGCCGTAAGTGATTTCAGTCACTAAATTAGAGCACCCCCATTCCATCGATAACATGCTCTCTTCCAAACTTCACCCTCCAGAGATAAAGCAGCCAATAAGTACATAGATGGGAACTCCTTCAATACTGTTTAAAAAGCATCCCAGGGTGATACCTCAAGAAGTTGGTTGAGAAAATGTCAAGAGTACAATTCTAGGCAAAGGGTGTCTACTTTGAAGATGCTAAAATATAATACAGTTTTGGATTTTTCAATTCACAGTTTTTCAATTTATTTTGGATTTTGTTTAGTCACAACATAATTCCCATAGTTCCGTTTATGTTATTCCATAGTTTTGATAACTTTCCTATTATTCTAAAATTTTAAGAAAAACAATTATAATAAAGAATGAGTGTTTCAAAACTTTTGACTGGTAGTGTACATGTTTAATCTTATAAATTAAGATGGCAGTCATACAATAAATATATACGGTAATATGTTTGTGCATGTATACCATAAAGCTGTGACTAAAACCCTAGAACATTATCAACTTATTCAGCACCAATTAAAAGTGAAAAGGGGCAGATTTCTTAATATTTTAAACATTTCAAACGCTGGAATTTGTTGAATTAATTGGAATAATGAAATGTTCTTCAATAGCTACACAGGTCTGCTGCACTTTGCCATTGCAACAGACAAAAACAAAGTTTTACACCGCAGGATGCTTGCAGCGATACTGAGCATTTGTTGATTTACCCACAAATGTATAGTTCGGAAAAGTCCCAGAGCTCAGTGAGGGCTTTGTTTTACGAGCCCTGTCCACTTTGCCCTTTATTTTTCGGGACGTCAGGATAGATTTGATGCATCCTGGCAGCTCGGCCCTGCCTGGACAAAGGAAAGGGCTCCAAAGAGTCCCTCTCATAACGGCCTGGCCATTCATTCAAACACATTCCAGGATGTTTGCCATGGAAACGTCCCTCATACAAATCCCAACAGCTACCCAGAAAGTCAAAGGCACCTCAAATACTAATTTGTCTCACAGGCACGCAAAACCTTGAACGCTACACCACTATAATTTGCTGAATGCCCCCACCGCCAGGATTTATTTCTCTTCTTTTACTAACAAACCTGGGCATGCACCATAATTAAACACTTTCACAATCCAAAGAATGATGTGATGATGCAAGCTGAGGTCATGATTAGGTAGCGTGCAGAAACAAGGGCCTTCCTAACAATGTGCCAACTCCAATGTCACTTAGAAGGGTGAACCATCAAGAAAGCATGTCTGGGGGGCCTGCATAGCTCAGCAAGTTAAGACGCGGACTACCACACCTGGAGTCGCAAGTTCGAATCCAGGGAGTGCTGAGTGACTCCAGTCAGGCTTCCTAAGCAACCAAATTGGCGCAGCTGCTAGGGTGGCTAGAGTAACACGGGGTAACCTCCTTGTGATCGCCATAATGTGGTTCTCGCTCTTGGTGGGGTGTGTGGTGAGTTGCACATGGATGCTGCGGAGAATAGCGTGAGCCTCCACACATGCTATGTCTCAGTGGTAACATGCTCAACAAGCCACGTGATAAGATGCACGGATTGATGGTCTCAGATGTGGAGGCAACTGAGATTCGTCCCCTGCCACCCGGATTGAGGTGAGGCACTACACCACCATGAGGACCTAGAGCGCATTGGGAATTGGGCGTTACAAATTGGGGAGGAAAGAGGAGAAAATCCAAAAAAAGAAAAAAGAAAGCATGTCTGGGTCACATTTCACCACAAGTTTTTTTTGCATTGTGAAATTATTTTCAATTTCAATTAAGCAAATTCATTTTAGCCTCAAATTCTCATTACCATTATGCATTCAAATGCTTTACTGTTGAGTTTTTTAGAATTGCTATAATTCTTAAAGGTGATTCTCATTACTGTGAGGGGCCGTTCACAAAGGACATGTTGTTGCATCTATTTGTGCTAATTTAGTATTTTTTTCCCGATACAAACATTTGCTAGACTGATGTTTTTGATTGAAAACAAGACTCTCTGTTCTTTTAAGCATCTTGCGCCATTAGCTGTGCATTTTAATATGCTATATATATATATTTTTTAAAACGAGTATCGATACACCTGAATATTGTAGTGCAACAATGAATCCAGGTGAAGGATTCACGAAACATTCTTAAGAAGAAATATCTTCTTAACTATCGTTTGCTTCTTAAGAATATTTGTATCTTTAGCTGATTGTAACTTAATTTGTAAAATGTATTTCTTAAATATCATCATAAATAACATCTTAAAGTTACAATAACCTCACAGTTGTCATAAATTCTAAAAGGTAAGATGTTTAATGAATTTACTGTGTTTTTCATGTTGAGTCTGATGTCGCAGTAGGCTGCTTACGTAGAAATTTTATTTTAGACCAAAATAATGTTTTTGACTGTTTTGTGTTTAATATTTTTTGTATTTTTAGCTGTCAAACCATTTAAATGTTATCACCAAATTCAAACAATAAATGTTGTTTTGAAGCTTCTTAATGTGGTGACCAATCATGCTGATTCAAACAGATGCACTGCATTTAGCTCTCTCCGCGATATTTAGAGTTCATTGAAACATAATAATTATAACATTATAAAGCCGGGTCTTTCTTTTTCACCCCCATCCACATCCTTATTGGAGTTGGGCACAGCGGAGACAGCCTCCACCACCCTTTCCTTTTTACCCGCCTTGTACTCTCTGACTTGATATTTTTATTAATCTTCCTAAGGAGAATGTCTAGGTTACTGTTGTAACCTCCGTTCCCTGATGGAGGGAACGAGACGTTGTGTTGAATGAAGTGAGACTAGGGGACTTACTTGAAGGCCTCGGTTACCTCTGAACTTGAGAAAGGCCAATGAGAATTTGGCAGACAGAATTTGCATGTCCCTCAGTTCATGTGGCTCAGTTCAGCGTCGTGGCTGGTTGGACACAACATCTCATTCCCTCCATCAGGGAACGGAGGTTACATCAGTAACCTAGACATTCCCCGTCTGTCGCTCACTTCGATGTTGTGTTGAAGGAAGGGACACTAGGGGTCCCTATTCAATCACGCCATGCGCTGAACCGTGTACGTGAGCTGCTGATGCAGGTGCAGGCAGGCAGTTGCGTGCCAAAGCAACAGGCTGCGTCATACTGCACGTACCCTACCCCAACGCCCCATAAAAATCATCCTAAACTTTTCAGGTTTCCTGCATCCGCCAGTAGGAGGACCGTACCGTGGAAAATACACACAGGGGGATTAATCCACAAAGGCCCATCCTGTGGAGCACCTATTCCAGTACAGAGTAATTTTAGTATCCGTAGTGCGTTTGGTCGGGGAATTCATCCGCTGAATTCACTGACCAGAGGGCTAGGGAGGAAGAACATCCAGGGAGCGTGAGTTTAGTGGACTCTCCTGGGTGAAAAGATCACACGTGATCACCTCAGTGGAGAGGAAAGGCGCTATGTGCAAGCGGAACACCTGGTCAGATGTTCCGCATTCCCGAGTTCTACGTGCTTGGACTTGAGAGAACACGGGACGAGACCGACTCAACCCTGAGATTGTAAAATCTTGTGAAGGTATTGGGTGTTGCCCAGCTGACCGCTCTGCAGAAGTCTGCTAGGGAGGTGCCGTTGGCCAGTGCCCACGAGGATGCCACACTTCTCGTCGAGTGTGCTCAAACCCACAAGGGGGCGGGCACGGCCTGGGTGTGATAGTGTGATAGTGGCCAAAGCGATGGCGTCAACGACCCAGTGGGATAGTCTCTGTTTGGAGACAGCATTCCCTTTCCGCTGTCCACCAAAGCAGACAAAGAGCTGCTCAGAACATCTAAAGCCCTGCGTGCTGTCCACATAGGTATGCAAAGCACACAATGGACACAGCAACTAAAAGGCTGGGTCTCCCTCCCGGGGCAGCGCTTGCAGGTTCACTACCTGGTCCATGGGTTGTAGGAACCTTAGGGACAGAGCCCGGTTGCGGTCTTAGGATGACATGGGTGTCTGCCGGACCAAACTCCAGACAAGTGTCTCTGACAGAGAACGCTCTTAGGTCCCCAACCCTCTTGATGTAAGCGACCGTGATCAGGAGGCCCATCTTCAAACAGAGGGCTTTGAGCTTGACTGATTCTAGCGGTTCGAAGGGGAGTCTCTGAAGGCCTGAAAGGACCATGGAGAGATCCTATGAGGGGAACAGGCATGGCCTGGGAGGGTTCAGCCTACCCTATAGCCTCTCCTGCAGAAATGAGAGTACTGACCTGACTGCACATCTCTGCGGGTCTTCAGATCGGGAAGAACACCAATTCACGAACAAGCGTGAATCAGGGCGTAAAGTTGCCTGGTAGAGGGAGCTCTGGATTGGTTGATTGTGTCTACGACAGCAGGAGGTAGGCCACTTAGATCTTCAGCATCCCATCCAGGGGCCAGACGTGGAGGTTCCAGAGGTCTGGGCGTGGACTCCAGAGGGTGCTCCATCCCTGAGAAAGAAGGTCCTCCTTCAGGGGAATTCATGAGGAGCGTTAGATCCGAGAGCCAAGTCCGTGTGGGCCAATAGGGGGCGACTAGAGTGACTTGTTCCTCGTCCTCCCTGACCTTGCACAGCACCAGTGCAAGTAGTCTCACTGGTACTTGCGCAGCCACCGGGGCCAGCTGTGTGCCGGCACGTCTATCTCGAGGGGAGCCTCCTCTAGGGAGTAACAGTGAGGGCAGTGGGAGGTCTCTTGGGAAGCGAACAGGTGTACCTGTGCTTTGCCGAACTGCTCCCAAATCAGCTGGACCACCTGGGGTGGAGTCTCCACTCTCCTCCATGTCAAATGAAATGCTATCAAATGGTTAGCAGCAAGTTAATTCTCATTTGATGGTTAATGTTGTTAAACTAACACATCTCACGCACTTCGCGAGGTGCTTGCTACTATGGTTGCCATAATATATGTATGTGATATAATGTATTTGAATTATTTGCATTATAGTATTTATTATATATTTAATGAATGAAATTGTTATATACAAAATTATATTTATTTGGGGGCAGAATTATATTTAACAGTCAAAATTATATTTACTTTATCAGTAAATGTATATATGTGATTAATTTGATTCATTAATCGGCACATCATGCTATTCATTCGATTAAAAATTAGAATTGATTGACAGCCCTAATTTCATCCCTACAGCTGATATTTAGCATCACATCCTGATGTTGAGGATCAACAAGTTCTGAAGGTTAAACACCTCCTTTCACACACATTTGCAGGGCACTGCTTGAGACCATTAGCCAATCTAACCCAATGGATTTTATCTTTAATATTTCTAGTTATCCATCTGAAGAGGTTTAAAGCCATATAGTGCCACATTTCCTCATGAAAGACTCCATTAGTTTGTGTTCATACCAGCCACACATGAAAGCAGGGATTAACACTCAACGCCTCCCATAAATCTCTATCCATCATTCTATGTTTTCCTTTTGGCTATCCCATCAGGCCTTAATAATGCCTATTGGGTGCTTTGTAAACAGTCCTATCTCATTCGTTATGGTTCTTTATCCAAGAATGGCCATCTCTGACCCTCGACTGGCCCACCACCCCTTCCTATCTTTAAGACAGAGAGGTGGGGGAGACCAAAAAACAAGCGCCATGTTGTCGCCAAAGTCTTGACTCTAATATATGAGGGTCAATATACTGTTTCACAGTCCTGTGAGAGGCCCGTCTTATCTCAAAGACACTGTTGACATAGCATGTTTTAATGGACTGTGGCAGCAGCAATACTTTGTAAGTTTAAGAGGAGACACAGGTAAGTTATCTGGCTGAAAGGAGACTAGACTTGTATATAACACAAATGTAAAGGCTAATAGCACTTAGTTTGTATATGAAGTTGATCAAACATGATCATGTCACCAAAGACGGATGAAGAGACAGTAGAGTTATTTTAGGGCATCCAGCTAGCATAAAAGCGCAAAACTTACAGAGAGTTAAAGCAATAGTCCAGACAAAGATTAAAATTCTCTCATCATTTACTAACTCTCATGTTGTTCTAAGTGTCTTCTCTGGATCTCAAAACATTACTTTTTTTAATTATATCCTGGCCATTGTTTTCCATATAATGAAATTGAAAAGGGGATGGGAGATGTTAAGTTCCAAAATAAAAATAAATAATTAAAAAAACACCATAAAAGTATCATTAAAGTATCTAAAATTAGACAATTTGACTCCTTTATTATTTTCAAAGTCTTCTGAAGCAATCTGCTAGCTTTGTGTAAGGAACAACACACCAAAATAATTTTTCACTGAAAATATATTCCCCAAAAGTCATATGGACAACTAAAATGGTACATCAACAGCAAACGCCATTGATTCTCATGTGCCTCAATGTTGCGTCTCAACATCAATGGTGCCATATTGGATTTGATAGCTACAGAGAAGGGGAAGATTTTCAGTGAAGAATGACTTAAACTTCAGTCTGTTCCACACAAGTCATATGGACTACTATTATGATACTTTATAGCGTTTTTTGACATTCTGGATTTTAACAGCACCGATCTTTTGAAAGATTACATTATTTGGGCTTTATTTCCAATGATTCATAATATGTTGTTATTTTTTAAAGTTAGAGAAGCTGAAGTTTATAGTAATGGAAATATTTTGTACTGAACATGTTTTATAATCTAATAAAACATTAATAAAAGTGCCAATACAACCCAGAATTTAATGTTCTCAAAGCCACAAGTCTAAAGAAGTTACGTTTCAAATTTGAAGTTGATCTACCTAAAAATGAGGATTCTTCAAGCTTTTTTCTCTGTAAAATCGCTGGCGGTGTACAGAGTAAAATTAAGGCTCCGCCTTTCAAGACGACACAAAATCTGACTGCACTGCTTGGCTATTATGAATAAAACTACGCCGCATTTTTAAAAACAGACTTTGGATACGGGCTCGTTTTGTTCACGAGACTCAAATATATAAGATCATATACAGTTTTACAACATGAATGCTGCTCAGATTGCATAGTTTGTTGAAGAACGATGATGAAGGGTAATTCTTTCAGGCGAGATCTCATGTAAACAATGGAGAATATATCAATATTTCTCAGATTTAACACTTTTATGGACAAAAAGTGCTATTGGATGTTTTTCAATGAATGCTTGACATGGACTATTGACCCAAGTGTGGCGAACTGGATTCATCTGGCGATCGTGTTTTCATAATAAAGGTATGAAGTCACATTTTGATGTTTTCATTTGTACTCCTGGCACAAATAACTACATTGCTGTTTCTGGAGCATTGCTATCGTGAAACAGAGATCGGATATCAATGTTGAACCCTTAGACCTTTGAAAAGATGTAGATTTGTTAACATTAATTACCTATATAGACAGTAAATTATATATTAAATGTAAGCAGAGTGGCGTCTGTAATGCGGACTCAGGTTGAGAGGGATCCATATGCGGTTTATTTAAACAAGTAAATTCAGAGTACAGACAGGCGAGGGTCGAATAATCAGGGCAGTCAACAACATCAGAGACAGAGCAGAAACAGGGTAAACAGGCAGAGGTTCGGGGCAGGCAGCAAAACAGCAGTAGTAGTATTCCAGGCAGAGTTATAAATAGACAGGCAGCAAATGATCGTAATGTGGTAATCCAAGGCAAGTTCCAAACACAGAAAAGGCAACTCAGGGAATAATCAAAACGTTCAGAAATGTAGCCGGTGGCAAACAAGACTTCGCAATGAGTGAACTAACAGACAGGGCTTAAATAGTGTGATGATATGGAACAGTTGTGGGGTAATCAGACCAGGTATGCGGGCATAGGGAAATGTAGGCCAATGTTAATATTCAGGTGAGAGAGACTTCCGGTGGCCGATTGTGGAATCTTCACCGGGTTTCTTGACAACGTCACTACCACGTGCGGGGGAATTGCGTATCAACAGGTTAAAATAAAATGTAATAAGCTATTTAAAAACAAACAAACAAAAAGAAATTGATATCTCCATTATAATGAATGGAAAGGATTATTATATTGTGTATTTAGAGATGTATTTAATAAAAAAATATATACACTCACAGAGCAGGTTATTAGGTGCACTATGGTCCTAATAAAGTGCCTGACGTGGTTGTAGCACATCTGCTTCAAGGTTCAATGAGTTGAGCATTATGAGATGATATTCTGCTCAATGCAATTGTACAGAGTGGTTATCTGAGTTACTGTAGCCTTTCTGTCAGCTCGAACTAATCTGGCCATTCTCTGTTGACCTCTCTCATCAAGACATTTCCATCCACAGAACTGCCGCTCACATGATGTTTTTTCTTTTTGGCACCATTTGGAGTCAATTCTAGAGACTGTTCCCAGAAGATCTGCATTTACAGAAATACTCAAACCAGCCCGTCTGGCACCAACAATCATGACACAGTCCAAATCACTGAGATCAAATTTTTCCCCATTCTGATGGTTGATGTGAACATTAACTGAAGCTCCTGACCCATATCTGCATGATTTTATGCACTTCTTCCAAACAATTGGCTCATTAGATATTGTATAAATACGTAGGTGTGCAGGTGTACCGAATAAAGTGCTCAGTGAGTGTATAGGCTATATTTGTAACTGACACAAAGATTTTTGAACAAAAACTCACCCGTCTGGATCCTGATAGTTAATGTTCAGTCTCTTGGTGGAGACCAGTAACTCTACAACACAAGAGAGAGAGCACAGAAGACAAATGTCAGCTGCATATCATTCAAGAACGGAAAGAAGTCATTAAAAGAATGATGAAACACTACAAAATGTCAATAAAAATGGGACATTGGAAACTTGAACATTGACTTCTCGGGGTTTATGAGAAAATACATCTTATGCAACTTATAAACAATTGCTAGGGGTGCTGTGGGTGGTTACTAGATGCCTGCCAAACAGATTAGCACTAATGGTGTAAAGATGTCCACACAACACCTTTAACTTTTGTTAGTTCATACTAAAAACTTTGCATTTACTAATCCTTATCTGGCATACTACATGGTACGAATAGTTTGTGAATTGGGATACATTCGAGGATTTCATACGTCTACGGCTCATCTACTACATGCTAAACTTGTCGAAGTTCAGCCTGTCCCATTAGAGCTGCTGAGGGAGGGTTGGAAGGTCTGATGAACACTAGAGATTTGTGTTAGTTAACATGGAGATATAGGACTAAATAACACTGTCTCTTCCTGGGAACAACAAAGGGCACTTTATTAACCTCTAAACTCAGTGTGACCTCACTAACCAGCTGAGGCGGCATTAGACTGGCAGGACGATGGAAAATGAGAGACCACTCTATAGTGTTTTTAGAGTCTTTGATCTCCAGTGATTTTGGCTCTTGAGGGAGACAATACTGTTACTGCAGCTCATAGACAAGTCTTCAGACCTGTCAGCTATCAGAGGCAAGATTAGCCAATGCCTACTCTATAAAAATAATTTCACGCAACAATTTCATGCTTTAGAACATCTAATGCATTAAACAAGGAATCAAAATTGGCTCCATTTTAGTCATATTATCACTGAAAAACAATACATGGGATTTACTGTAAACAAATCAAATGCTGAATGGCCAGAATTCTTTCCCATACTAATGTGGTGTAATTACTCAATCTATTCCCACAGCTTGAACTTTCATTGAGTCTATCGTTTCAATTTAACCAGACCACAGAAGAGTCAGAGGAACCTCAATTGTCTTCCTAAACGTGAATCAGTGTTTGCATTCCCAGTTAGGAGAGGTCAAAGTTCAAGAAATTGGCGGCATTGGGGTAGAATGGGAACTAGAACACAGTCACTGGAAACACCCACGATGTGAAGTCTTGACGATGATCCTTATTATGGAGCTGTCACAGTCATGAGTGACCAAAACAACAACAAAAAAACACTTGAAGTGAAGCTCTATAACCTCTCAATCCACATGAGCAGTTAATAGACTGGATCTCAATGCAACCTAGCTGTCTTCCATTATTCATCTTAAATTGTTCATCTATGTTCAAATTCACCAGACAAACAACACTGGTTGTTGCACCATGTCTCACGCCAAGAGTGTTGCATTTCAGATACAGTATGTTAAGTTAAAAGTAGTTTTAACTTTGAAAAACGCATCTTTAATTGTCTATGTAATATGCACCAGAATGACGTTTTTGGTCATTGCACCATGCCTCGCGCCATAAGTGTTGCGTTTTAGAAGTAGTTAAGTAGTTCAACTTTGAAAAACACATCTTTAATTGTCTATATATGTAATACGCACCACATAGACGTTTTTGGTCGAGAATCCTCTCTGGCTCTATTGGCTCCATCTAGCTGTTTTGAACACAAGAACACTTTTTTTTTTTAACGGTTTCCCATTCAGAAATACTTTTCATATACATATCATGTAGGTAAGAGTCTCAAGCAGGGGCTAAGTATTTCTTAAAACTAATAATATCTTGACCACTGTTATTACATCATTGGATGTCAGGCAGAGGCTGTATGTCATTTGCTTGTCTGGTTATCAGAAGCACAAACTTTCATCAGCTAAATATTTGTTCAAGTTATATTAAATGCAGTTTAGGAACAGAAAAAAAAACACTTAATTTTTGGTTCTCACACTGGTAAGGCTTAGAATTATTCAGATTCTTTTATGCCTAATTTAGAATGTTTTTCCCTGCCAAAAGATGCATTTGGCCCATTTTACTTGACTCAGCACAACGAGAATTTAGCAAATATTACTTCAAGTTTCTGCCTGTTTTTGTGGGGTGACACTTGCAGTGAGTCTGTTGTAAAAAAAGAAAAAAAAAAAAAACTTAAGACAACCACTGCTTATATCAACAGTACACAATTATATGTTTTTCCATAAAAGAGCAGCCAACGCCTTTCACTGCTATAACTGACAATACATTCGAGCCAAGTCGTAAAAACATACACACCCATGAGAAAAGAATGGGTCAGGATTTTTCACTGTAGTCACACAGATGGACTATGCTCCATCAACAATGAGCCATGAATGTTAAAAAGTCCTTGATAACAGGAAGTCAACCCAAATCTAATACAGACCTGACATACGCATTGCATTACTTCTCATATTTTAGACTAAATTCTATTGTATGCAATGAAAAATGTCTTTGAATGGAAACCTTGTGACAGGTGAGTTGTGACTGGTGGAAGCATTTTGGTTAATGTTAGCTGGTAACGCCAAGGTTCAAACTAAGGCTGCACAATTAATCAAATTAAAATCAAACTTACGATAAGGTCTAGCACAATTAATAAACCTCAACAGAACCACAATGAAGCAAAAATGGTAGTGATGTAATTAAATACAAATGTGCATGTACTGCATACTTCAAAGTGGAAGTCTGACCTTTCAAATCAAAGAGCCAATCGCCAACCTTTTTGGCCAAGGTTACGCCTGGTCTTTTGTCACCAGAATTATTTATTCTTAATTCATAATTTTACACAAATGAAAATGAGTCCAAGAGAGACAGAAATACCATATATTCAATGGGTTGTGCTGTTGTGTATCGTGGTGTTGATCGTTTGGTTTACAAAACAATTAAAATACCTCATGCAAAAACATGACCTTAGGACAGTACGCCCAACTGAAAAGTCTGTACATCTATCCCTCACATCCTTGATTTAATTTGTGTCAAACTAAATATGGCATCTTCCCTGACAACAGTCCAATGTTGTCAGATTTAATTGGTGTTTTGGCATGTTTTTTTGAAACATAATCTTTGCAAACATTTTTCGAGATTCCCTTCTTTTCCCATTCAAGGAGCTGTACTAGCTTGCACAACTATACTACAGTACATGCAGCTGTGACCTTAGAGTGATTTATACTGGTTTGATTTGAAGGCATGAGCACATTACCTCTGGAACAATGGCTTGATGACAGATGACCTTCCTCTTCAGTAATGGCTACTCAAGGAATCTCTTGATTACACAAAATTAAAGCAGCGGAAGGAAAGGGGTGGACTGTTGGGCATCTGGGGCAGTTACGTTGAGGAACTCTGGATGCAGATCAGAGGTGAGATTCCAGGAAGTTCACAGCCTCGTTCCAGGCCTCATGACCTGACACTGGAACATTTGCAGTGATGGGAAATTGCATGTTTGGCGAAGGATGGAGAATGACAGTTCCACGGCCCCCCTTATCGGCGGAATAAATGGGACTTTTAGTGACCACTATCACTCTGGAATTCCTTGCCTTATCGGAGAACTGGGAACACGGCAATGTCACTCACAAAAGTATCCCATACAGTAGGCACATTTTGAATCTATAGCATGAAACACTAAGCTTGTCTAGTGAGAGCCAGATTTCCTAATGAATGCCATTTCTAATGAGCCATTTCTTTTCAATCTACAGCTTGAAACACAGCACGACCAGGCAAGTCCAACTCCCGAACGAAAGACAGTTCATTCATGAGCCGGTTCATTTGAATCTATATTACACTACATATAGCGCTACTAGTGTAAAAAAATACCTCAAGTCAAATGTACTAAGAAACTCAAAAGTATTATAAGAATTGTTAACGGGACTGTTAAGAGACCAGAATCATTATGAGAAATCAGAACCAGAGTTGCTCAATTCTGAATGATTCTCATCTTTATAAACTTGGGAGCTGATTGAGACACACCTCAAGAGAGTGCTTTAGGTAACTTCCATATCCTTTTACCACAATTGCCTCTGGCACTTGAAGTAGAAAAGCCTTCATTGAACAGCTGGGCTCTTACTTTACCACATATCCAGACAGAAATCTTAGACAAGGAGTAAGGCATGGCATCAATCGCACCATCCCTTTCAAACTTATTCTCTTAACCAGTCTCAGGTTTCTCAATGACGGCAAATTCCAAACGATCTTCATAGTTTAACTCATCTCTCCAGTTCTCCATTCAAAGCATGGATTTTTCACGTAGACACCGTTCCTTGCTTGCAACAGGGTGGTGCAGCATACTTTTGCTCCAGCCAAAGACAAACTCATTTCAGTCCACCTACCATGTCTTTGGTGGTCTCCTCCCTTTGTGAACCATTTTTCTGGTTTGTGCCATCCCAAACCAGATGCGGGGAGGGGGGGGGGGGGGGGCAAGATAAGGTGGTGGGTCTGTTGACAGGCCTCATCAAGAGTAGCCAGGCTTTAAAGGACTCTGATAGGCCCCTTATTACACTTCCTTCCCTAGACCATTGTTCCAAAGAGCAGGACCACTCAGGCTATTGTGTCTGTTCAATCCTGCCCAGTATATCACTTGTTGAGCATCATCTATGTTGTGGGCGAGAAGATCTCCTGGTTAGCTCACTCAAGAAACACTTTCCTTGTTCTTCTCACTTGCCCTTTTTTTTAGCATAATGGCTAGTTTTAGGTTCGAGTCCAACTTATTTGACTCCGAGTCAAGACCAAGAGACTTTTAAATTAAGAAAATGCATAGTGACAATACACTTGCAATTATAGCTAGATGTTTTCTTAACTAAAGGGACATCCTGCAACTAGGCCTTGGTATTTAACCAATTCAATTTGAGTCAAGTCCAAGTCCAAAAGGGACCGAGTTAAGTCCAAGTCGAGTCCAAGTCCAAGTGAATCTGTTCATTACACCTCTTCATCAATATTTAAAGCTTATTTTAATTTTCACAACTAAGAAAAATAACGTGTCAATATCAGGGTTCCTACTATCAATTTTTGGAAATAGTTGGACATGAGAGGATCAAGTCCGAGTCTGAGTCCAGACTGGAGTAACCCAACTATAATAACGGCAACCCAATTTTCTCCATTTTCAAATGCCAGTCCCAGCTCAAGTCCAAAAAATATAAATAAAACAAAGTATGAGACTTTTTGAGAGCATTTTGAGAATTCTCATTAGTAAATGTGTAACGGTTTATCATGGCACAATAAATCGAGATTCAAAATGTGACGATGCGCATTGTGGACATGGGGTGGTTTTTACATTTATTTAATATTATTTTAGTGTCTATTCTATTCAATACATGCAACATCCTAAGCCTACGTAACGTGGGCATTCAAATGAAAATTGCTTCAATGCACACAATTTGTCAGTGTTCAGAGGAAAATGAAACTGAACCAGCAGCGGGAGAGAGACTCGCTGTTTCAGCGCGAGGGATCTATTGTCCGTTTTATGCACGAGAGTGATCTGCTGTGACTGCGTGAGAGAAAATGAAAGTTTACAGAGGTTTAATAATAGTGCCATATTAACCTACTATATATAATGCTGAATACAAATGTATAATAATGCTATGGGGGAACAAAATCCTAATGTCAAATGTCATGTCTGATTTGATTTCATCAGTAAATTATTATTATTATTCTGGATGAGCATGCACTTCCATTAAATATGCATTTTTGAAAAGAATATTTAGATGTAATCAGAGACAACATTATTTTAGATAATAATTAATTATTAGCTACTGTTTTCCATTTGGTGTCACCATTGCCGCTTATGGATAATTTAGCACTTTTAAGAACAGCACTTTTAGATAAATTTGAAAGGAAAGGAACTTTTTTGCATATTTATTTAAAGTAATCATAATAATAAAAAAACTTTCAATCGTAATTTTTCTTGAGTCAGGATTAGATTAAGAATTGTGAACCGAACCGCGAGTTCAGTATAGCAAATCGAACCGATCCCTGAGATGAGTAAATCGTTACACTCCTACTCATTAGCAAAAATGCTAATAAAGTTGGGAAGTTTGCTTCAATTCAGCATATCAGGTCTTTTAAACAATCCATTTCAATGAACAAGTTTAAAACCCTGATTTAATATTGCGTTAGTGTCATCACACAGTCTTCAAGTCCCTGCTTGGCTATTTACTTGTTTTAAAGTGTTTTAGTAATACACATACAATTATGTAGATACATTTAGCTGTTTACTAATATGTATTGATATATTACTGCATATAAATTAAAAATGTTATGTTAAAATGATTCATTCTTTCATTATTTTTGTAAAACATGCCGTAATTATTTATAACTGTATTTACACTATTTGTATTTATTTATTTATTGTAATATTTATATTATAGAATATTAATTTAATAATAAATATTTTTTTTTAGCTATATCGCCCATCCCTAAGCAGCATGTGAGGTTCAATTGCTATATGCATCAAAAATAACAACTCTAAATTTCAAACGTACCCAAAAATAAATGGAAAAAACCTAGGAGAAAGGAGAAACATAAGTGTTAAACAGAGCTGAGCAATTAGTCACACACTAACCCCAGTGATGCCTCCTCGAAGATTAGTGAAGCATTTCTGACAAACTGTGGACAGAGATAAAGGTGAACAACAGGCCCAGTTCACAGTGCTCGTCATTTAAGTGGGATGGCAGACCTTTCACACAGTTAAACCTCTACACATTGGAATGAAGAGACTCAGGTTAGCCTGTTCTCAAGACCCCAGATGAATCCCTGATAACAGATAATGCCAGTCTTACTTTATCCATGAAATATCTGTCTTCTCCAGTGTCCCATGCCGTACTCAATGAAAGTAAGATTTAGCACTCCAGATTGGTATTAAAATGGTCACAAATGTGACAAAAAATACTAAATTTGTGACAAAAATTTAAAATCTGGTTGTCATATACCATAATTCAACTAAAAAAGTCATTGGAATCCTAAAGGTTTCATCAGAAAATGGACTAACAGATAGTCCCGCCCCAAGAATCACGCCATTGGTTGAGCCAATCCATGTCAGACTGGTCAGCATTCTCAAACAGAGCCATGTTTTAATAGCACCACTTCTGTGGGGGCCAATTACGAATGGCCAAATAGTTGTTGTTTCTACTTATTTAGCTGAGATAAGGGAAAGAAAAAATTACACACTTCCCACTTAAGAACACCTCATACCTGTATTAAAATCTCTAACAAAAGGACTATCATAGCTTACTTTTAGTCATTTTCTTGGTCTAGAACCCTATGAATGCCAACAGTGACAGTCTGAGAAGAATCAAGCAAGCTCAGCGAATGATTGAGGGAGGTACAGAGAGAAAGATGGATTAGAGATGCAGGTTTGGTACGCATGGAGTCCATCCTGCACTGCCACTGAGGTTTGTGATGCCATTGCACTGCTCGGGGTTCAGCATCACAGCATGCAAAATAAATAATCGCTGCAGATGAGCCTGGAAAAGCGTGTGGTCACTCGTGCAGTCAACTCAAGCACGCTGTAGAGCTCTGCCCTTAAACACATACAGAACATGTCTGGCCTCAACCGAGAGGATTTGAAAAATGGCTACAGATTACACTCAACATCTGCCTAGATGCTAAGATCACAATGCCAAAATTAGCAATTGATACTATATACCAATTTCAAAAGCTGACAAATGTAAAAAGCTGATAGTTGGAATATGTACACATTGTATCTGTTTTAAACAAATACAGAATTATGGTTTATATTCTAAAATAAAATTTGCTTCGGAATATCCAATGAAAACCCAAATAAGTTGACTTTACTAAATTGATTGACTTAACTCATTCCCTCAATTGAATTGAGTAATGGTGCACCCAAAACTTGTGTAATAAAGTTCACTTAACTTGGTGTTCATGTAGAATGAACTTAAATATTTAAGTTAACGTAACTACATACAAGAAGACTGAACTCATGTTTGCCATTTAAATATTGTTGTTTCAACATAATAATTTAAATTGAATGCATTCTCCACAGAAATGCATACATAATGTACCTGTTCTTCAGTTCTACATGCACAAGGAGAAGTGAGTTAACAGGGTTTAACTTGGTCAAAGGGGACACAGATCACCCTAATGTTGACATCACACGAAACAAGTATTTGCCACAAAAATAGCATAAATAATCATACAAAAGAGCTAAAACCTCTATGATTTCTTAATTACAACTATTTATATGCCCTAGAAGTTCTATTTGACCAAGAAAACATAATAAAATCATTCAAACACAAAGGATTTTGGGTATTCCCCATAGCCGCAATTTTCTACTCAATAGTAGTTATTGACACTTGAAATCTTTCTATGGATTTTAGAAAAAGTTCTGAGCCCAAACCTTGACATTTCAAGTAGGCTAATGTTGAATTAGAACAACTTGATTTTTCCAGTAATGACAACATTAGGGTTTACAATGTACATGTCCACCCAGCAGAAGAAAATATCCCATAGATGATATTAGATCAGGATGTCTTAACAGACTTGGGGATGGTCTCTTTTGACTTGGGCCAATAAACAACCACCTATGGCAACACCCTAGCAATTCCCTAGTAAACTGGCAAAAACATATACATGTATGTTTTTGGCATATACAAACATAAAAGATGGGTCAAATATTAATATGACATATTAAACTAAACCAATGGCTTGTAGCATTCAAGACTGTCTGCATTGCTTCAAGATGTCCAAGTATTTATTCAATTAAAAAAAAACAAATTAAAATCAGTAATAAAATATTGAGAGTGGTTTACTCTCTTTCTTGTTAATGTTGTTCTTTGGTTAATATTAAGTATTACTTCTATTAAGCTGCATTTACACAGCAATGTCTAAAATACAGATCCGATATTTGACAAAAATCTGATTTTTTCCTTTTAGTTGAGACAAAATGACGTTTACATTAAAACCTCTCCAAGATGAGCATTCGTCAGCATTCTGCACACATGAAACTGAGCTTTTGAAGTAGAAAGTAAAAAAAATTGTGCTGGTACTAAATTGAGTCAGTTCTCAATACAACTGATCCTGCTGAAAGACTGGTTTTGTTATACTTTTGTTTTTTATTATTTTAGTACAGACTTGGTACCAAAGTACCTGTACGATGACATGAATACTCAAGTCTCAAAAGAATCCAAGCATTACATTTCTTGAAATAATACAAGACTACCAAAGTTAATCCATTCGGTAAATTACCGAGGAAAAGAATCTTTCATCTTTGCTTTCATCTTGTGTGCCGCAAGTCTTGAAGGATTAGGGTTCATTTCATCCACAGCAGAAGAGAAGGAGAGCTGTACAGGTCTGTGACGTCCCCTAAAAGGGTTAGTGAAGTTAAGTTGGAGTTGCACTCAGTGGTCATAAGAAAGGGGCAAAGGTTGAACACAAGATTGGAAAACAACGAGTCATCCCAGCTCCAAATGGCTTTTGTGTGTGATTGTATAAACCCATTTCACGCTGGCAAACCAATGCTAAAACAAACAATTCAAATGACCGTTGGTCTCTCAACAACAGCATGGTTAAAAGTTCAAAGGTTGATCATTCTCTCAGACTAAGTTGAAAAGTGTGCAAAACTACAGTGTACTGAAAGTCTGCAATAAACCTGCAATAAATGACCAAGTTTGCATTTCTTGTTTGGAAACATAAGTCACTTTAATACGAACCACTTCAGCACAAATGCCAATGTAATTTAAGATGATTCAATTTCCTTTCGAGTTCAGACTAAGTACATTAGATTCATGCTTCATGCATTAATGCACAGCTGCAGCATCCAGTTTCACCAAATGAGTGAGATGTAGTCCAGAATGCAAAGAGGGAACCAACAGAATTCACATACGGTTTTTGCTACACCTTCAACTTTAAACACAAGGTGCCAAACTTTTCAAAGAGATTTGCAATTCTGTAGAGGGATCGTGGCCTTGTGCCGCTGTCAAAGCCTGGATCTGTGGCTTCTGGAAAACCTACACATATCCAAACCAAACACATTCCACGTTTTATGTCCTTAAGAAACCAATCCTGGTTTCCCTTTTAAGGTGGGTAAAAAATGAACTCTGGGAGAGGAAGAAGCCAATCCTGTACTAATGAATCAGTAATGGAAGTCTGCGGGTAAGCATACTGTGTGTGATAGATTTCTCAGCTCGGGGCCTCCGGGTGTCTGTCGGTTTCAGAAGAGTCGTGCAGTCAGAGGGCCAGTGGTACAGTTAATGGTTACGTCTGTGATGGCTCTGCGGTCAGACAGTGTCACGGAGGACAGAGAGGAGCACAAGACACACTTTCATTTCTGTGCCAACTGACAGGGCACAGCAGCTGCAAAGCCAACCACTGGGGAGAGCAAAAAGGAGACCCGCAAGAGAGTTTTTACACACAGAGCATTGACACGCCTTTTCTTTTTCATGGTGAAATTGACTGATTGGCAGAAACACACATGGATTTTCAAAGAATTGGAACGCCCATCATTCACTAAGTTCCAATGTATGTTTCTTTGTTAAACAGGACCTATTGTGGTGAATCAGATCTCCCTTGAACTCTAGAGAGAGAGAGAAAATAAAATAAAGAGTTCATTGTACTGTGAAAATATACTGAACATTTCAGAACTCAGAACCTTCCAGTCCAAAAAGACTATTTATTGAAGAAGAAAAAAAGCTGCAAATATGACTCATTCCCCAAAATTCCCAAAGTTTCTGACATCAGAAGCCTAAAACATGAATATATGTATAATAAACATTTACAAGTCAATAATAAGGATTGTTTTGTGATCACGAGACAATCTAATCCAGGCTTTGCAAAGAAGCTGCTATTGAAGGATGGGGCAGTAAGAAGAATATTTGACAACACTGCTCATTTCACGAGCGAAGGAGGCGTTTATGTTTAATTCTAAGGGTCAGAGAGAGGGTGAAAATTGGTCATAAATAAGAAAAAAACAAAACCAAGAAAGAAAAAACACTTAACTGACGTAATAAGTGGACCTCAGAGAAAAACGCCACAACCAATATATGATATGAATCCTCTAAATTTCATGTGTTGGAAGCATGAAAAATGGGCAAGCATAAGGATCTGAGAGACTTTCACAAGGGCCAAATTGTGATGGCTTGATGACTGGGTCAGAGCATCTCCAAAACGGCAGGCCTTGTGGGGTGTTCCCGGAATGCAGTTGTTAGTACCTATCAAAAGTGGTCTAATTGATGCACATAAGGAACGAAGGCTAGCCCATCTGATCCCACAGAAGAGTTACTGTAGCACAAATTGCAAAAAAAAACTTAATGCTGACCATGATGGAAATGCATCAGAACACAGAGTGTCGGGCTGTATAGCCCATGCTGACCCCTGTCCTCTGCCAAATGTGCCTACAATGGGCACATAAGCATGAGAACTGGACCATGAAGCAATGGAAGAAGGTGGTCTGGTCTGATGAATCACATTTTCTTTTAGATCATGTGGACGGCCGGGTGCGTGTGCATCATTTACCTTGGGAAGAGATGGCTGCATGAATGCAGGCCGACGGAGGAAGTGTGATGCTCCGGGCAATGTTCTGCTGGGAAACCTTGTGTTTTGGCATTCATGTGGATGTTACTTTGATACGTACCACATACCTAAAGATAGTTGCTGACCATGTACACCCCTTCATGGCAGTGGTCTTCCCTTATGGCAGTGGCTTCTTTCAGTTATATAATGCACCCTGCCACACTGCAAAAATTGTTCAGGAATGGTTTGAGGAACATGACAAAGAGTTCAAGGTGTCAACATGGCCTCCAAATTCCCCAGATCTCAATCCAATTGAGGATCTATGGGATGTGCTGTACCAACAAGTCCGATCCATTGAGGCACCCACTTGCAACTTACAGGACTTGAAGCATCTGCTGCTAACGTCTTAGACACCTTCAAAGGTCTTGTGGAGTACATGCCTCGACAGGTCAGAACTGTTTTGGCAGTACGAGGGGGACCTACATGATATTAGGCAGGTGGTATGATTTGTTTTGTCTGATCGGTGTATATACATATTTATAACTCTTCATCTGGTGAATATATAGGCTATTAAAAAATTTAATTTTGTAAATACTTATATATATATATATATATATATAGTGCATTGTTAAGGTCATTAATCAAATCTCTGTCATTTCAAAATAAGAGAGTCTCTGTATATTTCAGGCTTATTTTTGCTTAAAAGTCCCACATTATGCACCAAATCTTATTTTTCTAGTTATTATTGTGATACCGGTTACACAATAAACTGCTTTTGTGATTTTATTCATTTTGGACTCTTGTAGCCGCAATGTCTGTGCCCTTCAAGGTAAATATAGACTAAGAATTTGTTTTATTATTCTAAAAATCGATTTTAAAAACTAGCGGCTGATTAATCAGTTATCAGATTAATCGGCTTAGTTACATTAATTCGATAATCAGATTAATCAACACCTTAGTTATCAGTATCAGCAAAATCTACTATCTCAGAACATTTTACCACATTTAATTCCATTCCAAAGAGTTTGTGAGGACTGAGTAAAGCAAATTTATTTGCTGTTCCCATAGAGGGAAACTTCTCAACTGCTTCATGACGAAAGGGGTGAAAACACTTTAATTATACATGTGCAAGAGATGAGCTCAAAAACTATAATTTGATAAGTGAAGTGCAAACATGTTAAGAAGCCAGTAATAAAAACAAACCGTGGCTGTAACAACAGACTGTCAAGGTCTCCAAGATAAATTAGAGGTTGTAAATATAAATTGCCTGCAAGCTTGACAGCTGTTTTTTTTTTGTTTTTGTTTTTTTACAAAACGTACACCATGAAGAAATTCTATATTTACTTTCATATTCACACATTTCCAAATATTGTTTCAGAATGTTATATAGGCTAAAAACTGACTTTCATTAAAGGTGATATTTCCTTGTTATAACACTTTCTTCTAACCCATCTTAATATGTAGCCAGAGACATCTATAAATATGCCATTTGTAGGTTGATTTTGAATGTTGAGAATCATTCTGAAACAGCAACACTGACTAAACCAATGGTTTGAGTTTTGGGAGTGAATGTCTGTTTTTCCAACTATTAGAAGAAGTGAGGAGTGTTCAGGAAAGCTGTATAAAAGTAGCCATTACAGTATTTTTGCAAATTCTGGTTGTGTACACTTTAATATAAATCCAATTTGCAATGTCACAAGCCACCATTCTAAAGTCCAAGGTTGTGCAAATGGAAACAACAGGTAATTTCCTCTTACTGCATCCTATTATGTCTCTGAAAATTACTAAACGTGAAGGAAACATCTGCTTCAGTCCTGGGTTTTCCTGCTACAGCCAGCAGATCTGGTCAATTCCGTTGGTGGCACCTGAAAATAGCAATGGCATTCATGATGCCTTTTGTAGGCCACAAAATCTGCAGCTTACTATTTTGAGACAGCTCACCTATGCCTCCAAGTTGAGCCAATTTAGGCAACACTAAAATGACATTTTAGGTGTATTGCAGCAGTATGCAAAGCAAGATAATAGACACTGTGCAGCAGACAAAAGGTAGTATAGAATGCAAATATTCCGTGCTCTGTGTGCCCAACCCAAGTGAGAACAGAGAAAGGATCTGTATATGAATATGGGTGTGTGAATAATATACACACAGAAGGCAAATAGAAACACGAGTCAATGCTCCATTGCTGAGCAGTAGTACCCGTTTCTTTGTGACTTCTGGTACCCTAGATATTTTTTTCTCAGTCCAGCATTGAAGGAATAGTTCACAAATAAATTATTTATCTCCAAACCCATAGCCTGTTATTTTATCACACAACAAAAGGATATATTTCAAAGAATGTAAAGAAACTCTTTTTTTTCCACATATTTACAGTTCATAGAGACCACGGCTGTCAAACTCAGTAAATAAGGACAGAATTTAAGTTGAACTTCTGCTTTTAAGCAAACTGTGAGATCTCCACTACCACACTTCAATTCATGAACAATCTAACATTGTTCATGCTACTTGTGATAAAATCCATGAACATACTTCAGCAAGACTCTGGCAGGAGTTTCTGGGTTGATGTTTGTAATAGAGCCAGGGTTAAAGCTGCATTCCATTTGTCTCGGAAGTCTGAGCTCGGGACTCGGATCGACGTCATAGCCGTTAAAAAAACCAAGAAATCCGAGTTGGATGCGTTCTATTTACACACAACACAAGTCGGAAAAAAAGATGGATGCCTCCAAGAAAGAATTTGTTGCACTTGCTCTTTCAGAGTACAGAGAGCTACAAATAAGTATGCCCTTCACCTAAGACAGTAATTCTTAAAGTGTGGTCCGCCATCGCCCCTAGTGGTCCGCGAAAAGATGACCTAAACTAGGCAAGTGTTTATAAAATCGTCACTTATTTAAGTAGATTTTTAATGCACTTGCGAAACTGTGATAACAGTTCTTGCCATTCTGTTTTAATAACGTAAAAATGGATCGGTGGCTAAACCAAAGAGGAGTCAAAAGAAAAGATCAAGCGTCCACTGAAAGCAGCAAAACTACAGTACCACAAAGGCCCAGTGAAGCCGGTACGGAAGATACCGAGTCACGGCCACTGGCCACCACACTACCGCAGACCACGGAGCTAGCGCACCGTGGAAAACCATGTGAGAAAGTTAAGCGCAAATATCACAATGAGTACATAAAGTTTGGATTTTCCTGGACTGGGGATCTTGAGGATCCTAGACCTCACTGTGTTTTGTGTTATGATATATTGGCTAATGAAGCAATGAAACCATCTAAACTCAAGCGTCACTTTGAGTCTAAGCACAACGATTGTACAGATAAACCAGTGTCATTTTTTGAGAGAAAACGTGATGAGCTTGAGCGACACATGAGTAAAAACACCTCACAGTTTTTTATGCCCGGTGAAAATGCAAAGGCTACTGAGGCATCATACAAAGTGTCTCTACTCATTGCAAAAATGGGAAAACCCCATTCAATTGGAGAGACTCTAGTTAAGCCTGCTGCAGAAGTTATGGCAAACGTAATGCTAGGGAAGAAAGCAAGTGATGACATGCACAAAGTACCTCTGTCCAATGACACTGTCCAGCGGCGCATAACTTCAATGTCCGAAAATGTCCAAGAGCAGCTGATCACACGATTACACCAGAGTCCCTTCTTTTCTCTTCAGCTGGACGAGTCCATGGACATTGGTAACGAGGCAAATCTTCTGTGTTTTGTGAGATACATCCATGCGCACTCAGTCCACGAGGATTTTCTCTTCTGTAAATCCCTTCCAACGAACACCACAGGAGAAGCGATCTTTGATGCACTAAATGCCTTCATTGTGCATAATAACATTGACTGGAAATGTTGTGTTGGAGTTTGCACTGATGGTGCAACTGCGATGACAGCCAAACACAAGGGCCTGGTAACGCGTGTGCGTAATGTTGCTCCATCCGCTGTGTCAACTCATTGCTGCATTCACAGAAAACAGCTCGCGGTGAAAAAGATGCCAAGTTGCCTTAAAACTGTTTTGGACGAGGCAGTTAAAATAGTCAACTCAATCAAAGGCAAGGCCCTCAACTCGCGTCTTTTTAAAGTCCTGTGTGAAGAAATGGGGAGTGAACACACAAAACTTCTGTTCCACACTGAAGTGCGCTGGTTATCCCGTGGCAAGGTCCTGTCTCGTCTCTTTGAACTGCGCGATGAAGTAAAATTATTTCTGTACCAAGCTGATGAACTGAATGATCGACTTCATGACTTTATGTGGCTTTCAAAACTAGCCTATCTTGCAGATATTTTCAGCACGCTCAATACGCTCAACTTAGCACTGCAAGGAAAAGCGGTCACAGTCTTCACTGTACAGGACAAAATTAAAGGGGCCCACATCAAATTAAAGCTCTGGTGCGCACGTATCGATCGCCGTGAATTTGACTGTTTCCCCACTCTAGCAGACTTTCTTCTTGAAACTGAAGAGACCCTGGGTGACGACACCGCCACAGCCATAAAGGAACATCTACAAGGCCTTCACATGCAGCTGGGAAAATACTTTCCAGAGCTAGATGTGGACTTTGAGTGGATCAGAAATCCGTTTGGCGACATCATTGAGCAATGTACCAAGCTCTCAATACAAGAAGACAATAGTCTTGTGGACATTGCATCAGATGGAGGTCTCAAAATGTCATTCAAACAACAGCCCTTAACAGACTTCTGGGCTCAGCTACTTCCTGAACATCCAAAGCTTGCAGAATCTGCCCTCAAAGTGCTCATGCCCTTCCCAACTACATACAACTGTGAAGTTGGGTTTTCCACACTGGTTGGTTTGAAAACAAAACAGCGCAACAGACTAAACGTGGAGCCTAGTATGAGACTGAAACTCTCCTCTTTGGAGCCAGACATTCAGAAACTGATGTGTGATAAGCAGCACCACTCGTCTCATTAATATTCACGTTAAGTTTTAGATAGAAATCTCAAAATATAAAATCCACAGATCTATTAGTTTTGAAATGTACTAGTTTTTGTTTCATGTGTAAAATCCCAGAAATTTCAGTGATATTGGACATTAAGGGGAAAACATTTTTCAGCATTTTATTGTTACCATAGTTACAACCATAGACTTCCTATACCCACCACCTCAGTTTTAAACTAATGGCTCTTTGGAATGACATTAAGTGGGACCTAGGCTGTTACAGTATGTTTAATTGCAATTTTTTTTTTTCACATGTGCAATTTGTTGTTCATATTAAGCTGCAGCTCATTTCACATTTACTTTTTCAAATGAAATAAAATTCATATAATAATTTCTGATCATATCATTGCATTTGTGTTTGAATAATTAGTTTTTGACTTGAAACAGTTGCATATTAAACTTAAATTTAGCTTATCCTTCCTATTTTGTTGTTTTTTGGGGGAGTGTTAGAGTGGGATTCTGTTAGGTGGTCCTCAGAAAAAAATTGGAAGATAAAGTGGTCCTTGGGCTGAAAAAGTTTGAGAAACACTGACCTAAGAGACCTCGAGGTAGATGACAGAAAGCGGAGAAGGTATGTTTATGTTTCCACGTATTTTAATGTAACCACATTCACGGGTCCTAACAGCTGTTCTAAACTTTTTATAATGTGTTTTACGTTACAATTTTCTGCTCACATTTCTTCTCAGTTTGTAACGTTAGGCAGTGTTGTTGTAGCAACATCGACCATTGTTCTTGTAGCAGCAGCAACCAGTATTGTTGTTAGCAGCAGCAACCTAGCCGATTTTAGCTGTACCAGTTTATAAACAACACATTGCGGAAAATAACTCAGAGCTCCGACTTCCGAGACAGATGTAAGGCACGACAAGTGTGTTGAATGAAGTGGACATCAGCTCAGTGTTGACCCAGCTGATTGAGGCTCATTCACACTGACACATCAAACTGCTCCATGAGCCATTCACCTCAATGTGTCACATCAGCCCATGTGACAGACTCTCATGATGATGAGAGGACGAGAGACCAATCAGGACATAGATATTACATACGTGATATGTAACATAATGGATTATAGAGAGCCATTTAACTAAAACTTGTATCCAAAGTCACCAACATTTCATTTATTACAGGTTCAGTCATCCTTGACTATTTTGATAAAGGGTGCAATGGTGATTTCTAAAGGCTCATTCCTTATGGGATTTGAACCAGCATCTTTTTGGGTACCAGCCCTGAGCTTTAGCCACTACACCACTCTCCCTCATATCTTGGTTTTAAATTGTGTAGCACACAGCTATAAATTAGCTATGGAATGTGTTACATTTTTCCAGGCCATATTTAACCCCCAAAATTAAGAGAACAACCATGAAATCATTTTTTGATTAAAGAAAGAGGCCAACTTTAGTACACTTATGAGATAATTCTCATTACTAGGACTAGGGCTGGGTATCAAGTTTGATACATTTTAGGCACTGACCGAATTGCCTCTAAACAATCGAGTATCGAAAAATATCTTGTCGTTCGGTACCAAATTTCGATACCTAAGTGAATCCCAGCCAAGTCAGAAGTTAGAAGCATGTAGCATGCTAGATGTGCACAAATCTAAAAGTGCCGGTGATTGGCTGTTTAGGCATCAAGAAAAAACACTAGTTTACACCGGTTGTGCCCAGAGACGCGGCTCACACGTGAGGCTGTAGTGTGTATGCGTCTCAACCTCCATAGATGTAAAAGATGTGGAAAAGATCAAAAGTGTGGCTTAATTTCACCAGACTGGATGCCAACAGCGTCCAATGCAATATTTGCGACAAGATCATTTCTGCCAAGACCGGCAACACGACAAATCTGATAAAGCACTTGACAGAGCACAGAATAAACTTAAGAGCAGAAAGTTGCTCCGTCTTCGACTGCAACAAGACCAAGCTGGTGCAGTCATCCTCTCAGCATCCTCATGCCCACCACATGAGTCCTCCTCCAAAACTACTGAGGAATGCAGTGGCGCTATGACTGGGACACTGACAGGTAAGGTTAACATTTAGCAAACAAACCAACAAACAAAATCGGATAACTTGTAGTGGTACATGCTTGTGTACATGTTAAACTGACGTTTCTGTGTGCTGTGACAGTCCTACAAACTGTGACCTACATAACGTTAGATATTGTTTGGATGTATGGCTATAAATAGCTAGATAAATCGATGCTAAAAATGATTTAAGGTTGACAGTAACTGATCAAGTTTAACTCTCATTAAACTAGTTACAGTGTGTCCGGAAAGTATTCACAGCGCTTCACTTTTTTCCACATTTTGCTATGTTACAGCCTTATTCCAAAATGGATTAAATTCATTATTTTCCTCAAAATTCTAAATTATTTATGAGTTCAATGAGTTCAATCTTTATTTCATCAGACCAGAGAATTTTGCTTCTCATGGTCTGAGAGTCCTTCAGGTGCCTTTTGGCAAACTCCAGGCGGACTGTCATGTGCCTTTTACTGAGGAGTGGCTTCCGTCTGGCCACTTTACCACACAGGCCTGATTGGTGGAGTGCTGCAGAGATATTTGTTCTTCTGGAAGGTTCTCCTCTCTGTACAGAGAAACCCTGGAGCTCTATCAGAGTGACCATCGGGTTCTTGGTCACCTCCCTGACTAAGGCCATTCTCCCCCGATCGCTCAGTTTGGCCGGGCGGCCAGCTCTAGGAAGAGTCCTGGTGGTTCCAAACTTCCATTTACAGATGATGGAGGCCACTGTGCTCATTGGGACCTTCAATGCTGCAAAAAATTTTCTGTACCCTTCCCCAGATCTGTGCCTTGACACAATCCTGTCTCGGAGGTCTACAGACAATTCCTTGGACTTCATGGCTTGATTTGTGCTCTGACATGCATTGTTAACTGTGGGACCTTATATAGACAGGTGTGTGCCTTTTCAAATCATGTCCAATCAACTGAATTTACCACAGGTGGACTCAAATCAAGTTGTAGAAACATCTCAAGGATGACCAGTGGAAACAGGATGCACCTGAGCTCAATTTTGAGTGTCAAGGCAAAGGCTGTGAATACTTATGTAATAAATTTCAAAGACACCTCTTTCACATTGTCATTATGGGGTGTTGTTTGTAGAATTTTGAGGCAAATAATGAATTTAATCCATTTTGGAATAAGGCTGTAACATAACAAAATGTGGAAAAAGTGAAGCGCTGTGAATACTTTCCGGATGCACTGTATCTTGTTAAACCATACTTATCCTTAGGGTTGGCTGAATTAACAGATTAGCTTTTTTGTTTTAATTTTTTCCTCTTCACATTAATTTTATAGCCTCTGCCCCTGCCACCCTGGCATGAGGAGACCAGAAGGCTCAAGAGATGAGTCTTTGAGTCTGTAAAAAAAAGTCAACAAACTGAAAAATAAAAACAAAGTTTTTTTGAGGTAATGTTTGTAATCTTGTTAAAATGGATTTCATAAAATTTGTATAAAAAAAATATCATTTAGAAACTGGTATCGAAGTCAAGATATCGGTATCAACATTTTTTGAACGATACCCAGCCCTAACTATGAAGCAAAATAAGTCAAAAGTAATGTCTGCTTTTAATATATTTTTTATAAAGTAAAAAATAATTGTATTACAACAGTTCTTCTACTGTAGCGCAGAAAAAAACATCATTATCATAATAATTTTTTTTTTTAATGTTTTATTTTTTTGCATTGTGACATTATTTTTCTTTGCAATGAATGGAGCAGCAGCTTAAACTGTTATTCAGCACTGCACACAAACCCATACACAGGAACATACTACACATTTTGTTCCCAGGAAGGAAAGGAAATTCACACCCCAATGCTTTGTTCATAATAGTTCTTTTTTTGCTCTGATCCCAAACTTTCCTCAGTTTACCTAGAAGGCTCTCCCACACATTTCTGCAGTGAAGACGTGCTGCTGGCATGTGACTGGCCATATCCGTTAGAGATTTTCTCGTGGTACAGGAGATAGTGTGACAGATTAACATTTGGCAGCACTAGAGCGGTTCTCTTGCCCTGTATTCTGTTCTCTCATATCTGTTTTTTGGCTCACGTCCACAAATTTCCATATGAAAAGAGCAGGACTGTTTCCAACTCTCCTGTTAAGACATATTAAAGACTCTGTGAAATCAAAATTGAAATCAACGTTTTCTGGCTTTTAGTCCATGTTGGCTTTGAAGCCATCAATATGCTATGCCCCTGTAAAGGGCGTTAAGGGAAAGGAGGAGGCGAGAATCGGCTTGACGATCTAAATAATATTTTAATGACAAACTTAAACAAAAAAGACACAAACACACACGACGGACATGTCTGTAAACGATCTCTGTCTTTCCCGCACCATCTTCCGCAGTTGGCCTTTATCCCTCTCGGAGGCTTGATTAGCCTGATACGGGACCGGGTGTGTATAATCACGACCCGGCCCCGCCCTCCGCCCTGCCACAGCCTCATAAAGAATATATAAAATACATTTAGGCAGATGTCCATATTTAAAATGTGCAGTCTTTCTCCTACAAGAAAATAGACCAGCATTTTTGTCTCATCTTGCACTAGACAGATTTTTGTCCAATCAAAAGCTTTCTAGAATAAGAACGTCTCGCAGGTTAACTTTTCTTGAGCTAAGCTCGATCTGTACTGACAGAATATCAAAGCACTGCCCCAGTAGCTAAAGCAAGAAGTGTTTTTGAATGTAAGGGCACATGTGAGCTTGTTTCCTTGTGAAATGCCCACATTGGGCTACAAAAGCGAGTTTTTAGCTGTAAAGGATGTAATACAGTAAAGAGGAATGAACTCGTATTAATTCTACCCCAAAACCCTAACTTTAAACCTAAATGTCAGTGGAGTAAAAATTAGATCTTAGAGGAAAAATGGAACATCAGAATCACACTCGGCACTGATTAAGTAGACTTCCTGGTTTCAATACAGGACGAGAACCCAGGAGTCCCAGCCGACCAATGCAACACGCTTCCGGTTGCATAACAGGAGAAGGTAAACATGCTTGAACCCATGCAAAAATTTCTGATGGGAGATGCCGCATGTTAGTAACTCGACATGATGGGGCTGATTCGGGTTATTAGAACATTTGGAAGCAACATTACGACTTCCTATGCAGTACCTGCTGAACACATTCAATGCCCATTAGAGGATAGAGGCAGCACTGCAGGGCACACATTCCCTCAAGCTGACATCATCTCTCCTATTCTTATTCATTTTTTCCAAGTCATTCACGTCATTCAAGTTCAGAGTGTTATGTCACAGCCTGGACAATGGCTGGCACACTCAAAAGCAGGAAGAATTCAAGAAAAATATCTGTGTAACACTATAAAGCTCCAGCTCAAGGCAGCTGTGACTCATAAGTCACACCGTATAGTGAAGCAATCCTGACCCATTTTCCTGGTGTACTACCAGGGTCTGTTTCTGGCATTCTTGAGTGGAAAAGAAAAACATGCCCAAGACCCCTGCTGTAGTCACGTACAGTGCAAGCCGCAGGCAGTGGGGCTTAGGCGTTAATTGACTGCAGTGTTATGGAGCTCCGCTCTGGGGTCATATTAAGAACTGTGTGCTCTTAAAATGAAAATTTCCATTCTTGAACAAAGCCAAAAAAGGAAGACAATGGATGCTGTTTGTGCATGTACACTATTAGTTAAAAATTTGGACTAACCTACTCATTCTTGATTATTAAGGTTTTCCAATTTTTTAAAATTATAATAAAGTCATAAAAACTATGAAATACCACAAATTGTAGCAATTATGTAGTGACTGAAAAAAGGTAAAACAATTCAGCAACAGTAGGTCAAAAGTTCTGCTCCTGAAATCGGTTTGTGCTTACCAAAATTTTAATCACTGTCCCCAGTGGCCAAAGTGGGAAGTGGACACATTTGGGCTTCAGTTTCCAGGTGAAATTCCCACAGAGTTGCCAAAAGCAAGTTAATTCTACCCCCTAACCCTAGACCCCAACCCTAAACCTAACAGTCACCCAAGTAAATATGTAATTTTACAGAAAAATGAAAGCTCTGAATTATGTTTACCATTCTTTGAATTAATGCGATTACTTCCTGGGACCAGAACCCGTGAACACTTGTTAGCTGCTTTTCCTTCAAAATCAACTCCAACTCATCCATTAAAAAAACATTTGTGATGGAATTCATGAACAAGCACAGTTTATATTTGTCTAAAAACTAGGCCTAATTTTGTGCATTTTAGCATAAGCCTTTAGATCAAAAGGCTTTCAAGATCACGAGAAACAAATTCAGTCAAGAGTGTTCAAACTTTTGACTGTTTGTGTCAGTTAAAATACGGCAAAGTGCCATTTGAGGCACGCATGGTTCTTTGGTTTATTCAACAGTATTCTGGCCTCAGGCAGGACTGTAGCTTTCCTCTCAGTGCAAGTCATCTGTGTCTGGAAGATAAAGTCTGAATCCTCATTCAGAGGAAGAAAATAATTGCAGTAATCTCGAAGCTTATCTTTCACACGCTAAATACTGCGTCTGTGTGTCTGATGGACACAACAAGGATGAGATAAGCCAGAGAGAAAACAAATAGGGTGAGGACAAATACACAATATAAATAGGACGTTTTCAACCAATGTTAAGCTTGAATGGTGAATTTTTCTTGTTGAGAAAGATCCTGTTTTAGGACTCTAATTGACAGATTTCATGTGGAGGTCATTTAAGGTTCATCCATTTTTTCCAGAACTTCTAAGAAAACCTCAAAATCTTTCCATTTTTCAGATGATTTTGTCAACAACTCTTTTAATAACTGTTTGTAGCATGATCTTAAACCATTTATAAAACATTTAAGATTTTTTTTTTATATTTTGTCACTGATATAAAAATAACTAACACTAAATTTCACAATGATTGAATGCACTTTTATATTTTAATGTAAAGGGGGATGACATCCCCTTCTGCCAATTTACTGACAAGTGGCAAATCTGAAATCTTTGCATCAGTTCATGCATGCTTACCCTTTCCTGTTGCACAACCAACAGCACACAGTATCAGCAGCACCGAAAACCCGGGTTCTCGTTCCACGTTAAAACCAAGAAGTAATCGCGTTTGCATAATCAACGACAACCACAATTCGGAGCTTCCATTTTCCCTCTTAGATTACAGTTTACTCCACTGACAGTTAGGTTTAGGATTGGGGTGTGAGTTAGGGGGAAGAGTTAATAAAATACGCTGTCCTGTCCACTGTTTAACACAATTTATAGCTAAAAACAACTTGCTTTACAACTCCCTTTTAGCGCCCCTCTGTCGGCATTTCACCCACAAACGGGAGCTCACACATGCTCTTATGTTCAAAAACACTTCCCGCTAAGGCCACTGGGGGTATCGCTTTGAATTTCAGTTAGCGGAACGGTCAACCTACTGTTGCTGAATTCACTGTGAGATCAGTCTGCCTTTTACTTCTGAGACGTTTCTCATTACCAAACCAATTAAACATTCAGCAAGCACGCGGTAGACTTGACAGGCAACTGCAACACAGAGACCAAATTTCACAGTTGGTCTAAAGGAGTTTAATCATGTTCCCTTCAATGTGTCCCCCTCCCAAATCTAGACAATCTCATTAGCTTCCCCTGCTGCCATCAGTCATGGTGGGGGTTCACTGGATATTAAGGAGCATCACATAAACATGCAGTTCAACCACTGAGTTATGAAAGAAAAACCACTACAGTCACTTGTTGAGAGGATCAAATGAAACTTATGTGTGGCTTTAATGTAGAGTGCCGTCATTACAAACTGAGAAACCATGGCTGCTTCTTTATGATCCATCCAAACATGTGTCTCATTTGTTGTAAATAATCAAAACCACATTGGTACTTCACAGTAATTGAAAGTAGACACAAATGAGAGTGAGTGCTGATGGGGAACTTGATTAAATTCTGCTACATTGATCTGAGGTGCTGGAGGTCTGTAAATAATTTCACTACGGCACAAGACATTTACATTTATTCATTTAGCAGATGCTTTTATCTAACGCAACTAACAAAAGGACGAAGGATACAACACAAGCGGTTCATCTTAGGGAGACAGTAACACAAAAAGTGCTGTATTACAAAGTTTAAATTGCATCAGAAAAGTACTAGTCAAGACAGAAATTAGAGAGCAACAATATATATATTATGAGCTCTGTATATGGTCAAGTGTTCATGAAACAGTTGTGTCTTCAGCCATTTTTTGGAAAACAGAGAGGGAGTCTGCTTCTCGGGTGGAGTTCGGAAGGTCATTCCGCCTCTGAGATACAGTGAAGCCTGGGACAGTGATTTGGCGCCTCATTGTATTGGTACTCATTTGCAGAATGCAGACTTTTGGTGGGAACGTAGCTCTGAAGGAATTATTTTAGGTAAGCTGGAGCAAACCGAGTGCTGTATGCCAGCATCAGAACCCTACGACTGAGCTGAGGTGGGCTAAGATCAGTTTAAGCAAAGCTGTTATGACTAATTCATCAGGTTCCTATGTCTCATTATTACTCAGGTGGACTTGTAGTCTTGTCTAACTACATAACCCTAAAAACTGGAGTGGGTAATTAAACCTCTGTTTTCCAAGAATGGTCAATTCATTTGTCAAAGCAGACAGTTTTACTATGGATAAGTAATGGATCAGCAGGAAGAGGAGAAGAAACAGAGCCAATATGAAGAGAAGATAGATTGGATGAGTAAATCTTTATCTCCCTACACCATGTTGAAATGAATCAAGACACTGATAGTCCATGCTGGGATCACTCTTCAATCCAAGTTCCCCGTCTATCGCTCACGTCGACGTTGTGTCGAAGAAGCGACACTAAGGGTCTCTCTTGAGCGCCGAATATGCATCTGATCTATGAAAAAAGGCCAATGTGAAGTTGGCAGACTGTATATGCATACCCCACCCCCGGACATACGGGTATAAAGGCGGGGAAATACGTCTAGTTCATTCAGGATTTTTCTGAGGGGCCGGAAATGGTCCGGCCACAACAGTGGCTCGGCTCAGGTACGTGGCCGGGGGACACAACGTCTTGTTCCATCCATCAGAGAGCGGAGGTTACATATGTAACCTAGACGTTCCCCGTCTGTCACTCACTTCAACGTTGTGTCGAAGAAGCGTCACTAGGGGTCCAATTTAAATCACGCTGTGTACGTGTACTGCTGACACAGGAGCGGGCAAGTACTTGACGTGCAAAAGTGACCAGCTGTATCAGACTGCACGTACCCTTCCCCAATGCCCCACAAAAGTCCTTCTGGTTACCCTAGACATCAGGGAACGGAGGTTACATACATAACCTAGACATTTTTATGCTCGAAAGCCCTAAAACAGACATTTACTTGTGATAATAGCAATTATTTGTTTCACAATGGGGCCTAATCGTCACCCAAATTTCATAATCGTGACAGCCCATATCACAGCCAATCAGAAGACATTTGATATACAGTGCACCAATGATTTCATTAGATTTCACTGTGGACAGGGCAACCGTGTGATGCCAAGTGACCGACAAATTTATTGTAGTTAGTCAGTTATAGTTGGTTAGGACAAAACAACTGCTGCTTTACTGCGTAGGTTACAACACGATTCTGAAACTGATATGTTTATTTTTCGATGTTAAGATATCCCATCTATGCAGAGATAATTATATGTAGGCATTAGCAAGTTGATTTTCGTAAAAGGTGTAAACACAGTGGCTCTGTGACGCTATCGCAACATTGACTCAACCAATGGTGTGAGTTTGGGGAGGGACTATCTGATTATTTAAGCACTGACGATTGTGGAGAGTATTCGGTAAAGCTTGTGGAGCTAACATTGAACAGTGCCTTGACACCCCAATGCAAGTCATATGGAAGCCCCTTAATAGTGCAGAAATGACACACATCAGCTTTAAGCTTGGCTTGAATAACATGTTTTGCTCCTGTAAACATCCCAATATTAAAAGCAACACAATTTTGAGGACCAAACATCGTAGAGAATTACACAATGGATTATCATGCAACATTATCACACACACAAACTAATACTTGTAGAATCCCAACCCATATTTGGAAGTCCATCTGTTATTGTGAGGGTGGAATGAAAATAGGTCAAGGAGCAAATATCAGTCCAGGAAAAGTACAGAATCAGCAACAGGCCTACATCCGATCCTATGTCCTCCTGACTCAGAGGACTTTCCACAGCCTTCAACCTGACATGAGCACAGAGATCAAAATAGGTAATAAGAACAGAACATGATAAAAAGTAAACATTGGGGGTCTCTCCTTTAATGCCATTTAATCTGTCTGGGCACCATCTGGGTCATGATTTATTAGTGTCTGATTTTGGGTAAAAGCAATCCTGTGATGGCAGATGTCAAAGAGGAATGGGCACAATAAATGCATTCATCATCGATGGATCAGAGCGCGTTGTTTGTTGCATTGCGCGCTGTGTCAATGCGCAGCCTTCATGAACACGTGTATAAAGCACAAGGTGATGAATTAGTGAAGCTGTGAATTTCAACAAAGGATCGTGGGTAATCTGACAGGCTGTGGCGCAGCCCCTCAGGGACTCGGACAAAGGGGCAGTGACGAAGGGGCGGAGGCATGCTGGGTAGGCTAGTCAGCTGGCCAGGCCTTCTCCAGCCTGAAGGATGAGGGCCACAAAAGCCCGCCGTGTGTTAATGACTGTATGAAAGTGTGTATGACCCTAAGCACACTAAAGATGCCTTTATGGAGCAATTACTCAGCCAGCTTGACGCTCTCACAATGGCTCGGGTGTTGATTCTGGGTTGAAAAGACAAAAGAGGTTATACCAGAGATCGCCTTGCGACACCGCAAGAAGTGGGTATGTTATCTGTGTATGTTTACACACTTTTGGGAAAGAATAGCGGAGGTGGTGGTGGGTTATCATACTGACCTCTTGCTGGCCTTGAAATTCTAACCCTGAAGCTTGAGTCCAAGCACAAACCTGTTTTTTCCCCTCAAAAACCCACCTGTTAATTATAAAATTAGATATCTTGGTGACCAGGTGTTAAAACAACTACATTTGTAGTTCCTGAAGGTAACAGGCAAGGCAGCGAAAGAATCCTGTCCAAGATTTAGCTAAGTTTAGGTTTTAGGCTTTGGTTCTGTCGGAGACTGAACCATTTCTATGTTAATGAATGGGAGAAATTGGAATGCCCTAAAGAAGCTCTAGCACTCAATGATCAACGGATGTAGAAAGGAAGACCTACCTTACAGGTAAAAGAGCCAATCACCTTTTAGATACAGACATTGCCTGTCAATTAACTCAGGAATGTGCATGCACTTTAGCTATACAAGATGGGAAAATTGTGTGTTTTAACATAATCGGAGGTAAAGAAGAACAATTTATGATTCCAATTTTAACAAGTTTTATTGTGGATTTGAAATATGTTCTTTGATTGTAATATATAAACACCAACTGTTTTTGAGATTTCAGTCTTTCCCCATTCAATTATATAGGAGCTGCACTGGCATGACTGGAAATAACCTCCTGGGAGAGTTCCAAAGATGGTAGACAATGGACTGACTTGCTAGAAAGACTTTGGTTCGGTGTAAATTAAAAGTTGCATCAGAGCAACTAAGAGTTTAGAACAAACCCTAGTTAGAATGTTTGAGGAATATCAATACAGTGCCGCCATGCTTTGAGTAGCCAGCTTGATTTTATTTTATTGCGGCCCAGTAAAAAATACAGCCAACCTGCAATAACTAGACACATCCCAGTAAGAGAACACAAACTTCAAAAGACAAACTCATCTGTGTTCTAATGGATAATTACTACTAGTATCTTCACAAACATATAAAAAGGTCACCTGAAAGGTAAAAGGTATATTTAGGGTTAAAGTCATTCCAGGTGTGAATGCATGGGAGAATTTCCTGCCAGTGCAGTGATCCTTCTCATGACGTTCGGAAAAAAAAGTGCAGTAAAGTAAAAGACCAAAAATTACATTGATAATACGCATAGTTCTGGCTCCAGAATCTACTTGGATGAATCTTGTTTGAAGTTCCTGTAAATTACAATAAATTCCAAATAAGTTACAACATTGCTTGCCAACTGTACCCTATGCAAGTACGTAAACATAGATGTGAATTCTTGGCCAACGTAATGCGAGAACACTGACCTGCTGAACATGCTTAACATGCGTTCTGGCATTACTGTGCAAATGGCCCAAGGGGGCGACAGAACTACCTTAAAATGTTCACGCCATTACATCACATGTGCTATTATTCACGTAACTAGATATGCATGTCGACAGTTTAACCAACTTGCTCAGTAAAATTTTCTTAAAACTGTTCTGCCGTGACCAGGGGTATAAAGTAATGAATTACAAATACTCACGTTACTGTAATTAACTGCTTTTTCCCAAGAATTGTACTTTAAGTATTTAAAAAATTGTTTACATTTACTTTTACTTGAGTACATTTTAAGTGCTGTAACTGTACTTTTACAGCGCTATTTTCCCACCATCTGTGTTCGCTACTTCCCTGTCCTGATTTTATTTTTATCTATCAACATGATTGTTTAGAGAGAGTCTCGTAACTCCCTTGAATCTTGAATCACTTGAATGGCAGCTGCAGATCTGGCGCTATCTGTTATGGATGCCTCAAGCACAGTTCCATGCCTGAACATCACAGCAGCACCTAAAAGGGCTTTACGCAGTGAAAAAGGCCAATTGCTTGATCATGTCATGTGAGCTTAACTTGCTCAAGCCAGATATCAGCATTAATCCTGCCTCTAATTTGAAGAAACATATTGAGGTAAATTTCATATTTCTGCTTACTAGATTCTGTGTGTCTATAACATAGCCTGTTATTTAACTATCTATAACTGACGTTATTGGGTTGCTGTGAGAGATTAATGTAATGTTATCAATAGGGCTGGGCAATAAAATGATCTACATGTTTATCTTCAAAAAAAATAAAAGAGAGATGTTCACAATATCGATGATAATCTTTTAAGTCATTTTCTATATTAAGCCTATATTCTACATCTAGAACAGGGGTGTTCATTACATCAAACGCGATAGCAAGAGCACCACTAGTTGGTTGATCTAGATGAAATATAAAATATTTACTTTTTTTTTCCTGACTTCTGTCTCTGCATGCTGTTTGATTGACAGGCGCTAATGTTTGTGTGCTAATGCAGGTTCGCACCTAAACAGTCAAATGCACTTCATAATTCTGCCAATGCCCACCTTGATGAGACATTAATTTAAAAGAAATTGGTTTGGTCTAATTTGAACATATGTTGTTGGACATATCAAATGTTGGACTTGAAGTGTACATGTAACCGAATCGAGAACTGTCTAGTAGACTATGTCATAAAAAGACTATTAATCAAAGCTGAATAACTTGAGTAGCTTTAAAAGTATTAATGTAATAGAATCAATTTTATAATAATATTTTAAATAATATTGTAATTTTTTTTTTTTTATATAATACTGACCCCTGATGTAGAGAGTGTGTTAATTGGTGTAATAAATTACCAGGAATGTAGAGATGATAAGATCATTTATAATTATGCTTAGCTTTTATAAAGATAGAAAAGTATCAACATTTGCAGAGCAATATTTCAACAGAATATTCCACCAGTCACAAGTCAGAAAATTGTGCATCATGCATTAAGAATGAGAACAACTATTTCTGGGCTCAAAAAATACAAGAACCAAATCATTGTGGAACATTTCACCCATCTCAGGAGGACAATGTGGCCCCTCATGTGCTACTTAAAGGAATAGTTCACTCAAAAATGAAAATTCTCTCATCATTTACTCACCCTCATGCCATCCCAGTGAATGGAAGCCAAAAATTTTAAAAAGAACATAAAGACAGCATAAAAGTAGCCTAAATCCATGTGACTCCAGTGGTTATATCCATGACTTCTGAAATGATATGATAGTAGAAATTTGTCTCCCTGCCCAGTAGATTGGGATATGCATGAAGAATGTGAATCACCAAAAACAAAAGTAGAAGAAAGTGAAAGTTAAAGTGGAGCTGGGAGGAGAATGTCTAGCAAAAATTGACATAAATATTGATCTGATTCTCATCACACCTATCATATCTCTTCTGAAGACATGGATTTAACCACTGGAGTCACATGGATTAGGCTACTTTTATGCTGACTAATGTGATTTTTGGAGCTTCAAAATTTTGGCACCCATTCACTTGCATTGTATGGACCAAAAGAGGTGAAATATTCTTCAAAAAATCTTTATTTGTGTTCTGCTGATGAAAGAAAGTCAAACACATCTGGGATGGTATAAGGGTGACTAAATAATGAGAGAATTAAAATGTTTGAATTAAAATAATCTCTTTAAAGCCCGATGTGGCCCCTGTACCAAACAACTGCTCTACCTCCTAAAGTGATCCTCCTTTTTTTTCCATTCCTTGCATTGTTTTGAACATATTTTATGCACAACAGTAACTCTCTCATTCAGCATTAAGGAAAATATAAACCTGAACTTAAACTGATTTTAATGTAATTGTTTCATACATTATGATACTGAAAATAACTTTTTCAGTGATGCATCACGATTCATACTAAAACTATTCTGAATCGACTCTCAAAAGAAACAGAATCGATCCTGAGTTCAGTTTAAATCATGGCAGAGCAGCGGTGCGTGCCAAAGACAGATGTAGAAACAAAGATGCGAGTTATGTGCATACACTAAAGTCAAGTGCACAAACACTACTGTTTGCAGACCAGCTGTATCAAACACATGACCATTTCTGCCCGAATGAAACTACAATCTTGAAATTCTGTCACAAACCCACGCACATAGCAACGGGAGAGTTTATTTGTTAAAAGAAGCCAACAAACCACTTGATCTTTGATTTTTAAAACTGCTGTTAAACAAAAAGCTGAAAGGGAAAAAATAGAGTGTAAAAAATTTATTTTGAAGAAACTGAAAAAAGAAAGAAATTGAAGAACAAGATGCATCGTGATGCATTGAGAATCATTTTATAAATGAATCAAAAGTGAGGCCAGTGAAGATTCACACCTCTAGTTTACAGTATCATAGATAAGTAATGTATTAAAAATGTTGTCAGTAACAAACACCTATAAAATACCTATATTTGTTATTCTTTCTGGCAAACAGCCATGAATTATGAATAGCCATGAATTCAAAAGTACTCATGAGTACTTTTAAATTTGCTACTCTTTTACTCTTAATTGAGTAGTTTTTAGGACAGGTACTTTTACTCTTCTCAAACAAAATTTTTAAGAAGTAACAGTACTTTAACTTGAGTATATTTTTCTGTACTCTTTTCACCCCTGGCCGTGACCTGAAAGGCATTGACTATGCCAACTCCCACAATAGCTCCCCTTGCGGCAACACTGAGAATACATCCTATACGTGTAGAGCTGGGTATTTATACAGATTTCACAATTTGATTCGATTCCCATTCACAAGATCTAGTTTCGATTCAGATTTCGATTCAAATCAATACGATACAATGTCAATTCATATGGGTACATTTCAGTTACAGTGTCCATTTTGCTGCCATATTAAACAAACTCTTAGCTAATGCCAAGCGTGCCGCACAAGCCCTCAAAAGTGAAGCCAAAACGTCTCGATCGCCCCCCAGAGGCCGGTCCTAGTATAGGTCATAAACCCCGCCTCCCCATGTTATTCAACGGGACGTGAGACCAACTAAACAATTAAATTACACTTCACATATCTTTTTTCCAAAGACAGTTTCTGTCATTTACTGTAGTTTTTATCACGCTGATGTAATTTCAAGTGTTTGTTTTTAAAATAAGTTTGTTTTTAGTTAGTTATTTGATGCTATAAAAACGGTGCTGTTACGTCATGATTGACAGCTGTGATTGACAGGTTCTCTGAGCGAAGTAGTCACTGAAGCACCAACGGACTCGTATTTTACAGTATAGGATATATTAATGTGTTACTTTTTAAATATGTGGTTAGTAGTTGTATTTACCTTATTTTAACGAGGTACTGCAATCAGCGGACATCAAAATTGAATTTTGGCGCAGAACGGAGCAGACAGAGGCCACTTAAAAAAAAGTGCAGGGGCGTGTGCTTGCGATTGATTCTGCGAGAGTGAGGGCGGGGCCTTGTTTTCACGGCTTTACTTCCTGCTCACTACTGCGCATGACTGGTCCCGAAAACGCAAGTGCGCAGACTCAAGTTCCAAGATGTCAGCGCCATATCGGGACACTGGCGGCTTCAGTTCTCTCCGATGGAAAAGAGCGAAGGGGCGTCGTCCATCTTTTTTTACAGTCTATGGCTAATGCTATTAATTATACAGGGGACCTTCTATCTTGGTACATTGTGAAATTATTAATTTGACACATTTAGGTCACATTTTAGCTTTATAAAAATGCACAAACTCAGAGTATTCCATCAATAAATATGATGTTTAAATATAATAAAAAATTAATTGCAGATATTATATATGTATATTATTACATGTTTATTATTTACATGTATAATTTGTACTATTTGCATAATCTTAGCATCTTGAACATTTTCAATTCTACACTGAATTTTTACTATAAAGGTGCTATGTGTTCAAACTAAATTTAATTAGCAATTATTAAGACTAGTTATTTTTCTTTCATCAGGCTTATAATTATTTAGGCTAATTCATCATTAATGTGATTTGGTCAATTTAAATAGTCTTTTTTTTTCGATGGACCTATAGTACAAAATTTTGTTGCACATTTGTGTGCTTTACTTCTTAGGATCTTAGGATTTAAGAATCGATATTAAGATTGCAGTGCTATGATTTGTGATGTGATACTGTTCGAGGCAACGACCCACAAATTCAAGCTTGTAAAGCTAATGCCTTTGCGTTCCCGGACTTGCGTTGGTTTCTTGCTGTAAGATTGTATTATTTTATTATTACTTTCAATGGAACTATTATTGAACATTGGTGTGTTTTATCATATTACTGATGTTATCATTTTATATAAAGAAATTAGCCACTCTGCATCACATCATGCAAATCTACACCTATTTTACAATAGTAAAATCATTGTTACACACAGCCTTGAGAAGCTTACTGCTTTAATAACTTTCTTTATAGACTGCAACAGAGAAAGACCCCATCCCTCTTCTGATGACTGTCAGTTTGGGAGGTCTTAAGGGGGAGGGGTATCTCTCTTCCAATTTACAGACTCCCACTGGACCACATCACAGAGAACACATGCTCTTCATGCTGGAGTTGAGTGAGTGGGTAATGCAGTACAGCATGCTCTCAATGTACCACTATAATGAGATAAAAGTAGAGTAAAATGCAAAGGTTGAGTCGAGTCTGTTGATGCTATCAGGACCCTGTTGGCAAGATGTTTCAAAGACCAATCATGTACCTCTTGTGGAACATGAACCAGCACAAAAGATAAACTTCCAGGAAGGACTAATTGGTGAGACTGGGGAAAGAGGCATGAATGGGGCTCTCCATTCACTCAGTTCATTCACATAGGATCATTAAAAAAGCAAAAGACATGCTTAACCATAACAACAGCCACCCTTTATTACTGTTGAGCTGACAAGTGGGTCCTAAACTTTGACTCTGAAAATAACTCTTATCATTGGAATAAATGGGCTTTATCGTTTGATCAACGAATATCTGCCAAGAATCTGCACCCACACAATTTCGTAGAAAGCACTGCAAATTTCCAGAGAAATAGTGGACATTTCACCTAGAAATTCACTCAAAAACACTTCCAGCTTTTGCCAATGGTGGCAGGGGTGGGAATTTCAGTAATCACAGGCTGATTTCAGAAGCTGAATTTCAGTTACAGAATTCACAGTGTTTACAGTCTGTGAAGAAACAGTCTGAAGAGAATCTTTCTGAGGTAAGCGAAGCCTTCTATTCTACGAGCGTCATCATTTTAAAATTAGTTTGTTGAGGAAAATAAATAAAGAGCATCACATCCAAAGCACACCCACAATTAGTTTTAACAAATCATCAACACTTTTCAACTAGCCGAGTTCTATAAAGTCAAGAATTGCATAGATGTGCATGAACAGGAGAAATATCACAAAACGAACACCTTAGCCAAATAAAAATGTAGTCAAATTTTTAAGCAAATCAAACAAAACATGTGTGCCCAGTAAGTATAAATTAGCCTTTACTCACTGCTTCTACTGGCTTTGACCTTGGCTAACAGTTTCTGTGTTGTGGTTAGATCTCCATTCTTGACCGCTTGCAGAAGATCCTGCTCTTTTCCCATGATCTCCTACCAGCCAGAACTCCACCAGTGTTCCACAAGAATCCTGCTCCTTCCTTACACCTCCATCCAGCGGCGAGACCGCCACATGAACCTATCACAGGATTCACTCTTCTGGTAACACTTGGTCAGCGTAACTGACAGCCAGATGACTACCGGATAATACAATCACATCATCAAACTCAACAGACTGTCAATTTCAGTGACCTGTCTGGTTATGGATCCAGAAGGCCGGGGAAATGGAAAATAAATTTTTCCCAATGAATTCCTTACGGTTTTTGACTTTCAAGTTTCAAGGGCCTTTTCTAGGTAGTTGGTTTGGGTTTCATGGAGCTCAGTTTCTGTAAACGAGAGGCTCTGTTGATGCTGTTGTTTAGAAGGTTGGGAAGACTGGAGCGGAACTGTTTGGTCCTGAAGACCAGAACCTGAGAAAGGAGTCGGCAAGAAAAACAGTACTGTTAATACATTAGCCAAGTAGAGAGCACAGCAAAGCTATGAAAACAGAAGACTAATTTTTACAACCCAATTCTGAAAAAGTTGGGACACTATGAAATATGCTAATAAAAACATAAAGGAGTGATTTGTCAATTACATTCACCATTTGCTATATTAAGAGCACCACAACTACACATTATATGATGTTTTACCTTGTGAATTTTATTGTGTTTTTTATTAAATGTACAGTAATTTCAAATCAGATGATTGCAACACTCAAAAAATGTTGAGACGGGCAAATTAAGACTAATAACAATTTGCCGAGTTGAAATAACAAGGTGATGTGAAACAGGAGATGTTAAGCAGGTGAGGAAATTGTGTCACACTACTGTAAACTGTATAAGGAGCCTCCAACAACAGCCTAGTCCTAGTAAGAATCGGTCAAGATTTGTTAATTTGTCAATCCAGCACTTTGAGAACAATGTTCCCCAAAGACAAAATGGAATGATTTTGGGCATTTCACCCTCTACCTTGCACAATATAGTTAAAAGATTCAAGGAATCTGGTCAAATCTCTGTGCGTAAAGGCAGTACCGTCACTTTCTATAAGCAGACTATGCAGTCTGCGTAGGGCACCAACTCCCCAGGTGGGCACCATCTTACCCTAGGAGGGCACCAGAAAGTCCACCAGCTTTCAAGGACCCGAAAGCAGATGCGGAACACAGATGATCACTTTGCTCTCATATCATGCAAACACCCCCCGGCCAGACGATCGCATCGCGCATCATATACTGCCATCCAGCACCGTCTTTTCCATGGACATCCCTGCATTTTCAAGCAAGACAACTTCAAACCACACACTACCCAGATTACAAGTGCATGGCAAGCAGAGAGTATGGGTTCTAGATTGGCACGACTGCAGTCCTAACCATCTCCAATTGAGAATGTGTGGCACACTATTATGCTCATTAAATGGCAACAAAGACCCCATACAATCACTTGACTGTCCCAACTTTTTTGGAGTGTGTTGCAATCAACTGATTTGAAATTACTGTACATTAAATTTGCAGGGTAAAACATAGTATCATGTGTAGTTGTAAAGCTTTCAATATAGCAAAGGGTGATTATAATTTACAAATCACAAATTTTTGTTTCACTCGTTAAATCACTCATTAGTGTTTCACTGTCCGCGTGCCGATTTTTTGCTTCAACACAAGACTCAATTTGTGCGCTTTAAACGGACAATGCTTCAATGTGAGGGGTGGGGGTGGGTCCCCCTGAAGTGTTTTGCCGCTTAAATATGGGACGTAGAGGACGTCTTTATTTCGGCCAATATACATGAACCCTAATGAAGGTTTGTTGCGGCCACAGTCAGGACCACACACTTGCAATGTACTGGCCAAGTCTGCTTTTGTGTACTTGCACAGACTGCTTCAGGCATTAATATTTGAGGTTTGTTTAAATCCCTAACATGAAATATGAGCAATAGTAATAGTGATGATTGCCTTAGCTGTGAACTCTTAAAAGTAGTAGTGAAAAGAAAGGCAAATGAAACACGGCATGCCAACAAGACATTTTTAGCTGACAACTCACAGATCAAATCACAGGCTTAACGGTAAGCCAAAAATCATACAGCAAAGCAAACGCTGGTCATAAAGTGCGGTCAGTAAAATTCCTCAGGAGTATACTGTTTAGGGGAAAGAAAACAACAATAACCATGCTAGACTGCACATGTCAACTCCACATTTAGTGGTCAGGCAGCCCAGTAACTCGGTCACAGTGTGAGCATTACATGAACATAATCTGGAGCCTGCTAGCTCAGCAAGTATTGACACTGACTACCACTCCTGGAGTCGCGGGTTAGAAATCAAGGCGTACTGAGTGACTCCAGCCAGGTCTCCTAAGCAACCAAATTGGCCCGGTTGCTAGGGAGGGTAGAGTCACATGGGGTAACCTCATGGTCATGATTAGTGGTTCTCAATGGGGCACGTGGTAAATTGAGCATGATCGCGGAGTAGCATGAGCCTCCACATGCTGTGAGTTTCCGCGGTGTCATGCACAATGAGTCACGTGATCAGATGTGCAGATTTTTGGTCTCAGAAGCGGAGGCAACTGAGACTTGTCCTCCGCCACCCGGATTGAGGACCTACTAACTAGTGGGAATTGGGCATTCCAAACTGGGAGAAAAGAGTATAACAAAATAAACTAAAATATGAGCATAATCTGTCCTCTGTTATAAGATAAGGCACAGTCTTGCCTTCTCCACAAGACAGTGAGGGAGTAGGCAAAGCTGTCCTTCTTAGAAGCTATGATAATGTCCTCCTTTTTGTTTCCCTCAGGGCCAATAGTTGGCCTTTTCATGCAATTTCACTTTGTTGCCAAACTACTGACAATATGGGAGATTTTTGAGGCAGGGTGGAGTGCAGTTATGATATGGCAATACTCTTTTGATTGGACTTTATGAGCATGTTTACAAATGCTCATTATGGCAGGGAAAGTTACAGCATATTGCATCTATATTTGATGTTATATTTGGGTCCCATGCTAAGAAAGTATAAGAATGCCTATTTTAGAGGATGCAAAACATCGATTGACATGACATCAATGTTAATAATGACTCTTCTTTTTAGCCAAAGCATGTCACAGTGCACATATTACAGGTTCAGTTGTCTTGATGTAACCTTCGTTGATCAAACACAATGCTGACAGTCCATGGTTCAGTTCTTGCAGGATTTGAACCTACAATCTTATGGTTGCCAACACAGATATTTAACCAGCACACCAACCATGAGCATGTAGACATGAAATAAACAAAAAAAAGAACACATTTCTGCAAAACACCATTAACCATAAACATGCAATTACAGACTACAATCAGTTAGTTAATGCTGCTAGTTAGGGTTAATTTAACCAGCAGTTTGCAAATAGGTCAGAAGGGTTGATCTAAGTATAAGTTTATATCAGTTTGGTATACTTCAATCAAATCTCTTGAGATAAGATCCTAAAATCACAATGGTAACCATAGTTTCCACTAAAGACACAGTTAGATATAGTTACAGCACTAAATCTTGGTTTTAAACTCCACTGCCATCAGAAAATAAAAATATTCTGAAAGCTTCTCACACCATTTGAAGTATATCTCGTCTTAATGTATTACTATTTTAAACTAGTAGCAACTGCTGTAGTTACGATGGTATTTTGACGGACACTATTGGTGATTACTCGTATGTAGGAAAACTGAAGAGCGAAAGAGTAACTGGGTGAAAAACAAAATCTGAAAAACAAAATAGTTGAAATCCAGGCTGATTTTTTAAAACAAGATTAGACTTGAATCCATCAGTCAGTCCAAACAGTACTTCTCCTCAAGTTTTAACATACTCACCATTAAATTCGTTTAAACACCCATATTTCGCTGTAGGTTTGTTGTCATTACAGCGGGTCCGGGATCAGTGTCTCTCTCCAGTCCCGACTCACTCAAAGTCCACTTCAAAGTCAACTCGTAACAGATAAACACGCTTTACTGTTCATGCGAACACCCTTGACTGCTGCAACTTTCACTCAAGTCTTTAAAAAGTTGTTTTCTCTTCATTCCGTGTCGAGAAACTTCCTACTGAGCTTTGGCAGCGATCTGCATGAGTGTGTGCTGAAGGCTCCAGCAGCAGTAGAGGAGTCTGGCGGCATCGGATCGGTCCTCCCAGTGGGAGGGTGCAGCTCTGTCGCTCTGTCGCCATCTGGATGAGCGATCCGATCCGCTGCCACTCACTGAAGCACTTTCATCTCTACTCAAACCCTGCCGATTTGTGAACTAGCAAATTATTAATCTTTTGTCTTAACTAAAAATATACATATTTTTAAAATCTCTATTTTTTTATAATATACACTCATATCGTTATATTTTATTGAGTATTTTTAATAAGCAACATAAAATACATTTGTGATTTCTCTTTATTAAAAAAGACATATTTTTTTATAATTATATATATATATATATATATATATATATATATATATATATATATATATATATATATATACACTCACCTAAAGGATTATTAGGAACACCATACTAATACTGTGTTTGACCCCCTTTCGCCTTCAGATCTGCCTTAATTCTACGTGGCATTGATTCAACAAGGTGCTGAAAGCATTCTTTAGAAATGTTGGCCCATATTGATAGGATAGTATCTTGCAGTTGATGGAGATTTGTGGGATGCACATCCAGGGCACGAAGCTCCCGTTCCACCACATCCCAAAGATGCTCTATTGGGTTGAGATCTGGTGACTGTGTGGGCCATTTTAGTACAGTGAACTCATTGTCATGTTCAAGAAACCAATTTGAAATGATTCGAGCTTTGTGACATGGTGCATTAACCTGCTGGAAGTAGCCATCAGAGGATGGGTACATGGTGGCCATAAAGGGATGGACATGGTCAGAAACAATGCTCAGGTAGGCCGTGGCATTTAAACAATGCCCAATTGGCACTAAGGGGCCTAAAGTGTGCCAAGAAAACATCCCGCACACCATTACACCACCACCACCAGCCTGCACAGTGGTAACAAGGCATGATGGATCCATGTTCTCATTCTGTTTACGCCAAATTCTGACTCTACCATCTGAATGTCTCAACAGAAATCGAGACTCATCAGACCAGGCAACATTTTTCCAGTCTTCAACTGTCCAGTTTTGGTGAGCTCTTGCCAATTGTAGCCTCTTTTTCCTATTTGTAGTGGAGATAAGTGGTACCCGGTGGGGTCTTCTGCTGTTGTAGCCCATCCGCCTCAAGGTTGTGCGTGTTGTGGCTTCACAAATGCTTTGCTGCATACCTCGGTTGTAACGAGTGGTTATTTCAGTCAAAGTTGCTCTTCTATCAGCTTGAATCAGTCGGCCCATTCTCCTCTGACCTCTAGCATCAACAAGGCATTTTCGCCCACAGGACTGCCGCATACTGGATGTTTTTCCCTTTTCACACCATTCTTTGTAAACCCTAGAAATGGTTGTGCGTGAAAATCCCAGTAACTGAGCAGATTGTGAAATACTCAGACCGGCCCGTCTGGCACCAACAACCATGCCACGCTCAAAATTGCTTAAATCACCTTTCTTTCCCATTCTGACATTCAGTTTGGAGTTCAGGAGATTGTCTTGACCAGGACCAAACCCCTAAATGCATTGAAGCAACTGCCATGTGGTTGGTTGATTAGATAATTGCATTAATGTGAAATTGAACAGGTGTTCCTCATAATCCTTTAGGTGAGTGTATATATATATATATATATATATATATATATATATATATATATATATATATATATTTGATCACTATATAATTTTATTTATATTTTATAGTAATAATAATAATTTAGAGTAACATATAACAATATAATTTTATAAGAGTTTTTCTTGATTAAAAACTACATATATTGTAATAATTATATATAATGTTATATGATAATTAAGTAAGAAATTATTTATATTTTATCATTGCATTATATTGATTAATATTGCGTAGCAATAATTCAGAGCATTTGTGAATGAGCAAAATATAACAAAGATTTTTTTGTTATTATTTTTTCTTAAAATAAAATCTATACATTTATATTTTAATAATTATATATTTGACACAATACATACACATTGTTTATATTTTATCATAATATTTTATTGATGTTACTGCATAATAATCATAATTCAGAGCACTTGTGAATGAGCAACATATTACAAAATTATTATTTAATTTAAAATAAAACAATAATAATAATAAAGAAAAGCAGAACTGCACGAGTACATAACCTAAGTTATAAAGTCATTAATATTTTATTTTACATTGTATATTATTATTATTATTAATATTATTTATTATCATATTGAATTATTCAGGTTTATATCTTTTCAATTCTGGGCATAGTTTCTAACATTATCTATTCTGGAGACACATGCAAGATTACTCAAGTCTTTTTCTAAGGAAAAAACATCTTGAGCATTTGGTCTTCATTTAATCTCACTTCTGTCTAGGTGATTCACTTGTGATTTTAAATGTATAGTTCACCCAATAATGACAAATCTCTCATCATTTACTCACCCTCATGCCTTCCCAGATGTGTATGACTTTCTTTCTACTGCAGAACACAAATGAATAATTTTAGAAGAATTTTTCAGCTCTATAGGCCCATGGCAACGAATGGTGATCAGAACATTGTGTCTCCAAAAAGCACATAAAAGCAGCATACAAACAATAAAACTCCAGTGGTTTAATCTAGGTCTTCAGAGTGATATGATAGGTGTGGGAGAGAAACAGATCAATATTTAAATTCTTTTTTTACTTTAAATGTCTACTTTAACTTTTACACTTGAAAGTCACATGTGGTGACTGTTTAGTTTCATTTTCAAATGTGCAAGTGAAAGTGGAGATTTAGAGTAAAAAAGGACATGAATATTGTTCTGTTTCTCGACCACTCCTGGAATAAACAGGAATTACATGGATTTAACCACTGGAGTTTTATGGATTACTTTTATGTTTCCTTTATTTGATTTTTGGAGCTTCAGAGTTCTGGTCACCATTCACTTGCATTGTTATGGACCTACAGAGCTGAAATATTCTTCTAAAAATCTTAATTTGTGTTCAGCAGAAGAAAGAAAGCCATACACATCTGGGAGTGAATAAATTATGAGAGAATTTTTATTTTTGGGTGAACTATCCCTTTAAAGAGATATCATTTGAGATTTCTCTTTGCTGTGGGTTTGGGTCTGTGTTCAATCCCAAATACATGTGCATTCATTTGTTGCATGTTGTTCTGAGTACTTATAACTGATTGAACCATGTACTGAGCATTTGTGACATACACAACAAAAAGGTTTCAAGCGCTATCACCAAAGTCTCCCAAGACTCACAAATGTCTGCAGTCACAGATCAAAGTGTTTCCTGCTCCCCCTTAAATGTGTTCATGTGGAACAGGATAGTGAATATGACTCTGACAAGTGTCTGAATGAGACTGTGTGTTGTGGACAAGCAGGTGAAAACTACAGAATGAGGTCTGTGGTTCTGCATCCCTTCACCTGCAAGCCCAAAGATAAGGGCGTGCAGTGATCAAAGCATCAAGGGTTGATATCACCTTCCGGATGTCCCACAAACACATGTTGCACACCTGTGGCATGTGTAAGTAAAGCCGTTAATGACACTATTATCGTGATCACAAACTAAAACACATGGTGAAAAAAAAATAGGACTTTATTCTCCTTTGAAAAAATCTCTGATGAAATCTTGGGTGAACTATATTGTAATGAACATCAATAATTAAACGCAAAGGATATTTTGAAAAAATATTAAAGCACCATCAATAAAAGAGATTTGATCACAAGATTTGAAGACAAAGAGATAGAGAGCAAGTCATTGAAAAATCATATCATCCTATACTCACCCTCATGTTGTTCCAACCCCATAGTATTTTCTTTATTCTGTGAAATACAAAGGAGATCTTTGGCAAAGTGTACAAGCTTTTGATTTCCATTCAAGGAAAGTGGATGGTGATTTACACTGCCACGCTCTAAAATGGACAAATCGTGCCCCAAATCTCATAGACAGTTATGTTTTCCAAACAGACCACGCCATGATCGGTCACATAAAATTTTCTCATCATTTACTCATGCTTTAAAAAGTAAACTATACCAGCAAGGCCAGACTTATGGGCCCCACCCAGTAGGGGCCCCGCCTTTAACTCTCTTTTGTTCATTTGGCTGATGCTTTTATCCAAAACAACTTACAGAGCCCTTATTACAGGGACAATCCCCCCAGAGCAACCTGGAGTTAAGTGTCTTGCTCAAGGACACAATGGTGGTGGCCGTGGGGATCAAACCAGCAACCTTCTGATTAACAGTTATGAGCTTTAGCCCACTACCACCACCACCACCACCACCACCACCACTTTTCAAAACATATAAATATGTTAGTTTGATTTGTTCAGTTATATGCCAGTCATTTTATTTTTCATTTAAAGTTTGTTGATTGGTCTAGCATGGTTAGTTGTTCCTGCCCTGTGTAAGGAATGATGTAATTGAATTAGCTAAATTATATGTCAGCCATTTTTCATTATTAATTTGTTGTTTGCTGTTTGGTCATTGGTGGTTACCATGCATTGCGTGTAATGTGACTCGTGTTTACCGCTGTTGCTAACAGACAGAATTAGTCCCTGTGATAATGGCAGACAAGTGGCATCAAAGTGGCGCACTTAAAAGAAAACTTAAAAATGAAGAAGTGAAATGGAAACACGCAGTAAAATAAAAAGCTCACTGGATTTTTCACAGCTGTGACACCACAACCTGATGTAGGGCAGCCCATTAATGGAGCAACATCATCTCTTTAGTAAGACGCCTTTAGCTCGGTGGGAGAAATGGCAACTTCCTAAACCAGCGAGGCCTACAGCTTCTACTACTATGGCCCTAATGGATTCATTAGCCACCAATCCATTTTGCTGGGGTAAAATGTATGAGAATGTGCATACTTACTGGGCACGGAAGGGTCCGGAATCATGTCAAAATAAGGATGCTAACGCCAAAGCCTCTGAAAGACACTACAAACATCAGAAGAGAATGTTTTGCAAAACGCAAGCATTTGAATGGTGAGTACTTGCTATACTCACATTTTTTTGTTTTGCTTGCCGCCTATTTGGTGAAGGTGGCAGTAAATCCCTTTTTAAGTCTGGCTATATTGACTTGAAACATGCTAACAGATGCTTTGCCAAGCATGAGAACAGTGACAGTCCTAGCAACTCCAGTTGCAATGCAATTATTAGAGTGAAGTTTTGAGAAGAGCCGTAGTGGTTGTAAAATATTCTGTCATAGCGTGGATTGGCATTCCGAGGCTCCTGTGAAATATTTGGAAGAGCTGACAATGGAAATTGCATGGGCATCCTGGAGCTGATCAGTGAATCTGACCCATTCTTGAAATCATACATACAGACGTTTGGCAGTACTGGGGTAGGAACCCCCTCATATCTCTACAAGCTGTGGAGCTGGACCTGTGCAATGCTGTGGATTTGGTGAGGTCACTGCGGGAATATATTGCTGGTTTGAGAGATGAATTTGATGTGTTTGAGACCCATGTGGGTGAGTCCACAACACCTGAGGTCCACTTGTCAGGAAATGAAAAGTTCTTATCTGGTGTGTTTCTGGTTGTGATGGATAAAGTAGGCTGCTTGCTGAACTTGATCGTCGTTATCAGTCATATAATAAATCTACCCTCCTTCCACAACATCTGTGTAAAAAAGATGCAGATCTACAGAGGAGATACTGTACCACACTGACCTGAACATCCAGTTTCAAACTTCATCTGCTGTATTGAACCATCATCTACAAGTGAACTTTTTCAGTCCATTTGAAAAAGAAAACTACAGACCATCTTCCCAAATGTGGATGTTGCTCTCAGATTTTACCTGACATTTCCAGTCACCAATGCAAGTGGGGAGTGCTGTTTCTCCAAACTGGGACTGGTAGAAATTAAACTGAGCTCCACAATGGTCCAGCACAAATGAAATCATCTCACTCTGATGTCAATTGAGAGTGACCGACTTCATGAAGAGGATTTTACTGATCTAATCAAAGACTTTGCTGCAAAGAAATTCAGAAGATGCCACTTCTAACAAGAAAGCCTCAATTTCATCATTTGTAGAATATAAATATCTTTAAAATTTGATGACATAGACAGTACATGCACAAAAACTTTTCTCAAGCAAAAACTTCTCTCAAGCATGTTCTATTCAAACGGTTTAAATGATTGGCCTCTGGATCCTGCTAGTAAGTGAAAGCTCAGTTTATATACAAAAATCAATTCTCTAGCGATCGATAACCTACCAGCTGAGTTCTGGGAAGACTAACAGTTAGACTCGAGTCTGAAACTGAACATGCGCCATTGGAATCCATGATAAGAAAACCGTGTATGTCCATTTTTCACTAACAAAAATCCATGTAAGTCCAAATAAATAATGAACGGTTATGTACTTATTATGCACTGTACATATGTGTTGTTGCATTGTACTCACATTTAATGCGCCTGCATTTAGATAGTTCTATTGTTAACTGTACACCTAACCCTAAACCTAACCCATACCTCAACCTCAGTAGCAGCAAATGTGAATTTCGGAGGAGAAAGTTACACAGTAAATACATTGTATTGTATCTATTTTAATGTTAGTACAAAGTAGTAAAAGACACCTCATATAAAGTTGAATCCTTTAGATTCCCAACCTGGGTGTCCCCAGAGCTTTAGGGGGGTTGACAAGCTCTCTCTATTTTGAGGATTACAAATAAAAAAATTTTTTAAATGATATTTAATTAATTATGAGATATATTAAAATACAAGACATAAGTCTAACCTAGGCTGTTTTGCATCTCATTAGAGTGGATTTTTTAAAGACGTAGCAAAATTGCTTGTTGTACAGTACTGAGCATTGAGCAACGATTAAAACAACAGGCTAGCTAGCCAAACCAAATCAATGACTATGCCAAAGCATCAGGGAGAAGAGGATTTCTTTGGTTTTATTTATTTGTGTTTTGAGGAGAGGGACTAGTAAATGAAACATGAATCTCTTTCTCATCATAAATTTTTTAGTAATACAATATTTAGTTACCTTACAAATCACATTATACACAATTCAGTTTTAACATTCCTGTAGTCTAATACAGTCATTTAATTATGTCACATATGTCAGTTGAAAATAATACAATTTGTACTCAGCGAAAAACCTGTTTTCCTGTTTATCAAGAGTCAAGACTCCTGAAATGAAAAAGCATGTAAAATTCAAATTACCAGCATGCTTGCACCAGTCTTGCAACATTTGGATGTAACATTCATTCACTTGGTTTATTGTGTTTATTTGGAATCCTGCAGCAACCCTTCACTTTGAATTATCATCAAACCATAAACCATAAAAAATTTAATAAAAAAAAAAAAACATAAAAAAATGATATATTCAGTCATTTACAAGTTCTATTGGATACAATCATACCACCATAACACTAAGTGGTGACAGTGAAGAGAAATGTGATAAAAATGAAGAGAAGTAGCTAGCGGTGTGCTAAACCATTAGGCGGACTGGTTAGCTTGTGAGCTAACTGGAGAAAATGGAACAGAGAAATGAAACCTTCACCATTTATATAATGATAGTCTGATATGTGATGGAATTAGCTTTTATTTACACATTGCACAGTAAGGATTAAATAGTCATGGCAAGATTTGTCTGGATGAATTACAAAGATTGGCATGACTACTGTCTGCATTTTGCTTTCACAAATAGAGGAGGGAAAAAAGCTGGTAAAACATTTCAGAGGACTTTTGGCATTTCTGATCAGGGGCCCATTTTTTGAGATGATATGACATATTCCAGATATTCTAACTGTGATTTCCTCTCTAGCTAATTCTGTTTTTCAAACGCATGAGTGGTTTTGATTAATATATCTGGATTGAGTTGTCTATTGCACATTCCTGTGTTTCCAGAAAGAGCACATGTATCGTTACTCAAAACTATAATCAGCAATGCAAGGATTGGTACCAATGTACTGTAAAAACATAATGAACAAAGATATAAAGATATAAATCATAATATGTATTTATTTCTTGATATACACAAATAGATTGTTTTTTATTTTCACATGCAACTGAGCTTGTGATTAGCCACAAATGTTTGCCAGAAGTTTGCAGCTCTTCATTGGTAGTGGTGATGAACCTCTGGCAAACATTTGGCAACAATGGACAATTTGCCGCAAGTTTACAGCAAAGCTAATTTGCATGTGAAAATTATCAGTGGCGAATTTGCAGCATTTTAGATGAACTCTCGATTTTTGTAAGGCCACTCTTTCATTAAATTAATTGCATTTGTTGAATTGTAGAAGGTGTCAAGAACCAAGATCAATGCTGACAGGCCCCTAGAGTACCTTGGAAAAAATGGTTGGGAATCATTGCTTTAGATAATTGTGCTGACGATAATTGGAGGGGATGTCCCATTGGTGGCTAGCAACCACAGAAAACAATGGTAAAACTGCTTGAAATACTTTTGTTAATATTGTCAACACCATCAGCTGTCAACCACATATTTTATCCCCTAGATGGAGCTGACAGGCAGTTTAAAAACATCAGCGCTTGATATCAATATTACTAAGAAACCCTGTATTTTGCACAGCAATACAAATGTGTTGTTTGTGCCTGACAGTTGGTTTAGTTTAGCGTGAAGAGACAAGATGAAGCAGGATGTTACACCAAAACATTGTTGAATACCTCTGAACATGTTCAACCCATGAATCCAAAATATTTCCATCTGTCTTTGCAGTCCGGTTTTGTTCCAGTGCTTAAGTATCAGTGGCATCACTTCCTTCTCTCTAGTTTCCCAGTTGAGTTCTTAGGGTTAGTGTTAGGGTTTTGTCTTTGATACAGCCTCATAACTTTACGAGAGTGCAGCAGCTTCCACAGCAATCCTTCCATCTGCATGTCATGGTTTGCATAGAAAACCAGACCTTTTTTCTCCTTATCAAAGTAATGATCTGAGAATTCATCATAATTATCTGTGATGAAGCCATATGCAGACACCTGAGGGAGAAGCCAACAAGTACAACATCGATTTCTTGGTGTTTAACAACAGCTGGGCTACTCTCAAAAGATATTCCACAAACCAAGTCAATATCTAGGCTCTGTTCCAAAACCATAGTGAGCTGCCTATAGTGTGTACTGCCTACATAGATGTCTTGAAATGCTGCCTAAGTAGGTTTGGGCACAGAGCCCTTTACTTATGTCCCACAGAGGAGACACTGTTAAATTTTTGCATATGCATTAGTTTGCCCACACTATGTTTGATCGCTTAACTCACATTTCATCAGAATGCCATTGTAACAAATAATAATACAAAAAAAATCAAGAGGCATCTACATCTAATGTAATTACATTCATACATTTCTAAGTGTGTCTTAAGTGTCTTATTATTGTTCCAAAATATTTTAATTTTTTAAACAAGCTTTTGAGATGCTATTTAAATGAGTGAAGACAAGATGCCTGCACTGACCTGGTCACAAGTGTGTAAAGCAGTCAGCAGCATGAGAGCACCTGTGCTGGGCATGTACACGTCGGGGTATTCCTTCAGCAGTGGGGAATTTAGAAACCTGCCAATCAATAATACCACTGTATTACATTAAAAAATGACAAAACATATGTGTAGATAAATGCGTAGGACAACTTCTCTCACCTTTCAGTCACATATTTAATGAAGTGTGGATGAAGCATTTTGAACTGATTAACTTGAGGAGAATCTCCAAAATATTGCGAGGGCCTGTTTTAATGATCAAGTAATCACATTTTAATAATCAAGCAGACAAATCAAACTCAGAAGATAGCATGCAGTAGAGAACAAGGGAATATGCTCAAGTAATATTAAGCTGAAAATCACATGCAAATGAAAACCCTAAAAGTGTTGGATAGATAGCCTTTTAAAGTGTTAATTGTGTTTACAATAATGAACTTAGTTTAGGGAAATCTGCCAAATCAGTTCAGAAAAATGTGTTCTACTTTACTTATGAGCAAAAAAATATGCATAATTAGTCAAAATTCGTCTAGGTTACGGATGTAACTTCCATTCCCTGATGGAGGGAACGAGACGTGTGTCGAAGAAGCGACACTAGGGGTCTCTCTTGAGAGCCTTTTACATCTCTGATTCATGAGAAAAGGCCAATGACAAATTGGCAGACAGAATTTGCATGTCCCGCCCCCGGACATGTGAGTATAAATGGAGGGAAATGCATCTGTTTCATTCAGGATTTTTCTGAGGAGCCGACAGTGATGTTCGGAACAGTGGCTCGGTTCAGGGACGTGGCTGGGAGGACACAACGTCTCGTTCCCTCTATCAGGGAATGGAGGTTACATCCGTAACCTAGACGTTCCCCGTCTGTCTCTCACTTCGACGTTGTGTCAAAGCGACACTAGGGGTCCAATTTAAATCACTCCATGCGCTGAGCCGTGTATGTGTACTGCTGACACAGGAGCAGGCAGGAATTTTACATGCCAAAGCGACCGGCTGTGCCAGACTGCATGTAACCTTCCCCAACGCCCCATAAAATCGTCAAAGCCTTCTGGTTCTTTACCTCCGACAGGGGGGAACAAGGCGACGAGCCAAGCATGGGAGCAGGCTATGCCAGCCACGCCTTTTCTCTCTCTATGTTTCCCGCACAGATTTAAAGTGGCTGGGGCCATCTTAACATTATCATATGCATCGGGGAAGGCGATCTTTCCCAGTTTTCCTATTCTTTCAGGGGGGAAAGACCCTGTGGATACCACACCTGCCCAGAATGGGGGAGGTAAAGAGTGGTGAAATACATCACATGGGCTTTTAGGTCACATGTGGGGAGTGGCGCGGTGGTAGATCCTACCTCATTGGGAGGGAGGAGTTCCTACAAACACAGCGACCGGGGGTCCGTGAGGACTGCCCAAGAGAGACGCAGGTCTGCTCGCAAGGGGACCGTACCGTGGAAAATACACACAGGGGATAAGTCCATGTAGGAGCCTGTCCTGTGGAGCACCTATTCCAGTACAGGGTAAATTGAGTACCCGCATTGGTCTTGGTTGGCAAATTCCTCCGCTGAATTTGTGGACCAGAGGGCTAGGGAGGAGACATCCAGGGAGCCAAGTTAGTGGGATCTCCTGGGGTAAAAGCGCACAGTATTACCTCAGCGAAGGGAAAAGGCACTAGGTGCAAGCGGTCCACCCGGTCAGTTGTCACCGCGTTACCGAGTTGGACCTGAGAAAACACGGGACGAAACCGACTCAACCCTGAGATGGGTGTTGCCCAACCCGCTGCTCTGCATATGTCTGATAGGGAGGTGCCTTTGGCCAGAGCCCACGAGGATGCCACACTTCTCGACGACTGTGCTCGCACTCGCAAGGGGGTGGGCATGGCCTGGGTGTGACAAACCAATGCTATGGCATCAACAACCCAGTGTGAATGCCTCTGTTTGGAGACAGCGTTCCCTTTCCGCTGTCCACCAAAGCAGACAAAGAGCTGCTCAGAACGTCTAAAGCTCTGCGTTCGGTCCAAATAGATACGCAAAGCATGTTCCGGACACAGCAACGAAGGGGCTGGGTCTGCCTCCTCCCAGGGCAGCACTTGCAAGTTCACTACCTGGTCTCTGAAGGGAGTCGTAGGAACCTTGGGCACATAGCCCGGTCATGGTCTTAGGATCACGGGAGTGTCTGCCGGACCGAACTCCAGGCAGGTGTCGCTGACAGAGAACGCTTGCAGGTCCTTTACCCTCTTGATGGAGGCGAGCCTGATCAGGAGGGCCGTCTTCAGGGAGAGAGCCTTGAGTTCGACTGATTCTAGCGGCTCGAAGGGGGATCTCTGAAGGCCCGAGATAACCACTGAGAGATCCCAGGAGGGGAACAGGTAGACTTGCCGTATACTGCGTCATGGTGGGCCGCGACAGCGGCTACATACACCTTCAAGGTGGAGGGGGACAGCCTCCCCTCCAACCTCTCCTGCAGGAATGAGAGCACTGACCCGACTGCGCACCTCTGGGGGTCTTCAGTGCGGAAAGAACACCAATTCACGAACAAGTGCCACTTCAGGGAGTAAAGTTGTCTGGTAGAGGGAGCTCTGGCTTGGTTGATCGTGTCTACGACAGTAGATGGTAGGCCAGCTAGATCTTCCGCATCCCGTCCAGGGGCCAGACGTGGAGGTTTCAGAGATCTGGGCACGGATGCCAGAGAGTGCCTCGTTCCAGAGAAAGAAGGTCCTTCCTCTGGGGAATTTGCCAGGGAGGGGCTGTAGCGAGGCGCACGAGATCTGAGAACCAAGTCCAAGAGGGCCAATAAGGGGCAACAAGAGTGACTTGTTCCTCGTCCTCCCTGACCTTGCATAGCACCTGTGCAAGAAGGCTCACTGGGGGAAATGCGTACTTGCACAGCCCCTAGGGCCAGCTGTGTGCCAGCGCGTCTGCCCCAAGGGGAGCCTCTGTTCGGGTGTACCAGAGTGGGCAGTGGAAGGTCTCTTGGGAGGCAAACAGGTCTACCTGGGCCTTGCCGAACCATTCCTAAATCAGCTGGACCGACTGGGGGTGAAGCCTCCACTCTCCACTGGGCAAGCATTGTCTGGGATGTGAGTGGCACGCAGTGACTTGAGTTGCTGCTGGCTCCAAAGGAGGAGATGACGGGCGAGTTGTGACATGTGACGGGAGCTTACGCCGCCTTGGTGATTTATGTATGCTACCGTGGTGGTGCTGTTTGATCAGATCAAGACGGGTTTGCCCTGAATTAGCGGGAGAAACCTCCCCAAGGCAAAAAGTACAGTCAACAACTCTAGGCATTTGATGTGCCAGTACAGCGGGGGCCTCTTCCAATGGCCCGCGGCTGCATGCCCATTGCACATGGCACCCCAACCTAATTTGGAGGTGTCTGTGGTGACCAGGATGCGTCGGGACACCTGTTGCAAGGGGATTCCTGTCCGTAAAAAGCAGAGGTCTGTCCAGGGTTTGAAAGTGTAGCAGTAGGCGGGGGTGATGAACACATGGTGCGTGCCACGGCGCCATGCTCGTCTCGGGACTCGAGCCTGGAGCCAGTGCTGAAGCGGACTCATATGCATCAACCCCAGTGGTGCAACCACCACAGAGGACGCCATATGCCCCAGGAGCCTCTGGAAATATTTTAAGGGGACCACCGTGCCCGGCCTGAACGCGGTGAGGCATTTCAGCACTGACTGCGCAGGCTCGTTGGTGAGGCGTGCTAACATTGAGACTGAGTCTAACTCCATGCTGAGAAAAGAGATGATCTGAACCGGGGTGAGCTTGCTCTTTTTCAAGTTGACCTGAAGCCCTAAACGGCTGAGGTGCCTGAGCACCTGGTCCCTGTGGGCGCATAGTAAATCTTGGGAGTCGGCCAGGATGAGCCAGTTGTCGAGGTAGTTGAGAATGCGGATGCCTGCTTCCCGAAGCGGGGCAAGGGCTGCCTCTGCGACCTTCGTGAAGACGCGAGGGGACAGCAACATGCCAAAGGGAAGGACCTTGTACTGATACACCTGGCCGTCAAATGCGAAACACGCAGACCCGAGGAACAAATCATCCAGCCGGCTGGAGTGGCGTTCCTTCTTAGGAAGGAAAGCTGCGACTGCAATGTTGCCATGGTCATGTTCTCACAGCGAGAACTTGAACCATCCACAAAAGCTGCCTCGGTGTGATCGCTGCCCAGACAAACGAGGCAGCGCCTGTGACCGTCAGGAGCAGATAGCACTCTACCGCATCCAGGACCTACAAAGGGGTGGAAAGGCATCTTTATACAGACGCGTCCTGAAAAGGACGTTCAACACCGCTGTGTATTGCTCTTTTAGAGAAAATAACTCTTTTAGAGAAATAAACTCTTTTAATTGCGCTGTCGAAGCACCCAGGGGCAAGATGCACTGGTGTGCAGAGAAGGAGAAAGCCGCTGATATGCGCCATAGATCCAACAGCAACATCGCTCAGAGATGGGAGGAAACAAACTGTGACTCGCAGCTCGCTGCATACACAACTGGTATGCATTTCCCTCCCTTTATACCCGTAGGTCCGGGGGCAGTACATGCAAATTCTGTCAGCCAATTTCAACATTCGAAGTGAGCGACAGACGGGGAAGGTAATTATTCATGATTTGTGAATGCAATAATATGGAATTTGTCTTCCTATTATTCCAATTCAAATTCACACTCATGAGTGCCCAGGTGTGCATAAACCACAGCAATTTTCTGATTGATGAGAAACCTGCGGATACATTTTTTATATGCTAATACAAATACATCATGCTAATTTGCGGTAACTTGTTGTTCCCACCCACCTGTCACCCTTATCGTATCCAGAGGGCACAGGCATATCTTGAATGGCAGCAGCCAGCATCACATAGTCTCGAGTTCCCGCAGGAATAAAAATATATTGAATTCCCTGTGGTCACAATGTCTAAGAATGTAAATGACAAATTTTCCAAATAACATGCCAAAAGAATTAATCTGCTAACCAACTGTTTACAATGAATTACAACTGAGAGATTTTCATTCTTAAATTATTTTGTTCAATTCTTTTTGAATCTCTTTTGTTTGTCAGTACATATGCGGTTAAGGATTCTTAGTGACAGGGTACGTTACCGGGTCACGTGGCACCATGCTGAAGCCGTCCTCGTAATAAGCTGCAAGGGAGTTCTTGAGCGAGTTGGTGGTGAAGCCATAGAAGGATGTCTTTGTTCCAACATCATCCTCGAAACCCTTGATTATTGCCCCGTTTACCCTAAAGACAATTATAACTATCACCATAATCATTGTTTTCCAATCATAGCAGTATAGAGGAATTGTATCAATCAAAGTATTCAATTGTCAAAAGAAACCAGGGTCAGAAATTAACCAGTGTGCAAATATTCCACCAACGGTGACAAAAATTCCCCAGATATTGGTTGTTTCGGGTGTAAAAGTGGTTATCATGAATATATATATGAATGTTAAATATGTTAAATTATTCCCACTAATTTAAAGTGTTAATTTTCACAGCCCTAAATGTATTAAAAGCTACACTATGTAACTTTTGGCCCTCTAGCGGTTAAAAAATTAAACTTGGTTGTGTTTTGGCTCTGCTCCTCTGCATGAATGAATGTGGTTTGAGGCATTGGTGTATACATGGATACTGGACATCTTATCAGAGCATCTTATAAATAATGAAAGAAAGGAAAAGACAGATATATGAAAACATGTCATCTGAGCAGGTAAGTGCCATATCTTATGCTTTTGTTTTGACTTATTGGAAACAATGATGTTCTGAAATAAATGACATTACAAAAGTTAGGCAACATTTGTTAACATTAGACATAACGATTGCTAGTCTGATAATGTCATACACTGTAAAGTTTTTATAACTGAAGAACATTCAAGCCAAATAGACCACGGTAGTAACTACTTAATAGATTCTCATTCTTACCAGCCAGTGGTCAACATCATTTCAAGACTCACATGTCCTTGGCAAGCCTAGGACTAAAGGATTTATTTATATAAATTATTGATGTTATAAAGAAAAATACACATGTGTGCAAGCAAGTGAAAAGTTCTGCACCGATTAAACAGTATAATTATATACTATAAGGGACAAAACAATGAGAAATGCCGAAATAAATGCAGCAGACTATGTAATTGTGAATAGTCATGGAAAAAAGCCTATGAAAAATAGGCTTAACAATTTTTAAAAGGGAGTAGAAAACATTTCCCATATCTTTAGTTGTTCACGTCACATGCCATGTTTGCGTTGATGCAAGTTAATTTGTCACTTGGTAGAAGCTAGACAAACTAAACAGGTGCCAAAATGGAAAGGCTCTGTGACATGCCCTCTTCTTTGAAAACAATAAATAAAACCATTTAAGGAAAAAAAAGGACTACAGTAAATATGGGTCCAAATTGAACAATGATAAACATGGTTTGTGTTGACCAATCTATATTTTTTGTAGTGAACTGTTGGCTGCAGTGAGTATGAAACATCGAAATTCAAGAACTCAAACATTTAAATTACGAAAACGATATTTATGAAACTGAAAAAGTCAATTTTCCTATTCAGTCCCCATTACTGTATGTCATGTAAAAAGATTATTCCTGATTCAATTCATGTTAAACTTAGCTGACAGAATTTGTGGCATAATGTTTATTACCATGATTTTTTATAATTCGTTCCTCCTTTTCTTAAAAAAAAAAATCAAGGTTACCGTGAGGCACTTACAATGGAAGTGAATGAGGCTAAATTTTGAAGGCTATAAAGGCAAAAATCCAAAGCTTATAATTTTATAAAAACACATTAATTCTTTCGGTAAAACTTGTGTATTATTTGAGCTTTAAAATTTTTTAAATCTTTGCTTTTAGGGTTTAGCCGTTATGTCGTCATGGCAACGAAGTGTAGACTTGAATATAACTTCACACATAAAGGTTAATAAGCAATTTTGTCACATTAAACAATGTGAAAATGCAGAATGTTTTTATCTTGTGGCTACACTTTTGAAACAGTGTATATTGAGCTTAACTTGTTTTGAACCTGGAATCTTCCTTCAGTCATTTTGCATATTAATGGGCCAATGCAATTCAACATTCATAAATGTAAATTGTTTAAAATGTAAATTGTTTAAAATAGTTTTTTTGTTTTGTTTACTTTTGAACAATAACAATTTTGGCATCATCTTGGGTCACCACTTTATATATTTAATGTTAAATCTAGTCTTGAAGTATAACCAGTTAATGCATTAATTTAACACTAGGGACAATTATTTCAATTGCATTATAGTAAAGACATAAAAATGGATGCCCACATGAAGGAATAAAATATCCCTATTGGTGTAAAATATTGTCACTTAATAAAAGGTTAATTTCTGACACTGAAAGAAAACAAAAGAAAAATTCGAAGACATGAAACAATGACATAATGGCTCTTTATATATATATATATATAGAGAGAGAGAGAGAGAGAGAGAGAGAGAGAGAGAATGCACAAACCTGAAAACATAATGGTGACTGTTTATGGCTTTCCCCTGCCCTGATCCTTTGAGAATGCCACCGTTACCCACCACGGCACAACGCACACAGTCATCTGTCGTATTCCGCGTAAACAGACGACTGTTAGAGGGATGCCACAGCAAAGAAAGAGTCTTGCCTATCTCTGTTTTATAACAGGGAAACAAAGCTGTGATTGAGAACATTTATGGTTTGTTTTCCATGTTTGTATGGGTTGTTTTACACATCTTGCAGTACGGCTGTGGCATGTGAATGTAACTGCAACAGCCGGCTTGTGTTGTGCTTTCACTCTGACAGTTTTTCTGCTGTGTAACATAACTGTATCTTAAGATTTCTGTTTTTCTTTAAAAAAAAAAAAAAAAAAGCCAATTATAAAATATTTATAAGGAGTGGGTCATTAATCGTTATTACTAACCTAATCACTGTGAAATCTAATTTACAGAGAGAAATCAGATTTGGTGGTGAAATGGTAATTAACCTTTACAGAAACTAATATCCAAATTATATCTATAAACTGCCTAATCATCTGGATTCAGTCCTACTTACTGAATAGAAAGTGTGTCTGTGTACCTCTCACTGCGTTAAAACTTGCATCAAGCCCAACAGGCACTTTTTTTTTTTTCAAACAATGGGTGAGTAGTTTAATTGTCCGCTGAGGTCAGTGTATAATGTGCGGCATGTGAAACTTCATGCTGCTGTTATAGAAGTTTATAGTATACTGTATTCTTAAGCAGAATCCCATCCCACTTTAACCCCAAAGTAATTAAATTGTCTGAAATAACTTTAAAGATTAGAAATCAGGCAAAATACCTTTATAATATATGCGAGCAGACCACTAAGGCCCCTTACCACAAACAGAACAAGGAGGAGCCTCTAAAGATTTGTGCCCAGTGGCCTGTCAGGTCCATGATTCAGCCCTGATCTTGTCTTGTTTATGACTGTAAACTTTGTGCCCTGAAAGGAGGAAACAGTATGCTGTGTCAGTAGCTGATGATATGGGCACTCCTACCAAGAGTGACAAGCTCTGAATGAAAGATGGAATCATGCCAATCTAAACAGGAGTATAGTGTCATTCTGTTCTGGATTTTTCAACTTAATGTAAGAGGATCCATCTCATGGTACCTTAACAGCGAGAAATTAGTAGTGCAACAAGTAGTGCAACAGCATCTCGTTCCCTCCTTTCAGGGAACCAAGCTTAGCGTCATAGAGGCATTCTCTTTCAAGTCTGTCACTTCAACACAGCATCAGTGAGGGATCAAGCCAGTGCACTTGTGAAGCTTCGTCAATGTGGCTTGAGGACTCCGCTGCAGAGTATTCATCTGGTGAATATCCGCTCCCTCACCAGCAAAACAGATGAACTGCTGCTGCTCACTCAAACAAATAAGGACATTTCTAACTCCTGTGCTCTGTGTTTCACAGAAACCTGGCTGAGTGAAGCCATCCTGGACAGTGCGCTACATCTGCCGGGATTTCAGCTGTTCAGAGCTTCAGTTTGTTGCCAAGCAAACAGGTCTGTGGATAATATGGCAATATGGGACTGCAATATGTCCTCCAACGCCTCTACAGACCTGGGACTTATACAAGGATCCTATTTGTGGACTTCAGTTCAGCCTTCAATATCATCATGCCTGATCTTCAGCTCTCTGTGCCCACCCCAATCTGTCCATGGATCACCAGCTTTCTGACAGATAGGCAGCCGCTAGTGAGACTGGTGAAACTCACATCCGGGACCCTCACTATTAGCACTGGTGCTGCTCAGGGATGCATTCTCTCTACACTGCTCTTCTTCCTCTACACAAATGACTGCACTGCTAAAGACCCCACTCAGGGGCGGATCTACCGGGGTGGCATAGGGTGGCAAATGCCACCCTAAAAGAATACCTTGCCACCCCTGCTGCCACCCCAGTTGGCAGCAAAGAATTAAATTAGACAATTTACGAGCGCGAATCTCCAATGTCCGACTGCACTGAATGCAGCACGAGATGACGCCAGAGAGCGGCAATAGACTGATCAGTGATCAGTTTGGAAAACTGAGTGGCGCGAAGCGAATGAGCCAAGAGTCGCGAAGAAAGGAGACACAGGAGAAAGAGGTCAAAACGGATTAACTATCAGGTTGTGTAAAATAGCGGTTGTTTTAACTGTGAGCAGTGCATCTTGTGAACGAAGTTTTTCATCTCTCAGCCTCATAAAGTTCGGTAAAGTTGGACATATATTCACAGATTCGAACTTTCCGGATCAATAACTCATAAGCGAAACGTTCTTAAAACACAAACAACACCTCTTTCCAACCGCAGTAATGTAGACAACGAGCTACAACCTCGTTTTCATCAAAACAAGCCTCCGTCATGAGCTGGACAATTGCATTGATGTCTAAGCGCAGCCGGCTGAGAGACAAGACCGCAGGGACCGTCTGCAAAGTGCAAAACCGAAATGCGATACTACACAAATATTCAATAACTTCACTGTTACACATTGTAGTGTCACCAAATTCAGTTCACACATCAGTGGTCTCCTGCTGGTTACACTACAACACTTAGCTTGGAAAAATCTGCTTTTGCATAATTTGGGGGAAAAATATTCAATAACGTCTAGGTTACTGTTGTAACCTCAGTTCCCAGATGGATGGAAGAGACGTTGCGTCGAAGAAGCGACACTAGGGGTCTAGTGAATTTTGAAGAAACTTTGAGAAAAGGCCAATGAGAAATTGTCAGACAGAATATGCATGTTCCGCCCCAGCACATACAGGTATAAAGGGGGGGAAATGCATCTGTTTCCTAAGAAAATTCCCAAAAAGCAAGTTTTTCCAAACTAAGTGTTGTTTCCACAGTGTATTTATGCCCACATTAGTACAGCTCAGTCCATAGATCTTCATGTGTAAGTTTTTCTTTGTATAGTTTCTTCTTGTACAAATGCTGCGTGCATTTGCTTCCCCTCTCACACATCTGCCTGTCATCACCAGTGTCTTACCTTAATGCCTTTCCGGCGATAATGCCCTTACTTCAATCATACTTCTATCTCCTGTTAAGTGAGATCACATTGTATGGTCACTTATTCCTAATATGAACTGTTTCACATGAAACCTCAAATGCAAGACATTGATTGCATGAGATTAAGTTTGTCTGTATGAATTTGTAAATGGCAGCCTGTGCCCTTTTGTAGTGTGTACATACTATTTCTCATCAAACTGTGATAAACATGATTAAATTAAGTATATATAAGTATGCCATATGTTGCCACCCCTCAAAAATTCCTGCCCCCCTCTTGCCACCCCATAAATATTTTTCTAGATCCGCCCCTGACCCCACTGTCAAGCTCCTGAAGTTTACAGACAACACCACGGTCATCCACGACATGGCTGTCTGGTGCGGTCAAAACAACCTTGAGCTGATCATGCTCAAAAGAGTAGAGATGATTGTGGACTTCAGGAGAAATACACCCCGTCTATTTATATTCTTTCCTTGTTATATATTCTGTGTCTCACTGTAATTTTCTGTGTGTACTTGTTTCTTATATCACCAAAAATAATCCTAGTGTATGTGAGAACACTAGGCGATAATGCTCATTCTGATTCTGATTCTGATCTCTGAACGTAATCATACTAAGCGTGCCTACGATGGAGGAGAGGGCAAATCATCCTCAAAATCTCAGCACTCTACATCCCATCCTCCTTTACCTTCCTTGTGTGGTCCCTTGGGAGCCACAGAGGTTAGATTTCAGGAGGAGAGGGGAAAGATGTTTGCTTTCAGAAAGAAAGTGAGCTAAAAAATGAAGCATCTTGAGATTCAGGTGCTCATTGTAGACGCAATCGGTCTCAACGAATACTGCTTCCACATGGACCTGACCCAGGCAGACATTGCAATGTTCATGCCCATCTGAAAGAGAGATATAACACTCATGAGGAGAGAAACATTTGTGAAACACCATACTGATCGTATGGGAGATGAAAATAATCCACTCGCCTATCAGGTGTGACAGATGTTGAAGTGCTGTGTCAGGCTTATTGGAGTAGGAGAGATTAAATGACAACACTTAAGAGAAAAATTCTCATGAAATTACACTTTGTTCTGGTTTATATGCTTGCGATGACACAAGCATGCAGGGCTGAGTGTCAAGTGCTATCGGCCAATGAGGCATAATTCCATAGGAGCTTCAGAGATCGTTACTCCTGGGAGGAGTTCCCATAGTGTCAGCTGGTTATGCAGTGTTGAAGTGAGGGAATCGATCCTAAAAATGTAACTGATCATTTCATGCTTTCTTATTTAGCTTGCAAGCTAACTAGTTAGCATACTATCACAGCTTGATGCTAGCCACTTAACACCACTAACTGATAAGCCTGCAAACTTAGGATACCACTGACTGATTAGAGCCTGCTAGCCAAGCATAAATACAGTTTTCATGACCAACCACTGGGCGTCATCATGATGGTTCTGATTGCCTCTGGACTGTTTTCTGGGTCTAGTATCCATAAAAAGCAACATAAAAACTACTGAAACAAGTTATCCAGACAGGGAACAAAAACAATTTAATTTAAATGTTAGTTGGAGTAAAAAATAGTTCAGGCTCAACTAGTGTCGTTGTTGAAGTAGTTAATGATATCAAGGTAACTAACCTCTGGCTGTAGCAATTTCCTTAAACTTTGATTGGTAGGGAACTGTCAAAATAAAATGAAACTACCTGTTTCACTCTCGGTTTTAGATAAGAATTGGGGGACACTGCCGAGTTCAGGAAAAAGGTGGATACCATTCTAAAGTTATTACACTAGCACTTTTTATCATTTTTATTTTAATCTAGAATAAGATATTGTGTTAACTCTGTTCTAAGTTTTCTTATGTAGCTTGCAAGCTAATTGGTCAGCATATTAACATAGAATAGAGCTAGCCTCATAGCATACCGTTAACTGATTAACCTGCTAATGTATGGAAGTTATTACAATAGAACTATTTATTTATTACTCTTTTTTTTATCTGAAAACATACAGTATAGCTGAAGAGTATTTTCATTCTAAAAGCTGTGTTCCAAATGGCGCACTATTCACTGTGCACTAACACTATAACACTATGCACTCAGCTTTGTATTGTAGGATTTTTCAAATTTAGTGCCATCTCTAAGTTGTTTCCTACACGGAAGCATTCATTTTCAGCTAAAGGAAGTTATGTCTCAAAGACACATGTTGAAGCTTGCTTTAGTGCAATAGCCAACCTCAGTCCAGCACTTATAACATATATAGTCACACAGAGTGTGTTGATGAAACATTAACCTCACAATTACACACAAATGTTTTCACCACATTCACCATTAATTACAATTGTTTTGTCAGGCCAGCATTGCATCCAGGTAATATTATAGCCTGATTATAGGCTGCAAGCCTAGAAAATATCCCACTCAAATTACTACATTCAAGCACTATTTATGTGTACTTCTTGTCATTTTTAGCTACAAAGTATAGCCGGAAAGATAATAATGAACAAGATTTTTCACTAAGTTGGTACGTTTGCTTTTTTTTCCTCCCCAATTTGGTGCAGCTACTCCTCTCAATCTGGGTGGCGGAGGATGGATCTCAGATGCCTCCACTTCTGAGACAGTCAGCCCACGCATCTTATCACGTGGCTTGCTAAGCGTGTTACCGCAGAGATTTTATTTGCTTAGGAAGCCTGTCTTGAGTCACTCAGCACTACGTGGATTCGAACTCACAACTCCAGGGGTGGCCACTGTCTTTGCTCACTGAGCTATCCAGGCCCCCATGTTGGTAAGTTTTGAACAGATATTTCAAACAGCAATTTTTTTGTGGGTCCAAAGGTGATAGGACACCCCCACAGAGTGATTGAATCTTTCATGACACATCTTCTCACACAGGTTTAAATGGTGTAACGTGTAAATATGGGTGCTGAATTGAATGTACACTGCTCATATGCCACAGACGCTGTATGTGTAAAACAGGGCTAATGCTTGTTTTTTCTTTTTTCTTATATGATTTGATTCTGTGACTGTGGTGAGGATTTACCATCATAAGACTGGTCCTTCCAACCAAAAGGCGATGCTGAATTATTGAGCTTTTGCCACTCTGTTAGGGTAAAAGTATCACGCCACTGCAGAACAGGCACTAAAAAGTTAAAATCTTTTCTCAGAGTGTCATCCTTCTTTATGGTATGTCTCATGGAGCAGGCTGGCACTGCCTAAGAAAAATGTAAGATTGTCTGTCTTAGTAACAGTTATCCACTGATTTTGGCTGTGTATGAAAAATTATTAATATTTATATTTTAGGGTTGCAATGGTACATGTTTCCACACTGAACTGAATGGATATAGGGCCTTTGGTAAAAGATTGCAGAGCAACACAGAACCGCATGGCAACAAAATTGATCAGAACAGAGTGCCACATGGTACACTAGAATTAAATAAAAAAGAAATTAGATAAATGCATGTGAAGTTTATACTGGCTAGCTCATATTTTTCCCAACTGTGATGGAACTAAACAAAATATAATTATATCAGACTTAAATAAGCCAGAGATTGAAGACCAACTACCATCTCTAAAATCTGTTGTTTGGAAGCATTATGGTTTCGCAGTAAAGTACAGTAACACTGGGCATAGAGTAGTGAACAGGACAAAGGCTGTGTGTTAGCTCTTTTTCAATAAAGTCGAGTATGTCTCATGAAGCACATCTAACTCTATGCTAACTCATTTAACCGGCGTCATCATCCACATGTGCCTCTTGATGTTGCGGGAGCAAAGCATGAACAGGCTGTGGGTCTGAAACAAACGATTATTTTGATAATCGACTAATCTAATGATTATTCGACAATTCTGCAATTATTGCAATGATTAATCGATTTTAGAGACTGTCTCTTGAATATAAGTGAATTTTGTATATAAGTGTATTTTTTCACTTGTTCATACTTCTGCCAGTGCTGTAAAGAAAATGTATACTTGTATTCAAGATATATTCTCTGAAAGCAAGTCTAAATATCTTATATGCGGCTTCTCAGTTTTTAAGGATTTTTAGATGCTGGGGTTGATGCATTTTTAGATGCTCTGACATGAAAGTTTTGCTTATGCAGAAAAGCAGCTCTGGCTATGCTTTGTTTCACAATCGTGAAACTGATCTACCCAGCATCTCTAATCAGGTCCATAACCCTCCCAGTCAACCCTCTGCCTCTCCACCTGACATTGATCAGTCTCCTGACCGTGTACACCGAAGAGCCCTAAACAAGACGTAGAGGAGGTGGGACAGGTGTGGTGGGGTGTAATTCAGACTGTAAAACAGGTTTGATTTTGGAGATGTGGAAAAAGGTGAGGAGGTAGTTTGAGGTGGACTGCCACTGGACAAATGATCTTGGTGATGGGAAATGATCCGATAAACTTGGAACCCAGCTTGCTTGAGAGGAGTTGGAGTGGGATGTCCTTAGAGGACAATGTGAGCGCCAGTCCGTATGAGGGCTTCTCTGGTGGCTTTCCAGGTGCAGCACCTCTGGAAAAGTCATGGGCAGACAGAACCTGTACATTGGGTTCTAGTGCGGAGAACAGAGGGGGCTGATAACTGAGGCTGCACTGGAAGGGTGATAACCCTGTTGACAACAACTGCAAGGAGTTGTGGGTGTACTCGACCCGACCCAGGGTATGAAACCCAGAGGATAAACTCACCGTAGCCCCCAGATTTCGACAGAATTATGCCCAAAAAGTGACAAATTGAGGGCCTCTGTCAGAAACCACATCGACCAGGAGGCCATGAATGCAGAAGATGTGGTTAATGACTGCTACCGCTGAAGGAACCAGGTGACAAGCCTTACCGCCCCCATGCCACAGATGTGTATTGTGAAAAATTATATACAAATAAAACTTGACTTGATAACATTCATTTTGTGTTATATTACCCTAGAATTAATGTCTATTAAAAATGCTGCCCACTTCAGCCTGTCAGCGGGGGATTGTGCTCTAGTGCACATTCTGAAAGGCACCTCCGCTTAAATCTCCCCTCGACCAAAAGGGCACCTTTAGATTTGTAAACAAAACCGTTCTGTGCACGTCAGTGGTGAAAGTGGTCCATTAGCACACAGAGTGTGTTCAGCTCACCTCCTCTTCAGCTATGTCATTTGCAGTCCTGTCTTCATCCTCTGAAAAATCTCTTGAAGATGAAAGAACCCTGGGCCAAAACAGGAAGGTAATGTTATTCTTTAACAAATAGTAAGCAATTAAAAAGAAATACAGTAACTGAAAATACTACACAAACTACACCAATGCGAATGTGAATGACATTTTAGATCAATGGTGGTAGAAAAGATTTACAGTGAAAAGTGACTTAAATTTTTATGTTCATCACACAAAGCTATCGTATGTGTTAGAAGGCTTTAAATATAGAACATCATTAAAATAAATTGCTTTTTAAGATGCTACTAGATCATTTGCTGAGCTTGACAGCCCATAGACACCATTTACTTTAATTGTATGGAAGAGAGCAGCATTAACTTTCTTCTAAACTTCTTTTAGGTAGAGCTGGTTTATTTAATTATAGGTTTACAACCAATAAATGATATTGTAACGAAGTGGGCAGACGAGGGAGTGAGGATCCAGGTACAGCTTTATTTAAATACCACAAAGTAAAGGGAAGTATAAACACAGGAACAAATGAAACATCCACAAGGGGAAAACAAAGGTATAAACACAAGATAAACACTGGGAATCTTCCAAGGAGGGCTCAGGCAGAAACACGGACGAGGGCAGGATTGACATGAAACATTCTCCTAACATCAAACAACGACCAACAAAGGACAAGGTGAACATGAGGGCCTAAATACAAAACCAAAGGGGAAACAAAAGCCAATGGGAGAATAGAACTCAAAACAAGATAATAAGGCAATTAACTAAAACCAATGACAAAACTAGAACTGATAATAAAGTAATCAAACAATAAACCAATGAAAACCAGACACATAGACAAGGAGGGAAAACAGGACATGACAAGACTTTCAAAATAAGAGTGCATAAACAAAGAACAATATGGAACATAAAAGGTGCCAAAAACTTAAATAAAAAGGTACACAAACAAAAGACAGTGAGGATCGTTACAGATATAATGAGGGGAATTTATTTACATTTTTAAAAAGTTAGTAGAGTAGGTTAGTAGTTTAGGTTAGAGCAGATAAGAATAGGTATAGGCCACAATTGTATACACTGTAATATAGTTTATATAAAATTTTACAGGCACAACTTTTGTCACGGCACTATGCAAGCTTTACTAATTATTGGGCATTAAGGCGATCGCACAAGCGTTTACCATCCACAGACAGATGGCTTGGTGGAATGATTTAATAAAACCCTTAAGAACATGTTCCCTTTCAAGAAGCTACACTTATGATGCTGTGCTGAGATAGCACTTTGGGAACAACTTTAGGTGTGACCAGCTGTGAATATGTGTGCAACACGTCAATGAACATTGACCGGAATTTATAGCCTCTGCCGGTGTCATCATTGGATGCACCTGTGGCAGGGCTATAAATAGATGCGTCACAGGTGCATCGTCAGATCTTTTGTCTTCAGATCACTCTGTGTATGTGTGCTTCATGAGCCTGTCAGAACTTTCTTTCCTCTGTTAGGAGTTAGAAATTGTTAGGCAGTGCGCAGAAAATCTTTCTCTTCTTTCTATAAGAAAGGAAAAAAATAAATAAAATAAAGATGACTGAAAGACAGAGCAAGCGGTGTGTGTTCCCTTTGTCTATGCTCTATGGCTGAGAGGGACACACATCAGTTTTGCTTTGTATATTTGGGGGAAGAGCATGCTGCTCTCGCGTTGGGGTGGGTGCGAGCATTGTGATCTGCTTTCAGTCAAAATGCTTCACACTCGTCTCGCTTACTTCCGAGAGTCAGTGCCCACACTTAATTCGTGGGTCTCTCGTATGGATCTGGCTGAGGAGCAAGAGACGGATCCGTCCCTGTCGCTCGCTCTCTCCCCAGACCCAGCTGGTCCTTCCAGTAATCTGGAAGTGCGCTCTGGTGCCTCTTCGGTTTATGGGGGGGACCTTGAGTCTCTTGAGTCTGCGGACTTTGAGCTACCCACCTCCGAGCATTCTGGGCATGATAATATATCATCAGAGGAATTACTCGAGGTGATTACTTGTGCGGTGACCAGGCTTCAGTTTGACTGGCCACGCGAACAAGAGACCCCCAAACGCTCCAAGTTGGAGGACAGATTTCTGTCTGGTGGCCAGGGGAAGGGAACACCTCATCAGTCCCTTCCCTTCTTTGATGACCTCCATGATGAGCTCTCTCGTTCATGGAGGAAACCTTATACTTCCCATGTCCACGTGCACTCGACATCGATATATTCGACTATCGTGGGTGTTGAGACACGGGGGTATTCGATGATGACACTTATTATCTCTCGCCGGGTTCGGCATCATCGCTAAAAAGACCCTCTCTCCCCTCAAAGCTGTGCAGGACTACCTCCACGCTAGTAGGGAAGGCTTATCAGGCAGCGGGTCAGGCTGGTGCTGCCCTGCACACTATGGCAGTGTTACAGGCATACCAGGCTGATCTGCTGAAGGACCTGAGTGTGGGTACCACGCTCGATGAGGAAGCTTTCTCCGAGCTTCGTCAAGCCACGGATCTATCTCTCCATGTGACCAAGCAGACGGCCCATACTATTGGCCGGTTTATGTCTGCTTTAGTCAGCACAGAGAGACACTTATGGCTCAACCTATCGGGCATCAGAGATATGGACAAAGTTTTCCTTCTTGATGCCCCGGTTGCGCCTTCTGGCTTATTTGGGGATGCAATGAATATAGTTATCACCAGGTTCCAGGAGGCTAAAAATCACGGGGAAGAACTCGGGCAGTTTCTTCTTCACCGCACTCAGGGGTCGGGGCCGTCGGCCACCCAGACCCGCCCCAGTCCTGCTAGAATGGAGGCTCAGAAACAAAGCGTAGCGAGTCGTGCTCCCCTTCGTAAAGACTGGGGACATTTCTAAGAGGAAGAAACCCTGACGGTATTGCACCCAGACTTGTGGGGGTAGCCCCCCTCGGGATGGGGCACATGTATCATCCACTTCGGCCCTCCCGGTACCCCCACGAAACCTCTCCATTCAGATAGAGGCTTCCAGCGAAATATTGGGTGTACCATTGCTTCCTGCCTTAGTCCAGGACACGGAACACTCGACATCCCCTCAACAGGAAGTGTCAAAATTAATACCCATCTCAGAGAACCTGGCAGTGTGTAAACTTCTGCCAGGTATTTCTATGTGGGTCCTAAGAACAGTAGAAAAAGGCTACAGAATTAAATTCGCTCGCTGCCCTCCATGTTTCAACAGTGTGGTTCCCACTACCGTAAAACCGGAGCAGGCATGTCTACTGTGGAAAGAACTGCAAATTCTCTTGGTCAAAGGGGCCATAGAACATGTTCCCCTTCCAGAGAAAGAGTCAGGTTATTAAATCAAATACGTCCTGATTCCCAAGAAGGGTGTGGGGTTGCGTCTGATCTTAGATCTTCGAGGCTTGAATCGCTCAGTCAGGGTGTTCAAGTTCAAGATGCTAACTATCAAGACGGTCGTGTCACAAATACAACATCACGATTGGCTGGTCACGCTCGATCTCATGGACGCATACTTTCATATAGAAATTCTGAGGTTCGCTTTCGGGGGCAAAGCCTTCCAATATCGCGTTCTTCCATTCGGTCTAGCCCTATTACCCCGCACATTCACAAAATGCATGGATGCAGCACTGGCTCCTTTGTGACTCCGGGGCATCCGCATTCTTAATTACATAGACGACTGGCTGATGCTAGCACAGTCTCAAGAACTGGCAGTTCAGCACAGGGATATTGTCTTAGCTCATCTGGTTTCGGTCTGAGACTCAATGTCAAAAAGAGCGTTCTCTCTCCCACCCAGGGAATGAACTATCTGGGAGTTATATGGAATATATGGTTATATCATGATGTGGGCACAATTGTCTCTCGCTTGAATCGTGTCCATTCAGAACACCCTGAGCAAAGTCAGGCTAGGTCAAGGTTGCACTGTTCGTCAGTATCAACGAATACTATGTCTCATGGCATCTGTGTCCACAGTGATCCCTTTGGGCCTTTTGCACATGAGACTGTTTCAGTTGTGGCTAAAAGCCAGGGGATTTCATCCAAGGGCCAGTCCCCTAAGGCAAATAAGGGTTAAGCGCTACAAGCTTTGTTCCCTTTCTATGTGGTTCAGACCCCGGTTTCTTACCTTGGGTCCCACTCTGGTTGCGTCTTGTTGTCGCAGGTTGCTAATGACAGACACCTCCCTGACGGGCTGGGGAGCAGTCTTAAATGGTCGTCCAGCCCAAGGGGAATGGGAGGGTCATCAGCTCGATTGGCACATCAACTGCCTCGAGTTGATGGTGGTATTTCTGGCCCTGAAATACTCCCTCTAGCATTTGAGTGGCTGCAATGTCCTGGTACGGGTGGACATGGCAGCAGCAGTCTCCTACATAAATCATCAAGGAGGTCTACGTTCACGTCAGCTGAATACTCTGGCATGTCGGATTCTCCTTTGGGCCCAGGCCAAGCTCCTGTCACTCAGGGCAGTTTATATCCCTGGATGTCTGAATGTGGGATCAGATTTACTGTCCAGACAGAAAATACTGAAGTGGGAGTGGAAACTCCACCCCGAGGTAGTGGAACAAATCTGGGTGAGGATTTACAGGGCAGAAGTGGACCTCTTCGCCTCTCAATAGAAAGTGCAATGTCCCCTCTACTTCTCTCTGAGTCACCCAGCCCCCCTGGGTCTGGACGCGATGGTGCATACATGGCCCAGAATGCGTCTGTATGCATTTCCCCCGGTTTCTCTGCTCCCGGGAGACTTGGCCAGAGTTCGCCAGCAAGGGTCTTGCCTCAAGTAACTGATAGGTTACTTGACTGATAGGTTACTTAAATTTGTGTTGCACACATATTCACAGCTGGTCACACCTAAAGTTGTTCCCAAAGTGCTATCTCAGCACAGCATCTCGTTCTGCTTTTATCAGGGAACAAGGGTTACAGTTCGTGCACGAGGATGCTAGAGATTGGGACAAAAGGCTCGACCCCCTGTTATTCGCAGTACGAGAGGATCCGCAAGCCTCCACAGGGTTTCCCCATTCAAGCTGCTGTATGGGCAGTGCCCATATGGTGTCCTTGACGTCACACGCGAGGCTTGGGTGGAGGGACCTTCAGATAGCAAGAATGAAATTCAGTACATTCTTGATCTTAGAATAAAACTCCACACCTTGGGGCAACTAACACAGGAGAATTTGCTCCAAGCCCAGGAACGACAGAGCCGACTGTATAACAGGGGAACTCCGGAGAGAGAGAAAGCGGTAAGGGCGCTTACACCTGAGCTAAATTATGTCTAACACCTGTCTCTAATTCCAGTGAGCACGGCCACGCCACTGCCAGACGATAGAGAGAGAATGACACGAGTGCAGAATGACATGAGTCCAGCAACTGGCATTGTCATAATAAGTGTTATTATGATATTATTTTGATATTTTTTTTTTTGTTGTGAAGCTGAAGATTCATAGAAGTTTATGTTGACAAAGTTTGTTACACTGATCGGATTGAACTGAGAAAAGCACCGAGAAGAGTGCACGCAGAGAGTGTTGAAGGCAGAGAAATAAAGATCCTTAGTTGACTGCATCACTGCTCCCTGTCTCATCCCTTCTATCGCCAAGCTTAAACTCCTTACAACAGTCTTCTTATTTTGTGTATACTGTATACTGTATATTATTAGGTTTATATTGAATATTGTGTTGTGTAACAAGATGTGTAAACGGAGTTATTTGTAAATCAGATGTTTATTTTAATTGTCCTACTGCGATGTTGCTTTGAACTGCACTCAAGACATTCACCCTCTGTTGCACTTGTGTATATGGTTGAGTGACAATAAACAAAGTTGATTTTAAGCTATTTTTAATGAAGGAAACAGCTTTCAATTGTGGTTGATATGATGACAAGTGATTTTCTAGTACCAAATTATCAATTTAGCACGGTTACTCGAGGATAAGGTGTTGGAGTGATGCTGCTTTCTAGATTAGATCAAAAATTACTTTTTTAAATAGTGATGGTGCTGTTGTTTACATTATTAATGTCCTGACTATACTTGTGATCAGTTGAATGCCACCTTTGACCAGTAACTTATATATATATATATATATATATATATATATATATATAGGGTTGGGGAGTAACAGAATACATGTAACGGGATTATGTATTTAAAATACAAAATATAAGTAACTGTATTCCACTACAGTTACAATTGGTAATTAGAATACAGTTACATTCAAAAAGTATTTTGATTACTGAAGAGATTACTTTGCATTTTATTGTCATTTATTTAATTTAATATTTAGTCCTTTCAGATGGAAAACATTTATACATATAAATGATGCGATCCAAAGTGCATTTGAACAGCGGTGAAACACTTTCTTATGATGTGTTACATTCATACGAGTGGACAGAGAAGTACGTTTGGAGCAGAAGAAATAGAAATAAACCTTGTGTAAATTGTACGCTTTATTTTAAGCTAAAATGCTTTTTCTAGCCATTTTACATGCACATGTTACCAGACACGATCTTATTTTTTATCAATAAAAATCACATTGGATCTTAATTTCTTTTTTCTATTAAGACCTTTGATATTAGGGCAAAATTTTTATTCTTGATAATAAATTTGGTCCAAATTCATTCAGGTTGATTCAGTGATACTAAATAATATTTTTGACTTGACTAAAACTAAGTGGTTAGTTCATTTTTAGGTGAACATTTTCTTCAGTTCATACTTTAGTGTATTTGTCAGGTAAACTTAAAACAGAGGTGTATAGTAACGAAGTACAAATACTTAGTTACTGTACTTAAGTACAGTTTTTTTTTAATATATTTTTTACTTTGAGTATAAATATTTCTTTGGACTTGGCACTTCACTACATTTTGAAGAGAAAATTGGTTCTTTTACTATGATATATTTCTCCAGACAGTAGGCCTAGTAGGTGCAAAAATGCATGTAGATCGACAATAGTGATGTGTGATTCGTTGAAATAATAACTTAAGTCGAATCTTTTAAATTTGATTCCTTTGAACTGAACAAAAAGATTCAAAAAACGGTCTGAGTGATTCATTTTGAGAATCACGAATCTGAATCAAAATCACAAGCGAAGTGCACCGCGCGCCAGATTGCGTGTTTGTCGTCTGTCTCCACTGGGGAAGACAAGGAACTGCGCATGTAAGTTAATTTTTTTTTCGACTAAATAAATTAATAAGTTTAGGCTTAAACGTTATGAAAGCTGTTAAATTAATTAAGTTATGTGCGATCAGTCATGTTCATATAAAAGTCAATCACAGGTGGTTGTCAGGATGTTGCTATGCTGTTAAGTTGTTTTAACTGTGTTTCAGCACATTGCTATGCAGTTGGCAGGGTGTTCTGAGTGTGCTTGTTAAGTAAATGTAATATCAGTTAATACTTTATCTTAAGTTGTTTTCTCATGAGCTACTTTAACTTTTACTTGAGTCAATTTCCATGAAGGCAACTTTACTTTTACTCAAGTATGACAGTATACTTTATACAACGCTGCCTAAAAATGTGTGGTAACATCTCAATTAACTTTTTTTGTAGTCAACAATATCATTTAACATCACAAAATCAACCTGAATACATTAGGCTACACAAACAGATGTCAGTTTTATGGATTGGATCAAGTAGAAAATAGGCCTTAAAAGAAAAAATAAGAAAAGAAAAAAGATTGTTGATGGAAAAATGTGTAAAAATGTGTTGTCAGTGAACTCAAATGTAGCAGACTTCACGTGTTAACATTAATTGACTGATTTGAATCAAGTATTTATTATTTGTATTTAATATGACCTAACTTAATTATCAATTACAGACTTGTAGCCTAAGTAATAATTAAAACAGAATGGCTCCTTAAAGAAATAACTACATGTATTTTTAACCGCATAAGTCCATCTAACAATAGCCTACTATAATTATGTCCGCCTTTCTGAAGGGTTCATTGAAACGAACTGCTCGAGAGAGCTACAGGACAGGAGGAGGGGACAAGAGCATCGGGGTCTCTTCCAAACTCATCTATACAGTCCCTGAGAGAAAGCCTGAACTTACCTCTGGTATATAGAGGGCCAGTCCCCTTTTGACATGAATTCCAGGGACTTCCAGTATATAAATAAAACACAGAGAGCCAAGAAAGGTAGTTTACAAATCCACGATTTCATGTTTCGAGCTGACAGCGCATCTATTGTCTGGAGAATTATCGGCAGGTAAAGTCGATTTATAATAACAAGCAGCCCTTAACAAAAGCCATAGAATGCGGATATTCATCACTATTTGTTGCGAAATGTTTTTTTTTTTTTTTTAAGAGTTGTACAACCTGTTTTAACTCGGTCAATGAACAGGAACTTAGATATATTGCAAGTGATTTTCGTTGTTTGCAGTTACAGCATAATTCCCATTCTTCCGAAGAACTAGACTACTTTATATTATCCTAAAAAAAAAAAAAGTATGTCCAAACTGTATTTGACGCACAGCATTTGACGTCGCTTTTACTCCCACTATGCTAAGTTGAAATACTGGCTTCTCCGAAACAATGCTACAGGCAGTATATTCTACTTTGAAATGTGTATTCCAAACCAGAATTTCTGTTTCTGTTTTGACCTGCATAATCCCGCCCACTGCACATTTCCCAATAGTATTTCTACACCCCGGGTTGCCAGGTTTGAAACTGAGCAAAGATACATCCAAAAGTCATCTTTTGAACTCTTTGTTGCACATTAAAAGGACGTCCCCTGAGGAGCCAGAATTAAAGTTTATATGACGTCATCTGAACTCTAATGTTGATGTCCACAGGAGCTCTTTACAAGGGAAAAAATAGTTAAAATGTGGATGTATATTCAACGTCTTATACCGTCAACGGCAGACTCATTTTAGACATAATTTATACTGCTTCTGGACCAAATAAACAGTCTTACGCTGCATTCAATTAAAACTCACTTTAATTCCAATTTTCATTTGTAGTTGCAAAGCAAATGTACAGACTCTTTTCAAAAATCCAAAACAAAAGTTAAAGTGCAGTGGACAACAATTAAACTATTAAATTTAAACAAAAATGACAAATAACTCTTAACCATTTCGCTCGTAAACTCTAAATGATTTAACTGATCCCCCCAGCGTGATTTCCCCCCGGCAGTTATTTTACAACTTATCAAATTTTAAACTCCAGTGTGACGCACCACGCGCGTCACATGATACTCTGTGCAGTCACATGACGGTTCACCGCCGACTCGTCTCGCTCGGAGCTTTTTTTTATTTTTTATTAATGTATTAACAAACAAACAAGGTACATCAACAAATCTCAGCAAATAACCGCAATTATTCAGCCTAAGGTTGAGCAGTTAATACAGAGAACCAAAAACACACAATAGAACAAACAAACAAAAGGGGCTTTTTCTTTTTAAAATACTTTAAACGTATCCAAAAGGGAAGTCAATTTAAGGGCTTTTCGAGTTTTTACTAATTTTAAAGATTTGCACAAGTAGTTTAACCTCATTCCTCCACTGATTAAAGTTGGGTTTAGATTTAAACCGTCTGCATTTATGAATGAAAAACTTACCAAAACATAACAAGAAATTAATCACAAAATCACAATCTTTGTTTTCCAGACAAACACCAAACCTAATCAACTTGACATTGAGGGATGGGATTTCAACCCCCCTAGATCTTAACCAATTCTGCATCTCACTCCAATAGGGTTGCACCATATCACAATAAAAGAAGACATGCTCTAAATTTTCAATATTAGTTTTGCAAAAAACACAATTATTCACTTCAAAATTAAATTTCAATCTTAAAAATTCATTAGTAGGGTAAATCTCATTTAAAATTTTGAAGTTCACTTCCTTAACTTTAGGAGGGAGGGGAAAGGACAAATAATTTTTCCAATTTTTTTTAATTTCAACCGTATCAAATTCTTTAACTATGTATTCTCGTCTAATTGGGTTTGGGTAATAAGCCTGTAAAATAAAATTTCTGATAACTCCATTTGTACATTTTTTATCACAAAAATCATAACCTTCTAAGGAGAGCTGTCTCAGTTCAGGGGAGATTTTGGAGTACAACATGTCTTCTTTAACCATTAATCTTAAAGGAATTGGCATGGCTCTGATCATTCTATTAAAAAGGTTAACAGTGCACTGTAACTGGAATTTCTCACAAAACTCTCTATACAGAAGCAAATTTCCATTATCATCCAAAAAATGGGCAATAGCCCAAATCCCTTTAGCTTTCCATTCCTCAAGATATACAGATTTTCTGCCAAACTTTATATATCTATTATTCCAAACTGGAGTGTTGTGAGGCGTGAAGTTATGTTTGAACAATAGTTTCCAGTAGAGCAACACTTGCTGATGGAAGGCTGAAAGTTTAACTGGTAATGAGGTGCACTCAAAGTCACAACATAAAAAAAATTTAATTCCCCCCAGTTTGTTAAAGATAGCATTGGGGACAATAAACCAAAAGGAGTGGCTATTTTGAATGAAGGATTTTAACCATTTCAATTTCAAAACACCATTCATAATGTCAAAATCGATCGCATTCACACCACCGTCCTCATATTTTTTAATCATGTCCTCCTTTCTTATATACTGACATTTATTCCTCCAAATAAATTTAAAATTCACCTTATTTATTAATTTAATAATTCGTGATGATATGGGCAAGGAGAAGGCTGGATAAATGAGTCTGGACAAACTATCCATTTTAGATAAAAGCACCCTTCCAAAAATTGAAAGATCCCTTTGCAGCCAACTATTTAGTATGGACTTACATTTATCTATGTTATTCAACACATTTTTATTCACCATGACATCTTTATCTTTAGAAATAACAATCCCCAGATATTTAACTTCCTTCTTAATTTGTATATTAGATAATGACTGCAAAGGAAACTCATGCAATGTTAACATTACACATTTTTTAAAGTTTAAATTTAGCCCCGAAGATTTAGAAAACTGGTTAATAGATTGTAAAGCTAGTGGAATTTGACATTCATTTTTTAAAAACAATGTTGTGTCATCTGCAAACTGACTTATAATTATTTGTCTATCCAACACTGTTAGACCCTCAATACCACTATTTTTAATCAATATAGACAGTAACTCTGCAACCATTATAAATAATAATGGTGAGCTACCACATCCCTGACGAATCCCCCTCTTAATTGGAAATCTTGAGCAGGTTCCATGCCCTAGAGCTACAGAGCTATTGATTCCATTATATAACATTTCAATTAAGTTTATAAATTTTACTCCAAAACCAAAATGCTGTAAGGTTTTCAAAATAAAGGGATGCTCAACAGCATCAAATGCTTTGTAAAAATCTAAAAAAATAAGAAACCCACTCTCTTGAACCATTTCACTATAATCTAGTAAATCTAAAACCAATCTAATATTATTGTGGATTGACCTACCTCCCAAAAACCCTGATTGTGTCTCACTAATTATAGTAGAAATACCCTTGTTCAGCCTAGCAGCGATAGCCCCAGAAAATTTTTTATAGTCAATGTTAAGCAAAGTGATAGGCCTCAGATTGTCCAGAACTCTTTTATCTTTACCAGCTTTTGGAATCAATGTAATCAAACCTTGCTTCATACTTTCAATCAATTCTTTTTTTTCCAATAGCTTCAATTAGGGCACAGAATAATAGATTTCTCAAATCTCCCCAAAAAAATTAAAAAAAATTATTAGTGACCTCATCGGTTCCTGGGGATTTGTTTAAAGGCATCTTCTCAACAACTGAATCCAATTCTTCAATTTTAAGATCCGAATCACATAAAACTTTGAAAGAGTTCTCAATATGTGGAATATTGAATTGAATTTGAGCAAAAATAAGATCTGACTCATAAAAGGAGAAGTCCGAGGAATATAGATTAGAATAGAACTGAAACACTTCTTTTTCAATTAATTTAGAAACTTTGCATTCCTCTCCTTGGATCATTAAACTACTGATAGAGTTCCTTTGCTGTCTATTTCTTTCTAACTTACTGAAATATGAAGAGTTCTTTTCACCTTCCTCAATCCACTTGGCGCGCGATCTTATATAAGCCCCTTGTGCCCTCTCAAGATACAAATTATCTAATTTACTTTGAAGTTCCATCACCTTATCATTTTCATAATTATTTAAAACAGGTTTGTTACAACACTGACTTATTTCCCATATTAGATTCTTTTCATGTTCTCTTTTTTCTTTACTTAGTTTCTTAGAGAAACCAATGGAAAATTCATGAATTTTAAATTTAAGAAATTCCCACTTACTAATATTACAGTCAAAAGAATCATTTCTCTCTATATCACTTATTAATTCCTTAATTTTATCACAAAATTCTTAATTTTGTAAGAGGAAGGCATTAAACTTCCAATAACCTTTATTTCTAAATTGCTTTGTGTGTTCTAAAACGAGATCTATGAAACAATGATCCGTTAACGGGGCTTTAGAAATTGTAGATTTTGAAACCCAATTTAGAATGTTGTCACTGACCAGCCAATAATCAATTCTAGATTTGCTCTCACCATTTGGTTTAAACCATGAAAAACATTCAACCTCAGGATTTAAATATCACCAAACATCGCTCAAATTATTTTCTGTCATCAAAAAATCAACACTAACATTAAGCCGCCCCTTATTAAGTCTGGGAGGCCATCTATCTTTCCACTCGTCAGGAACCATATTCCAGTCCCAACCTACTAAAACATTATCAGATGGATAGCACACTTTGGTTTCAGCGATCAAAGTAGAAATATCTTCTAATAATTTCTGATTTTGGGCTGTATTATTAAAACCAAAAATATTAATTAGAATAAAAAAAATACCATCAATTTTCAGTACCACCATCAACCAGTGACCACTTCCATCAGCTTTATGCACAACGACTTCCCCAGGACATTTGTTAAAGCATATTGCCACTCCTCCAGAACGGTTAGAACCATGGCTGAAAAAAATCTTCTCCCCCCCATTGATTAGTGCAGAAAATTGCATCCGAGTCGGAAGAATGAGTCTCTTGCAGAAACACGCAATGAGATTTCTGCCCTTTACAAAATAAAAAAACTGCTTTCCTTTTAACACTGTCCTTTAAGCCCCTAACATTCATAGAACCGAAAATTAGTTTGTCGTTAATCATTACGCTAAAAAAAAAAAAAAAAAAAAAAACCTGAAAAAGAGAACTATAAAACCACAAATTGAACCACCACTTGTAAGCTCACTCAGTCACTCTATGAACCACAACTTTCAAATAGAGCTCTAGTGTCCCCTTGAAAAGTTCCAACTACCTGATTGACACTTAGAAATGTATCATTTCACCCGTCAACGACTATCCGTCGTCCTTCAATGAAGCCATATGGACCGCGAAAGAAAGCGAGCTTTCCTGCCCTCCTTGCTTAATCGATTTGTGGCCACAACTTTCGTCTGTCGTCCAAATCCTCTCGAGGAAGCATCTCCGCGAATCGAACTCCTTCCGCCTTACAAATAGGAGAATTTTAGCTTCGACGCCAGATTTCATCCTTCACCCGCCTTTGAGTGAACAGCACGATGACATTCCTGTTTTTATTGTCCATCCTTCTTCCCAGCCTATGGACGATGTCAACCGCCTCTTCCAACTTCGCCTCCTTCTCAGGTGCAAACTTACATAGAATCTGAATGACCTGTGATCTGATATCTTCATCTTTTTTTTCTACTATGCCTTTAATCCGGAGACACCATCTCATTCTATATCTTTCCTGTTCTCTCACCCTTTCCTTGAGATCACAATTATCCTTGCGAAGATGCTCATTTTGTAACTCCAAGTCCCTTGACTCTTTTCTTGCACTCATTCATCTCTTCAGTGTTGAACTGAATCGCCTTCGTTAAGCTTGCAATCATGGCGCTGCTTTGCTTCGACTGCTCGCTTAGATCCGCCAGCTTGCTTCTCATCCACCCTCCTTTCCAATTTTAGGATTGCCTCCAAAATGGTTTCGTTGGAAATGTCCGCCTTCTCTCTGTCCACTGTTGGCTTAACCTTTTTCTCCGCAGGATTTTTACTTGGCGTTGCCGGAAGAGAGCCCTCTCCGCGTTCTCTTTTACTTTTTACAGAGACCTCCATTGCATAGTCGTGCTCCATTTCTCTGGCCTCAGCTTTCTTTTCAATATTCGACAACATATCTTTCCCTTTGGGGTCTAAATTAAGTTTGGCAGGTTTAATCAGTTTTTGCGAAGGCATTACGTGACAAATCAGTTGGAATTATTCACGTCCAGCAAACTTTTGGGAACAACTGTAGCAAACTATTGCAAACACGACTGCTCAACCCGCCATCTTCGTACCGCCCCCCGTCTCGCTCGGAACTGGAGGACAGATTCAACAGGTTTCGTACAGGTGCTGGAAATCCTTGAAAATGCTTGAATTTTAATGTAGTGTTTTCGAGGTTTGAAAAGTGCTTGGATTTTGGAGAAACCGCTTGAAACTACTTCAAATTGTAATTGCGTTGCTTTCATAATAATTGGCTGTCTTACTGAATAGTTCACTTTTTAGATAAAATAAGCCTATTGCTTTTGCATAAAAAACAAAAACAACTCGACACGAGTCGCGAGTGTGGCTATACAGGTGCTGGTCATATAATTAGAATATCATCAAGTTTGTAAATCAAAGTTGATTTTTTTCAGTAATTCCATTCAAAAAGTGAAACTTGTATAATGTATACATTCATTCCACACAGACTGATATATTTCAAGTGTTCATTCCTTTTAATTTTGACGATTATAACTGACAACTAATGAAAAACCCAAAATCAATATCTCAGAAAATTAGAATATTGTGAAAAGGTTCAATATTGAAGACACCTGCTGCCACACTCTAATCAGCTAATTAACTCAAAACACCTGCAAAGGCCTTTAAATGGTCTCTCAGTCTAGTTCTGTAGGCTACACAGTCATGGGGAAGACTGCTGACTTGACAGCTGTCCAAAAGACGACCATTGACATCTTGCACAAGGAGGGCAAGATACAAAAGGTCATTGCTAAAGAGGCTGGCTGTTCACAGAGCTCTGTGTCCAAGCACATTAATAGAGAGGCGAAGGGAAGAAAAAGATGTGGTAGAAAAAAGTGTACAAGCAATAGGGATAACCGCACCCTGGAGAGGATTGTGAAACAAAACCCATTAAAAATGTGGGGGAGATTCCCAAAGAGTGGACTGCAGCTGGAGTCAGTGCTTCAAGAACCACCACGCACAGACGTATGCAAGACATGGGTTTCAGCTGTCGCATTCCTTGTGTCAAGCCACTCTTGAACAAGACACAGCGTTAGAAGCGTCTCGCCTGGGCTAAAGACAAAAAGGACTGGACTGCAGTTGAGTGGTCCAAAGTTATGTTCAAAGTAAGGTCCCAGAGTCTGGAGGAAGAGAGGAGAGGCACAGAATCCACGTTGCTTGAAGTCCAGTGTAAAGTTTCCACAGTCAGTGATGGTTTGGGGTGCCATGTCATCTGCTGGTGTTGTTCCACTGTGTTTTCTGAGGTCCAAGGTCAACGCAGCCGTCTACCAGGAAGTTTTAGAGCACTTAATGCTTCCTGCTGCTGACCAATTTTATGGAGATGCAGATTTCATTTTCCAACAGGACTTGGTACCTGCACACAGTGCCAAAGCTACCAGTACCTGGTTTGAGGACCATGGTATCCCTGTTCTTAATTGGCCAGCAAACTCGCCTGACCTTAACCCTATAGAAAATCTATGGGGTATTGTGAAGAGGAAGATGCGATATGCCAGACCCAACAATGCAGAAGAGCTGAAGGCCACTATCAGAGCAACCTGGGCTCTCATAACACCTGAACAGTGCCACAGACTGATCGACTCCATGCCACGCCGCATTGCTGCAGTAATTCAGGCAAAAGGAGCCCCAACTAAGTATTGAGTGCTGTACATGCTCATACTTTTCATGTTCATACTTATCAGTTGGCCAACATTTCTAAAAATCCTTTTTTTGTATTGGTCTTAAGTAATATTCTAATTTTCGGAGATACTGAATTTGGGATTTTCATTAGTTGTCAGTTTTAATCATCACAAATAAATGAAATAAACATTTGAAATATATCAGTCTGTGTGTAATGAATGAATGAATATAATATCCAAGTTTCACTTTTTGAATGGAATTACTGAAATAAATCAACTTTTTGATGATATTCTAATTATATGACCAGCACCTGTATATGACCAGCACCTGTAGTGTGATCTGCCGGTCTTTTTTGACGTGCGCCCTCTGGTGGAACAGAGAGGGAGATGACAACATGCCGGGAGGTCGCCGCTTCAATGAGTATTGGCTTGAGAACGAAAAATACAAATTAAGGTTAAAACGAGGACCAAATCCTCGAGTAGCCTCCTGTAAAGTCTGCAAAAAGTATGTGCAGCTTTTGACCATGGGAGAGTCTGCATTCTCGAGCCAAGTGAAAGGTAAGATGTAGGGAATTTTCGATTAGGCCAATTAAGTTTATTTAAGCTAGCTGTCAAATTCGTATGCTAATGAGGGTGGATTTTCGGGAGGCGGTGAGATGTAAAAAAGTTTGTTCAGAGCGTGCGCTCACTGACTGAATTCTGCAGCACCCTCGTGAATTATCTCATCAAACAACAATGTGCAGATACGATACAAACAAGAGATTCATTTAGCAGTTTAGACAGTTCGATTCAGTGATTATAACAGGAGTTTATGCGAGTTTATAGTTGGCTCGCGCTAGACTGAAGTCTTCGTTTCAGTGATGGGAACATTCGTTGCTCGCTTTCTGTATATCAGTGTCTCCCAAACTGGGGCACGCGAATAACATTCTGAGATTTATCGTTCTTTATGGTGACCAATAGTCCACAAAAAAACATTTTCAGAGGAATAGTGCTGTTGTGTTGGTCAATTCAATACAAGTGAATAGTGGCCAGTCCTTTAAAGCTCCAAAAAGCACATAAAGGCAGCATAAGTGTAATCCATAATGCACCACTGGTTTCATCAATGTCTTGGGGGGGTGAGAATAGACCAAAATATAACTCCTTTTTTGACTATAAATTTTGACATTTGCAGTCTTCTTGGCAATCAGGATTTCAAGCTCAATTACACCTCTGTGCATGCCTCAAGCACTAGAAAGTGAAATCAAGCTTGAAATCATGATTGTGCCTAGAGATTGCAATGGCAGGATATACAGTGAAAATTAAAGTTTGGTATGTTTTCACCCAAAACCATCTGAATCACTTCAGAGGACATGGATTTAACCTCTGTAGTAGTATTAATAACTTTATACTCCCATAATGTGCTTTTTGTAGCTTGAAATATCTGGTCGTCATTCACTTGCATTGAATTGACCTATAGAGCTGAAATATTCTTCTAAAACTTTTGTTTGCATTCTGCAGATAAAAGAAAGTCATACACATCTGGTATGACATGAAGGTGAGTAAATGATGAGCACCACCAATCAAATAAGTTGCCATGGGTTTAATGAACTGTTCTGTAATTTATGCAATTTACATGTACTTTTGATACTTAAGTAAATGTAATATCAGTTAATACTTTATCTTAAGTTGTTTTCTCATGAGCTACTTTAACTTTTACTTGAGTCAGTTTCCATGAAGGCAACTTTACTTTTACTCAAGTATGACAGTATACTTTATACAACACTGCCTAAAAATGTGTGGTAACATCTCAATTAACTTTTTTTGTAGTCAACAATATCATTTAACATCACAAAATCAACCTGAATACATTAGGCTACACAAACAGATGTCAGTTTTATGGATTGGATCAAGTAGAAAATAGGCCTTAAAAGAAAAATTAAGAAAAGAAAAAAGATTGTTGATGTAAAAATGTGTAAAAATGTGTTGTCAGTGAACTCAAATGTAGCAGACTTCACGTGTTAACATTAATTGACTGATTTGAATCAAGTATTTATTATTTGTATTTAATATGACCTAACTTAATTATCAATTACAGACTTGTAGCCTAAGTAATAATTAAATCAGAATGGCTCCTTAAAGAAATAACTACATGTATTTTTAACCGCATAAGTCCATCTAAAAATATTCTATAAATATGTCCGCCTTTCTGAAGGGTTCATTGAAACGAACTGCTCGAGGGGACAAGAGCATCGGGGTCTCTTCCAAACTCATCTCTACAGTCCCTGAGAGAAAGCCTGAACTTACCTCTGGTATATAGAGGGCCAGTCCCCTTTTGACATGAATTCCAGGGACTTCCAGTATATAAATAAAACACAGAGAGCCAAGAAAGGTAGTTTACAAATCCACGATTTCATGTTTCGAGCTGACAGCGCATCTATTTTCTGGAGAATTATCGGCAGGTAAAGTCGATTTATAATAACAAGCAGCCCTTAACAAAAGCCATATTTGTTGCGAAATGTTTTTTTTTTTTTTTTTTTTTTTTAAGAGTTGTACAACCTGTTTTAACTCGGTCAATGAACAGGAACTTAGATATATTGCAAGTGATTTTCGTTGTTTGCAGTTACAGCATAATTCCCATTCTTCCGAAGAACTAGACTACTTTATATTATCCTAAAAAAAAAAAAAAGTATGTCCAAACTGTATTTGACGCACAGCATTTGACGTCGCTTTTACTCCCACTATGCTAAGTTGAAATACTGGCTTCTCCGAAACAATGCTACAGGCAGTATATTCTACTTTGAAATGTGTATTCCAAACCAGAATTTCTGTTTCTGTTTTGACCTGCATAATCCCGCCCACTGCACATTTCCCAATAGTATTTCTACACCCCGGGTTGCCAGATTTGAAACTGAGCAAAGATACATTAATAAGAAGGAAATAAATAATAATAATAATAAAAAACTTTATATAATATGTTTATTAAATCCGGTTTTCCTGAGATAATTAAGTATTTCTTTTTGTGTATTTGACTGTCCTGAGGCACAATTCAGGTGAAATTGTTTGAATCTATATTTCTCTATTTATTTAATAACTCCTCTCTTTCCCTTGTAAACATGACACAATGTAATAATACATGTTCAACAGTCTCGGCTTCACCACATGTCAAGCATAATCCTGTTTGAGGTTTCCCTATTTTGAACAATGAATGATTTAAGCCAGAACTTCCTATTTGAGCCGAGTGACAAATGTATCTTCTCTCCTATTATTGAGACATATTCTTCCTTTTCTAACTTGTTTTTGGATATTGTAGAGGTGTCTTCCCTTTTCTTCCTTGTCCCACATTTCTTGCCACTTTATATTCATAAATTCTCTAATTCTTCCATTTACCTCTTTACTGAGTGGTATATGAACTTCAACATCCATATGATCCATTGCCTGTTTAGCCAGTTTGTCCACAATATCATTTCCTTGTACTCCTACATGTGTTGGTACCCAAAGAAATCTCAGGACCATCCCCAGTTTCTGAATTCTAAGCAGATATGTAAGAATCTCATATACTAAATCCAGACTGCCCGTTTAATAAGCTACTTAAAGCTGATTGACAGTCCGAACAGATAACAACCCCCATTGGCTGTACTTCCTCCATCCATTGCATAGCTAATAAAATCGCCATTTGTTCTGTTGTAAAAACTGATATATAATTAGTTGGTCTTTTTTGAATGCTGACTTTAAACCTCTTAATATATACTAACTAAAATCTGTGAGCGTCAATGCGAATCTGAGGTAAAAGTGACATGCTGTGACACTTCACTGGGGGAAAGGGAAGACTACGATGAAAAAAAAAAATAAAAAAAAACTATGAAGCATTACTGATGTCAACCCTTTATTTCAGGTTCTTAGTTTTTATACAAAACATCTTATTTACATAAAAAAATTGTTATTAGATTCTCAAATATGTCAAGCGTGTGATTATATACCTTTTCTAATGATCGTATTATTGGCAGGCTGTGAACATGGCTATGTTTGTTTACATTGCAATGCAGAGTTCAGTGTCCAGAGCATGTCAACATAATATTTGTTTCATGTGAATAAAACATTACGTTTGAAAGGTGATCGTTTTTCTCAGATATTTTTGCTGCTGTCATATGATTTGCACTGTAAACTGGTATTCTAATATCTGTGTTTATTTGAATGCCCATTACATACATTTATTTTATCATGTGTTTGAAACAGGTTGAAGTTGATCAGGTTGGTTTGAAAAGACTGAGCAGCTATTTTAGACATAAATGACGAGCACTTAGCCAGTCTCTCTCCATAGCAGCAGCAGCACTAAGAGTTTTTTTGAGAGTTTTTCTGCGAATACACAGTGTATGTACTGTATATGGACGGTAAACTTGTATTCTGTGTTTGTTTGAATGTTTGTTACATAAAATAAACATTCTTTGGTTTAATAAGACCATTCTAGCAGCTGTTTTCGATATCTAAATGACAAGTGTTTAGCCAGTCTCTTTCTATGTAGCTGCTAAACAGTACAACAGCTTTTATGGTGAGTTTCAGTTAGTTCAGTTACGGTTATACACCGTGTGGATCGAGCAGTAAATGTGTGGTCTGCTGCATTAGTTTGAATGCCTGTAACATAAAATAAACATCCTTTGGTTACAAAGATTGTTCAAGAAGCTGTGTTAGGCATATAAATGGCATTGCTTGGCCAATCCCTCTGTAGCAGTGGCAGCAGGAAAGCAGATTTGAATTTTAAAATGCGCCAGTTGATGACGTCAGGCACGAACGTTCTAATCAAACTGGTATGATGGTATGTGCGAAAGGGTCAAGACTGTTTCACAATTTTCAAGAGAAACAGGTTATTTAAAGTTCATTGAGAGTGTCCCAGCACCTCTTCCTTTCTTACTGTTGCATCCTTGAGATGCTCTGAAGCGTGATGTTTGATCCTCTCTTCAGTTGCGTCTTTGCCCCATGCCATTACCACAACTGCAAGAGTGGAAAAAAACAAATAATTATAAAAGTGCAGAGGCAACCTGTAGTCATACACCATGTCTTCATATTTGTATGAAAACATATCAAGGTTTGAATCCCTTGTACATCCCATCTCCCCAGCTTTTGCTCTACCAACTGTACTCTAACCTAACTGTGACACGCTGCTCACACTTTTTTATCCATCTGAGCCATGTTTAAAAGTTGTACCTAATTTTACCAGCTTTGAGACCAAGACTACAAAATGAGAACATTTATAACAAGCAGTTTTAATAATGGACCAAAGGTGGCATCCAGTATGTAGGAAAAACAAGGAGATGACTTAGATTTAGAAATAATGAACTAGGGCTGCACCTAACGATTATTTTTTTTATCAATAAATCTAACCATTAATTTTCAGATTTTTCTAAAGATGTTTTTGTTATTATTATTACTTGATTAATATAACAATTAATTATCCCAAAATAAATATAAAAAAACTTGTCACATTAATATTTCAATACTTTATTAAATCACCTTCTCTTAAACTTAAACAAATGTACAAGAAACAAAGTGTGCACTGCAGGGCATTATTCTGCGACAAAAATAACCCTGTCTTAACTGCTAATCTCCATTTTACAGTTCAACATAAAATCTCTCCAGAATAAAATTAAAGTAAGAACTTGTTCAATTCAAGTAAAAGGAAAGTGCAATCTACATGTAGCAATCCAACAACAAAATAAATGAAACAAATGTAAACTTCAAGTCACTTTCACGAGGAACACCAAAACATTGTGCAACCTCGAGTTTAGCAGTCCAACATAAAATCATTTTACTGTAAAATTTGTGCAATTTGAGTAACACTTAAATGTTTTCTAAAACTTGTGCATGCTTTATCAACTCTCAGTAATGCACTCACCCAACATCTCTCTCTCCCCCTCCTTCTTTCCCTCCCTCCACATTACACCTCTCCTTCTCTCTCTCCCTCCCCCTCATCTTACAGTAAAATTAGTGCAATTCATGCAACATTTAACTTTTTAACTAACAGGAATAACTAAAACTATTGCAATCTGAATTAAATATCAGTTGGGTAAGGAAAATAATTGAAATGACTTGCAGACTGAAACAGTCACACAGTTTAAGCCATTTTCTCACTCATACATGGCCATTAAATTAAACAGAAAATATAAAACTTCCAAATAATAAAATTAGATGATGCATGGTGTAAAGTTCCGTTAGCAGAGGTGCAGTAATTACTTTTAACATGGGGGCGATGAGGAAACATTTAGCAAATCAATTTTAAGTGACTACTACTAACAAAACACATGTTGTAATACTAATATGTCATGTTTGGGTGGGGACAAAAAGTAAACAGGACTTAAGGTGCAGCCTTTGTGCTGTCTTGACAAAGCGCTCTGGGATGCTTTTGCTTCAAGTGTTCGTTCATGGTGGTTGTACTGCTGTGATAAGCCATTTTTAATTTGCATAGCTCACACAGCACTACATTGTTGGGTCAATGGCTAAAATACTCCAATGCTTTAGATGTGGGCAAGTTTTTTTTAGCTGCAGCTTGTTCTTCAGGGGAATCTGTGCTTAAACCGGGCACTGCCATTTTAATTACTCCATTGCGACGCACTGACACATGTTATGCAAATCGACATATTTCTGTAATCGATTACATCGATTATGATGACTTTGCCATCATGATTCCTAATCATCGTGGTGGAAGTGTGGATCCTTCGCAGCCGGGGAAAAGAAGGCTGTATATCGAGGCTGCATTTGAAAGAGCCTTCGAAATGGGACAGCGCCGCTGTGATGCATTCGGTCTTGGAATGCAACCTTCAAAGGATGCAGCCCCTGAATTGAGACCCAGCTATAGGGTGACTCAGGAATGTTTTCAGAGGAAAGACTGAAACATCTGCAGCACCTGTTGGAAAAAGTCCATGACAACACATTTTTCACTGATATAACCCAGAAGAATATTAAATGGTGGTCATTGCTATACTAATCATAACACAGTATACAGTGCACTCATTCCCCATGAGCACACTGGAGCAACCAATGCATTCAACCATTAACCAAAATCATGGGAAACGAGCACACTGTATACTGTGTAATAATATCATTACTTCCAGACTCTCTCTTGTAAATCCTACCAGGGTATCAAAAGCTTGGCTATCATTGTGGCGTTGCTTCTCTCTCTGGAAGTCTTCCATGGTCTCCAATCTCTTAATAGGGGTGGCTCACTTCTGCCAAGGCATCTGACCTCCATGTGGATGTCAAAAAATGAAATACTGAAATCAAAAAGAAACCTATTTACATATTTCCACTCAGGTATTTAATAGCTAGGCTGGTTCACAATTGCCCTGGTGTAATTAGATGTGTAGTGTTTTTATTAAAAGATAGCGGATAGTAGGGTTGAACGATTAATCTGAATAAAATCGAAATCGTTATATGGCTTAATGCGATTATCAAATCCCAAAAGGCTGAGCTTTAATTAGTCTGATGCGCTGAGTGTTTCAGAGTGTCCTTTCTCACGCGTGTGATTACTCATGAGTAGGGCTGCAACAACAAATTCATAAAACTGATAATCGACAATAAAAAAAAATCAACAATGAATTTCATTATGGATTAGTTGGATCTGTTCGCCATGCATGGAAACCATCCGTCAGTTTTGTTACTTTACAGGAGTGAAAAACGCATTTCTATGGTTAAAACGTATTTGAAAAACATTGGAGGTCTGCTGAGGGAAAAACGCATGATCCAGATTGTCCAAAACATGAGAATGCTTTATATTAAGCGATTCAAACAAACTCATAAGCATAAGGTGGCTATGTAATTTGAAAATTGCTGAGTCACATTCAATTTAACGGAAAAATCTAAACTTCAGAAAACAATACGTTACTCGCGTAACCCTGGTTCTCTGAAACATCGAGTGGAGAGATCCACCTATGGGAAGGGCATCCATACCTGACCTCTGCAGAAGCATCCAATTGCACCAAGTCTGGCTAGACCGACAGAAGTGCATGACCTATGTTCAGTAAGGACCCACACCCTTACCTAAGAGCATATAACGACCTGCACGCGCTACTGCTCCTCAGTAATTATATTCGGTTCTCATGCAGCAAGCGGGGCAAGCTTGGTGGATCTCTCCACTTGATGTTTCAGAGAACCGGGGTTACGTGAGTAACCTATTGTTCTCTTTCATCATCTCGTGTTCGAGATCCACCTATGGGAGACATTGACAGCTCCCCGAATGCACAATACACTCACAGTGAGGTCCTGCAAGCCAGTTAAGGGAACGGTCGCCCCAAAGAGGTGGTGCTTGATACGTCCCATAATCACACACATGGCAACCCTGAAGCACACAAGTGAGAACTGTGTACAGATATATAAATATATATATATAAAGAGCTAACAGGGGAGGGGCTATGAAAAACCCACCCCCAAGACTGAATGAGCTACCGGGGTCCTGGTAACATCCAGCCAGTAGTATCATACAAAAAAATGGGGAGAAGTCCAGCTGGCAGCACAACAGATGTCCTGCAATGAAACTCTGATGCCTTCTGGATGCAGCACTCCCCTAGATTCATACCAAAATTATAGCTTCCACAATCCAATGCGAGAGGCATTGCTTAGAAATAGGATTCCCCAAGTGAGGGGGGCCCAAGAGATAAAGAGCTGATTACTCTTCCGAAAAACACTGGTCCTATCCAAGTAAGCCCGCAGGGCACGGACCGGACACAGGCCATTCAGCCTCTGATCCTCTGCAGATAAAAAGGAGGAGGGTGAAAAGCGGAATGCTCCATTACCTCACATGAGAATGCTGGGAAGCATTTTGGCATAAAGGCCAGGTTAGGCTTAAGGAAAACCTTATCTCCACTAAGAGAGAATTTAGTGCACGAGGAATGAACAGAGTGCGCATGCAGGTCACTGACACGTTTAGCTGATGCTAAGGCCAGGAGCAATGCTGTCTTGAAAGACAGCAATTTTAGGGAAATGCTTCCCAGGGGCTTAAAAGGCAGCTGACATAAAGCCTCCAGCACCATAGAGAGGAACAGTTCTCCTAGTAACTGGGAGAGAACGGCAGGCACCCTTCATAAATCTACGAATGAGGGGGTGCTGCCCTGCCGTTGAGCCGTCAAACCCAAAATGACAAGCAGAAATAGCCGCCAGGTAGACCTTAATAGTGGAAAAAGACCTGCCTTTATCCATAAGGTCTTGTAAGATACACAAAATATCAGAGACTGAACACTGATATGATGTGGAACCACGCCCACCACACCACCCTTCAAACACTTGCCACTTACAGTCATATAGGGACCTTGCGGAGGAGGCTCTAGCGTTCTGTATAGTGGCAACTACCCATGGGGGGAGCCCCATTGAGCTTAAATTTGTCCTCTCACCCTGCCCAGGGTATTTATTCACAGGCACAGGGGAGGAAATGCATAGAGCAGCACTTTGGGCCACAGGTGGGCTAGCGCGTCCACGCCGAGGGGCACGTCCTCGTCCTTTAGCGAGAAGAACATAGGACAATTTTCTCAGGCAAAGAAAAACGTAGGAGTTTTCGCGTGAGGCGAAGAGATTTACGGTCGCCAGTCCAAATCTTTCCTACAACATGCCCACTCTCTGGGGGTGGAGGCGCCAGGCTCCGTAGAGCGGGTTCCCCCTCGTCAGAAGGTCCGCGGCCCTGTTCAAAATGCCTGGAACATGGGTCGTGCGTAATGACAGGAAGTGCCGCCTGCTCCACACTAAAAGCCTGTGAGTTAGGGCATGAAGCTTGGGCAAGCGCATGCCGTCCTGGTGATTGATATGTGCCACTGCTGTGGTATTGTTGCAGCGAATGTGCACATGATGCCCCTGCAAACGGGGCAGAAAATGATTCAGAGCTTTACATACAGTCATGAGCTCCAAATAATTTATGTGGGCTGAACTATGTTCGCTTGTCCACGAACCATTCACAGTCCTGCCCTCATGAGTGGTTCCCCACCCTGTTAAGGACGCGTCTGTCGTTACCACTTTTCGCAAAATAACAGCCCCGAGAAGGGTCCCATGAGCGTACATGTCTGCGCTCCGCCAGTGACGCAAGGCTGCTGTGCATGAGCACGTCACTGTAACAGAGCTACAGAGGTCACGTAATGGGCTGAAGTGGAGGGATAAAAGCCACTTCATGAATGCCCTCATTCACAGAAGGCCCAAAGGCAAAACCTGAATAGCTGATGCCTTAAGACCCTGTAATCTGATACATGTGCGATTGGCACTTTCATCCCCTCCTTGAATTGTGATAGACCATTTATTAGAGAGCGAACACGTTCTTGTGAAAGGCGGCGCGCATGGAGATTGAATTCAGCTCCAGACCCAGGACTATAACACACTGGGCAGGTGTAAAATTGCTCATTTTTACATTCACTCTGAACTCGAGTGATGTGATGTACGTGAACACATGGTGAGTGTCTTGCACCACTCTCTCCTTGGAACTGGCTATGATTAACCAATCGTCTATGTATGTTTGGATCCTTAGACCTGTTATTCTCAGTGGAGCTAAGCCCGCCTCCACACATATACAGAACACCCTTGGACTCAGCGAGAGGACGAAAGGGAGGACTGTGAATTTGTAGCATATGCCCTGATAGGCAAAACGAAGAAAAGGGTAGATGCTGATGTGGAAAAAAGCATCTTTCAGATCGACTGATGTGAACCAGTCGTTCTGATGAATTGAGCGTGCGAGTGTGCCGTGTGTTAACATTCTGTAATTGTATTTCCTCAAATGTTTGTTTAACACTCTGAGATCCATAATAGGACGGAGAGAGTCATCCTTCTTTGGAACTAGGAAATAATGGGAGTAAAACCCCTGATTGCATTGATCTAGGGGTACTACGTGAATCGCCCCCTTCGCGAGGAGGGAGGAGATTTCTTCTTTCAGAATGTGAGCAGCGCTCTTCTCTGTGTGAGAAAAGATAACACCGCTGAAAGGTGGGGGTTTCCTGGCAAACTGGAGTCTGTACCCGTTCATTATGTTTCGAGTCACCCACTCGGGAGCCGACACAGCCTGCCAAGCTGTTGTGTGACTCGCAAGTGACCCCACATGAGCCGGGGAAGCGTTTATGCCCGATTTGCTCATTTAAAATGCAATGGCGCCATCTAGTGGACAACCTACTTTTTTTGTGAACTAGGAGCGTAGGATAAGAGTCTGGGGGGCTGGTGGCCCTAGAACATGGACTCATGTCCCCCTGAGGCCGTGCATCAGGCCGGCCATTAATTTTTAGAGTCGGAGGGTGTAGAGTTGGGGGGTTTCTTGGCCGCAGCCGCAGCGAAAGACATTCTACCCCAGGGCTTAGCAGAGGGTGGGTTACTCTGCTGAGGAGGTGGTTTATTGCGTGGCTTTGCCTTACCGGGGTGCTGGAAAGGACGCCCCGAGGCAGGGGGGCGGGGGGGTCTGCCGCGGTGCTACTTTCCTAGGAGAGCATAATTTAAGCGCTTCGTCCTCCTTTTTCTTATCGTCGCAACGCTGTTGCATTAAAGTGATGGCAGGGCCAAAGAGAGCCTGGCCACTCTCTACAGGGGCACCCACAATGCGCCGCTTCTCACTGTCAGCGAGGCCTGACAGATTAAGCCAAAGCACACGTTCTTCAGCCACTGAGAAAGCCATAGAGCACCTGCAGGCTTGAATGGCCTGACGGGCATTACGGAGAACAAGGTCATTGATTGTGACAATCTCCTTCCATAGAGAGGGTGTGGGGGTCCCTTTCTCAAGTTGCTGTCCCATGTCGACCAGGAGTTCAGCCTGGTATGTAGAGAGAAGGGAGGAGACGTTGAGGGCCCTGACAGCCAAGGCCGAGGCTTTGAAAGAGGCCTGGTGTATGGAGGCAGAAAATCAGTCCATTTTGTTGGGGAAAACAGGCTTGGGGGTGGCAAGTAGGCCACCTTGAGAGCGATTAAGGTGTCTGGCAATAGAGGGCTCGATGGCGGGGGGGGGGTCACCCATGCCAATGGCCGTCATATCCTTCACTTTGAGGCACGCGAGACTGTGTTTGAGGTCGAGGGGGTCCCCCCAAATATACCTCATATGCTTGGCACATGTAGGGAGGACAGGAAGAAGTTGTTTTCTCGGGCTGGGAGGGGGTCCCAGGAGTTTCCCGTCATACACGTCCGTCTTTGTAGGTCAGTGGCACTTTGTAGGGCTGGCCATTCGATATTGAGGCGAGCGGCTGCTCGCTCACAAACCTCAATGAGAACGGACTGGGGGTGGGCCATGGGGGTGTTAGCCTGGGGAGTCATGGAAGACGGGATGGCCTCCTCGTCCTCCGAACCCAGAAGGCCTGCATCGTTTTCGTCACCAGAACCAGCCGGCTCACTGGCAAACAAGGGGTCCCCTGAGAGAATGACCTCAGGGAATGCCGGGTTATTTTGATCGGCCCAGCTAAGAGAGGCTGCGCCCCAGGAGGGACCCAAAAGCGCGTCGTCATCACCGTTTCCCCCATCAGAGTCAGAGAGTTCAAGGTCGGTGCACTGGGTAGTGGCGACCTTGAGCCTCTGGCGCCGGAGTTTTTTTAGGCAGCGCCAGGAAGTGGCTACAGTTTTCCGGAAATTCTAGAGCCTCCTCTGCGTGTTTAAGACCCATGCACATGACACAGAAAGGATGAGGGTCTCTGGCTGATGAGGGCACTGCACGCAGCTGGGCAGGCACGCGATAGGTTGACCCCGGAGGAAGCCGTAGGTTTGGAAAATGCCATATTAGGGCGAAACTCCGTCAAATCCATGGCGCGCTGCCGTGGTGAGAGAGAAAGGTGAGTGAGAGAAAGGCGGGCAGCCTGGTTGTAGTTTAAGCGAGCGTAGGCGGCTTGCAATAAACAGGAAATAGCTAACCTGGCTGAAACAAGACAGTCACGTCTGGCGGAGACTGATCTGAGCGATGTGTCCTCCTGTAGACAAATTAGTTAGTCAAATTCCAACCGAGCTGAGAGAAAAACAGAGATCGCAAGAAGCAAATGTCAACTGAGGAGCAGCAGCGCATGCAGGTCGTTATATGCTCTTAGGTAAGGGGGTGGGACCTTACCGATCATAGGTCACGCGCTTCTGTCTGTCTAGCCAGACTTGATGCAATGGATGCTTCTGCAGAGGTCAGGTACGGATGCCCTTCCCATAGGTGGATCTCAAACACGAGATGATGAATGATAACTCGATATTACTCTGCAATAAATGACTTATATGAAACAAAACTCAAAGTAAACTCAGTTTAAAGTTGGATCAGCACTCCATGCAATGGCAGTGCTCTAGGTGTTCCAAGCGAAGCTCCTCAGACAAATGGATGAGCAAGGCTTTGATCCGGAGACTTTTAAAGAGCTTCGGACGCTGCAGACTTGGCGCTGCGCGCCACGAAAGTCACGGCGCAGGCCATCGGGAAGTCCATGGGTAACCTGGTCATTCTGGAAAGGCATGTATGGCTGACCCTCACGGAGATGAGTGACAGAGAGAAGACATCTTTGTTGGCTGCCCCAGTGTCTCCAGCCGGCCTCTTTGGAGGCGCAGTGAGTACGTTTGCTGAGCCCTACATCACGACTCAGCAGCAGTCACAAGCCATAAGGCACTTTATGCCCAAACGGAGCCAGTGCCCGGCTAAAAGACCCATGCCCGTTAACTGAGCGCCTGCACCGGCCCCCGCCGAGCCACCAGTGAGGCCACGCAAGCCTTGGCCCAGACAGAAGCAGCAGCATCAGCGCCCACCTCGCACCGACAGGAGGAACTACCCCGTGCTGCGGAAGCGGCGTTCTGACAGGCGTACGCTTTGAAGCGGAAAATAGAGCCCTTCGTTCCCTCTGGTGATCCGAAGAAGGCTCGATTGGAGACACAGAACACTGTTCCTCACCTCCCCACTGCTTGTTCACAATGTTTTAAAAGATGTTGTTTCTGTGTCATATGCAATAAAAAATGCAATAAAGAATACAGCACTCGTTGCAAATGCACGAGATGCTCATACATTCTCAAAAAAAAGCCCTTTTCCTCTTCAAAGTAAGCGACGCAGTATGTCATACGGTGAGAAAACCAAAGTGCCCTCTGTCCCGTTACGCAGACGCGTGGCGAGCCCTAACAGGCATTTCAGAATGGGTGCAAAAAACGATCGAACATGGCTATACAATCCAATTTGCTCGCCGGCCACTCCGTTTCAACAGCGTTCTGTCTTCCACGGTTTCGTCCGAAGACGCGCCAGTGTTATGAGCCAAAATACACAATCTAATTGTGAAAAACGCGATAGAGATTGTGCCAAATTTTCAAGCACAAAAAGGGTTTTACAGCCATTATTTTCTTGTCCCAAAGAGAGACGGCGGACTTCGGCCTATTAAGCGCCCATTCAAAATGATTACTCAGAAACGAATTTTATCGCATGATTGGTTTGCGTCGATAGATCTGAAGGATGCGTACTTCCATATCCAAATTGTACAGCACCACAGGATGTTTTTGAGATTCGCGTTCGAGGGAACAGCATATCAATTCAAAGTCCTGCCCTTCGGGCTGTCTCTGGCTCCTCGCACATTTACGAAGTACTTCGATGCGGTGCTCGCCCTTTTAAGACTGAGCGGCACACACATTGAACTACCTCGACGATTGGCTGTTACTAGCATGATCAGAGGCTCTGTTATGCCAACACGGAGACTAGTGAGCGCGTTCAGGCCATTCTACAGTGTCTGTCTCAGTTCAAACTTGGGAGAACACTTCCTCTGAAGCTGTTTCAGAAAGCATTGGGATTTATGGTGGTGGCATCGGCCGTCATCCAATTAGGTCTCTTACACATGAGACCACTTCAGTGCTGGCTGAAGCGCCGTGTGCCACAACATGCTTGGTGCCAAGGGCGCATGCGTATCACTATATCCCGCCGCTGTATATCTGCATTGGTACAATGGACAGCTCCTGCATTTTACCAGCGAGGTGTGGCGCTGGGGCAAATTATCAGGTGGACGGTGACTACAGATGCTTCCAACACAGGTTGTGGGGCGGTGTGCGATGGGCACCCGACTTTTGGCACCTGGACAGGTCTGAAGAGGGCATGACACATTGACCACCTAGAACTATCGGCTGTAATTCTAGCCTTGAAGGCTTTTCAGTGCGAAATAGCAAACTGTCATGTCCTGGTTCGCTCAGACAACATGACAGTTGTGGCATATATAAACCTCCAAGGTGGAATTTATTTACCGCTACCACTGTTGAGACTGACCTGGCATCTCCTCCTATGGAGCGAGCGTTATCGCTTCTCCCTGCGAGCGACATATGTCCCAGGTTGCCTGAATTACGCCGCGGACCTACTGTCACGCCAAGGGGTGATACCGAGGGATGTTGAGGATTTGGGAAATATTCGGCAAAGCAGAAATCAACCTATTTGCCTCAGTGGAGAATGCCCACTATCCCCTTTGGTATTGGAAGTCCCAAGCCCTGTTGGGAATGGATGTAATGGCACACAAATGGCCGGCGAAATGCAAATACTCGTTTCCTCCGCTATGCCTGATCCTCTCTGTCATGTGCAAAGTCCTGGAGGGCAAGGAAACGGTTCTATTAGTTGCGCCGAGATAGCCATGGTTTCCGGAAATGATAGAGATGCTGTACCGCACACCATGGGAAATACCGCTGAGGAGGGATCTCCTCTCTCAGGCGCACAGCACAATCTGGGATCCCTAGCCCCAGCTGTGGAACCTGCATGTGTGGCCACTGAACGGAGCGCACTACAAGTGCCAGAACTGACACGTTCAGTCATGAACACCATTTTACAAGCCAGAGCACCGTCCACAAGACGCCTCTATGCACTAAAATGGAAGGTTTTCACTGACTGGTGTCTCTCACGTAGTAAGGACCCAGTAAACTGCCCCATACATGAAATTCTAATATTTCTTCAAGAGTGATTAGACGCAGGACTCACCCCGTCAACGCTCAAAGTCCTTGAGGCACGAGCAATGCGCTCCTTGTTCTCAGTCAGAAATTTTTAGGAAATGGTGTGTGTGCACCTGTTTTATAGTGGTCAGTTCGCACCGCAACGATCGGTCAGTTTCACGCCAAAACAGGTGGGGCTCAAACACCATAGCCACAATGTTAGAATATTGGCGTTATTGTAGAGAGGTTTCAAATAGGTTGTGTATGAAGGCACTCCCCATATGCGTTAGTAACGCAATGTCTCGTTCCCTTCGTCTCAGGGAACCGAGGTTACATACGTAACCGAGACGTTCACGCGCCACCTAGACCCTAAGAAGCACATGCGCAAACGCGTCCGCCATAGACAGCAACATTGGACAAACACGCAACTGCAGTAAAAGTTTATCAGATTTGCAAATTATTATTTCGGATGGCGTTGTACGGTTGCCTGTTGTAGCATATCAAGAACAAATGACAAAGCACCAAATAATTCAAGGTAACAGAAATATTAATTTTATGCTGTATGACAGGCAACTGACATTGCTACTTCTGATTTGAATATACGTCGATTTTCTGCAGACGTCTCATATTTGCTGGGTAGCGGGCAAACACAACGTGCTGCAGCCATGGAAGCCAAGCTAACATTGACAGTTATAATAAAATCTACATGAGCTGGTTTATAATTTACAAATAATATAAACATTGCAAACAGGGCCATAGCCAGGGTTTGAAAATTAGTGAGGTCAACAGTGAGGTCTCAAGACTTTTACCAAAATTACACCTACAAATGCAACATATTCTATACATCAAAATTAAATATAAAAATTAAAGGACAGAAACCAATAATACTGAAATATTCAGAATTTTTGTCACATAGAAATGCACATTTGAAAATAAAGCATTGATTTTGAGTTGGGCAGCAAAATGTACTCATATTAACTACAGAAAAACAGCAAAAGTTAATGTAACAAGGAATTTAGATGGGCAAGGAGGAGGCGAGAACCGGCTTGACAATATAAATAATAGTTTAATAATAAACTTAAAACTTAAAGTTACTGAGTGTAGCTACCTTTATTTCACCTTTTTCAATTAAAGTTCATTAGAAGTAAACATATTTACAAAGGGGAAAAAGTCATAACTTCATACTTAATTCATGAGTTTCCAGGCTTTAAAGCTTTTTTGTTAAATTCTGCTTTGCATTTGCCTTTACGACTATTTACCAATGCTCGTGCATAGTATCCAGTGTTTATGGCATTAGTAAGATCATGTTAATCACAGGTAAAAATATATATAAAAAAGGATCACCATGGTTAGATGTAATTATTGTATGCAATTCATTTGTAAAAAATTAGTAATGAAAAACAATATCTTAAACACAGGCTTTTGTTGCCCCAATATACAATATTTTATATTTTTGTAGGCTAATAATATTAACATTACAAATATATATACACTATTTCTGGCAAAATAGCATTGTTACTACTACAGTTAATGTTACTACAGTAACTGTCAGGTATATTTCTGTAAGGATGCTGATTTGTGGAATAAAAAGCCTGTAATTAGCGTTGTGAATAGAACAACGTTTTCCTGTTTACTTCGTCACTGTAGTTTCATCACACTCTTGTAGTATTTGCGGTCACTAAAGAATCCATACAACTGTCCAAACTAAATTATGCATGCATGCAGACACTCAAAGGAGTTATCAACCGCTTTTTTATTATTATTCAGTTGTACATAGCATCAAAATGTATTTTTAAATATGAAAAAATTATAGCTGGCTACAGCCATGAACGTATACATTAGCTGATCAATGTACGGTGTAATGCTTGTCTCTTGCTCATTCCTCTTGCGTGTCCTCAATCTGGCAACCTGCATGAGTTTCCAGTCTGGGGAGGAGGGGGTGGGGGAGACAACTCTCTCCAATATTTTGAATTTGGACTGCAGTATGCATTTTATACACTTGATGTCAATGTTACATATTGCTCCTTTACACATATGCTGCCTTTATGTGCTTTTTGAAGATTCAAAGTTCAGGTCACCACTGACTTACATTGTATGGACCTACAGAGCTGAAATATTCTTGTAAAAATCTTCATTTGTGTTCTGCTGAAGAAAGAAAGTCACACACATCTGGGATGGCATGAGGGTGAGTAAATGATGAGAGAATTTTTATTTTTGGATCAACAATTACTTTAAGTATCTCAACCAAGGAATATTGAAGATGCCCAAAAACTTTGTGGCTGAACTCTTGACTGAGACACAGGCTTATTCTGGATGTTGTAGTTCAGTTTGTTTATGCCACAAACACACTGACCTCCATACTTAAGGGGGAACAAAATGTGGTTTTATGATATATCCTACAAATTCTGTTTTATTATACATTTTTCCATGACGTAAAAACAAAACACCTTTTATTATTATTATGCTTCATAAGCCGACAACGTCGTCATCAATTTTCTTTATCGCAATAAGTTAATTCACAGTTGAAGCAATTTTTCATTGCATGTTAAAACCTTTTCTGGTGTTCTTACCCGTGTGCAAGTGCTGTGTGCATGACAAAAGCAGAAAATAATCAGATTATTTAAAATCTCGCATAAACGCGGTTTTCTTGTGTTATCTGATTCAAATAAAAAATAAGATGGTTTTTGGTAGTTATCAGCGTATTGCTGTGCATAAATGCATTCATTAATTCATATCAACACAAAAATAAAAATATTAACATTTACCACTCTCACACACTAAAAAAATAAATAGAAAAAGAGATTTAAAAAAATCAGCTGACACGGTCATTTGACCACTACAGTACCTGTGTGTCATACATCAAGAGTTTTACTGTACACAGTGATCGTATTTAACCTGCTTTACTGTATTAATGGGCATTTCACACTTAAAATGTTTGGGCCAACATAATCCTGGGTTTCGTTCCACCCCAAATATAAAACAGAATGTGCAATGAATTAACTTCTAATTGGTATACACACTGTAGCAGTACACGCAGCTTCTTTGTGGTAAAACAGAGGAACATAACTGTGTGTTAAATAGGTTTCAATTAGGGCAGAGGCACACTGCAAACACTAATGTTGTCATTACTGGAATTAAACGACTTGATATGACAAGTTTTGGGCTCATGACTCAAAAATCTGTTCCTTATTTTACTTATTTTTCTTAAAAATGTAGAAGTATGGTTTTAAGTGTTATTTACTCAATAGACAGAGCACAAAATTGAGCTTTGCACTTGAATTATTAAATTCTGTTTTCTTGGTCAAAGGCAACTTATAGGGGCATCTAAACATAGTTAAGAATTCATAGAGGTTTGAGCTCTTTTGTATCATTATTTATGCTGTTTTGTTGCAAATAGTTGTTTGGTGTGATGTCACCATTAAGGTGATCTGTGTCCCCTTTGGTCAAGTTGGACCCTGTTAACTCTGTTTCACTTTTACTTGTGCATATGCAACAGAAGAACAGGTATGCACTTCTGTGGAGACTTAAGTTTACTAAATGATTGACTTAGAATCTGATATAATCTTCTTTAATTGAGCTGTTTTATTGTATGATCTGAATTTGAAGTGCAGTGTGAAATGCCCATGTTACTTAAAACATTTTCTGTCCTACATGAAACTGAGGTGGGTTAGTAAGACTAGAGCGAGTAAAGTTTGAGTTGCTCCTCCACGTCACCCTCCATCATCTCTCCAAATGTCTCCTGGTTCTCTCGGAGCAGCTTGAAGATTTCATCCAATTGTTCCTGCTGCACCCTACAACAGACACACACAACACCATACCATAAAACCAAACATACTCCGCCATCTGGATTCTCACCTTAGCATTAACAAAAGGAATGGCAAAATACAGGCCAATCTCACCTTAAAAGTCAAAGTGAAACATTTGCCACGTATTTTATTTAATCTGACATGTAAAACAGAATATTCAACATTGAAATATGTAAAGCAAGGGTATCCATTGGAAGTAAGTACATTTGAAATCTTTGGTGTTCCTGATGTTACTGTATGTCAGAAGAAATAGTGCTGCAGACAAAAGGTTTACACAATCTGGCTCTTTATTGATAAGATGTTACAAAAGCCATTAGGATGAATCTTACTAAACACCATCAAGAACATTTCCAGATCACGTTTCACCCCGAAATCAATAGAATTCTCATACTTATCCTATTTAAATAGTGAAGCATGTAGACATCATGGTAGCATTTGTACTGTGTTTAATGTTTGCTGATTGTAAGGAATAATTCACCCCCGAAATTTACATTCTGTCAACATTTACACACCCTCACATCATTCCAAACCTGCATTATTTTCTTGTGTGGAAACACAATAGGAGATGTTAGGCTACATTTTAGGGACTGACCGCATTAGTCATCATTCACTTTTCATTGCATATTTTTTTTTCTATCCAAAATGGTGACAGCAGTTGTCAATGTCTGCCTAACACCTCTTTTATTCCACTAAAGAAAGTCACATGAGTTTGGAACAGCATGAGGGTGAGTAAATGACCCACATGTAAATCAAATTTAGGGTGAACTGTTTCTTAAAATATATACACTGGTGGCCTAAAGTTTGGGATAATGTATTGATTTTGCTGTTTCGGAAGGAAATTGGTACTTTAATTCACCAAAGTGGCATTCAGCTGATCACAAAGTATAGTCAGGACATTACTGATGTAAAAAACAGCACCATCACTATTTAAAAAGTAATTTTTGATCTAATCTAGACAGCAGCATCACTCCAACACCTTATCCTCGAGTAATTATGCTAAATTGATTATTTGGTACTAGAAAATCACTTGCCATTATATCAAACACTGCTGAAAGATTTTTGGTTCATTAAATGAAGCTTAATATTGTCTTTGTGTTTGTTTTTGAGTTGCCACAGTATGCAATAGACTGACATGTCTTAAGGTCAATATTAGGTCAAAAATCGCAAAAAAGAAACTTTCTCTAGAAACTCATCAGTCAATCATTGTTTTGAGGAATGTACAATGTTTGAAATTGCCCCCCAAAAAAACTGAAGAATTCATACAAAGGTGTAACTAGTCTTTAAAGACAAAGGACAGAAAGAGATGTTGAAGGCCAGATGTACAACTAAACAAGAGGATAGGTACATCAGAGTCTCTAGTTTGAGAAATAGACACCTCACATGTCCTCAGCTGACAGCTTCATTGAATTCTACCCGCTCAACACCAGTTTCATGTACAACAGTAAAGAGAAGACTCAGGGCTGCAGGCCTTATGGGAAGAATTGCAAAGAAAAAGCCACTTATGAAACAGAAAAACAAAAAGGTTAGAGTGGGCAAAGAAACACAGACATTGGACAACAGATCATTGGAAAAGAGTGTTATGGATCTTAACCCCATAGATCTTTTTGTGGGATCAGTTAGACTGTAAGGTGCATGCAAATTGCCCGACAAGACAGTCATATCTATGGCAAGTGCTACAGGAAGTGTGGGGTGAAATGTCACCTGAGTATCTGGACAAGCTGACAGCTAGAATGACAAGGATCTAAAAAGCTGTCATTGCTGCACATGGAGGATTTTTTGATGAACACTTTGAAGTAGTTTAAGAAGTTATTTAAAATAATGTTTTTTTTTTTCAAATTCTAACAGTAATTTTTCATGTTATTCATGTCCTGAATATACTTTGTGATCATTTGAACATCACTTTGGGGAATAAAAGTGCCAATTTCTTTCCATAAGATCAAAATCTGTGCATTATTACAAACTTTTGGCCACAAGTGTGTATGTGTGTGTATATAATATATCTATATATATATTTAATCAAGTTCACCCAAAAATGTATTTACATAATATATATATATATATACACACACGTTATATTTTATTGCAGGAAAATTACGATAGTTCAGTAATGAGAATCTAATGAGGCTTACAGGAAATGCAAAACAGCAATACATATTTGGCTTAATTGTCATTTAAATAATCTTAAAATGCTAAATATAATCCTTATCTTAAAAATAGGCTTAATAGTATTTATGCCAATTTTATTTACTCTGATTATGGTGTAAAATGTCACATGGATATGTTTTCATGAGATTCATCTATTAACCCATAAGCAACCAAAAAAATCAAAAAGTTTCTACATTTCATTGCACACATGTCTGACTCTACAGTGTGTGTTAGCATTTTTTTCACCATCAGCATGTGATGGTCATAGCTCTGAGTGTCCACATGGTGGCGTGATTGCATTTCAGAAGTGTACGATGGGCAGAACTTGCAGACTGAATCCTGATTGGCTGAGTTTGGGACACACTGGCACTCAACACATGCACTATGACATTGTCATTTCATATAAGATTTCACCAATATTTCATAATCAGACAAAAACATCCTGCACACTGCTGGTTCACTGATATCATCACTTTCCTTTTCCAACAGTGTCCAAATCTTACAAACTATATATATAAGGGGATTATAACTTCACAACTATCTTAAAGTCATGCCCATAATGTCAGATTAAAAACCTTGTATTCCCAAAGAGGTTTCAAAGTACCTAAAAAAACTTCTGACACAAAAAGCCACAAATAAAAACATAAATGTTTTTAAATTATAATTTTATGGTCTTTGGTGGTTTGCTTGAAGCATGCTATTCACAGGCAGATATGCAAAGTGGCCTGTACAGAACACTTAAGAAAAATAAAAGCATTGAAGAGTTTAAAACAGCAATAGTTTGGGATTTTTTTCCCCAATAATAACAAATTTCCAAAACAGTCAATAGAAGTCATTCTGCAAGGCTGATTTAAGGGGGCACACTTTTTCCACGCACTTTGAGTTTTGCTTACTCAGCAGCTCTGGGGGGGAAAAAGAAAACAGACATTCAGTACCATACTATCACAATGTTGCTGGCTGTAAACATTTCACATGGACTTCTCCAATTACATGCAGAGTGTCCCCAACACCACATGCATGCACAGTGTAGAGAATTACATATTATTGAACATTAAACAGAAATCAGTCACTTACTACTAACACAATACAAGTTAGCTTTAGAAACAGCATCTGTGACACTGTCAGTTGCCTCATAATATTTTGAGTCATCCATCAGATGAAAAAAAAAAACGCATAGGCTATTTAACCCTAAATCAATAAAAAAATAAAGTGCATAAAGATTTAGAACAATTAAAGGAGTACTCAAAGAAATTAATTGTAATTTATCACATGAGATGAGGACTTTAGTCATATCAAAACCCTTATAAAAGCTGTTTAATTCTACTTGGGGGCTGCCATTTTAGAATCACATGACCAGCAAAATACTACTTGCCTAGTAAGGGATAATGTACAGTCAGCTGGTTATCGCACAATAAAGCCTGACAGGGTAATCAGGACCCCGACATGAAGAGGAAGGGTCTTGTATCACCCTGAAGGGGTTTATTTTGCGTTAACAACTGGTTGACTGTACATTATCCCATTTATTATACAGTTACTAACCAAATAAATAAATACATACATGGACATAAAATATTGATTTGCTTGAAATGATGTAATTTGAGAAGGAATAGAAAATTCTGTTGGTGTTTAGTTTGTGAAAATGACTGTATGACTCCTCAATATTCATACTATTACAAGACTACTTGCCAAATAAATCAATAAATGCACATGAAACATTGATTTCAGTTGAAATTATTTGATTAGCTTATTTGTAGAGATCACACAATGATCAGAGAAACAGGAGAGATGGCTTGCAGAACCCAGATGAACAGTCTGATACGTCTTAATCACCGGATGTGCGGTTGTTACGGAGCAATATCTGACCACTGGATGGCGAGTATTCCATAGAGCAATAAATCTCAGTATCCATCTTTTCATTGGACACTTTCACTCTTGGATTATATGAATCATGGCTGACTGTGAATTTCTACAAATGGCATCTGTAACTGAAAACTATTGATTTTGAATTATGTTGCATTCAGATGCTGCAGATGACATGAGCAAAAAGTTACCGAGTGCAAATTTGAGACTGTCTATTTAAGGTCTCACAGTTGAAAATGCATATCAAAGCAAAAACCAAGCCATGAGGTCAAAGAAACTGCCTGCAGAGCTCAGAGACAGGATTGTGTCGAGGCAAATATATGGACAAATATGTGGGTGGCTGTGGCTCAGTTGGTAGAGTGGGTTGGCCACTAATCGCAGGGTTGGTGGTTCGAATCCCGGCACATACGACTCCACGTGCCGAAGTGTCCTTGGGCAAGACACTGAACCCCAAGTTGCTCCTGATGGCAGGCTAGCGCCTTGCACGGCAGCTCTGCCGCCATTGGTGTGTGAATGGGTGATTGGGACACAGTGTAAAGCGCTTTGGTAACCTCTGAGGTTAGAAAAATGCCCTATATAAGTGCAGACCATTTACAAGGCTACAAAAAAAATTTGGCTGCATTGAAGATTCCCAAGAGCACAATGGCCTCCATAATTCTTTAATGGAAGAAGTTTGGAACAAACAGGACTCTTCCTAGATCTGGCCGCCGGGCCAAACTGAGCAATCGGGGAGAAGGTTCTTTTTTAAGCTTGGTGACTTTAAAGGAGGTGACTTTATGGGGTATGGAGTGTAGATTGCTGTATTGATAGCATAAGGCTGAAACATAGTAAAAATGTGAAAGAAATGAAGGGATCTGAATACTTTATGAATGCACTGTGTGCATGTATGTGTGTATATATATATATATATACACACACTGATCAGCCACAACATTAAAATCACCTAATATTGTGTAGGTCCCCCTCGGGCCGCCAAAACAGCGCCAACCCACATCACAGATTAGCATTCAGAGTTGACATTCTTCTCACCACAATTGTTCAGAGCGGTTATCTGAGTTACTGTAGACTTTGTCAGTTCAAATCAGTCTGGCCATTCTCTGTTGACCTCTCTCATCAACAAGGTGTTTCAGTCCACAGAACTGACGCTCACTAGATGTTTTTTGTTTTTGAGTTGAAATCGTGCGATTGTACAAGTTTGCTCTCCATGCAGTTGCATCTTCATATCACGCAGTCGCGACTTTATTTATTTATTTATTTATTTTTTATTAAGCAAACATCAAAAATATTACAACAAAATGGCATTCATATTACAATCAACTTAATTTTAACATGGGCTGACACACAAAAAGAATAATATAATATAAGAAGACAAAAACATCATTGTGCAGTCGCTTCTTCGTATCATCACGCAGTCGCGTCTTCGTATCATCATGCAGTCGCGTCTTCCTATCACCCAGTCGCGACTATATCATCACACAGATGCGACTTCCAATCACGGAGTTGCGACTTCCTATCACCCAGTTGCGACTTCACATCATCACACAGTTGCGACTTCCTATCACACAGTTGCGACTTCACATCATCACACAAATGTGACTTTATATGGTCACACAGATGCGACTTCCAATCACCCAGTTGCGACTTTATATCATCACCCAGCTGCGACTTCCTATCACCCAGCTGCGACTTTCTATCACCCAGTTGCGATTTTCTATCACACAGATGCAACTTCCTATCACCCAGCTGCGACTATATATCATCATCCAGCAGTGACTTTATATCATCATCCAGCTGCGACTTTCTATCACCCAGCTGCGACTTCCTATCACCCAGCTGCGACTTTATATCATCACCCAGCTGCGACTTCCTATCACCCAGTCGCGACTTTATATGATCACGCAGATGCGACTTCCAATCACCCAGTTGCGACTTTATATCATCACCCAGCTGCGACTTCCAATCACCAAGTTGCGACTTTATATCATCACCCAGCTGCGACTTCCTATCACACAGTTGCGACTTTATATGATCACACAGATGCGACTTCCAATCACCCAGTTGCGACTTTATATCATCACCCAGCTGCGACTTCCAATCACCCAGTTGCAATTTTATATCATCACCCAGCTGCGACTTCCTATCACACAGTTGTGACTTTATATGATCACACAGATGCAACTTCCAATCACCCAGTTGCGACTTTATCATCACCCAGTTGCGACTTCCAATCACCCAGTTTTGACTTTATATCATCACCCAGCTGCGACTTCCAATCACCCAGTTGCGATTTTATATCATCACCCAGCTGCGACTTCCTATCACACAGTTGCGACTTTATATGATCACAGAGATGCGACTTCCTATCACCCAGTTGCGACTTCACATCATCACACAGACGCGACTTCCAATCACCCAGTTGCAACTTCCTATCACCCAGTTGCGACTTCCTATCACCCAGTTGCGACATCCTATCACCCAGTTGCAACTTCATATCATCACACAGATGTGACTTCCTATCACCCAGCTGTGACTTTATATCATCACCCAGCTGTGACTTTATATCATCACCTAGCTGCGACTTCCTATCACACAGTTGCGACTTTATATGATCACACAGATGCGACTTCCAATCACCCAGTTGTGACTTTATATCATCACCCAGCTGCGACTTCCAATCACCCAGTTGTGACTTTATATCATCACCCAGCTGCGACTTCCTATCACACAGTTGCGACTTTATATCATCACACAGATGCGACTTCCAATCACCCAGTTGCAACTTCCTATCACCCAGTTGCGACTTCCTATCACCCAGTTGCGACTTCATATCATCACACAGATGTGACTTCCTATCACCCAGCTGTGACTTTATATCATCACCCAGCTGCGACTTTCTATCACCCAGCTGCAACTTCCAATCACCCAGCTGCGACTTTATATCATCACCCAGTTGCGATCACACAGATGTGACTTCCTATCACCCAGCTGTGACTTTATATCATCACCCAGCTGTGACTTTCTATCACCCAGCTGCGACTTCCAATCACCCAGCTGCGATTTTATATCATCACCCAGCTGCGACTTCCTATCACACAGTTGCGACTTTATATCATCACACAGATGCGACTTCCAATCACCCAGTTGTGTCTTTATATCATCACCCAGCTGCGACTTCCAATCACCCAGTTGTGACTTTATATCATCACCCAGCTGCGACTTCCTATCACACAGTTGCGACTTTATATGATCACACAGATGCGACTTCCAATCACCCAGTTGTGACTTTCTATCATCACCCAGCTGCGACTTCCTATCACACAGTTGCGACTTTATATGATCACACAGATGCGACTTCCAATCACCCAGTTGTGACTTTCTATCATCACCCAGCTGCGACTTTCTATCACACAGTTGCGACTTTATATGATCACACAGATGCGACTTCCAATCACCCAGTTGTGACTTTCTATCATCACCCAGCTGCGACTTCCTATCACACAGTTGCGACTTTATATGATCACACAGATGCGACTTCCAATCACCCAGTTGTGACTTTATATCATCACCCAGCTGCGACTTCCTATCACACAGTTGCGACTTTATATGATCACACAGATGCGACTTCCAATCACCCAGTTGTGACTTTCTATCATCACCCAGCTGCGACTTTCTATCACCCAGCTGCGACTTTATATCATCACCTAGCTGCGACTTCCTATCACACAGTTGCGACTTTATATGATCACACAGATGCGACTTCCAATCACCCAGTTGTGACTTTATATCATCACCCAACTGCGACTTCCAATCACCCAGTTGCGACTTTATATCATCACCCAGTTGCGACTTCCTATCACACAGTTGCGACTTTAAATGATCACACAGATGCGACTTCCTATCACACAGTTGCGACTTTATATCATCACCCAGCTGCGACTTCCAATCACCCAGTTGCGACTTTATATGATCACACAGATGCGACTTCCAATCACCCAGTTGCGACTGTATATCACGCAGTTGCTACTTCCTATCACCCAGTTGCGACTTTCTATCACCCAGTTGCGACTTCATATCACCCAGTTGCGACTTTCTATCACCCAGTTGCGACTTTTGTCTAATCAAAAAGTCTGATTAGAGAACACACCTACCCATAACACCTGCAACTCACTAGAAAATAAAACAAGGTTCACTGCTGAGATGTAACTAAAGCCTAATGGCAATTTAAAAATGCACTCATCAAGTGTTTTCATGGGTTCTGTAACACCTCTTTAATGTGCTACAACCATTGTTGAATGTTGCCCATGCAAAGAAAGATTGGTATAGTGCAGGGGAATAAACATGCAAAAGCAGGCAGAAAGTAAGTTAACAAAGTGACATTTGGAAGGCAAATTAGGCAGTAATACTCTCCAAAATAGTGATATCAACTGTTATTTTGATAAGATTAAACTCTGGTAAATACATGAACATAAATATCCATATCAGGCTGCTCACAGTAGTCCTAGAAACACATTTTCTGTTTCCAGTTTCCCTTTGCATCATCAGAACCTAATTCTGCTTCAAATAATTTTAGTCTGTTCTTGTTGCTTTTAAATAAATCCCTTCTAAATATAGTTCTTCACTGGGAAAGAGAGGGAGGGAACCCTAACATCACCCAAATGCATTATAGAATTGCTTTGAGTTGAGCATGTGTCATGGTTGTGCACCACTGAGAATTGAATCGAGAATGCATTGTAGAATCCAATTAAATTCCTAAATATGAATTGAGGTGGCAAATGGGATGCCAAGATTTTATTGTTAGTTCATGATTAAATAAAGTTAACATATAGAAGCTCAAAGTAAAGTATTGCAAATATTTGTTTTAGTGCATTGACAAGTGTGGCTTAGTGTGGATTTTATTTAGTATTGAATATAATCACAGGGTGTTCATATTGTATCACTCGATTGAATGCAAACTGTAATGCACTCTACTGCACACAGGAATACACACGCCATCATATGTGCTCAGTGGCCTGTATTTGTGAGCTTTTCCCCTGTTTTCTTTCAGTAGTGTGTGTGTGTGTGTGTGTGTGTGTGTGTGTGTGTGTGTGAAAATGAATTCCTTGAACTACGGACCTGGTGTTTTTCTGTGTGTGCCTTTATACAGATGCAGAACACATGTAGCCACTCTGTTTTGTGCTGACAGCCCTTAATTTAACCAGGAGACAGTATGTGGTGAGACTATTAGACAGTTCACTGCTCCATAATGATATTTAGCTCCTAATGTGCACAATACAGAAAACACAGTGATCTAAAACATAACGGAGCAACTGACTTCGTGTTAAAGGAATATTCACCCAAAATTGAACAATCTTAGAGGTTTAAAACAACATGAGAGAGATTTTTGGTTGAATAATTCCTTTAACTCATCGTGCTGTGACATGATTTGTGAGTGACACTGAGGTGGATTAGGAAAGTGAGGAGGTAGTAAAATATCTGTGTTACACCCTGTCAGGGGAGGGCCGAGGTGTGAGAGCATGAGGGGTGTCAGGGGGGTCAAACTGAAGTAAATGATACCTTACCAGCAGCCTGAAACAGGCCTTTTGTTGTTTAAAGAGAGGTAAAGTCATTTGTGAACTCTATCCTGCAAAGATAAAGGGCATGAGTAGAGGACATTATGTACATACTGTAACCGTAGTGTTCAATGTGAGCTTGATTTTATACATGTACACACACACCCACACACACACACCCACACATAGTGATTTTTTGCAAAAGGTGACGTTAAAATTTGTTTTCTCAAATTGCTAAGTGCATTTGCATGCACAATCTTACATCCATTGTGCTTAGTAAGATGCAGCCTGATATCATGCAAATTACGTAACTGTGGCAACATTATTGCAAAATGACTTTAAACGGTTCTTTACAAATGTCACAGCAGTTCTGATGTGAAATGTTTACTGTGTGGCGCTAAAAGTGAGTTTTAAAGTTAATGCTCTATGGAGTTATAAATCAAACCGACCTCCCTACCCTAAACCTGAAACCTAAACCTAACCGATAGTGTCATAAAAAGCAAACGTGAAGCAACTGCATCATTTTGTGGTGTTTCTACAACATCTTTCAGCTCATGTGGCAACACGCATGCCTTTCAGGACTCAGTACCCTAGTCATTTCATAGCAAGTGCAGCGCTCTTAGTTGAGCTACTGCTTAATTTGATTGCACTTGTAAATGTAGTTGGTTATGTACTGCAAATGTTAAAATGTATTGCCTTAAAAGTCTTTCGCTATAGTAAAAGAGTTTAGATGTCATATGATAACATTGTGTAAGTAACAGGGTGAAAAGTAAATGTTTATATACTGATAATCTGCCATTTTACTCATGATCTGTGTAAAAATGAATAAAAGTCATTGTTGTTATAGTGCCGCTAGTGTTCATTTCAGTAGGAATATGCGCGTTATGTATGAGGCACGTAAAAATTTTATGAACCAGGTTGACAAAATACTAATAACTATCAAAAATCAGCTCATTATAAAAACTGAATTTAAATGTAGGAAAGTTGTTTTTGTTCATTTAAAACTTAAAAAGAGCATTAACCTTAAAACCTAGTCTGTTAGGGAGAAAATATAACTCTCTTTTAGCGCCTCCCAGTGGACATTTCACCTCGGAACTGCCTCAATATGCGTAAAGAACCACGTAATTTCATTTCGCTATAATGTTGCTACAGTCACATCATTTTCCTGAGATCCAGCTGCTTTTTATTGTATATGTAAATGCACTCACTGATATTACACATAGAGAGTAAAAAAAGAAAACAACCACAACAACAACAACAACAACAACAACAACAAAGGAAATTTAAGAAACGTACAATATAAGATTAAATAGCTTAAATAGCTAGGACATTTAAAAAATAAACATCATTAAAGTGTTTTTAATTTATGACTGATGTATAAGAAATCACTAAGCAATGTACACTTTTTGTTATGTTTTTTGTCTTTGAGCAAAATAGTAGCAGAGGCTTCTCATGAGAATATTACTCTATGCTCACATATATGGCATCTGGAGGGTCTTTAATTTCAGATCAACCACTGCTCCATCTACATGTTTTATCAACTGGACCAACCACCCCCACCCCTGCTGTGGGCATGAACCTCCAGGCAAACTCTGATCCCCTGTTAGCTACCTTGAAAGGAGCTGCAATGTTGCATAACATCTCATCCTCGCCAAGCAAACGCAGCACCAGAGTGAGTGTGATGGGAGCATGTTAAGCAGGTTCTCACAGCAGGTCTATATACTAGATATGGTCCACAATACAAAGTGTCAACAAACCTAAACAGTGAACGTGTGCCTTCAGAAATGTTATCAATCTTCATAATTATGATTATTATGTAGAAGTGCCAGACAGGGTGTTTTTCAAAGTATTTAAAAGTGGGCCTCGCTTCTGATAAAACACTCCCAAATACATTTTGCACACTTTCAACAACCCCCAAACATGGCAAACTTTCTAACATGTAAATTAAGTCAGTAAAGTAAAACAAAAAAGTCAAACAATTAATAGTGCTATAAAATCAACATTATTCATTAAATGTTATGTTGAACAGTTTGCAGATGATAATCAATATATGCGTCATTACAGCAAATGTACTGTTCTTTATAAAAATAACCATATCTACTGCACATTTCTCTTTCATTTTCCTACAGAAATCAATGGGTAACTATTAACAGGATTAGTTTTTCCCCATTCTAAGCCACGTCCACAGGGGAACAGTATTTCTACAAATTTGCACAGACAGACTTAAGACTACAAAATTGAGAATGAATTACCCATAATTATTTATTTTCAATTCTTATACATTAATATGACATTTTTGTTTTCAGTTCTTATAAATATCAGTTCTGATTTTTTCCCTCTAGGATTAATTTTCAATTCTTCTTCTAATTTTTCATTTCAGTTCTTCTTTATTTGCACATTATGATACAATTTCAGATCTTTTTCTCCAAATTTGGAATGTTCAACTTCCAATTTTGATCTAATTCCTCATGGTGGTGTAGTGACTCGCTTCAATTGGGTGGCGGAGGACGAATCTCAGTTGCCTCCATGTCTGAGAACACCAATCCACACATCTTATCACGTGGCTTGTTGAGCACGTTACCGCGGAGACCTAGCGCATGTGGAGGCTTCACGTTATTCTCCACAGCATCCATGCACAACTCACCAAACGCCCCACCGAGAGCGAGAACCACATTATAGCGACCATGAGGAGGTTACCCCATGTGACTCTACCCTTCCAAGCAACCGGGCCAATTTGGTTGGATTCACTCAGCACACCCTGGATTCAAACTCCAGGGGTTGTAGCCAGAGTCTTTACCATTGAGCTACCCAGCCCCCCCTCACATTTTGAAACATTTACTTCATATATACTTCTTAATATCAGTTTTTCATTTCAGATTTGCACATTCTGATACATTTTCAGTTCTTGATATCAGTTTTTCATTTCAGATTTTAATTATTTATATCAGTTATTTTTTTTATTTGCCCATTATTAATCATTTTCAGTTCTTAATATTGTTATTTTTAATTTCAGTTCTTAATTATTAATATCAGTTCTTTTTATTTGTATTTAGCATCTTTATTTGCACACACACACACACACACACACACACACGATCCTATGAAAAACAAATCTAGGTTAGGCTGCTTTTGTTAAAGGGAACAATATGTCTTTAAATCTGAATTTGTGATAACCAACTCTCATCTAATAGTCATCTAATTTTAGACATAAAATTGTATTGTATTGTATACATCAGTCCTAAAAACAGCACTGTACGGAGCACGTCTTAAAAACACAACAGCTAGAAAGTGTCAATATGGATACTGTAGTTGTTCATTTGACAAGCATTTCAATAACATGTATGAAGTGCACAAGAAAAGTGAAATGGCGATTTCACTTTCGCATGCAATTAGGAGTTGCAGTTGCTTTTAGTGTGTCAGCAAGGAGGTGATGGATTGAGGGGAAAAAGGCAAATACTGACCTTTGCTCCTCTTCCATCTCTTCCTTGGCCATTCTCTTCTCAAACTTGGTGGTCCTCTTCTTACCGGGCACAACTGCAGGGGTCTCACCCTTATCTGTCACAGAGGCAGCTGCAACATCTACATACAAGAGAGATCAGTTTTGACATTTAACGGTTCACCTACAGTATGATGCATATTGCAAACAAAACTGGAAAGCATTTTCTGAACTCTCACTGTTAATGAGCCGATTCATGTCTCTGGATTGCAGTGGTAGAGTGATGCTGAACAAACTCAATAGAATATGCCACACCGTGGTAGTCTGCAGCATATTTAACAACCTAGCACTCTGGTCCACAAGATCAGAGCCATGTGGCATTTCCTAATTAGCATTATTAATTTACTGAAGTGGGTGCTTAAACTATGCTGACAGCATGCGCAAATAAACAATGCTATCAGCGCACAATTCATAGTTAATTAATTTCCAGCCCAAAATGTGAATTATATATATATATATATATATATATATATATATATATATATATATATATATATATATATATATATAATTCATATATATATATTTATATTGAGGCACTTAACTTAGTGGCAAGCATGATAGATATCTATTAGCATAAATGCATGTTAAGATATGTCTGTGAATAATTAGTACTCGTCACTTTAGACGGACAAAATTGTAATAAAGTCTTTGCACATTTTATTCACTTCTTCAGCCTGATCTCATAAAAATTAGATAAACTGTCCACTGAGTGGCACTTAAAGTGAGTTAAATGTCAACAGATGAGGTTTTTAAGGTTAGGATTTGTTCCAGTGTTCAATTTACCATGAAACCGCAGCAATACATACAACAAACCATATAAATTCAAGTTCATGTCTTTACCATATAAAATAGTATTCTTATGTGATTCTGTGAGACCAGGTGGTATTTCTTCTGATCTTTTCTGTAAAGACTGTAAAGTTTTTTGTTTTTATTTTACAATTTTTACATACTGCTCTTTAATCAACAATTTCAGATAACCCTACCCCTAAACAGCACAAAAAACAAAACAAACGGTGGCTTTACACTTTACACTGCAATCAAACAAAATGTTCCTGTCTTAGTGGGTGATTCTTGGCTAGAATATGCTGGAAAGTGGACCAGAATTGGTCCACGTACAAAAAGCTGGTCAGTTTTGCTCCATCTGATCAGATGACAGTATAGGACGGATAGAAGTTCTTACGTGACACTGTGCCCTGTTCCTAACCCAGATTATCAAGCTGCCAGGTCTAATCTACTTGCAAGCATGTCAAGTCATTCGTACAGACAGCTGGGAAGTCTTTATATTCATGAAAGGATAAAAGCTGTTCTACATCTCTATCACCTAAACATTTTTATGCAACCAGCATACAGTCAATATATTTGCTAGTTCTGTTCAAATTTAATTGGGTCTTTGACCCAGCGACCCAAAGGTCACTTATGTTTTTTTTTTAAAAGTATGTTGACAGGTTTGACAGGTTTTTACAGGCAGTTTGTGTTAGGCATAGAACTGAGCTGACAGTAATGATTCTAGACATTTCAGGCCTGTTTTACATGTTATGTAAAAAAAAAAAAAAAAGCAAGACAGAATGAAAAAAAAGAAAAAGAAAAACCCGGGTCGAGACATGTTTAAAACACTAAAGAATCTTTAACTTGACATAACATCTTATAAATGTGCCAAGATGCACCACAGTGGTTATCTCTCACTGATGTGCAGCTATTAACCACAGCATAATCTGCAACCTAGAGGCCAATGCACCGCTGGGAGAACAAAGAAAGTGTCTGACCAGGACCCAGCTATACGTGAGCGTCAAATGTCATCCGCACAGCACAAAGCTCTAGTGTGTTTGAGTGTGTTTATCTTTGCGAGCACTCCCAGCTCTGCTCTGAAAATACTTGCTCTTATATAGCATAATAAAAGCTGATGCCTAGGGCCAGAGTAAAAATGAAGAAAAGTGAATAAAAGATTGAAGAATGGAGCCAGGATTCAAATAAACTACACCAATGCATGCGAGAGCAGACATGACACTCATAGGAGCACAGAATGGTAGTTTCAGATAAGACACTGAGAGGGGAAATTCACTTTCAAATTGCGCCTGCTGACAGCCTCATTAATTTGCACATGCTGTCTGCGTTATTTTAGCACTCAATTCACTAAAAATACTTTTTAATCATGTAACACTGCAAAAACACCTGCACACTGCATTCAGGTTTATTATAGATTTTTTATTTTTGTTGTTGTTGTTGTTACATAACTATATATTACTGTATATATATATATATATATATTTTACAGCATTTATTAATCTAAAATAGTGTTAATTTATAAAAAATACAATTGTCCTTTGTTAATTCACAGTGCATTAACTTATGTTACATACAACATTTGATTTTAAAAATGTATTTGTATATGTTGAAATGATTTTAATGGTAAAAGACTGTAAAAATGCTACAGTAAAAAACAAATTGGTTAACTAGTATTTACAGTAAAATATACACAATCATTTTTTGTATATTTAAAAAGAGAAAACATGATTAGATTAAACTTTATTGTCATTGTATTGCATTAAAATGTTGTAAAAATATTTTTTTTAGATGTAAAAAGTATGATTTTCCTGTATAATTAATGTTTAAAATGTATATTATGTACATGTACTTTTTACGGTAAATTGTTGTTACAATTATGTAAAAAAAAACAGTAATCGGGCATTCAAAAAAATTACGTGACCCATTGCATTTCATTATATTTTATGGGAATAGTTATGTTTCATCATATTTTTAATATCAGTTACATACACTGGGGTGTTCTGTGTTATATTTGATGTAATTTATAGTTATGTTTACTGCATTATTTAAATCTCACGTGTTACACTGATGGTGTTTAGTGTTTGTGTGAGTGATACTGAGCACTGTAACTAATATTAATAAATACGTAACAAGTATTGTTCAGTGGTGGTTCATTTTAACTATTGTTGTTAACTAATTTTAACAAATGGAAAATTATTGTAGTGTTACCAAAAATGCTGTAAAAAAAATCGTAACACTACAATAAGATTCCATTTGTTAACATGAAAATTAACAATACTTGAGCATTTATTAATATTAGTTCATGTTAATTTCAACATATAATACATTTTTAAAATAGAATGTTGTATTTGCTAACATTACTTAATGTTAATTCATTAATCTTAGATTAATAAATGCTGTAAAAATATATTGTTCATTGTTCGTTTATGATACCAAATGCATTAATTAATGTTAACAAAAGGAACCTTATTTGTTTTTTGTTTGATGTATTTAGTAATGTTAAGAAGTACAACCTTATTGTGAAGTGTTAGCCTGCATGTGATAACACTTAATCAGAAGCTACTCTTAAAATAATACCATCAAATTTCAAATGTGTATTTGGCAAATTCACCACAACACGGCACTTTTGACATGAAGGAAATGTGAAGTGTGCAATATTGGAGATGCATATACAGTAGCTTTCATTTAGCAGTATCTACTTCAACATCTTTTATTTGCAATTATTTGCCATCATCGCTTTGTCGCTTGCTGCTTTATTTTGGTGTCGTCCAGAGCCCACCTCCAGATTTACGTGCCTCAAAACATCACGTATGCTGACAAACTGTTGTCGCTTTTTCTGTTCTTTTTGATAAAAACACAAAGAAATCAGGTTTGAGAGATTATTTAATAATCCAACGATTGAAAATACAGACATTTTTTATTTTTTTAAACTCCTCCTGGGAGACATTTTAAGGAACCATGGAATTAGTTTTCACGGTTATGCCGACGAGTGAATAAATGATATCAAAAAGTGGATGGCTAGAAACATTCAAATATAATCTGACTCTTGATGGATGTACTGTAATGTCATCTTCAACAGCAAAGAATGTAGGTGTTATTTTTGATAGCAATCAAACCTTTGAAAAACAAATTTCCAATGTTTGTAGAACTGCTTTGATCCACCTCAGAAATATTGCTAAATTACGACACATGCTCTCGGTTTCTGATGCCGAAAAACATCCTAAACTATGGAAGTCTTCCCAGCAGTGTTCGGAACTCAGACACACTCGCTCAGTTTAAGTCTAGACCAGGGGTCGGCAGCCTTTTTGACATAGAGTACCATTTTGTTTTCCTGGTCAATGACTGTGCCGAAGCACAGTTTTTTACACCTACATCTTGACGCAATCCTTCCTCATGATCACGCAGCGTGTTTTTATCAGCTGAATGGGAGGCTAAACAGTAATAATGTGTGACGAGACTCACGCTGTGCTTGCAAGACATTCGTGCATCACAAGCCAATCAACTGTTTAGGCCTTTTCAGTGAATTGCACTTCCAAAATCCTAAAACTTTATTTCCAGATTTAATTTATATTTTGAATGGACTCAGATTTTTGAACCTCACTATGTGGGTTTATGTTTTCTCTTTTAATTGTTTAATGTAATTTTGAGTGTGACATTGGTTTAAGGAGGGTGTACCTGTATGCTGGGTTGGAAATGTCAAGGATTAATAGTGGTCCGCACAGACTAACGAAGTAAAGCTGCCACGTTTATTCGCGCGATTAACCGAACGTGAAGCCCCACGGTATCGTGATGCGCGAATGGAGTCTGTTGGGTATACTGCAGTCTCGTCACAGTTTTACTTTTTGTTTAGCCTCCCATTCAGCTCATCAAAACACGCTGCGTGATCACGATGAAGGATTACATCAAGATGTAGATTGGAATGCAGGAGTGGAATTTATACAAGTAAAATAGTCTACCTCTCACTCCGTTGCTGGCGTGCCAGTGATTACCCCTCCGCATACCAATGCTGGCACATATGCCGACCCCTGGTCTAGACTAAAGACTTATATATTTAGCCAGGCATAAACCTAATTTATCCCTCAATTCACAGTTATACTGCTTTAGTTAGGTCTGCCGGTACCGAAAATCCTTCTCTTATTATTTAAGCATGCTTAAAAGTGAATGGCATCTTGACTAATTTTATTCTATTTCTTTTCCTGTCTAAACCTCGGAATTGTATCCTGAGGTTACAAGAGCCAGCCAGATCCATCTCTGATCCTGCCTGATGTCAGACTCCCACTGTGTCGCTGAGTGATGACTAACTACAGCATGTGCCAGCCAGACTTCACTAAGACAGACTTCACAGAGGATGGACTGATGCAAACTCAAAGACATGGGATTCTTCATGAGCATCTGCCTGAAGCATGGGCTCAGGATGAAGTTCACCAAAATTACCTGCCATAAGCTTCCGGCCGGACTGCGAGGCTCCTCACTGAATGCTACAATAACACTAAAACTTAGTTTATACAAAATATTTGGTTTAACCACTGACCCACAACACTTACTGAAATAACTAATATTGGCATTATATTGTTTCATTTTATTTTATAGCATAATTTCATGTACAGCTGCTTTGAGACAATGCCTGTTGTGAAAAGCACTATACAAATAAATGTGTCTTGACTTGTCTGATTAAAAACCTGCAATTTATTAAGCTAACCAAGTAATACACATTCAAAGAATGAGACCCTGTTATTATTTTAGCAAGATGTGCATTGATCGCTTGCAAAAATGACTCATGTGTGATATGGAATTATGTCCAGGCAATGATCCATAATCCCGAAGTATTATAATCCCAAATAAATTTGTGCACCTCTAGTGACATCAAATGGAATTACAATCTTAGTCTTTGCATGAGTGGCAAAATTGTAAACTTCACCTTTAATTTCCTATAGAAACATTTTAAATTAGGTAAAAATACAAGAATGTTTCAAATATAATAATTTTAATGCATATATACCATTATTCTCAGGGACCTCTGGAGCTGATTCAGCTGCTGAAGAGGCCTCGTGGATGGGCGAAGGTTCTGCTTCAAGAGTGGGCTCAGATGCTGGCTCTGGGGTAATTGCAGACACTGGTTCAGGATCAGGCACCTTTGAGACTGGTTCAGGGGTAGGTGCAGACACTGGTTCAGGACCAGGCACCTTTGAGACTGGTTCAGGGGTAGGTGCAGACACTGGTTCAGGGCCAGGCACCTTTGAGACTGGTTCAGGGTTGGGCAACTTTGAGGCTGGTTCAGGGGTAGGTGCAGACACTGGCTCAGAGTCGGGCACCTTTGAGACTGGTTCAGGGGTAGGTGCATACACTGGTTCAGGGGCGGGCACCTTTGAGGCTGGTTCAGGGGTAGGTGCAGACACTGGCTCAGGGGCAGGCACCTTTGAGGCTGGTTCAGGGGTAGGTGCAGACACTGGCTCAGGGGCGGGCACCTTTGAGGCTGGTTCAGGGGTAGGTGCAGACACTGGTTCAGGGGCAGGCACCTCTGGGACTGTATCAGGGGCAGGATCTGGTATGGTCACCTCTGGCACCGTTTTAGTCGTGGACTCAGGGGCGGGGACCTCTAGGACTGTTTTAGGGGTTGGATCTGTGACAGACACCTCTGGGATGGTTCCAGGGGTGGACTCTGGGACAGGCACGTCTAACACTGATTCAGGCTCTGGTTCTGGGACAGACTCTTTCACTGGTTCAGGCACTGGCTCTTCTACTTGTGCAACCACTGGTTCTGGTGCAGGTCTAGGTACCTCTACTTGCTCAGGCACTTGCTCCGTCACAGGGATGGGCACATCCACAAGGGCAGATTCTACGACGGCCTCAGGTACAAGCTCTGGAGTTGCCTGTAAAAAAGAGAGGTAGGCAGAAAGACAACAGGAATACAAATGAATTTTGTCAGTTTATATGCATCTAAGAGAAAAACAAAATCAGAGGAAGCTATATAATTGAATGTATCACAAGGGGCATTTTATTGAACCCTAACAATGAGTTTATATACTGGTGCAACACAATGCAAGTTGGCAAAAGAAAAACTAAATGATACCAACCACTGAAATCTGATTTCAGAACCAAGTGCAGTGTTTCCCCTACCATTATATAAGGGGGGCGCCCCGCCCCCCTAACGGCTCCCCCCGCCCCCCCTTGAAGGTCACGATGGCATGTCGGGAAATAGGGTATAGCACTAGCGGACAGAGATGAAAATGCTCACAGGGCAAACATCCGCATCCGCATACCCCCCGCTCGCAGGGAAAGAATCCGCATCCGCACCCCCCCCCCCCCCCCCCCCCCCCAAAGCTGTAAACCTAGGGGAAACACTGAAGTGGTTACGACCCAAGTGAAATGAGCTCTATAGGTGAATTTCCAGCACTGGACAGAATGGTTTTTGTTGCGGAACAGTGCCATTCCATACCAATCCCAGCTTATAACAGTTACGGTTTCTTTATCCATTGTGGAACTGCGAAGTCTGGATTACAATGGATTGACTGGGTAAGTGCCATGAGACACCACATCACTAAAGTTGTTCCACCAGCATGATAAATTCATACAGGGAATGGTTTGTAATCACACCGTACTGTTCTCAAGTGGAAATGCTCAGAACTGTTAAGACCGATGGTGAAAGGGCTCGGGTCCCTCTATTAATGCAAGTCTAAGGAATGTTTTCACCATTTATTTATTTTTAGCTTTGCCAGGTGTACATCATATTAGTACTCCTCACCACAACCAGCTGCATGATTTAAAGCATCATTCATATCTGTAGCACAAACATTGCTGAGGTTTAATACTTAAGGTTAGGGGTTTTCCCCCTTCTAACCACCATGAGTGGTCAAGAAGTCTCTTGGCAAAAGAAAAAAACAGGTGTGGCAGGTCTATCCCCATAATATCTGAAAGTGTAAATTGGTGGTTGAGTTAAGAGCTGTCACAGGCAGTAGAAGCAGTCAAGTGGGTTAGTTGGAGGAGGTTGGTGCTTTGTCTCTGTGTCACAGACAGGTGCATGATAATGATGAGGAGGGAGAGGCAGGAAGACAGATTGCAGATGACAGCTGTCATGCAGGCAAAATACTGGGCCAGCCTCATAGGGAATAGAGCTCTGTGGAGAATGTGCTGTTGGCTACAGAGATGAATGTCTAAATTCAGTGGATCCCAAGATGTCAAGCATTGTATGCCAAGTATTTTTTATGAGACAAGAATGGGATTTGTTTGCAACTTGTGAACAGGGTATGCTAGGAAATCATGTTCTTTGTATATAAGAATTTGTAAATACTGTACATTGATTTAGTTATTAGGGATTAAGATTATCCAGAGAGATTACATTTCAGATTAGCTTTAGATTTATGTGATTATTAGATTAGGTGATACAGAATGTCAAGATGGTGAAACTGTAACCGTGGTTGCTTAGGTGTCCTGGGTGGTTGTTTGCATGCTGCTATGCAGTTGGTAGGGTGTTCTGGGTGGTAGTAAATAAAACTCTGTTGTCTTTTACCCTTGCTACATCATAAAGATCACCGGGCTTTATGCTGATTTCAGTGGTGAATTTGCTAATTTTTTTAATCAGATTTTGTAACTGTAGATAGAGCTTTAATTGTTGGTGACTTCAACATTCATAGATAATGAAAATTACACATTGGGATTAGCATTTATTGATATTCTCAACTCTCTTGGAGTCAGACAAAAAAGCAACAGGACGAACTCATCGCCATAATCATACGCTAGATTTAATTCTGTCATATGGAGTTGATGTTGATAATATAGAAATTCTGCCGCAGACCGATGACACCTCGGATCATTACCTTGTCCCTTGTATGCTGCGATCAGCTAATGTAACTCAATCTACACTGCACTATCATTCAGAGAGAACTATTTTTTTGACCACCAAAGATAACTTCACTAATAATCTTCCAGATCTATCTCATACACTCAGTCAAAACCTGAAAGTTTAGAAGAACTTTTTGAGATAACAGAAAATATAAATACAGACTTCTCTAGCACTCTTGATAGTGTCGCCCCCCCTTCAATTAAAGAACATTTACGAAAAAAGCCCTGCACCATGGTACAATGATCACACTCATGCTCTCAAGAGAGCAGCTCAGAAAATGGAGCGCAAGTGGAAGAATAGTATCTGTAGCTACAGACAGGCACTAAAAGCTGCCAGGTCAGCATATTTTAGAGAACTCAAAGAAAATAACCACTACAATCCTAGAAGTTTATTCAGTATTGTGGTTAAATTGGTTAGGAATAGAACCAGATATTCAACAGAAGCGGATATTCTGTTGCAGCACAAGAGTAATGACTTCATGAATTTCTTTACTGATAAAATTTAAATAATCAGAATTAAAATTGGAATTATGCAATCATCTGTCACAGCACCTCAGAAAACAGTGTCTCATAATTTTCCTCACGTGCAACTTCAATCCTTCGCTGTCATAGGTAATGAAGAGCTAACAAAACGATCAAAACATCAAAATCCACAACATGTATGTTAGATCCAATACCAACCAAGCTCTCAAAAGAGGTATTCCCTTTAATCTCTACTTAATATTATTAACTCCTCGCTATCCTTAGGACATGTCCCAAGAAACTTTAAAATGGCAGGTATCAAACCGCTTATTAAGAAGCCAGAACTTGATCCTGGAGAATTGGCAAATTATAGACCGATTCCAAATCTCCTGTTTATGTCGAAAATACTAGAAAATGTAGTGTCCTCACAAATATGTTAATTTCTACAGATAAATAGTATATATGAACAATTTTGACCCCATCACAGTACAGAGACTGCACTTATCTAGAACTAGATCCAAGAAATATGTCAATATGTCAATCATATTAGCCCCATTTTATCATCGTTACATTTGCTACTTGTTAAATTTTGTATTAATTTTAAAATTATGTTAACTATGTACAAAGCTTTGAATGGTCTATCTCTGCAGTAATAAAGTGACCTTCTACCATGTTATATTGCATCACATTCATAATGATCACAAAATATTGGCCTGTTAATAGTTCCTAGAATATCAAATTCCACAAAAGGAGGTATATCCTTTTCATATTTGGCTCCTAAACTATGGAATAGTCTCCCTAACACTGTTCGAAATGCAGACACACTCACTCAGTTTAAGTCTAGACTAAAGACTCAACAATTTAGCCAGGCATACACCTAATTTATCCTTCAACTCACAATTAGGCTGCTTTAGTTAGGTCTGCCTGACCCAGAAACATTGATCATGATCTATAACTGCAATAAATTGAATGGCATCTGTTCTAATATTATTCTATTTGTTTCCCTGTCTCAACCTTGGGATTCCTATACTGAGGTCACCAGAACCGGCTGGATCCAGCTCGTGTTGGACTCCACTGCTGTGAGTCACTGAGTGATGGTGACTAATAGCAGCCGGTGCCAGCCAAACATCACTTCAGTCTATTACGATGGACTTCAGAGGATGAACTGATGCCAACTCCAACCATAAGATATGGGATATATCATATGCCATTACCTGAACCTTGGACTTAAGATAGACATCACCGAAATTACAGGCCGGTTGAACTGCAATGCACCTCACTGATCTCTGACTGCATCACCTTGGTTTAATGAACCAATGAACCAGAAATAGCCAAAATAATCAGAATCGACGTAAATGATCCAGTGGATACCAAATAATACGAATTGACAAAATAGAATAAACTAAATTTGTTGAAAAATTAATTAGTACCAACATTTTGTTCGTGGTGTTTGTTAGCATGTTGCAATGTGGTTGCTAGGGTGTTCTGGGTGGTTATTTGCATGTTGCTATGTGGTTGCTAAGCTGTTCTCGGTGGTTATTAGCATGTTGCTATGTGGTTGATAAGGTGTTCAGGGTGGTTGTTAGCATGTTGCTATGTGGTTGATAAGGTGTTCAGGGTGGTTGTTAGCACGTTGCTATGAAGTTGCAAGGCTATTATCTGTGGTTGTTAGTGTGTTGCTATATTGTTGCTAGGGTGTTCTGGGTGGTTGTTAGCATGTTGCTCTGGGGTTGCTTAGATGTTCTACGTAGTTGTTAGTATGTTATTATGTGGTTGATAGGGTGTTCAGGGTGGTTATTAGCATGTTGCTATGCAGTTGCTCAGGTGTTCTTGGTGGTTTTTAGTGTTATGTTCTGGTCCCTTTATGCGTGGGGCCCCTTTTTGGAAGTCTGTGGATTGTTTTTGCATGTTTTTTGTCCAGCAGGCAAAAATCACAAGGCTAAATAATTTATATTCATCTTTTCCCTCTTCCAAGTTCCTATGATAGTCTGGTTCCTAAATATTATTTTTTGTGTTTGTCTATGGGATTTTTTGGCCTATTTTGTTGTCTGTCAAATGAAAATCGTACAACTGATCACTTTAGCAAACACCATTTACAGGACAGACAAAATGTTTCAAAAAGTGACAGGATGGATGCTACCAGAATAGCAAGTCTATTCACTCTCTGAAACCAAACTTAATAATTTGAAGAATTTGGCGTCCGCTCTCCACCGGCATGATGGTGCATTCCATGTCACACAACTGCCCAAATTTACTCAGGAGTTTGTGTGAGTGTGTGAATTAACACTTGAATCCCACAGAGAAACTGCTGATAAGAAGATCTTCCAGTCTGATACTGAATTTAAGACCACTGCAACATTTAATTCCACGGAATTAATACTAAAGAATAAAATGGGTTTGATTCCCAGCATACAATGCAGTGACCTTCTTACATTTTTAAGAGTGACTTAAGTATTCGAAAGTGTCCCAGTGTTTTACCTATATGCATTCATATGCATGTATTTATTCACTCAAAATTTGGTGCGCTGCTGCTGAAAATGTACTTGGTTCATTAATATTATTGACGCTACGTAACGCTTGCTACTGTAGGTCTGTTCGGATAGGGTCGTGGACACCATGGAAAGAACAAAGCCCCGGTTCTCCCTACATTGAAAAATGATTGACTCATCAATTTCATCTCATCCCTCCTTTTCTTTAAAAAAAAAAATTACAAATTGAGGTTACAGTGAGGCACTTTCAATTGCAGTCTGATTCTGAGTGTTATGTAGCAGAGGAAGCCGCAGATCAGTGTATTTGACACATCTCTTTTAAATAACAGTTATTTTACCACCAACATTCATTTGCCGGTAATAGCGCAATCTAAATTGCATCAGGCTTCACTTGATATCACTGCAAGGACAACAAAACTGATGTGACCCATTTGAAATGTAATGAGAATTTTCTCGTTTAAAGCACTATGTAGACAGTCCGTAGACAGCTCGAAATGCCAAACAGCACTGAGAAATAAAAGAGTCAATAATGTGCCAAAACAAATGTTTTTACAAATTACACATCATCGGCCTTACTAAAATGTATCACGATTTTACAGTTTTTTTTTTTATATTCGGAAATAAACTGGATAATATAATAGACTCATATAAATAAGCTCATCGACTTTAAAAGGGGGGAAGAGAAAATTTACTGCTTTTGTTGTTGACATCAACAATAAAATAAAAATAATGGTAATGCATGGCCTTATACTTGAAAACCATGAACAAATCTATAAAGAAATATTGCCTCAAGAGGCAATCAAAGGGGTCCAAGCACATGTGAAGAAATTACCAAAATAATCAGAATTGACAAAAATTATCCAATGGATGTCAAATAATATGAATTGGCAGAATAGATCCTGCCTAAACTAAATTTGTTGAAAAGTGATTTGGGTACCAACATTTTGAGGCTGCAAAAAGCACATAAAGGCAGTATAAAAATGAATCCATACGACTTCAGTGGTAAAAGCCTTATCTTTTGAAGTCATATATAATTATCTGAAAACTCTCTTACTCTTTGTATGATAGAGATATTTGCATGTGGGCAGAGAAACTGCTGCCCTCCAGAACACCACAGTGCCAATCATTTTTCAAATAGAAATCGTGGTGAAATATGGTACTGCAACCAGCATTGAGGTGCAATGAGGCAGAAATGAGTCTGCCCATAATAAAGTATCAAACCAAAAGTAACTTTAGTATTAGTGTGTGCCAGCAGTCTTACAGATTGCAAACATTGCGACTGTTGCTGATAAACGTGTGTAACAGTGTGTCATTATTGCAAATTCACACAAATTGTCCAACAAACAACTTGGTCCTGACAAGCTAGATATAAAACGGTTTGAAAATCAAAAGAAAAGGGCAGATGATAAGACCTTGTTTTGTTTTATTCTATAAGATACTGACAATATTTCTCCCAAATTCCAAATATAAATATTGTCATTTAGAGCATTTATTTGCAGAAAATGACAACTGGTCAAAATAACTAAAAAATATATGTTTTTTTCAGACCTCGAATGATGCAAAGAAAAGAAGTTCATATTCATTTATAAACAGCACAGTGCTAATGTTTTAACTTAGGAAGAATTCAGAAATCAATATCTGGTGGAATATCCCTGATTTTCACAGCTTCCATGCATCTTGGCATGTGAAACTGGGATGATCTGAGCATATTCAGTACTGAAACAGTAATGGTGTGATGACGTTTCATGCACACATCACAGTGGCCTATTTGTGACCATCAGTGTAGAAGCAACAGCGTTGAATGGAGAAACATCCGTTAAAACGTCAATAAAAGCCTCCAAATATTGATTTTTATACATGAAGTGCCAGGAAAAGTGTGTACAGGTCTGAATTCAGCAGAAATGTTGGCAGATTTGACTTTCGTGGACATTGAAATGTACTTGATTCACGATTCATCTCCGGACGCCGGCAAGTCTGATGTGTGACCAGCGAGCACACACACACACTCAGATGATCCCGTCTGTATGAATGTAAGATCTGCTTTTAGCTCAACCAGAGAACACAGAATGCAACCGAGGCAAACAAACTTACAGTATGCAAATATACATAGAGTTTAATAACTATTGTGTTTATTTATGTTGTCATGCATGTGTTGTCTCTTTTGTAGCATGGTTAATTAAAAAAAAATATCCAGCATTTTCCATATTAAATTGCTTTGTAAATATTTTTACATTGTAGTCTGTGTTGTTTAATGTCCAAAGTTTGTGTACTGTATAGCCTACACATTAAATATATACTGTATAGTGGCGTTATAGTGCTTTTATACAATGTGTTACAATCATCTCACATGATCGTGGCATTATAATTTAAGTGTTTAATCGCTGCTCTCCCCCTTCATCACCGGTTGACTTGGTGATTTTGGATCTGGTAGGTAAACAACAGTATCACTTTATTAAACTTTATAAATAGAAATAAAAAAAATATCCAAAAGCGCAGCACACAGAGGGTATGTGGAGTTTGGTCCTATGCTGTACTGTATATGGCAGCGATGTCATATAATATATATCACATGAAACAGGTAAAGGGAACTGATCTCTTGGCTCAATTCAAAGGCTGTATATTTCAAAGCTGAATGTTTTTATTGTTGCTGGAAAATTAGTAGATAGTATAGTTGAACATTTTTATGTATTTTTGTTATTTGTGATGTATTGCCGTCGTGAGTAGCATCATATCCTCATTTGTAAAGAAGTCCGAAATAAGTCTAGTGTGATCACCCCTTCAAACGGCGAGTGAATGCTGTATAATCGTGCAGTGTACACATTACAATAGTAAATCTGATCTGATGCTTGATACACGTTTACATCAATCCGATTACTTTCGCTATGTTCACACAGGCAGAAAAAAATCTGATTTTTTAGACACTGTCACTTAAATCAATTTAGGTTTTTGTAGTCTGAAAAGGACAAAATCAGATTTTTCTTAATGCGTCTCAGTCTGAACAGTCAGGTTGGATCTCATGTGGTTTTTTTTTCATAATGTCCTGATGGCTGTTTTACGTCAGGTTTTGCGACTAGAATATATACTGTGCTCTGAACAGCATAATTAATGCCTTCATAGGGCACTTCAAATTGAATACAATAATGATGGCCACGCAGTAGGATCGTTACAAACAGAATTTTCAATAAAAATGACTTCAAAAGTGAGTTCAGCCTGTTTTATTACACATTTCAGCCCTATAAAACTCTCACAGTGGAAGGTAAACAGGGCATAGAGATCATCACTTCTGAATGAAACACCAATATGTCATTTATATGTTACAGGGCACGCAAAGCACTGCAAACCTCTTATAATAATACAGACATTGCCTTAACTTACCCAAGTGCAGTAACCTAATTATAAAGTAAAGTGATAAAGTATTGAATGCCACATAAATACGGGACACTTGAGAAGTGTTTCATCACAGGACGTGGGTCCTCGTCTCACCATATGACCTTTTTCTTATTTAATATGGGACATAAAGCCTTTATGTAGCATTTATAAAACACCTCATAGATAGTCTAAGAGATATGGAATGTGTTAAATGTAATAGAATCAGCAAGAATTTAGCATAATAAGCATTGCTATATGGAAAGCAATTTACACATTGATATAATCACTACACATAGCTCTCTTTTAGGTGCTCTCACAATATTGTTGGAAAATATTTCAAAGCAAAAAAGGCAACACACATCAGATTAAGGAGAACAAAATGAAATGTTGATTGTTGCAGAATGCAACATTTGCACAAATGATACAGTAATATGACAGTGTAACAATAGTACACAGATCAAAAGGTCATAATACTGCTGACAACATGCTACAAGAGTAGAGTAAACTAGGATTAGCCAACTACTCAGAGGTCAGTGCAGCAATGATAAAGCAAGCGACTGCCGCTGCTTATGGGCTGGTGAGGTTACACTTATATGCTTGTACTTAGGAATAATAATATAAACACATATGTGCCTATCACAACACTAAACAATTTTCTTTATAGAAATATTATATTTTATATATTATATTAAAACAAACAAATAATATTGCCTCTTCATTTTAATTAGACAACATATTTAATCATGTCTGACAACTTGACAAATAGGTTTACAATATTTTTAGGATATATAAAAATTAAGAAGACATTTGATCATCTACAAGCGTTTTGTAGACGACAGATTTCTTTGCAAACTAATTATATAAAACTCAGAACAGTGTACATTATGGATGCAAACAATTTTGAATAATTATGCAGAAAGCCCAACTCGGAATCTTACATAGGTTCATGGAGAGAACTCGGCAGCGTCTTACATTTTCGGACATCCTGTTAACCAACATAGCTGAAAAGTGCTTGTGCTGCACCATAAAAAAGTCTGAATAAAATTAGTGACATGACAAGGATTTCAAATTGAACTGAAGCTCTGGTAATTATTATATTCCCCCACATCCACATATAAATCTAATCCTGTCTGATTAGGTTTTAAATCTATCCCTCAGCCTTTGTTTTCATTTCCAAAAAAAATTCAAGATCTTGCGTGGCTTATGTATGCTTATTACCTTTCTTCATTAAGCAGACACTTTCATCCAAAGCAACTGACAAATAAGAACAACAGAAGCTATTCTTCCAAAGGAGAAATTGCAAAGAAAAAAGCTTTTAATTGAATTATTTATTTATCTGATTTACAAGGAGTTGCTGAATGGCAAAATATACCTGTTAGTATTCAAGCTACAAATAGTCATCATGGGCCACAGCACAAAACTTATTTAAGTAATATCACACTTGTGAAGTGCACGATATGGCCCTACATCAGCACTGCTGTGATTCAGCCGCAGGCACGAATGCTGAAGGCAATCACAGCAGTGCTGATTTAGGGCCATATAGCACGATTGTGAGTGTGATTATTGCTTATATACAACAGTTCAATGAACAAGTACATTTTAAAAAATTAGGAAAAACTGAGTATGGTCATAAAAACGCATTTGTGCATGGAACTACTTTCTTACGCGACCGATCAGAATCTACCATTGCTGGTTCAAACCAAATGATGCGTCAAATCTTCCGCTAATAATTCAAAAAGTTCACTTCAGAAATAGTATATTGACTTGTGCGTGTGTGTCCTCACCATTTTAAACAGTGTGTGTCCAATGGGGAAAATCTGGTAAGCACCTTGAGTTCTGTAATTAATCAGTGTGTTGTGTCTCAGCTGTGATGAGCCTTAATGCTTAAGTTGTTCATTTAAAGCCGTTTAAAGCTATTTCCAAGCTTTTGTAATGTAGTAGTAATACAAGCGATCACGGAGCGATGTTCTATGTAAAGAATGACTAACGAATTCACTTCAAGTCTGCTCATATTACACACAAAACTGATCATTTACCACCACCTGCTGGCTAACATGTGTAATGTCAAAAAAATAATACATGTAAGAGACACATTATACAGTAGCTCTTAACACATATGCATTACTCTTACACTTTAGTTTAGGATGACAAACACAAGCGGAGTGATACACACACAGTGAAGCTGTGCTGATGGTGTCAGACCAACAGTGTTCATGGAACGTCTCTCGTCCAATCAGATTTGAGGACTGGAACTAATTGTTGTATATTTGATTATATCTTCAGAACGATTTGACATGTCATAATTCTTTTGACAACTTTTTTGTCTGGAGGGTCTTTAGATGAGTTATACTAATTTTTGTGCGAATCAAAAAAACAGCCTAGGACGAGTTCGAAAAAGTAGGTTTTTAAAAAAAAAACATTTGTGATAAATACGTTCTTACGGGAATGGAAAACAATGTGCCATTTCATTAGGAGGCACTGGTGGATTCAGAGAAGCTACACATTTTATTATGAGCAAAAACACAGATTATCACAAAATTTGATATACTGCAAGTTGACACCCTGCTTGTGTATAGTAATTTCCATAATCATCGGCCATTCCCGTTATAAGGAGCTGAAATTTGATTGCCCACTGGCAGACATTTTTGTTTATTCGTTGAATAAATTTTTTAAGAATATGTTACCATTTGAACCAAAGAAGGTATATATTTAATTTGAACTTTGTCACTCAAAAGGCTGCGAAGTTATGACATTTTTTTAGTTGTAGTGCCCCCCTATGAGTGGAATTGTTCGAAACATTTCTGACATCTTCTAAATGTCCTGTTGACTATGTGTACCAAGACTGGTTACGTTTGGAGATCGCGTTGAGTAGATATTGATCAATTACTTAAACAACATTAAACAGGGCGGTCTGCAGATGAAGTATACCAAATTTGTGCCGATCAAACTAACGGTCTAGGAGGAGTTCGAAAACGTATGTATTTCAAACAAATAAAAATGGCAGAAAAACATTATAGAAATGAAATTGGATATACATTTTGTAGGGCTTAACTCAAGGAATCAGAATTCCGATTCCAGCCTTTACGGTTGCAGAGATAAGAACACAAACACAAAGGTGCTGATTAAAGTGCCACCTAGTGTCTGACGGATGTGTGTGTGTGGGTGTCTGAGTAGTGAGGGGGATCTGTACGACTTACGGTCTCTGATGCCCAGACACTTAAGGCAGTAAAAGAATAAGAATGATAGGTAAATTGGAACAAATACAATAGGGTTCCAGCACCTTCAGTGCCTTGATCCCTAATAAAAGAAAATGCCACCCAGACTACGTTAAAAACAAGTTAAGTTTTTTTATTGTGTTGGGTCACCACTTGAGGTCAATGTAAAATCTGGGCCCCAAAGCAAAACCAATTGAGAACCACTGGTGTAGTAATTCAGAATCAGTAGTTTCTAGTTGTTATATGTGTATGTTCTATTAAATAGGTTTATATAATCTATCTGTATTTATGTTTATAGTGCAAGAATTTTTCTGCATTCAAACATTTAATTATTTGACCATTTTTAATACAGCTATCTTGCTTCAAGAGCATTTCAAGTGTCAAAAACTCCCAGTAAATAAACACATGCATGAAAAGACGAACAGGAATCTATAATTATAATAATGAATCTATAACATCTATAATTATTTTAAGGTCGTTTTAAGCTATTTCACCACTGACATGTAAATACGCATCCAGCGTTGCAGGCTCGTGGACACATGCACAACAGCACCACTGGTGAAAGAAATCCAAGGGGAAACATACTTCTTGGGGTCTTTTTGTCCATACATCTATTTTGACTCCAGGGACATGTCAAAAATCATGTTAACATCCATATCCAACCGTAACAAAATGTGTTACCCTTAAAACCTCTTTTAATCTGTTTGTTTTGCACCCGTCTCAGATTGTCATACTTAGTTTCACGTGTATTCTTACCTTGACCTTACATGGCGGCACCTAATATAGATTTCCCATCAAGCACTGAGAGAGGATCTTAGATGACAGCTAAGCCTAAAATGGCATCCTGCCCTGTGCTGGTCAGCGTCTGACACACTCACAGGTCGTTGGCACTTTCTAAGAGCATCAGAGGCAAATGGACTGCTGGCAGCCATTACCATGAGGACAAATCCGTCTCAAGCTGTCCTAATTCCCTCACCGACTTTTATGTGTTTATGCATCAGGCCAGACTACTCTGACCATAATGTGTCACCTTAGTGGGTATTTACACTTGGTCACTTCATGTGTTTTTACTTTGCTATCCTATTTAATAAACGCATTCCATTCACACTTGTCCACATCAATGTGTCTCCAAACATATATAAATCCAATCTTGAATTCCTGCGCTATATGCAAATAAATCAAAAATCACTTACGTGATTATGGTATGCGTTCCCTCGCAATAGGTTTTGTGTTCTCTAACAATAGGTTTTGTGTTCTCTAACAATAGTTTTGCGTTCTTCAAAAATAGCTTTGCATTCTAAAACAACAGGTTTGCGTTCACTCACAACACATTTTGTGTTCTGTAACAACATGTTCGCTTTCCCTCGCAACAAGTTTTGCGTTCTCTAACAATAGTTTTCTTATCAAACAATAGTTTTGTGTTCCCTCACAAAACGTTTTGCATCTGTAACAATATGTTTGCGTTTCCCTCGCAATAGTTTTGTGTTCTCTAACAATAGTTTGCATTCCCTCGCAATAGGTTTGCATTCACATGCAATAGTTTTGAATTCCCTCGCAATAAGATTTGCGTTTCTAACAATAGTTTGGAGTTAACACGCAAAAGGTTTTCATTGCATCACAGTTATTTCTGGGTTCTCTCGAATTAGCTTTACCCATACCTCAAGAAAATTAACCATGGTTTTACTATAGTAAAAAAAGTTAAACTATGGTATTATTATTGTAAACCCGTAATGACAACAAAATTTACCACTGTTTAACAAAAGTAATTTTAGATTAATTATGGTATTTGTATAGTAAAACCATACTATACACAAATTAAATTTACATCAAACTAAGGTATGCATTCTGAAGACTTGGAATACAGTGCAAGATTTGTTTAGGCTGCTTTAATATTTTTACATTTTTATTTATGATGTTTTGTTATTTTGGAACTTGACAGACCCAGTCCCCTTTCACTTTAGTTACATGGAAAGGAAAGGCTAGGATATTCCTCAAAAATGTACATTTTATGTATTAATTATGTATTATTATACATTTTATGTATTGCATGGAAGAAAGTAATACATACAAGTTTAGAAGGACGTGAGGGCGAGTAGTTCACTATCCCTGTAAATGTCAGCCATCCACATAAAGTAAAATCATGCTGAATAGTTTAACATCTTATTTGAGGCAGTGGGCCAAAGCATTTACCCGTGAATAAGTTCTGATTGTTTCACTCATTTATGGAAAGTTTGCTCGGAATTAATTATCCACAAATCTTTCAGCTCTGGATTACATTCTTATAAAAAAGGCTATTGTCTCATATAAGAGGCCTGTAGCTGTCATGTACAGTCGATAGTCTGCCAACTACAATGACAAAGCACTGCATGATTTTTTTAGTTAAGAGACATCACCACATGCGGCTGAAAGGGCAGGGGGAGAAAAAGAAGCTTATTCCAGAACCATGTGTGCTGCCTTGCTGTCTGCCTAGGCATCTCCCTAAAGGGGCCGAGTCATAGAGTAGGATATGTTATTCCATCTTTCTGGAATTTCTAACAATAGTTTTGCATTCCCTCGCAAGAAGTTTGTCGTGTCCCCCGTTATGTTAGCATGTTGCTATGATTACAACACAACACTCTGAGAAGCATAAGAGAACATAGCTGTAGAGCGGAGGAGGACGGGGCTGGGCTGGAACGACACACGCCTGGTCCCCAATCAGCCTGATGGGGGGCGTGCGAGGGATAAAGGTGGCAGGTGACTAGAGAGATGGACTAAACGCCACAAAACAGGAAAATGTACCAATGGGGTCAGGAAAATGGAAAGTTCTCAAGGATCATACCTAGGGTTGCCAACCGTCCCGTATTATAAGGAATCGTCCCCTATTTAAGTGATCAGAATTGTGTTCCATATCAAATCCATACGGAACTCGATTTGTCCCGTATTTTTGCCTTTCACAGTCAAACAGCTAAGAACTCTAAAATGATTCATTGTATTTGAATCAGCTTCATGTGAAAGTGTTCAAAATGGCTGATTATACAAAGCAATCACAAAAGGTGGATGTGAAATGGAGCTGCGTGCGTGTGTGTGTGTGTGTGTGTGTGTGTGTGTGTTTGTGTGTACGTGACAGTGAAAGAGCTCTGTCATTGGGTGTTGCTATGTTACCTAGATGCTACATTTGACAGAAGGGGGAGGGTCAAGATGAGGAACTACTATTATTATGGCATAACGGCAACTGATACTCAACCTTGTAAATTAAGTTGATTGCAAGCACAGGTACATATCAGAGGTGTCTGTTTTAGATCTTTTAATCTGGAAAGCATCACAATCTAATTAATCTGCTAAACATTTGAAAAAGATCAGATTTACAAACATTCAAAATCATATTGTCATATTGTCATGTCTATATTTATTACAACCCCAGGCGTAGTGGTACGCAGTTGTCCCTACAGATTACACAAATAAAAAAGTGTTTCGGGAAGAATTAAAGGCCATGCTGGATATGGGGCAGAAGAATCCCACAGTGACTGGGCCAGCCTGGTGGTGTAGCTTCCGAAGAGTGACGGCTCGGTCTGGTTCTGTGAGGATTATAGAACAGTCAACACGGTGTCTAAATTTGATGAGAACCCAACGCCTCGGATAGATGAACTGCTCGATTGGTTAGCTGCAGCATTGGAAAGGGGATTTGGAGCGGTAGTTTCCAAGATAGTGGAGAGGGAGGAACGCACCGTACTGTACATTAGTCACAAGCTCTCACTGAGAGAGACTAAGTACAGCACAATCGAGAAGTGTTTGGCCATCGAGTGGGTGGTCCTCACCCTTCTGTACTATCTGTTGGGGCATGCTTTCACCCTCTGTTCAGACCATGGCCTGCTCCAGTGGCTCTATCGCATGAAGGATGCCAACGCACAGATCACCCGTTGGTATTTAGCTCTCCAGCCTTTTAAGTTCGAGTTGGTCCACAGGCCAGGGGTGCAGATGGCTGTTGTGGACTTCCTCTCCAGGAATGGGGCGGGGGTGTGTGTGTGTATGGGGGGGGGGGTAAGTGGCAGGCCGAACGGCGTCTGTGGAGAGAGCGAGGCCGAGAGTGTGAGTGCGGTAAGGTTTGACACCAGTGGGGAAATCACCTCTAACAGCTGTTTTGTGTTTGCAGTGAGAATGCGGAGGGATTTAAAAGGGCATTCCACACCGGATCAGAGAAAGGAGAGAGAAAGAGAGAGAGAGAGATGCACGCAGCAGGAATCGTGTGCGCCTTGCACATTGCTGAAAAGCTAATATTTGTGTGCTAATAAATTTACGTTGGGTTGTTTGTCTGGCTCTTGCTTCCTCTTTCATAAAAGAGTCAAAAACCTGTCCAAAACGAATTGCAGATGAGCAAACAACCTAAAAAATATGTCTTCCAGATGTAAACACACACATCAAATTGAAGTCGGGTGAAGTACGTGTGCTATCAGGGATAAGATATAAAAATACATATGGGAAAAATGTAAGCGATCTGAAAAGGGAAAGAGAAGATCAACGTTCAGATTGTTGTTTTTTATGTCTCTGTTTGCACTCTAATCTCATACATTTTTGTTTGTACTGTTAAAATGAAATTGTGAAATATAAAGACAACCTGTCTATTTTCAATCAGTTATCAACAACAACTGTGCTTCTCACTGATGCACATTTAAATTCAAAAAGCACTTTAAAGTTGTAATTAAAATCACCTAAAAGGAATGCAAGTCTGAGCCACATTATTTGTGTAGTCACAATTCTCGTATTAGAACTTGCCTAGGTATAAGCTATATTAATTTGTGTGTCATGATGTGTCACACTTTAGTATGACATTAAAATTTATTTAGTTTTTAAAACAGATGCAATGAAGAGAGACTTCTTTTATATATACACATATAGCTACAGATACTCATCAATATGACATCTGTGGTACAACAACATTTCCAGTGTCCCTTACACCGTCCCTTATTTTCCCATAAAGAATCCGAAAGTGTCCTTATTTTCCTATGCTGAAGTTGGCAACCCTAATTCAAATAACTTGTCCTTTATCTGAGCAGTTGAGCGAGGCAAGTTGAACACAGCCAAAAAGAAGTGGTTAGTTTACAGATCATTGAGGACATTAAGATATTAACATCCCAGTACAATTGGTCTCATAGTGATCAACTTTGTAAAGGCTTGAAATACCACATCATCAACTCATCAGCTGAAGTCACATCTAGAGGAAATGTATCATGGCAACATTTGCACAGAACACTGAAAAAGGAAGTTTATGGCAGCAGGCTGAAATTCCAAACCAACAGAGTCAGATTCAGACTGACCAATCAGCCTTCAGACGGACAGAGTCCACGGCAGACTGCTGTTAGGAGGCTGACTGGCATGAAGACAGAAACAAAGAGGGGAGGAATGTTCTTGAGCTCTCGCCCTGTTTCACATACTCATGAACTGCACATGTAACACTTACATCTGCAGTTTTAAAAGAATCCTGTAGTTCAGCCATTTATTCAAATAAATAATTCACCCAATTCACTCACCCATCAGGCCTGGCTCCAGCTCTAAGATGTAAGTTGGGCCATAGGACCTGCCGGGTGGGCCGAACAGTTGGAGGGGTGGGTGTAGGTTTAGTTCTCAAGGTAGGCCAAATTCATGATTGGGTGGGCCACTTTTCCATACACTGACAGTTCATGGTGACCATGACTTTCAATCTCCAAAAAGGACAAAAAGCAACATAAAAACACTATAAAAGCAATTAATATGACTTCTGCGCTATACTCCAAGTCTTATAAAGCCAAACAATAGCTTTGTGTGAGGAACAGACTAAAATTTAAGTTTTGGTGTTTTGGGTCAATGACATCAACTCTTTAATGACAGATGTTTATAAAATTTTGTGTGAACTATTTCTTTAACACTTTGGATGTGTTATGTCCAGAGTTACAGAGTAAACAGAAATTAGTTGTGATGGAGGGCAGTTCAGCACTTCAGAGCAGAGCAGATTGGAACATCTTTTCTCTTTGAGGTTTTCTCTCACAGTACACATTGCCATGTAAGGAAGGTGAAACACTGAACAAAGGAAACTTAAGGAGCTGAGAGCTGGAAATGTGGGGTGTAGGGAGAGAGAGGCAATGCAGGAACAAACTAGGTAGAAAGAACCGAAAACAGAAGCCATTGGCAATGTCAGTGTCATGCCAATTTAGTATACGGATCCAGTGTATTTAATCAAAGGGATTGTCAAACCATGAGTCCTCAATTCTGTCATCATTTCCTCACTCTCAAGTCAGGTAAAAATTAGACAAATACATCATCAGGTTTTAAAATATGCATCATCATCCATACTAAAATGTTTCTAATGCAGTAACTGGTAACTGTATAGCTTCACTAACTGTCTAAATTCATTTTAAATCTATTAGGGCGAATCTATAAGTCTTTATTTATTACAACTGTGAAAGTTGAAGTTAAAGGTTTAAATAAATTTAGGCTAGTTTTTAGGTTAGATTTTTCAATAACAAATTTGTATACTATAGTCTTTTCTAAATATGTAAATAAAATATCTAGATTAGCCTAACCACAGTAATGTGAGCCATCCATAGTCTGACTGTGGTAATGGCCTCATCATTAAAGTGCCACTGTTAAACTGACAATGGTAGAACAACCAAATAAAAAATGATGCATCTTGGATGGCTTCAAAGACACCAAATGTGGAAATTTGATGCGATGCACCTTCAATCACCTTGAAAACCAATGGTGTTTGGCATCACAGAAACAAATCTGGTGCAATGAGTTATCAAACGGCATGAAAAACAGCACATTTTGTGCGATGCGCCTTCAAACACCATGAAAACCAATGGTGTTTGTCATCACAGGTGTGAAAAATATGGTGCAATGCCTCTTAAAATGCCATGAAAACCTGTGGTGTCACAGACTACAATTCTGGTGCGCCTTCGAAAACCAAATATGTTTGCCACCTCAAACCTGGTGCAATGCGTTTTTAGAAGGCATAAAAACCTTTAAGTCTGGTGCTATGAGTCTTCAAATGCTAGAAGTTAAATGTGGGGTGATCCAAGTGACCCAAGTTTGCATATGCAGAAGTATGAATGAAGCTTTTGGTGTGTTAAAGAGCAGTGTGAACTCTCAAAATATCTCCTTTTGTTACATGGACAGTTCTAACACTATTTCAGCATTTTCAATATTGAGTCATAGTTTAAGAGAACCCAGCACACTACAGCAGAACCAACCTCTATATCATTTCTGATGTATGCCAAAACAGCAGAATTACAATTACATTCATTCAAGAGGATCCACCCACATAGAACACACTTAATCTTGATGAACTGAATAATGAATGCTGCATTCTGCACACAATTCACATTATAATTCTTTACACTCACTAAAGCTGAAGTCCAGCCCACATAGAATGGCGAAAGTCAATCCCTTCTTTCTGAATGATAAATCAAGTCTTCAGGGAGTCTTCCATTGCCAAACTGGGAAACATGCTCTGAGCAAGTCTAAGGATCATCATGGAGCCAAAGGTCATACTGTATGGTAGGGGACAGTGCATGAAATGGTGTTCGGAACCTATTTTACTTCCATAGTGTGACGTATTCTCAAATGCAACTGGATATTCAACGAAAAAAGTAGGGTAGGACTTAATGGGGCAGTTAATCTAAAAAATAGAAATTCTGTCATCATTTACTTACTGTTATGTTATTTCAACTAGTATGACTTTCTTCTGTGGAACACAAATGGAGATGTTAGGCAGTATAGTCAAGTCAAGTGGTTTTTATTGTCGTTTCAACCATATACAGTTAGTACAGTACACAGCGAAACGAGACATCGTTCCTCCAGGACCATGGTGCTACAAAAAACAACATAGGACAAACACAGAACCACATGAGACTACACAGACTAAATAACACACCTATATAAAGTGCACATGCAAACGTGTGCAAAAAGTACAGGACAATAGGCACAGTGAGAGACTGTGCAGCGCCGACCAGTACACAGTAATGCAAAAAGATGACAGTTTCTAAAAATGCCAAATGTAAACATAACATACTATGAGACAGTGTTCTAAGCACATAACAGTTATTGAGGTAGCAGCCAGGTATAAAGTGACAATAACTAAAGTGCAACTCAGGACACGTGTGTGTGTGTGTGTGTGTGTATGTCAAACAGTCTCTGAGTATTGAGGAGTCTGATGGCTTGGGGGAAGAAGCTGTTACACAGTCTGGCCGTGAGGGCCCGAATGCTTCGGTACCTTTTGCCGGACAGCAGAAGGGTGAAGAGTTTGTGTGAGGGGTGTGTGGGGTCATTGTTTTTTGTTTTTGAGAGAGACCCCGATGATCTTCTCAGCTGCCCTCACTATCCTCTGCAGGGCTTTGCGGTCCGAAATGGTGCAAGTCCCAAACCAGGCAGTGATGCAGCTGCTCAGGATGCTCTCAATAGTCCCTCTATAGAATGTAGTGAGGATGGGGGTGGGAGATGTGCTTTCCTCAGACTTCGAAGAAAGTAGAGATGCTGATGGGCTTTCTTGGTAATAGAGCTGGTGTTGAGGGACCAGGTAAGGTTCTCCGCCAGGTGAACACCAGGGAATTTGGTGCTCTTGACGATCTCCACAGAGAAGCCGTCAATGTTCAGCGGAGAGTGGTCACTCCGTGCTCTTCTAAAGTCAACAACCATCTCTTTTGTTTTATCCACATTCAGAGACAGGTTGTTGGCTCTACACCAGTCCGTTAGCCGCTACACCTCCTCTCTGTATGCTGACTGGTCGTTCTTGCTGATGAGACCCACCACGGTCATGTCATCGGCGAACTTAATGATGTGGTTCGAGCTGTGCATTGCTGCACAGTCGTGAGTCAGCAGAGTGAACAGCAGTGGACTGAGCACACAGCCCTGGAGGACCCCAGTGCTCAGTGTGGTGGTGATGGAGATGCTGTTCCTGATCCGGACTGACTGAGGTCTCCCAGTCAGGAAGTCCAGGATCCAGTTGCAGAGGGAGGTGTTCAGGCCCAGCAGGTTCAGCTTTCCAATCAGGTGCTGAGGAATTATTGTGTTGAATGCTGAGCTGAAGTCTATGAACACCATTCTAACGTATGAGTCCCTTTTTATCTAGGTGGGTGAGGGCCAGATGGAGGGTAGTGGCGATGACATCGTCTGTTGAATGGTTGGGATGATACGCAAACTGCAGTGGGTCTAGTGAGGGGGGCATCTGGGTCTTAATGTGCCTCATGACGAGCCTCTCTAAGCACTTCATGATAATGGGTGTGAGTGCGACGGGACGGTAGTGATGAGGCAGAACACTGAAGACTTCTTTGGCATGGGGACGATGGTGATGGCCTTGAAGCATGTTGGAACGACGGTGCTGCTCAGAGAGATGTTGAAGATGTCGGTAAGAACATCTGCCAGCTGGTCTGCACATCCTCTGAGCACTCTGCCAGGAATGTTGTCTGGTCCAGCAGCCTTCCGTGGGTTGACTCTACGTAGAGTTTTCCTCACATCAGCCGTGGTAAGACAGAGCACATGGTCGTTGGGAGGAGGGGTGGTCTTCCTCGCCACCACGTCGTCTTGTGCTTCAAACCTAGTGTAGAAGTCGTTCAGCGCATCTGGAAGGAAGGCATCTTTGTTACAGGCAACTGATGTTGTCCTGTAGTTGATGATGGCCTGGATGTCCTGCCACATACACTGCGTGTCGCCGCTGTCCTGGAAGTGACTTGTTGCCTCTCTGATGGCCCGGGACATTTAATGGCCCTTGCTATTCTTAGTGCAGCCTTGTCGCCTGCTCTGAAGGTGAAGTCTCGGGTCCTCGGCAGCGCACGCACCTCCGCAGTCATCCACGGCTTCTGGTTGGAGTGTGTGGTGATGGACTTTGAGAAGGTGACATCATCAATGCACTTGCTGGTAGCTGGTCACTGATGCTGTGTATTCCTCCAAGTTGGTAGAGATGTTGCAGCCTCCCTGAACATGTGCCAGTCAGTACACTCAAAACAGTCCTGAAGAATAGAGATAGCTCCTGCTGGCCATGTTTTCACCTGATTCTGGAGCGGTTTTGTGCATCTGACGAGCGGTCTGTATGCTGGAATTAGCATAACAGAGATGTGGTCGGAGTAGCCGAGGTGGAGGTGGGGCTCCGCCCGGTACGCGCCTGGGATGTTTGTGTAAACAAGATCAAGCGTGTTCGCCCTTCTCGTTGCAAAGTCCACATACTGATGGAATTTAGGGAGCACTGTTTTGAGAGTCGCATGGTTGAAATCTCTGGCGACAATAAACAGTCCGTCAGGGTGAGCGTTCTGCAGTTCGCTCATAGCCCCACACAGTTCACAGAGCGCTTCCTTAGCGTTAGCGCTGGGGGGAATGTAAACTCCGGTTATAATAACAGTGGTGAATTCCCGTGGTAAATAAAAAGGTCTGCATCTAACAGTCACAAGCTCCACCAGCGATGATCAGTAACTAGAGACTAGCATAGAGTTCTTGCACCATTCCGTGTCGATGTAAACACACAAGCCACCACCGCGAGTCTTACCGCACAGAGCTGCATTTCTGTCGGCACGAAACGAAGCGAGCCCATCTGGCTGAATGGCGGCGTCCGGAACTCTGTCGTTGAGCCACGTCTCCTAAGGCAGTCACAGACTTAGAGACGCAGCAGTCTCTAAGCTCACGCTGCATAGTCTGCTGGAGTCGGATGTAGTCCAGTTTATTGTCCAGGGAGCAAACATTTGAGAGCAGGATAGACGAGAGATCTGGCCGGCTAGGGTTTGTTTTCAGCCTAGCATGGACCCCTGCCCTCTTGCCACACTTTCGCTTCCTCACACACCGCTTACGAAGTCCCCTCCCCCGGGCACCAGGCGATGCCAAGGAATGGAGGCCTGGTCTCCGCAGCAAGCCGAGTTTGCATAGCAACTCCTGCAGATCATCATGCAGCTTGGTTGTTGCATGAATCTTATATTTTAACAGTGTCTGGAGATGGTAGACACGAATACCGGTTGCTCCGATGTCCATGTGCCGTAAAAGTCGGGCTAAGTGACAAAAATAGCACCTTTTTGGATCCGGGGTGGCCGCTGTGTGCTACCGCGCCACCACCTTGGATCTTTCACTAGCCTCAATCAACATTCACTTTTGATTACATATTTTTCTCCATACGGTCAATGTAAATGGCAACTGAGATGGTAATTCTGCTTAACATTTCCTTTTGTGTTCCACGGAAGACACAAAGTCACACAGGTTTTTGCTCTAGAGACCAATCAACAGGCAAGACAAGGCTCCTCAATCTTGTCCCTGATGATCCACCTTCCTGCAGAGTTTAGCACCAACACTAACCAAACACACCAGATCCAGCTCCTCAACAGTTGAATACCAATTCACATAAGCAGTAGTATGCCAGTCTAGGATTAGCACATCACAAATCATGGTACACTGAAAATTAAATGTCAATGATACCCAGGTCAGGTGACCTACTATTTGGAATGCTCTTAGGGCTTACATTATATACAACATATTGCGCTATAAGAAAAAGATGTAGGATTCATGCAATTGTTGTTAAAGGGATAGTTCACCCAAAAATTATAATGATCTCATCACTTACTCACCCTCATGCCATCCCAGATGTGTATGACATTCTTTCTTCTGCTGAACAAAAATTGTGATTTTTAGAAGAATATTTCTTGTAGGTCCTCAATAGCGGACCTTTGTAGCTCCAAAAATCACATGAAGGCATTATAAAAGTAATTCATAAGACTCCAATGGTTTAATCCAGGTCTTCAGAAGAGATATGATAGGTGTGGGAGAAAACAGAGGAACCAATGTCAGGAACCAATCAGGTGCTGCTTCTCACACCACACTACGATCACTCTCTCCAGAATTCTAATCACTTGCACCTGTTCCAATCAACGTTCAGTTCCATATAAACACCCAATTCAGAATCAGTCTTTGTCGAGTCTCCAACAGGAACAGAAGCATACAAGTCTCAAGAAGTCTCTTACTCTACCTACACCAGTCAAGTAACGTATACTCACCTGAAAAGATACTAACCTCTATGTCCATGTTCTGATGTTCCCAGAAATCGCTGCTGAATCCAAGTTTCCTGATTCCTTGTGTTCTTTCTGAGTCTCGTTACTGGTGGAAACATTTGAAAGAGAAAGGACAAGTATCACTGAACTGTGTCAGTTTGACTGTGGATTAAATGAAGAGGATCTACTCACCTTGAATCCTTCACGTTAAGTTATCCTCATAGAATTCACCTCTGAAACTTGAAAAGACTCACCATTGAACTTCATGCACTATAAATAAAGCGTTGTTCTTATTCACTTACCTCTGTCTCCGAGTCTGTATCCTGACAGAAGACTCGACCAGCAAAAAAAGAGGTGAAGAAAATGACTTCCAGACAAGCTTCAGCGCCGGATACGAATCTCATACAACCTACCGCCGCTGCTACAAGTCCCATACATGTCACCGCTGCCGCGACAAATCCATTGTTAACACCAGTCAGCACTTCCATGAACGCCGCTTCTTCTATTACTTGCTTCGCTGTTCCACCATCGCGTCCAGCGCCATTCTCTGGTCGGGCGGAAGATTGCAATGGATTTTTGTTACAATGTTCACTTGCTTTGGAACAACAAGCTCAACTATATCCAACTGAACGGTCTAAAGTGGCATTTACCACTGTGACATTGACATTGTGGATGAAAGAATCAGCTGTGACAACGTCTGTTATGAATTTCGTGAAACACTTCAGAGAAGTTTTCGGTCGTCCAATTGAAGATTCCTCTTTCGGTGATCAGTTGTTGCAGTTACGTCAAGGGAAGAAGTCTGTTTCTGAGTATTCTTTAGAATTTCGTACTCTAGCCTCCAACAGTGGGTGGAACGAAAAAGCGCTCCTCTCAGTTTATCGCCGTGGACTGAATCCTGCCTTACGTCTTCAGTTGGCGATTTATGATGACAGTTTAGGAATAGAGAAATTTATCCAGCAGGCCATTCGTGTGCAACAACGATCCCAAGATTGTTATCAAGACAATCTGTATTGTCATTCCACAACTCCACAAGTTATCATGAGTTCCACTTCAGAGAATCAATCAGAAAGAATGCAGGTTGACACCTCTCAACTTTCCCAGACTGAACGTTCTCGACGTAAGGAGTTGAAATTATGCATGTATTGTGGTGCCAAGGGTCATTTTAGACTTACCTGTCCAATACGACCAGAACGACTGATGGCAAGCTCCGTCCAAGACAGTTCTATTATATCCACACCCCTCACGACTCCTGTTATCCTGAAATCTCGAAACACCTATGTATCTGTAACAGCCATCATCGACTCTGGGTCAGCGGGGAATTTCATTTCAGGACGACTCTGTAAGGAACTCAAGCTCCGGAAGATCAACACCCCCAAGCCCTACTCCGTCTACGCCGTAACAGGTGAGCAGATTAATAAGGGGCATGTAACTTCCCAGATAAAACCCATCCAGTTGTGGGTTGAGAACAAACACCAGGAAATGTTCGAACCTTTTGTTCTGCAGAATAGTCAGACAGATATAATCCTAGGTCGTCCATGGTTAATTCTTCATCAACCCACCATCAATTGGCAGACTGGGAAGATCAAGAGATGGGGTTGTGATTGTTCCCTTAGTGAAACCCCACCTCCAAACTCCTCCAGTGTCCAAAAGTCCAAAGAAATGACTGTTAACTCTACATCCATAGAAAGTCCAAAGGAAAACCTGTCCACGAACATTCCCTCTTGTTACTCCTCATTCTCTGACATTTTTAATCCAGTTGCTGCTTCCCAGTTACCTCCCCATCGACCATGGGATTGTGCTATTGATCTGAAACCTGGAGCATCTATTCCCAAGGGTCGAATATATTCATTATCAATTCCTGAACAAGATTCAATGCGGAAATACATCGAAGAAGCTTTACAACAAGGTTACATCCGCCCGTCTACATCCCCTGCCGCAGCTAGTTTCTTTTTTGTTCCCAAGAAGGACGGGGGCCTGAGACCATGTATCGATTACAGAGCTCTGAACCAAATTACAGTGAAATTCAGTTACCCACTACCACTTATCCCTTCAGCTCTGGAACAACTCAAAGGAGCTAAAGTCTTCACCAAATTGGACCTAAGGAGCGCCTACAATCTGATCCGAATTAGAAAGGGTGATGAGTGGAAGACGGCATTTATAACTCCTGCTGGGCACTACGAATATCTTGTTATGCCGTACGGATTGGTAAACGCCCCTTCGGTTTTCCAGAGCTTCATGGATGAAGTACTTCGGGATTTCTTGGGAAAATTTGTGTTAGTGTATATCGACGACATCCTAATTTTCTCCAAAAACATAGTGGAACATCAACATCAGGTATCTCAGGTACTCCAAAGACTCCGTGAATTCACCTTGTTTCTAAAGGCCGAGAAGTGTTCGTTCCATCAGACCAGTGTCGAGTTTCTGGGTTTTCACCTCAGCGAAAGAGGAGTAGAAATGAATACTCAGAAAACAGAGACCATCCTGTCCTGGCCAACTCCCAATTCAGTTAAAGAACTTCAGAGATTCCTAGGTTTCGCAAATTTCTACCGACGATTTATACATCAATACAGCCTGCTGACTGCTCCTCTAACCTCACTGCTAAAGGGAAAACCCAAGACACTTCTTTGGACCCCAGAAGCAGAAGGAGCCTTTAAGTCACTGAAAGCTGCATTCACCACTGCACCCTTGCTTCATCACCCAGATCCTGAAAAGGTATTCGTAGTGGAAGTAGACGCCTCCACTACAGGAGTAGGAGCAATCTTGTCCCAATACTCAGCTAATTCTTTCGAAACCATACCCTGTGCATTCTTCTCAAGAAAGCTATCAGCTGCAGAAAGCAATTACGATATCGGAAATCGGGAACTCTTGGCTGTAAAACTTGCCTTGGAAGAATGGAGACATTGGCTGGAAGGGGCCAAACATCCATTTATTGTACTCACCGATCATAAAAACCTCCAGTATTTAAGAGATGCCAAGAGATTGAACCCACGTCAGGCTAGATGGGCCCTTTTCTTCACCCGTTTTCACTTCACAATTTCATACCGTCCCGGTTCAAAAAATACTAGAGCAGATGCTCTCTCTCGTATCCATGCCCCTGAAAATCCAATTGAAGAACCTGAACCCATCTTACCCGATAAGCTATTTGTCAACCCAATCCTTTGGGAGATCAATGAACAACTCCTTGAACTGTCACGACGGCAACCCAGAGTCCCAGGATGTCCCCCTGACAAGATTTATGTACCTGAAGATTACCGTAATTCCTTGATTTCATCAGCACATTCCTCGGTAGGCACAGGTCATCCCGGAGTAAGTAAAACTACATCTACTCTCCAACTCAAGTATTGGTGGCCCAATATGCAGAGAGACATAACAACATTTATCCAAGGTTGTATTCCCTGTGCCATGTCCAAAGTTCCCAGACATCTACCAGTAGGTAAGCTAATGCCTCTTCCTGTCCCACTTAGACCTTGGTCTCACATCGGGGTAGACTTTGTTACTGACCTTCCTGTTTCAGATGGAAACACTTGTATCCTCGTGGCCATCGATCGTTTCTCCAAGGCATGTAAATTAATTCCTCTGAAGAATCTTCCCACCGCCTTTGTCACTGCAGAGCTGTTAATGGAACATGTCTTTCGAAACTTCGGTATACCAGAGGATATCGTGTCCGACAGGGGACCTCAATTCACCTCCCGGGTATGGCGCGCCTTCTTCTCTCTAATGAATGTTACAGTAAGTCTCTCATCAGGGTACCATCCACAAACTAACGGCCAAACTGAACGAAAGATCCAAGATGTCGGACGATTCTTGCGTACGTTCTGCCACTCCAACCAAAACATCTGGAGTCGGTATCTGATTTGGGCAGAGTACGCACAAAATTCTCTCAGACAGACATCTACGCAGCTTACTCCTTTCCAATGTGTTTTAGGTTATCAACCTCCATTGTTTCCTTGGTCCGGTGAACCCTCAGAAATTCCAGCGGTAGATAAATGGTTCAGAGAGAGTGAAAGAATTTGGAACCAAACTCATCAACACCTTCGACAAGCAATCAATCGCCAACAAATCTTTGCAGATGTCCGTCGATGTCAGACTCCAGAATACCAACCTGGACAACTAGTCTGGCTTTCTACCAAAGACATCCGTCTACGTCATCCCTGTCGGAAATTAAACCCCAAGTATATCGGACCATTCCCCATAGAGAGACAGATCAATCCGGTAACCTATAAACTTCATCTCCCGGCTCAACTTCGGATCCATTCCTCATTCCATGTTTCCCTCTTGAAACCTTATCATCCAGCCGTGCCCAGTTCCACTACAGAACCAACTCCAGCAGAAAATTCCCCAATACCTCCTATGGAACCAGACTCCATCTACTCAGTTAAAGAAATTTTGGACTCTCGACGTCGAGGTGGACAACTTGAGTATTTAATTGATTGGTTAGGATATGGACCAGAGGAGAGGTGTTGGATACCTCGGAAAGACATCCTCGATCCCACTATACTCTCTGAATTCCACGCTCAGCACCCACAGAAACCTGCACCACGACCCAGAGGTAGACCACCACGACGCCGAGGTCCACGGTCCGCTGGCGCGGACTCTGGAGGGGGGGGTAGGGTCAGGAACCAATCAGGTGCTGCTTCTCACACCACACTACGATCACTCTCTCCAGAATTCTAATCACTTGCACCTGTTCCAATCAACGTTCAGTTCCATATAAACACCCAATTCAGAATCAGTCTTTGTCGAGTCTCCAACAGGAACAGAAGCATACAAGTCTCAAGAAGTCTCTTACTCTACCTACACCAGTCAAGTAACGTATACTCACCTGAAAAGATACTAACCTCTATGTCCATGTTCTGATGTTCCCAGAAATCGCTGCTGAATCCAAGTTTCCTGATTCCTTGTGTTCTTTCTGAGTCTCGTTACTGGTGGAAACATTTGAAAGAGAAAGGACAAGTATCACTGAACTGTGTCAGTTTGACTGTGGATTAAATGAAGAGGATCTACTCACCTTGAATCCTTCACGTTAAGTTATCCTCATAGAATTCACCTCTGAAACTTGAAAAGACTCACCATTGAACTTCATGCACTATAAATAAAGCGTTGTTCTTATTCACTTACCTCTGTCTCCGAGTCTGTATCCTGACATTTACATCTGAAAGTCACATGTGGTATCTGTTTAGTTTCACATCTGAATGTGAAAGTGGAGATTGATAGAAAAAAGGACTTAAAAATTTATCCGTTTCTCAACCACATCTATTATATTGTTTCTGAGGACATGGATTTAACCCATGGAGTCTTATGGATTACTTTTATGTTTCCTTCATGTGATTTTTGGAGCTACAAAAGGTCTGATCGCCATGTACTTGCATTGTATGGACCTACAGATTTGAAATATTCTTCTATAAAATCTTTGTTTGTGTTCTGCAGAAGTCAGTCTTGTACATCTGGGATGGCATGAGGGTGCGTAAATGAGAGAATTTTCATTTTTTGGGTGGACTGTCCCTTTAAGGGACTTTTCTGCTTCAAAAAAAAAAAAAGTGAAAAGTGAATCAATGTGAGGTTCAAGCTGTTTCAGCACCATTTAAATGTCAATTGAATATAGATAAACAATAATGAACTTCACAGGAATTAATTTGGCTTGATGCTAACTTAGACTGGCAGTATGTACGCAACCAAATGTGACTGTGATATGATATCTAGACACAATTTTATGACATGGGAGGAAGTCCAATCTACTAGTTAAAGGAATAGTTTACCCACAAATGTAAATGGTCATTATTTACATTCATTTAATCATTTATGCTTGTTCAAAAACCCCTATAACTTTCTATCTACAATTCAAGTGATTTGGGACACATGCTGTCAAGCTCCAAAAAAAAAAAAAGAAGGAAAAAAAAAAAGCACCATAAAAGCTGTCCATATTACTTCTAGACTATTTTTCATGTCTTTTGAAGTCATACGACAATGCAAACTGGTGCATCATAATTGGCTAGGAAAAGTTGTATTTGTCATTACTTACATCAAACCAAGAACATTGCATCATTATGCGCCATATTTGAATATATCTATACAATCTCTTTCTTTCTAAAAGCTAAAGTATACCTCGGTTGTCCGCTTCCCTGATTTTTCTGGACACACGGACAGTATTTGTCTGTTTGCATCGTCCGGCGCATTTGCCTGCCGTTGACAGTACTAAAAGAGCATGATAAAGCAGTTGAAGTGCGAACGCGTCAAACGCAACAAACTTTGATGTTGACTTAACAAAGTTGTAAGTTTGATGGTTATACAGACATTACAGTAAGTCAAACTGCCAGCAAGCTGGTCCAACAGACATACAGTTAGTCATAAATGGTCAGATAGATAGATACAGTAGTTAGCTAGACAGCTAGATCATTTTAAAGCAGATTAAAGGGATTTTGTGGGTTTGTTTACATTAGAATTTTTGACAGTTGAAGTTTTGAATTAACGAGCATTCCGTTGGCCCATTTGAACATTCCGTCCATGTCTATGGGATTTTTACAATGTTTGATTGTCTTTTGTGCGAAAACCGTAGTACCCGGCCTATGCCAGAAGGGAGTGTTAGAAAACACAAAGCTCACTATTCCAGAAAAATCTAAAAAGTGTGTGAAGGTATGTTTAGTGGATGTCCCTTACAAAAACCGAGAGTTCTGGAAAATTTTCCACAATTGTTTTCTCAAGCAAATGAGCTTAGCGGCAAACTCTTCATTTTTGCCTCAGGTATGCTGCAGGTTCACCACTACTGAAATACAAACATTTGCGGCAAATTGAAAGCTCATTTGAGTGCGATAATAATAAGTGGCAAATTTGCAGAAAGTTTTCCAGAACTTCAGATTTTTTGTAAGGGGTATTTTGAAAACTCTAGGAGTCAGTGTTAGAAATTTTGGTCTCAATTTAGGGATACTCAAATCAAATCACTTTATTGTCACACTACTGTGTACACGAGTGCAACAGCAGGTGAAAAAAAACGAAAAAAATGAAAAAAAACGAAAGTTTGTAGAATAACAGTTGTCTTCGTCAAGCCACCATAAAATATAACAAAAAAAGACTTGTACAAAGATACTGGTACTAGCATTAACCAGAATTATCTTTGGTTTGTCTATATCAAGTGAAAAAATAAAGAAATAAAAATATAAAGAAAGAATAGTCAAACGTGTCATGTGTTGACATACTTTACCTTCATTTGTTCAATGAAGCAGAAACCATTCAATGGATTATCTAAAATAGGTATTACCACATGGATTTTATATTATATATATATATATATATATATATATATATATACACACACACAATTACCAAACTATATCTTCTCAAGCTATGATACAGTATAAGATTAAGGTTATACCACCATGGCTGTTGTAAATGGAGTTTCTCAGTTTCCACGTTAATACTGTTTTGTCTCAAGTAAAAGCAGAGAAATTTGCAGCAGGGGGTGAGTGTTACTCAAGCTCTTTGGAAAGCTTGCCCAGAGCTAAGTGCTGCTTTCTTATTTCTGCTAGTGTACTCACGCTGTTCGAGAACCATACACACGAACAGCTGGTGGGCAACTAATGTGTCCAATTACAGCAGGGGCGGCCTGGGAAGGGAAATCTCACCCAAAGTTGTTGAGCAGGGGGTTAGCTGTCCTTTTCTGCATATCGCTGCCCCCTTCGGCATATCGCGGTGCCGTTTTGTGGCCCGTTCTGCATAACGCAGTGGCCCATTTCAGCTTATCGCGGCCGACCCTTCGGGAAAAGTCTCAGTTCTCCCGATGGCCATTCCGCCCCTGCATTACAGCAGAGGTGAGTGGAACAAGAAACACACTGTGTCAAACTGGAGTCGGAGAATGAGACTACAGTTCCAATTATCACCATGATACACCATGTACTTGCATGAAATTCAAACGCTACAACTTATCACAATTATCTTCCACGGTAATACTGAAGATATAAAAGTGATAAATATAGGAAAGCAACTTTTCTTTTCGGTTGGTGTCATGTAGTCCTCTTAATTTTTCAACCTTTTCCCTGCAACCACCTATCATACAGAGACCACTTTTACATAATCTACTATTATTCTATGCATCAGAATGAGACTCTTATTTCACTGGTCTTTAAAAGGAAGGTGGGAACAAGTACATGATGTCACACATCATACCTGGACAGGTGTTTTGTGTACAGGGATGACTTCAGGTTCAGCTGCAGGTTGCTCCTCTACAACTCCAACCTCCTCAATAACATGGTGGACAGGAACATCCTCTTCCTTTTTTGGTTCAATGGCCGCCTCCTTTACCTCTGCCTCTTTGAACAGAGAGAATGAAGCTCAGAAAACAGTAATTACAACAGTACACACACCAGTACACAATTCAAGTTGTTAAAGGAAGCTAGTTAAAGGGACAGTTCAAATTCTGTCATATTTTACACACCCTCAAGTTGTTACAAACCCTTACCCTTTCTTCTATTGCTCTAAAAAATGTCACAATAAGATTATTAATAATTGTGTGAATGAGATTTCAGAGCTATGTTGGAATGAAAGGTTTCAGTGAATAAGAACATAAATTATATGGACTACTAGAATGGTTCTTCAAGTATGCCTTTTTTTCCTTTTAGGAACATACATGGTGGACTAAAGTCATGATCACCATGTATGAAACATGTACATTCCTCAAATGTACATCACTACAGAATCAGCAGTGTGAGACAAAGTGCGACCAGTGTAGTCTGAATCCCAAACAAATTACTCTTATGAGCCGATTGTTTTGAAACTACAGTGTAAAGTATACAGCTTGTTTAGTGTAGACCGATTGCCAAACAAATGACTCTCATGAGCTGATTGTTTTGAATCTACAGCGTGAAACATACAGATTGTACAGTGAAGATAGATCCCTGAACAAATGTCTCTCATGAGCCGATTCTTTTGAATCTACAGCATGAATCATACAGATTGTTCAGTGAAGTCCGATCCCTGAACAAATGTCTCTTATGAGCCGATTCTTTTGAATCTACAGCGTGAATCATACAGATTGTACAGTGAAGATAGATCCCAGAACAAATGTCTCTTATGAGCCGATTCTTTTGAATCTACAGCATGATTCATACAGATTGTTCAGCGAAGTCCGATCCCTGAACAAATGTCTCTTATGAGCCGATTCATTTGAATCTACAGCATGATTCATACAGATTGTTAGGTGAGGATAGATCCCTGAACAAATGTCTCTTATGAGCCGATTCTTTTGAATCTACAGCATGATTCATATAGATTGTTAGGTGAGGATAGATCCCTAAACAAATGTCTCTTATGAGCCGATTCTTTTGAATCTACAGCATGATTCATACAGATTGTTAGGTGAGGATAGATCCCTGAACAAATGTCTCTTATGAGCCGATTCTTTTGACATGAGGGTATGTAAACACATATTTTCACTTGTGGCAGAGCAGAACTACGCACTGCCCCTTTAAGAATCCTCCACCACCACCACCAACTAAAATGGCTGCTCGTTAGAGTACCAGGTGTCATCAATAAAGGTAATCTATAAAGGTAACCAGGAAGCTGGTTGTTGGGATGAAAAAAGAAACCAGAGGAAAAAACAGAAAAAACAAGAGAGATTTGAGACTAGAGTGAGTTGAAGTTTTGGTGTGCCAAGCTGTGAAAGGAGAAAGAAAGTTTGATGCTTTGTAATGTGATGTGGATAAGGAACGTGATTGGAGAAGAGAGGAAATAACAAAGGGATTAATTTGACAAGTGCTCATCACCAGAGAGTGAGGCTTGGATTTTTCATCACCGTTGTTTGCACTTCTTGAGTGAAAGTGGAGTGGCATGAGTTCATTTGATCTTCAAGTGCCGAAGAGCTCCATGGTCAAGGTGTGACTGTAAACATTTAAGGTCTAAAGTGGAAGTGCCAGTTGTTCCTGGATTTTTCTGTGTGCGCTGGCCGGGTGCAATCACCAATTGACGGAGAAATTGAGCTCTGCACCTTTCGCCTGCCTGGTGCAACATAACTCCAGCCTGTCTCACCTGCCACAGGTATTAGCATCGTCCATCAGCTTAACCCCACGCTAATTCTCAACTCTTTTTCCAGGCTCTAAATGTTTAGTCAAATGATTAGTGGTGGGTCTGCTACGTAGCCTGCTGCCTGCAGTCAACACACACACACACACACACACGCTCACTACGCACAGACGTACTGTGAATCAAACTGTAAAGTCAGAAATGCAGTCCACCAATATACCAATGTTGCAATAATGGTAGAAAATGTTAAATATCCGTTCTTCATCGGCTGATCCAGTGAAGCTCTCAAGCTCATGTAAGAAGCTCAGTTTGTCGTGTTGCGTTCAGTTCCTCACACTGGAAAAATAACCCTAATAAGAGTAATGATGTCTCCAAAACTCAAGTAATTAAGTTGACTTAATGTTCATTTAGAATGAACTTATCTATTTAAGTTAATGTAACTTGATACAGGTAGACTTAACTCCGATTTGCTATTTAAATGTTGATGTTTCAACTTAAATAGTTTAAGGAACTTCGATATGAGTTATGAGCCCAAAACGTGGCATTTCAAGTAATGTTTAATGACAACACTAGGGTTTCCAGTGGAGTATACTCTGAACATAATGTTTGTTTGCTGGTGTCACTCACACCTGTGCTCCAGACTCCTTAACCTCGCAATAGCAAGATGTCACATAATATACACTTTTAAATATAGTGGATATATGTTTGAAGCCATATATAGGAGCATGCCACGTCCAGAGCTCTGATTACAGCTGTGGTTAGCACATTCTAAGTGCAGACTGAAACAGTCTTCATAGAGAAGGTCAGGAAGCCAGTTCAAGTTTATAACATCTGCTGGGGTGATGTGTAAAAGAGGCAGAGCAAAAGAAACATTCTGTACTGGTGCATGCAAAAATATGTATCTATTTAATATGTACTCTACACTCCAAACACGTAGACCTACAGCTTTGAGTTCAGTGGAGGAGCGGTTTGTATACTGTTTAGTATAGCAGTCAACTTGTACTATGAACTTTTACCTAGACACATAATGGGGTGTGACTAGTGAGTGATGGACATTAAGTGATAAGATTATAGGCCGAATCCAAAGAAACCTGTCAAGAATACATCCAGGTCATTTTTCACTCCTCATCTAGCTCTTTGTTCTCTTGTATATCGTTGGACACTGCTTGGCAATCAGCTGTGAACCCTTGATAAAACCCTAGCTACCGTTCAAGTCCTGTCTCTATATCCTTAAACCAATTATACAGGATTGCCCCAATTTACAGTTGTAGGTAGTCCTATATGCAACTTATTGTAAGTAAAGGCCGGATAGTTGCATATCAAATTGAGAACCCCTTTTCCATATAGTTTTAAAAAACAGTGGAAACTAGCAAAGGTCAAACATGATGTATTCTAACATTACAAACAGCCAGATGGAACAAAACTGGATTTGTGAAAACTTTCACAGATTGAATTGACAGTTTGATGGCTTCTTGCATATTGGCATTGTGAAACACGAATATTCTAAGCCATAAATCCAATGAACGTCTTATAATTCTATAAAATGAGCACCTAGATGTGTCACACTAGGCTTAAATAGACCATCCTGATTTGTGAATTTTTTCACAATTATTTTTTTGTCATTTAAACAGTTCTTGAGTCAACAGTTTACCTGAGTGTTATAGGCTCAGTGTTATAACTGCTCTGCGTTTTAGTCTCTCCCATTCATTTCCCACACCTAAGGTCAAACATTTTAACTGTAGCTAAAATCATCAAATCCATTTTTATTTTTTTTGTGAGTTCAGATGGTAAATTTATGAAAAGTAAATGGTACATAGTCTGTACTTATAAAGCACCTTTTTTAACCTCAGATGTTACCAAAGTGCTTTACACTGTGTCTCATTCACCCATTCTCACACACACATTCATACACCAATGGCGGCAGAGCTGCCATGCAAGGCTCTAGCCTGCTATTGGGAGCAACTTGGGGTTCAATGTCTTGCCCAAGGACACTACGGCATGTGGAGTCGTGTGAGCTGGGAATCGACCACCAACCCTGCGTTTAGCGACTGACCCGTACCACCTGAGCCACAGCCGCCCCTAACCAAGCCTTGGCCAGCTGGAGTTGGATGAAACCATTTTTATTAAAGAAAACCAAAATGGGTCAAAAATTTACTGAACGCAACAAGGCTTAAACAAAATGACCAGATAGTTGACATTCATCCATATCAAAATTTTATGTCAAAAATAAACCAAAGTCATCAAACTGAGTCGAGTCAATCTGTGAAAGTTTTCACAAATCCAGTTTAGTTTCATCATAATTATGTCATTGCAGAATATGACCTCAACGCCTATAACACTGATTTTCAGGTAATCTGTTGACTACAGAACTCAAAAAAATGTTTAGAGACAAAACCTGTGAAAAAAATGCACAAATCCTGAAGGTCTGTTTGTGCCTATGACCGATCTAGGTGCTCAGTTTGTAGAACTATAAGCTGACATCTCTGATGGCTTTATCCATTGAGACAGACTATATTGTTATTATTTCTCAAGGCAATGCGGGTAGAGCAGTAAGACAAAAGACTAAAGTTTTGACAAATCGGGCAGTTTCTAATACAAGTGAATTTGCATGAAGACAGACTGCGTGTTTACTGGAAATAGCTGTTAAAAGTGAAGAGCGCGTGTTTCCCATCCCGACTCATGGACTTAAAAACTGTTGATGTGATTCTTCATAATTTGTGAATTTGTTCACAACAGTTTGCTTTCGTGTCAACTCTTTGTAAGTTGACACGCTGTCATAAAAACGCAACGCTCATGGACGCGAGCCTGACGCAACTGTGCACAGACTGCATGAGGAACGCAAGAACGCGTCCTGTGCGTACATCACGCATTTACCTGGACAGGTGTTTGTTTCACTGGGATGACTTCAGGAACCGGCTTTTCCTTTTTCTTGGGAACGAGCTGCTCCTTCACTGGAGCCGGAGCAGGAGCCTCCACTCTGGGCTGCGAATAGTCAGTGTCCCGCTCCGGTCTCTCCTCCGCGTGTCGCTTGTTTTCTCTCTCAGGCGCAGGTTTCTTCGCCAGTAGCGTCGATGCGATTATAATGGCAATAATCGTAAAGAAAAGTGCGGCCAAAATGACTGGCGCGTCTAGAGTCATGGTCGCTTCCTGTCGTTACTTTTAAGAAAAGAATTGCAACAGAAATGTCTAATCTGACAGGTTGTCCTGCTGTTGTTTATTGTGGATCAGTGAACGCTTGAGCTCGAGCTGCCGCTCATCCCGTTACAGCGCCGCGTGTTCCGGAGACGCGTTTCATGAGGGCGGCGCTCAACACACACAGAGCTGCCTACCTAAGCAGCAGCAATATTATACTGAAAACTCAACATTTTAAATTACGAGGATTAAGACACATGAGACACAAAAATACATGATGATAATATTAATAAAATACACATAAAAATGAAGTTAAAGGCATTTCGCTGACATCAGATCATGTGGTCTGCGCTACAGTCTAGTTAGGCAGCTCACTAGGTTTCGACACTTAATCAATCAGCGTCATTCCCTACAGGACAGCCCAACTTTTTAAAGGAGCATTGACGCTGGGAAATCCCTGTTACTGTATTTAGCAAACGCGTTTATGTTGATGGACAAGTACAGAGTTTATATATTAGACTGATACTGAATCGACACATATATTTAGGAAATACTGCATGTAGTAGTCTATAAGAAAGCATGTAGCACTGAGGACTCGTGCAGTAAACAGGTTTGATACTCTGTCTTTAATGCAAAATGGGTAGAAGTTACCAGACAATGCTGGGTGAATCTCATGAAACCAGTCAAAAACTTGTCTAATCATATTCAAAACAAATAATAAACATAACATTAAGAAAACATTGGATTTGTTTTCCAACACATAATGCAGCACATCCCCCAAATTCTCCTTCCCGTAATGCACAAAATACTGCATTATCCGTGGTGCAAAATGCACATTTAAGATTGATAACATAATTTTAGTATTTGCTGTTCTCTTTAATTTTATTCTCTGTAACACATTAAAAAAAACAAAAACAAATATTGTATCACAGTAACTTAGTTTTGTATTTACAATAATGAGACTCTAATAAGACGCACATAAATTACAAAAGCCAAACCCCTCAAAGGTCAAATGGATACAGTAATGAACATTGAGAAAACTGGGCACAATTTTTATTTTAAAAATAAATAAATAAAATGTGCTGGTCATATGCAATTCTAAATAAATTAAATTTTAGTTATTCTCATTATTTTTAATGATGACTGATTACTGCAACAGTCATTTCTTTGCTGAGATGCTTTGCACAATCATTTTTTTTTAATCCAAATTAGCAAAAATTAAAGGCTGTACCAAGGGTACTATGATGTATAAATAGTACTTTAAAGTTTTTATATGTATGTTGCTGTAATTATTGACCATCTGAAAAGAAAATAATTTCACAGTGTAAAGAAATGGGCTTTATATCCTAAACGCAATATCATTTTGTGTTTGTTTCTTTTTATTTTGGAGTAAAATAGGACAAGAAAGTTTTCTTGAATCATTGAGGATCACCCAAAAGTCACAATGCAAAATAAATAAATGATCTTAAAGGTGCACTCGGTAATCTTTTCCTCATTAAAACATTTGACTCTATTATAATTTTGCTGAATATGTAGGAAATCTTTGCCACTGACATTAAGTAACCTTATAAAAGCTGTTTTATTCGACATGGAGAGGGTCTGCACATGGGGGCTGAATACTACTTGCTTAATCTTATCTTGTTATTGGACACATTCACTCTTGAATGAATCATGGCTGACTGTTAATAGTGAATTTCTACAATGATATCTGTAACTGAAAACTATTGATTTTAAATGATGCATCCACACCACTAGGTGTCACTATGTCCAAGATTACACAATGACAAAAGTTAACAAGTGCACCTTTTAAAAATAGGCAACATTTTTATCGCTAAATATAACTTTAGATTATTAATATATTGTTTTGTGTGATTCGCCTGCTAGCTGCCCTGTTTGTGTATTGTCAGCCAGTAAAGATTACAATTGTGGTTTTAAGTGCATTCAAAAACAATAAAGTAACTTGAAATAACCCAATTCAAAAGTTAAACAGAAAAGGAAAAACACTGCACCAACATAAATACATGGAAAGTTTTATTAATTAACTATATTAATTAGGTTGTTTTGATCTCAGCAACATCAAGGTGTCACTTGTCTCCCCACACACATGAATCCCAGTGGATAAAGAGTCACATTACAGAGCCAGTGACAAAGAGCTCAAACAAGAACAGAAAAATTCTTCCCAAAATGGGAACTGTCTTCATTTACTCACCCTCATGTTGTTTGTCTGTACAATACAAAAGGAGATGTTATGCAGGATGTTAGCCTCAGTCACCCTCATTGCCTGACACCTCCTTTTATGTTCCACAGATGAAAGTCATATGAACTTATGAAGTCATATGTTGAGTAAATGAGGGCAGAATTTTCTCTTTAACGCTCCCGTTTCAAAACCGTAATTTTTGTAATTAAGCTCAGAGAAACGATGCGGAGAAACTGAATGCAGCTTGAATGACCAACATAAAAAATAGGCACTTTTTAAAAAAAATCATCTTCCTTCTTGGTGTTTTAGACCAGCCAACACACACACCATTTCAACAGCACTTTTCACAAAGAACCCCCCCCCCCCCCCCCCCAAACAAACAATTTTGCTCATTCATTACCCTCACAATACACAGCACATATAACCGTTGGTTATTGTAGCCCTGAAACATATTTAGATCATGACAGATTACCATATTTAGAGCTTTTTGTTGTTGTCAAAAAGTAACAAACAAAATGTAAGACTTCTGAAGAAAAAAATAACTATTTGCAGATTTTCATTAATCAACCGTGATTGCGATGTTTCTCGTGTATTATAAGCATTACTGCCCCCTAGTGTTTAACTTGCACGGCGCGGTCACCAACAGAAGCACACAATGGTGCTTTACTAGCATTTATTTAGTCATTTGAAACGCATGTGCTAATTTAAACACTGAATTCACTGCTAATGGTCTTTGTGGAGTGTTTGAGTCCACAGGTCTGAAAAGACGATCCATCAACACCTGGTTAGTCGAAATCAAATTTTGCGACTGAGCATTCATAACAGTTTCAACTTTTAACAAATGATGTGTCAGCTTTCGGCTGAACTACAGTGTTATTCAGGTAAAGTTAGTCTTTTAGACTGATGTGAAGTGCCAACTATTTGTGACAACAATTTAACAGTTTTGAAGTAATTGTTCAACCAAAAGTGAAAATTCTCTCCATTTACTCACCCGCGTATGACCTTCTTTCTTCTGCAGAACACAACTGAAGATTTTTAGAAGAATATTTCTGCTCTGGTCCATACAAGTAAATGGTGAACAGAACTTTGAAGCTCAAGAAAGCACATAAAGACAGCATAAAAGTAACCTACTTGACTTCAGTCAATGTCTTCAGAAGTGACATGATAGGTGTGGTGAGAGGAAAATCAATTTGCATCCTTTTTCCTTCACTTTCTCCTGATTTTGGTAATTGACATTATTCATGCATATCACCCCCTACTGGGCAGGGACTACTTTTATGCTGCCTTTGTGCTTTTTGGAGTGTCAAAGTATATGGAGTGCTGAAATATTCTTATAAATAGAAAATTCTCTAAAAATCTTAATTTGTGCTCTGCAGAAGAAAGTCATACACATCTGGGTTGCCAGGAAGGTGAACAAATAATGAGAATTTTCAACAATGGTGTAGAATCAATAATAAAGGCAGCATTACACAAGCCAAACCAAAAATAACCTCACACAGGTCGAGATACATCTCAAGAATGGTAGCATACCCCTGGAAAAACAAAGAACGGCATGCATTCAGATTAAAACACAGATTGATGATGTTGGCACTAGATTAGGAGGGGGAGTTAAGCTTTCTGTCCAGAGTCTGACTTCAGCAAAGGCAACAGGAGAAGGATTTTCTGCATTTTCCCACACATCTGTTCACTTATCCATGCGAAAACTCCTCCAAGCACATATTTGGATATTTTGTTCATGTTTATCTCTAAAAGCGCACTAGGGCAGATAAATCTGGGGCCGAGTACGTTATCGAATGCCCAGACTTCAGCGACAACCTCTTATCTATTGGACAGGAGTCTCCTGAGGCCGACAGACAGAGCGCGATGTTTCTCGGTCTAAGAGACGATTAAGTCAGCAGCCCCTCTGGTGTTGTGAACATCACCGGGACGAACTGCGCTCTTTGCTCACGCAGTCATCCTGGCTTGTGATGTCCCCGTTTTCCATCATGCTGCAGGTTCTCCTCTTCTTTCTGCGGTGGGTCATGGCGTCGCCCTCAGACTCAGCCTTCAGGAAAATAAGAGACAAATACAGTCACAGTGGTCATTGATAGGGGTGCACAGCACTGATCTGGTCATTTGAAGCAAATACTGATCCGGTTACCCCTTTTTCTTTTTAAAGCACATATAACGATTAACAACAAATTAAATATCACATTCATTAGGACCAAACAAACATGCTCAAATTACTCAAGTGCAAGGGCTTCTGGGTATTTCCCACAACCTCAGTTCTGTACTTGATTTAGTAATAAATAACAGTATCCAATAACTCGCCCTCCAGCGGCCGAGCAAATGCTCATTCATTAGATTAGCAGTGATCCAGATCTGTGGCCAATCGATCAATGCATCCTTAGTCATTGACTTCCATTCATAAAATAGTTAAGCTGACAATTGCATTTTGTTTAAAGAGAAATAAAATAGAAATGTGCTTTTATTTGGCCAGTGTGTTTACTAAATTTAGACGATTAGACTAGTTTTGTGGTCCTTGTAACGACTTGCAAGTATGAGAGCATCAAGATGTTATATTAGTCTGAAAGAGGCATTTAACACCTCAGTCTGAACTCTAGCATGTGTATGCTTGGTTCTACAGGAATGGAATGTACCTCTGAATCAGAGTCCGAGGAGCTGGAGGAGGAAGAGGAGGAAGAGTCACTGGAGCTGTCTGAGGCGATGCCTGTGGACTCCTGCAGATCGACTTTATCAGCCAGAGCAGCAATATCAGGCCTCTCCTGCTTCAGAATCCTGAGACACATACGAGAGAGGCAAACAACTAAAAAAACCAAATCTAAACGTATGCTACCATCCGAGAACAGGTGCACACTTGCAGTTCAAACACTTGTACTGTGCTGGTTCGTGCTGCTTTACATGATTTACACACAGAAGAGATGAACATGGAGTAATGTGAAAATACAGTGTGGCACATGTCCTTTACAAGTCTAGACAAAGAAGAACTTTGGTTGTTCAGGGGTGACGTTGTACATGAGCAGGAAGGAGTTTAACAATTCCAGTTCTGATTCCCAATCTTTTAGTACTTTTGAGTTTTATATTTGGAAATCAGAAATGAAAATCAGCGTTGCCAGATGAGATGAATTCAGATTTCAAGAGTAGATATCAGAAATAAATGTAGTACAATTCATGCAAAAGTTACACAGCAACTTTATTTTCTTAAGATTTTTTTTTATATTTTCACTTAATTGATCCTAACTATATTATTAAATAAAATAATTCTAAAACAAAACCTCTACATTTTTTTTAATCTTTTATTAAATAAAACTTGCCCATCAGTAAGATTAATTCAGTAACTGCACCGACTGATGTATCAGTGTTATGGATCACTCAAAAGAACCTCTATTTATTCATTTGTGCCCTGGTGTGTTTCACCCTGTAGATTCAGTCTTTTAGTACAGTGATGCATCTGTGGAAAATTGCAAGTTCAGGAACCATTAAATGAACTGGAGGTCATGAAAATGAGTTTGGCTGTGCTGTAAAATAACCGTAAACCTCTAAAAGGGATAGTTCACCCAAAAAATACAAATTCTCATCATTTACTCACCTTCATGCCATCCCAGATGTGTATGACTTTCTTCGGCTGAACACCAATGAAGATTTTTAGAAAAATATTTCGGCTCTATAGATCAAAACAAAGCAAGTGAATGGTGACCAGAACTTTATTTATACTTGAATCAGCACTTTAATACTTAAATATTGATCTGTTTCTCATCCACATCTATCATATCACTTCTGAAGACATGGATTAAACCACTGGAGTATTTTATGCTTGCTTTGTACTTTTTAGAGATTCAAAGTTCTGGTCACAATTCACTGTCATTGTATGGATCTACAGAGCTGAAATATTCTTCTAAAAACCTTCATTAGTGTTCAGCAGAAGAAAGTCAAACACATCTGTGATAACATGAGGGTGAGTAAATGATGAGAGAATTTTCATTTTTTTGGGTGAACTATTCCTTTAAATGTAATTCATCAAATTTAGCATGGGAACTTTTTATAATATAGTTTTACTGTTTTTTTTCTTTTGTTTTCAACTCTAGAATTCTAGAACATGTTTTTTGCACTGATGCCAGATAACTTTGTCATTTGTTATGCATTAGGGATGTGCAGAATGATTGATTTCACTGAGGTTTAAATGAAAATGAGTCGACTAGTTTCTAAAAAGAAACCAAACTTCAGAAAACAGTAAAAAAAAAAAATGTTTATGCAACCCATTTTAAATACTTAATCTCTTCCAGATCTGACGCTAAATTCCACAAAAAAGGGGCATTTCTCTGCAACATGCTCGCCTTGATTTATGATCCTTGTACACTAAATAAAGAACATGACACACATTCACCGAATGAACATGAATATTTAACAGGCATATTTAGTGAAAACAATTGAATGTATAGTGCACGACCAATGGAGTAAACCTAATAGCCTGTTCTAAACCAAATTCACCAAGTAAAAGTTACAGGACAGATTAAAACAGTCAGGACATTGTGGAGAATAATGAACGGGTACGCTTGGATAAATCTTGAGAGAAAAAATGTGCTGAAAAGTTGAGTGCATTTCCCGACGTTTAGTCGTGCATTAGCCATTGATCTAACATGACAGCTGTTCTGTGAAGAGCATTAACCAATAACAGTGACAATGTCAAGAAAAAAAATAGCTATAGGATAGAAAAATATAGGCCTGTGATGTAGCCTTCAATAAACCCAATGTACTCTAAACATGACGTGCACACAGAATAAAAGTCTTCATCCCTAATCAGCAGGTTTAAAAAGTGTCATTCCCAACCTAAAACAGTCATTTTTCTAGGCTACTTCAAAGCATACATTTTCTGTTGAGCAAAATGAACACGTCGACATGGTCCGGTGAAAGACGGGACTTGACTCACCTGAGGCGGATATCCTGCACAGCAGAAAATTAATGTACAAACACGCACAGATTTAAAACATCCGACTTGCTTCCCGCACCACCACTGAAGTGATTTCATAGCTACTTTGCAGAGTTTGTCTAGCGAAAAGATATTTTCCTGCACATGCCGTAAGAGAGATAGGGAAGAAGCATGTGAGGTCTGAGGTGAAATGAAATTTGATATCTGCTCCAGAAGAGTTTAATGGGGGAAATATTAACTGACTAGTAATTCCAGTGTTGACTAGCAGCATCAGAACAGTTCAGTCGACTAGTCTCGCACATCCCTACTATGCTACTACTATCACTATATATTTTAGATTCCAAACATCAAGCTCAAAATAAAAAAATAAAATAATCAAATGAGTTTTTCCATTTGTAGTATTTAATTCACTGGATTATCCAAAAATAGACAGTCCCTTATGGATTTTTAATACAGAAATGACTTTTTCACAGAATTTCCAGTTAAAATGACTATTGCGATATTATTATTATTATTATTTTTTTTTTTTTTTTATTAAATGGTTATCATAATACCATGATCCCGTGATATACTGTATATAACACCCAGCTGTCCATGAATAGAAGTAATCAGTGCAGTTATTTCAGACCAGGGCCTTACCTGTACCACTTCCTGGAGAGTTTAGGGCGGCCTCGCACAGTCTTGTGCCATACGATGGGAAAGTTGGTGGTGCTTGAGAAATTCTGGGTCACAGCAATGGTGGTGTCCAGGTTGAGCACTACATGCCACCATCCACCTATAAAAGACACAAAATGTTTTCCTGACTATAATGTAATTCACCCAGCCCTAGTTTTTCTTTAAAGAGCATGCATTGTGTTTTTCTGTTCAGCTGTTTTCCATTTTCCCAGATGAGAAAAGCTGTAAATGTGTATATCTGACCAAGTTTTTGTTTTTTCAACTTCTAGGAAAATACATCCAGATGGCCTCAAAGCTAATATACAAAATGCGCTAAAATGGCATTTTTGATCTCATAGGATATTTCAGGCAAGTGGTGTATTATCTGTCTTGCATTAAATCTTGAGGTCTGCATGGTCCTTAAAATGAAACTCGAACCTCACCCGCACCCTAGACCGTGTGACCCGACCCTACAGGTAGAGTCAGATTTTAAGTCCAAACCCAGCCTGAAATCACTTTGTCTTTATACACCGCTCAGCCACAACATTAAAACCACCTGCCCAATATTGTGTAGTTCCCCCACTTCCAGCAAAATCAGCGCCAACCCACATTTCAGATTAGCATTCTGAGATGATATTCTTCTCATCACAATTGTACAGAGCGGTTATCTGAGTTACTGTAGACTTTATCAGTTTAAATCAGTCTGGCCATTCTCTGACCTCATTAACAAGACATTTCCATCCACAGAACAGCTGCTCACTGGAAAAAAAATTTTTGGCACCATTCTGAGTAAATTCTAGAGACTGTGGTGTTATTTTTCAATAATTACAAACTCGAACTGAACCCAAAAGTCATTCCTGAAAAGACCAGAACCCAGCGGTTTCTCAGTCCCTTGTTGTGTTACAGGCCTCTAACTCAATCTACATGACTGGAGTCTGCTTTATTGTTTCGCCCTTGGTTTGCATAGACCTTTATTTAATGATTTGTATAGCTTTTTTAGAATGAACAAGCCTTATATATAAAACTTGCCCTCTCTGTAGTGGGATAAAGCACATAACTGTTAATCAGAAGGTCGCAGGTTTGATCCCCACAGCCACCACCATTGTGTCCTTGAGCAAGACACTTAACTCCAGGTTGCTCCGGGGGGATTGTCCCTGTAATAAGGGCTCTGTAAGTCGATTTGGATAAAAGCGTCTGCCAAATCCATAATGTAAAAATCCATGTAATGTAAATTCCACTAGTAGTTCACTCTTTCCTCTACATCAATAGCTGGTGTGTGTGGTGAGTGTACTGGCACACTATGGCTGTCAACTCATCAACGTGGATGCTGCACAACGGTGGTGGTTGAGGAGTCCCCTGTTCACCATGTAAAATGCTTTGAGTTTGAGTTTATTCATGCATACTAACACTTTCTATTTGACACTATCTGAGCAGCTTAAAGGAATATTCCAGGTCCAGTACAATTTAAGCTCAATCGACTTTTTGTGGCACAATGTTGATTACTACAAAAAATAACTTTGACTTGTCCCTCAATTAAAATAATACAAAACGATCTGGGTTACAGTGAGGCACTTACAATGAAAGTTAATGGAGTCAATTTTTTTATATATATATATATATATATATATATATATATATATATAATTTATTTTTTTTAAGGAGGTGATTTTAAAGAAAAAAAAATCTTTTGACATTGAAGCAAATGGATCTGGAAAAATTTGCCATGGTCTCCCATTCACCGCTATCAAGGTTTACCCAGCAATCCATTAAAACCCAGAAATGTGAAAAGGGTCCATTCATTTAATTGTACTCAGATGGTGTCTGTATAATGCCAACTTCTATTTAAAGTGAATACACAAGACTAACAAAGCCTGAACAGCAGACATGGCTTTCTTTGCAGTCTCATAAATACCATGTGGCTTAAAGTTTGGCAAGTTATTTAGAGGCACTGTGCAGGGAATGTGTCAATCTACTCCATCACTCTTCTAGTTTGGCTTCATTAATATATTGGCTGTATCTGAAAGCGAAGGAAGACCTGATTATAAAAATATGTTTTACACATCCCTATAGTGCAAACATACATGCAGCATTTCTAGTAGAATTTGCAAACTAGATTGTCTTTCTGAATATGCCCGGAGTACAATCCTTTTCTGAACTTCAGTACAGTAACTGACCTGGCACAAACACAGTCTCTCCAGGGTGCTGCAGAATCTCTAGTGGTCTGAACTCTGCTGGCCAGGTGGACTGCTGCGTGCGTGGGTAGATCACATTAAACCAGGTGATGGCCTCATCCTGCTGGTTACCCCCATCCTCTCGAGTCACCTTGATGAGCTCACGGGGCGTGTGTGTGGGGAACAGGCACCAGCGTTTGTGGCCCTGGACCAGGGCGTTCCAGGCACTCGTGCCAAGCGGGTCGATATGGATGCCTGTTCCAGAGCGGGCAGGACCCATCACAAACCACCTGAAAAACAGCATGTAGAAAAGACATACAGTGACATAAATTGCATTCGGCACTTTCACCAAATAGGGTACCAAATAGGGTCCGAGGCTCTTATAGGAGTGTTCCGGGTTCAAAGCAAGTTAAGCTGAATTGGTAGCGTTTTTAGCATGATGTTGACCGCCACAGAGACTTACGTGGTGTTTGTTGTGCCATCTACTGTTGATGAATTACTGCTTATACAGTATTTATCTCTGACAATGTTTACTTGGTGTTCATTTTGTAATACATTTTAGATTATTGTAAGAGTGCATGTTTTGTTTTCCAAGTGTTTGTGTGAGATGAGAGCACAGACGATGTAAAATAAGAGTACCCCGGTGTATCGCAGGCTTGTTCATAGCTAAAGGTCCCAAGTGTACCAAAACTTTTCTTCTGGTTATAACTGGGATTTTAGTAGCACAATAAACTACATCTGGGGTGGGGGCCTGGGTAGCTCAGTGGTAAAGACGCGGACTACCACACCTGGAGTTCCCTCGTTAGAATCCAGGGTATGCTGAGTAACTCCAGCCAGGTCTCCTAAGCAACCAATTTGGCCCGGTTGCTAGGTAGGGTAGAGTCACATGGGGTAACCTCCTCGTGGTCGCTATAATGTGGTTCATCTCAGTGGGGCACGTGGTGAGTTGAGCGGTGGATGGCGTGAAGCTTCCACACGTGCTATGTATCTGTGTTAACGCGCTCAACAAGCCACGTGTTAAGATGCGCGGGTTGACAGTCTCAGAAGTGGAGGCAGCTGGGATTTGTCGGATTGAGGCGCGTCACTATGCGACCACAAGGACTTAAAAACGCATTGGGAATTGGGCATTCCAAATTGGGTGAAAAAGGGGAAATTTAGCCTAACTTAAGCCATCACAAGTGGTTCACATTGTTCATACATACAATCATACATGTTAATATTCTGTAAGATAATAGTTAATCTAACATAATTCTGACAACAAATACACTAACGTGAACTCAACGTGAAAAAGAGAAACCAAATTTGACCAATTTTTTGGAAAATGACATAACAGATTTGGAGGGGTGGAGAATGTGTTACCTGTAGGGAGGGCGGCGTTTCTCTCCCGCAAACTGAAAGAGGTCGTCCCTAAAGAAAACCGGCACCTGGTAGTCTTCCAGAAGCTTGCGCCGTTTGGCGTGCTCGCCGAAACTGCTATCGAATATGTAGAGAGGGCTGTCGTCCCGCGTGGACTCCAAATACTCCATGTAATACTTCATCTTCATTTTAACAGAGTAGCCATCGTTATCCTCGCCACATTTGAACTTCTGGTTGCGGTATTTGCGTTTGAGTCGCTCAAGAGTCCATTTTTCCCGTGCAGGCCAAGATTCCTGACAGTTGAGTAGAACCACGGGCTTGTACGGCTTCTCAAAGCGCTGAATAAACTCTTCTGGACTGAGACGCTGGGCGTCCACTCGCTCGACATTGTCCTGGACAAACACAGAATTCAAAGCATATGTTTAAGGCTGTGGACTGTGACAGGGTGCTGTTTTAAGAACCGCTAGGATCCTGAATATGTTCAAACGTAAAAGCTGATGTAAAAGGTCAAGCATTTATCGATCACAAATGTTTTTTATTCTTTTACTGGAGATCAAGCCAAAGCCTCTGAGAAGTACAGTCCATAAAAACCAGTTCAAGTGTGCAACAGAGGCTGAGTTTCTTTCTAATAGGATGAAAATAAGTTGCATTTCGAACAGCATGCTGTCTGTTCACTAAATAGGGAGCATTCTATAGCTGTCCTATGCAGCTAAGTGCATTCACTCCAAACATTTGACCAAAAGTTTAGTTTTAGGCTGCAGATGATGTTTGGATCACTCAACATGTTTACTTCTCAACACATTCTTCAAAAGGAGCTATAGAGAAAATTAGCTGTAATGTCTAGGCCTGTCGCGATTATTAAATAACCATCTGACCGCGGTTATTTGATATGAGACAACCGTGATTATTGGGCATTCAAATTCCAATCACCTTTTAATGCCCAAATAATGGAATTTTAAGCTAATATACTGTATAATGCCATGAGGTTTGTGTCATTCAGTTGAACTCGAGCCGGAGGGTCACTGAGCCGTACTGCAGAGGTCAACCAGCTCCTGTCCCGAAGAGCGCATGAAGTGCTCCGATCAAGTGCACTGTCAGCAGAGGCTCATGCCAAACTCCAGCGAAAATATAAACTAGTATAAACATATATAATGAACACAAAGAGCTCCAGTTTCACTTTAAACAATCGTATAATGGCAAATGTTCCTGGTTCATACACACAGTGAGACAGAGGAGGAGATGCACTCTTTATTTCGGAGTGATAAAATGATGAAATGAAATCTCAAAGGTTTTGCTTCATGATGAATAAAGGATTGTGGGTTTAATCAGAGCATTAAAATAACATGTGAAAGTGAAGAAATTAGGAAAGCATAATGTATAAAAAATATAATTATTATAAAACAGATATTTTATTTTTTTGGAAAAAAAATAAATAACATTTTTGAGTTTAATAGAAGTGTAAATGTAAAATTAGCCAAAACTAAAGTTGACCAAAAGGAGAATATTTTGCTATATAAAACATTTTTCATGTCATTCATTAGTTTTTGAAGCCTTAAAAAGAAAATATATAAAATATAGTTTATTCCTATTTTATCATTTGATTCATATATATGAAGTATGAATGATGTCTTGAGGTGTATGAAGCACACATGCAGAAAAAAACACACCTTAAATTTATGACAATTATTCTTGAAAGCCCTTAACAAGACAATTCATCGTCATAATCGCAATTATTTGTTTGACAATTAATCGTCAGCCAAATTTCATAATCGTGACGGCCCTAAGTAACGTCTAAAATACATGGATAACTAACACTTCTAGAAAAAAAAAAACATACTTTGACTTTTTTTTCTTCTGCAGAACACAAATGAAGATTTTTAGGAGAATATTTCAGCTCTGATTACAGACAGTTATAGATGTACACAGGACAGAGTCAATGACGGCCCCCATTGAAGGAGGGCTCCAAGCAAAATCTACAGAGTAGGGGCCAATTACAGAAACAACGTTTTTTTCTTGAGCTAGAAAAAATAATCAACGCCCCCCAGCAACCATTAACAGTGCAAGTTTTGTACAAACACATTTAGCCTGCTCACTAAAAGTTCTAAAATCCAAGAGATATTATTTTTTATGAAATCATTAAAATGAGTGAACGCAAACTTCTCATACGCTGATCAAGTAAGGTCATAAACTCAAGAGTTACAGAAGGGCAGATCTGATGAGATTGTGTACGTGCAGTGACCAGCGTAGACACTGGCTGCTCCTACGCCACATGCGCCTGTAAATTCAACTACATACGTATTATCATTGGAAGGTGCCAGCGCGTAGTGAGCAGCTCTACTGGTGCCAGTAACGCGTGATGAAGCTAACGTTACCTTCACTGTCCGGTGTGACAGATCGAAGCTCTCGCAGTAATCGTGTTTGATCCAGTCGCTCGAGTCCTTCAGCTCGGGTCTGGCGCTCCGTTTCGCTTCTTTGATCCGCTTCTTACTTTTATGGCTCATTTCTTCAGCGTTTCAACGCGTCGCCTCGCGGCCAAGAGCGTTTAGCGCGTGCTAACACTAATCAAATTAAAGTCTAGTCGGCTCACTGGAGGCGTTATAGTTGTGTGTACGGCTGTTTTGTTGCAGACAGCACCTTAGGAAAGGCCGAAATTGAAATCTATTTATGTCAGAGAGACGGGCGTTGGATAAGGTGAACGGTTTGGTAATAAACTAAAGTTAGATAACCTGGCAGCAGCAAGCTTCTTTCACGCCTTATGGCGCAATCTAACGTGTATTTTAATTTCCCGCCCCTCGTGAAATACTAATACTCTGATTGGCTATCCTTTCGATATGTACCATTTAACGTGAAAGCTGATTGGCTGTTCAGTGCACTTGAGCCATGTCAAAACAACCAACAGAACGTCACCAGAGAAAGAGACCGCCTAAACACCCCGTGATGATTGGATGAATAGATTTAACACACGGAAGTGTTTTGGAAACGTGGGAAATATCGTGGCTTGCGTGATTAAAATCCATTACTTCAGTTCTGGAAAATAATGCATTATTTAGCAAGACCATGAATGAACCTGCTCCTCAAACCCAAATAGAGAAAACTTTTACATTTGAGGGCTGTGGAGATACTCCGTCATTAACTGTGTCTATTCCTGAGGTACAACAGTTTTATATCCCTACAGATAATCTGATGCATTTATGTGTTATATAAACACTGATTTATTTCAGGTTCTTGATCCACAATATGGAATGTATGTTTGGCCCTGTGCAGTGGTGCTGTCACAATATGTGTGGATGGCAAGAGAGGAACTGCATCACAAGACTGTTCTTGAGGTGACCACATCAATCCTACTTATTACTACCTAGTTATTGATCTGAAGCTTTGACTTACAGTGAACTTGTTAGGTTCAGAATCAGCCATCCTGGAGTAACCCGAGGCTAAAGGAATAGTTCACTCAAAAATGAAAAATCTGTTATTTACATTGGATTTGACGAACCGTATGTTGTTTTTTCAGTGGAACACCAATAGGGAGATTTTAACACAGCTATTTTCTATCTTCCAAATGATACCACCTCAGAATAAAAAAAAATAAGAGGTAATTCTGACTTTATTTCTTGCAATCTTGACAACATATATTACGGAATATAAGAGGGAATTCTGACTTTATTCCATACAGTTGCAAGATATTAAATTGAAATGGTAAGAAATAAAGTCGGAATTGCCTCTTTTATATTCCGTGTGTATAGTCACATTTGTGAGTTCTATAAAGTAGAAATAGTTTTATATATCAAATATAAAGTATTATATTTCTTGCAATTTCGACTTTATATTCAGAATATAAAAGAGTAATTCTGACTATTTCTTGCTGTTGCGAGATATAAAGTTGAAATTGTGAGAAATAAAGTCGCAGTTTCTACTTTTTATAACTCACAATTTGGATTTGTTCATGGAATATAAGAGGTAATTCTGACTCCATTCCTTGCAAATGAGGCTTCATAACTCACAATTCTGAGATATAAAGTTGCAACTGTGAAATAAGTCAAAATGGCAAGATATAAAGTTACAATTGTGAGAAATAAAATTGCAATTGCAAGTTTTTATCATGCAATTAGACTTTATAACTTGTAGTCGACCGGGTTTTTTTTTTTTTTTTTTTTTTTTTAAATGGCCAATGCCGATATCCAGAGAGCAGGGTGGCCAATTAATAATAGTCAATGGCATAAAATTGCTTTAAAAAAAAACACACTTATTTAGCACTATATTTATTCAATTTTACACAAAACTTTAACTTTGTAAAAAATTATAAAAAAAATAACATTGTATTTGAAATGGTAGATAGCAGTTTCTTCAGATTTCTGTTTAGTCGTCTAATGTTAGTAATTTATTTGCACATGAAGAAATTATTAATATATTAGAAAGAAGGAAATAACAGTAAACACAGTAGTCCAGCAATCATGGATGGCATGTTCACGTGCAATCGCATTTACTCCAAAAATACAGAATCAAACAAATTGTGCATACAGTGTATAGTGAATAATACATTTAATTATAGCACATGTGAAGCACTTTTACTTTTAAGTTGCACTCCCGATTGTGCGGTTCCAGCGTGAGCGGCATTATACGGACAGTTTAAACGGCCTGATCACCTGCTTGGATTGTCACAGAGTGACCGTCATGATTTGTGAATCAAGAGGAACTTTAGATCCTGAAGTTTGTGATTCTGGCTGATGGAATACATGCGCCAGATGGGAAGAAAACACTGGATTTTCGTAGGTTCATGAATTACATCTGTTTAAACGAGATATTTGCAGATGGTATATAATAGAAGTTTTATTGATATTAGAAAAGTTACAGGGAACTGCTGAGGAGAGACTGTTTGAATACGTGCTTTAGAGGAAGATTTATGAGCTTTCCACAGGATACTGATCTGCTCAAGTTGGTTTATTACATCGAGATATTAAATTATATTTGCAGATGATATTTGATATCAGTTTTATTGATATTTGTCTTTTATCATTAGACAAGATAGTTAAAACTGACGGAACTGTTGAGGAGAGAGGGAGAATGAAACAGGTGAGCACTAACATTGAGCTCAAACACGTCTGTCGCGGCTCTGATATGCGGACCATTTAAATGGTAAAGGTGTTGCACACCGGTCTGTTATTGTAGTAACACGATGCACGTAGCAACAAAACGAATCGCAATTTCTACTACTTATAACTCACAATTTAGAATTTATATCCACAGAATATAAGAGGTAATTCCCAATTTATTTCTTGTGGTTGCCAGATATTAAGTTGTAATTGTGTGAAATAAAGTCGCAATTTCGTCTTCATAAGCACAAAATATAAAAAAGGTAATTGTGACTTTAATTTTATATCACGCAATTAAAGGTTATAAAGTCAAAATTGCAAGAAATAAAATCAGAATTATCTTTTGTTTTTTAATCCATGGTGGGATCAAGGCAACATACTTTTCCATAAAACTACAGTTCATAGTGACTGTCAAGCTCCAAAACCAAAAGAAAAACCACCATAAAACCGTAGACCATAGGACTCATGTGCTATATTCCAAGTCCTCTGAAGCCATACCATAGCTTTGTGTCAGGAAGACAATAATGCAAGTCATTCAAAAATAACAGCATATGGGTTTGGAATGATATGAGTGTGAGTAAATCATAACACAGTTTTCACTTTAGGTTGAACTATTCCAATAAGTAACCATGGGCCCAATGGTGATGTTTCTTGAGTCAACTCTTGCAAGGTTTGAACTCAAAACCTTTAGGTTAACATCCAGTTCAACAACTGTACTATATAACCCTTCCATTAGTCATGCAAAACAACTTGAGTCACTAATAGTTAATTTATTTAACCATGTCTGTTTATGTTGCAGCTTGGTGCTGGGGTGAGTTTGCCTGGTGTAGTGGCTGCTAAGTGTGGCGCTCACGTTATTCTGTCAGACAGTGTAGATTTCCCCCTCTGCCTGGAGAACTGCAGGCGCTCCTGTAATGTCAATAACCTCCCCAGTGTACCTGTGATCGGACTCACCTGGGGACAGATATCCCCAGAACTCCTCTCTCTGCCACCTGTGGATGTTATCCTGGGATCAGATGTATTCTATGAACCTGAAGGTGAGCCTGTTTTCTATGTTTTATTTGCTGCCTAAATATTGTACACGTTTCTGACAAAACAATCTCTCTTTTGCTTTTGACAGATTTTGAAGATGTACTTGTGACCATCTCCTTTCTTGTTAGGAGAAACCCTCATGCTCAATTCTGGACATCGTACCAGGAGAGAAGGTGATCAACAAACATGCCTCACTTCTTTATCTAGCATATTAGCAAGTGACAATCATTTGCATTACAGGGTTCTCCATAACCGTTCACACACTATTTGACTAATGAATTTCTATGACCTTTCCATTTGTTTGCGTTTCCTGGCTAAGGAGATTACAAAGTGCAGTTTCTAGCCAATTAAGAGAAGAGCATAACCAGAAAAATGTGTATTCATTATAGAAATGTCACGGTTTCCATGACTGTGGATGTCCTAGTCAAATCTAAAATTTGCTATATAGAATATATAATAATAAAATGTATTTTATGTATAGATTGTACCTTCCCAGACTTTCAATTTTAAACTATGACAATCCACGATCAAAATACATTTAAAACCATGATAATCTTAACAAACCGTGAAATAAGTGTAAAACAAAATATTGTCAAAGATTTGTGGCCTCATTTCCACCACACTAAACTATTTTCCCCCCAGTAAGGTTTCTGAATGTTAGTGTACTTGTTTACAAAAGTCAACAAGTGTCATCGGAGAGCCTGCTTGAAATGAAAGTGGTTCAATCAATAACTTGATCAGAATATCTTTACTGTACACGAAGTTGAAGAAACACCCATGTATACAGCTAAAGTGTATAGTAGGTATTCTTCATTGAGAAATGAATCATCACTCAAGACTGCTTTTTATTGTTTCTGTCATTTCAGTGCTGACTGGTCCATAGAAGCCTTGTTACACAAATGGGATCTGAAGTGCATTAATGTTCCATTAGAAACATTTGATGCAAACAAAAACCACCTAGCTGGATCAACTCTTCCTGGGAATCACACCATACAAATGCTGATTATAACAGCAAAAGATAACCATCAATAAATTAGTGTACAAGTTCTATGAATTCTTGGTGTTTGAGTACTTGCATATAAAATGTTAAATTATTCAATCGTTTATCATACGAGACTTAAAAGACTGAAACTGAGGAATACTGCATCCTAACAGTAACACTAACTTTTTAATGCCGCACTTGTTACTGTTAGTCTTTTAACGGGTTAAGTCAATACGACATTAAAATGCTCTCTTGCTTTTATTTCATTTGTGACCATTATTCCAATATTAATAATATAAACCTGTTCTGTAGTTTCTTTAAAATGTGTAAACTTTCCTTGTTGCCTCACATCATGAATTCAGGGTTTCCACTCCAAGGCACAAAGTTCCAGGACATTTTTTATGTGCCAACAAGTGTAATATTTAAGCAATAACTCATGCATCCATTTAAATCAAGCTTTTATTTAGCCGTTTCGGTTTGTTTTTGACGGTAGTAGCTCACCTCCAGATAAGCAGCAGTTTCCTCCATGGACCAGTGTGACTATTAATCTCCATTAAAATGCAATTCAACTAAAATACATAGTCTGTATGTGCTGCACACTTCAGAGAGCTCATACACACAAGTGGGCATGATGATCAGGAGGTGTTTTCAGTGTATGAGCAGCCGTCTCTACACATTCATTTTGAAGCACACATCACCTGCAGATTATTAATTTAAATTAGAGATTTTTTTTTTTTAATTTCACACTGACATATTTCCATTTTAATTTTACATTCAAACAAATATTCCACGACGGTTTTAAAACAATTCTTGTAGCTTTGTACTCTCAAAGACATCATTTGTGAGGCAAAACAGTGTGTGAAAAACACCTAGGTGCGAAGTTGGAGCCGAGGTTGCGCTGAAGTGACATTTCATAGACATTAGGCTCGTTTGAGATACAAACGACTCACCTTGCAAGTAGATAAGAGTAGATGAGTTCAGTCAGAGGAGTGAAATAAGAGCTGTCAAGTCGGACAATTCACACTTCTCATAGTGGATAAGACGACTTCCAAGATCAAAAGGCAGATATTGTGGGATTGACGTTCATGCGCCGTTGCTGATAAAGTGGATGTAATTTAAATTCTGTCGTTTTAAAAATATAAGACAAGACACTTAACGTACCTGTTATTTAAATTCTCCCTTAAGACGCGTCTTTCCTCCCATTTTTTTTGTTTAATAAAGACATTTTGGATCAGAAATTAATAAAATCACATATCCAATTTAAAGATTGCACTGTGACAGTGTTAGGAATATTCACAGATAATTTATACACAACATATTGGAAATACAAAATTCCAACATTTTAGAATGAAACTTCACAGTTGTTAAAGACAATGAGCATTAAGCGGCGTCGTCAGCAAGTCGATTCCCATCATGCCTTTAGTAAGCGCAATCGGGGGAGAGTAACTGAGCCGCGAGAGTTTTTTGGAATACTTCAACATGACATCACAGCAAGTCGGACCACGCTCGGACACAATTCTAAATGGCATGCACCTTGTGGTGATCGCCACTGATCGGTGCTGCGCAGATTTTGCTAATTTCGAATGAGCCTTTTAATGTATTCAGCAGCGCTGATGCTAGTCGATCTGTCTCGGTTGCGCCACGGTTGCCAAGCACACAATTGGACACTGCTGTCGTCAATCATGAGGATGCAAGCGCCCTTAACCATTGACGTTGCCTCACAATGTGTAGCTGGAATTCAATACTTTTCAAATGTTCCCCTCCAACTGCTTGGATTAATTTTGGTGCGCAATGGCCAATATTCATGATTCAATGAATTCCAGATGGATAAATTCAAGTCCAGTGCCTGCATTTATTTTTCCACTGAATATCCCAGCTCACTAGGAAATATCCGATTATGTAAGCAAAATGTGTGCAAATATGGTGTGGTTTTGTATTTATACATGGTTTATGCATTTACTTCTAACAGATGCGAGAAAAGCACACATTTTACTTTGATACTAGGACAAAATACATTGAATTAAAAGACTGAAGATTCAAAAATGAACTGACAAAATGTATCGGCATGCTTTATTTGCTGTCAAGATACTTCAATCTTTCCAAATTGTTGAACAAAAATAAATTAATGAACGACAGCGATTATACTACCAAAAATGTATTTGCAGATGCCGTTTGACCTCGGCCACACCTGCAACAGCTGCAATCTGGAGAAAACTGGAAACAGCCAAGCACGGCAACACCGGATCTTAACAGCTAACCAGCAATACTCAACAGCTAGACAACTGCGCCTAGTGCACAAAAAATACACAAGACATGGGGTTAGAATCCAAATGTCACACAAAAAACAAAATAAAATCCAGAAACTGGTATGTTACACATGGTGATCAGAACCCAGGCTATTCTTACTCTCTAAATCACTTCAAAATAAAGCATCCTAAAGAATATTCATCTTAAACATTTGCAGATTTAAGCAGAATTTTAACAACAAAAAAGCAAAGCTACATTGATTTCTGTATTACACAAATTATGTGCAGCTAACACTCAAAACCATCACCGAGACAAGTTTACCTTTAAGGCCAATAGAATTGTGATGCTCGTCCTACTCAACGAATTAAAAAGGACACACACGTTTAAAACAACCTCACAGAAAATAGGTACAATGTATTGAAAGAACAAAGGGCTGTATAACTATGAAACAGTTCGACAATGCCAATCAGTCATAATGACCTTAAGGCTCATGTAGCCATTGTGTAGCTTTCAGGATTTTCAATCTGTTGTTCCTCAGGCTCCAGAGGTCACACGTTTGGAATCGTCCAATGGTATGGAAGACCTGGGAGAACACAAAACAGTAGTCAAATGTGGGACGAAAACTTCAAAAAGTATGGAAATGGAAAGTGGACAAATGGATTGACACGGAGCACATGGTTGCTGGGGATCAAAATGACATTTACAGCTAACCATAACAATTACTACTTTTATATATAGATCATATGTGGATGCACATATGACGTGTCTGGCACATTAATCAGACTGCATAAGCATATTTACTGATATTTAATTGGGTAACATTTGACAGTATTGGTAGTCAAAGGGGCCGTTCACACAGAATTGGTTTTAATTGTTGTTCTAAGGACATTTTTGGCCATTGTGCCGCACTTTCAGCATCTCGCACCTTGTGAGTAGTTAGGGATGGGCGACTAACTGGTTTAAACAATATACTGATATATATAAACATGACAAATGTTAGAGTATTGTCTATATAGTGGTTATGCATGGTACAGAATTGTGTGTTCCAATCAGGGGTTGCACTCCAAATGATGAGGGATCTGCATTGTATTTTATTTTTTATTGCTTGGATTAGAAAATGTTGAGGAAGATACTTTCGAAGAATTATGTGCCAAGATCAGACCTTTTGTTGGGCCAGTTACATCAAGCTATGGACCCTTTTCACATACTGCAATGACTGTTTCAGCGTTATTTAGCAGTGTAAATCTAGCAAACAATTTTATTTTATGCATTTTTAAATTTCATTATTCTTTGTATATATTACAGTTGATTTTAAAAACAAATTACCGTTTAATTTTAATTTTTTTAAAAACAAATTACCACAGATGCGACGAGGTTTCCAATACAGCTGCCGAGTGAGTGACAGGAAATTTGCCATCTCTCTTCTGAAGGTCGTAATCCACACAATTTTTTCTTTATTTGGAAAGTTGAGGAAATGTAATGCATTTTTCTTTTGATGGAGCAAATGGGTAAGCAAAAATGATATTTGCCTTGGTCTTCCATTCACCGCTATCAAATCGTTTACTGTTGTGTGAAAATATTCATGTGTTGAATCATTAAGTGTGAAAAGGGTCCACAGCACACCCATAAGACGTGCACAAAATGATCAAAACATGTCATCGTTTTACAAATAAACCATTCCCTTCACTTTAATGCACATTTTCTAAATCGAAAATATTACATTAGCATAAAAAAATAAAAGTTGGACGGAGACCCAGTGACTGCTGGTCTCGGCCAATATTCATACCTGCTTGTCTGATTAAGAGGTTGTAGTTCCCAGTTGTGTCAGATTTCAAATTTACCAAAAGAGCTATCAATGTTAATTAAGTATAAAGTTATATTCAAATTTTTTTTTTTTAATGCATTATAAAAGTTTTAAAACAATGGACCAATCAGGTGAAAAATTTACATTTCCATTTCACACAGTCTTTGTGTCCTGTGTGAGGGCCCCTAACCACATCAGTTTGAACTTTTCTTTCAAAATAAGGTAAATGGTGTTGTCACGATACCAAAATTTCCATAATCATTACTGATACCAGTGAAATTTCACGATTCTCAGTACCACAGCAAAAAAATTATAATATGGTAATGTCATTGAACACGTATGTAGCCTATTTAACCCTATAACGTCACGTGAATACACAATGTTTGATGGCTCCTGTTTAAGCAACTTGTGCTTGGTTAATGTTGTATATTATTTTATTGAAAAAGCGTGTTGAATTGACATGTATCAAATATGATACAACAGGCTTTTGAGGGATATCTCTCAATCAGCATTACACTCCATTCATGCCCACTATATAAAATTTCATAAGACCTTTGATTTTCTGACATTTTATAAAATATAAGATATATTTAAAGTGTGAACTAATATTTCTGTGTATTTTCATATATGCAGCCTGCTCGATCATTATAAATATCTCATTTTACATTATAAGCTATGATGTCATCTTACATAATGAATTTTAAAACCCAAAATTATCAAATATGATGCATAAAAAAAAGCAACAGTTATTTATATACAATTTATTTTTATAGTTTGTATAATGGTAATAAAAACTTGTTACTTATTGCTTGTGTTTTTAAGTAGGATCCTAGAAAAATCTGTTTGATTTTTTTTCCTAAATCCTGATTATTACAATTGTTTTTAATTTAATCATCAAAATAGTGTCTAATCAAATTTATTCCTAAAAAATTTAACCAATAAATATAGAACAATTACTTTAACATGCCATTGATTTTTTTATATTAAACTTTTATTCAGTACAACAGCACTCTTGTGATTTATTGCTTATTTTGTATTATTATTAATAATAACAACACTAATTCTATTACTACTGTTATTATTACTACTACTACTACTACAGTGAGGATTACATTTAACAATACAGCTGAAAAATATCACGATTTCAGGCGTCTTCAACTTTTATTTTGAGGTGTTTCGACAGAGGCTTTACTTGTCCTGAAAACCGTTCGCTACATGGCCCGGAGCAATCATTAAAGTGCAAATGCTGTGATTTCATTATATAAATGTATAGTTTGTGCTGTCATCACACACATCGCACATGATTCTGTGGAGTTTTGAGTGTTCGGTTTCACACATTCACGTTTAAGCTCGCAACTCATGTAGACTAAGATTGCAGTATTATGCTGTTAAACAATCACAATAGACATGTCACCATTTTAATTTGATAAATTGTGCATTTATTTGTCCCACAAAATATTTAAAATTTGTGAGAGAGCATTTGGAAGCAGCCGTGTGTCAGTCAGACAACATGTGGGTATAGAGTCATAGAGTCAGTGCTCGGTACTGCAGAAACACTGGTATCGTGACATTTTCATTTTTAGCACCGACTTGGTATTTGTTCTTGGTCTTTAACTAGACATGACTAGAGGTAAACATTGTAGCTTTTATTCACCTATCCAGGTGAAAGGAAGCAACTGCCAGCTACATTACATTTGTAATCCTTAAAATACTTTTTCAAAAGGTAGGATGCTGTCTGCCCATTGTCTCATAGACGTACCTCAGCACCACCAAAACACCCATCTGCTCCAAAGCAACCCCAACAGGAGCAGGTGGCTGGATCACACACACCTCTAACAGCTCAAACTGCACCTCACACCCCTGCTTTTACATTGCCATACAGGATTCAGCAGCTTGGAGGAAACAATTCCACATTGAGTTCAACACCATTCATAGCATTATCAAGTAGAACCATCACCTGGTCTGCAATTCAATTATTTTAACACAAAACATGATTTTATTAACAATAATCCTGGCTGTTCTTGTTGCATATAATGAAAGTGACTGAGGAATGGTTCCATCATGCTACAAAGTGACCAAAATAAGCACTGATGCCCAGTGTTGATCGATTAAGCTTATATATCATCGATTGATAAATTTCAGCACAAATGTGTTCAGTAATCACGGCATGCAGACATTGAAAAGACCATCTATACAGTCATCCGCCGCGAGAGGTGCACTGCCGCGTGCATCCTTCACTTCCTCTCTTCTAAATCATGAAGAGTTTCTGTATAGATGAACAATATGTTTTCTGCATACATTGTGATCGTGTTAAAGTACACCATGACAACAAGCACTGTTGATCTCCTCGTTTCATCCCAAGATACAATTACGTCAGTGACTGCCAGGAGAGCATGAAGGTCATCTGACACCTTAGCAGAGAAGTGCTATTTTATGTACCGTGTACACAGTGTAAATAAGTCCAAATGTCTGAAATATCCCACGATCCACAACGTGACATTTTAACGAAATATGCATCTTGTATACAAGTTATTATTAACAGTAATTCATTAGTATGAATTTGTTTAATTACTATTAAACAGCCTAAATTTATGAAAACACACCAAGTATATTTTTAGAGAATAATGCCAATATTTGTGTTTCATAAGTGTATTCATTTAAATAATATTTAAACATTAGGCTACATGCACATATTATCTGGAGTCCTCAACGTGTGTTTGCGGTATTAACATTCACGATTAATCAATAGTTCATTTCCACGACAATTGATTATGAAAATATCCGAAAATTGGCATCCCTGTTGATGCCATTAGTTGAGCCACTGTTGGGGTGTTCAGGCTGCTCAAACAAACTGAGCAAAGTTTTGAAATGCCACTGCATTTACAATTTCAGAAGACTCGGAAAATAGCAAATTTGTATTTTTGTCACTTTGGAGCTCGACGGATCCAGTCCCCATTTACTGTAATATTTGCAAAAGCGCCACCAGGATATTCTTCAGATAATTTACCTATTGTGTGCCATGGAAAAAAATAGGTCATACAAAATGAAAATGGAAAAACTATACTGCAAAATATTAAATAATTTTTTTTTTCCAGTGCCAGCTCACTTTCCAAAGCTAATTAAACTGGCTTGATGCATATATTGTTTAAAATAAGACCGTAAACTGGCTGATTGTCAGCGCTGCTTTGGATTCAAATAAGGCCCTCTAGTTTGCATGCTTAATATAATCAAAAAAATGCATTTAAAACACTTAAAATACCAAAGTAAATTTCAGGTCTTCCTGCACATCATTCCTGTGAATAGTTCCCTTACCTCTGAAAGGTTTTAGGATGATGTGGGTCCTTCCTCACCAGCAGACTTCGGCTGGCTTTTAGACCTTGACCTGGACTTCGACTCTCTGTTTGAAGCAGGTGTGCGGCTCCTGGAACGGGACCTGGATTTGGATCTTGAACGGGACCTAGACCTGGAGGGTGACTTGGACTTCCTTTTACGGGGTGTGTGTGACTTGGAGTGAGACCGGGAGCGAGAGTAGGAGCGTGACCTCGATCTGCTGTAACGGGAGCGGCTGCGGGAACGAGAGCGGCTTCTTGAACGGCTGCGTCTCCGGCGTCTGGGACTGCGGGGGGAGGTAAAGAAAACCCTTAAGCTCCATGGACAATTACAATAAAGTCTGCATACAGACATGCACTCTCAGCACTCAAAATAGGGTTGCCAACTGTCCTGTAATACATTTACGCATTTGGCAGACGCTTTTATCCAAAGCGACTTACAGTGCACTTATTACAGGAGCAACCTGGAGTTAAGTGCCTTGCTCAAGAACACAATGGTGGTGGCTGTGGGGATCGAACCAGCAACCTTCTGATTAACAGTTATGTGCTTTACCCCACTATGCCACCACTACTCCATCGTTAGTCGGGACATCCCGTACTTCGGCCAAAATGAAGACATCCTGTACAGGATTCTTCCTGTCCCGCATTTAAGCAGTAAAATGCTTAAGGGGAACCGTGGATTTAATGTGTGCACTGTAAGCTTATGCCATGACATTCATATGTCAGATGTTATCGGTTTTTGATATCTGAGCCTTTTTACGAGTGCGTGAGCCCAGTAGCGGACCCCTTCCAATGCTTCCAATGAAACGAGAGCGCACAAGAGTAGAGAAATGCATCGATGATGACCATTTCTTCATGTCATCTTCACACTCAGGTGAGACGGCACTGTCTATAAAAAAAACGGTCATTTCGACTCTGTGAAGTAACAGCATGTTTTTGACAATACCTTAAACATTACCCGCTAAAAATGTACAGTATGCCTATGAGAGTGAAAACACTGGAGACTGGAAATTGGAAACAGTCGAATCTTGAAACACTTCCGTGTTCAGGAAAAGGTGGATAAACAAACAATGCAATACTCTTTGTAAACAGAATTTCTTACATTTTATAAATTATTTTGAATCGTATGTAAACCTTTGAGGAAAAAAAAAGTCACCGAAAACATAATTATCAAATATATAAATAGATAATTTTGTCAGCCTCCGCCGCAGGCAGCTCTCACTCGACCTGCCACCACCAACGGCAGCTCTCTCTGGCTCCGCTACTGTTTTAAGTGACTTCCTCTCGATCCGTCAGCATCACAGACAGCTCCAACTCGCAGTCACCATTACTTGCACCTCTCTTGCGATCTGCCACCATATACACACATGCACTGTGTCCATACACTAGGATATTTAAAACATGAATTTGCATATTCAGTTGCCTCTACAATCCTGTCTTTTTCTTTTGCACAAGAAAACTTGATCCAACCTCACAATGAACAGCCTACATCGCTTCAATATATGCAGATGTGCATCTTGCACAACAGTAAAAAGAGATGTAGTTTACTTTAGCATAGTTCTAGCCCACTGTGAATTGTAAATTGTCTGAATGTAGTCTATTGTGTGTATTGTTTTTCTGTGGAGTGTTCTGTTGTTATTTGTACTAATACGTGTTTCTACTGGTCACGTATGTCATGTGTTAGGTCTACTTACCAGAGTAAAAATAGTTTGCGGTTTGATATTCAACGTTTATTTGCCTATAAATCCGCTGTGCGCTACTGTAGACGTGTAAATAATATCTCCTGATATGGTTCATTATCTATGAATTCAGGTGACGTGGTCCTCCGGTCTGTAATCTGTGTTTTTTTCTCATAGCGATTCTTCATTTTGTAATGTGTATTGCTCAAAGACGTTGTACACCTAGAAGAGTGAAACCACTTTCATCTTAACCAGTCCAATTTTTTAATTTGTTCATAGCAAAGTTTGTCTGTCAACTCTATTTTTTTTAACAGCTATTTCCATTAAACCTTTAGTCTGTGACCATACAAATTCAGATGTTTTAGATAGAGCACGATTTGTGAAAACTTTCATAATCACATTTCACCGTATTTGGCTACGTCATACTAATCCAATTGTCTTGTAGGCTATAATAAGAACAATATAGGTTGTGTCAATTATGATCTTAGAGAACTCAGCTTATTACTGACAACCCAGACGGCTCAGTCCTTCATGATCTGTGAAATGTTTCACAGCACACTTAACTAAGGCTGCAACTAACAATTATTTTGAAAATCGTTTAATCTAACGATTATTCAACTATTCTTCAATTATTGCAACGATTAATCATTAGCTCTTAACTGATTATTCAGATTGTGTCCTGACTTAAAAGGTTGTACCAAATGTGCTTACTAACAATAAATAAATATTATTTTAAAAATACACTACCGTTCAAAAGTTTGGGGTCACTTGTCTGAAATGTTTCTCATGATCTTAATCTTTTGATCTGAAGGTGTATGCTTAAAAGTTTGAAATTAACTTTGTAGACAAAATATTATTCTGCCAAAACATATACATTTATTTAATTACAAATCTAAAATTTCCTAAAAAAAAAAAAAGTTTTTGAAATGGATGACTTGGATCAAAATATGAAGAAAAGAAGCCAATAAGTGCCCAACATAGATGGGAACTCCTTCAATACTGTTTAAAAAGCATCCCGGGGTGATTCCTCAAGAAGTTGGTTGAGAAAATGTCACGAGTACATGTCTGCAAAATCTAGGCAAAGGGTGACTACTTTGAAGATGCTAAAATATTACATAGTTTTGGATTTATTTTGGATTTTTTTGGTCACAAAATAATTCCCATATTTCCATCTCTATTATTCCATAGTTTTGCTGACTACTATTATTCTAAAATGTGAAATAAATAAATAAATAAAGAATGAGTAAGTGACCCCAAACTTTTGAACGGTAGTGTATCTCTAAATGACTCACTGAATTAAAGGGGAAAAATACTTTACAAGTTTAATTCAGTAAAGAAATTCAATGCAAAAAATATCCTATTGTTATCAAGTGTTTGTCTTGTTTTCCATTTAAAATTGTCTAAAAATCCCTAAAACCAGATAAATTTACTTGAGAAGCAACATATAAGATATTTAGACTTGCTTTAAGAGAATATAAAGTAAGTGTATTTTGTATATAAGTGTATTTTTTCACATGGTTAAACTTCAAAAATGCACATATATTCAAGATCTATTCTCTAAAAGCAAGTCTAAATATCTTATATGTTGCTTCTCAGTTGAAAGCATCTTTTTTAAAGGATTTTTAGATATTTTAAAATATTTGTATTTTTAATATTATTTTCAACATTCTCAGGTAACAATTTTTTCTTCTGCAGTATATTTGCTGACATTTTTTTTTTACATTGTTTTAAAAGAGTTTTAGATATTTATATTGGAAAACAAGCCAAATCAAAAATATATTTAGTTGCAGTGTATAATGTGGTGAAGACTTCCTCTCTCATCTTTCTGTTCACTTCAATCCACCTTTAACTCACTAAAAAACAAACTCAATTATTAATAAAGCGGAGTATTGCCAATTTTCTTCACAATAAGAAACACACAGCGACACATATATTATGATTCAATAAGTCACGAGTCATCATGTTATAATCTAGCTGCATTAAGAGTGCGGGCTTGAGGGACGAGCGTCCCCGTGACGGAGTGTGCATCAGCCGGTGCAGGTTCAGTCTCTCCCCTTTAGATCGGGACAATCACGCAACTCATAGAAGAGGCGCTGACTGCACAGAAAAATGCCAGTTTCGGAGTTTGTATTTATTTACATGATCTGCTTCCATATTATTTGAACTTAAAAGCTATAACGCATTAAATATGACTGCATTTAAGATGTAACACCGGGGCGTTTCCTTTAAAGATGCTCGACACAGAAGTTTTGCTTCAGCAGAGCGGCAGCACCACTTACTCCACAACGAGAGTGTTTCTGTATTTACTTATTTTGTATTTTTACATTATAATTCTCTCATACTTTGTGATCTACATCACCTGAAGCTGTATGGAAAATTTAGATTGAATCTGAACTGTGTGTGTAATTCTTCCTCTCCTCATTCAGGCGTGAGCTTCAGTGCAGCATCATCACATGCAGGATCCTCCATGTTTTTATTATTTTTGTGTTTGGAGATTTTAATTGACACAAAGCCTGGAGAACAGTGTATAGGCTACATTCAGTGTAAATAACACTTTCATTCTGTGTAATATACCTATATATCATTGGCTGGAGCATTTTAAAATTAATTTTGATTGCTCTGTCTACATATTTTTAGCCTTATTCAGCATTGCATGATGGTGGCAGTTTGAGTGAGAGCTGCCTGCAGCAGTGGCAGGTCTCCGAAAGATTTGACCCCTACTGGTCTTCTCTTTACTGTAGTACATGAAACTGGTGTTGAGCGGGTAGAATTCAATGAAGCTGTCAGCTGAGGACATGTGAGGTGTCTATTTCTCAAACTAGAGACTCTGATGTACTTATCCTCTTGTTTAGTTGTACATCTGGCCTTCCACATCTCTTTCTGTCCTTTGTCTTTGAAGACTGTAGTGTACACCGTTGTATGAAATCTTCAGTTTTTGGCAATTTTAGCCTTCACTCAAAACAATGATTGACTGATGAGTTTCTAGATAAAATTTATTTTTTTGCCATTTTTGTCCTAATATTGACCTTAAGACATGTCAGTCTATTGCATACTGTGGCAACTCAAAGACAAAGACAATATTAAGCTTCATTTAATGAACCAAAAATCTTTCAGCAGTGTTTGATATAATGGCAAGTGATTTTCTAGTACCAAATGATCAATTTAGCATAATTACTCGAGGATAAGGTGTTGGAGTGATGCTGCTGGAAATGGGGCCTGTCTAGATTTGATCAAATAGTTTTTTCAAATAGTGATGGTGCTGTTTTTTTACATCAGTAATGTCCTGACTATACTCTGTGATCAGTTGAATGCCATTTTATATATATATATATATATATATATATATATATATATATATATATATATATATATATATATGTGTGTGTGTGTGTGTATATATATATATATGAGTATATATATATATATATATATATATGTATGAAAAACATTGATCAACACTTTTTGGCAAGAACAGCTATAGTAGCAAAAAATACAAACACAAGAAACATGTATTTAGCAGTAAGTGTAAATATACAGGACAGCAAATGTGTTAAATTTACCTTCGGCTGCGACGGCCGTGTCCGCCGTGTCTTCTCGCTGCTCCCCCACCTCGGCGCCCCCCGTAGTACGAGTCGGGCGGACGGCCGTATCGGGCCATCTGAACCCGGAGCTCTCGTCCGTCCAGAATCGCTCCATCCATTGCGTCCATCGCATCTTCGGCATCCCTCTTGTCGTGAAAGCGCACGAAGGCGAAGCCACGGCTCTCTTTCGTGTATCGGTCTCGGGGAATATAAACGTCCCCGACTCGGCCGTACTTTTCAAAGACGCGCCGCAGCGTCTCAGGCGACGTGCGATACGTTAAATTATCCACTTTCAACGAAGTCATGCCCTCAACGTCGGGCGGTGGCCTACCGTAGCTCATTTCGAATGGTGTATCCAACACACTAGAATAATTCCCGCAGCTTGAGATCGAGAAACGAACTCGTTTTGCGTGATCAAATGATTAAACAAACACGAGTTGCTGTGGTGGCTCACGCGCCTCCTTCAGTCTGTGAACACATAGCACAATGAGCTCTTGTGCGCAGCCGCAGCGGGCCTTCAGATCACGCGCCCACACTAGCAAAATTGACCCGAAACCATAAAATTAAATCGACGCGATAAATACAGCGATATCAAAATTCTTCAAATGAACCACTTATTGTCTTTTTTTTACATATAATAAATCACATATCTAATTTATCTCATTTGAAAAATAATTTTAACACATCGCTTATTTACAGTGAGCTCAAAAGAACTCCACTTCCCACGGACCCTCGCGCGGTAGTGCTTATGACGTCACTATCAGCTGATGCAGTCACAGGACAGTCGTTTTTTTTCTTTCAGTACTCCAGACAATGCTTGTTCGACAAGTCGGAAATGAACACATGTTTAAAAATGTATTCCTTTTAATCATGTGTCTATGCACATCGTACCCCTCTTAAAATGGATAAGCTGTTGTTTACAGAATGAAAGTGTTTACCATCACTGCACCCAAGAAATCGGTAAGTTTACTCAGCAAAATTTAAACCACAACAGTCAGTCTCCATTCACAAATCGAAAGATATCAATGCACCATTTATAATCAAATAATTACTTAATGAATCTATTGATATAGTCACATTACACCCATTCAATCACCTCTGCCTTTTAAATGAACATTGTTCATGGCTGTTTGATCAAATGAGGAAACAACGGTCTGTTTTTAACCAGTTGTGCCAGATGTTATTTGACTGACGGTTTTGGGTATTCAATGGTCTCAGGTTGTCATCGAGCTTAAAACTACTCGCCATGATGAGTCCAGAAGGAAAGTCCCTGCTCAACATTATTATCCTGGGCTTGGGATTCATGGTGATGTTCACTGCCTTTGGGACCTGCGGCAATATTGAAGTAGGTGTTGAGCTTTTTCACACTTACAGATCGCTAGTGGTCAACTGATATGTGCTTTTCAACGACCAATACGGAGTAGAGTGGCCCATGTCGCCAGTATGCATGATATGACAGAAACTGAGATGTACATAAAGCTGCTGAAATGCAAGGAACACTTATTTTGCTCTATATTCACTAGAAATTCTCAAAAAAGTGGTAGATTAATCAGTTGTAATGGTTTAATTACTGGAAAACTCAAGTTGTCTGAACTAAACATGACTTGAAAATTCAAGTTTTGGGCTCATAACTCAAATATCTATGTTCATTGAACTTATTTCTCTCAAAAATCTATAGACTTAATATTTCTGTGTTAATAACGCAAACGATTGAGTACAACATTTGGGGAATACCCGTAATCGCTTGCACTTGAATAATTTAATTATGTTTCCTTGGTCAAAGAGAACTTATGGGGGCATTTGTATAGTATTAGTTGTTATTAAGTATTCATAGAGGTTTGAGCTCTTTTGTAGTAATATAGATGTTGTTTTGTTGCAGATAGTTGTTTTGTGTGATTCAGGGGCGTAGCAGTCATTTTAAAAGTGGGGGGGACACAGCTGTCAGTAGGTTGCTCGCACAGACCCAACACTTACAGTGCAGTATTAATATATTATATTATATATTAATATACAAGTATGATATCAGTATTATATTAATATATACATATTATTTACTTTTAATATTTGTAGTATATTAAAGATCTATATTTCCCTACAGTTTGTGAGTGGCTGAGCATGATTTTTATCAAAAGACAACAATAATAATTATAATAATTATGAGTTTCAATAATGTCTGTATGTTTTCATGTATAAAAAAAAGTGTGTCTACTTATCTGTTCACTTCAGTAAAATACTAAGTGTTCTAGTATTCGAAATTCGAATATTTGTCGAATTTAAGAAAAAAGTGCATTTGAATTTTGGATGTGTACCAAGAACTGACTTTAGATTGATCACATTCTTAAGTTAAAAAACACACAGCATAACAAATAAAGTTTAACAGAAAGCAGGTGTCTAAATATGCTTTTAAAGTTCTTTTTGAGTAGAAACAGCATCTAAAAACAACGCCCATGCACAGACACTAAATAAACAAAAACAAAGTGAAACAAAGACATTATACTAGCGTGCGTTTACAAAGAAAAACAAATGGATGGTTGCAAATGCGTTCGGTGTGAACAGCCCTTTACAGTTGGTGGAGGTACTTGGCCATTGCGTCTTGCTCATTCATAAGCGTTTCACCGATTAAGCAATGAGTTGTTTTTTTTAAAAGTTTTGTCTGGAAAGATGTTCAACTTGGAAATGTGTGTCTAGAGATTCTCGTGTTCGGTTCCAGTCTGTTGTGTTCCGTCTGTTTAAACGGCTCCTGGCCTGTGCTTCTAGTCTGAGTTCAGCCAAATACCTCTGCTCTCTGTAAATATTGCTACTCTACGTACAACTGTACTGAATAAAAAACAATGTGGTATTTCGCTGTTATTATAGCTTGTGTCTGGGGTAGTAAACTGTGCATCAGTGCAAGTGTAACACCATGTGAACTGTCTATTGAAGCATTTCACCCCTCATTTTACTTTTGAGTTAACGTTTGAGAATATGGACTGACTGAAACTTTTTATTTATTTATTTTAAGCACATTAGTTTAAAATGAAATACTCTTTTTTTAATAGCCAGGAATGTTCTATGCAATAATATAATGGTGCTGTATTGTTTGTATTTATTGCGCCCTCTTGTGGACTAAGGAAACAACGTCAATTTAAAAATTAGCTGACTTTAATATTTAAATACAGGTGCTGGTCATATAATTAGAATATCATCAAAAAGTTGATTTATTTCAGTAATTCCATTCAAAAAGTGAAACTTGTATAATGTATACATTCATTCCACACAGACTGATATATTTCAAATGTTCATTCCTTTTAATTTTGATGATCAAAACTGACAACTAATGAAAACCCATTTATTTTTGCAATTATTTAGCAGAAACAACTAAATTTAGTTGCAAATCTGAGTTAAGTGTACTTGTATCTAGTTACCTTAAATGAAATAGTTAAGTGTATTCTAGAGGAACACCAAGTTAAGTAAACTTATTACACAAGTTTTAGAGACGCCATTACTCAATTCAATTGAGGGAACAAGTTTACTCAATCAGTTGAGTAGAGTCAACTTATTAGGGTTTTCAGTGTACTACTGTAAATAAAATGATGTGTTATAAGCATGTATATTAATGTATAGTATCAACATGTATGAAAACCAATTATGCAATTATTACGCATTATTTTGTTGTCTTTTTTTCCAGCAAACCGTGATAAAGAGCTTTAACAGTACCGAGTTCCATGGAAGTGGCTACACAAGGTATTAACTTTTCTTCTGTCACCAGAGTGGCATTATTTATTTCTGGTCATGTGACTTGTTCTTGCCTCTGTACTAGGGTTACAGCGGTTTACCGGTTTCACAGTATACCACAGTATGAAAATTTACTGTAATCATTCCATGTACATTTGCTTATCTACGGTATTGAGAAAACAAAATGCAACCGGATGGAGAATCTCACCTGTGCGTGCGCATCTCCATTCCTCCTCGACTGTCTGTCAGACTTGTCAACTTGTGTCACACACACACACACACACACATGCAGCGGAGAAAATGTCAGAGTGAAGCAGGGGGTTTGACTTAATTGTGTGTGTGTGTGTGTGTGTGTGTGTGTGTGTGTGTGTGTGAGGTAAAGCAGTGTTTCTCAACTGGTGGGTCATAGTTCAATTCGGAATGGGTCGCAGACAGCAGGAAAGAACTCTGCCATGGTTCTCCCATTGAAGATATTTCGGCCCAAGTGATCGACTATTTAGGACTGCTGAGGCAGATTTAATGATAATCTCTCAAACAGCTAAATGCTTCTCATCTGCACTTTCTCACGAGTGTAACGGAAACAGCTCGCGATCATGATCTGCTCTGGTCTCTGATGCGCGCGTGCAACATCCGGGCTTCACTTGTGCGCAGACCTCAAAACTGATGTGACCCATTTCAAAACTTTTCTAGTTTAAAGCGTTACGGAGGAAGTCAAGTTGAACCTCTCAAACAGTAGACAGCCCTGACATGCCAAACAGCACTGATGAGGAAAAGAGCAACACTGTGATATGCATCACATAATTACATCATCACCTTTACTAAATTGTTTCAGGATTCTACATGAGTAAAAGTAACTGTTATATTTTGACAAAATGTGATAGTTTCATGTGAAATAATCTAAAGGTAGAATCTATTAGACCTCATTTTATATCATCAGTGGAAGTTGCAGTTAAAGTTTCAAGATGTTTCAGATACTACTTATTTTATTATTATTATTACTATTATTTAAGACCAGCTACACTGACGTAACCGTGGTAACGAGGAGCCTTTCCTCCTGTGTAATGTGTGTGTTCTGTTTGAATGATGTTTGAAATTAGAAAACAAATGGGATAATAATGGGCTCATAGAAGTAAATATGCTCTTACATTTTTAAAAGGGGGGAGAGAAAACTTCCTGTCGCTTTTGTTGTTGATGTCAACAACTAAAATAATGTCACTTGATGCATGTCCTTGTACTTGAAAAGCATGAACAAAACTATGCAACATAAAAGGAAATGCAACCCAGGATACATTAAATACAGGTTATGTTTAATCTATGGCAGGTCGAGTAGCACTGAATTAAAGGTACAGACAGGAGCAGTCTGGCTGTGTTGTCACGCACATACAGTAAATGTAAATTATTAATAATCATTAGACAATACTTTAAAAGCTCAAACTGCTGATGGTATTTTTCATTTAGTAGTTCATTTAACATGTTGTAAAGCAGTTCATGTTCACGGGCATGGAAGAGGCGAGAAACCGGCTGAACACATGAAATCATAGTTTAATGGAGAACTCAAAATACAAACACATAAGACAACGGACATGTCCGTGAATGATCTCTCTCTCATGCACATCCTCCGTGGTCGGCTTTTAACCCTCTCGGAGGCTTGATTAGCCTAATACGGGACTGGGCGTGTTGAGTCACGATCCGGCCCCTCCCTCCACCGTGCCACACATGTAAACTAACATGCTTTAGTTATATAACATGTTATAGTTACATGTTTTTTATTATAATTCTGTTAGCTTTCTTATTTATTTTATTTATTTTCAAAAGGGAGACTTACATACTTTACACATACTTCCATTACAATTTTTTTTTTTTCAAGTTTCAATTATAATAAAGCGTTTGTTCAACCAAAAAAATAAAAAAAATTCTGTTTTCACTCCTTTAAGGGTCATTGTAACTGATAATATTAAATAATACAATTATATTTGTGTAATACCGTATACTGTAATACCGTAAATCTGATATTTTCTGAGACAGTTATCGTACCATGAAAATCTCAAACCGTTGCAACCCTACTCTGTACTGCTCTTGAATCAGATTTATGATGAAAAACCAGTCATCTGATGTTGGGCTGTAATCTAATGAATCTCTTTATACCCTAACTTGTCTCCAGTAACCTAATTGACCATGACTGAGTAACAAAGAGCTACTGTCTGTTCTCTAAGAAAACAGAACTTTGAAGCATGATATGTAGGCATGTGACCCAAATATATTAGCTTTTGTTTTATATACAGTCATATAGTAGAGCTGTTTCAATTAAATTTTTTAACAGCTGACCAGGATAATGAGTGCATCTGCATTAAACATGATAGAGGTCATCCGACAGTGGATTTTGCCGATACTGATAGCTAAGGTGGTGGAAAAGGCAGAAATCCAATTAATCGGCCAATAGTTTTTAAAATTGATATATAAAATGTAAAGGAAATCTAAATAAATGATGGGCACAGACATTGAGGCTACAAGAGTCCAAAATGAACAAAAAACAGATTTAGATTATTGTGCAACCAAAATCCCAATAATATGAAAATATATGGTGCATAGAGCAGGACTTTTAACTATAAACAAGCCCGAAACACACCGGGGACTCTTATTTTGATATTGCAGAGACATACTTCTGTTCTAATGCTCAATACATAAGTATTTACCAAATTAAGCTTTTTATAACCTATATATTCACCAGATGAAGGGTTCATATATATACATACATACATACAGATGATGTCAGAAGTTTACATGCACCTCAGCCAAATACATTTAAACTCAATTTTTCACAATTCCTGACATTTAATCATTGAAAACATTCCCTGTTTTAGGTCAGTTAGGATTGCTATATTATAAGAATGTGAAATGTCAGAATAATAGTAGAGAGAATTATATATTTCAGCTTTTATATCTTTCATCACATTCCCAGTGGGTCAGATGTTTACATACACTTTGTTAGTATTTGGTATTATTGCCTTTAAATTGTTTAAATTGGGTCAAACATTTTGGGGAGCCTTCTACAAGCTTCTCACAAGTTGCTGGAATTTTGTCCCATTCCTCCAGACAGAACTGGTTTAACTGAGTCAGGTTTGAAGGCCTCCTTGCTCGCACACGCTTTTTCAGTTCTGCCCACAAATTTTCTATCAGATTGAGGTCAGGGCTTTGTGATGGCTTCAATACCTTGACTTTGTTGTCCTTAAGCCATTTTGCCACAACTTTAAAGGTATGCTTGGGGTTGTTGTCCATTTTGAAGACCCTTTTGCCACCAAGCTTTAACTTCCTGGCTGATGTCTTGAGATGTTGCTTCAATACATCCACATAATTTTCCTTTCTCATGATGCCATCTATTTTGTGAAGTGCACCAGTCCCTCCTGCAGCAAAGCACCCCCACAACATGATGCTGCCACCCCCATGCTTCACGGTTGGGATGGTGTTCTTCGGCTTGTAAGGCTCACCCTTTTCCTCCAAACATAATGATGGTCATTATGGCCAAAAAGTTACATTTTTGTTTCATTAGACCAGAGTAAATTTCTCCAAAAAGTAAGATCTTTGTCCCCATGTGCACTTGCAAACTGTAGTCTGGCTTTTTTATGGCGGTGTTGGAGCAGTAAATTCTTCCTTGCGGAGCAGCCTTTCAGGTTATGTTGATATAGGACTCGTTTGACTGTGGATATAGATACTTGTCTACCTGTTTCCTCCAGCATCTTCACAAGGTCCTTTGCTGTTGTTCTGGGATTGATTTGCACTTTCGCACCAAACTACATTCATCTCTAGAAGACAGAATGCGTCTCCTTCCTGAGCGGTATGATGGCGGTGTGGTCCCATGGTGTTTATACGTGTACTATTGCTTGTACAGATAAACGTGGTACCTTCAGTTGTTTGGAAATTGCTCCCAAGGATGATCCAGGTCTTCGCTGATTTCTTTTCTTTTCCGTGATGTCAAGCAAAGAGGCACTGAGTTGAAGTTAGGCCTTAAACTACATCCACGGATACACCTCCAATTCAGTACATCTCCTATTAGAAGCTAATTGTCTAAAGGCTTGACATAATTTCCTGAAATGTTCCAAGCTGTTTAAAGGCACAGTTAACTTAGTGTATGTAGACTTCTGACCCACTGGAATTGTGATATGGTCAATTAAAAGTTAAACAATCTGTTTGTAAGAATTGTTGGAAAAATTACTTGAGTCATGCTCAAAGTAGATGTCCTAAACAACTTGTCAAAACTATAGTTTGCTAATATTAAATCTGTGGAGTGGTTAAAAAATATTTTAATGACTTTAACCTAAGTGTATGTAAACTTCTGACTTCAAATGAATATATTTCACCAGATGAGGTTTAATGAGAAATATGGTTTATTATTCACAAGATATGAAGCTGGAGACTCTGTAAATCTACTGATGACGGGCCACGTTTTTCTTCTACAGTGTAATTAGATTACTGTACTAATAACTCTGCCTGGAAAGTAATTGCATTTCTTATTACTAATTACTTTCTAAAACCCTTATTAACCTCGACCAGATGAGAAATACAAGGATAGACATGAAACTGTTCTTTTAATTCTTTCAAATAAATCATATAAAATCAAATAAATTATTCATGAACTGGCCAAAGAATTTAAGGGTGCAGCGTTAAATTAGAAAACATATATTTTAACATAAGACATTCAATTTTGATTTTAAATTAAATATTGTTTTATATAGAATTGTTCTATAGTCTATACTGTATTTAACACAATTACATCAGAAGTAACTAATTAAATTACTGAAAAATTAACCGCAATCCCTTACTTTACTTTTTGAACGAAAAAGTAATTTAATTACAGTAATCAAATACTTAGTAATACATTACACCCAACACTGATTGTAAATGATCAAATATTGTACAGTAAATACAGTAAAACCCCACAAGTTGTCAGTGGTTGTTTTTATTTCACTTCTAGATGCTGCTGTATCACTGTAAAATCAAGTCATTTTAACTGTAGGAACACGCAAGAACATTGAGGAAAAAACAAAAAACTATTGGCATCTTTCCAATTAAATATGAATTATGGGAGGCTATGAACAGATGGTTTTGGTGTTTTGTACAATAAGGCTCCATTCGTTAACATTAGTAAATGCATTAGGTATCATGAACTACCAATGAACAATATACAGAATTTTTATAGCATTTGTTAAACTTTGTTAATGTTAGTTTACAAAAATAAAATGTTTAATTGTTAGTTCATGTTAGTTCATATTGCATTAAATTATTTAAAAAATGTATGTTTTTGTTAAAAATGAACTAAGATTAATAAATGCTGTGAAAGTATCGTTCATTGTTAATCACGTTAACTAATATTAACACATGAAACATTATTGTAAAGTGTTACCTTGTTTCCTATATATATCTCCCTATATTTACTGTATATCTCCCCAATAAACTCAATACTAAAACTCTAACAAGGCCCTTTACACTTCTCTTCCAGTATGGCGATTATCTATGCCGTATTCTCCGCCTCAAACCTTATCGCCCCCTCTGTGATAGCTGTCATTGGACCTCAGTTGTCTTTATTTTTTAGTGGAGTGGTTTACAGGTAAGTGCCTGAAGGGCTTTATATCATAACTTAGTAGATTATTCTGTATTTTCTGGTTAAAATTATTTATTCTCTGCTCTTTTTTTAGTGCTTATATTGCTGTGTTCATTCATCCTTACACCTCGTCATTCTACACTTTATCTGTGTTGCTTGGAATAGCTGCTGCAGGTGTGAAATCGGTATTCATTCCCTTATAAAAGTGTCCCATGCAGCCACACTTTGTCTTACCATTTTCCTCATCTTTGTTTCTCGCAGTGCTGTGGACAGCTCAGGGTAACTTGCTCACAATCAACTCTAAAGACTCAACCATTGGGAGAAACAGTGGAATATTCTGGGCATTGATGCAGTTTAGGTACTTCCTGCTTTCCTCACTGAGTATTATGCTGCCTTCAAATCATGTTGGAATGATCATATTTACACGATGAACGACACCACAATATTGTTATTATCTGTGGAAAACTCATTTTCTTCAGGCCCATTCGACATAATTACATTTGGACAAAATTTAAAGTTATTTCTACAATAAAAAAACTGTCTGAAAATGAACACTGTTTAAGCCCCAACTTCTCAATTCAAGAATCGTTACATAATTTCTTCAATGTTGACTGTACAATTTCGTACCTATTGTATGTTATTGTAGATAAAGAATAGTGATAAGGCTTGCGAGAAAATACTGATCATTGTGTGGCAAAAATAAATTTCCTGTAAAATCATGAGAATGATGAAATGCATAGATAAACATCAGTTACACAACTAATGCACATCTTCTGCTATTGTTTGCACCAGCGCTGAAAACTGTTACAGAAAAAGAGATCAAGAAATAATAAATTGCCCAATGTGTAATTTTTACCCCCAAACGAAACACTCAAATACACTTCTTAATTGCGACTTTCAAGTTCATAAACTTCCTTGGTGAACGCCAAGGTCTCTGACTCATTCATTCTCTTTTGCAGCTTATTCTTTGGCAATCTCTACATATATCTTTCATGGCATGGTAAAAGTCACATAACCGGTGAGTATTTTTAGACAAAAGAAATTTGGAATCGTTAGACATAAATATAATTGGAGTCTCAGCTTGAAAGGTAACTGAATAGAATGAAGCTAAAAGGTGTCTTTTCCTGGTACCAGACAAAGACCGTCAGACGGTTTTCATCACACTCACGGTTATCAGCCTTGTGGGCAACTTCCTCTTTTTCCTGATCCAGCGACCGGACCCTGAACTGGAACCTTCTGATGCCTCTGAGTCACTTCTACCAGCAGACATCTCTGATAGTGGCTCAGTGGTGTAAGTGTGTATTTTTATGTACTTCTGCATATCCAGATTCCAGACATTTATTTGGACGGTAGCTTAATCATATCACAATGTTGTTGTTGTTTTTTCCCTTTGGCTTGGTTTCTATTTGTTTAATTTTTTAAGTGCATCACAGAGTCTGGGCTCTCAGGCATGGAATGCATTCAGTAAGTTACACTGATATATTTAAAATATATATTAAAATTTTTTACCTCAAAGCAATTTAATTTATTGTCTTATTTTTGATGAGCTCTTGTTACATTTCAACAGAGAAATCCATAGAACTTGCTATGACCAAAGAGATGCTTTTGCTCAGCACAGCCTTTGCATACTCTGGTAAGTTCAGGCCTTCAAAAGAAACTCTTTGTGTGGTAGCAGTCATAACTGAGACCATGATGACAGAAAAAACATGCTGATTATAAAAAGAAGAGGACCTAGAACAGAACCTTGGGGTACACCTTTATTGATCTGAGCACAGAAGAAACTCATTTTAAACCATTCGAGGCAACAAACGTTATAATAAAGGCTTATATACTTCATATGAAATTGAAGAACAGACAGTGTGAAGTCATTTAGAGTAAATTCTGGACAAAACTATGTTTCTGAGTTAGATTCAGTGGTTCGTAACTGCTCGCCAGGGCGAACTTTTAGAAGAAAAAAAAATTTGGCTGCTAAACACCTTCTTACTGCTATTGGTCCAACTCATCGTTAGGTGTGACATTGAGTTCCACCTACTTTAAGTAAACATGTTATTAGCGAGCTGGTGCAAACTTACTACATCTGTACAATTGTTCGTATAGAGAGCATTTTCCAAGAACATTTAAATGTCAAAATCTACTTAAATACTATTTAGTGCCCATTAACTTGGTTGTTTGAAATGCTGTTTCACTTATGTGCCATCTGCAGTGAAAGCCATTCACACATCTACCCAAAGTAAGATATATCTATCATTCTTTTGTCTATATTCTACCCATTAACTTTTATGCACCCATCTTTGCAGTAGGATCAGTGTGAGTGTAACCAGCACATATTATGGCCGCGTATAGCATTTAGCGTATTAGCGCCATGAATTTAGAAGGTAAACATGACAAATTACACATTTGCTGCTTCTGAAAATGTAGGCTACCTTGCTGCCTAATCAGGCTTAACCGTCAGTGTTTTTGAATGAATGGAACTCTTAAGGAAACTGGTCTCCGAACAGTTTGAAAAGCACCTTATTTGGTTACACTTTATATTAGGTGGCCTTAACTACTATCTACTAACATTAAATACAAGACTATGTATTTACTATGTAACTACATGTTGTTCTGCAAAATTCTTACATTTGCTGCTACTGAGGTTGACGTACAGGTACGTTTAGGAGTTAGGGTTAGGATTAGGGGTTAGAGTTAGGTTTTGAGGTAAAGGTTGGGTTGGGGTAAAGTTATCAGTGTAACTACAAAGGTAATTAAATGAAAGTACATAATAAGTACATTGTATCAAATGGTAAGTACATAGTAGTTAAGGCCACCAAATATAAAATGGGTCCCCTTATTTTCATCCTACCTCCATATACAGCTTCCGAAGGCAGCGTTTTCCAGTTTTCGGATGCATCCACTATCTACTGCATATATATTACTTTAAATCATCATCAAGTGGATAAAACAGCTTTTTTTACTGATCTTGTGTGAATTCTACTCTTAGAATGAGGCATGAAGACAGTGATGACACATTTTATTGTCGTATTAGTTGATGTTTTTCATGTAGTCTTGAGCATCCTCATATTTTTTTTTTTTTTTTTTAATCAGATATTAAATTTTTTTTAAGAAAAGGCATTTTTTTGTCCAGGTGAAATGGAATAATTCAAGAAAACTTGTGACAATGGTTATACATAAGATAGTTACACCACTTCACAATTACATTAATTGTTTTGTAGAAAATGCTATAAATGTTTATCAAAAAGTTTGGAAGCCAACATGGACACAAAGATTACATTTCTATAAACAATCTTGAACAACCTTATTTTTCAGTGTTGGTTGTAAATGCAGCTGCAATGTGATATTGGGACAATGTGTTTGCACATATCTTATACAGGTCTCGAGCTCACCTTTTACAGTGGAGTGTACGGGACATGTTTAGGGGCCATGACTCAATTTGGAGAGAATGCCAAAGGTCTCATTGGCCTCTCTGGGATTTTGATTGGTGTTGGGGAAATACTGGGTAAGACAGTGCATCTCAACCAGAGTGCTTCAACTCTCTTTCAACAAGACAAGCAAATGCAATAATATGTAGTCTCTGTTTTCTCCAGGAGGGGGAGTGTTTGGGATCCTGGATAAGTGCCACCGCTTTGGTAGAAACCCAGTGGTGTTTCTAGGGCTCGTTACCCATTTTGTGGCATTCTACCTTATCTTCCTCAACATAGCCAGTGATGCTCCCGTGGCCCCAGAGGAAGGCACACATATGCAAGCCTACATACAACCCAGGTATGAGGCACCAGTGTCAGTACTGAACTTTCCAACAGGGACATAGGTTTTTGTGTCAGTTGGCATTCATCGTTCTTGCAAAGAGTTTTAATTCCTTGTAAAGATATACAGTTGTTTAACTGTGATGTGCCAAACATTGTTGTTATGAATTATGCTGATTTAAATATCCTGGCCAAAGATAATCAAGACAATATTATCCAGCTGGCTAACATAAGTGAGGTTTTGGCAAAATGGATAGACTGGCTTTTGATCGTCTTAGAAGCATCAGTTAGAATTACGGTAGTTGAAAATTACAAACAAATCCCCTTATGCCATCATGCAGCAAAAGTGAGTTTATGTTTTATTACTTTAATAGAGTTACATTAAGGCTGTATAATTAAGTTGGCTCGATTAAGTTATTCTACAAACTTGGTTTTGAGGTTGTTGAGGGTTTTTTTCAAACACCCTAAACCAACACCAAAATTTATAACACTAACTCCTAAAGCCTTCAAGCTTCATCCACCAAACTTGGCATAGATCTACAGACTGTTCTGGAATAGTGTGCTATGTCTTTTTTAACTGATCAGACTTATGGTTTTCACACAGTTGATGATCAAATATTGGAAAAATCCCTTAGACTAACATTAAAGGGATGTTCAAATGGGCCAAAGGAATGCGTGTTGATTTAAACTCCATCTGTCAAAAATTCAAATGTAAACAAACTCACAAAATCCCTTTAATCTGCTTTAAAGGTGCTGTATGCGATTTATTTTCATGGAAAATAATGCAAAACATTTTCCTACTCCCTTAAAGATAGTCATGGAATAAGTGTCCTGAGATATCTCACTGTTCTCTGTAACGGCTGCAGACTTTGTAAACAGCAAACAAAAATGTTTCCACAGACATTGACACTTTTCACCTCATTCACCTTTTCATCATTTTGCTCGTTCTCATAGTGTTGTGTTTGAAGTGGATCATTGAGGTTATGATTCATAATATTTGTCAGTTGAGGGCGCTATTGTGCCAATGTTGAATTTGACAACCACAGGAACAAACAATGCTGCTCTTTTGCTCTGTTTTGGTCTTAAAATGATCTTTGTAGGGCGGGATTTGGAATAAAGGGGCGTGGCTAATTCAACAGTTCAGTCACATGAAAGCTTCAGAACGCTAAAATCGCTTACAGCACCTTTAACTTTGTCTCTCTCTATGTATTTGACAGTCTGACTAGATAGCTGGTTGTTTGTTAATGTAATGTCTGTTTAACCATCAAACTTTCAAAACTATTTTAAACTTTCAGATGAGTTGTCAAGCCAACAACAAAGTTTGTCTTGACAAATTTTACCTATCTAGTTTGCAGTTTGTCAAGACAAATTAATTTATTTGCAATAATGCATTTGTAAAGAATTCCTTTCCTTATATTAATAAACTATACAATTTTCCAGACTCATTAAATACATTGCTTAAATTAAAGTGGATTAGTTTTGTGGTGAGGCCAGCAGAAAGAAATGCTTATTGTTGAAATATAGAGTTCTGATAATGGAGCGTGCATCACCTGAGACACTCTAGCTGTTTAATAGTGCTGTTTTAATGGGTTTCATTGTTTGTTTGTTTTGTTAGCGTGCATGTGGCACTGATATGCAGTTTCCTGCTGGGTCTGGGTGATAGTTGCTTCAACACTCAGCTCATCAGCATTGTGGGTTTCTTGTTCCCGGAAGACAGCGCACCAGCGTTTGCCGTCTTCAAGTTTGTACAGGTTTGAACCTTTCAGTAATGTGTTTTTAATTATTCCAGCAGCCATTACTACATACATACTGAAAAAAGAAGACAGTGAGTGCATTTACATGCACCCCAACACGCTGATGACTATAAAAAAAATCTTCTTTTAACGCAGGATAAACTGTTTACACATTTGAGAAGCTGATAAGAACGCTGGTAAAGGTGTTTGCATGCAATGTGAAATTGGGGTAATGGACAAAAATCTACTTGTCTATCGGTTTTTGCTTGAATTACTTGTGACCTTACACCGATTAAAGGAAGTTGTTTAAGGCATTTACAAAACTTTACATATTTTTGGATTATTAACCATAATCATTGTAAGATTGTTCATGTAAACTCGCTCATTGACATTATTTAAATGTTTGGGTGAATCGCATGAAAACATTAGAAAAAAATAAACATTTGCTTTTAAAAATGAAGTCTATTTCTGGACCATTAAGATTCTTATTACTATAATGCATACAGACATTTTGCTTTCAAGTTTTTTTTTTTTTGTAATTCCAATTATTCTCAGTTCTCACTATTCTCTTGTTTTTTTTTTTTACTGTTTTACAGTAAACTGTAAAATATTTTTTTTATTTAAATCATGAATTAAAGGCAGTATACAAATACCACCATCATGTGTATGATGGATGTGTATGACTTTATTTCTTCTGCTGAACACAATTGAAGATTTTTAGAAGATTATTTCAGCTCTGTAGGTTCATACAATACAAGTGAATGGTGACCAGATCTTTGACACTCCAAAAATCACATAAATGCATCATAAAACTAATCCATACATCTCCAGTGGTTTAATCCATGTATTCTGAAGTGATCCAGTTGGTTTTAGGTGAGAACATACCAAAATATAACTCCTTTTTTACACTATAGCTTGTAATTGCAGTCTATAGGGACAATCATGATTTCAAGTTTGATTCAATCGTCCAAATTTTGGCACCCATTCACACCTACAGAGCTGAAATATTCTTCTAAAAATCTTTGTTTGTGTTCAGCAGAAGAAATAAAGTCACTCACATGGGATGGGATGAGGGTGAGTAAATGATGAGAGAATTGGGTCCCCTTATTTTCATCCTACCTCCATATACAGCCTCCGAAGGCAGCATTTTCCAGTTTCTAAATTTCTAGCCAATTTTGTGACATTTACCTAAAGTTAGATTTCCTCTGTTTCTGCAGTCCATCACAGCTGCCATGGCCTTCTTCTACAGCAACTACCTTCTGCTGCAATGGCAGCTGCTCATCATGGTGCTGGTGGGCTTCCTGGGCACAGTGTCTTTCTTTGTGGTGGAGTGGACTGTTATCCACAGTCGACGGGATTCGGATTATGACAGTATCTGAGAAGACCTCCTGCCATCAGCCTCACTGAATAGATACATCAGTGGCCACCTTTGTCCTTGGTTTACACATCAGCTCTATAGACTTCTCCTGAACTTTGCCTTTCAGCTGTGGGAACACCTCGTCCCTTATTTTCCTTGTTCTATTCAGTCAGCTGTACAGATTTTCTTTCTTGCATGTAAAATACATTCACTCTAAGGGGCTCAAGTGCTGTAACACAATGCAAAGTTCACCTTTTTTACAGCATTTAAACTGTGCAATGCCAGTCACCTTGAAGACCAGTCAACAGGAAGATCTGGAACTCATATTTCAAACAGTGTTCTTTTCCCGAACCATTAAAAGAACAGAAATGTCAGGCAAGAAGCTATTCATGTAAAGGAAACGTTTGCTCTAAATGGAAGATTATGCCATTATTTACTCATCAAATCTCCTCTTTTGAGTTCCTCTGAAAAAAATAGCAGCAAAATAGTTTTTGTGAGTAAATGATGACAAAACTATTCCTTTGAGTAGTTCAAGTATTGTAGACAACCCTTAGTTCAAATGTAATTATGCCCTGAGCTGTGGAAAATCATTGTCATATACACTACGCTGTGAAACGCGCCAGAGATGAGAAATATCATTGCAGAGACAAACGTAATCTTTCACAACTATTATCAGCTTCAACGAGAAACACTTAGTTGGATGCACAGTCAGTAGATTAGAATAAAAATACATTTTTATTTTATTTGAGTTTGTTTTCACGGAACATACAGTATTCTACCTGCTCATATGTGTGAGGGTAGAAGAGCTACATCTACGTTAGATGTATTGTAAAGTTCTGCTTGTTTAACGGAAACGGTTCAAGGATGTTAAGGGAAAATGTGGCATGAATGTCTGATCATTTACTTGAATTTATCTCACTGTAAAAATGGTAATGGCACCTGGAATTTCTTTTTATAAATGTATGTATGGGATTAAAGACTGTTTTGAGCCTTTGATTCGTGTTTGTGTATTTTTGTTTGTGCTGTGTGATTCTTATGTCTATGAAACACATCAAGTGGTGTAACCATCAAGAATAAAAGTAAGGACATGTTTTCCTGTGAAGTGAGTACACATACTGTACAAAACATAGTTTTGTATCATACAAATGTCAATATTTTGGATCATAAAAATCATGAATATAAAAGTCAAATGAACTGGAGACAATGGAGATATTGGCATTCAAAACAAAAAACAAACGGCACCATTGAGTACATTAGAATGATCGTAATAATGCTCATATTACATTTTGCATAATACAACTGCTCATAAAAGTTTATTATGGACATCTTTGTTTAAAATGATTACTGGAGCAAAGAATGGACAAACTTAGATGCATGCTGTTTAAAAAATAAAACATGGTGTCAGGTCTGAAGTTTGTATGTGTTTTTGTTCATGTCTTTTACTTTAAATAAGTTCCATGCCATGTTAGCTCCTGTTCCCTTGTCATGTGACCTTTTCATGTGGTTCACATGTTCTTGTGTCTTGCCCTCATTGGTTCATTGTTTCACTAGTTGTTAGCAGTCTTGTTAACTTGTTTAGAGTTCTAAGAGTTCATTGGTTTTCATTGTCATGTGTTCTCCCAAGTCCTAGAATTTAACCCTCATGTTTGCCATTGTCGAGTATTGTTCGTGTTATGTTGGTTCCATAGTCAAGTCAAGTCTGTGTTTTGTTTCATAGTCAAGCCAAGTTAATTTTTATGTGTTGTGTTCATGTTTGGGTTCATGTCTTGGAATACACTTGGGATCATCGCACTTCTTCATCGTCTCTTCATTTACCTTGTTGCCAGATCTCGTTACAGAATACTTGACCGACCAAGATGAACCCAGCAGTTCAACTTCTTTGCCTACTCCAAGAAAATGTTTCCGTTGTGGAATATGTGGAGATCTTTTGTGCTCTGGCCAGCAGGGTTGATTTTTATGAGATTGCCCTCAAAGACTGTTTTCGCTTTGACTGCCTGGCATCAGTGAAGAGTTTGGCTAATTCAGCCCAGAGTATCAACAGCCTTGGCTCAGTATATCGACCTTGTCCTGCTAATATGTGGTTCATCGCTCACTGTGGGGGAGGTGGCCACCAAGCCAAGGTCCCACGTCATGGCCACTGAGCTTACGCCACCTTCTGCCCTGGATCCTCAGTGTGTTCCATGCCATGTCACAGCCACGCCTGAGCCTGCTCGATGCCATGTCACAGCCAAGCTTCAGTCTGCTCCATGCAATGTCTCAGACTCACCTCTGGTCAACAATCCAACACCCAAGCCTGCCACGTACGATGAGCCAATGCCACATCTGCCACAGTCAATGAGCCAGCGTTGCAAGCCTCGTCCATCTCAGAACCATCTCTCAATGGGCTATTTGAGTTGGAATTGGTTCCGGCCCTTGTGCCCACCCTGAGTTCTCCTGATCAGCCGGTTCCCCCCAAGCCACTGGCTCAATCATTGCCCTCTGAGATATCCCAGACATGGAGAACTTTTGAACCTCTGACTTCGCCTAGACCCTCTGAGCCCTGGACTCCGCTTTGGCCTGTCGATCCCTCGACATCACCTCGGCTGTACATTCCCTTGGCTCCGGCGTGGTCCTTGTCGGCTTTACAGGGGTCCCTCCATCTCCTCCTTGGTCTGTTAGCCACCTGACTCCTCCTTGGCTCTCCTATCATCTGGCTACGCATCGTCTCTCTGATCCTTCAGCTCCATCGGGGACCTCCATCCCTACGGCTCCGCCTTGGTACACAGCCCCACCTGCTCCGCCTCAGTCTTCTGATCCCCAAGCTCTGTCTTGCTCCTCTGGCGCCGCCTTGGTCCTCCCTGCCTCTGGCTCCATCCTGGCCCTTCGAGTCTTCAACTACTCTCCGGGTATCCAGTTCTCCATGGTTTCACCCCTCGAGCCTCTCATATCACCCATCTCTTAGTTAACCTTGTTGCCAGCCCTCATTACACATGGTATATAAACAGCTAAAAGTGTACTGGAAAAATTTGGGTTGAATATTGAATAGTCCTAAATCTAAAAAAAATAAAACTATTGTCCATCTTTTTTTTTTTTACCATTGTGTATACTAAAATGTTTGGGTTTATATCGAAAATTCTAATTTCATTAAAACAAAATCTAATTCCAAGGATAATGATGGCAATTACAATTTATTTGTTTACTTATAATAATAGTTATAATACTTTTGTTATGCTGCTTGTCATTATTTTAGGAATAAACTTATGCCAAGGACAATAATGACAATTACAGTTTTATTTATTTGTTTGTTTGTTTAATAATAATCACAATAATAGTGTCATGCTGCTTTTTAATTATTTCAGGAATAAATTTATTCCAAAGACAATAGTGACAATTACAATTGTATTTATTTATTTAATAATACTTATAATAATAATTTTATTATTTTAGGAATAAACGTATTCCAAGGATAAGACCATTTTTATTTATTTCTTCTTTTTTTTCATCAAGCATTAGCATAATAATGATAAGGATACTAATATTAATATTTTTTGTTATTGTTTATATTATATATATTTTTGAAATATAATTTCAAATACACGGTAAGGAATGGTCAGGTTTCAGGCTCAATATGTTATTTCCTACGTAAAGTCTGAGTTCAAAAGTATGTTTTAATTGTGGGAAAATCCGAACAGTTTGCTGTCAGTTTATCATATTATAGTTACTACACAGTTCTCCAGCTGTCTCTGAGAAACCTATCTAAATAAATAAATGTAAATCTTCACAATTGATTAATATTGTACAACAAGACGCTCCGTTCTCACGTGCACCGTCGATGCTAAGACAGAGTCAGTTGCTAAGCGACCAAAGACGCCGCTGCTCATAAACAGAGCGTTATTTCTGTTGACTGACAGATCATTTATCCAATTAAATTAGAGTACGTGACAGCCCCTCAGGAGTAAAACCAATGAGCATCTTTGGTAGGCGGGAGAACGAGCAAAGAAGAGGAATCTTGAAACAATTTACCCAAAGCAAAGCTGCCGTTAACATGCGAAATTTAAAGATGAAAAATGGCGACAAGAGCTCCAACTGACAGGTTTAGCATCATTTTATTGTGCTTCACAGAAATGAGAACCCAATTTAGAGTGTTACAAACAGTTGTGTTTGAAAATAGACTGACATGGAACTTGTATTCTTATTTGGAGATCATATGTGACAAACCCAACTTTTACAATCGGTTTTATTTTCAAGGGCAAACGTGTTGAAGCCATCATCATCAACATCTGATTGAACGACGTGTCACTTCAATTAGTTTTAAATAGATACAAAAGGCTAGAAATTGAAGAGGATGCCGACAGCTATCAGCTTGCACGAGCTGCTGGAGCTCTCCATAGGAACACCAGATGTTGGAGCACTGGAGTCTCTGCTCAACACCTCTGAGCTCATGAGGTCGGACACTGCGGTCAGTGACATGTGGACACTCATGCAGCTCCGCAGAAAGGCGCATGGAAACGAGGATGGAGTGTCCAAGGTGAGCTGCACCTCCACCAGCACATGCAGGATCCAATGTGCATTGCGCGAGGAAATAGGCAATATCCGTTATACTTTAATGTATTTATTCATAATTAAAATTGCATTCACAATATTTCATGCATTAATTTCCAAACAGTGAGCCACCTTACCTCACAAGTAAATATGCTTATGGCTTATGTAACATTAGTAACCTACAGATTAACATAAAGTGGACACATTTGAGTATTCATTAAAGAGTTGCCATCATTGGAAACATGGGCAATTGATTAGTTATTGAAGAATTTCCAGCAACACTTTATAAAGGGGAATATTAACGACTAATAACTCATTTACAAACGCATTATAAATCATTGATGTGCAGTTATAACAGCATAAATGAAAAGGGTGTCATGCAAAAGCTGTTTTTCCTCTGATGTTATAAATGCTTAACAACACTTACCTTAATGTAAACTGGACAACTGTGAAGCATTTATTACGGAGTTACCAACATTAGAAACCTGTGTACAGTACAGCCTATGAAGTTAGGGTTAGGTATTGTCATGTGACCTTTTCATGTGTTATTAACCGTATTATTAACCCTAAACAACAGGAATATAATGTAAAGTGTTTTCAGGACATTGCAGTGGAATATCAGGAAGATTTAATATATTACAATTGAAAGAAAGTAAACACATTTAAAAACCAGTTGAATACAACAGAAGAGCACACGTTTTCAGACAAAATATCTAAAGTACATCATTCATTTTGACTAATTTTCCTCTTTGTTCCTTCTTAAATTAATTTCATTTCTGTCAAAGCAATTAAAGATGAAGCAAAAATATTGACACCAAAATTTGAATGAATTATTCTAATATATTGAATAAATTCGAGCAATCTGGAAAATGAAGTATCCTCTGTGTATGATAACTGTTACACCTGCAGCGCCTGCGATCTCCTGAGTACTAACTCCTCACAAACTACATTTCCCATAATCCTGCTCTCTATTTGATTACTCTCCCTCCTGCTTCATATTATCTCTGTATATTTAAGTTCCTGGTTCACTTGCATTCAATGTGAAGTCTTGTTTGCCTGTCAACATTTCTGAGCGTTTATTCACATTACCTGATGTGTTTTGACTCCTGCCTGTTTATTCAGTTTTCCGAGCCTGCTTGTGAGTATTTAGAACTATTGCCTGTTTTACAGTTTACTTGGTTTGCCTTTCTGGACTGTCTCTTGCCTGCCTTTTGTTTACCCTTTTATTTGCTACTTTGTTTGACTGTTTTTAATGTCAATAAAGCTGCATATGGATCTTAACACTTCTGCCCGGCATCTTCGCTACAATAACATGGTTGTATTATTTATACTGGAAAAAAAAATCAGTGTATTCTTGAAAACTATACTTATTGAGAACTACAATTCAAATTCATAAACTGAATTGGAATCTAAGAGGATTTCTCAATTCAGTTCTGAATGGCGCACAGTCCTGTCATGTATATAGGTGATCTGCTCCTCTGCTGGGGGTCTGCGGGGATGTTGAGTGTATCATCACTGTCTTGCAGCTGTAGATGACAGAACACAGAACAATGAGAAACAGACACTGTGATCCGTTCTCAAATAACACCAGCTGCAGCTCGTGTTCCAAACTCACCAAACATCTTTGTTTTTGATGCAGGCTATTGATTCTGAATATTTAAATATTAGTGATATGGTTGCAAAACAGTTCCTACTCTTCACACATACTAGAATAAAAACTATTTTCATGAAAATTGAAACGAGATGAGTTCATTGAGATGGAGCTTATTTCATTCTTTCAGCTAAACCTAATGTGATGTGTGTTGATGGCATCATGAAAAACATGTCTGAAAATGAAGATCATTTATGCAGGGTAGTCAAGATGTTTTGCACACAACTCTTATGCAGAATATAGCTATGGAAACACAAGAATTGTGTGTTTTGTGTCACTCAACAACCGTAGGAGGACCTACAAAAAGAATGGCAAACAGCTGCTGGGGTGAAGTGCACCAAGTGGGAAACCAGCTCCTAGGAGCTGGGCTGAAGTTGTGCAAAGCTAGAAAAAAGGCCTTAATCAATGAGAAGCAAAGAAGAGCTAGACTGAGGTTTGAAAAAGACAATAAGGGTTGGACCGTAGAGGACTGGAGTAAGGTCATCATCTCTGATGAGTCCAATTTTCAGCTTTGACAGAGCTTTGAGGTTAGACGGAGTCCTTGAGATGCCTTCAAGCCACAGTGTCTTGCACCCACTGTGAAATGTGGTGGAGAATTGGTGATGATCTGGAGGTGCTTCAGGAAGGCTGGAATCGGACAGATTCGTCTTTGTGAAGGACGCATGACTCAAGCGACGTACAAGGTTATACTGGAAGAAAACAATGTATCTCTAACCATGTTCCCCAGGACAATGCTCCATGCCACACATCCAGGTCAATGAAGGTGTAGATGGAGGAGCACCGGATCAAGGCCCTGTCATGTCCTGCCCAATCTCCAGACATGAACCCCATTGAAAACCTCTGAAATGTGATCAAGAGGAAGATAGATGGCCTCAAGCCATCAAACGATGCCGAGCTGCTTGAATTTTTGCACCAGGAGTGGTATAAAATCATCCAACAGCAATGTGAAAGACTGGTAGAGAGCATGCCAAGATGCTAAAAAGCCAAAAGTTAAAACATTAGTACTGTGCTGTTTATAAATGAATATGAACTTGTTTTCTTTGCATTATTCGAGGTCTGAAAAAACGGCATCTTTTTTGTTATTTTGACCAGTTGCAAATAAATGCTCTAAATTACAATATTTTTATTTGGAATTTGGGAGAAATGTTGTCAGTGCCTTATAGAATTCATTATTTTAATTTGTTTTATTTTACTCAAACGCATACGGCTACCTGTAAATAGTAAATCCAGAGAAACGGATAATTTTGCACTAGATATTCAATAAAGATTACTAATTCATTTTCAATGCATATAAATGATTTATATGCGGTTATAACAACACGGATAATAAAGTGTGACTTTCGTGCAATACTTGCCAAATAGTAATTTTACATTAGAAGTTTTAAATAGTTTATAACACTTTTTCAACATTACTAACCTTAATGTAAAGCGGACACATTTGAACATTTTATTGAGTTTCCAACTTTAAAAACCTATCAAAATAATGTTCAGTATGGTTTAATGTTCATCAAGTTTTATTATATGATATGTGTTGTGAATGATCATGAAGAGATAAAAACTGTGCAACTGTACTTTTCCAGAGGATTCAGGTAACTAGGACTTGGTATGTCAGGACGCCACTTGGAGTAGCACCATTATTTTGACATAAACGTGACAAGGAAAGTGACAACCCCAGTGAGTCAAGACATTACAGGAATTAATATGACAGTATAAAAATGTCAAAATTCCTAATTTTGCACTATAATTGTACATTTTTGCTGCATTCTGACAGAAATTTTATTTTTCTGATTAATATTAGTATGAAAAATGTAAGTGTATTTAATAAGCATTTATTACATGTTAACAGGGTAAAATTCTCACTATTTTTATTCATGTTGTTATTTCTGCATATAAAGGATTTATAATGTATTTGTAAATGATATATTAGTCATTAATGAAACCCTTTATAAAGCATTAACAAAGAAAACATTTATGTAAAGTGCACCAACAAAACAATACAACATATTTTTTTTACCCAATGGTATTAAAATGTGCACCACATAGGCTTGAAAATCATGAGAAACAAACATTCAATCCAAACCTTAGGACTTGGTCTGTACTTTTGTTTTGTTTGGAGTGGGACATTGACTATGTAAAGTTATACCCATCTATCTTAATTTTCACAAGAATTGAAATACAGATATTGCCTGTAGCTGTGAAAGTGCCTTATTGCTACACACATTTCACATAGCATCCCTGTGTCCTGAGCTGATCACCACCCCTCCACGTCTTTCTCCAGTCTCTGATAAGCTGGCAGTAATTAACCTTCTGCAGAGCCGTCGTTTGTTTCACACACTCTCACAGGGAGGTCCTGCTCATCTTTTTAATCATTAATTTCTCATTTGGACATGTTTGGACTCATCCATGGTTATCCTCCAGTGCCACAAGCTGACCTCTGCTGTCCAGCTGCCAGCTGAATCCTGGGAGGCCAAGCAAGAAAGAGATGCATGAATGACTGCTTGAACTTTGTACAAGGAGTTCAGGAGGCGAGCCAGTGGTGCGCTTGCTTAACACATTGTGCAGGTTGTCCACGGCAATGCTGCCGTCAGAGCTGTGTCATTCACTCTGTTCCAAAACCTAATGGGCTGCCGATATATAGTAGGTAGCATTTAAGGCATCATAGGTGCACTCCCAATGCAAAGGTTACCTGATTATGTTGCCCATGCACATTTTGGGTAAAATAGTCAGTTTTGAATCATATAAAACTGTTATTTATCTATACTTATCAGTATTAAAAGGGTTACAAGTGTTTTTATAATCTAAATTTCTCTTGCTTAATCCACCATTTTTCCGCTGAGCTCATTGCAGTGCATTCTGGGATTGCCTACCCATGGAAGGATACATAAGATGCTACCTTAGAATTTTGCCAAAACAAGATATCTTAAGAGGCAGCATAATTAATATACCTACCTTTTGGAACAGCCTTCGCATCGGGGGATGCGCCTGTGATGCCTTAAAATGCTGCTCCTGGAGGGCTACATATAAACATAAACAAAATGTGACTTTAAAATGTGTTTATTATCAATGTCTACATTCCTCAGCACTGGGTCATGCCCTCCAATGACGTGAAAAGAAGAAGGCAGTAAGAAGGTGTTTAACAGCCAGCACACATTTTTCCTGAAAGTTTGTGCTGGCAAACTGTTTCGAACTACCACAAAAAATAAAAAACACCTTTTTGCTCACAATTTTCTTTGAAAAGATGCCACACCTGTTCGTTCTTCGATTTCGTAAGATGTACATTGACAGAACATTTTATTTGGTACACCTGTACACCTACTTATTCATGTGATTATCTAATGAGCCAATTGTGTGGCAGCAGTGCAATAAAATCATGCAGATATGGTATGTGGCTTCAGTTAATGTTCACATCAACCATCAGAATGGTGAAAAAAATATATCTCAGTGATTTGGACTGTGTCATGATTGTTGGTGGCAGACGGGCTGGTTTGAGTATTTCTGTAACTGCTGATCTGGGATTTTCATGCAAAACAGTCTCTAGAGTGTTTAGAGAATGGTGCCAAAAAAACCTCCAGTGAGCGACAGTTCTGTAGACGGAAATACCTTGTTGATGAGAGACTTCAACGGAGAATGGCCAGACTGGTGCGTGCTGACAGAAAGTCTACAGTAACTCAGATAACCGCTCTGTACAATTGTAGTGAGTAGAATAGCATCTCAAATTGCACAACACGTCGAACCTTGAAACAAATGGGCTACAACAACAGAACACCACGTCTTGCACTTAGTGTTCCTAATTAAGTGCTCGCTAAGTGTATACTGTATTGCCGCTTAAAGGGCCATTCAGAACGAACATGTTCTTGCATTAAAGAAAAAGCTAGGCACAGTGCAATGAATGGAATAGAATGCAGGCGTCTCGAGATGCATTTTTAAAGGTTGAAGTTTTTTTTAATGTGGCACCACGTCATGAATGCAGTGCAATGGTTAAAAACATCTGTCTGGCACATGTTTACATAGTTCACAAGCCATTAAAAACAGCACAGATGTATGTAAAGAACGTGTTTGGTGTGAATGGCCATTAAGAATCTTTGTTTAAGATGGTGGACTAAGTAGGAGAGGATGCTCATTTCAAATGCATGTGAATAATTAAATACTGAGAAAAAAATGCTTTTAAACCAGCCAACAGACCAGTTTAACCAGGTTTATTGACCAGTTAAGACCAGCAACCCATTTAGGCTGGTTTAAAATATTTGTATTTTCTTTTCCTCAGCAGGGCTCGGGAACATGATAATGACAAACTATTTTGAAATTAATTGTGAGTTGCAAGTGTGCTTCATATGAGGAGATGCTGTCTATGTAGAAAATCCCAAATTGGCAACTTCAGAGGTTGCATTTCAGTTAGGATGCTGATTTAGCCCCTTAATCCACTCTAGAACAGCATTTTCCAGACTTTCAAAAACACTCTCCATAACCACACATTTTGGAAAATGAGGATGTTAGGAAACTGAAAACTGAGTTTTCAAACCTTAACAGATTAGTGTGGATGGGGCCTTAGAAGGCAGCTGCCCACATAGGCTGTAGACAGTATGTAGACTGACTAGGTTTTTGAAACAGAGCCATAGTGTGTCACAGCGACCGCAAATGAAACACCTGCTCATTGGACTGATATATTCAATTGGGAACTTGGAGGTGGGTCTAGATAAATCTGCCACCCCTTTCCAAGCCTGCTAATGATTGACAAGGTGTTTCAAAGCTGGTTATGTGGTTGCATATCGCTCAAACTTGTGGACCTGTTTCAGGCTACCCATTCAGTTTGCTCACCGCATGATCTAGTGTATCTATTTCATGTGTTTTCTCAGGTCTGATCAAGCTCATTGTGAGATTAAGGTGCTCCATATTTCATTCTTTTGGGGAATGCGTCTATTGTGTTGATAGGGTTGATTGTAAAAATGGGCACTGTGCCCTGATATGGTGGTACACTTACAAAGTGACCCAAGATTCATACCGAACAAAGGACTATGGACAGATGGATCTGCAGACCACGGGGACCAGGCAGGACTGGAGACCATGGGGGACTAGATGGGACAGGAGATCATGGGGGTATAGAGGGCACTGTAGACCACAGGGAGCCAGAGGGCACTGCAGACCACAGGGGCCAGAAGACCAGGGTGGAGCAGATGGGACAGGAGACCAGAATGGAGCAGGTTAAGGTCCCAGAGACCAAGGTGGTCCAGGCATCCAGGGTGGATCTGGCAGAGGACCCGGAGAGCAATATATAAAAAGTAAATAAAAAAAATTGGAAAAACTGCTTTATTACGTGCCGGATCAGAATCTGCCATTGCTGGTTCAAACCAAATGATGCATCTGTTCAAACCAAATGATGCGTCCAAGCTTTTGTTAGAAATTCAAAAAGACAAACAGTAGCTCTGAACACATCTGCACTGCTTTTACACTTTAGTTTAGAATGACACGAACACAAGCAGAGTGATAAATATACAGTGAAGCGTCTGAATGTTGATGGTTTCAGACCATCGGTGATCATGGAATGTATATTACTGTATTTGTAACGTTAATGGGATAGACAAGACGGGAGAGTGTGGATCCAAATGTAGAATCTTTTATTAATATAACTCAGATGATGATGAAGATATAAAGATGAAAAAAATACACTTGAGAAAAAGGGAAAATCAATTGTATCAGCAGTTTGCTGGTTAAATCATTTTAAATTAACATGTTAACAAACTGAGAGACAAACTAGCTAGAACTGACCATGAGCCACAGGGCTGGCACAGGATGCCAGGGAGGTGGCCACAGGGCCAAGACAGGGTTAGGATGCCTAGGAGGTGACCATAGGGCCAAGACAGGGTCAGGTGGCCTGGGAGGCAGCCACAGGATCAGGGGGCGGAGCCACAGTTGGTCCGGACAGAGCTGCAGGTGGAGCAGGGAATTGAATTCCAGGAGTCGTCGTCGTTGGTGGAGCAGGTGGAGCTACTGGAGGAGTCGTCTCTGGGAGAGCAGGCATGAAAACTGGCTCGGACGGACGAGGCTTACAATGCTGGCTCTGGGACAGACGAGGCTTGCAGTGTTGGCTCTAGGACGGATGATAGATGGCCGTGGCAGGCATGGGCATGGGCTCATTGGCCGTGGTAGGCGTGGGCTCGTTGGCCATGGTAGGTGTGGGCTCATTGTCCATGGTAGGTGTGGGCTCATTGGCTCGTTGGCCGTGGGCTTGTTGGCTCATTGTCCGTGGAAGGCCTGGAGGGTCGAGGTCGTGGAAGGCTTGTAGGAAGGAGCCGTGGATGTCACTCCAAGGGGCTTTGCTGCTGGAGTAGAATGCAGAAGACCAGCCATCACGATGTTAACAATGAATTCACCAAGGGGCAGACCGTCACAGTCCAATGGGACCATCTCCCTCACCGGTTCAAGGTTTCTCTTTTCCCAGCCCACTTGAAAGGCCAAGCTCCAGAACCTCATGCATAGTCCTCCACTGAAGAAGACCCTTGAGTGAGTTGCACCAGTCGTTCTGCTGGATCCATTTTTGCTAGTCGGCTCTTCTGTCATGTTGATATATGTCCAAAAAACATGGTCATACCATAGTACATATCCAAAAAAATATTTGTTTAAATTAAAATGTATTATTTATAATTATGGTACCATGTCCAAAAAAACAAAGAAAATGGTAATACCATAACACATAGAAAAAAAAATTGTATTACAGTGGTATCATGTCCAAAAAACATGGTAATACCACAGTACATATGGTACTATATACAAAAAAATGTGGTAGTACATGTCAAACATGGCAATAACATAGTACATTTCTTAGTACAAAAAACATAAACAAATAACATTAAACAAATGACAAATGTCAATAACAGCCTGGATATTTATTTAATCTAGTTCATAACTGTTTGCAGTCACTTCTCTCCCTGTAAACTAGATGTCCATTCAGTCTAATAAGGAAAACCCTATACAAACTTGTTCATCTAAAAGAGCCTTACAAGGTAGCAAACAGCAATAAGGTTGACATCAGGGGTTACACACACATTTCAGAGTGGGTGGGGACAGCAATGCCACATCCTGTTTAATCCAAGAGTGATTCCCAGGCATATGTGCTGTCATTGTAACCTCTGTTAGGGGTTAAAGGTCAGGAGAACTTCTGGAGCTTCTCACATGTAGGATGTTACTTAAAGAGTGGATGTGCTTAAGTGATTCAGCAATGCTTTTTAACAGTTTTACTCCTCTTCAGGCAAAAGAGATTATTGTTTTTTTAATCTTAAGCGCTTGTTGATTTCCCAGTAACTGTTGCCCAGTAGGAGGGGTATGAAACTACCCCCAATAAATCCCCAAAGGGGGCCGAAGTAATTTAAAATCCTGTTTTCCAGTGTATGACCTTAATCCAAGACCTGCTGAAGGAAATCCAGGTCCTCAAAGACTCCAGAGATGGTTTGAGAAAAGATGTTATGGAATTGTACGGTCAGTTCAGCCAGTTGAACATACAAACAAGCACATGCACACTAATCAGGTTCAGGATACTTTGAACCTTTACTAATGTAACTCATTAAACTAATTTTTTTTACAAACAATATTCAGCAGCTGTGTGACAACATTTTGTCATCTTCAGCTGAATATGAATGAGTTGGCTGAGCGCATCCTGGCTATGGAGCAGTACTGCTACCAAGTGGAAGATTAAGGACAGTGCAATAGTGAATTTATGCATTTAATAATTAATTAATTTATTTATTTATTAATCGTTCACCCAAAAATTAAAATTCTGCCATTATTTACTCTTATGTAGTTCTAAAGCCTTTTGACTTGCTTTTTCTGCGGAACACAAAATAAGATGTTTCTCAGAACATTCGAACTCCAAGCAAAAATGAATGGGGACTGGTGCTTTCAAGATCAATAACAGACAAGAAGTACCGTAATAGCTCCATCAAAGTTCTTGTACAACTGTGTTACTGTATATTCCAATTCTGAAGCCATGCAAAGCTTTGTGTGAGAACCACATGGAAATGTATGTTCCTATTCCCTAAAACTATTCCCCTCCACTGTAGCTGTCAAATCTCAAAGCTGCTTGTGTATATTCCAACTCAGCCTGCGAAGATGCGCTGTATCAATTTAACCTAAAAGACATCAAATGGCATTGTTCTCGGGTGTCATAACCAATTAGAACAAGTTTGAATATTCAGTAGTGCAAATTAGATTTGAGAACCACGGTGGAGGGTTTTAGCGAATAAGGACTTAAATAACTAGGTGTTGTTTTAGTTGATGGAGTGGCATGTTTTACTGTCTTTTGGTAAATCATTGATAAAACACTCATTCATTGTGATGTCAGAATATGCTCATGTTTATTTTGAGAACATGAAATTATTTCTCAGAAAGAGCTGTAGGAGAAGCTCACTCAGTATCCTCTTCCAGAAGAGCTCACAGAGTGTCACATGGCAAGAGCTGCAAGCGGCACTCATCAGCGAGAGGCAGGAAATCCAGGAGGCATGTGCAGCTTTAATGACACAATAAACAGGATGAACTTAATTTAAGTTCTGTTCCAAAACCTAGTGAACTGCCTTGTTGTCTAATGACTACATAGGCAGTTGAAATTGTACCTCATAAATTACTGATTTGAAATGTTCTACATGGGCAGCACTCCTCACATGAAGGGAGGGATGGCAGACTTGACTCACAATTGATTTCAATATTTGGATATTAGCATGTTGCTAAGACAACGTGTCTACATAGTACACACAAAATGTGGGTAATATAGTCCAGTTTTAATTAGATCTAACTATTTTAATCACTACCTGTCCTTTTCAGTATTTAATGAATAAATTAAAGTTTATCTTTCTTAATCTACCATCTTGGGTGGATTTTTAATGGCAATGGATTTTTACTATTGCCCTCTGAGCTAGGGATACGTCCAATGCTGCCTTCAGATTTAGCCAAAATCATTTGCGACATGCCTAATTTGGCAGCTCACAAGGTTTTGGAACGGAGTATCTGAGTAGAGGTGTGTTCAGGTTACGTCAGAATAACTGTATGTACGAGATAAAGGGACAGTTCACCCAAAAATTATAATTGTCTCATGATTTACTCATACTCCTGGCATCCCAGATGTGTATGACTTTCTTTCTTCTGCAGAACACAAGTTAAGATTTTTAGAAGAATATCTCAGCTCTGTAGGTCCATACATTACAAGCTCCAAATTCCCTATAAAGTCAGCATAAAAGTAATCCATATGACTCTAGTGGATACAGTAAATCCATGTGTTCAGACAAAATAAGACAGGTGTGGGAAACAGATCGTCATTTTTTATCATAAATTCACCTCCCTCCCAATAGGAGGCAGTATGCATGAAGAAAATGAATCTATAGGTTACTTGTGTTACCCTGGTTCTCTGATAGCCTTTTCTCTGATAGAGTGAAGATATGGATACTGAACATGCATTTAATACTTTGGCAAATAACAAAGATCTGGTTATCAAGCCAGGAGATAACGGTGGAGCAGTCATGTTATGGAGTAGAAATATGCATACAGAGGAATCTTGTAGACAACTAAAGGATCCAAAGGTGTATCGATCATTACCATGTGACCCAACTGAAACAATGAAGAAGGAGCTATAGTCCATCTATACTGATACAAAAGAAAACGTGGATTACGGAAAACAAATGTACATTTTTATTGCTTGCTTTTACATCAAATATTTATATAAATTTGAATAAGCCTCCTCAATGTCCTTTTTTCTCCAATAACGGAAGGCTCTTAGAACCATCCACACAATATGTTGACTCTTTTATCAAACCTTTGGTACTTACCTACCAATGAATGTCATTAAAAAGAAGATCAAACTAATTTAATCATTGACCCAACAACTTTCTGGTAGTTGTGAATGTGGATCTGAATAGCAATATCAACCATGGAGAATGTCAGAGAGCCCTGGGATGCCCTTTGTGTGAAGATATTGTTTCCAACAAATCAAAGGAACTCTCATTGGGGCATGTTTTGCTGCTAACTTGTTCTTGGGTCTTTGGGAAGAGGAGTTTGTCTATAATACTGCTGTGAAACCTTTAATAAGATAAAGTGGACCAGATATATTGATGATATTTGCATGATTTTTGAAGGAACTGAAATGGACTTACAAAGTCTTCATGCTTTGAGTTAAATTGAATTCTACAAACAAATGTATTGAATGAAGCCTTGAATACAGTCAGGAAGAAAAAAAAAACATATATTTAGATCTTTATAGTTGTAAGATGGGAGTTGACTAAGATTGGAGTCTTCATATCTCAATTTTTAGAAAAGAAAATGGATCATAACAACATTTTGCATGGAAAGAGTTTTTATCCAAAACACCTAAAGGATAGCGCACCTCTAGGACAGTTTCAAACAATAAGATGCATTTGTGATCAATATTTTATACTTCTCTCTACAGAAATGACAGATCGTCTTAGGAGTAAAGGATATAAAAAAAAAAACTTGTATGGATCAAGAAGTATTCAAGAGTATTTACTTGAACTGAATATATTACTGCTTCACAGCATATAAAATGGAAAATCAACAAACATTGGGGAATCACTCAGTGACCCAAGATGCGTGAGAGCTGAATCCACAACAATCGATCAGCATTTCAAAAACCCACTAAGTAATGGTGCAGCAGTGTTGTTGCGCTGTCAGTTACACACAAAACAAACAATGACAGCTACTTAACATTCATGAAATGTTCTTTTTAAATGACACAGAATTAACATTGTAAGCACTGCCTCTTTTATCTGCAGGGACTGAAGTGTACATCACACTCTCTGCAGCTAAAGACACTATACCCATCAGCCTTTGAACCAAGGTGTCCTGTTCAAGAATGACACAGCAGGTACACCAAAAGTAGATGTCTCCCGTCAGGTGTCTCCTCTCCAGCAGTTCCTGTCTGATAGAGCTCTGTTAACTGTGACGGGCCGCCGGCTGTCCCGGGTTAGCATTGGGGTGGAGAGTTAGAGACTGTGGAGGCTCTGATGATGGTAGGCAGGCTCAGAGACAGGCATGAGAGTCTGGAGACCCGTGTTAAGCTGCTGGAAGTAAACAAGGCTGATCAGATCCAGCTTCAACATCTAAGTGATCTCCTTTCTGCTATGGATATGACTTGAAGAGCTTAAAGTAATTAAATTAATTTGCTTAAAGTGCTTAAAATTGTATATATACATTTACATGTAATGGCCAATTATGCTGTGATATTTTTTCTGTAGGTGAGAGGGAGATTCCTGACCAAATACCAGAGCAGCTCAATTATTTGAGGACTCTAGTGAACAGTCTTATAGCTGATAAAGAGAAGGTATGAGGACGACACACACACACACACACACACACACACACACACACACACATTGTGGCATGAGAGAGCGTTTGCTGGAGGGGAGATACAATGCTCTAAGATGGCTTCCATCAGGGAACAGAGGTTACAAAAGTAACCATGACATTCCCCTTCTGTCACTCACTCGACAATGTAGTGACACAAGGGGTCCAATTTAAAAGCGCCATGCATTAGACCGCGTTATGTGAACTGCTGACACAGGTGCAAGCAGGCTGCGTGCTAGAACCAACTGTATCGGCCGCATGTAACCCTCCCCAACACCCCCAGAAAAAGGAGTCATATACACACACCTTAGATTCCCAGCTCCCCTAAGGAGGGAACAGGCAAAATGACTATCATGGGAGCAAGCCGGTCAGCTGCAGCCTTTTCTCTCTCTATGTTTCTTGTCATAGAGCATAAAGAGGCTGGGGCTATCTTAACACTATGAAATGCGTCGGGGAAGGCGATCTTTCCCGATCCTATTCTTTCATGGGGAAAAGACCCTGCGGAGACCACATCCTGCCCAGGCTAGAGGAAGGTGAGTTAGAGACAAAACACAGGACAAGACCAACTCAACCCTGAGATTGTGGAATCTCGCAAAGGTATTGGGTGTTGCCCAGCCTGCTACTAGGCAGATGTCTGCTTGGGAGGTGCTGTTGGCCAGTGCCCACGTGGATGCCACAATTCTCGTCAAGTGTGCTCGAACCCGCAAGGAGGCAGGTACGGCCTGGGTCTGGTAGGCCAGAGTGATAGCGTCAACTACCCAGTGAGATAACCTCTGTTTGGAGACGGCGTTCCCTTTCCGGCATCCGCCGAAGCAGACAAAGAGCTTCTCAGAACATCTAAAGCTCTGCATGTGGTCCAAATAGAAACGCAAAGTACGTACCAGACACAGCAACGAAGAGGCTGGGTCTGCCTCCTCCCAGGGCAGCGCTTGCAGGTTCACGTCCTTATCCCTGAAGGGGGTCGTAGGAATCTTGGGCACTTAGCCCGGTCATGGTCTTAGGATGACGTGAGTATCTGCCGGACCAAACTCCAGGCAAATGTTCCTGATAGAGAACGCTTGCAGGTCCCCAACCCTCTTGATGGAAGCTAGCGCTATCAGGAGGGCAGTTTTCAAGGAGAGGGCCTTGAGCGCAATAGAGTCAAGTGGCTCAAAGGGGGGTCTCTGAAGGCCCGAGAGGACCAATGAGAGATCCCAGGAGGGGAACAGGCTTGGCTGGGGAGTGTTCAGCCTCTGGGTGCCTCTAAGGAAACTGATAATTAAGTCATGCTTACCCAAGGACTTGCAGCCCACTGCGTCGAGGTTGGCCGCGATAGCAGCTACAAACACCTTCAAGGTGGAGTGGGACAGCCTCCCCTGCAACCTCTCTTGTAGAAATTAAAGCACTGACCAAACTGCGCATCTCTGCAGGTTTTCAGACCAGGAAGAACACCAATTCATGAACAAGCACCACTTTAGGGTGTAAAGTAGCCTGGTAGAGGGAGCTCTGGCTTGGTCGATCGTGTCTACGACCGCAGGTGGTAGGTCACTCAGATCTTCCGCGTCCCATCAAGGGGCCAGACGTGGAGGTTCCAGAGGTCTGGGCATGGATGCCAGAGGGTGCCCCATACCTGGGAAAGTTGATGTGTCAACGCAGCCGGGGCTCTATCCAGGAGCCAGCGGCTGCATGCCCGTTGCACACGGTGCCCAGACCCCATTGAGAGTCATCTATGGTGACCACGACATGCCTGGAAACCTTCTGTAGGGGGACTCCAGTCCACAGAAAATAGAGGTCTGTCCAAGGGTTGAAAGTCTGATGGCAGGAAGGTGGGATTAACACACGGTATGAGCCGTGGCGCCATGCCTATCTCGGGACTTGAGTCTGAAGCCTGTGCTGAAGCGGTCTCATATGCATCAATCTGAGTGGCGCGACTGTGGCCGAGGATGCCATATTCCGCAGGAGCCTCTGGAACTATTTTAGAGGAACCGCTGTGCCAGGCTCGAAGAGAGCGAGGCACTTGAGCACCAACTGCGCATTGTCATTGAGACTAAGAATACCTAAGAAAAGAGATGCTCTGAACCGGGGCGAGCTTGCTCTTTTCCCATTGAGGTGGAGCGAATACCGCTGAAACAAGGCGGGAGCCTGGCGAACTGCCAGTGAAAGCCATGCATCTGTGCGAGAGGCACTTGAGGGACGATTGTTTTTTTATATCGACCACATCCAGGAACTACACAGAGGTGGAAAGGCATCTTTAAAAAGACGCGTCCTGAAAAGGACTTTCAGCGCCTGCTGTGTATTGCTCTTTTGTCAGTGAAAATAAACTCTTTTAGAGGGAAAATACTCTTTTAGGAGAGAACACTCTTTCAGACAGAAGCACTGTCGAAGCACCCAGGGGAGTGGACTGCACAGCATGCAGAGAGGAAGAAAGCCACTAGTAATGCGCAGTAGATCCAACAGCAGTGCTTTGCCAGTGAGTGGAACAGTAGTGAACTTCAGCTTGCTGCTGCACAACAGCTCGACTCCGAAGAAAAAATCTGACTGACAGACGCAGGCCCGCTTCCCTTTATACCCGAATGTCCGGGGGCGGGACATGCAAATTCTGTCTGCCAATTTCTCATTGGCCTTTTCTCAAGTTCAGAGGTACATGAGGTTCTCAAGAAAGACCCTTTGTGTCACTACATTCGACACAATGTTGAGTGAGTGACACAAGAGGAACTACAGCTCCCAGGTCACCATGCGATGAGGCTAGTGGCATGATGGCTGCGCATTAAGGATTGCAAAGCCCAGGTTGCCACCTAAGGAGAGCAGCTAATGCATCTAATGAGGGTGCAGCATGATCTGATGAGAGGCTGCACACAAAGAAGAGAGGGTGTGGAAGTAAAGACTGGCATCATGCACAAAAAGACTTGAGGCTGTAATTAGTACCAAAGGTGCTTCAACAAAGTATTGAGCAAAGGCTGTGAATACTTATGTATATGTGATTTCTTTTCATTTTTTTATTTTTAATAAATTTGCAAAGATTTCAAACAAACTTCTTTCACATTGTCATTATGGGGTATTGTTTGTAGAACTTTGAGGAAAATAATGAATTTAATCCATTTTGGAATAAGTCTGTAACATAACAAAATATGGAAAAAGCGAAGCGCTGTGAATATTTTCCGGATGCACTGTATAGTCAAGACATAAATAAATTGAAAAATGACTATTATAATTTTAAAAAAAAATTGCAGAATGTCTTAAAATACTTCAAAGTGTTTTCATCAAAATACCCTCCACATGCAGCAATGACAGCTTTTTAGATCCTTGTCATTCTAGCTGTCAGTTTGTCCAGATACTCAGGTGACATTTCACCCCACACTTCCTGTAGCACTTGCCTTCTCGGGCACTTTGCATGCACCTTACGGTCTAAATGATCCCACAAAAGCTCAATGGGGTTAAGATCCATAACACTCTTTTCCAATGATCTGTTGTCCAATGTCTGTGTTTCTTTGCCCACTCTAACCTTTTTGTTTTCTGTTTCATAAGTGGCTTTTTCTTTGCAATTCTTCCCATAAGGCCTGCAGCCCTGAGTCTTCTCTTTACTGTTGTACATGAAACTGGTGTTGAGAGGGTAGAATTCAATGAAGCTGTCAGCGGAGGACATGTGAGGTGTCAATTTCTCAAACTAGAGACTGATGTACTTATCCTCTTGTTTAGTTGTACATCTGGTCTTCCACATCTCTTTCTGTTCTTGGTAGAGCCAGTTGTCCTTTGTCTTTAGTGTACACCTTTGTATGAAATCTCCAGTTTTTCGTCAGTTAAGCATTGTATAGCCTTCATTCCTCAAAACAATGACTGACTGATGAGTTTCTAGAGAAAGTTTCTTTTTTGCAATTTTTGTCCTAATATTGACCTTAAGACACGCCGGTCTATTGCACACTGTGGCAACTCAAAAACAAACACAAAGACAATGTTAAGCTTCATTTAACAAAATCTTATCTTTGATAAGATAGCATTGTGTGAGTAACAGAGTAAAAAGTAAATGTTTATGACCTGGTAATTTGCAGTTTTACTTGTCATTTTTGTGAAAGTGAATAAAAGTAATTCTAGTTGTAGTATCACTAGTGTACTTTTCATCAGGAAACTGCTGCAATATATACAACGTGCTGTAAAAATTATTTAGCAAAAATTGAATAATGTGATTCTTTGACACCCGGTTTCATAGACCAACCATAACCCTAAAATATAACTATATTCTGTATGTCACTAGATTTTTAGTCTCTGTATAAAGCACTGCAACCACCATAAAAATTGAAGATGTTTTCAAATGTAGCTAATTTCTGGGGACATTTTCAGAAATATTTCTAGGTAATCACATACACATTACATCTGAAGCAGCATGTTACAGTGTAGATGACTCATGCTGTAGATGTTAGAGCCGTGTTGATGAACACTTGGTCAGTACAGGAGTCTGCAGACGAGAGAACAGCTTCAGACAGCAGCCCGGACACACACGCCACACAGATAGAGCAGCTGAACATACTCATATCTCACATGAAGTACTCACATCTGACAGTGTTAGAGTGCAATTAGCCTGTCACTGATTCTTGAGACATGGGACAAAACATTGCACAATTTTATCTGCCATAAATGTTAAAAATAACAACATTTCGCATCTCAGGATTCATTCATCAGGCATAACATCCAATCACAATTCAGCCTCTGCTTCATTAACCTGCCAGCTGCCTTTCATTTTTTGCATTGAGAGTGCAGTTTTGCCAAATGAAATATTACGTTGTATTTTAAATAGGTTTGAATTTGAACTTTTTAAACTCCAGTCCTGGACATTTCATATTTAACCAAATTTAATTTTTTTTTTTTTTATGGCACAATTTTATAAATATGTATTTTCGAACAGCTAATTTTTGGTTCTGAATTCTTACACTGTGAATATTCCGTTTTAAAAAATACAGCTTCAAGTTTTCAAGATGAAGAAATTCAGAACACCAAATTCAATATCTAAAATTCAAACTGCAGAAATTCAGATCTACAGAAAGTGGGTCAGAGATCAAGCTTCCGTGTTCCACAGGGAAGAGTAGAGGGTCTCGGAAAAGTCGAATGGAGCATTTTGGCCAAATACAGGTCAAGGTGGAATAATTCTCTGGCACGAGCGTGATTCAAAAGGTCGTCACTCTGACCATGAAGTGGTTCTTAAACTTTTATGATTTATATTTCTATGGTTAGCACGTTAGCACATTCTCAGCACATGAGACATTTGTCTAAACGGTCTCTAAATTTATTCTCAATAAGATCAGTGATTAGGAGCAGGACTGGAACAAGATCATGGAGAAGATCTCCACAGAAATGGACTGCAATGTGAGGAACAGACACAACTAAATTGTGTGTCCTTACACAGTGAGTCTTACTGCTGCCCTCTGATTTAAAATGCAAAAACAAACTATGAACTTTAAAGTAATTTCACATCTCTGTAGCTCTGGGACTGTTCCAAAACTTAGTGAGCTGCCTTGCTGTCTCCTGCCAACATAGGCAGCTGTCTTCTATGGCAGCGTCCTATCTGAAATGAAGCCTCATAAGAGACTGATTTGGAACACTCATTATAGGTGGCAACTCTTCAATCTTTCAAATAGCGCCCCTCACATGCAGCACACAAGACACTGACTCACATCTGATTTCAATACAGGTGATGTGAGAGAAATGACATGATCCTTTAATAATGAGCATTAATACACACACTTAAAATAGTCGGTTTTGTATCATAATAAACTGATACATATTATTTATTGATACTTTTCAGTATTTAATACATTTTAAGTATTTGTTATCTTAATTTCTCTTGGATTTATTTTTTCGCTAAACTCAATGCAGTGCATTCTGGGATTGCCTACCCATGGAAGGATACATGTGATGCTACCTTAAAATTTGGCCAAAATGAGATATCTTAAAGAGGAAGTATAATTAAGAGACCTACTTTTTGAAACAGCCTTCACTGTCCCGGAGGGCTCTCACTAGGTTTTGGAACAGACCCTATATGTTAGTTGGGGGTGTAAAAATGTTGGATGTTACCATCCTTGCTGAAATAAGGATTTAATTGAAGTACTCCCAGAGAGTTCAAGCAGGCTAATGTTCTAACCTTTCAATAAATATAAGGACTCAGATTTGTTTTTTATCTAATTTGCCATTGCCAATCTCACAAATCCCCTGCAGTTTCATGACTAATATATATATTAATTAGTCAAGTCCAACCGGCCTTACACTGTGTACAGCTGGAGCAGGTGACACAGCACTGTAAGTATGACAAGTCACAGTTAGGTCATATCCTCTTCCACTCCACTTTCAGCGCATCCTCCAGTTGTCGCAGTTGTCCAGAAGGGGGAGTCACATATCAAACTTACAGTACATGACTGAGGGTGATGCAGATACCTACTACATGTTCAGAAATTGCTCTATTCTGGGTCAGTAAATAGTTGGAACTAAATTACAGTGGTCCTAAATAGTATTTGGATATTAGATGATTAGATTTGAATTGCATTGGGAAAAATATCAAAGCAAGCGCTATTTATTTTAAACATATATAGATATCACAACCACACCTTTCAAGCAAAACATTTCACTAAAAAGTATGCTAGGTTTTAAATGATAGGTGAACTGTTCAAAAGGAAGAAAATAATATTGTGACCGTTTGTGGTTGTCAGACGACACTGGAACATGCACTTTATGTAGTCAAAGTGATCAACTACACCAAAATTAACAAGTATAAAGTAAAACGCTATCTGTCTGTTGATCTCTATCCATCAACCTCTGTATGTCTGTCTGTCTGTCTGACCTGTCTATCTATCTATCTGTCCGTCCGTCCGTCCCTCCGTCTGTCGATATTGTTACAAACCACCCGGCTCAAGTCAGAGTTATATGAATGGGGAGGACACAGGTTGATACAATTAACCAAAATATATTTATTGATTTGTGATTCAAAGTAATATAAGCAAGGTTGGTTCAGGAGAAGAAATAAAACAAAAAGTAAGGAACAGTTAATCAGGAAATGTAAAGAAAACCAAAATCAAATCCAAATGCTAGTGAGGCAAACAGACTCGGGAGAACAGCCTTTTTACAACCTGATCAACCCAGAACTGTTGCCTTTATGTGCTGTTTGGGCTGTCTAGAGTTCTGGTCACCATCCACTTGCATAGTATGGAGCTACAGAGTTGATATATATATATATATATATATATATATGTGTGTGTGTGTGTGTGTGTGTGTGTTCTTATTTTCAAAAAGTGGACCTTCTGCAGTTTCCCCCCTCATTTTGTACTTCGGTTAAAAATGAGGTTAAAATACTGGTGACTTTTCAATGTTCAACTACAATGTTGTCAAATTACTTACCAAGTCTAACAAATGTACCGTGTTTGGCAGTCTTTTTGAACATATGTTCAATATTCTGCAACAATGACGCTGCTGCCTGCTTTGTCTTCCGTCTCTCCTGGTCTTTTCTCCCCATACTCACTATCCAGCTGGATGTCTACGGCCTCACTGATTTAGCGCGGTAAATTTTGACGTTCGACATTCGTTTTCGCAGATGTAAGGGACCGTCTGAAAACTCCACTCACTACACTAAAACATAGGAGATGTCCACTCATTCCTTCAATTCACGTGCAAGTTATACATGGGAAAAAAAAAACTGTAAAATACATTTTCACATTCAGAATGTTCTTATAACTTCCCAGAGGACAGACAGACTTACTACGGTTGAGATTATTACAATATGATCAATTATAAAAATACAGTAATCAATTTTAGAGAATAGAAGTATTTACTACTTAATCACTAAAATTCTAAACAAAAAATAAATAAATAAATACAGCCTTTAAAATGAGAAGTACCTGAGCCTCCCCTGTCTACGGGCCTGTATGAATGGTTGATGCTTCTGTCAGAGGCTGTTCGCTGAGGGCAGAAGTTGCTATTCAGTCTATGACAATGTCCAGAAGGGGCCTCCTGGCCCTGATCAAGACTCTATTACACTGGGGCCTGCGTAGCTCAGCGAGTATTGAAACTGACTACCACCCTTGGAGTCGCAAGTTTAAATCCAGGGCATGCTGAGTGAATCCAGCCTGGTCTCCTAAGCAACCAAATTGGTCTGGTTGCTAGGGAGGGTAGAGTCACATGGGGTAACCTCCTTGTGGTCGCTATAATGTGGTTCTCGCTCTCGGTGGGGTGAGTTGTGCGTGGATGCCGCAGAGAATAGTGTGAAGCCTCCACACACGCTGTCTCTGTGGTAACACGCTCAACAAGCCACGTGATAAGATACACGGATTGACGGTCTCAGTCGCGAAGGCAGCTGAGATTTGTCCTCCACCACCCAGATTGAGATGAATCACTACGCCACCACACGAGGATTTAGGAATTGTGTATTACAAATTAGGGAGAATAAAAATAAAATTAAGAATAAAATAATAAGAATAAAAACGTAAATTACAGTCTTTTCTTCACACAAAGCTATCATATCTCTTCAGAAGACTTCGAATATAGGGTACAAGTCATGTGGACTACTTATGATGTTTAATGGTGTTTTTCTTCTGGAGCTTGAAAGACATAGTCACCACAAACTGCCGTTGTATGGAAAAGATCATGGGGGGGGGGGGGGGGGGGGGGGCAGTAAGGCTGAGAATGGACTTGAAGAATGGGGGATGGGGGAATTGTTTAACGTTCCTTGCCAGAAAGAACTGAACATTTCTGTGTCACATAATAGCAGAGCTGCAATCAGAAACCATCTGGAAGTGAGAAAAGACCTGGAGGAGAACTGGACTCAGTTTTCAAAATAGTTTTCAGATGAGCTTTGTCATGCTTGACTGAGAAAGTTTGACAGTGATGTAGTAAAGAAGTGATTTATGAGAGGATGGGTTCATTGTTTAAGGTCAAACGTTGTCCTATTCCTAATAGAGCACAACAGTCGGGTTCTAATTTAATTTTAATTTTGTATAATCCTATCCCCAAAAAAGTTTTGAGTAATAATGTCGAAACCTTTCAAGACAGACCTGCCATGATGTTGTTAATCAATAGTATATGCTTCTGTATAAGCCATGTCTAAGTGATTTTAACATGATTTAAAAAAATAGCTTGATTACTGAAATTTTGGTGAAAAACTACACTACCCAGAATCCTGTAGAACGATCAACCAATTAGCGACATCACTGGTAGCATGGAAGCAGGAACAATCCACGGCCATTAAGCATTGCGACTGATGTAATCGAGTCGCTCTTCCTGCACTCTCAATCAAATTTTATATCTGCATATATTTCAATATTTTGCAATTAAATAAAATATATAGAATTTTTATACTTATGGGTATTTTTTCTACTATTTGATTTACATAATTTATGGGATGAGTAGTTGATTCTATTTTGAAGAGTTTTTTTCTGATTTTCCTTTAGCTCAACCTGTGGAACATGAAGCTGTCAATGCCATGGTTACGGGTTCAATTCCAGAGAATATACTGTATGCTCTAAATTTAATTGCTACTAGTGAAAAAGCAAATTCTTAATTTCAGTAATTACATTTGCACTAATGAAAATGAGTTTATTTTTAGTTGAAATATAAGTTACTCTTGATATAGTAAAAAAAACATATTTTTTGATATCTGTAACTGCATTTTCACTAGTAAAAATTTCACAATGATCTGCCGTTCACTCCTTTCCAAAACTAAATTAGATAACTAAAATGCTTTATAATAATTGAATTTTTTAGATCTCTACATTAATTTTTGATGTTACATTAAACATTTATAGATATCTGGAAATATATTATATATATATATATATATATATATATATATATATATATATATATATATATAATAAATTGAACACAAAATAAATAAAATATCTTAAAAGACTCTTACTAGTTACAATAACATTACAGACAGGCCTATCTGAAAGTAATATGGCCATTAGTGAAAACCTAATAACCGATTTTAAAAAGGATCATTTTTACTACTTGTAATTCCATTGTTGATATCTGGAATGGCCATTTGCACTAGTAACAACGTAATTATTAATAACAAAAATGTAAATTTTTAGAAGTACATAGCTGGGGGGTCTGGGTAGCTCAACAATTAAAGACAGTAACTACCAATCCTGGAATCGTGAGTTTGAATCCAGGGCATGCTGAGTGACTCCAGTCAGGCTTCCTAAACAACCAAATTGGCCCTGTTGCTAGGGAGGGTAGAGTCACATTGGGGTAACGTCCTTGTTACCCCTTCGCGAGTGATGAGTTGTGTGTGGAAGCCCTGGAGAATAGCATGAAGCCTCCACACGTGCTAGGTCTCCACGGTAACATGCTCAACAAGCCACGATAAGATGCGTGGATTGCCGGTCTCAGATGCGGAGGCAACTGAGATTTGTCCTCCACCACCCGGATTGAAGCGAGTCACTACGCCACCGCGAGGACTTGGAGCACATTGGGAATTGGGCGTTCCAAATTGGGGAGAGAAAAAAAAAAAGAGGTACATAGCTGATATGTGTATTTGAATTATCAAGTAGTATGAAATTGATTATAGATATCTGTAATTGTATTTTGAACAAGAATGAATAGCAAATCGTTGTGAAATTCTACTAGAGAACTGCGGTTACAGAAATAAAAATACGGCTTTTACTACAGTATGTGTGTCAGCTATCAAGAATGTGTTTTTCTGCAAGTGATGATGACATCTTTGATATCTAGAATAGACATTTGACTAGTGCAACGTAGTTACTGATATCAAAAATGGGCATTGTCACTAATAGTAATTCAATTGCCGATATCAAGAATTGGCATTTTAACTAGTGAAAACTGATTTGTAGAAATATATCATTCATATCTTGCATGTGATTAAATGTCGTAATTGCTCGCTGTACTGCAAGCTAGTTAAAGCCGACTATCAAATGTGTAAATGTTCAGATTTCTTATGTTGAATCAAATGTTTTAATGTAAGTTCATCTCGGAGCTGGTTGGTTTGGTTCATGGCTTAGAACTCAGAGGTCCAGTGGAGTGGATGCCAGCCGTGGAAGTCTTGCACGGCCACAGAGTGCCAAAACTCAGCTCAGGCACTCAGGTGGGTTATAAAGAGCCCATGAATGCTGCATGCTGATCTTAAATACAGTCACTGCATTTAAGAATGAACCTGTTAAAGCTGTTTACAACTCAAGCCTTTTTAACTATGAGGTTAACACTTGATTGCTGCTCCTGACCTTTGTGTCCAAGTTGGGGTTTCATGGTCCCACAGGGTTCAAGGTCTATATGCTGGCCTATATGTTGAGCTTAAACTTGCAATGAACTTTGTTATAAATAGACAGAGGTCAAAACAGTCAAAAGTAAGCAAAGAAAGTTTTTCTAGGTAGCTCTGGACTTAGTGCACCTGAATGCATTTTACTTCTACTTTTTTTAAACCGCTTTTAGTGCTTGACAAATGTCAAAATTGTACGTCCCCCAACTGTACCTCATGCAGTTGTGATCATAAGTCAGTGGTCTGTCATCTTTAACCTTTCACCTCTGTCTCCATACTTCCACAGCTTCCAGTAGCTCAGTCCAAGTGTGGCCCATGTCCTCCATGGACTGTCTGTCCCAGGGCATTACGCTCCAGTCCTCATTCCATGACACCACCACCGAGCCCAAACAAGGACTGGAGCTCGACAAAGACCTCAGCCAATCAGAGGATGAGCCGTTGACATCACCATAGACCTCGTCAAATAGCAGCTGCTCTGTTTGTGTACAGAGGTGATTGTGAACATGTGGCTTTGAAATAAATGTATACAAGATTCATTAAATATTTGTATGCATATGTGTCAGTCATATTAATATGCAGTGTTTGTCTTCAAGGGATAGTTCACACAAAAATGAAAATTCTCTCATCATTTACTCACCCTCATGTCATCCCAGATGTGTTTGACTTTGTTTCTTCTGCAGAACACTAATGAAAATTTTTAGAAGAATATCTCAGCTCTGTAGGTCCATAAAATTCAAGTGAATGGTGACCAATATTTTGAAGCTTCAAAAGCACAGAAAGTAAACATAAATGTAATCCATAAGACTCCAGTGGTTTAATCCATGTCTTCAGATGTGATATGATAAGTGTTGGAGAGAACAGATCAATATTTAAGTCCTTTTTTACTATAAATCTCCACTTTCATTTCTTACATTCTTCTTTTGTTTTTATAGTAAACATGGACATATATTGAACTTTTTCTCACCCACAGCTATCATATCACTTCTGAAGACATGGATTAAACCACTGGAGTCATATGGATTACTTTTATGCTGCTTTAATGTGCTTTTTGAGCTTCAAATATGTTGGTCACATTCACTTGCATTATATGGACCTACAGAGCTGAAATCTTCTTACAAATTCTTAATTTGTGTTCTGCAGATGAAAGAAAGTCAAACACATCTGGGATGAGGGTTAGCAATGGTGAATGTCATGTCATATTAATATATGAAGAAATGTATTTATTTTTCAGACACGTAATCATTGTGTAATTGTGTAATAAGCTCTGTTTCTTTTTCACACTGTTTCTAATGTAGTGTTTTGATTTTGAAGCCGTCTGAGGTCAAAGACACACACTGTCACAATAGATACTGTATGTGTCATACAGACCACACACTTTCTGTACCGGTTCACAGACCTCATTTCCAAATCACTGTTCACTATGCTTTTGTACTTCACATGACACAGTGAGCAGTTCATGACATTCAAGTAGCAAAAAGTCTTTTACAATACATGAGGTTTGGAGCAGAGTCTAAAATAAAAGACTCCTTTGATTACACACATACAGCAATGATCCTGTTTATGTGTGTTGACTTCCAAACATCAGTGATGCATTACAGTTAACATGCAGTTTCATAGTTATACTGGAGTCACTAACATAAACTACACTTTAATAGTGAATAATGAATATAACCGTTTTATTAGAGAACTATTCCTTTAACTATAACTGCAACGGACAAGCTGTGTTAGGCTTATGAAATTGCACATGAAATTTGTAAAGATGTCCTGGTTTCTGACACATAATCATTGTGTACTTGTTGAGCCAGCAGCTTGCATGTGTTAACATACCAAGACGGTTACAAAATCATTGTTTATCGGAAGGGGGCTGCACACTTATGAGTTACACTGCCAGTCAAAAGTCTAGACTCCATCTCTACTTTATGTTGGTAGTGTATGCTAAGGTTAGGGATAGCACTTTAAAGACAATAACAAAACCACACTAGTCATTAAATCATTTATTATGACCTTAATAAAAGCATAATGACCTCCAAAATGGTTTCAGATCATAGCTTTTTTGTCAGACATATAAATACAAGTCTCAACAAGGGAAAAGAACAGAAAATACAGGAGGGAAATGATGATTATTATTGATGATGAAGGAATCGGTCAGCACTCCTGCCTCTTAATGATTCACTGTGTATGTTGTTCATCAAAGCCAGTCAGTCTAAACAAACAAGAACCCCAAGAGTCTAATCATCCGCCATTGGTGTCCGTGACATCATATGGGCTTACAACTAGATCGAGACTGTTGATCTGAGATGGATGACACCGCAACCGTTCAAACAGTCAATGCTTCTGCCTTCTAGAGCTTGAGAGAATGACATTTGAGAGTATCAGCCCTCTTGCCATGGGACTTCAGCCCAAGCCCTGCTATCCTTACAGAGCAACAGCTGAATAAAACTGACACCTGCCTCAAGGAACTGGTTTGGCAGTTGGAGAAGTTGAGCAATTGCTGTTTGTGAGATTATATAGATAGAGTTCAGATTCTCAGCTCTTGCACCGATGCAGAACGCGACACCAAATTAATCCCAGAAGGAAATGACCTACTTCCCAGATGCCCACAACACTTATTTTTCCCCTGTGTAGACCAACAAGTTTCTTTCTACACGATAAATGACAGAAACCAGATGCAACTGAAGGCCTGCAATCTATTCATTTTGAGGGCATAAAACAGAAGCGGTCTATGGTTAAATGAAAATGGCTAATGCTCAAAAATCGTTCTTCAATGGATCTTAGTCAGAGTACGTTTTATTTAATTTGGCACAAATTAAAACAAAGCTTTGAAGTACAGACGTACAGTCCGTTCAAAGGGCCTCATTCACGAAACATGAGCAGAATGATTTTTTTGTGTGCAAATAGTTAGTCAAATCTGACAAAAGAATGGTTTAGCAGAATATATTTAGGTGTAAATCCTCCTTAAAAGCATTCTTATATAAATTGACACTTTCATTTGAAACACAAGTAAAACAGAACATCTGCTTAAACCCTTCGTAAACCAATCTTTTGTACATTGATGCATTCAACTGAAACGAATAGAACAAGTGTCTGCGTAAATCCTTCGTAAAACCATTCTTTCGTAAACTGACACATTCAATTGAAACATAATAAACGAAATTGTTTATAAGTGTTTCAATCCAATGCAACAATTACCGCAAGAATGTTTTATCTAAATATTACACCAAAATGTATTCTACTCATGTTTATATTCAATCTGCCAATTTTTTTAAGAAAGGCTTTATGATTGGTTGTTATGAACAATAGGCCACACTCATGAAACAAAAAGAGAACGAATTTGTGTAAAACGTTTGCAAAATCCCCAATGATAGGATAGATTTACGAAGAAATGTACACAAATTCATTTCGCAAGTGTAGAAGTTCAATGTGCCAATTTATGCAAGAATGTTTTTATCAATGGTTGTTATGAGCAACAGACCTTATTCATAACACGCATTTGTGCAAATATGACACTTTTACTCATGTTACACGAACGAGGGCTAATGGGTTTCATGTCATAACATTTTAAATGGTATACGGTCTTAATAACCGACACCAAGGTACAAAAAAGTACAACATATTGAACAGACTGTACATTTATTCCTCACAGCCTCATTTTCATTTTCTTCAAATCAAACTTGGTCCACCCTGACTAAAGTCCATTCCGAATCACAACTAATCTGAATGACTGCAACATTGATTGTCTTCAATGAACTTATGACAGGAAAGGTGACATCATGCAAAATAAAACAAGAAACATGTCATCAAACTCCCACTGGCAATCAATGTTCTGATCTGGGGTCGGCCTTCCCACTGTACATTGCAATCAGTAGGACACAAATGCCAATAAATGATACTAGATCAGTTCTCTTCCACCTGAGATGTCTGAGCCAAGTCTGATCAGTTTCAGACACCTCATTCAGCAATGATCATGAGGTATTTGAGCCCTCCATCGCTGCAGCTCACACAGAGAGCTCATTCAGCCGTTGAGAGGTACGATCAGGCCACGGCTGGAGCAGAGGTAGGTGGAGCTGAGCTTTAATTTGCCGGCTGTGTGGATCAATAGAGCTTGTGACCTCCAAACATTAGACCATTCATTAGCTTTACAATTTTAACAAGATTGCAATAGTATATTTAGTTTTCTAGGGTAAAAAAACAACAACATTTAAATCACTGCAAAAATCTTAATCAGTATTTTTGCTTTATTTTTCAATAAAAATACCTCAACTTACTTAAAACAAGATTTACTTAAGATGCAAAATTTCATGAGGCATTCAAACTTGTCTTCATAGAACATGTCTCAGATTTTTTATGTTTCTTAACCCACTAGAAATGTTTCTTTATTTCTTTTTCCAAGCATAAATCTAACTAAATGTATATGGTTTCATGCTAAACCAAGGATATGTGGTCAGACATTTTCTCTGAAAGATGTATTCTTATCTAAAGATGAATAATATGTTATTCTAAAGATCTTGTTTTAAGGATGTTTAGTTAGTATAATTACTAGAAAACAAGACTGGCATACTGTTTCTGAATAAAATACTGATTAAGAAAGATTTTCTTTTTGCAGTGTTCAATCTTGACACTAGGTTCGTAAATTGTTGTGGAGAAATACAAAGTTTAGACATAAAATGCTTTCCTGATTTTACTGCATACATGCTAAAAGTTGGGAATTTACCAAGCAAAATAAAAAATTATAAAAAAAAAAATACAAACAAACTTTGCATTCATACTAAATATCAAATAGACAGTGTTGTGATGGCTGGGCTCATTTGATTCTCCCCAGAATTATTGCAAACTCTTCACATTCACTCACTTTTATAACTTTTCCACTTATTTCTTGACCAAACAATCCAAAAGCAAATTCAACTTGATTTTTGTTTGTTTTGTTTTTGTTTCAGGATCAATTCAACTTATCTCAGAAATGTCTGAGGCCATGCATCCATTGATGTATCATCATATAATAGTCTCATTAAGAATTCAATTGACAATATCTCTACAGAAATGTCCTTCTGGTGCATACTGGGATGGAAAACATGACCACCATGATATGAGATTCAGTCTTCTCTTTTGACAGACGTTTATTGCGAGTGTTTTTTTGCTGACACAGCGCTATAGAGGATACAGTCAGAGTACAGAAAAACAGAAGACCGGTCCAATCTCACACTTACATGTGTACAAACTCTCACAAAATCTTCCTGTCCGTGCAAAGCTGGCTCTGTGTCTTTTCTTCTGCTGTAAGCAGAAAACGAGATTGGGCTTCAGAGATTGGGCCTCTGAAGCTACGCCACCTCTTCATATCTTTTTTTTAATAGTGGTTCTTCCCAGGCTTGGACAGAAATTAAATTGAGAATAGATAAAAAGAACAAATCAAGATCTCCAAAACAAGAGTGACTGTTCATTTTCTTTTAGAAAACAGAAAGAAAGAGTACCATGTCTTTCCCCTTGGCAATTCACAGTCTTTCAATTCCCATGATCACGTCCTGCCCCATTAAACTGAGTATCAATGCCCCAATTTACAATTTCGGCCCTCCCTGGTTCACCCCCAACCTCAGAGTCTCATCTCTGGCCATGCAGAGCTGAAATGACGGGTGTTTGCTGCCCATTGGTGGGCTGGGAGACAGGCGGCCATGTGGGCAGCTGGTGCATGTGATGGTGGTGGTGATGATGGAGTGTGTGGTGGCCCGTGGGCGAGGATGGGGGTAGCCAGACGGGCTGGTGGCTGGGGGGCGACGCCGCCCAGAAAGAACCAAATCCCTGAGCGGGGGAGTGAGGGGGCGGAGAACACGCCATGGACACCTGGGCAGAGGATCCGCTGCCATTGCCGCCTGTGCATTCAGACGCCCGCAGCTTCGAGAACATGGTGATGGTGTCTGGGAAGTTGGGTGGCGTGGCCGGAGTGTTGCGTGGAGTACACATCTAAACACAAACAGACACAAACATCAACTTCATGCAAGACATGCTGCTGCATACATAAAATCCCCCCTGAAGCAGATCTAGACCTGTGGTGCTGGGGAGGAGGAGGGTTTCAGAGAGAAATTACTCATAGCATACTACAGTGAAACCAGCTTACCTGCAAACATCTAATGCAATTGAAATGTTAGACATCTAGTACGCAATTTGATTGGATAACAGGTTACATGTCAAAGGACAAATCAGATTTGACCATAAAGTATGCAAGACAATTGGCCAACAGATTACATGTTCAAAGGACCTCTCAGCTTGTGCCATGTAGAGTTTCATGACTGAATTTAAATTTAAATTTTCAGAAATACTATTTTCTTTCTTTTTAAAAAGTTTTTGTGAGATTCACCTGAATACTGGAGTTCATAATTAAATACGGTGGACATATATGAATGTGCTCATGATTGTAATATCAAGACCATGGTGATAAAAAATTCATTTATTCATTTAAAAAGCAAGAAAAGTCCTGTTTTCATGACAAATCCCCTTTAAATAGATTCCGAGGTGTTCATGTAGGACATCTTCCCTGCCATAAACCAGACATAAAAAAATGTCTGACGTGAGGTTCGTCATCATCTCAAACAGATGCATATAAATCAAATCCAAATAAGACTTTATGAAATAGATTTGGACCTCTTAAACAAAGGCCACAGTCAGTAAACAGGTCAGGAATTTTATGCTGTGCCCACAGCAGTTCGAGGACATGAGCATTTGTGAACAGCATTGTAATGCTGAGCAATGGTCCCATGATTCCTATAAAGTTTGTTCTGGTGGCCCTATCCCCCTCTCAGCTGTATATGTGTTATGGAAGAAACTAGGCCACATAATTGACAGCAATTCTAGGTCCTGATAACTTTTCCTTTAATAACCACAACACACACACACACAGATCAGGTGACTGTTATAAAAGTTGGAAGAGTCTGCCATCGCAAGAGTTTATAGAGCTTTATTTATAGCTGCCATGATGCCAGTCAATGGGACAAACACATATCAACCAATCCGTCTGTAAAATAGGCCATCATTACAGCAGCCTCTGAGTGAATATAAACACGGAAAAGGTCAGAACTAAAGCAGCCAAATGTGGCTGTTTCTGTAGGCCTCCTCGGTGTTGAAACCAACACAATTTTATTAAAGGGGTAGTTCACCCAAAAATGGAAATTCTCTCATCATTTACTCACCCTAATTTCATCCCAGATGTGTATGGCTTTCTTTCTTCTGCTGAACACAAAATATTTTATATAAGAATATTTCAACTCTTTTGGTCCATACAATGCAAGTAAATGGGTGGCAAAATGTTGAAGTAACAAAGGCAGCATAAAAGTAATCGATATGTCTCCAGTGGTTTAATCCATGTCTTCAGAAGAGATATGATAGGTGTGGGTGAGAAACAAATAACTTTCACATTCTTCTTGTGTTTTTGGGGATTAACATTTTTCATGCATATCGCCCCCTACTGGGCAGGGAGGAGAATTTATAGTAAAAAAGGACTTCAATATTTAGCTGTTTCTCACCTACACCATTCACATCACTTCTGAAAATATGGGTTAAACCACTGGAGTCTTATGGATTCATTTTATGTTTCCTTTATGTGATTTTTGGACATTCAGAGTTCTGGTCACCATTCACTTACCTATAGCACTTAGGTATTCTACTAAAAATCTTAATTTGTGTTCTACAGAAGAAAGAAATTAATACACATCTGGGATGACAAGAGGGTGGGATAAAATAATGAGGGAATTGTTATTTTTGGGTGAACTATTCCTTTATCTGTATATTCTTCATTAAAGCTATGCGCTTTTAACAGATTTTAAGATCACGTCCACACTAATATGTTTTAGATTGAAAATGCATTGATTTCACTAGAGCTGCTTTTTCCTCCACCAAAAAATGCTCTTTATAACTACATACTTTCAGAAATAGTAGGAACCTGACAATTTAGTTTTCAAACAGAAACGGATAAGAACGGATGTGGCTTAATGAGTTTTCTTTTGAAAAAGCATTCATTTTGGTACATTTACGCCTTTCTTCCACATTAGAATGGCATTTATAGTATATCATTGGCCGATATTTGGTATTTTTAAATTATTATTAGAAGTTAAAATCGCATTTACAGTAATGTACTTACAATAGGAGGTCTATGGGGCATTTTGAGTAGTGTAACAGTAGCCTAGCTATTTTCAAATAGGATAGTGCATTTTCCAATAACAAGCTACTTCAAAATATTCCAGAAGTTTTATGTGCAGTTAATTGATCATCATATTTAATTTGAGCACATAAATAAATAATTTGTTTAAACTCTTTTATTAATTGAGCTGTAACATGACCTAAATTGTCCTTTCTGAGGTGGGACTACTTTTTTCAAGGCGGATTACCTTCCGTTAATGCCTTACTGATGTAATTGTGTGAGTAGAGCTTGCGCCATGTAAACGGTCCATTTTCTTGCACGTGAAAGTTACCACGATTATCAGTGTCAAGTGGTCATGATATTGAATTTGAATGGTTAGATGTAACTTTATACAGACAAGGCCAGTAAAATTGTTTACAACACTAATCTCAAACTAACACATATAGTGTTTCAGTTTTGTGGCTATACTTTTTAAAATGTGTGCATTTTAACGTTTATTGCCTGGCCCCATGTACTTCCATTGTAAGTGCATAAAAAACATCTACAGTGATGAATCAAAATTATTTTCTGAGGTAATTAACATAAAGCCACAATGCTGTCAATAGGGCTCAAGATGGACTGATAGAGTCTGTTAGCGCAAATAAAAGACTGTCTGGATGTCAGTGAGCAGATCTGAACTGCACATGCTGGTAAGGGTGGAGTGCTCTGCTCTGAGACTCCATCTTCAAGGACAGTCATAACAGATTGTGCCGAGCCCAGCTTAAATGTGAACTACAAACAGATCTCAGAGGGCCTGTTTGAGACAGGAGGGCCTTTCAGCTGCCTCAAGAGGAGGACTGATAAGAGGAGGGATTAGGGCAGTTCAGCATGTTTCTCTGAAAGCAGGCAGGTCCTAACTCATGGCTTCAGGCCCTAGATCTACTGTACTGCCTTAACCAAAACAAAAACACCCTCGTCACCATTCATTCAGAGGCATTCAACCACTTCCTCAAACTGAAACAAGACTCAATTATAATACAATAGGGATTTTAATAGTACCAGTACATCAGTACAACATAAAAAACAATGTCAATGTTAGTGTTAGTGTGAAATTATCACATCTTTGCCATATATATATATGTGTGTGAATAGATGTAGCCAATATTATTTTTAACCCTTGAATGTAATACTCAATTCTAAATGGTAAATTGCACCATCTAGTGGTCAGTTATTCCTTAGTAATAACCGCACATCCACTTATCAGTATGCTCATCCGGGTATTGCAAATTTTGCGAGTCATCTTACCTGCTTCTTGGATCACTGTATGATCTCCAAAGGTAAGCTAATAAAATTATAATGTAATATAAAATCAATGTTACTTGTGAATTTATTTATTTATTGGCAAGTAATCTTGTAATAAGCCGGAAATTAGATAAATAAATAAATAAAACAGAACAATATTTTATGTCCATGCATTTATTTATTTGGTTAGTAGCCATGTAATAAGCAATATAATATATAGTCATTCAGTTATAATCGCAAAATAAACCCATTTTAAACCCTGATTACTATTTCAGTGTTTATTTTGCAATAACAAAAGGCTGGCTGTACCTTTCCTCTTACATATTCAAAATACTCATATTTTTCTAATTTTTTTGTACATTATTAATATACTTTAATGGCAGTTTGCCTAGAACTGATAGAAACAATAAAAAACAATATCAGTAGCACAATATATTTGTTCTACCATGATAGCAACAAATTTGATAGCAAAACAAACTTGAAAAACTTTAGTTTTCACTGTTATTGTCAACAGAAATGTAGCTATCCTGACATTCCCATCATACTGTAGCATGTGCTCTTCTTATCGCTGGTATCTACAGTGCATTCATCAAATGCCTCAAACCCAGTAAAGCAGGCTATGAGAAATAAAAAAGATGAAGATGAGAACAAATTCAGTGTACTCCGGATAAAAATATGACTCTAATATTTATTTATTTTTTATGGAAGAAGGAAGTGACTCATAAGCATCTAAATAACGTTTGTTGGCCTCAGGAAATGGGCCACATGTGGGTTTATAAATGTCCTCTTTGTGTTGACTGCATGTGCTATAGTGTACAGTGTTAGACGTCCACAGCATTAGGTTCTTGTCCAATCAGAGCCTGCTCTTGACTTAGCTCTGCCTTTTTGCCCATATATGGTCTCCAGCTGCATGACATAATGGCTGCACTTGAAATAAACACAACAAACACACACTTCCTGCCTCTGCTGGTCTCAAACACACTCCCTCCCCAAACCGTGAACATTCACATAAACCCCAGAGGAAAAGAAGGGAGAGAATAAAAACAGCTATGGGTGGAGGTTGGCCTTTAAATCGCAGTATGACTGCAAAACTCATTTTGTAGCATGTCCACAAGGACCTGCTTTTGTAAGGATAAAAAAAAAGCAGATTGCTTAACTCACAGAATTAAGAACAGCCATCTGCACGTCTGCTTTTTCTTTGAGGAAACGTTCCTGAGCAGGACTCATGTTTCAGCTGTCTGATGAGGGTGAAAACAGCTGCGTCTGTCCGCAAAATCACTCGATAAAGCCCATGACGACATTATAGATTGAGCGCTCAGCGCCTGATAGTAGATTTGCACTAATTGCAGCGAGTCTTTGTGCATCACGGCTTCAGTACATTGATTTATTAGGCGACATACACAGGGCAACTGACCAACCATCTTTGCACTGCTGTTTTCCATCCAACACCAACTCCAGTGACCGGTTGGTCAAGCTCCAAAAAGGACAAAGATCACACCATAAAAGTAGTTCATACCACCTGTGCGCACTATTTCAAGTCTTCTGAAACCAAACCATAGATTTGTGTGAGGAGCAGATCGATATTCAAGTGAATTTACGATGAAAGAAACATCAGACTCAACTCACAACTGATTTTAACAGAACTTCCCATTAGCATATTGCTAAGCTAACAAAGTAACAGTCTGTAAAAATACACAGAACACGCAAATATTAGATAAAAAGTAAATTTTTTAATTAGTCTGAACTTTTCTTATCCATAGTTTGGTGTTCAGTGAATTAAAACTATATTTTATATAGCTTTTTAATCAACATTTCTCTTGCTTTGTCGACCATTTTGGATTCTTTCAAAACGAGTCTTTCAGAAAACGTATTTTGACCAGCAGTGCATTTAATGGGAATGACAACGAGGCTGTGAGGACTAGACGTACAGACTCTTCAATGGACTGTACTGCAGTTTAAAGTGTTTTTGAACTGTTCCGTGAAAAAAACTTTTGAAAAAATATCTTTCCAAGATCATTCAGTATACAAAAAATCCAAACAACATGAGTTGTGGAAAATTCGATGTGATCTAGGAGCTTTATACGGCTTTGTTCTGTGCGTGCCATTGAAGAAACGTTAAGTCTATCCCTCACAGCCTTGTTTCTTTCACGTTAAAAATCAAAGATGGCGCTAGTGCAAATAAGGTCTATATCTGTATAACAGAGGTCATTTCCATATAGAAGTCTTAAAGTACAGTTGCAAAAACTGCTTGTTAAATTCTATGGTTCAATCGGAGGCTGGAAAACGGTCAGGTAAACTGAAATTACAGCTAGATATGAGCTCTTTAATAATATCTGTTGGCTTCAGGATATCCAGCCCTTCAAGTATTCTCTCAAACAGCATGTTGAGAATTGACAGTCTGATGACAATGATAGGATGTTGAACATGGTCTGTTTTCCTCATTTCAGAGTAGTAAATGCACTTACCATCTGGTGGTGATGACTGGGGATATTTGCCTCTTGGAAAAAGGAGCTCAGGGCCGTCTGTGGACAAGAGAGAGATTGGAATGAGACAGAGAAAACATGACTGAGCAGAGGAACTCCAGTTTGCGAACGTAAATCCTGTCTCATAGAATCCCCTTACTATACCTATATTTTTTGCAAAATGATTTGTTGTACATAACCCCACATTTTCCAAGTGAATTGAACACTAGAGGCACTACAACAATAATGACTTTTATCCACGTTCACACGAATCATGAGTAAAATGGCAGATTATAACCCTGTTGCTCACACAATGCTATCTAAACACTTTTACAATAGTGTATGACCTGTAAGGCAATCTATTTTAACGTTTGCATTACATAACAAAGTACATTTACAAGTTTGTTAAGTGTGATTATATTGCGCAATAGCACAACTGATTGAGCGTCACACTTGCGATGCAAAGGACCGGGGTACAAGTCCCGAAGAGCATGACAAAAAGACGTGGTCACTTCAGCAATTGCGTTTTTCATCTCACATTTGCTTTTTCTTACACTATCGGTTAGGTTTCAGGTTTAGAGTAGGCAGGTCGATTTTGAAGACTTAAAACTAAACAGGGCATTAACCTTTAAATCCTCATCCGTTTATAATAAAATGATAATAATAAAACGAAAATAATAAAATGCCTGCAATTCCAGGCATTTAAAGGGATAGTTCACCCCAAAAGGAAAATTCAGTCATTCACCCCTGTGTTGTTTTAAGCCCATTTGACTTTCTTTCTTATTCTTAACACAAAAGAGAGAAATTGTGAAAAAAATGTTGTCCTCGGTGATGTCACGTTTATGGTGACCACCTCTTCAAACTTCAATGAGACACAAAAGTATAATACATGTTACTTCAAATGCAGTTTTATGTCATCACTTAAATATGTTCCCATATAAATAAGGAAAACAAAAAAAGTAGTTTGTGGTTTCTCTCTCTTTCTCCTTTCTGCCTGTGACGGTCTGCTGGTCAGTCGGTCTACACACTCCATCCAAAAGTGGGTTTCCAAACCATCAAATCATGCAATCTGTGCAGGCTTCTGGGAATTGAAACTCTACACATGCTCAGAACTCCCGGAATATGCGAGACTGCGAAATGGCAAACAAACACCTAGGCAAACCAGCTGGTGTATTAGTACACATTAACATCACCATAAAAAAATTCTATCTGCTTCTGTTGATGAATCAATTTAGACTGGCAAGTTGTTTTTTTATGATTATAATTTTAAATAAATACTCCAGTTCTAGAGTATAAGAGCTGATTATTATTTTCTTTTTTTATTTTATTATTATTTGAAATCTACAAGCAGTTTGTCAGTGTTCTGGAAAACACTGATTTGACGATGATTCATGTGCTGAGACACAGAGGAGTGTCTCTAAACTCAACATACATGGTTTTAAAATATTGCCCAACACTCAAACTTCTTGATTTCTCTCCCTCAACCCCTCTTCTGGAAAACACTTCCCTTCCTCTCTCTTCCCCCACCTGGCTCCTTCCGCCACTTCTGTATCTGTATCTCTCTTTCTCCTGCTCTCTGATTATTTAACAACAGCCACGGCTAGTGCAGGAATGTCTGCGGCGTGACAAACATATCAAGATGAACCCCGCCAATCCGCCACTGTTTCCGCTGCTATGGAACCACAGAGTTCTTTGTCATCAAATTTTCCCTCCCCCAAAACGATGTCATGTGTACATAGATTGTTCTCATTCAAGTTTTCAACTATTGCTCACACACGGTTATGATTCTAAACAACGCTCCCTTGTACCACTGCATACAAAAAGCAGTCAGTCCATCTGTATTGTTTTAACACTGGCACTAAGTGCTATTGTGAACTGCTAAAGGAGGATTCCTGAATGAACAAACCTGGCATCCTCACAGACAATGAGTCTACATTGAGGTGAATGGCTTAATAAAATACACCAGTCACATACACAGGAATGGTGTTTCAAAAGCTAGGGAGATGCATGCCTAGACAGCATTTTTTGGCATCGGAAAGCACATTTGAATAGTCTCAGTCTCAAACAACACAACCTCAGATCATTTAACATCTGACGAATATTGTCTGCAAAGATGGCCATAAATAAAAACCTATAAAATCCAATCAGAATGGCTGGCATTTCCCAATTTCAGAGAGTTCTGCCTGCACAGGATTTTATTGTTTAAGTTTCCAGGCTGTTGGCAACTCTACGCATAATTAGAAGATTAAATGAGATGCTATGAAACAGTCTGCCTTTATCTTATTCTCATGAGACACGAGACAGGAAGGGATCGCAAATACTAATCTAATGACACAGTCTTTAGGAAACTTACTGGCCAAAACAAAAAAGCAGCGCAATTTGATTAAATTAAAAATCATTTCAATTTTCATGATTTTATCTTGCCAGCAAAAACCACCACAAATATCCAACAAAGTCTCATATAGGTATTGCCTTACTTGGCAAACAACTCGTAACAATTTGTACAAGATGGTAAGAATTCGCAAAAAGTTATTTGACTTGGATCATGACAACTGATAATAATTTGTACATGATTGCAAACTCGTAAGCTGTCATATGACTTGGTTCATGACAACTCTACAGGTATGACTTTTAGACCAACCAATCAACAACGTAATAATTGGTATGAGATGGCAAAAATCATATGCTATCATAAGACATGGCTCATGACAACTCGTAATAATTCATAAAGGATGGTGCATTTGTAAGATATCTTTCAACTTGGCTCATGACAACTCTACTAGGTACGACTTTTAGACCAACCAATCATTAAACAGAATTTGAAATTGAACAAATTTGGATACTCGTTTAATTTACTGTATTTATTCAAAATGACTGATGCATGACAACTGGTAATACGCTTCCGAAAATGCTGATGTTTTCTTGCTTCTGTGGTACACAAAATATATTTTCCATCTAAAATCATGATTAGGTTTAGGGTTTGGGTAAGGGTTAGACTTTATGGATGGGGGTTTAACTTATAACATCAATTGTGAGTTCGTTTATTTTTTTCTATGGGAGTAAAATTCTTTCGTTTTGTTCAAGTCAACTCGTATGATTTTGCCATCTCATACTATGTTATGTCTTATTGTGAGACCGGGTTGCAAGTATCCAATGTACGCTATATCGCCCAGCTCTAGCAAGAATTAGTCGCTGGGTTTGCCATATCATATGGTTTAGAATTGGTCACACTGCATATCACCCAAACAATCTCTCATCCTGTCTAAGTGGGTGGTTCTTGACCAGAATAAGCTGCAATGTTGACCAGATTTTATGCTGATCAAAAGTCTGGCTTTGTGAAGAAAACACTTGAAATCGAACGTTCAAATGACCTATGATGCCCAAACTGCTGTCTAGGCAGGTAGCTCACTAGGTTTTAAAACACATCCAGTCTCTGATAAGTGCAAGTGTTGCCTGTCGATTTCTGAGCTGTTCCAGTGGGAAAAAATGAGTACAGAACATGCCCACAGGGAGCTTTCTCTCCTACACACAGAATGCTCACAATAAACCAGGTCACTTCTGTGCAGAAAGTGACATTAGAAAACAAATAGAGAATCTAGACGGAAGCCACTAGAGCAAAACAAACTCAATTTGTTCCACAAAGCACTGTAATGTGAATACTGGTCTGAAAATAGCAACATACACTAGATATTTCAACAGAAGTACAATGTAGGTGGACTGATCACACTGTGAATTAGGCAACAGCAGGTCGAGCATTTTGCTGCTGAAATAGATCTGTACATACCGAAATTCAACATCCCTGCCCCCAGTGGACAAAGCTGGAAGTGTTTTTGAATGTAGGAGCATGTGTGAGGGGGATGTATTTCAGGGTACATGAACTTTGGGAAGCAACATATCGATTTCTTGTGTGATCAAAATTATACAAAGCACAGCAAAGATTTAAAGACTGTAAAGGCTTAAAGGCCATACTTGGTTCCAACCACAGTTTGACTCCACCCCCTGCAGGTCTTGTTTGGTCCCAAACCATTGTACAATTATGTGCAACAGTCTAGCTCCGACATAAAATCCCATTAATTTTTCCATGGGAGAATTATCTATTTGCCCTACCATGAGCACAGAGGTTGTTCATCAATGGCATATGCTTGAATTCAGCAGTCCACATTATTTCAACTTAATTTTTCTAAATTTGTGTTTAATAGCAGAATTCCTGGTGAAGAACTACACTACCCTTGATCCTCAAGAGAGATCTACCAATCAGAGGATTGTGGCCAACAAAGCACACCAAAAGAGCTCTGCAGCGACCGCCCACTCCCTTGAAGCACTGTAAATGATGCAAATGAGTCAGTCTTCCTACAATCTTAAACTTCTTTTGCAAATCTCTAAATATTTTACAATAAATGTAAATATTTTGTTTCTATACAGTACTTATTAAAAACTATTTTAAATCAATAGTTTTATATTTTCCCAACATTTTATATTTGAGTAAGTAATTTGCAATGCTTCATGGGATTGTATTTCATTCCCTTATTAATGTCTTGTCCCTTCTCCTTTTTGTCCAATTTTTAAATACATCTTTGTTTAAATCAGAGTTTGTAATGTTGTGATTCACATCAGAGCTGGTTAGTTTGGTGCATGGCTAAGATTTTTATGAAAACCTTACTTAGGGCAGTAACGATTATGAAATTTGGCTGACGATTAATTGTCAAACAAATAATTGCGATTGTGACGATGAATTGACATGTTAAGGGCTTTCACGAATAATGTCATATAAATTTAAGGGGTGCATTTTCTGCATGTGTGCTTCATACACCTCAAGACATCATTCATACTTCATATATATGAATCAAATGATAAAATAGGAATAAATTAGATTTTATATATTTTCTTTTTAAGGCTTTAAAAACTTATGAATGACATGAAAAATAATGTTTTATATAGCAAAATATTCTCTTTTTGGTCAACTTTAGTTTTGGTTAATTTTACATTTACACTTTTTTATTGAACTTGAATGTTATTTTTTTTTTACTACAAAATAAAATATAAAATTTTTATAGTTAATAATAATTATATTTTTTATACATTATGCTTTCCTAATTTCTTCACTTTCACACGTTATTTTAATGCTCTGATTAAACCCACAATCCTTTATTCATCATGAAGCAAAACCTTTGAGATTTCATTTCATCATTTTATCACTCCTCAGAAATAAAGAGTGCATCTCCTCCTCTGTGTCACTGTGTGTATGAACCAGGAACATGTGCCATTACACGATTGTTTAAAGTGAAACTGGAGCTCTCTGAAAGACACACAAACCCGCCGCTCATGGCATTACAGTATATCCGCTTAAAATTCTCTTATTTGGGCATTAAAATGTGATTGGAATTTGAATGCCCAATAATCACGGTTGTCTCACATAACTGCGGTCAGATCAAATAATCGTGATCAGACGGTTATTTAATAGGGCTTGGAGATGTGCACCAAAATTACATTTTGATTTTTATTAAACTTTGACAATTCATGATTAGATTTTTCTTCAACTTTTACATGTACTCCAACATGGTTCAAATTGTGTGTTCTTTAATAAAATGCAAGGCAACCAGTTTAGGGAAATCCAAGTTCATTTTATTATAGGAAATAAAAGTGTGCAAGAAAAAAAAAAAAAAAAAAAAAGTACAAACGTACCAAATGCACCACAGGGGGAAGTAGTCAGAGTCTAAAATGTTAAATAAATTAAAATCTAATAAAACTTAATCTAATAAAATAAAAGATGGTAAAAGATGTTCAGAAATAATAGAATAAAATAAGAAAACTACTAAATATAATGTCTTATCCAGTGTAGGTAGCCATTTTATCTAAACCAATTCTCCAATTTTATCCAACCCCAATTCTGAAAAAGTTGGGACACTATGAAATATGCTAATAAAAACATAAAGGAGTGATTTGTCAATTAAATTCACCATTTGCTATATTAAGAGCACCACAATTACACACAAGGTTTTAGTAACCTTTGTTAGTCAACACCACTCGCCGCTGTATCCACAGATGCAAGTTAAGAATCTGAATCAGAATGAGCTTCATTGCCAAGTATGCTTACACATACAAGGAATTTGTCATGGTGACAGACGTTTCAAGAGCAAAGTTAATGCAACAATTATATACATACATACAAACATATACATTTGAAAACTGTGGCAGACCTCTCTCTGCCTTTCTTATGAAGGAGGAAGCGGGAGACGGGTGGACAATCCACATAAGTTTCTTTTAAGTGTAATATCAAGTTTTCTTTTCAGCATCAAGTAAAATACACACACTGCTTTTCAGCAGTCACGTTAAACACATCGACACACACAAAGCTCTTGTGTGTCTCTCTATCGAACTGCAGCTCTGGCTCCTCTTTATCTCTCTCCAGGTTGATTGAGATCATTCCCAGCCAGGTGTCCATCCTTACCGCTCGGCCACACCCTGCTTGCCACAAACATATATACATATAGTGACATAAAATAAATATACAAGCGTGATAATGTTGTTTAAATATTTTATATACAGATACACAGTTATGTGCAGGTGATGTAATGTATTGAAGAAGAGGTATGATTTGTTAAAAAATATAAATGAAATACAGATACAAGCAGGAATTGATGGACTGAATATTTCACATGGTTGGGTTGACAAAAAGGAAAGTTTTTGGGGGCAGTTTTAACTGTTCATATGGTGAAAGGCTTAAGGGAAAAAAAAAAAAAAAACTGTTCCTGTGCCTGGCTTTACTATGCAAAGCAGAAGTAGTACATCAACACTTTCCAGAAGCACTGCTTACTTCTCTGGGCTTGGTCTCATCTTAGATGGAAAGTAGAACAGTGGAAACTTGTTTTTTTGGTCCGATGAGTCCACATTTCAAATCGTTTTTGAAAATCCCAGCCGTTGTGTTATCTGGGCCAAAGAGGAAAAGTACCATCCAAGCTGTTTTCAGCATCAGGTCCAAAAGCCAGTGTCTGTATTGGCCAGGGGTTTGTCAGTGCCCATGGCATTGGTAACTTGCACATCTGTGAGAACACCATGAATGCAGAAAGATATGTACAAATTTTGGAGCAACATCTACTGCCATCCAGCACTGTCTTTTCCATGGACGTCCCTGCAACTTCAAACTACATACTGCCTGGATTACAAGTGCATGGCTGTGCAAGCAGAGAGTATGGGTATGTGGCAGCGGGGGCGAGGTCAAGCGCCCGTCCGGAGAGGGGGAGCGGTAAGGGCGCTTACACCTGAGCTAAAATATGTCTAACACCAGTCTCTAATTTCAGTGAGCACGGGGAGAGCAGCATAAAAGAGCCACAGCACCGCCAGTAAGAAAAAGACGCCAGTCCAGTGTTGGCAACCGCAGTTTAAAGCCGGAAAAGTTTATGTTATCCTCAGTTGTGAATTAAAGTTTGTTACCCTTGCCCGTTGGATAATTAAAGTAAACCCTTACCTTTGTGTTGGAAAGCTTGTCGCCGTGTCCTTCTTCCCTGCCCAGTCGAGACCCTTTTGTTACAGGGTGCAAGACTGGCCTGCCCGCAGTCCTCACCTGTCTCCAACTGGGAATGTGTGGAACATTAGTAAACGCATTAGATGGCAATGAAGACCCTGTGCTATTGTGCAGCTAAAGACCTACATAATGGATGAATGGGGGGGTACCACTTTTTAAACTTACCAAACTTATGTCTTCAGTGCCCAAATGCTTAATAAGTGTTATTAGAATAAATGGTGATGTTTCAGAATGGTAAACACTCCACTGCCGCAAACAAGACCTGCAGGGGGGTGGAATCAAACTGTGGTTGGAACCAAGTATGGCCTTTAAGCCTTTACAGTCTTTAAGCCTTTACAGTGCTTTGCATCATTTTGATCACACAAGAAATCGATATGTTGCTTCCCAAAGTTCATGTACCCTCAAATAGATCCCACTCAGCATTTTCACCCAGAAACTGGAGCTCACACATGCTCCTACCTTCAAAAACACTTCCAGCTTCGTCCACTGGGGGCAGGGGTTTGAATTTCGATAAAAAAACAATGAAATTCACAGGGTAAAATGTCATATCATGTGTAGTTATAGAGCTTTCAACATAGCAAAGGGTGATTATAATTTACAAATCACAAATTTTTGTTTTTATTAGCATTTTTCATACTGTCCCAACTTTTTCAGAATTGGGGTTGTATCTAGAAAATTATCAAGTTCATCTCGAAAGAATTCATAGTATATCAAACCATTTGTTTATATTCATAAACCCTTGCAAAAAAAAGTGATGCACCCTCTAGTGGTTCACACTGAGCAGTGCGACAATATGAAACAATCACTTTCCATATGTTTGCAATAGATGCAGTACACTTGATACATGTCACAGAACAAAGCAAAAATTTGCAATCTAGTAAAAGGAACAGTGGATATATATGGATAAATATATCCCATATTCAGTGCCTGTCATGAAACTAACATTTTTTTTATGGGTAAAAAGAAAAGAGATGCGCAAACTCTAATTAATCGCAAAAAATGCCCAAGCCCTATTATTTTACAATCGTGACAGGCCTAACCCTATTGAATAAAATTATGGAAAAAATTCTTCAGGAACCAAGATGGATGATAAAGTGGATGAGCACTGGTGTGCCCTATAGTCAGATCTTTAGATAATTTTGTGTGGCATGTAAAAACAAACTATAACTATATGCTTAAGTCTGTCAGATAGACCTGTCCTGTCTAAATGGGTTGTTCTTTGCCAGAATAAGCCGAAAACTGGACCAGACTTCATGCCAATAGTCAAAAGTCAGGATACACGAGACTAGAATATAGCCAACTGTGGGTCAACGTGTGGACATTTCCTGGGTGTGTAAACTTCAGCTTGGCCTGGCTGCTATCCTCTCCTGACATTATCACAGAACGAGACTTCTATGACCCCATCATCTGTCCCCAAAGCTATACATCGTATAAGAGCTGTAGTGATCCAGATGGGGATACTCCTAGACATGCACTTGTTACAATCAATCGTAACACCAGAGAGAGAGAGAGAGAGAGAGAGAGAGAGAGAGAGAGAGAGAGAGAGAGAGAGAGAGAGAGAGAGAGAGAGAGAGAGAGAGACTACCACCTGTTCAAATTACAGCTCCCACAACAGATCGCTCATAAAGAGGTACATTTGAGAAACCATCAGGCCACTGTGGATACCTCAGCATTAACCCAGCTGAACACTGAGCCGCTGAGAATGTCAAACTCATGGATCAGTATTTTATCGGCATGATGTTATCTGAGAATGTAAACAAAAGGGCCATGTCTGCAGTGTGTGTGTGTGTGGGTGGGTGGGTAAAGGTGTGGCTGACTTTCTTACAAATTTTCACAATCAAATAACAGACACCATTAAAAGTTACCAAACACTGACTGAAGTATGAGGCAACAGTTATGACAACACCCATAAGCAGAAACAATTTTTATACAGCCGAGTTAAGTCTGCTTTGAGCAAGTTCTGTGCCAGCGCCAAATTCTGAGTAACGACATAATACCGTTTAAAAGCCTAACTAATATTCTAGCCCCATCCCACCTCAGCTACAAGCATCAAAGATGGCGTTGATGCTGCTTTTGTTCTGTGTAAGCCTAAATTAAATCTTATTCTCAGAGAAGGGTTGCAAATCTTGAAACCGTAAATAATATATTTTTTTTTAATTATATGTTAAAGTGAGGGACTTACAATGGAAGTGAATGGGGCCAGTTCATAAACATTAAAATACACATTATATTAAAAAAATACAGCCACAAGATGTGAACATGATTTTCCTGTAATAAAATCACTAACTAATCTTATCTGTGTAAAGTTACATCCAATATTACAAATTTGTTGAACTGATTTTATAACAATAACATCATGAAGACATCGGACTAAAATCATGCTTGCACGTATAATGTTTATGTGGCAATACTTTTAAGGTTTATGAACTGGCCCCATTAGCTTCCGCTGCAACCTCGGTTTAATTAAATAAGGTATGCATTCTACACAATCGAAAATGCTAAATAAGTATTTTTATAGCCAAGATGATAACTAGACACCACTTGCTGAATTAAACGTGTAGTGAAGTACTGTGACAAAGTAGCCAGTGTTTCCCATTAATTACCTAGACAGTGGCGGCCCACCACAATCTAACTGGTCCTGCCACAGTTTCATAATGAACCGAATATATTTTTACACTTCTCATAATAACATAAAAGATCTCTAACATTGTGATTTGTGCAGTTGCTTCTGCAAAGCATCTCTCACTCACAGTTTTGGTATTGTGATAATGTATAGCCTTTATTGTAAATGGTAGATCTAGCTGCAATAACATGATGAAAATTAGATCTCATTCTATAGAAGTGTGAGTGCACCTGCTGTTAATGGTGGCAATGGAGGCTTTCCTTTATTTGACTACCATACGTAACATAAAATAATTATCATATGACAATAGCCTCCTCCCCTACCCAGTGCCGTTTACATTTCCGTCACAGAGAATTGAGTTGATTGCATAGCTACACTATTAGGTTGGGCATCAGTCATAATTTTAGAAAAATATACATCATAAACATTGACGTGTTACTTGAACATAAATGTCCTTTTTTTCTGTCCGGAGGTCAAGCGCATGACAATGCTTAATGTCAAGCCCTGGCTCAAATGTATGCTCTAGTCGATTTTGTGTTTTGACCATTTGTGAACTGCATTAAACCCTGTCTTGTTAAGGCTTTGTGGGTGTGACTTTTTTGCCATCATCACCATTCATATCTATACGATCGATGCGTTTATGATTAAATTACTACACGAGCAATACAAGAGCACAAAGTTCTTCATAGATCTAGCCTCTTCATTTTGTTCTCAAATTGCATCAGATTGATGCATTTAACTTTAAAATGTACAACATTTTCTTCCGGGGGACCATGACCCCAGACATCCCTAAAGGGTTCGAAGTCCACCCACCACAGTCTCACAAAATCCTGTGGGAAATACTAGTAGCACATTACTGTTTGATACATTTATCAAATCTTTTTTATCTATACATGTTCTGTTTCATATACCTGTGCTATTTTTGTTTAATAACTGGCATTATGCAGCATTCCACACACAGCATAAGCTTCTGTGCCAATTTAACTTTACTTACTGAGGTTGTACTAAATGGAATCAAACCAAGTGACTAATTCACTTAGTACATGCGTACATAAAATGACATGCATATGAACTCGTCGTACTCGTTTGAAAGGCAAGACCAGAATGCATGTCCTAAACTATCAACCACTGAACAATTTCTAATCAAGAACACCATCTACTAACAAGTATCACAATGAGGACAAATGCACACTGTGACAACATATAAATAATAAAAGTATACTTGTCTGGGTTTTTGCTTAACGGTCACCTGGGAATGTAAACAAAACTCGCTCTCTAGTATGCTGCAACACTCGTGAGACAGTGAGATCCTCTCTGTGGCATGTCCGTTTGTGGTAAACACTTCCTTCTTACAGGAATCACTGAGAACAACCACACAACACTTCAAATGAGAGCTTGCTTAGATGTGCATTTGCAGAGGCAATACTTGTGTGCTGTATAAAGCAATTTGTATCTATGCACAGTGTTGGGGAGTAACGAAATACAACGGGATTACGTATTTCAAATACAAAATATAAGTAACTGTATTCCACTACAGTTACAGTTTAAATAATTGGTAATTAGAATACAGTTACATTCAAAAAGTATTTTGATTACTGAAGAGATTACTTTGCATTTTATTGTCATTTATTTCATTTAATATTTAGTCCTTTCAGATGGAAAACATTTATACATATAAAAGATCCAAAGTGCATTTGAACAGCGGTGAAACACTTATCTATCCATCCATGCATTCATCTCTCCTTCCATTCATACATCTACTGTATCCATCCATCAATCATATACAATATCCATCCATCCTTCCAACATCTACCGTATCTATCCATCCATCTACTGTATCCATCCATCTACTGTATCCATCCATCCAACAGCTACCGTATATATCCATCCATCCATTTTCTACTTTATCCATCCATCCTTCCATCATCTACTGTATCCATCCATCCATCCTCTACTGCATCCATCCATCTACTATATCCATCCTTCCAACAGCTACCATATATATCCATCCATCCATCCATCCATCCTTCCATCATCTACTGTATCCATCCATCCATCTAGCGCAATTTTGTCTCTTTATATGTGGGTATTGTGAGCTATAGATTGTCTACTTGTAATAGTATCAACCAATGAATCTCTATCTCTGAACAAGCAAATTTCAACATTTCTCCTTCCCTAACCAGCTTTGAATTCATTTACAGACATAAAAAGACTGTCTTCCAGTAACCCAGTGTCCTGATGGTCTGTGTTTCACAGAGAGATAATATCTGCGAGCTGCTAGCGGCTTCGGCGTGAATTCAAACACAAAGCTGCTCTACATACTTGTACTTTAACGATACAAACTGGATAACAGCAGACTAACCCACACGAAAACAACTAGTTTCTCAAACTAGTTCACTCATTATTTACACATAAACCACCACGAGCTGCGTGTATTAAAGGCGCTGCGTTGCACCGACATGACGATAAAACGACACGAGCACACACAGGCTAAACACACTGGTACACAAAACCTAGTCGACTACCTACATAAACAGTATTTTTGGGCATTATAAAAGGCCTAAAGTATTGTCAAGGTAGGCAGCATACTAGGTTTGGAGACACAGACCACTTCAAAACACTGTCATTTGTGGTTTAAAAGTGAGGAAGTCTACATTGTGTATATTGCCGTTGATCGATGATGAATCAAATATTACCTCAAACTGCCAGTGCGCCGCCTGTAGAAGCTGCTTCGCCTGATCCGCCGCACAACCCGCAGTCAAAACAAATTGGTTAATCATCACTTGATGTCTCAGTTCGTCCATGTTCACCGACATCGCCGCTATTCGCTCCTCCGCGACTCCCGAAATATCCTTGAGATCGACCGGTATGATGTTTTATGATGTGTCGTTTAAGGCGAGTGTGTCTGTAAGGCCCTTCCTTCACACGCTTTCCTTCCAGTAACAACAAATATTTTCATGTCATCATTATCAATAACAAACCAAAGCGCGCCATACGATTGGCTCCAGAGCCAAAACAGTGAGTACACACGGGCGTCCCATTGGTCGCTCGACAGAATTTTCAATCGTCTCAAGTGACGTAATTTAAAGCAACCCGTCGGCATTGATTGGACACTGGAGATCAGAACTCTCTCTCTCATTGGTCAGAACAGCAAGAACAGGAAGGCGTCGTGTAATGATTGGTACGCCATATACTGTGCAGTGTGGAAAAGTCCTTTCAGACATAAAACATTTTATATGAGTCTTTCTTTGGGCTCTTTGAGCACTGTTGACTTCTTGAAAGTAATCTTTTTTTTTTTTTTTTTCATTTAAAAGTTTTTATTTATTTATTAGCTGCCTACCAACACGATCCAATAGTGTGCGTGCATTCATTACAGGAGATTTGTAATTCTTTTCTTAAATTCATGAAAATTTCCACCACATTGTGATATCCAGCACATTTCAAATTCTGTATTTGTTTAGAATTCTGCTGGAAATAACGCTGATGGAAATTACATTTTTGATGTTTTTCAATTGAAATGCTTGTTATCTTTGTTTTGGCTAATTTCATAGCTAACATTTTATGTATCCTAAATACTCATATTTTCACACTATGTTCATCCATCCATCGTCAACCGCTTATCCTGTGTACAGGAGCCTATCCCAGCTAACATTGGGCAAAAGGCGGGGTACACCCTGGACAGGTCGACAGTCCATCGCAGGGCCACACATAGACAGACACACACTCACATCCACGGCAATTTTTTGGAGACACCAATTAACCTAGCCTGCATGTCTTTGGATGGTGGGAGGAAGCCGGAGCACCCGGAGAGAACCCACGCAGACAAGGGGAGAACATGCAAACTCCACACAGTGTCCGTGACGTCACCCGTAGGTTTCTGAAGAGCGTTTTTGAAGCCTAAAGTGGGCGGGGCCGACCGTCGCCATCTTGGTTACGCGTCACTCCCGGAAAAACGAAAATGGGCAAAGAGGCGGGACGTGGGTGGAGCCGAGGAGCCTGCTGCTGAAACCACGCCCGCCTAGCTCGACGCGTTCAAGTTGTCTTTGGATGGAAGATATTGGCGGTTTATTTTGAAACGATTCAAACCAAGCTTACTATTGAGGTAAATTAACCTGAACCTACACAACAAAACTTGAAATAACTATTTATATGTTATTGATATTAAACTACACAAAGTTTAAAACGCTGCAGCACTTTTAATAATACAATTAACCCCACAGCAAGACATTATAATTGTGAAATAATCTCGAAAAATCACAAACACGGCAGAGATGCCAAGTTTAGTGGCTAAAACTGATTTATTTTCACAGTCAGACAATTAGCTGAGGTAACGTGAGCAGCAGGAATCCACCTGTCACTCAAAAGTGGCCACGCCCTTAATTATGCGGAAATTAAAGGCTTAATATAATTTAAACGGATTTGTTATAAAAAAAAAAATTCACCCCCCTCACAGTTGTCATGAAGGGCAAAATAAGCTGTATAGATCCAAGCCACTTTTTGCTCCAGGCTGTAAACATGTTTTTTCCTGCTGTAAAGTTAAGCATTTTAACATGGGGGAGATACAGATTTGACTCACTTTTGCAGCCAGCCTCAAGCGGCCAGTCGATTAATTGCAGTTTAATTCACTTCCGTGTTGGTTTCAAGAGAGAGATGGGGAGGTTGCCGCTTGGGTGGAAATGACACCACAACTGTGGGACACATGTAATTTTTGAAAAAAATAAATTGAAATAATTTTCACACAATACATTTAGAAATGTTCTGTGTTCGTTTCACTCTTTGTCAAATTAACATAGTTTTAAAATTGTAATAATGTATATTTTATAATGGATTTATTATTATTATTATTATTATTTGGTTCCTGGGTAGTACGTGTTATTTGCTAAATGCTTATTCCCCAAAAGTATTAAAAATGGCAAAATATAGAAATTATTCCCCACAAACTTTTCTTTTGTGACCAGGACAGTGATATTTAGAAAATTTGCAGATTCAGTGCTGAGTAAATTTGGAGAAACTTCTAGAACTTTCTAGAACTTTCCAGTAATACAAATACTGTAGTAGTATAAATACAGGGGCCTTAAGCCAACCAGTTCAGTTTAGTTACAGCTGCCTAAGTGGAAACATATCTGCATTTTCTTTTTGAGATGGCATCAAGAGGCTGCAAGCATTTTGCTACGACTGTGCCCAATTTATCAAGACAAGAGTGAAAAAGCACTCTGTGGAAGCATCTGCTAAGATGTGTGAGGCCTACAAGGCATATTTCAGCATGCCTGTGGAGGATCAAGACAAACCCAGGGCACCTCCTTTCACCTGCGAGCACTGCAACAAAACTCTGGAAGGTAAGATGGACAATTGTTGCTTGGAATTTTATGTTATAAAATGTGTTCATTTTTAAAACTGTTCAAGTTTTTCATTTAAAAATGTTTTACAATTTTCCGTGTTATTTATTTTCCCTCTTTGACTCTACCCTCCCTAGCAACCGGGACAATTTGTTTGATTAGGAGACCTGGCTGGAGTCCACACCCTGGGATTTGAACTAGCGAACTCCAGGGGTGGCATCCAGCATCTTTTACCACTGACCTACCCAAGCCCCAGTTTTTCAGTTTTATTGAAAAAATATATCAAATATGAAAAATGTCATTAGTCCTGGCATTGTACATCGTACTGGCAAGAATGCACCTGCTGTCACGTATCTGGAACTTCCTTCATCCATCACCCCGGTGCCACACTGCCATGAGCTCCCTGTACCCACTCCTCCACAGAGAGAGAGAGCAGCCATCTTTAGAAGAAAGCAGCAAGTCAGAGAGCAAGGAAGACGTGGTAGATTTAGATGGCAATTTCAGTGGTGGAGCTGAGGAGAGAAACTCATACTACCCCAACCAAAAAGACCTTAATGACTTGATTAGAGATCTTGGTCTCGCCAAGTCCAATGCCAAGCTTGTGACGTCTAGGCTCAAGCAGTGGAACTTGTTTGATGAAAGTGTGTAAGTCGCAGATCATAGGAAGCTTCAGCAACCTTTTTTCAGCTTCTTCACCCATCAAGATGGGTGTTGTCTGTTCGAGGTAATCAGAATCGCCTGTAACCAGAATGAGTGGCTCCTCTTCATTGACAGCTCATCCAGGAGCCTCAAAGCCATGCGGCTCCATAATGGTAACAAGTACCCATCTCTTCCCAATGCTCAATTGGTCACCTAAAAGAGGATTACAATAGCATCAAGACCTTGCTGGACGCCTTGAATTATGATGAGTATGGCTGGGAGGTCATAGGAGGCTTCAAAATGGTAGCATTCCTGATGGGTCTCTAAGGCAGTTTTACAAAGTTTCCCTGCTATCTTTGTCTTTGGGACAGCAGGGACATCAAAGCACACTATCACAGGCGGGAATGGCCACAGCAGACCGAGTTCTCTGTGGGGAGGAACAACGTCTAGTGGGACCCACTGGTGGACCCCTGGAAGTTGCTGATGCTAACAATGCACATCAAATTGGGCCTTATGAAACAATTTCTCAGAGCTCTAGATAAGGAGTCGGCAGCCTTCAAGTAACTTCAAGACTTCTGTCCTAAGCTGTCTGAGGCAAAGTTCAAGCTGGAGTCTTTGTTGGACCACAGATAAAGAAGATCCTGGAGTGCAATGAATTTCCCAATAAGCTCACTAGTATGGAGAAAGCGGCTTGGAACAGCTTTGTCGCAGTGTTTGGGGCTTCCTGGGCAATCACAAGGCCGAAAACTATGTGGAGCTGGTTGAGACTCTTGTGAAGAACTATGGCACAATGGGCTGTATGATGTACCTCAAAGTCCATATCCTCGATGCACATCTTGATAAATTCAAGGAGAACATGGGAGTGTACTCGGAGGAGCAAGGCGAGTGCTTCCATCAGGATATACTGGACTTTGAATACCGCTACCAAGGACAGTATAACGAGAGCATGATGGGAGACTACATTTGGGGGCTGATTCATGAAAGGGATTTACAGTATTAACATAAATCACGAAAAAGGACTCACTTCTAAATCTTTTGTAGTCATTTTTGTATTACTTAAGTATAAATACATGTTAATTTGGGTTCATTTGTTGTTTTTTTCTGACTTTATGTGAACGGAAAAAAAACACAAATTCGCCCATTTTCTAATTGGAAATAGGTACATTTCAAAATAATCACTGTCCTGTCACTAAAGCAAAGTTTGTGGGGAATAATAGCCATTTTTTATACTTTAGAGGCATACTACCCTGGAACAAAAATTGTGTTACATTGTATTTTCATAGTTTAATATTGAAAGTCTGGGACAAGTCAATAACTGTCAAATCGATACATAAAAGCCATAGGAAAAGTACCAAAAATAAAGATGATGGCGTAGTAACATTTTCAGTTCCGTTTTAATGAGAACTTCATACAACAAAAAGGAAATCAAATATCTGTTTGTTTGAATGACAATCAGTCTTTGGGCATGAAAGTACCCGAAGTTGAAGAAACACCCATCCTACACCCATCATCGGTATATAATAATAATCTGGGCTGGATTTGTAATCTGGCATAATGGGCATTTTCCCGGTGGGCCTTCGCACTTTGGGGCCGATCAGGGGCAGACTGGCCATTGGGAGAACCGGCTAAAGCTAAAATGAGCCGCTGCTTTATGCAGAACAGACCACAAAATGGTGCCGCAATATGCAGAAAAGGACAGTGAACACCCTGGAGCTGTACTGGCATGGTGCTTGTTTACATTGAAAAATAGCTGTCTGGGAGCATTCCAAACATGGCCACCAAGTAAACAAGATCTAAAAAGAATTTGGAACTTTATACTACCATACTTCTCATTCTATTTCTGCCATAGACATGTATGGCAGAAGTAGTATGGGTAGTATGCCATTCCAAACTCAGCCTTTGATGAAAAAAATGTGCCTTTCAAACTGATCTGAGACCAGTTTCTTTAGCTTTCAATTCATTCAAAAACACTATTGGTTCACCGAAGAGGCATGTTGTATAGTTGTGGGGCTGACTGCCCCCTACTGCATGAAGGTGGTACATCAAACTTGAATTCCTCCAATGGCATTATTCCTTAAGACAGAATTTACATATTCATATATTGATAGCTAAATCAATATATTTATACATTTATATCATTATATGAAATGAAGCGGTGTAATAAGCATGATAATGGAATGTGAGCTGGTCACTATTCCTAATCCTTACTTATTCCCTCCTGACCCTAACCCTAACCCTAACCCTAATTCCTCAAAAAACTTAAACTATGAACATGTTAATAATGTACAAATAATCTTAGTAATCCTACAATTAAATATTTTGGATGCTAAGTACAGTATATGACTGATTAACTTCATTTTCATTAGCACATATCTTTAAATGTCCCATGCTCATAAATGGGGGCTGTTATTTACCTAGTGCTTTGAAGTTAGCTCAGGAGTTTCAACCCACCCAGCTGATAGACTGAATAATTCAGAGCAGGTGTCAGAGAAAGCCTTTTATGGAGACGGCTTTCTATATTGTAATGGAGCTGGGCGTTTCTTCTGGATTCTGTGTATTGAGTTGTAGAACAATGATCTGGATGTGAGGAGGGATATGGTGACTTAAGTTTCAGTATAGTGAGAGATGGCATGCTACATATGACAAGGCTATGGAAACCACACCTTAAATCAAATTAAACTGCTTCGAGTAATTATGTAAAAAAAAAAGTCTTTCTCAACTATTTTTATTAATTACCTTGTTCTTGGAAGTGCCTATATAGTTTATTGTTATATCTATTAACATAGATTAAATATGCTGAAGCTATTGCAGCAATTTTTACTTCAGTGAATATTTCTCAGGACGGGTTAATTTTGGCCAGTTCCTGTATGAGCATGTACTGCCCTTTAAAATCTTGGCTACAAAAAAAAAAAAAAAAGCTATTGAACATTTCACCCAGAAATTCTAAACATATAAAACATTTGACAATATTATAAAATGACAACTTGCTGAAATATAAAAAATACACTTGGTTTGTCCAAAGAACTAAATGTAGCTTTTCATTTAAAATCTACCTTTGTTTTTATAGTTAACCTTTCGTTATGTCATTTTAATTGAGTTTACTCCACAGCTCTTACAAAATAGGATTATATTGGAATTTTAGTTTGGAGGACATCATTCACAAATATGCTTCTAATTCAAAGAAACACAAATAACAGCATTTGTGGCATGTTCGCTCCTCCTTTATATGTATGTACATATATATAAATGTGGTTTCAGTGGGGCACTTACAATGAAAGTGTATGGGGGCCTGATTCTGTTTCTAAAATACAGCCACAAGACGTAAACAATATACTTGTTAACATGATTTTAGTGTGATGAAATTGATTAACCTTATTTGTGCAAAGTTACAGTGTATTTAACATTACAACAATTCAGCTGATTATGTGATTCTAAAATGGCTGCCCCCATGAGGGCACCCCTGCCCCTTGTAGAATAAAACAGCTTTGATAAGGTTACTGATATGACTAGAGTCCTCATCTCATGCGAGTGATTTTATACATATATTTCAAAATTTCTTTAGTAGTAAAACATTTTTAATATGGGAAAAATTACTGAGTGGACCTTTAACACAGAAAATATTTGTAAGCAATTTTTTCACACTAAACCATGTTAACAAGTATATAGTTATATACTGTCATATATGTCTTGTGGCTATACTTTTGAAACAGTGAGTATTTTATGGACTGGCCTCACTTCCATTATAAGCGCCTTACCGAAATTATTTTTGTTATAATAAACATTATGGCACAAATAATTGAGCTTAGCTTGTATTGAACCCATAAACATTCCTTTAAGAGAGTTTTGAAGAAGCTGCTTGATAACATACCAAATCACTGCTAGAGAAAACAAACATTTAATTTGACTTTTGACCTAAAGGTTACTGAGATACAGCTGTTGTGACAACTTCACCATATGACAATTAATTCTACAAGCAAAAATCTATGATCAACAACAAAGTTCCTAGTGAATATTGTAAGAATTAAATCTTCCAGCTAGTATATCCAAAAATATAAATACAGAGTCCTAATTTCAATTTCTTAGCTTTTCTTCTTCTTCTCTAAAACAGATTATTGTAAAATGTTTTTGAAGATTTGAAGATTAAGGGTTTATGCCTTTTGATTTCCCCATGTGAATAAATACTCAAAGTGACCGCTAAAGGTAGTTTTGTACATTAAATGGGAAAGAGGACTAAAAGAAATCTGTCTAGGCAAGTTTGTGTGTGTGTGTGTGTGTGTGTTGTCTTTTAAGTTTATCATTAAAATATGATTTATATTGACAAGCCGGTTCTCGCCTCCTCCTTTCCCTTGAACTACTTTACAGTATGATTTTCAGGGCTGCTGATACTGTCTTCATGTGTCCTGCTCTGATCTCATCAGTGATTTAGAGGCTCCGAGACTATGATGACTCACTAATGTCATATTGTTTTTCCAGAGCTCCCCGAGGTTAACGAAACATGGATGACAATGACAATGAGATCAGATGTTTACAGTGACGTCTTCATTATTTTTATCATGCACTGAAAATCTGAAGTCCATTGTGAGGCGTGTGAATTGACACATTCAGCCACAATTTTCAAAGTCATGCTTCATGCACAGTGGCTCCAGAAAATTATTTGGACGCTTACGTCCATTACATGAATATTTTGTTTGTGCTGTCTTTCTTTCAAATAAAGGACAATTGCTTTGATCTTTTAAGTGTGGTTAGCTGTTAAGTGCTAAAATAGCCAAATACCTTTTGAGGTCACTGTATGTGAGTTGCATTAGTTGTTAGTACTCAGTTTTCAAGTACAAATTTCTTAGAAAATACAATATTAATATATGTTTATAACTTTTAAAGCTTCTAAATCTACAAACAAATAGAGAATTTTCATGTTGTCGTTGCTGACTGTGACATTATAATTATTTGTCTCTCATAATCCTCACTTATGGAGGGATCTAATGTACAAAATAATAATAAATAAATTGAATTATTATATGTTATTGTAAATAAATGTAATAAGTATAAATTAATATAATATAAATAAAAATAAATAAATAAGTTAAATTAAATAAAAAGTTATATTTTTTTATAAATAAATGTATCTTCAAATGTTGCACATTTTTAGTAATATAACAATGCCTGGAATAGTGAAACCTGTTGCAGAAGCTCAATGGTGAGCAGTTGTACGCTGAAGCCCTCTAGTGGTAAAAATGAACTCCCCGAGAGAGAGAGAGAGAGAGAGAGAGAGAGAGAGAGAGAGAGAGAGATGAGATGTCATTTTGGTGACTATATTTTACAGTTACAGTTTACATAACTGTATTTATCATTAACTGACACAGTGTTAAAATATGAATTTAGCTGAGCTAGTAAAATCTGCTATACTGATGAACACTTTAATAATGCAGATGCTAAAACAGTAGGCCACAAAATGACTTCATCAAAACAAAATATAACTATACCTATTAAATGGTGCGCTCTTTAGTGTTTGTGTCATCGTGGACTTACAGTGACACTTAGTGGTGTGGATGCAGTATCATTAAAAATCAATAGTTTTCAGTTACAGATGCCATTGTAGAAATTCACTATTTACAATCAGCCATAATATATTTAATCCATGAGTGAAAGTGTCCAATAACAAGACGGTTACTGAGATTAAGCAAGTTGCATTCAGCTGGTCATGTGATTGCAAAATGGCAGCCCCCATGAGGAGACCCCTCCCTCATGCAGAATAAAACAGCTTTTATAAGGTTACTGATATGACTAGAGACTTAATTTTAATGTGAGATCTCATGATTTCCTACATATTTTGAATAATTACAATTCATGTACTATATTTACAAGTTAAACTTTTTTTAATGAGGAAAAAATAAGAATTGCACCTTTAAATAAAATGTCATTCGTCACAGGAAATTTTGGGAGCATCCTTTTACTGCCTTTAACTGTAATTTTAACAATGTTTTACAGTACAAGTATGTATTGTCTTGTTAAATCAAATCTAACTTTTCACCATGTATGGTAAAGTAACTTACAGTTTAAAAATAAAAAAATCTTACATTTTTTTATTGTAGCATTTTTCATTTCAGTTCAGTTGTTCATCCTGAACAATTGGATCAGACCCAAAACACACCTGCCAGAGTGAAACAATAATGAACGTGTAAAGAATGATTTCACGGATGACCGCCACTAAGGGAAGAGAGGAAAGGACTTCAGGAACTGTCTCTTTCCTCTCAATACAATGGCTGTTAATGAGACTGGGACAGACTGCAGCCCCCTTGTCAAAAAGCCCTTGAGTTCAGGTGTCAGACTGCATTCACAAACAGTACCTTGTAAGTAGAAGCATTGTTTTCACGCAAATGCTACATTGCATAGTCGTTCACAGTCATTGTTATGTTTCAATTAATGAAACTGACAGTTAAGGGGATGAACTTCAAATACAACCTGCTCTCGGACAGATTTAAACTGGTGAAGAGCATGAGCACAGGTCTTGAGTTTGTGAAAGAGGGGTTTTTCAAGGAATGCACTTTTCATTAAGGGACTAAACGCAGGATAAAAAAGATACCAGAAGGACTGGCCTCTTGAACGCTCTGTTGTTGGTGTGACTGAGTGTTTTCCTGCAAAAGGAACTCTACAAAAGCAATAAAAATGCTCTGTCCTTCTTCAGCTGCAAGAAGCCACGTCTACTTCACATTTTACAACTGCCAATCAGCAGGTCACACCATCATATTGTCTCTGGATAAGAGAATCCACATGATTATGAAACATATAGGACACTAGAGATGTCTAGCCAAGCCTTTCAACATATTGTAGAAAACCAGTCTTACTATGCAAATCTGAACCAGGGTTGTGAGCACCATGGACGCAGTGTCCAAAATTAACTTTACCATCAAGTGGCAGCAAGCCCCCTGGATTTGATTTTCAGGGGCATTTTGTATTTTTATGAGGACATATTTAGTTCTAACACATAAAAAAGAAAATAAATACCATGAGTTATCCTTTCAGTAAACGGACTTATTAAGTTCTCCATCTGAATAATTACATTCAGAATATATTACCCGCCACCCATAGAATTAAATCAACCTCAACTCATATTATGCCATAATATAACTAGACCTAGAGAAATCAATTATAACAAAAATGCAAACCCTCATTTTGAATTTTGGGAGGCATTTTTGTCACTTTTGGTGGCATTTTGTTTTGCACTTGGCCCTGGGGAGAAAAATAAATAAAATGTGTCAGGTAACTGATGCGCTTAACTTGTTGCATTAGATTGCACCAGGGAAAGGAATCTACAATGGGCCAGGTCAAATAAAGACCGGGAAAAAGAAAAGAAACATTTAATAAAAGAAAAGAAAGAAAAACATAGGGTGTCTTAATGTATCCTCCCCAAGCTTGAATATTTTCTTACATCCGTCTTCTGTAGTAACATCTGAAGGCTATTATTAAAATAAATAAGTCTCCTATACGTAGCTTGAATATGAGGGTGATAATCATTATATTATATATTATTATTATTATATAATTATATTATATTAGATAATTATAAAGTGATTAATTACTAATTAATACATAAGAACACCTGTGTTATAAATCATTATCATTATAAATCATCAACGTGCAAAATGATGACTTTCATGCAATACCTGCCAAATAGTGAACCATTTTACCTCACTCGTTATAAATGCTTAATAACACTTATAAAACATTAGTAACCCATGGAAATGTATCTTAGTGAATGTTAACACATGGGAAGTATGGTCAGTGTGGATTAATGTTCATCAAGCTTTATTATATGTTATATGCTGTGAATGAGCATGAAGAGCTGAAAGGTGTTTCTGCAGAGGACTTTAGGTAACTAGGACTTAGTAAGTTGGGACACAACTCAGAGTAGCATCATTCTTTTGACATAAACATGACAAGTAAAGTAACAACACAAGTGAGTCAAGACATTACAGTAAATAATATAAACACAAAGCGGACTGTATAAATAAAAATTACACATATCTGTTTTGGCAGCCCTGTAAGATAAATCATGAATTATAGAGCATATATGTTTTTGATTAATATAAGTATAAATAAGTGTATTTATTAAGCATTTATAACAGGTGAGTTAAAATGCTCACTATTTGGCAAGTACTGCATGTAAGTCGCCCTTTTATGCATGTTGTTATAACCGCATATTGAAGTATTTTTATCTTGTTTTTCAATAAAAAGATTGCATAAGATAAGACTTGTATTCAGAGAATATATCTTGAATTAAGCTTATATGTAATGGGAGTCAGCTGGTAGGTAGCTGTGCAGTGTGTATCTAGTTTATCTTCCTTGTTAGCATGCCCACCTCCCACGACGGAGGTTCGAATCCCGCTCGGAGCGATTCAATCAGGACCGGTTAAAGTGGTGCCGTGACCCAGATGGGAGTGAAGTTTAGGGGAGGTGAGTGTAACGGGAGCCAGCTGGTAGATAGCTGTGTAGTGTGTAAACCTCACTCCCTTGGCCTCAAGTGGTGCACTAGCGACTGACACTAGAGGTTGTAGCCTTTAGCCTCCTCATTAGCCACCCACCTCCCATGACGAGACCCTGGTTCGAATCCCGTTTGGAGTGGGTACATATACATGCTTGAAACAAGAAACTTTGGCAAAGGGGTAAGAAACAAATTCTTACATTAATCTTGAATTAAGATAATTTTTCTTACCCTGTTGGCAAACAGTTTTTTTTTTCTCTTGAAAACAAGTCTTAATATCTTACAGCATTTTGCCTTTTGAGTAGGGGCCTACATTTATCTTATTTTAAGGATGTTATGATATCATTACAGGAGAACAAGACAAAAGTACTTGCAGTAGTCATTAATGAACCCCTTTATAAACCATTAACATTAATGGGAACATTAATATAAAGTGCTACCCAAATCATTAAACTTATAACGTATATTTAGACATACATGCTACTACTACTAAAAAAAAATAAAAAACATTGCCAAGGTGTCTTAAATGTGAGGATGATAATATTTATATTCTCCCCTGCCCCCTTTATTTCATTTATTATTTCATCATCATTCTGAATGATATCAGAAACGATACAGTTCCATTAAAGCAACATTATGTGTGTTTATCTTCTTGCTCATTTGTTTTTTTCGTCCTTTTCTCTTCGCCAGCCAGACGAGAAATCGACGTGCGTGACGAGCAAACTTGTTCGCGAGCAATGAAAAACCGAATCACCATAGCAGCCAGCAGACCAATAGAAGAACGGGAAGCTGTTTATAGGGGGTGTAGCGTTGCTCTGGTGACTGGACAAACGTCCTGCAGCAGGTATTAAACTGGCCCGGAGCTTCTGCTGCCCTGGAGACCTTGAAATGAGACGCACACTCGCATTCTCCTGGAATTTCATCTCTGGAAGTTTTTTTCATCAGATCAGATAAAGTGTGTGTTTAAATAGCGTTCCTGTTATTTGGATGTTATTTCCCGTTATCATTCAAGGATCCTATTATTAAAGACAGGTGAGTTGAGCTAAGGGTTTATACAGTTTTAAATGTTATTAGCAGCTCAAACAATGCATTACTACTGTATTACTGCATTTTTACAATGTAAAAGCCTCGAAAATAATTAACCTGTGCGCTAGTGAAAATACAGTGTTTATGCGCATGCTTGTGGAAAAGAAAAAAAAACATCTCATGGCTGGTTGAAAATTTAAATTATAGGCTATTTATTACATATAGCTACTAAAATGCATTAGGTAACTTAGTAAACGCGTGCCAAACATTTATGCCGATTTTATTTTATTTTATACTATTTATTGTTTTGACACTGAACATTTCGATCAAACTTGAATATTCAATATACCGAATATAATATTGTGGGCTCGACTTGGATGAATCGTGTGGCTCAGATGCACCTGTCATGCTGAGGAATGTTAGGTTTGGGATCTGCTCCATTGTGTGTTCCCAGACGCCAGTTATGGGATGTTGTAAAGAGCGCTCTGTGCGGTTTCAGGAAAGTTCTATGACCTCTGTAAGCTGGAGAATCCAAATAAAACAACATTCCTTCTATAGAATCTATCCTAGCTTCTGTTGCCACAGTTTCCTATTATTCCATCAAATAAAAAATAAAATAAAAAATATATATAACATATATATATAATCCATTAAAACAAATAATTGTCTTCACATGCTCTATATCCATAGAGTCCATAAAAAGACACTTTTATGCTATTCTGAACTATTTGAATATATATTAACTAATGATAACTATAAGAGCCTTACTCAAAATAAAAATGCTATGTAAATTTATTGGGTTATAGGTATTCATAAATGAAATATACATTGTATTAGGCTATTATTAAAGCATCATGTTCATAATAGAGAATCATGAACTAACAATGAATATATCTAATTTATTTAATAGCATTAATTAATCTTGATTAATGTTCACTTATACATATACTATTGTTCATTGTTTGTTGACATAAGTTCATAATTCATTAACCAATGTAAACGTATACAACATATAAAAAAAATATAAATAGATAAAAAGATAATAAAATAAAGATCTTATATTATCTTGAAAAATAGTGTGTATATATATATATATATATATATATATATATATATATATATATATATATATATATATATATATATATATATATATATAAGCAGGGTTGGGTGAGTAGTGGAATACATGTAACAGGATTACATATTTAAAATACAAAATATAAGTAACTGTATTCCATTAGAATACAGTTACATTCAAAAAGTATTTTGATTACTGAAGAGATTACTTTGCATTTTATTGTCATTTGTTTCATTTAATATTTAGTCCTTTCAGATGGAAAACATTTATACATATAAATGATGCGATCCAAAGTGCATTTGAACAGCAGTGAAACACTTTCTTATGATGTGTTACATTCATACGAGCAGACAGAGAAGAAAGTTTAAAGTAAGTTTGGAGCAGAAGAAATAGAAATAAATTGTCAGCTTTATTTTAAGCTAAAACGCTTTTTCTAGCCATTTTACATGCACATGTTACCAGACACGATTGTATTTTTTATCAAGAAAATTTACGTTAGATCATCATTTATTTTTTCTAGTTAAGACCTTTGATATTAGGGCAAAAATCATATTCTTTATAATAATTTTTGTCTTGTTTTCCAGTAAAAATTACAAAAAATCCTTAAAACAAGATTAGTTTGATTTATCTTTTAGAAACAACACTGCATAAGATATTTAGGTTTTTCAGAGAATGTATTTTTAACATGTGTATTTTGTCTTACTGTACTGACAGAGTTTTTATAGTCAAAACAAGTGAAAAAAATCTAATATATATATATATATATATATATATATATATTAGGTATTGGGTGTCCCAGGGTTGGCTGAGAGTCTGGGTGGGGGGTCCCTTGGTCTATAAAGGTTGAAACCCCCTGCTGTAAACTTTATTTCTCATCAGGATTTGGCTGGGTAGGTGAAGGGACCATGCTGTCCATGAGCTGTGCGGACCCCTGGCCGGAGGGCTCTGTGGGTCTTGAGGAGGAGGTGGTCACTGCCGCAGCCCAGGCTGAACAGTTAGACAGGAGCTCCACTGAGTACAACAGCAGCAGTTGCAGCTCTGACATTTTAGACGACAGTCTAACCAGCCTTCAATGGCTTCAGGAATTCTCAATTCTCAACGCCAGTGGGGGGCAGCACTCATCTTCATCCAGCCATCACCAGAGTCACTTCTTCGGGAACCAAGTAGGTTCGGATGCACCTGCATCTCCTTTAGCTGGAGATCCAGCATCCATTGGTATGCCATTGACCCCTGGCAAACCAACGGCGGCGGCGTTCTGCAGGGTGCCTTCATTGTCGGCTCTACCCAGCTTGGTTGCACACGGGCATTGTCCGGATGAAGTCGATTATAAGACCAACCCTAATTTCAAGCCTCCTTACTCATATGCAACTCTCATCTGCATGGCCATGCAAGCCAGTAAGAAAACCAAAATCACCCTCTCATGCATCTACAAATGGATCACAGACAACTTCTGTTACTTCCGCCATGCAGATCCCACTTGGCAGGTAAGATTCAGTTGGCAAAAATTGCTTAGAGGGATAAAATGCCTTGAACTAATTCACACTTACATACTGAATGCAGCTCCTTTATGACCTACCCTGATACACACAGTATTTCCTTTTTTTTTGCGAATGGCAAAAAGTGGCTATTTTACTATTGTTTATGAGAGCCTTTTTAGTGGAGGCCTGGGTAGCTAGGCAAGTAAAGATGCTGACTACCACCCCTGAACTCGTGAGTTTGAATCCAGGGTGTGCTGAATGACTCCAGCCAGGTCTTTTAAGCATCCAAATTGGCCCGGTTGCTAGGGATGGTAGAGTCACATGGGGTAACCTCCTCATGGTCGCTATAATGTGTGGTTCTCGCTCTTGGTGGGGCACGTGGTGAGTTGTGCGTGGATGCCGCAGTGAATAGCGTGGGCCACCACACAAGCTACATCTCTGCGGTAACACGCTCACCAAGCCACATGATAAGATGCATGGATTGATGGTCTCAGACGTGGAGGCAACTGAGATTTCGCCACCCGCATTCAGGCGACACCATGAGGATTTAGAGCATATTTGGATTTGGGAAATCGAAAAAAAGAGAGCATTTTTAGTACCTGCAAAAGTAGGTTGTGTATTAGAGAGAGACCAACTTAAACCACTCATAACACTGTTGTTTAAGGACTTTATATTTTTCAGAGTTTTGGCATGACTATCACAAAAAGGATAAGCATTAGTTCTCAGCTTAGTTGTGATGAACAGGTAAATAACTGTTCTCAAGATGCACAAATAGCAGCAAAAGTATAGACCCATTTGACCACTGAGCAATAATGTGTAGCACAGTTACATTGGACATTTGAACAAGCCCATAATGTTCATAATTTTTAACTGCTTTCCAAAATGAGGATAGGAGGAAGAATGAGCTCATACATTGGATATTTACAAAAATGGGGGGATTTCTAAAAATATATATTTGTTGGTAATTTATTAACGAACCCCTCAGCCATGGGCTCAGTTTTTTGAAGACTACATAGACATTCCCACAGTTTTTAGTTATTTTAGTCAAAACAATGTTTAACCAAGGTTAGGAGGTCAGTGCTTCATTTAAACGTAATTACCTTGTGTTATGGTGGTTGGTCTACCAGCCCAATACACTGATGCACAGTGGATTCTTTAAAGAACCTATGAAACCAGGATTTTTGTGGCTTTAAGTCCATATCTCTTAGCTTTGAGGCTAAAGAAAACTGAGGATGGGAAAGAAAACTGTGTCAAACAAGCCATTTCATTGGGTATTTAATGTATGACGTCTATACATGTGTACTTCAGAAATGAGTATTATAATAATTCCAAGTGCATTCACAAGTCTAATTTGTTGAACCAGAAACACAATTTGACTAAATATTGGACCAAAAGAGGTGAAATGAGTAATTGTTTTGGAAGTTAAAATACTCTCTCAAAGTTAGGAATGAAGAGACAACAATAATTAAGCCATTCATAAGTTTATTTAACACAGCATCATTGAATCAACCAATGGTATGTGTTTGGGGCCAGACAATCTGGTCTCTGAGCAATAGCACATGAGGGGAGTGTTCAGGGAAACATGTTTGAAACAGTCAACATTTTTTTTGGTAATGCTAATGGCACAGAAAATACACATTTCTAGACTGATTGTACTGTTAATTTGGTGATAGCAGGTCAAAAGTTCTTCATTTAAAATCAGTATATGCTTACCGAAATTTGAACCACTGCCCCCAGTGTACGAAGCTGGAAGTGTTGAAAGCAGGGATTTTAAATAGTTCAGAGTATGAAAATTATATATTATGAAACATAACCGAAAATGGGAACGAAACCCCTTTCAATTGTTCTTGAGTGAAAACATTACTTTTTAATGCTGGTAACTTGTTAATAACCGGTTAATTTTGTTCCTAATATTTTTACATGAAACCAAAGATCAAAAGGTTTATCACAGTACTTTTTCTAAATTACACCACTTCCTGTTGCCCGAAAAATTAGGCTTCTCTCTTTTTAGTAGAATATAAGCATGAACTTTGATTCTGAAGGACACCACTAGTTTAAAAAGCAATGTTAAAAAAATTAAATAATAATTTGACCCACAAAAGCTGATATTTTGTCCGAACCCGCCCACGCAGTGTGTGTGTGCGTGTATGTGTGTGTGTAAGAGATTTAGGCTATTAATAGAGTTTAGGTGGCCAAATTAATATTTGAAATATTTTTGGGGATATATTTATTATAAAAAATGTATTTATTGAAAATATGTTACTTTGTTCAGTACTAAGCTAGTTATGATTACTGCCTGGAAAATTCCCCCACATGGGAAAGAACTGAATCCCTTGTTTGTTTGTTTTTTGGTTGAGGCAAGTTACTTATTTTGAGCTTGTTTTTTCAAAAATGTGCCTTGTTTCTATTGTGAGATCTGGACACCCTGCTGCTGGTATATCACCTGTATTTCACTGTACTGTCATTTTAATAATGTTGAATGCTAGAACCAGAAAAAAAAGTTTCAGCTCAGGATGAACCGAAATAAAAAAACATTTAGTTTTTAGTCCCTGATTAAACCTATGAGCATGTGTGAGCTCCAGTTTTGGGGTGAAATGGCCACAGAATGGCACCAAAAGCGAGTTGTATTTTTAGTTGTAAATTAGGTTCTACAGTCAGTAGGAATGTATATTCTATTAACCATATGCTCTAAACCAAACTCCATCCCTAAACCTAATTATCAATGGAGTAAAAATGTTATCTTAGAGGGAAATGAACCTTCGAAACGCTTTCACCATTGCTTAATGCAATTAATTCCTGGTTTCAATGGAACGAGCATTTCTAAAGCTGCTTGTGTCAGGTAAACGTGTTTGTATTGTTGCAAAAATGTCTGATGGGGGATGGTGCTTGTCATTAACTCAATAGTTAGGAATAGTTAAAAGAATAGGGTCGATGCCAGTATATTTGAACATTTAGTAGCAACATGTCTAGTTTCCATGTGATTATACTGACACCTGGCTCACGTTATAAATTCAGCCATATTGACTAATTCATCTAACATCCTTCATTGTAGAATTCCATCCGCCACAATCTGTCATTGAACAAATGCTTCATTAAAGTCCCAAGACAAAAGGATGAGCCAGGGAAGGGAGGCTTCTGGAAGATCGACCCCCAGTACGCAGAACGTCTCCTCAGTGGTGCGTACAAGAAACGTCAAATGCCCCCTGTGAAAATAAACCCAGTTCTTCAGAACCGGCTCCGGATGAACTCCCAGACAGGACAAGTTGTGGCAACCCCTGGATTGAGCGGAAGTCTTTGTGTGAGTCCTGAGTCCCAGCAGCTCCTGAAAGAGTTTGAGGAAGCCACGAGAGCAGATCAGAACTGGGACCCTCGTTTGGCTGAAGCCACCATGCTTAATTGTTGGGTCTCAGGGAAGGGCAACAAGAGGAAACAACCTTATGCATACAGGACTGGTGGGAGCAAAGCCTCACGACATTCAAGCTCCCCATTGCTGGACATGGATGAGCAAGAAGACTTAAGCTCTCTGAAGGGCAACTTTGATTGGGACGCCCTGCTGGACTCAGCCCTTAGCGGAGAATTGAGTTTAAATGAAGGGGTTCCTTTGAGCCCAATCCCACAAGATGACGACTTGATGGTTAAGGGCACCCATATCAGCCCTCTTGAAGCTCCTGGTGGTTTAGTTGAGAACCATGTGTTAATGGAAACCCAAAGGAGCAGCGAAGAAGACTTTGATGAGGAAACATTTCTGGCCACAGCATTTCTACAGAGTCCCTGGTCAGATGCAGAAGAAGGCAACCGTCCAGACTTCCTTTGTAGCTCGACAGTCAACATTGATCAACTGTTTGACCTAGGAGACTCTCTTGGAGGTGACATAAGCAGCAAGATCGAGTCTCTCCTTTGAGGTCATCAGTTACACTTCAATTACATTGAGTCCTTTGGACCCAAAAAAGTTCAAGATCAAAGAGGGTTAAGACTGTTTACCCACAAAGATTTCATACTGGATTCCATGAACCCTTTGTGAAAATGTATTTTTAAAGGTGTGTCTATTTCTAATACAAATTTTTATGATTACATTTTTTGTATTTGTCAAGTTATACCATCATTGACCTTAAATCTAATCTAATCAAGATCCTCAGAGATTGCTGCACATAATGAAAGACTGGATTCTAAAACCAGCAATGGACTTGAAAAAGCAAGTTTGTTTTTGTTTGTTTTGTTTGAATTTTTATTTACAATCCAAATTTACATAACAGAATATGCACCTATCAGCCACAACATTAAAACCACCTGCCTAATATTGTGTAGGTCCCCCTTGTGCCGCCAAAACAGCGCTAACAGTGTTATAACTCTGTACCCACTCATAACCACTCTGTACAATTGAGGTGAGAAGAATATCATCTCTGAATGTTATACTGCGATGCGGGTTGGCGCTGTTTTGGTGGCACAAGGTTTTTTTAATATTGAGGCTGATCGGTGTACATGAAAGAGATTCTTTTGTTTTCAATGAAGAAATGAACAGAACTTAGGCCACGTCTACACCAATCCAACTTCAGTTTCCTAACATCATCGTTTTCCAAAGTATACGGTCATGGAGGGTGTTTTCGCTGGAGGAAAACAGCATTCTAGTGTGGATGAGAAGTGAAAATGTAGCAAAATAATGTGTTTTCAAACTAAAATATACCGCGTGTGGACGTGGCCTAATACATTTTTTTAACATCATCGGTTTTCAAAGTATACAGTAATGGAGAGTATTTTCGAAGCACTCCATTTTTGCTGGAGGAAAGCGGTGATGTAGTGTGGATGAGAGATATAAATGTAGCGAAATTAATGCGTTTTCTTACAAAAATGTATTAGTGTGGACTTGGCTTAATACATTTTCATTTGAAAACTCTGAAAATTTCTTACATCATCGTTTTCCAAAGTATACAGTAATGGAGAGTGTTTTTTCGAAACGCCCATTTTCAGTTGAGTAAAACGCTGTTCAAGTGTGGATGAGAGGTGTAAACATGGCAAAGGTAATGCATATTCAAACAAAAACTTTCCAATGTTTTGTACATATAGCAGCTTTTAAATTTGAACAAATTCTGCAAGCAGAACAAAATCAATTGTGCAAATGAAATTGTGAAAAAAATGATTACTGCAGCTTAAAATGTACTTGACGTTTAGAGATTTGTTTTGTTGTTGAAAATGAATTGTTAAGATTTCTATAGAGTATAAATAGTTTATTTAGCATTGAATGGCTGATATAGTGAAATGGTTTTGACAGTGAAACTACATTAAACTGCATTTAACTACTGAATGGGATTTAGGGGTTCCAACCAATGTAATTATTTAAACAGAATATCATTGAATTATTTGGGAGGTAAAATTTGTGCCAAAATTTGTCTTTTCCAGCTAAATTCTAGCTCCTCTGATCCTCCTCTAGCTCAATCTTCTGGCATCTACTGTTGTAAAATACATAGTATTTTCCATAAGACTAGTTGTATCTTGTTATTTAGATTATTATTACTAGGTAAATTTAGATGGGACATTTAATGAGTAAATCACTTGGGGCAAAATGTTTTTAAAGTAAATGTAAAGGCAATAATACCCAGACAAGCATTAATTTGACTTGAGTTGGAATGGACCCCAGTTTTTAGAAATGTTTTTAATCCTCGTGTCATTTGATTTCATTAATAATATCCAACCTTCATGCTGTATGTGCCAAGGGAAATACTTGGCAAATAATTAAACATTGTCATGCAAAAAGTCCCAGTTCGTGTTACCTATGCCTATTTGTGTTGAATTTTCCATGTACTCAGAATGATCCAAATTAGGTAAAGGACCTAATTTTATTTATGTAGATCAAATGATTTTGTAATACTTTGTCCAGATATGTCACCCATTACATTTTTATTATTCCTGTCATATTTTGTAGGTTTTACAAATTTAAATGGACTCCTATTTATTTTTTACAGTGCATGCATAAAACCCAACAATAATTCCTTTAATGTATTTTCTTCACACAACACCTGTTTGCTTTTATTTCAAAAATGGACAGCATACCACAACACCACCCTCTTTCAAATCACATTTATTATGGCCATAATGTACTTTTTCTTTTTGTCCCTGATAACTTTTAATAAAAAAGTAAATAAATAAAAAATAAACAATATCACAAGTTGTGTGTGTTTCTCCATGTATATTGTGTGAAAGGGCTTGTAAAAGAAGCCTCTCTCTTTCTGTACATGCTTGATTCCACACCATTTGTGCACTTGCTTTTTATTATGCAGTAGGCGGGACGTCAAATAGAGCGAGACAGTGTTTGTGTGATTTACACAAGCATCACTTTGCTTGTCTTATTTTGAGGGTGTTGCTCTTAGTGTGTGGGGGGTTTTTAGGCTTTGTCTGTGCTCAGTGAGATTCTCGTACCCCCCAGAGTTCCAGTCAGTCCGGCCCTTGCTTCATCCATGTGGGGTCCGATGGGGACGATGTCCTACGCCCTCATATATCACTGTGCTTTAACATGGAACCCCAGGACCAGGCATTCATATTAGGAGGCTGTGAAACAATCGGTTTGTACCTCATAAAATGTTTTTGTTCCATGTTGTCTTATTGTCTACTGGTTATTTACTGGAGTGAATCTCACGAAACCTGTCAATCTTTAGCTCATATTTCACCCTAAATTCAAAAGAAAGAAAGAAGAAAAGGCTTGCTTTTGCATTGTGACATTTCCATGCTATTTTCATGACAATTAAAGGAATATTCTGGGTTCAATACAAGTTAAGCTCAATCAACAGCATTTGTAGCATAATATTTATTACCACAAAAATGTATTTTGACTCGTCCCTCCTTTTCTTTTAAAAAAGCAAAAATTGATGTTAAGTGAGACACTTACAATGGAAGTGAATGGGGGGGCCGAATTTTGGAGGGTTTAAACACTGAAATGTGAAGCTTATCATTTTATAAAAGCACTTTCATTAATCCTTCTGTTAAAACTCATTTATTTGAGCTTTAAAGTTGTTTAAATTATCATTTTTACTGGCATTTTAGGGTTCGTTGACATTACATCGTCATGGTAACGAAGTTGTAAAATTGGCTATAACTTTATACAGAAAAGGATAGAAAGTGATTTTATCACACTAAAATCGTGTTTACATACATATAGTTTATGTCTTGTGTCTATAGTTTTGAAATAATACTTAATATTTAATATTATGCCATAAATGCTGTTGATTGAGCTTGTATTGAACCAGAATACTCCTTTAAGTATGCTTCCCCCTGCAAATTACTGTAATGCTAAAACATCTCTTTCTCACTACTGTAATGTGAAAAAAAACAATTATGTATTATTTAAATGAAAAATATTGATATATAATAGTAGTATATGTAGCAATGCATTTAATTATGCTTTAAAAACTCATTGTATTAGTTTTTATTTTACTGTAAAATAGCAATCATTTTTTTTTCTTTTTCATTTACATATTAATGTATTAGAGCAAGGAGAATCACTATTGGGATTATGGGAATAAAAAAGTAAACTGTCCACATGCATCATGATAATGAGAATTAAACATGTTTAAGAGTCATGAAAATAATGCACAAAAACGACAATAATAAAAAAACATTCTTTATGCAAAATATATATACTATATTTTTTATTTTAATTTTGGGGTGGGTTTTCATTAGATTCAAACTGTTCAATTGTAACTACACATAAAACATTTAATTTGATATTTAAAAAGGTCACATTTAACACTACCTCTTTGTTTTGAGTCAGAGGTCAAATATCACAGGTCAAATGTTTGGTGGGGTGCACTGACAAATGCATTTACAAAAGAAAACTATGGGTTAACGGTAGGTTTGATTCTCGCCCCATGGACTTTTACTGCATACTGTAACTGTCAATAAATTGCCTTGTTGAGGTGCAAGTCAAAATTGTTTTCTGCTGTAATCACCAGCAGAAGCTGTCCATAGAGCTCAGCGTGTTCAGTATAATAATCCTTTAAATGAGTAAGGGTGTTAAAATACTAATACTAACCAAAGGCCTACAGGTTATCACCCTTTCACAAGAGGTCTGGAATAATCAATCCATGCTGGATCTTTCCAGGTAGAGTGTAATCGTAATTATAATGTGGTGGTGTGGTCAGATGAGAGGCCTTGTAATCAGATACAGGTATTATCCTGCAGGCGTGCTGATGGCTACAGGTAAGGAGAGCACACTGATGAAATGCTAAACCTGATAGTTCTTCTTTTTTTTTTTCGTACTCCAACAATGTTCAGTGTTCAAAACAAAATGTGTAAAAAGGACACCTAACCAAGAGCCAATGTAAGCAAAACCAAAGCACCAAACCAAAGTTTGTTTGGTGTCAAGGTTGTGAGCTATTCAGAATTGAATTAATAATGCTTTCCATTCCAATCCAGTCCCTAAACTTTAATTTGAACTTTATATTTCTTCCGGATAACCCAACCCTGGTCACCCTCTTGAAGCTTAAAGGAATATTTGCGGGTTCAATACAAGTTAAACTCAATCATTAGCCTTTCTGGCGTAATGTTGATTACCACAAAAAAAAAAAATGTAGACTCATCCCTTTATAATCATTGTAAATCTGGGTTACAATGGAGGAACGTTAAAATACTGACTGTTACAAAAGTATAGCCACATCAACATCTGCCACAAATGCTGTTGATTGAGCTTAACTAAAGTATTCCCAGAAAATCACTCCATTGTCGGCCATATTTGGAATGCTCTCGGAAGGCTATTTCCAGTTCAGTGACAGTGCAGCTCCTATCTAACTGAAATGAAGAAAGACCAAAATCTGAAAAAACGAATTTTACGTTAAAAATGCAATTTCCCCCCTAGATTTCGCTTGTACACCACCCAACCCCTTTTGGGCTCTACGTCGAAGCATGATCAAGTACAACCTGTTGCCCACCCTAAAGATTTTATCCTAGGTTTGTGTTGACAATATTAAACTTAATAGGTGTAATTATGTTTTATCGCAGTTTAATTAATTGAGTTCATTGAATGTGTCAATTCCCTTTTCAGTCATTTCAGTTCAAGCTCCAATTCAACATTCTGTGGGATGTGGCCAATTCAGTTAAAATTTTCTAACTCATGAATTGAAATGGAGTCAAACCTTAAATTCTTAATTTTGCCCTGTTTGACATCACACTGGGGAAGTGTGATACAATTAAAGACAGTGCTCAAAAAAGAAAGTGAATATCAGAGAGGTCAGGTCTTTATTGTAACGGAAGCCCATTTATCAGACCAAGTCAGTCGTCAGACTTTGGGATGAGTTGGGCAGCCTTACTACATTGTTGTGAATATCAACCATTGGGCAAGGTGTGCCTTCAGGATGGCGTTTGCACAGTTTCCTGCACAACTCCATTGGTATTCTGCAACTGTGTACCACAAGAGCCACTGCTGTCCCAGACAGCCCTCATGTGCTTACCCGATCCCCATGATCCCATGAATAGAGACAGGGGTGGAGCGTAAAGGGAGAGAGGAGACGGGAATACATCTTTTTTATCACATGGGCCCTGAAAGGCCAGTCTCCAGGGTAACAACTGGTGCTATTGTCATGTGGGCCGAGTGCAAAATGGGCAAGGGTCCATAACAGTCTCTCCAGGCAGGGGTGGGGAGGTTTGATTAGGGCGCAGAGAGAGGGGGTCTGGCAGGAACTGAGATTTATTAAGGTGATGCTGTATGCCTTTGTGAAAATGCTTTTAAGTGAACCCCTAATAACCCCCAACAAGGGAAACATGTTACTTTGTTCTCCTCAGGGGTTTACTATGTACTGGAGGTGAAGTCAACATGAAATCAAAATGTACCTTATTTTCTTTCTTAATGCATGCTCCAGGTCTTATTGTGTAGGCTTCATCGATGCATGTTATTTCATAGAAAAAAATGTCTGTCATTGTAATCTTAAATTAACTTGCTTCACCTCTGAAATTACCTTTCCTTTACAGAAACTACTTTTCACATTCCAATCTGATGGATTAAAAACCCAGCCTAAATTTGTTCTTGTTGAATATCCTGTTTTACTCAAAGATATGTTACATTCTGGAAGTAAAATAGGTTACAACTGGGTTTACATATACTTTAAATTTCTCATTTTAGATGGAGTTTGAGAGACTGCTTTTAAAGAGTAGACAATGGACATAAACTATTGTAATGAACCATTCAGAATGGAAATCAACCCTTGCCCATCCAAATCATTGGACATCCAAGTGCATTGCAAAGTAGTTCCCTTAATCCCCATCAAATATACATGCTAATGTGTTTTAGACACTGGACTCTAGAATGGGATGCTGCTTCCTTGGTCGAGCAGTTTAAATGGCCACTTCAATTTTGATAGTGAACAGCGTGACCCATGCAGGTCCACCAGCAAGACCTGCACCAACCAGAATAAACATGCTTGGAACAACATGGAAATTCATGCTGGTGTAGACTGGACTTCTTGGCAGGGAGCACACCAACATGGAGTAAGGCACTCATGAAGCACAATTCGTAGTGCTTGTTAAGGCAACTATTACTATTTTTCATATTTAGAGTTCAGAATTTGTACGAACCCCTGAAGGCGTCAATGTATTTCCAGCGAAATCAAAGAAAGAATGTGTGTGAAGTCATTTTAAACAACATCAAGTCAAAAAGGTGTTTTAAAACTTTCAGGAAAATTTTGTGCTGCCTGTTAAACACCTCCTCACTGCCACTGGTCCGCTTCATTGGTCAGTGAATCCGGTGTTCCACCTACTTTTCCACCAACATCTTTTTCCTATTAAATTCTTATACACTCCCACTCCCATGAAGACATTCATTGATTGACTGGAGTCCCATGGATTACGTTTTACTTTTTTTTTTTACGGCTCATTTTTAAATGCTCCTCTAAATGCCTAGCTGCAAACAGTACACCTTTGCACTGTTTCAAACGGTTTCAAACTTCTGTCTAACTCTGCGCTAAGAACGATGAAGAAATTCGGTGTAAGTCTTAACCCTAAAGAGGCAATTCACTAGAAGAAGAATTGCGGCCAGTAAAAGTGCTGTTTATTTGCCCCTGATTTCCCCCTGATTTAGTTCCCGATTCACTAAATGAACTATGCAGATCAGGCAACGTTTCAAATGCACCAACAAAATCTGTGTTGAACGCAATTTTACAGTACATTAACCAAACTAGTGGGTCGGCTCTGCTATATAGCAGAGGATGCAGCAGACCACCACTATATGGCCCACTCTGCTAGGACTTTACGTCATCACTTCACTACTGTGATCCAGACTATTGAATTCTTTCATGCCAAAAGTGCGCCTTAATACACTGTGCATATGGATTTTTGTCATGTTATCATGCTTTTCTACATCATTTTACACTTTTTTGATGAATTGCTGCTGTCATAACCAATAGAAAATGTACACAAACATCATAAACACTTAACCCCTTTTAAATAAAATTCAGTTTTCTGCCTGATTTCCTCAGCAATAGCCCAAATGTAGTTGTGCAAATAACACTGAGTTTTGTGAATGAATTGCAATCTAAAATGAGCCAAGTTTAAATAGAAAGAACACGTGATTTCGGAAAGGAATGACAAGGACTTAATTTAAATACTGAAGACTACTAAAACTCGATGGTTGTTAGTGAATTAGATCTAAGATTTTGTGTTGAAATACTATGTGCAAAGTGGTGAATATGTTTATTACTAAATATATAACAAAGTATATAACTTTGGTTTGTTTTGGACATTAATGACACTTCAGTTTAGGGGAGTTGTAACATTTTCAAGCCCAGCCCATCATCCCCATGGTTCCATTTTAGAATGTAACCATAACTTTCAAGATCCAGTCAATTCCGACAGATAATAGTCCCACCCTGCATTTTTTCTCGCATTGAATATCCAGTATCACCTGGACAATCAGCTGTGAAATGTGTTTCATCTAGACTTAATTTAGTAATTTACGTTAAAATGTTATGACATTCCTTTAAAGGCTGGAACACATGAAACCCTTTAAATTGCAGTAAAATTTTTGATTACCTTTTCCAGTAAATGTACCAAATCTGCTATTCACACATACAACGGCTTTCTGTCTTTTATCCATACTGCTAAATGGCAGTATAGAAAGTATAATCAAGCTTGAAATCACAATCACCAAGAAGACTGGTGTCAAGATTTATTGTGAAAAAGGAGTTATATTTCAGTCTGTTCTCACCCAAATCCATTTAGATCACTTCAGAATACATGGATTAAACCACTGGAGTTGTATGGATTATGTGTTATTAGGACCTTCAGATTTATGCTCCCCATTCACTTGCATTATATGGACCTACAGAGCTGAAATATTCTTCTAAAAATCTTCATTTGTGTTCTGCAGATGAAAGAAAGTCATACACATTTGGGAAGGCATGAGGGTGAGTAAATGGTGAGAGAATTTTCATTTTTGGGTGAACGCTCCCTGTAAGTGTTGGCTACAATATACAGTAATTATTGTAGTTGTTCAACACATATAAATGCATTTAAACGTTGAAATTTAGGACTGCATAATTACACAGGCATTGATATCAGAGACATGGAGGTCAGGCAGTGCAGTAGGCCTTGGCATGTTGGGGTATAGTTGGTGGTGTGTGTTTAGTGTGTGTGTTCTCAGAGTGAGAGACTCTTTGTTAGTGAGACACTAGTGACTGAGTAATCTGACATCCATCACCAGCTTAGGGAGCAATACACACAGTGAGCAAGCACAGGGAAAACAATATGTAGTGAAACAGTGGGAGGCCCCTTATTCATTACACAGGGCTGTGATGCTCTTTTGTAGGTGTCGGGGGTGGTGGTGAGACTGCAATAGACCTCCTTGGAAAAGCCATTTCCTTCCAATGTCTTTTCAATAGGATCATCTGTAGAATTCTATTTATCCTGTTACTAATGAGTAGAGATATGATTAAAATGAAGGATTTCCTAAAGTGATATCATATATTTTCTCATATTACAATAACCTGCTGAAAAGACCAGCATATTCAGTCCCATTATTGTCCTTAATAATTTATCCAGTAAAACTTTCCTTGGTCATACAACTAAAAAATTCCTTTTTAGCTCTCGAGAATAAAGTAGACATTTTTACTTAATGATGTTACTAACGCAAATTATTAATAATTGTGGAGGGGTGAGCAAGAGACAGACACAGTGGGTGTGGCGTCAAGCCTCGGAGAGGCATTTTTAGGAAAAATACACAGAAAATTTCCAAAAAGGATGAATAAAGTGTCCAAGGGAAAAAGTGTCCAAAATAAAGGGGGATCTGGTGCCCTCACGGTGAAAGGGGTATGTGTAAGCAGGGGTAGTGTTCATAGGATGGTCCAAGACATGGGTGGGTTCCAGAGGCCACATGAGTTCTTCTCCTTTTGGGACACAAGGGGCAGCGGCTTCTTTCTTTCCAAGGGCTGGCCCGTTGGCCACAACGCGTGCTGTCCCCCGCGGCGACACATCTAACTCACACCGGGGGTCCTGGGAGTGGGTCTGGTGGTGTATCAAACTCGGTGGTACCCTTCTCGCTCAGTTCCTGGACCTGCGAGGTCCTCCTTGTGTGCACACAAGGAGATATGAATCCCAAGGTTGAGACAGGGTAACAAATAGAATACTATTAGCGTAGATGCCATTCAATTTATAGCAGAGTTATAGATTATGAGATCCGGCAGGCCTAACTAATGCAGCCTAATTGTGAGTTGAAGGATAAATTAGGTGTATGCCTGGCTAAATAGATGATTCTTTAGTCTAGACTTAAACTGAGGGAGTGTGTCTGCATCCCGAACAGTGTTAGGGAGACTATTCCATAATTTAGGAGCCAAATAGGAAAATTATCTACCTATTTTTGTGGATTTTGATATTCTAGGAACTATTAACAGGCCAGAATCTTGTGATCGTAATGAACATGATGAAATATAACATGGTAGAAGTTCACTTAAGTACTGTGGAGCTAGACCATTCAAAGCTTTGTATGTAGTTAACAGAATTTAAAAGTAATACAAAATTGAACAGGTAGCAAATGTAACGATGATAAAATGGAGCTAATATTATCATATTTCTTGTTTCTCGTTTGCACTCTGGCTGCTGCATTTTGAACCAATTGAAATGAACGCATGAATGAGTTTTTCGGCATCAGCAACAGAGAGCATGTGCCGTAATTTAGCAATATTTCTGAGGTGGAAGAATGCTGTTCTACAAACACTGGAAATGTTATTTTCAAAGGACAGATTGGTATCAAATATAACACCAAAGTTCTTCACTGTAGAAGACGACGTAACAGTACATCCATTGAGAGTCAAATTATTTTGTGAGGTTTTTGGTCCAATAATTAGTATCTCTGTTTTGTCGGAATTGAGTAGAAGAACATTTCTAGCTATCCAATCTTTGATTTCATTGATGCACTCTGCTAATTTGGAGAATTGTGAAATTTTGTTGGATTCAGAAGAAATATAAAGTTGGGTATCATCGGCATAACGGTGGAAACTTATTCCGCGATTCCTGATAATATCTCCTAGGGGAAGCATATATATGGAGAAAAGCAGAAGCCCTAAAACTGATCTCTGTGACGCTCCATAATTAACATTTGTTTGGTTTGACAATTACTCATTTACATAGACAAAGTGGTAGCGGTCTGCTAAATAGGACCTGAACCATGCAAATGCAAGTCCACAAATGCCAACATAATTCTCCAGCCTATTCAGGAGAATATCATGATCTATTGTGTTGAAGGCAGCACTAAGATCTGAAAGCTGTAGAAGAGAAATGTAGCCGCAATCAGATGATACGAGCAAGTCATTTGTAACTGATAAGTACAGTCTCTGTACTGTTATGGGGCCTAAATCTAAGCCTCCACACGTGCTACGTCTCCATGGTAATGCGCGGATTCGTCCTAGAGTCACTACACCGCCAGGAGGACTTAGAGTGCATTGGGAATTGGACATACCAAATTTGGGAGAAAATCCAAAAAAGAAACCAAAAAAAGACAACGATAATACTCTTATTATAATTATAATGAGTTTGAATTATGTCCGTACTTTTTCATGTATAAAAAAGTTTTGATTTCAGTAAAATGCATGTGTTCTAATAGCTTTACATATTTAACACAGATCTAGTAAACTGCTTAAATTGGCAAAAACAACCAATCAAACTATTAAATCACAAACATAATGTAAAAAGCATAACTTAATGAAGATTAATGCGCTGATATAAACTCAATTTACAATGTGTGCTTAAAAGGATTGTCCTTTTTTTCTACAGTGCATTTAACTTAATGTTGCCAATCAAGAATGATAAGCTGATAAATATATCTCATTTGTATGTTGCTCATCTCTAGATTAATAATTTAGTTCAACATCAATGCACATAAAAACATGGATAAATGAGAATTGTTGAAAGAAGCTTTGTAGAAATGATTGGAGCCGCGTTGATAAGACTGTTTGACTGACGGCCTATTAAGTAAGGGTTGTTTAGGCTCATGAAACTCACCTGTGATGGGCTAGATAGTCGCTCAATCAGACCAAAGTAACAATACGCAAAGAAAACTGTATAAAAATCCACCATTTGGACTCGATATGGGTTTAGCTTGGAAAAGTGTGTGGGACAAAAATCACCTTTTAAAGAGTCCTGGGGACGTGTCCCCCGCGGCTGCTATGCCCTTGCATTAGTGTCTGTATTGGGTGCTTTAGGTGCAAAACTTTAATGTAGGAAATGTATCCAATCTGTAATCAGTATTTTCCAGTCATAAGCTATTTGACAAGCAAGATCGCAGAATCAAACACTAACTTAATTGAGTGAAAGGTAATAAATAATAAGCAATATGAGTTCATATATGGCATTATATAAATGTTAGAGCAGGAATACCTTGGGGGGTTTGTTGCGATGGCAGTTATCGCTTGTGTGGACTTTTCAGATGGTCCCTTATCACACTCATGGCAGGATAAGGACGAGTTAGCACAATATGTAGACTTTTTAGACTCTCCTGTGCCTCCATTAGGCAACATTTACAACGAATATCAATGTTAAATGAATGATCTTGAGCAATTTCACCATGACGCCAACTTACCAGCTTAAAATACAGGACAAATTGAATCCTGTTATTGATTCGATATGGGACGCGATTTTTAATCTTTAAAAACAGGACGATTCCGTATTTTACGGGACGAGTGACAACCCTAGCGAGGTAGTAAAAACATGCACCAGTCGAGGTAGTAAACAAACATACTCATATACTGTCCGAGTATGTGGGTTTTGTTGTTATTCATGTCTTGTATACTTTGTCTAAGGTTTTTCATTTGTTTCAAATCTTGTCTTGCTTTATGTTTCACTTTCATATGTTTTCTAGATTTGTCATTGGTTAATTAGTCTTGTGGTTGGTTCTTGTCAGTTAGTCTTGTTATCTTGTTTGCCCTCATGTTTGCTTCTTGTTGTCTGTTGTTCGTTTGTAATGTTGTTTATGTCATGGTTTCTATGTTTTTCATGGTCATTACTTATTTTCATAGTCTTTGTTTTGTTCATCGTTATGGTCCAGTTTAGTTTGGTTTTGTCCTTTTGACTGACGTTTTGGTCAAATCAAATCAAATCAAAACAAATCACTTTATTGTCATATGGAGTCTCTGATGATCCTCTGACCTTTTTTCACACACCGCCTGGTATATATGTCCTGGAGTGAGGGAAGCTCACCTCTGATGATGTGTCTGGCAGTTCGCACCACCCTTTGCAGGGCTTTGCAGTTGAGGGCGGTGCTATTTGCTGGTTTGTGGTTACTTTGCTACTTTCATGTTGTTTTGTCAATAAAATGCACTTGGGTTATTTACTTCATCATGTCTCCAAGACTATCACAATATACAGTATATGCAGAACATCTAAAACATTCACCAAGCACTTGTATCTGCATTCACGTACTTGCACAATGTGTATTTCTGGCCTAAATGTTCAATTATGTTTGTACAAAGTTATAATATTGAAAGAGACATACGTGGCCGCTATGTGTGTGTTTGTGTCTATGTGTTTTATGTTCTGTTCTTTTATGTCATTAAAGTTACGTTGACTGTTCTGCCGGTTCTGCCTCCTCCTTGCCCAGCCTGAACCAATTACAGTGACATTAAAATTACTTATTCCTACATACCTCATTCTACAGTATTAAGACTCTACATGCTATCAGTAATAAGCTGTTTTAACCACTCAATAATTATTTGAAGTAATATGTATGCAATAGATAATGTGTAATTTGTTGTGTTTACATTCTTCATTCATGGTGCTAACACTCTATACAAGGTCATAATATGCACCAGCTACCATCTATAATTGTATTTTATAAACTTCTGTATACTTCATCTTAAAGAAAATCACATGACATGGCCTTGGAAAATGTCTCTATGCAAATTATCATACAGATGTTGATTTGTGCAGCTCAGCAACTCTGCACTTCAGTGTGTTCACATTGACTGATCTCAAGTGAGTGAAGAAATCAACCTGAATAAAAATATCATCGTCAAAGTAGATGACTGGGTTACACAATGTTTGTTCTTGTCAATGTACGTTTTCCTAAAAGTTTGCACCACTGCAACAACCTGAAAAACAGCTGACATTCATTGATTGACTGGATTACTGTTATGCTGCCTAAATGTGACTTTTGGACGGTCAAATTGCTGGCACCTGTTTACATGCATTATAAGGACCTGACAGAGATCTATCTTCTTCTAAAAATCTTCATTTGTGTTCTGCTGATGAAAGACAGGCATACACATCTGGGATGGCATCAGGGTAAGAGAATAATGAGAGAATTTAAATTTTTTGGTGAACTATCCCATTAAACAGCAGCTACACAGCAAAAAAAATGTCTTTCATTTTGGTGGCATAAACTTAGCCTGTTAGCATTAGCTGTTAGCGTATTCCTCTTATTATTTTTGACAACAGGGAGTGGGCACCTTCCAGAATTCGTTTTACAGGGATTATAGAGTATCCACATTCTGTTTGTGAAACAAGTCACAGTAGCCTGTAGGGTATTGTTTTCTTAGAACATTTCTGGCCCATGAGCCTAGCATTGCTTTCAGTTTCTACATAAGACCTCAAAAGACCTCCATCTCATTCATTTTGCATTATAACAGCTTAACCTTACAAAGCAGTGTCACCACAATAATGATGTGTAGACATGGTTGATATTTTACATGTCAGCAAGGGTATATTTTAACAAATGAACCCTTCATAGCAACTGATTTGTGAATGACACATTCAAGTACAGGTTTGGTGAGCCAAGAGTATCCAATCACATATATGAGGATGAAGGTACTGTTGTGGAGACGCTGAAACAATGTAGCTGCTTAACTGAACACACTTATCACATACAACAGCCGGAACAGTTGAGCTCACCTGACATATAATCTTACCTTGGTCTCAGGAGAGCCTTGAAGACTATCCCTAAGGGTGCAATAGGGTGGAAGATTTACAGTGATGAGACGGAGAGGGAAAAAACAAACACAAACAAAGGCCCGCGGTAGCCAGGGAAAGAATGTGTGCCATGTGCGTTGCTGGCGGACGTGGCTCGACCTTGAACTGGCATGTCCAGACTTGCCTTTGAATGCTGGGTGGGAGATGCACCATGCCGACTGCAGGACTTGGCTGCAGTCAATGAAAAGAAAAAAAGCCTACTTTTAGCAAACAAGTGCATAGTAAGCTCTTTTCACCCCCACTCCAGATTTCTATTTTTTTTTACTTCTCATTGGCTTCCTGCACATGGCTTTGCCATCTCTTTTCTTTTTTTATCCAAAAGACTTTAAAATGATGCTGCTTTACATATCATAGGCGCTGCCTTCAATAGGTGAGCTGCAGTGGTGACAAAAACCTAATAAAAGGCCTCAATGCTGGATCCAAAGTGGGACCCCTTGTAGATCAGCATGGTCAGGGTTTTCTCATATGCAACTCTAAACACACTCTCAGTTTTCCATCACCAGCAATGAGACACAGCGTTTGTAGCAGCGTCTCCCATTAAATGACTTGATTGGAACAGATGGAGGGTTAAGTGAAACAGAGACTTGTGTAGTAATTTCCCACTGTCTTTTCCTTTCTAATCAACACCAATCTCTGCTTCTTGAGATAAGGGACAAAACATACAAAAGTCATCTTTATTTTAAAAATCAAGAAATTCATAACAATAAAAATACTGGAAAAGTTAAATCTAAAGGAAAAGTGTATACTCAGGTAATTTTTACTTATATTTTAAAATAATTTCATTAGAATTTTTCTAAATGCATGCTGAGAACATGTAACTTTAACCTGTCATCAGCAAGAGGTCACAATGTTAAACTGCCGAACAAAGTGTTTAAACATGCAACAAATTCCTAAATATATCAAAATGAAAGATAGGGATCTGTAAGATATCAAACAAAAAATTTAAATTATATTCTCCATAAAAAATCAATGTGTCCTCACTTTGCGTCAACTCTGTCAGATTTTTTTTATTAATCCTGAATAAATCAGAAAATGTTTTGTTCAGCTTTAACTCTGAGTACCCCTTTCCCACTGCCTGCTCATGGTGGATGCAACAGTAGGACACGTGGTCTGGTACGTTTGATATTTTTCATATTTTAAACAAACAATGTATAAGTCTCTGTGGTCACAACTTCAACTTGTCAACACAATCATTCTCATTATTATAATTTCTGGGATAAGAAATTGTGGGATAAATTTTGGCATTTTAGTTTAGTTTATATAGGCATCTTCAACTGAGAGGGGAAAAATGGCTGCAGTGGTTAAGATGGAAAAATATAGCATTTTGTCAACTAAAATTTTCAGAATAGTATGAAAACAGAAATGTATTTTATCACTTAACTCCTTTACTGAACAATATTATTAGATAATTCAAGACTTTACACTTGTAAGAATCAAATAAAAATAACTGTGTCTGACGGAGTTGACACAAATGACAGTAAGATGCAAGTTATGAAGTGAATAAATGTACATTTTCAGAAAAAAAGCATTTTTTTATAAAAACCTGTTCCCTTACGTTGTTTGTTAGCTGAGACCTTTATCTACAAATATATCCATTTCAAATTAATTTAGTATTAAAAAATTAAAACTGTAATACTGGAAAAACTAGCAATACTGTTTTTGAAAGGCAAAGTGTGTAACTTCTGTGCCACTAGTTGCAATGTGTTTGTCTAAGCCAAGGGGTCAGGAGGTTAGTTTTGGTAGTTGGCACCTGCTAGTAGATTCCATGATTCCACCAATCTACTGGTAAAAACCATGTTTCTAAATAGATGACCATTCAAATGTAGCTGTTTTCCTCCAACAATATACTGTATACACTCACCTAAAGGATAATTAGGAACACCATACTAATACTGTGTCTGACCCCCTTTCGCCTTCAGAACTGCCTTAATTCTACATGGCATTGATTCAACAAGGTGCTGAAAGCATTCTTTAGAAATGTTGGCCCATATTGATAGGATAGCATCTTGCAGTTGTGGGATGCACATCCAGGGCACGAAGCTCCCGTTCCACCACATCTCAAAGATGCTCTATTGGGTTGAGATCTGGTGACTGTGGGGGCCATATTAGTACAGCTCATTGTCATGTTCAAGAAACCAATTTGAAATGATTCGAGCTTTGTGACATGGTGCATTATCCTGCTGGAAGTAGCCATCAGAGGATGGGTACATGGTGGCCATAAAGGGATGGACATGGTCAGAAACAATGCTCAGGTAGGCCGTGGCATTTAAACGATGCCCAATTGGCACTAAGGGGCCTAAAATGTGCCAAGAAAACATCCCCCACACCATTACACCACCACCACCAGCCTGCACAGTGGTAACAAGGCATGATGGATCCATGTTCTCATTCTGTTTACGCCAAATTCTGACTCTACCATCTGAATGTCTCAACAGAAATCGAGACTCATCAGACCAGGCAACATTTTTCCAGTCTTCAACTGTCCAATTTTGGTGAGCTCTTGCAAATTGTAGCCTCTTTTTCCTATTTGTAGTGGAAATGAGTGGTACCCGGTGGGGTCTTCTGCTGTTGTAGCCCATCCGCCTCAAGGTTGTGCGTGTTGTGGCTTCACAAATGCTTTGCTGCATACCTCGGTTGTAACGAGTGGTTATTTCAGTCAAAGTTGCTCTTCTATCAGCTTGAATTAGTCGGCCCATTCTCCTCTGACCTCTAGCATCAACAAGGCATTTTCGCCCACAGGACTGCCGCATACTGGATGCTTTTCCCTTTTCACACCATTCTTTGTAAACCCTAGAAATGGTTGTGTGTGAAAATCCCAGTAACTGAGCAGATTGTGAAATACTCAGACCGGCCCGTCTGGCACCAACAACCATGCCACGCTCAAAATTGCTTAAATCACCTTTCTTTCCCATTCTGACATTCAGTTTGGAGTTCAGGAGATTGTCTTGACCAGGACCACACCCCTAAATGCATTGAAGCAACTGCCATGTGATTGGTTGATTAGATAATTGCATTAATGAGAAATTGAACAGGTGTTCCTAATAATCCTTTAGGTGAGTGTATATATGTAGTTTTTTTTCTATTTTGCAAGCAAGAAATATATTGATATATAACAATATCTCATTATTATAAAGCTTGACCAGTGCCAGTTTTTGTTTTGTATACAGTAGGGACCTAAATATTGATAGCTGGATGCCACTCACTGGGTGCGTTCCATTCAGAAACAATCATCCTTAAGCCCTATTTTCTTTACACTGTAAAAGCTTTTGAGGGCTAAAAACTTGTGAGGACACTCAAGACAACATGTGAAACAGAATTCACACAAATCAGTAAAAATAGTTGTATTAACTACTCAATGATGATTTAAAGTAAAATAGATTCAGTAGAAAATGTGTAATTTGTAATGTTTTCCTTGTGCATTCATGACGCTTATGTACTAATGGTCATAATATGTGGTTACACATAGTAATTTATTATGATACAAATACTACTGTGAAGATGGCTGTATAAAAGAGTGTGAATGGGTAGAATACAGACAAAAGAATGATATTAGGCTTATCTTTGGGCACATCTGTGAATGGCTTTCACTGCAGATTGCACATGAGTGAATGGGCACTTAAGAGTATTTGAGTAGAATTGATTTATTTCGTAGATTAACAAAATAAAAAAATCACATTACATGCTCTTGGAAAATGTCTCTATGTGAACGATTGTAAAGATGTAGGTAAATTTGCACCAGCTCTAATAACTCTGCATGCCATGTGTGTTTAGGTTGAGTGATCTTAACTGGCTGAACAGGAATTAGTTGTTGGCCATCAAAGTAGGTGGAGCTCCAAGTCATGATGGTGTGGACCAATGGCATTATGAAGGTGTTTAGCATCTGGTAAGAAGTTTTCCTGAAAATTCACACTGGAGAGCTGTTATGAACCACTGAAACCATCTCATAAACACCTTTTTGGCCAGATTTTGTTCTTAATGACATCACATCCATTTGTTCTTCGATTTCTTAGGAAGAGCGCATGGGCCTTTATAGTTCATGAAACATTAAATATTAAATTGTTTTTGATTATTTGACAAAATTACAATTTTTATGTGAAAAAAATGGTATCTGGAGAAATCAGAATACTGAGATGCTTGAGTTTCCATGCCTCATCCAGGGATGTGTTACCCAAAAGCATTGCAAGGCTAAGTAGAATGTAGAAACCATTGTTGGCAATGGTCTATACTATCAATTTAAGCATGCAATTCTTTTGGGAAATACAGCCCAGGCTGGTTGATGCTGATGTGCTGTTAGTCATGATCTCTCTGATGAAAGTTTTTGTAGTTATTCTTTTAAAACTGCAGAGGACACCAGCACACAGTAAAATACAACATACAGTATGCTGGTGGTTTCAGCACAGTTATGTGTTGGAAGCCATGTTAAAAAGTCAACAGTACAATGAAGCGCTAACTAAACCGCCAATGTGTGCATTAGCATACAGATGGGTCAGAGGTCTGTGGTAGATCTGATTTGTTCTGGTCCCCCATTTATTATTGTGGTTAATGGATGGGCTGAAGCTTCACAAAATTTATGATGCTCATTAGCTTAGCTTCAATCTTGCTCCTTATACAGCAAGGCGTGGGAGGGACTGCTGTGTTTGCGTGGGGTGATCTTTAGCCCATGCCCTGGGATCAGACAAACACTTATTAACTGAGAGGAATGCAAACAAGCCAAGACTTTAAAGCGGAACACACTGGCAGGCAGGAAGAATCTACCCCCCATCCACATACACACCTCATACATAACAACAAAATTAGCCATGCAGGGAATCAGCTAGAACATTCTAGAACTGTGGAATCTCCCGCAGGGTGCCAGCAGTAGAACACTCTGACCTTGTAGAGGAGAGCGGGCAGTGTATTTCCTCTAGATACTGGTGTTTGTTATGTAGAATTATAAGTTAATTTCATAATGGATTAAAAGTAAATGAACACTGAATGCAACAATAATCATGTTGGCTTAACAAAGCCAACATGGTACAAATTTGGGTTTGTCAAAATCCCTCATTGCTTTATGACTCCGCATAGAGCTTTCAAGCTACATTCACAAAACAAAAACAAATCCTCTAACTTCAAACTATCTTTTAAACAGTTTCCAGGCAAGGCTGTGCCAAAACTAAATTCAAGTTTGTCTTGAAACTAAGTCAAATACCTGATTTTGTTGGCCATGAGAGTAGGGATGGGCGGATTTAAGTAATAATTTAAGTTACCAAAGAATTCGTAAAAATTAAATGTATTAGAGGTATTGGTATTGGTATCGATATTGGCGATATTGGCCTAAAAGTGACTTGGTATCGGATCGAAAAGAAAATAAGTGGTATCGCCCATCCCTACTCGAGAGGCTGTACATTTACCCTGGAAATGACTTGAAATTTTCTTTTAGCATTCAGCATCACACCAGAGGCTCTGGAAACTTCTGTTTGGGTGGAGGGAAGGACATGTGCTACATGTGTTATTGCATTGATGTAAGACATGATTAGTATCAATGAAAAAGTAAGAGTGTAAACAGAGTTAACAGATTTGCAGATTAACAGATTCGTGCTGAAGGAAGTAAAAGTGTCGAATGAGCATGTGATGCTATAAAGGTAAATAGTTTGTGCTTAACATGGATTTGTTTGCTAATTGTTTTAATAGCACCAGCTTCTTCTGCTCTACAGACCTGTTTGCACTTTGAGAAATCTTTGATTTAGGGATTGAGGAGTTTCCTTAGCATTTCCTTTCTCCTTTAAAGATTTTGAAGTACCAGGGTACAGCAATGGGGAGAAATGTTCAACAATGGCTGATGTCTATAAAATTCACAAGCATTATTTTATTCAAACCTCCATGTGATTGGTCCTTTGTTGGCTAAAAGTTATATAAAGCCCTATAAAGTTACTTTTCAAGATGTTCGATACAAATTTCCAACAGATGCACTATGTGGATGGGATTAGTGTTGGTGTTTGCATTATTTAAGGGTTTTAAATTGCAATGTGGAAAAAATATCTGGGGAATTCCATGGAAGCCAAATCTGCACAGATTCTCGAGCCATGATATAAATATGAGCCCATTTTGTGTAGCATCGGAAAGTGACAACCACAAGTGAGGATCATATCTGACGCTGCTACGACTGTCTCTGTTCTGAGCAGTATCTTTAATCAGATTCTCTTTGATTTAGTTTTCTTTTTACGTTTAATGGGGATGACAAAAAGGGCCAAAAAGTTCTAAATCCATAATGAAGGCACACTAGACGAAAATGTAGCTGTTGTTACGCTATAAGACGAAGGTCAAAATAAACAAAAAGAAATAATACCACAATCACAGACTGGATTCGATTTCTTAGAGATCCCCTGTGGTTAGCTGTAAAACAGTATATCATTTCCTATTTTTTCTAGCACAAACTTCAATTTGAACGGGATTAAAATAACAAAGAACTTCTGTGAAACCTAAATTTAGCTAGTCCTGTCCGAATGGGGCTAGAGTTGATAATGAGTTTGACCTTTTAATATGACCTCTCTGGCAATCTGCCGAACCTCCCCGTGGTCAAAAGCACAAAAGCACAAAAAAAAAAAAAAAAACACAGCTTTGCTGATTTTAGACAGCAAAAAAACATTATGCCACTGTCTGGAGGATGACATCTTTGTAAGTTAAAGTGTAATATAAAACCACACTAGTGTACTGTATATTCAGGAAGGGTCAGCTATATTATGACATAAGATTTTAACTGACATTTGTAAATGTCAGGTCAGACAAGTTGTTACGTTTTGTATAAAATTGATTAATTACAATATTTGGTGGCCAAAACAATGGTTTGATATTTTTGGTACGTTTCCTATAACCTTTGTGCTTTCAAGACTTTTAGGTTTGTGTGTATATAGAAATTGATTTTCAAAAATAAACCCACCCTCTCATATATTCACTGGAGTAAAAAGTGTGACAACTAGCCCAGGTGTCCCTATCTATTGAAACATGAAAATGTAGTACATAACCCAAAATATATCAGACATTGAGTATGCGTAATACATGTCATGCTGTGCCATACATTTCTCTGCATGGGTGGCCCCATTCAGCCAAAAGAGACACCACTGTCAGCTTACGCGTTTGTTACCATGGCGATGGGCAGGACTTGGGAAGCTATCTGGCTTACTGGAAGCATGGTTTATTGTTGACTTTCAGGAAGGCGGTAGAGGTGAGCAGGGCTGTGGGAGGAGCTGAAGTATGGTTGTAGTGGTAGTGTTTTGGTTTGCGAGGTTCCTTCATCAGACATGTCTTTCTCATGTTTGGGGTCAGGTGGCTGAGCGTTGTGACCATTCAGGTCAAACAAAAGAGAGCTGGATGTGTGATACAAAACTCACGTCAACATCCACACCGTTAATCTGATATCCCTGATAACACCTCAGCATAGCTGTTTCTTACATAGCCTACATGATTAGACCTGAACAGAAATCATGTGATAAACTGACACAGAGGACGAAAAGAGGCCTAAAGTGGGTTATGTTTGAAATGGAAAACTAGCTCACTACTCACTGAATACAGAGCAGTGCATACTGCCCACTATTTCTTTAAAAAATGTGAAAAAGTAGTTGGCTACATTATCACATGACCACATCACATTTCATATTTATTTTCAGTGGGGTGGTGTCCAGTTATGTTAGGTTATCATCCAGTTATGTTACTGTGAAATCTACTAGGTCAATCTCATCCAGCATACAACCATTCTATTTTTACTAATTCTTCTTGTTTGGTGCGCTTTGACTGTGTGTAACTTATGTTGTAGGACACAATGTTCAAGTATCATCAAGTAATGTTTACTACAGACCTTATTTTACACATAAATCCAAAACTGCCATTGGCTCGAAAACAATAATTCTCTTCTGGGTTTTTTGACTACAACCGGACCAGCTCTTTTTGCCATTAGGTGTGTCCCAAACCGCACACTTCTGCACTATTCTAAGTGTGATGCTGTGCATGTTGTATGTTTACACTGAAAATGCAACAAAAAGAAATGTACTAAGAATACCCAAATGATGTACTTCTTCAACCATCCAAACGGAGTGTGGATTGATGGAAACTTCATGTACTCAGGGCTCGCGATGCTGGTCCGAGCTAACAATTGTTTGTAATGGTGAATGTGGCAACTAGCAAAACTTCAGTGAAGACAGCACCTTACAAATGTAAAGTTGAATGCTTTATCATCACCCCACACTGTGTGAATATGTACATTGTTTGAGATATAAGTGTTGAACTGAGGCTGGCTAATGCGCTAAAGCTAACAGCAACACATCACATGTGTTTGAAACATCACATCCATCAGCTGTTTAAATTTGAATGCTTCCTTGTAGTAAAAAAACAAACTTTAAGTGTTTAATTTGGGACGATACATTATTATTCATACATTATATGGCTGAGCCTGAGTTCATGGCATATTTTCTAAGTGTACTGACCTGTTTCACATGACATCATTGTATGACTGCACCGCCATGTTTGTGAACAATATTCCATATACCTTCATTGTGCTGCACTGTGAGATCTGACAAAAACCTTCTCCAGGAGATAAAAGTAGCTCCTACATTCATACAGACAGGATCATCGCAGACGTTTTAAAATACTGTGACTAAATCAGACCAGAAAACAACACAAAAACATTTGTAATATCTGAATAAGAGACATTTACCGTGATGTACTGGTGGGCGTGTGTGTACTCACCAGTCACATCAGACTCGCTGGTGTACGGAGATGAATCGTGGATAAATATCTTCAAATGTCTGCGAATGTTCAATTTGGCAATATTTGTGCTGTCCATATTTGTATAAAATTTTCCTGGGACTTGGCATGGATCAAAAGCAATTTTGTATGTTTTTCTTGATCTTGTTTTTCGGATGTTTTTCCATTGACCGCCGTTGTTTTCTCTCACTGATGGTCATAAATATGGCTGTTTTTTCGAGCTGATCTGTGGTTAAATATCTGCTACAGACCTCTGTGTGAGGAGAAATGGTGAAATGTTCTTGGATCGAGTATATACCAGCCATTGCTTTCTCAGATCAGCTCGGGCTGAATTAAATCTTTCAAAACGGTACTTTCACTTTAATTTTTAAGAAGCTGTACACGGTGATGTTCAGAATATTTCTTCTCCTATCTCTAAAAAGTTCCGTAATTTAAAATCCTCTTTAGAACACTCATTTTAAGTGGCGTTTAGGGAACTAGGCATCTACGGCGCATGTAAACCCATTTAACCGGAAACTAGCGGGACACTATTTCAAAGCTTCCATACGTCATGAGGCTTAGTACAAGTAGTCCATTTGGTGCACCCCAAACTACTGCCACAAGGCCATTTTGTAGCACGAGTAGTGCGAGTAGTAAGTTTACTCATTGTACTCATTGTAAAGAATTGTACTTTAAGTACCCAGGTGATGCACTTTTTTAACTGTCAAAAAGGAGTGTGCACTCATAGCGGAAGGGGCGGAGTTACCGGCAGTGATGCTGGTCTTATTGAAAATAATGTAGAATGTAGCAGCTAGTGAAACTTCAGTGGATACAGCACCTTACACGTTTGAATGCTTTTCCATCACCCCAAGCTGTGTCAGTATGTACATTGTTTAACATACAAGTGTTGATGTTAGAAAGCTTTGGTTGAACTGATGTTGGCTGACCTGCTAAATCTAGCGCCAACAGATCACATGCACTTGAAACGTCACATCCGTTAAACAGCGAATGCTTCTGTGTAGAAAACACATATTAAGTGTTCCATTTGGGACGATACAACACTCATACAATACATGGCTGCATAGTGTATTTCAAAAGTGCATAGTGTACAGTATAGTGTTGTTTGGGACACAGCCATTGTCTCTCGTACTGTGTACAATGCTACCATCTACTGGTACAGTCACACAATCGCATCTGCACATAAACGCGTTGCGCACTAGGACCATGAAACCAGACAGCGAAACTTTTGCGGATGCTCAGAAACACAATATTCATCACGACGAGCCGCTCAGGTGACTCTCGTTACCCATTCTGTGCTTCACAGTCTTTATAGTTTTAGTAATGTTATTTTTATTGATTCGTTTGCAATCTCAAGTAACACGAGAATATTCCTGTTAACGCCTCAAAATGCAGCGCGTGCGCCAAACTTGTTCCTGTCATATTTATCCCCCTTTTAAAGTTATAAACTTTCCTTTTAATAATAATAATAATCTGTAGTAAAGTCATCATAATACTCACCATGGACAAGTTTAAGTGTAAAGGTTTTAAGCACTTTATCCTTTGTTAGGGTTGTCAGTGTAATGTCTCCGTAATCATGATATAAGTCATTCTATTAGTAAATAACGATTATAGTTACAGATGCTACTATATACAGTGGCCCCAAGATGTATTTTAACTTTTAAAACACACTTGAAGTTTGGATTTTCTTTTAACGTCAAGCCTCGTCACAAAACATTTCACAACAAAGTGGTTTGTTAGTTTTCACATTATTACGCAGGTGATATAATTTGTATGTGGATCATTGATAACAATATGACAAGTTCTCAGAAATGTAATCTTTGTGTTCATATTGGTTTCACACATTTTTGAGAAACATTTATTGCATTATATATATATATATATATATATATATATATATATATATATATATGCCCCTTGAGTAGCAATTGTGGCACGATGGAGGGCGGGACCGGCGCGTGATTACGCACGCCCGGTCCCGTATTAGGCTAAGCCGTCAAGAGGGATAAAGGCCACTCGCAGACGGCAGCGAGAGAGAGAGGAGAGAGAGATTAATACAAATAAATAAAAAACACCTAATTTACCGGTTCTCTGATACGCTGTAGCTCCTCAGCCACTCCTCCACCCTCTACCGAACGGCAGCCGCGCCTCTCCAGGCGGATTCGAGGCAGTCCTCAGCCCCTGGCGGACGGAACGCCCCGCCGCGTTCTCGGGGAGCCGAAGGGGACTCCCCCGCCCCTGGCAGCGGTTCTCCTGCTCCAGGCGGTCGGTCGCAATCCCCTCCCCGCTCGAGGACGGTGGTCTTCCCTCGACCCCTCCGCGTTTCAGCGGCTGGTAGGGGCATCCTCCGCCCCTGGCAGCAGCCCTGACCGCTCCAGGCGGTCGGCTATAGGAGCCCCTTCTCCCCTCGTGGTCGGCGGCCATTCCTCCGCATCCAGGCGGCTGGGCTCCTCGTCCCCCGGCAGATAGCCGCGGCTGCTTCTTTGGGGTAGTGGCGAGAACTCCGCTACAGCGTATCCCTCTTCCTTCTCGGGTTTCAGCACCAATGTAACACAGATCATATTCGCGGGCAAGGAAGAGGCGAGAGACCGGCTTGACGTACAAACTAAAGGTTTAATGGAATACTCAAAAGACAAACACATAAGAGGACGGACATGTCCGTAATTGAGCTCTCTCTCTCGATCGCCATCTGCGAGTGGCCTTTATCCCTCTTGACGGCTTAATTAGCCTAATACGGGACCGGGCGTGCGTAATCACGTGCCGGTCCCGCCCTCCACCGTGCCACAGCAACTTTTTTATTATTAAATATATATGGCTCAACACAAGTTGAGCTCAATCGACAGCATTTGTGGCATAATGTTGATTACCACAAAAAATTATTTTGACTCGTCCTCACCACCAGATGGTGATCGGTTAACAGCTCCGCCCCTCTCTTCACCCGAGTGTCCAAAACATATGGCCTCAGATCCGACGACATGATTACAAAATCGATCATCGCCCTAGGGTGCTCTGGTACAACGTACACTTATGAGCGTCCTTATGTTCAAACATGGTGTTTGTTATAGATAATCCATGACTAGCACAGAAGTCTAATAACAAACATTAGATCGGGGAGGCCGTTCCTCCCAATCACGCCTTTCCAGATGTCCCTGTCATTTCCCACATGTGCGTTGAAGTCACCAAGCATCACTATGGCGTTCCGTACTGGGGCCCTATTCAGGACTCCATTCAGGGTCTCCAAGAAGGCCGAATACTCTGAACTGCATATGCATAGACAACAGTCAGAGTTCCCCCCCCCCACAACCCGTAGGCATAGGGAGGCGACCCTCTCGTCCACCGGGGTAGAACGTAGCGGCGATCTGCCGGGGACTCGTGAGTATCCCCACACCCACCCATCGCCTCACACCCTGGGAAACTCCAGAGAAGAATAGAGTCCATCCCCTACCCAAGAGTATGGATCCAGAGCCAAAACTGTGTGTCGAAGTAAGCACTACCAGATCCAAGTGGTAGCACCCGACTCCTGCGGTTTCTCCAATGGGTGGTGGGCCCAAGGGATGTAGAGGGGGGTGTCATGTCGCTTCTTCGAGCTGTGCCCGGCTGGGCTCCGTGACAAGCCCGACCACCAGGCGCTCGACGACGAGCCCTCCGTCTGGGCCTAGCTCCAGACGGACGCCCCGGGCTTCCTCCGGGCAGGGTAACTCCTCCTCTTGCTGTTTTTTTCATGGAGTCTTTGTGAACCATTCTAAGTCTGGCCCCCTCACCTGTGACCACTTTGCCTTGGGAGACCCTACCAGGAGCACCTGGCTCCAGACAACTCAGCCCTCAGGATCATATGGGCACACAATCCTCTCCAACATGATAAGGTGCTGGTTCCCGTAGAAGCTGGTTCCCGGAGAGATGTACAGTACTGTGCTCTGAAATCGGTACATTTTAAACAACTTGAGATTATAATTATAGTACATTTCTGCGACTATCTGGAAACTACAGCAATGTTACAAAATATTCAGAAGTCATACATATTAGTAAACGTGTTACACTAATTTCACTGGACAATGTAGATACATTGCAATCGGTTAACACACGAGTACTGCGAATCGGTTTACACACGATTCAATCTTCAACAACCCAGCCAGAAAACATATTCAAGCATTACAGCAGGTAAACACTTCACCAAACATTTAGCAGATAAACATCCATCCAGACTGCAGCGATGCTGTCCTAAAATACATATAATTTTTATGGCTTACCATAGTAAATCAGGGTAAGGACTTTTTTTATTTAATTATTTCTTAATAAAAAGTATGTATGCGTGGCAGTGGCATATAATCAGCATTGTTCCAAATGACAACATGTATTAACTCTTGATATTATTGTTTACTCGATTCTGTCTAATCACCCCTGTGTTTACTTGATAATACTGCCAGTCAACTTGTAAACAGAAACTGTTAATAAATTGTCTTAAATGTTTTCTTTCTAGCTGAGAAAATCAACAACAATTTCTTCATCAATACTGTAGCTTGTGGGGGAATCGGTTTACTTTTTTCCGATCTGCTTGCTAGAGAACTTGTTTGTTTGTAAACTTGTCTTTCTTCTTTTCATCCATGTTTACGACACCTATCGTACAGGAGTAAAATTGCTTGCCGATTAGCGCCACTTATTGTAAAGGCGTGAATGTGAAAACAGCGGTCATTCTCGTCGCTCTATGTTAAGGGGCCATTTGTTGGCTGTTCGCCTCATCTTTGGTCTGCAAATCTCCCAAAGCAGAGTGCACGTATATGTTTGCTTCCTGGTTACTGTTATGAAGCAGCAGCTGCAGCCAGAAGGCACTTCTTTATCCCTTCCCTGTATACATGTGTCTGAAATCATGGCATGTCAGCATTTTAATATATCCCAAAAATCTACTAAATAAACAAAAAGTGAAATCTAAATATTTTTGTCTAATCAAATAATCCTTTTGAGTGCACACTCCAAAAAACTTGCTTATATTTAAGATTTACGCATTTCAGTTTCATAAAAAAAATCCAGGAAATTGAGTTCAGCAATCTTTAACAAAATTAAATGAAAAAAACCTCAGTATACTAAAATTTGATAGATTTAATTTGGTTAACGCTTACTATTCAATTTGATGGAATTTTGTGAAGGATTTTGTTTGAGTGCATGCTATTCTATCCATTTATCAACCTAAATAATGTTCAAGACAAGTTCACTTACCTTCATAAACAAAAAATAGTAAACTGCTATACTCGCAATTAGAAAACTATCAGGGCGGACTGGCCATCGGGAGAACTGTGCAGGCCAGCCGCGGAATGGGTCGAATGGTCCGCAATAAGCTGAAATGAGCCGCCACGTTATGCAGAACGAGCCACAAAATTGTGGCGTGATATGCCAAAGGGGGGCAGCGATACACCCCCCCCCCAACAGTTTTTGGGCCAGTTGCTATGTAAAATCCCGGGCCGATATCTCTTTTCAGTCAAACACTGGTGTAAAGTTATAGCCAATTTTACAACTTCATTACCATGATGACATGATGTCAACAAACCCAAAAATGTAAACAGTAAAAATGACAATTTAAACAACTTTACAGCTCAAATAGTACATGAGTTTTAACTGAAGAATTCATTTAAATGCTTTTATAAAGTTATAAGCTTCATATTTCTGTTAAAACCCTCCAAATATGGCCCACATTGACTTCCATTGTAAGTGCCTCATTATAACCCCCAATTTTTTTTTTTTAAAGAAATGGAGGGACAAGTTGAAATAGTTTTTTCTGGTAAACAACATTATGCCACAAATGCTGTTGGTTAAGCTGTGGTAAAAAAAAGATTTTTGGCGGCTGAAATTTCGGTGCATTCCTAGTTATTAATTTATTACGGAATTATTATTATTTTAATTTGAGTGCACCCACTGGCCAGGTGTAAGGTCAGTTCAATGAATCCTTCTATTGCTAAAAATATAATAAAAAAAAAATATGTTAAAAAAGGAGTACAAACCTGTGATAATATATGCAATATGAGAGATTTATAAACAATCTTAGTGGGCCAGTCATTTTTGACCAGGCACACAAAATGTGTTAGCACAAAATGAACAACACAAGGGTTAAATTTATTTGTTAAACACATGCAACATACCGGTACTGTCTCTTTAAGAAAACCGGCAATTCTGTAAATGAACGTATATTAACGAGAGGGGACACAAATGGCTTTTTCTAATCTGTGCTATGTGTGATTAGAATTAAATATTATTAGTTTTTGCTGTTTTGATCAACAACTGACTTTAAAGAACAGAAACTTTATTAAACGAGACATTATTAAATGACAAATGGCCTGGTAGCTCAGTGGTAAAGATGCTGGGTCGTTAGAATCCAGGGCATGCTGAGTGACTTTATCACGGTCACCTAAGCAACCAAATTGGCCCAGTTGCTAGGGAGGGTAGAGTCACACGGGGTAACATCCTCGTGGTTGCTATAAGTGGTTCTATTAGTGGGGCGTGTGGTGAGTTGTGTGTGGATGTGGCGATGGATGGCGTGAAGCCTCCACACACGCTATATCTCCGCGGTAATGTACTCAACATCGCCACATGATAAGATGTGTGGGTTGACAGTCTCAGAAGCGGAGGCAGCTGAGATTTTTCCTCCACCACCCGGATTGAGGTGAGTCACTATGCCACCACAAGGCGCATTGGGAATTAGGCATTCCAAATTGGGAGAAAAAGGTGTTAAAATTAAAATAAATTAGGATTAATCGTAAAATCTATATTTTTTACCCAGTCCTTGTTTAATGGAAAAATAAGAAAACAGCACAGGGATTTGGAACGACATAAGGGTGAGTAAATAATGAGAGAATTTCCCATTTTAGTTGAGCTATCTTTGTAAACTTGAATTTTCTGCATAATCTCTGTCTTGACCATAATGTGGCTGCAGTGACAAAGGTAATATGTCTTTAATGGAGAAAACAACAGCTGAACACCAGAATAATGAGCAAGTCGCTGTTCAGACAACTCCAGATCAGCCTCGGGAAGAGCCTATGGAGTCAGTTCTAGCTCCAGACGAGACCTCTGAAAGGACCAAGTGGATGGAAGAGGACATCCAGACTATACCTACTCAAGCCCAAACCTCAGCTCGACGCTGGGACTTCAGCACAATCTCTTTCCCAGACCTGGCCTCTGGTAGGAGCCACTTGGTCAACTTGGCGTCTCCAAACCCAAGCCTGCTGCCTGGAGCTCTGGAGGTGGGTGAGTGCGATGTGGCTCCATGACTGAAGAGGCTCAACATGAAGGAGGAGAGGCTGTCACGCCTCTCATATATTATTGTAACACGGGACTGGACTGGACAGGGGAAGAAGGACACGGTGACAGGCTGGAGAACTCAAAGGTAAGGTTTCTTTAATTTTTCAAAGGTAACGGGACAACACAAAGGTGAATACAAATGATCTTTTTTTAAGGGTTGCTCTATCTTTTAATGAGGCTGCCAACGCTGGACTGGCATCGTGCGTCCCGACTGGCGGTGTTGTGGCTCTTTTATGCTGCTCTCCCCGTGCTCACTGAAATTAGAGACAGGTGTTAGACATATTTTAGCTCAGGTGCAAGCGCCCTTACCGCTCCCCCTCTCCGGACGGGCGCTTGACCACGCCCCCGCTGCCACAATTATATATTATTTATTATTTTTATATCTGTTCTTTGAGGTTCACTTATGATTTTAGTATAGTCTTTTGCACAATAAACGGTCATATATTTGTAAAACATAATCATTTTCCACCCTCATTCTGACCCTCAGAATTGTTTTAGTGCTGCTTCTCCTTTAAGACTTGACAGTAAACACCCACTTTTCTGACTGGCTCTCTGATCTTGACTGACAGGTTCTCTTCTTGCCATCTCACTGCTCACCACTACTGGGTGGGGCTACAGAAGTGATAAGGTAAAGTATGTGTTGATGTGTTGTTGAGGAGGCGGTCAGATGCAAATGTCTAACACAGTGGAAGTAGAGAACAAGTCATTTTGGCAATTTGGTTTCTACAAATGCTCTTTTTGCAGTGTAGAGGAAGTTTTGAATTCTGAAACTTACAGTATTTTTTTATAGTACAATGACCTCTAATATGTCAAAAGATCAATCCTCATGACATGACCCCTTTAATGAAGGTTTGTATTTTGACTAATGCATATCCCATATATGATTAAATGAAGTAATTAAATAACATAATACAGTAACATGTTTGTGCACTAAATATGGCACAACTGAATATTCCTTTTTTTGAGGTTTTCCCACAGTGAACTAAAAAGAATGCAACAAACTTTTCCAAAATTGTCACAATGTAGTATAAGTTACATTTTTTGGATGCAGTCAAGAAGGTCAAGGCCTCTGAAGTGAGACCATTTCACCCCAAAAAAAGTTTATATCTATAATTGTTTATCTAACATATTTATTTTTCTAAAGTACTTGCATACATGTATTGTTTTTGAAAAAGTGAATGAATTTCTTTGCATGTGTCATTTATATTTTTGTTCTGTTATGTACTGGTGAACTGCTGGTCCAGATCAACATTATCAAGTTTTCCAGCTGACCTGAGTGTGTTTCCAGGTTTATATAGCCCGCCTTTACTATCCATCCCTCCGTGATCAATTGAATTTTGTGAATAGTTTTCCTAGAAGTCCTGTCCTCATTTACTCACCCTCATGCCCTCCCAAACTCGTATGACTGACTTTCTTTTGTGGAACACAAATGTAATTTTCAGTAGCTCTCAAATAAAACCTAACGCCTTTAGACATTGATGAACAAATGTCTATTGGTGTCATTGACATAATATTAATGTGCCATTTTTAATTTTAGAGCCATGGGGTAAGGGCAGATTTTAAAATAAATAATTATAGACATTTCAGTTTCTCATGCAAGTATCATATCTAATGCATGGCTTCAGAACGCTTGGAATATAGATCCGTTAATGGTTTTTGCATGTGCAGCTTTTCGCGTTTTCATAATACAATACTATGACAGTGTTTCCAGCAGCGTGTTTCAGCGACACCACTACCCCTACTGAATCTACAGTGCGAAACACAGCAAGCCCAGTGTATTCTGATACCTGAATGAATCAGAACGAATCTTTTTAGTGAATCAAAAGCGCTTTTACATCAGTCAGAGCGGTTGCTGAATTAATCTTGTAATGATGCACAAGTTATTTCCAACTCAGACTTAAATAAGAGCTGTGGAAGTCTCACAAGCCTGAAGTACAACATTAAACTACATAACACAGTCTAAACCATCTCTGGAACTGTTACTGTGTTTATTTAATGTTGTACTTCAGGCATGTGAGGCTTCAATCAAGCAGTGCAGTTACTGACTGGTGATCAGTGTAATGAAATCCTTAATATAACTTAGCTAAATTCTTGTTTGTTTAGATTGATTTCATATATAGTTAGGATCAATTATTGTATTCCATTTATGCCTATAAAATGTATGATAACATGCCTTTTACAGGAATTGTATTAAATGGATTTCTGATTTGTTATATCTGCTCTGTAGAGATATTAAATGATCTCGTCATGTTGCAACAGGATACTGAGGGCAGGAAATGCAACAAGAACTGCATTTCTTACTTCCAAAAAATTCTTCCTGGAAGGAACTAAAAGAATCATTAATCGTTCTATATGATTCCCATGCCTTCTTTTTAGTCACTTTAGAGTTTGACAGTTCCTGTGAAAACTCACTTTCATTGGATGGAAAAGAGCAGCCAGGGTATTACCAAAATCAGCTTTTGTGTTCAGAAGAAGAAAAAGTCATATTGGTTTATTGATATGAGGGTGAGAAAATGATGACAGAATTTTCATTTCTGGCTGAACTATTCCTTTAAATACTGTCTGAGCAAAATTTCAGTCAAATTAGGGTTTTAGATGGATAAATTGCTTAATCTCTGGTGTCTGTTTTCTCAGAATGACCCCGTCACACCATTGGAAGATTAGTTTTTATGTTTACCAACAAGAGACGGTGGCAGAGTTTAACAAGAGCCAACCTGGCAAGCCCCTGCATGTGTGTTTGCAGGTAAACACACTGACACAATACATTGAAATTAAAGAGCCAATTTTTTTTTATTACTTGCATAATGATTGTGCACAATGATTGTTTGCACTTGAACTGAATAACAAGCCTTTTGTCATTTTGCCTTAGTCATACAGAGGCTAGAAGGTTTGACTCATTCAAAATTTGTGAACAACTTTTTGCCTCATAAATTGGCAATGACATGAAATATGCGTTCAATCTTTAATTAAAATGAAAACATTTGTAATAATATGCTATTTTTGACATTTGTTTTTACCCATCTGTGATTTTTCTTACCAACTAATTTTATGTACAGGCATAATATGGCAAAAGTGCTCTTCACTGACGAGTCACAGTTTTGTCTCACCAGGGGTGATACACCAGCCATACTGCTCGTTCTGTGTGTGATTTCCTGCAAGACAGGACAGTCAGTGTTCTGCCATGGCCAGTGAAGAGCCCGGATCTCAATTCCATTGACCACGTCTAGTACCTGTTGGATCAAAGGGTGAGGGCTAGGTCCATTCCCCCTGGAAATGTCCAGTAAGTGTCTTGGTGGAAGAGTGGGGTAACTTCTGACAGCCAGAACTGTCAAATCTAGTGCAGTCCATGAGGAGGAGATGCACTGACTAAATGAGTCTCATCCATTCAGAATTGAGTTGGAAATATCTGTTTTATCGGTCTTAATCTTGACGCAACAGTTCTGATATCTGGCTTTGTCCTCTGATTTGATGGCCCTGTGCTTGATCTGCATGTCATGTAGCAGTTGTCCTTCCAAAGTGGAGATGTCCCAGTTACTTTTGCTGTGGTGGACCACGGAGACTCATTTTACTGCTTCAAGGAATTCAAACTGCCCACTGATGTGTATTAAAGAATGTTTTGCAAAACATCAAAATTGGAATGCAGCTTTTGAGACTGAATACACCCCATATCACAGATAAACTTAATCTGATCAAATATATTTGCATCTCATGGTATTAATTTAATTTGAATGGAGGAGTGATGATAATCTGTCATGCAAAAGTTATTTCAATACTGTTAACACCAGCATTTATGTCATCAAACAATGTCTAATGTTTGGATGTAAAACAATTTAAATAAAACATATAGTCTCAGCCTCATTTGATCAGCTAGTAAATTTTGGTCATCAGGATTCATTTTGCCATCTGGGTTCATGATTTATCCAGTCAAGACAGACTGTGTTCAGATTGTCTTCAGGTTGGATAAATTAGTAAATAAACTGTCAAGGAGCATCTTGACATTCCCAAGAAAGAGTTTTGTTTCTATGGACATATTTGCTCCATTTTGGAAGTGCTGTCTGCCATACTATATTTTTGAATGGTTGAAGTTTGGTATTTCATTGTAATGAAAACATCTAAGAAATCTACTAGATGTGATAATGAGATGTAACAGAATATGTAACATAAATATGGATAGGATAAAAAAAGTCCTATTTTGTATATATTTATATTTGTATCCATTTGAAGTTTAATATACACAAGACTTTGTTAAATATCATGAAGAGCACATATACCCAACAGACATGATTTAATTATTGGCCATTTAATTTCATTACCATGTCCTATTGTCCAAACTTGCCAATTTATAACATCTTATGTGATTTGATAGTTGATTAAGAAACAGACCTACATAAAATTGAGTCAGGAGTGACGATCCCTGAAGACCTATCCACCTTATTTTGAAATGCAAAGCAAGCAAGAAGCTGCATTTTCGGCAAGTATGACAAAGTTCTGCTGTTATTGACTAATGTAAAAGACTAGAAGGATAATAATACCAGAATTGAATGGTTTGTGCTTATAAACTCTCGCACAACCTCAGGATGTACAGCATAATATCCTAATGTTGGATAATTTTCTAACATCATTTATAGTAAATGAGTAAGTAGATCATTCACTTGTTGTTGTGTGTTGTATTGAAGAGATGTATATTATTGAAGATATTGAAGAAGATATTGTATTGAAGATGCATTTACTATTTTCCCAAGATGAAACGAGGCAGTTTTTGTGCAAAAAAAAGTTAAAGCAGCATTTTCCCAGTGGCACTCTGCTCCCTCCTGGTTGTATAAAGTTTGTGGTAGATGTTACAGACAGAGCTGAGTGTTTCAGCGACTGATCTCTCATTCATTCTGCCTTTGCAACAGCATATGATAAAACAATGGCAAACTGCAAAACTATATGCACACCAAATATCACATGTATTGCCAGCCTGCAATATAAGCAGTGTCAATTTTAATTTTTTAATCTCTGAAATGGCTGAAGGTGGCTTATAATGGAAAAGGTCCACATTCAAGGTTGGGAATGGCGGTGCCCTAGTTACACTGAAAAAGGTGGTTAAAATCATGCCAATCTATTGGCAAATGGTGCTTGATGCTCCACCCCTGATGCGCACATCATCGCGAGCATATAAACTGGAGCTCAGCACCATTTCATCAGGATATTTAAAAGATTTTCTCTTTCACTTAACAGCAAGAAATCAGTAGTGCGTCGAACGTACGCAGTTTCTTGTTCCTTCTTTTAAGGGGGAACCAAGGTTGATTCACACACAAGCCCCATAAACCCCTGGGCCTACTGAAACTGTTTCTGCGACAAGGCTCTCTCTGGTTTGAAGCTTGTCAAGAATTTGAGAATAAACTAATTGTGTTCATCGGTCAGATGTGCCAACATGGTCACCGAGTCTAGTTTCATTCCCAAGAAAGAAACTTTGGTGGCACCAACACAATCTTCGCACAATTGACTATGAGGCCCAAACACTCCAAAGGGCAGGATTTTAAACTGCTATGCAGTCTCCTCAAAGGCAAATTTCAAGCATGGCCTGTGATGAGAGGCTACTTGCAAGTGAAAGTACACATCTTTCAGGTCGATAGACACAAACCAATCCAGGGAACGGACATAAGACAACATCTTGAATTCAGACTTCACTAGCATCTCATGTCCTTTTTGGCAACCAAAAAACAACATCTATAGAAGCATTTCTGTGCGTTGACACTGGTTCTACCTCTATTGCATCTTTGGCGAGGAGACATCGTACCTCTGAGCTTAAAACTGGTACATCACACACTGTCACAGTGGAGGGGAGAACGTTGTTGAAGCTAGACGGCCACCTCGTGAACTGAAATAATTTGCCACATTCGACTGAACGCCACCAATCCTCGGGGAGCAGTCGTGCAGGACAACAGTTTGTATAGGAAACTAGAAATGAGCTTATTTCTGTGCTTATTTTTATTTTTTATTATTTCTGTGCTAAACTGTTTATTGGAATGTGACAAACATTTGGCAGGGAGCAACAACAGCACAAACAGTAACATCATCTCAATCCCAGCAACTGGATGTGGGAAAATTTGGCGGGGACACGGCCAGTGTTCCAGGCCTTCTTCAGAGCCGGAGTGGTAGGGCTCTGGTCCACTCACATGGTAATCAAACATTTAGGAACGCTTGCCTTGGCCAGAATGTTTTCCTCAGGACAAGGTCCGGAGAGCACAATATTACACTTAGACCCTGCTGCTGGGGCCTAATCTCTGGCTCCGTCTCCATTTTCTGGTGAGCTGGAGTGGCGGGACCTAGACCCCTAGGAAGACCAAGAGCGAGCTGGTTGGTCATAGAGCCACCAGGCCTCGGCAAGATGTGCTTGTACACTTGTGATTGCTTTTGAATTGATGAGAACTGCTCAGTGTAGACATTAATTGTGTCATCAAGAGGCCCTGCTGTGACACCAGTGCATCAAGCAAGACAGTTTGTCCTTATCGTGTATCTCTGTCAAGACACCAGGCTACCCATAGATCTGCCAAGGGCTTGGGCATTGATCTTAACAACCCGGAGCACCAGCTCAGAGGCATGACGCAGCTTTTTGTCCTTGTGCAGGTCAGCCTGGTACGTGTGCATGATGCCATGGTGTGACCCGCTGCTCTGGAAAAAAATATCACTGGAAAGCGGGACGCAGAATCGAGCTGACTCTGTAAGAAGTTTGTCGAGCCAAAAACGTTCTTGCTCACTCAGAGTGGAACACTCAAACTGGAGCTTCTCGACTTCCTGAAAGAGAACCTGTATCAGCTCAGCATCAGAGACTTTCGTACAGTTTTCCTCCCCATAGGGGGAAATACCAATGAGTTCAGCAAAGTGAAGTGATGATTTTGAGAGATGTTATTGCGACCCTGAAGAGAAAAATTCATATTAATTGGCCATGTGCTCTGTTTTATAAGCATCAGGGGTGGAGTGTTAAGGCCACTCCTGGGAGGAGTTTCCCATAGTGTCAGCTATTGACGCAATGTCGAAGGGACTGACTTGAAAGGGAACTGACTTGTAATTACGAGATGAAAACTCAGAGATTCTACTTGGAGCTGTTCATGCCCTGGGACCTTGGAAGTTATTAATTTCTATGGCATCACTCAGAACTCCAAACCAGCTTTGTTGTTGTTACATAATATTTATCACAACTTTATTTCATTAATTCACCTCTGTGTGTTGTAGCAAAATGTTTAAGAATGAAGAAAGCACTCTATAAAATTACAGATAAAACAGAAATATGTTTACTATTACCTTTAACTGTTGATCTCGCTGCCAAATTGGTTCTTGGAGCTTTCATAGAATTCTGTGTTTAGTACTTAAATTAAATAACTTTTTACTAGTCGTAATCTTGTATTTATGGTAAATCAGACATGACGTTGGTAATGACGTATCAATGATTTATAAACCAATATAATATTGGTTATATTTCAAATTCCATAAAAAATAAATGTAGGCTACAAATATACATTGTAAGGCATTATGTGATTGCTATGAAATTAATTAGTCTAATACTTTTAATACTAATACTAATTAGTGCTAATTTAATATTTAATACTAATACTTTTAATGCATTATGTATCATAAATCATGATAGCATATAATGGACTATTTAGTAAACTGATTGACAACCACCCATGAAACGGCACACCACATCCCTGGTCTTTGTGTTGGCTTAAATGCCTCCGTAAACCAACACTGATTTAATACCCCTTGTCTGTTTTTCAGACCAGCTGATTAAATTACAGTAGTCTGTCAGTGTAATTAAATGCTATTTGTCACAGCATCCAGGAACTAGAAAAGTCACCCATATACTCAAATAAAAGTATACACACCGGCAAAATAAACTGACTGTGAAAGCATGCGTAGGGAATATGTACAGTATGTCAGTCTGTCCATTCATCTATCGGTCCCCGAGCAATTGCCTAGCAATCACTCAGAAAACCTTAAAAATATTCCATGTTCAATACAAGTTAAGCTCAATCAAAAGCATTTCTGGCATTATGTGGATTATTTCGACTTGTCCCTCCTTTTTCTTATAAATAAATAAAAAAAATCTAGCTTACAGAGAGGCATTTGCAATGGAAGTCAATGGGGCCAATTTTTGGAGGGTTTAAACACAGAAATGTGAAGCTTATCATTTTATGAAAGGACTGTTTAAAAGCTGTTTAAATTGTAATTTATTTTGGTTGTTTAAGGGTTCACTATGTAATGCCATCATGACAATGAAGCTGTAAAATTGGATATAACTTAAAACAGAAAAGGGTAGTAAGCGATTTTATCACTAAATATCAAACTCTTATTAACATGCATGTTGTTTATGTCTTGTGTCTATACTTTTGAAACAGTGAGTATTTTAACATTTACGCATTGATCCCCATTCACTTCCATGTAAGTGTCTCACTGTAACCCAGATTTTTGCTTTTTAAAGAAAAGGAGGGACGAGTCAAAATAATTTTTTGTGGTAATCAATATTATGCTACAAATGCTGTCAATTATGTTTTACTTGTATTGAACCCGGAATATTCCTTGAATAAAATGGCCTGCCTGCTTTCCCTTGGAACACCTTAGTAAACTAGTTTAGACAAACTTTTTGTTGTCTGTTCCAATGAGCCTGAAACATTAGCTAAATGGACAGGTGAGTCTCAGGTATATGAATAATGGCAGCCACACACCATAACTTTATTTGTGGCTCATTCATTTTTGTATAAGCACACTACATATTTCATTGATGCCTCTGGAAGTCTATATTGAGTCAATAAACCTACTGCTTTACAATGATTAACAATGATTCCTTTTAAAGGAACCACAGCGTGACCTGTCTTTTGAGTGTTTAGGCAGGTGTCTACTGGGTATGATGAAACACAATTTGTGCATGATATGCACAATATATATATAGTATAATTCTCTTCAGAAAGATACAAATTTACAGTTTATTAAAATATTTACAGTATAAACTATAAGGGGACTTAAAGGTATCATATAACTGGAAATAAATCTCTAGTCAAAGATCAGTGTTAAAAAGAAGGGTATATTTTTTATGTCTAAAAGTTTTAAAAAGATTCTCAAAGTCAGATGTAAATATATGGATATAAATAACTAAACCAACACATTGATTTATACAAATAAAACAGACTATACAATGACAGTCACAAAGCAGTAAGAAAAAACTTTAAAAACATTATTTTTGGACATTCTTTTGTACATTTTTGACATAAAGGCATGATGTCAGCTGTTCATGTTGTATTGCTAAGAGCACAACAGGAGGTGGGGCATGGTTTTCACTCACAGTGTATAAATATGAGCAAAAGACAGTAATCTGTTCAAGAGTGAATCGTAATCCTGCAGCAAAAATTTTACTGAAACTTGTGAGTTTCTCACTATTGGTCATGTATCTACGCTGGCTAATGTTATCTTTAGCCTCAATTGGTAAGTCTCTTTTTAAAATCTCCATTTGTAACATCTGTTTTTGTGCTTACAAATAATTGTAGAAAATTAAAAATATGTGAAACCGATTTAAACATGCAAAGTAACACAGGAAGTTTCTGCTTCAGCAAAGATTGAGTGAGGTAAATTGGGCCAGCTTTTTCTGAAGGAAAAATGTCTGATGTCAACTGAAATTATAAGTAAGCATCTATAATAGAAGGAAATATAAATAATTAAAAAATTGTATATTGAGCAATTCAGATTTATTTGAATATTTTTTATTTGAAAGAATATAAACATAATTACAAATTGAAAATGAAAAAAATTAAAAATCAACCAGAGGGATATGATGAACACCCCTTACCCATGGTAAAATAACTGTGCAGTCGCTTGTGATTTATTTATTTATTATTAATAAATAAATGTAAAGCTTAATGTACTGGATTTTGTTGTTTGGATAGGTGACTACATTGAGAAAACATGATGTATTGTAAAGTCTTTCACAGGGGTCAATTCTGGGGCCTCTTTAATTTTCATTGTGCTGTTTAATTTATACACGATCCCACTTGGCAACATAATTATAACATAAATGATCATTTGATACACAAAATTCGATTTTTGCTGCTTGCTCCATTTTCTTCATTGAAATGCAATTTGACCAACATAATTGGATTTCAATCACTGCATTTCAATCCATTTGAATTTGTAAAATAGAAGTTTACGTAATCTATGTGTGTTGGGACTACAACATTTTTGTCGTTGCTGAAACTGGGCAGGGGATTCAACGTTTGCAGTTTGGTGGAGTAGATGTCTTATTTTATGTGCCTTTGAGCACTATGAACAAAGGAGATGACTTGTTAGGGTTTACTGTTCTGTTCTGTTGGAATTTAGAATAGTTTCTATTATATTGGAGTTTTAAGGGTTACCATTTTGAAGAGTAGAGCATGTACTTAGATTGAGGCTATGTAAATGTCAATTGTTTATATGTTGTACAAATGACTTTTCTTTCAGTCTTCTCTTTTTCCTGCCAACATTTAACATTATGTATGCAGTATATTAAATAAAGGTACATGTACATCTAACATGCGTTATTTTATTGTTAGCTAGTTTTCTTCAAGAGATTCTGATGAATTATTTTGACAATCTAATTTTATTGGAGTTTACACACTTCAGTTTGGTTCATGCTACACAATGTGTATAAGTTTGGTTTAGTAGCCTACATGTTATGTTAAGAAAACCCATTTTCAATGTGTAAAATCACTGTCCACAATTAAGTTCAGCCAAAGAATAATATTGCTCACTGTGAACGACAAATACATTTGTGTAATAGGAAGTCTTATATGTGCAGGCGGCGTGTCTGCTGCTGGCAACTGCAGTTATAAGAGCCTTGTGGAACATCTCGGCTTGGGCAACGATGACATTCAGATGACGTCCCTGCGGCCCGTGTATAACTGGACGACCCCTACCAAAGTTTTTGTGGATTTGTTTGTGACATCCATCACAGAAGTGGTACTGTATGAACCACCATTCACTCATCATTCAGGTCAGCATTTGTAGTGTCACTCATCATTTCTTTTTTTATCCACAGAATGAAAAAGCTCAGAGCTTCTCAACACAGGTCACAATTTTACACGTAAGTGTTTTCAAAACCTCTTACTCCATTAAAACCATCTCATACATGATCAGCAGTGCTGCACAATGTTACTTTGACATTGGAACTGGCCAACATCTGTATCTGTTGGCTGATTTTAACAGGCATAAATGTTATATAAAGTATGTCCTTTTTTTAAATATTTGTGTGTTATGAGTAAATGTTGTATAATATGAAAATGTTCATTTAAATTATATGCTATGATGCTATAATGTATATATCGTCATGGTTACTGTTTTAACCTCCATTGCCCTTGGACATACGGGTATAAAGGGGAGCGGACGAGTATCTGACAGACAGGTTTTTGCACTGAGGAGCCGAGAATAAGTTTACGGCGCATTACAGTGGTAGGGATAGTGACGTGGAAGGGGAACACAACGTCTCGTTCCTTCCATAGGGGAATGGAGGTTACAGCAGTAACCATGAAGTTCCCCTTCTGTCACTCACTCGACGTTGTGTCGATTGTAGTGACACAAGGGGTCCCACTTCAAAATGCCATGCACTAACCCATGTTACGTGACTGCCAAGCCAGGTGTAAGCAGGCTGTTGCATGCTAGAAGCAGCTGGGTCGGCCGCACGTAACCCTCAAACCCCAATGCCCCCAACAAAAGGTGTCATATACCGCTCTAAGGTTCCCCATACCCATAACAGGAAACAGGCGACATGACTTGCATGGGAGCCAGCCGGGCAGTTGTAGACTTTTCTCTCTCTATTTTCTCATCATAGAGCTATGAATGCATCAGGGAAGGCATCCTTTCCGTTCCTATTCTTTCAGGGGGAAAAGGCCCTGCGGAGACCACAACCTGACCAGACTGGGGGTAGGTAACTTGTGGATAATACACACGGGGGTTGTCAAGCCACCTGTGGACATGGTGCGGTGGTATATCCTGCCTGACAGGGGAGGAGTTGCTACAGAAACAGTGACCAGGGGGCAGCGAGGACTGCCCAAGGGAGATGCGGGTCCTGCCAGCAGGGGGACTGTATCATGAAAAATACTTCACAGGGAGTTGCCTGAAGTGGGAACTATGCCTGTGGAGCCCAAGACCAATGTGGAGCACTCGACTCAGGGTCTGGCAGCAGATTCCTCCACTGAATATATGGCCAGAGGGCTAGGGAGGAAGAGCATCCAGGAAGCGAGAGCTTACTGGCTAACCTGGGAGAGAAGGCACACTGGATCAGCTTGGTGAAGGGCGCAAGGTGCATTACCAAGTTCTACCGGCTCTGACCTGACAAAACACATCCCGTGAACACAGACCGACTCAACCCTGCGGTTGTATAACCTAGAAATGGTGTTGGGTGTTGCCCAGCACACAGCTCTGCAGATGTCTGCTAAAGAGGTGCCATGGACCAGTGCCCACAAGGATGCCACACTTCTCGTAGAGTGTGCTCGAACCTGCAAGGGGGAGGGCACGGCCTGGGTGTGACAGACTAGGGAAATCGCCTCAACAACCCAGTGAGCTAACCTCTGCTTGGAGATGGCGTTCCCTTTCCGCCATCCGCCAAAGCAGACAAAGAGCTGCTCAGAGCATCTAGAGCCCTGCGTGCGGTCCACATAGATACGCAAAGCACGTACCGAACACAGCAACGAAGAGGCTGGGTCTGCCTCCTCCTAGGCTTTAAATGCAGGTTCACAACCTGGTTCCTGAAAGGGGTCATAGGAACCTTGGGCATGTAGCCCAGTCGCGGTCTTAGGATGAAGTGAGCATCTGCTGGACCAAACTCCAGGCAAGTGTCGCTGACAGACAACGCTTGCAGGTCCCCAACCCTCTTGATGGAAGCGAGTGCGATCAGGAGGGCCGTCTTCAAGGAGAAGGCTTTGAGCTAGTGGCTCGAAGGGGGGTCTCTGAAGGCCCGAAAGGACCACTGAGAGATTCCAGGAGGGAAACATGCTTGGCCGGGAAGGGTTCAACCTTCGAGTTGGAGCGGTCTCATATGCATCAACCCGAGCGGTGCAACCGCGGCCGAGGATGCCATATGCCCCAGGAGCCTCTGGAACCATTTGAGATGAATCGCTGTGCCAGGCTCGAAGAGAGTGAGGCACCTGAGCACTGACTGCGCACGCTCGGTTGTGAGGCGCGCTAACATTGAGACTGAGTCTAACTCCAAACCGAGAAAAGAGGTGCTCTGAACCGGAGAGAGCGTGCTTTTTTCCCAGCTGACCTGAAGCCCTAAATGGCTGAGGTGCGCGAGCACCCGGTCCCTGTGGGTGCATAGTAACTCTCCTGAGTGTGCTAGGATGAGTTAGTCATCAAGGTAATTGAGTATGCGGATGCCCACTTCCTGTAGCGGGGAAGGGCTGCCTCTGCAAACTTGGTGAAGACATGAGGGGACAGGGACAGGCCGAAGAGTAGGACCTTGTACTGATACACCTGGCCGTCGAACGTGAAAAGTAAGAAGGGTTGAGTCGAGGCAGAATGAATGGATACGTGGAAATACATGTCCTTCAGGTCTACTGCCGCGAACCAATCTTGATGCCGAATGCAGGTTAGAATTCGCCTCTGCGTGAGCATTTTGAACGGGAGTCTGTGTAAAGTCCGATGACAACTCGCAGGTTCAAGATTGGCCGCAACCCATGGCCTTTTTTGGGTACGATGAAGTAAGGGTTAATGCTTCATCTCGGCTGGAGGGACAGGCTATATCGCGTCCTTTGCGCATTTGCGCATTGCCTGGCGAATTGAATCATGTAGCTGAGTCGGATGGTTCTGGCCAGCCATCGCGACAGGCAGGAAAGCGCAAGCCATGTGTCCGTGTGAGGGGCACCAACGGGACGATTGTTTGGACATACCGGGTGGGGCCTCACTGTGGGGGGAGCAGGTAATAGTGTGCTGGGAGGCAAAACTCAAAGCACTTACCTTGCTCCGCGCACCCGACAGGGGGCAGGTTATAGATAGAGGAGGAGGTCCTGCAGGGACGTCCTTGAGACTCGTCAGCACTGGTCTGCTGGGGCTGGGCAGTTGTGGGTCCAGAGGTGAGATGGCTTCACCAGGGAGCTGGGACTGCAAGGTTTTGGTACCGGGGTGCCGTGAGAATGGTGCGCACCGGTCTGATGAGCCAGGAAGTGAGGAAATTGCTCGTTATTGACAATTTGGGTACCGCAGCCAGAAGGGGAGTGCGGCGAAAGAAAAATGGAGAACTGGGGGTGGCTGGAGTGGCGTTCGCTTTGAGAAATGAACGCCGCGACCACAACGTTGCCATGGTCATGTCCTCGCATTGAGAACATGAGCCATCCACAAACGCTGCCTCAGTGTGACTGCTACCCAGGCACACGAGGCAGCGTCTATGACCATCGGATCTGGAGAGATACAGACCACATCCAGGAACTACACAGCGGCAGAAGGGCATCTTTAAAAAGACACGTCCTGAAAAGGACATTCAATGCTCGTAGTCTGACAGATGCTCGTCCGCTCCCCTTTATACCCGTATGTCCGGGGGCGTGACATGCAAATTCTGTCTGCCAACTTGACATTGGCCTTTTCTCAAGTTCAAGTTCAGAGGTTTGTGAGGCTCTCCGAAGAGACCCCTTGTGTCACTACAATCGACACAACGTCGAGTGAGTGACAGAAGGGGAACTATATTTTATGATATGTTTAAGCAATATCACACAAGCAAAAGTTGTTGTTATGAATAGCAACATGACAATGATGGGGGTACTTGACCACAGCCCAGCAAACAAATTTTATTCTTAAAACTTTTTCCAGGTTTTACATTGTGGTTGTGGGAATTTAAAAATTTCCAGTTTTCTAAACGCAAGTAGAACATTTTTAAAGGTTAGAATTTGTAAAATTCTAAAATGTAAAAAAAACATCCTGAAAACGTCTCGGGTTACATGTGTAACCCTTGTTCCCTGAAAAAAGCGGAACGAGATGCTGCACTGCTAAGCGCTATGGGGAACAATCTTATTGTGAGCTGCTCTGAACATGTGTGTAACACGTCAATGAAAATTGACCGGAATTTATAGCCTCGGTTGGTGAGATCATTGGATGCACCTGTGGCCAGGCTATAAATAGGAGGCGTCACCAGAGTGTCATCAGATATTTTTCTGAAGAGCAGTCCTGGGACATCCCAGTGTGGCAAAAGAAGCGCAGCATCTCGTTCCGCTTTTTTCAGGGAACAAGGGTTACACATGTAACCCGAGACGTTCCCTTTACAAAAAGCTTCACTATGATGCTGCGCTGCTAAGCGCTATGGGGTACGCAATGCCCACGCCGCCGCACTGGGGCTGTCCGGACCCCTGACCGTTGTGAAGTGTTCTCACAAAACGCGAGAGGTCCCAGACATGAGCTTGAGATGTCGACTCAAGGGCATAAAAGCCCGGAGTAGCAAAAACATCTAACACCATAAAATCCGAAGAATGTGTGCGGAAAGGACTAGCCTGCCGTATCACAAACCTGTTCAGACATGAGCTTGAGATGTCGACTCAAGGACATAAGAGTCCGGAGTAGCGAAGCATCTAGCCCACAAAGTCAGAAATGAGTTTGAGAAGCCGACCCAAGGACATAAGAGTCCGGGGTAAAGCATCTAACTCAAAAAGTTCGTACCATGAACTTGATTTGGCATGAGCCTGAGATGTCGACCCAAGGACATAAGAGTCCGGGGTAGCAGAACATCCAGCCCATGAAGAAAATTTTAGAATGTGCGTGGAGAGGACCAGCCCACCGCATCACAAACTTGTTCCGGCATGAGTTTGAGATGTCGACTCAAGGACGCAAGAGCCCGGAGTAGCATGAACATCCAAACTATAGAATCTAATGAATGTGTGCAGAGAGGACCAGCCTGCCGCATCACAAACTTGCTGCAGAGGGACCCCTCTAGCCAAGGCTTTAGAGGAGGCGACCCCTCTGGTGGAGTGAGCCCTGACACGTACTGGCGAAGCTTGACCGCGCGCCTCATAGGCCAGGGCAATAGCATCCCTCACCCAATGTGACATAGTCTGCTTAGTAGCGGCCGCCCCCCTGTTGCGGCCCCCATAGCAAACAAACAATTGCCCTGATTTACACCACTGGCTTGTGCGGTGGACATAAGTCTGAAGGGCATGGACTGGGCAGAGTCCGGGAAGTCTTTCCTGCTCCAGCGTTAGAAATGGCGGGGAGCAGAAGGCTTCCAAAGTGACAGGATGTATTGTCGAAAAAGGAACCTTAGGAAGGTAATCAGGGTGAGGATGCAAAATAGCTTTGGCCATACCTGGGGCAAATTCTAAACAGGTCGGCAAAATAGACAGAGCCTGTAGATCCCCAATCCTCTTAAGAGAGGTAATAGCCATAAGAAAGACCATCTTGAGAGTCAGAAGTCTGTCAGACGCTGACTCCAGAGGTTCAAAAGGGGTCTCAACCAGACCCTCCAGGACTATTGTTAAGTCCCATGAAGGAGTTCTGATCCTAACGGGAGGCCTCAGTCGCTTGGCTCCACGAATGAAGTGAGCGAGTAGAGGGTGCCTCCCTAAAGGCACCCTGTCAATCAAGGTGTGGCAAGCCGAAATGGCGGCCACATAAACCCTGAGAGTAGCGGGGCATATGCCTGCTGACAGTTTTTCCTGCAGAAAATCCAGAACTGAAACAATTTGGCAGTTAACTGGATCTGCACCATGTGAACTGCACCACCTTTCGAAGACACCCCATTTATTGGTGTAAATTCTTCTGGTGGAGGGAGCCCTAGCACTAAGAATTGTTTCAATAACCCCAAGCGACAGCCCTGTGTCCCTCAGCTGGTACCCTTCAGGGGCCAAACATGAAGTTTCCACAATTCGGCCCGGGGATGAAATATTGTCCCCTGTGCCTGAGACAGAAGGTCCCTCCTGTCCGGAATCGCCCAAGGCGAGCCGTCTAGGAGAGACATAATCTCTGAGAACCAAATCCTGTTCGGCCAGCGAGGCGCTATCAGTAAGAGGCAAGACCCTTGCTGGCGAACTCTGGCCAGGACTCCCGGGAGCAGAGAAACCGGGGGAAACGCATACAGACACATTCTGGGCCATGTATGCGCCATCGCGTCCAGACCCAGGGGGGCTGGGTGACTCAGAGAGAAGTAGAGGGGACATTGCGCAGTCTCTAGAGAGGCGAAGAGGTCCACTTCCGCTCTGTAAAATCTCTCCCAAATCTGTTGTACTACCTCGGGGTGGAGTTTCCACTCGCCCGTCGGTAAGTTTCGTCTGGACAGAAAATCCGCTCCCACATTCAGGCGTCCAGGGATATAGACTGCCCTGAGTGACAGTAACTCGCCCTGGGCCCAAAGGAGAATCCGACGTGCCAGCAAATTGAGGTGGCGAGAACGTAGGCCTCCTTGATGATTTATGTAAGAGACTGCTGCTGTGTTGTCCACCCGCACAAGGACATGGCAGTCTCTCAAATGTTGGAGGAAGTATTTCAGGGCCAGAAATACTGCCATCAGCTCGAGGCGGTTTATGTGCCAATCGAGTTGATGACTCTCCCATTCCCCTTGGGCTGGACGACCACTTAAGACCGCACCCCAACCCGTCAGGGAGGCGTCTGTCGTTAGCATCCTGCGACGACACAACGCACCAAGAGTGGGACCCAAGGTGAGAAACCGGGGTCTGAACCACATAGAAAGGGAACGAAGTGCTGGGCGCGTAACCCTTATTTGCCTGAGGGGACTGGCCCTTGGATGAAACCCCCTGGCTTTTAGCCACAGCTGAAACAGTCTCATATGGAGAAGGCCCAAAGGAATCACCGTGGACGCAGACACCATGAGACCTAATATTCGTTGATACTGAAGAACAGTGCAACCCTGACCTAGCCTGAGATTGCTCAGGGAGTTCTGAATGGAGATGACACGAGCGGGAGACAACTGTGCCTGCATCGTGATCGAATTCCATATGACCCCTAAATAGGAAATTTCCTGGGTCGGGGAAAGAACGCTCTTTTTGGCGTTGAGTCTCAGACCCAGAGAACCTAGATGAGCCAAGACGATATCCCTGTGCTGAACTGCCAGTTTTTGAGACTGGGCTAGAATCAGCCAGTCGTCTAGATAATTCAGAATGCGGATGCCCTGGAGTCGCAAAGGAGCCAGTGCCGCATCCATGCATTTCGTGAATGTGCGGGGTGATAGGGCTAGGCCGAATGGAAGGACCCGATACTGGAAGGCTTCGTCCCCGAAAGCGAACCTCAGGAACTTCCTGTGCTGTGGCAGAATTCCAATATGAAAATATGCGTCCATGAGGTCGATCATGACCAGCCAATCGTGACGTTGGAACTGAGACACGACGGACTTGACTGTTAGCATCTTGAACTTGATCTTCTTGACCGAGCGATTCAAGCCACGAAGATCTAAGATCGGACGCAACCCCCCCCCCCCCTTCTTGGGGACCAGGAAGTATCTGCTGTAATAGCCTGACTCTTTCTCTGGAAGGGGAACATGTTCTATGGCCCCTTTTTCCAAGAGATTTTGCAGTTCTACCCGAAGTAGACATGCCTGTTCCGACCTTATGGTAGTGGAAACCATGCCGTTGAAGCTCGGAGGGCGGCAAGCAAACTGAATTCTGTAGCCTTTTTCTACTGTTTTTAGAACCCACATAGAAATACCTGGCAGAAGTTTCCACGCTGCCAGGTTCTCTGAGATGGGAACTAATTTCAACACTTCCTGTCGAGGGGGTGTTGAATGTTCCATGTCCTGGATTATGGCAGGGAGCAACAGTACACTCAACATTTTGTTGGAAACCCCTGTCACCCGAAACACCAAGGGTGGCGGGAGTGAAGAGGTTTCGTGAAGGTATCGGGAGGGCAGAAGTGAATGATACACGCGCCCCGTCCCGAAGGGAACTACCCTGAGGGCGACAAGCCTGTCCCCAATCTTTGCGAGGGGGAGCACGACTTGCCACGCTTTGCTTTTGAGCCTCCCTCCTAACGGAATCAGGGTGAGACTGGGTGGCCGACGGCCTCGCCCCCTGAGTGCGGCGAGGAAGAAACTGCCCAAAGGATTCCTCATGGCTTTTCGCCTCCTGGAATCTGGAGATAACCGTATTCATGGCGTCTCCAAAGAGACCAGAAGGCGAAATTGGGGCATCAAGGAGGAAAACTCTGTCCTTATCCTTGATGCCGGATAGGTTAAGCCATAAATGCCTCTCCGTGCTGACCAAAGCGGACATAGACCGGCCAATAGCACGGGCTGACTGCTTGGTGGCACGGAGAGACAAATCCGTAGCTCGACGAAGTTCCGAAAAAGCTTCGTCGTCGAGGTCTCTTCCTGCACTCAGTTCCTTTAGCAGGTCAGCCTGGTATGCCTGTAACACAGCCATGGTGTGCAGCGCAGCACCAGCCTGACCCGCCGCTTGATAAGCTCTCCCGACCAGCATGGAGGTAACCCTGCATGGCTTAGAGGGGAGAGCAGGTTTTTTAAGAGACGATGCCGAACCCGGCGAGAGATAACCCGCAAGTGTCTCTTCGACCGGTGGCATCTTTGAATATCCTCGCGCCTCAGCGCCCACGATAGTCGAATACACTGACGTCGAGGGCACGTGAACGCGTGAGGTATATGGTTTCTTCCACGAACGAGAAAGCTCGTCGTGGAGATCATCAAAGAAGGGAAGGGACTGATGAGGCGTTCCCTTCCCTTGGTCACCAGACAGAAATCTGTCCTCTAACTTGGAGCGCTTGGGGGGATCTTGGTCGCGTGGCCAGTCTAATTGAAGTCTGGCCACCGCGCGAGTAACCACATCGAGTAACTCCTCCGAAGATTTTGAATCGCGATTGGAGTGCTCGGATGTGGTTAACTCAGAATCTGTATCAAGAGAATGGAGGTCCCCCTCGCGAACTGAAGAGGCGCCGAAGCACGCTTCAAGATCACGCGAAGGACCAGCAGGATCTGGGGAGAGAGCGATCGAAAGGGACGGACCCGTCTCTCGCTCCTCAGCCAGATCCATGCGAGAGCCCCACGAATGAAATGTGGGTGCTGGCTCTCGGAAGTAAGCAAGGCGAGCGCGAAGCATCCCGACCGAAAGTAGGTCACAATGCGCGCACCCGCCCTGCCCCAACGCGAGAGCAGCGTGCTCTTCCCCCAAGCAGACAAAGCAAAATTCATGCGTGTCCTTGTCAGTCATAGAGCGTTGACAAGGAAACACGCATCATTTGCCCTGATTCTCTGCCATTTTCTTTCTCTTTTTTATATATATATATATATATATATATATATATATATATATATACATATATACACTCACCTAAAGGATTATTAGGAACACCATACTAATACTGTGTTTGACCCCCTTTCGCCTTCAGAACTGCCTTAATTCTACGTGGCATTGATTCAGCAAGGTGCTGAAAGCATTCTTTAGAAATGTTGGCCCATATTGATAGGATAGCATCTTGCAGTTGATGGAGATTTGTGGGATGCACATCCAGGGCACGAAGCTCCCGTTCCACCACATCCCAAAGATGCTCTATTGGGTTGAGATCTGGTGACTGTGGGGGCCATTTTAGTACAGTGAACTCATTGTCATGTTCAAGAAACCAATTTGAAATGATTCGAGCTTTGTGACATGGTGCATTATCCTGCTGGAAGTAGCCATCAGAGGATGGGTACATGGTGGCCATAAAGAGATGGACATGGTCAGAAACAATGCTCAGGTAGGCCGTGGCATTTAAACGATGCCCAATTGGCACTAAGGGGCCTAAAGTGTGCCAAGAAAACATCCCCCACACCATTACACCACCACCACCAGCCTGCACAGTGGTAACAAGGCATGATGGATCCATGTTCTCATTCTGTTTACGCCAAATTCTGACTCTACCATCTGAATGTCTCAACAGAAATCGAGACTCATCAGACCAGACAACATTTTTCCAGTCTTCAACTGTCCAATTTTGGTGAGCTCTTGCGAATTGTAGCCTCTTTTTCCTATTTGTAGTGGAGATGAGTGGTACCCGGTGGGGTCGTCTGCTGTTGTAGCACATCCGCCTCAAGGTTGTGCGTGTTGTGGCTTTACAAATGCTTTGCTGCATACCTCGGTTGTAACGAGTGGTTATTTCAGTCAAAGTTGCTCTTCTATCAGCTTGAATCAGTCGGCCCATTCTCCTCTGACCTCTAGCATCAACAAGGCATTTTCGCCCACAGGACTGCCGCATACTGGATGTTTTTCCCTTTTCACACCATACTTTGTAAACCCTAGAAATGGTTGTGCATGAAAATCCCAGTAACTGAGCAGATTGTGAAATACTCAGACCGGCCCGTCTGGCACCAACAACCATGCCACGCTCCAAATTGCTTAAATCATCTTTCTTTCCCATTCTGACATTCAGTTTGGAGTTCAGGAGATTGTCTTGACCAGGACCACACCGCTAAATGCATTGAAGCAACTGCCATGTGATTGGCTGATTAGATAATTGCATTAATGAGAAATTGAACAGGTGTTCCTAATAATCCTTTAGGTGAGTGTAGAGAAAGAAAGGAAAGGAAAGTTCTCTTTTTTTTAAAAAAAAAAAAAGACTTTGTTTTTAACAAATTTCTAACAAAGAGTTTTGTGAAAACACACAGAGAGAAAGCTCTGAAGAAAAATGTCTGACGACACTCTGGTGACGCCTCCTACAGGTACATCCAATGATCTCACCAACCAAGGCTATAAATTCCGGTCAATTTTCATTGACGTGTTTCACATGTTCAGAGCAGCTCACAATAAGATTGTTCCCCATAGCGCTTAGCAGCGCAGCATCATAGTGAAGCTTTTTGTAAAGGGAACAGAATTTTCCAACTTTTTCATCAGTTTTCACTCAGAATTGTTTTTTTTTAGAAATCATACAAACAGTGTTCCACTAAGAACATTTGAACTTTTAATGAATATTAATAATGTCATTGGAATGTTCATTTAACATTTTCTTAACAATGTTTGTCCCTAAACTTTACATAACGTTAGCCAAAGTTGTTTCAACATCCCCATTTAGGTGGGATGTAATCACAGCTGTGCTGATGTTCAGACCAGCACAACCGCGAGTGTGTGAAAGTGCTTTTATTCAACCTTTCAACTAACAAGTAAATAATATTGAATAATTTACGTTTATACACAAAAAACAAACATTTAGTTCCTACATTTCTTTTCTGACTGTGAAAATAGTTCCAAAAGAAAAAGCATCAATCCATATATAATCAAATTAGATTACCCCAAAAATATAATCCAAGAGATTACTTTACTGATTGCCATTTTAGTCATGTAATTTGTAATCAGCTCCGGATTGCAATTCTAAGGTAATGTACTCTCTGTCTCTGCACTGCTCTCATATTCTGATTTTGATAGAATTGAATATGAGCATCCCTACGCCCTACACAAGTACTCTGAAGCAAGCAGGGCATTACAGTTTAATTCAGTATTGTAGTATACAATTATTACTTGTATACTGTCTTTTCATGTGACACTTACCTGTAAACTCTTTTAACTTTGCAGGGTTGGGTCAATGAGTTCACATTGTGGGACCCTGAAGACTTTTGTGGGATCAGACTCTGTTCGTTTCGAAAAGATACGATTTGGACCCCGGACATTGGTATCATTGAAAGGTCAGAAAAATAAATTCTTTCTGAAAAAATACATAAAAAAATAATAATAGTAAAATACTTAAAAACTTTTTGTAGTAATTTTCTAATAGTCACATCATGAGAAATCAAAATTTATACTCAGTGCTTAGAGTGAGAATTAAAATTAATTATGTCACAGTTGGGGCAGCTATACTTGTGTACCGGCAGCTCTGCCAGGGGATGAAATACATTTTATGTTCCCTCGCAAAAAGTTTTGTGTTCTCTCACAATAAGTTTTCATTCCCTCGCAACGAATGTATCATTTTTCCACAATAGTTTGCATTCCCTCACAATAAGATTGGTGTTTTCGACTCATGCAATAGTTTGTTTTCCTTCACAAAATGTTTTGCATTCCTTTGTAATAGTTTAGATTCCCTCGCAATAAGAGTTGTGTTTTCGACTCAAAGGTTGTGTAAAATTCAGAATTTTAGAATTAACACCATTTCAATTCATAAGTTGGAATTTGAATTGAATTGGCCACGCCCCACAGGAAGTTGAATTTGAATTGAATTGGCCACGCCCCACAGGAAGTTTAATTTGAATTGGAATGATAGGAAGTGGAATTTACTGAATTGCAATTCAAACAAATTCAACACAGTCAGACTACACAATTTCATTAGTGCATGAGATTTTGTGACAAATAATTACATTATAATTTTTTTTACTAAAAATCCCTATTTATTTCCTAATAGGTAGAATATTTTTTAACTTATAGACATGCAATTTCTCTCTAAAAAATTATTAAATTAACATAGCCATCAAAGGATGTTATTTTTACTGTGAAGCACCAGAAATGGTCCACGTTTTTTTCAGATAACTTAAAATACATTAAAAATTTGAATCTATTAATTGTTTAATATTGCGCAAATTAGCACAACTGGAGTTGTGTTTTTCCACCACCATCCAAAAAATGTACATTTATTAAATATAGTGAAATAAAAGCTATACAAAATTCTATAGGTGGCATTTTAAACATTATTGTACTTTATTATATATAATCATTAATAGTGTAAAAAGTGGTGTTTGTAGAACTTAAAGAAAATTAAGTTTGCATTGATTTGAACTAAACTGAACTTACCATTTCAACCAGCCATGACTTTTACAAATTAGCTGTACATACAACATATTCATTTGACATATTTAACAAATACATATTTGAATTAAGTAACTTTAAGTAGATTTCTTAAACTCTGTCAACTTAGTCCTTTGAAAATTGCTTTGATTGAAATGTTGTCTCCGGTCATTATCGCTTCACACATTATGTCTCATCTACATAGTATCAAGACAGAGTATGCAAGACTGGAGGGTCAATATGTGCAGTTGATCAGTGAAGGTGTTGTAATCACATCTGACACGTTAGCTCTGACCACTGCCTGTAAGATGGACTTGTACCTGTTTCCCTTCGACATCCAAAGCTGCACTTTAACGCTTCAGTCCGGAATATATTCAGGTATTGAGTAAATTAATGCTAAAAGTCATTGTTCGCCTTCTGAATTGACAGTAATATCATTCTAATGTCTGTTAGTATAATATTCACATTTTCTCTCAGTTGAGGAGCTTAATATCAGCCCATACTCTGATGCATCGTTCTTGACACTCAACTCACAGAAGGCCTTTCAGACTCAGGGAGAGTGGGAGCTGCTCAGTATAAACACATCTAAAGCCAATGTATCTGCTATTCAGATCATACAGGCTCAGCTGACATACAAGGTACTATGACTACTGATAATAATACTGTAATAATAATAATAATAATGTTGCATATACAATACATACAATACATGTTTGTATGGCACCTTTCATACATAAAATGCTCCCATAATTTCTTCACTTTTGAAAAAAGAAAGCATAAAAAAAGGAAAAAACAATAAAGCCCAATCAAGTGTAGGGTTTGGGTAAGGGGTTAGACTTTATGATTAGGTTAAGGTTTGAGTTAGGGGTTAAACTTAGCATAATGCGATGGTTCGTTTATTTTGGGTGGAGGAGGACTCCACTGTGTACGTTAATTATAACCTAAGGTTAGATGTCAACTACCCATTTATTAATAGACTGAAAAACATATTAGGTGATTTGTTTTCATTGCTGTATTGTTCTGATGGTTTCTGTGCTTATTCGCAGATCACAATAAAGAGGAGACCTCTACTGTACATCATCAACTTTTTAATGCCCGTGTTTTACTTCCTTGTGCTGGATGTAGCCTCATTTTTCATGGATGGAGGAGGAGGAGAGAAGCTAAGCTTTAAAGTCACTTTACTCCTGTCTATTTCTGTGTTGCTGCTGCTACTTAATGACATGCTGCCCTCTACTGCCAATGAAATCCCATTGATTGGTGAGTCCAACACAGACGATCATCTCTTATGTTGTCTACATTGTTAAGAAGGCTATCCTTATTCAATAACCTCACAACTGACATGCTCATAATACAGCATGGGAAATATGCATTAAATGTAGAGTACTCTTAAAAAAATGTATGATACGTTTTGGAATAATGAACATACAGTTTTTGCCAGCAAAGTCAGATTTCAGGGATGTGAGCACCATAGACATTGGGGGACCACCATAGCACCTTTTAATTATCGAGTTTAACGAGGTCAATATATGTGTAAATATAATGGATTTATACACAGCACCTAAATCCATTACTGTTACTTGCCACCCACAGTAGATCCAATCTTTCTCTTCTCATCTTTGTCAAACTGCCATAAACTTTAGTAAAAGAAACTTTTATAAGTGAATCAAAGTCAGTGTTTTTAGCTGAGGAAAACGTCTGTAGTCACAGCATGATGTTTTCACAGGGACTTACTGCAGTGTGATTTTCACTCTCATTGGCATCAGTGTCCTGGAGACCATCTTTGTGAATTATCTGATGTCTAAAGGAGAGAAGACCAGATCAGCTGTTAATGGTAAGCATTTACTCAGAATCTGAATACAAGGAGCATTTTATTGTATTATTGTTTCAAAATTTCCACGTCATTAGTGCTGCCAAGTAGAATTGCAGAAAAATTGAAAAATTACCTTGTGCCAAGTTTAAGATGGTTGGTTCAACGCCTGATTAGATTTACCATTATTACAGCTGATTGACACAGACAATAGACCTCATTCATGAAAATGTCCTAAATACATGTAAAAATTGAGAGTAATTTACACATTAAAATGGAGCTTCCTGAAAACTTTCTGCCGGATTCACGATCGCTTCGTATTCCCCAGATATGTTAGCAAAACGTGTGTCTGTTTGTGCATTTCAAACGTTCGTAAGTAGAGTGCGTGTGCACGTTCATTCACAATTAACATAATCCATGTCCATGAAAACGTCATATAAGTAAGGTTTCAGACTTGCTAGTACAGGAGAATAGGAAGCTTTTAACATCTATGCGAAAAGTAAAAAAGTGTAAGACCTCTAAGGGAGAAGTCCGCCACCTTTCTGAGGAAGCCCATTTCGACCGCTTGTACTCGCGACCTACGTAGTTCTTTCGGTCATGACCCAGCCTTCATGACCATAGGTGAGGGTAGGAACAAAAATTGACCGGTAGATCGAGAGCTTTGCCTTCCGGCTCAGCTCTCTTTTCGTGACAACGGTGCGATAGAGCGAGTGCAATACCGCCCCCGCTGCCCCGATTCTCCGGCCAACCTCTCGCTCCATTGTCCCCTCACTCGTGAACAAGACCCCGAGGTACTTGAACTCCTTCACTTGGGGCAATAAAAACTATACTTTGAAATATAAATGCAAGCAGCAAAAAAACATTTCTAAATAAAAGCATTTTTTTCTTTTCTTTTTTGTAAAGGATCATTTTAATTATTTGTTGATTTTTTAATTACTTCTTTAATTTGACTTCTATAAAAATGTAGTCATGGAAGTTTGTCTGAAAGAACACAACATGTTCGGATGTCTTACACATGATTTACACATGGTCGAGAGCAGGTGAAATTTACATCAGACTGGCTTTACGAATGATTTATACAAAAATGTATTCTGCTCCTGTTTCATGAATGATTGATTGTTGGGTAAGTTGATCAAAAAAGTAATCCATAACAAATGACAAATTACTTTTATAAAGTTGAAATCAAATTGCTTTACTGATTAATTCTTCTAAAAAGTTAAGTTACATCCTAAAACAAGTTTTTAGCTCAACGAATTGGGTTTGGGGAATAACGGAATACATGTAACAGCATTATGTTTTTAAAATACAAAATATCAGTAGGGTACAACGGGGCTAAAGGCTCTGCAGGTTAAAAGGCTCCATTGATTTTATTTGATCCCAAAACACTAAATAGCATCAAAAACTACCACATAAATTTCCAAAACACCTGTTTGTCACTACGAACTGCAAAATGTTCCTGATCCTTGCGTTCATTGTGTCTAAAGGTTGATTTTGAAGCAATTTGATTATTTGTTTTAAATGTTGCAAATTCATGCAGCTAATGAATATCCTGGAAATTATCACAATTATTATGAGACAAAATACTTATTTGTCATTTTCAGTTTTGATTAAGGTCATTAAAGCAAAACAATATCAAAAAAATCAATAACTGTACCATATGTGAAAGGATAGTATTTGGGGTAAAAAGCCCCCCTGATGCATTATAAAACACACTGTTTTTTTTAAATTAGGCACAATAGATTTGTTACGAAAAATGTTCAAAGTGGGCTCACATTGACTCATCTAATCATATTGGAGATTAATTTGTTTATAGAATACTTGAGATGTAATAAAATGTCAAATGAGTTTCAAATTAACAGTAAAATGGTGCACCCTTTTCTGAAGTAGTTATTTTGAGTAAACATTATCTTAATATGTTACTCAAAAAAACATCTTGTTGTCTCTAAATTATTTGCATTAGTTGACAAATTGTGTCCTTAAACTATTGTCCCTGTATCTATCTACACGATATCACTTTAAACCCCCTAGGGACCTTTACCTCATGTGTGGTGTCAAAGGCTCCCTCACCACATTTTTTAAAAATTGAATTCTAATCAAAACAACTTTCCGTTGTTATTTATTTTCACACAAATTATGTTGTGCCATCAATTTTCAATACAAATAAATCTTTGATCTTAATACATTTTGTGACCAGAAAAATGCAAAATTTCCTTAAGGAGTGCCTTTAGCCCCGTTATGTTCGCCTACAAATGATGACAATGTGCAGTGACGTTTTTGAACTGCAAAGGTGTTCGTTTGGTGAGATTTCTCCTGTTCGCGCACATCTCTGAAATTCTTAACCCAAGAGAACTTGGCCGGTTGAAGAGCGTTTATGATTGGTTAAATCTATTCGTGGGTGAGGTTTGAACGTGGTTATTTACAACCGCATGTACAAGCTGAGGAGTTACTGTTACTCCTAGGTTACTGTTGATAAAATGGATAACTTTGAAGCCAGTCTCTCAGAGATTGTGCAGAAGTGCATACTTTTTACATGATTTGCAACACAAACTCTACAAATACAGCGTAGCCACGAAATATGAGTAGGTAGCGATTGGATTCTTTAAAAGTTTTATCGACAAAGAAGCGACAGCCCTAAATGTGGTTGTCCACAGAGAGAAAAACCTGCATTATTGGCTTTACTTGTGGCTGGAACAGTACGTTAAACACCATGACAACACCCTAAATGAACTCATCACATAAACACCGCTTTGTTCACCTAGGGTGCTTTAGTTCGTCCAGGAGAAAATGTTTGACTTCTTCCATAGTATAAATCAGGCTTAACTGCATTCCACTACAGTTGCAATTTACATTTAAATCATTACATAGAATGCAGTTAATTAAACAGGTAATCAGAAAGGATTACTTTGTATTTTATTATCATTTGTTTCATTTAATATTTAGTCTATTAACTTGGAAAAAAATTTCCCATTTGAAATATACATTTTGAGGAGCTTTTGAGGAGAGCGGTGGAACGGAAAGCAGTGGTCATCTCTAGAAGGCAACGCCGGGTTACCTAAAGTCTTGCAAAAGTCACATGCAATATTCACACATTGTGTTTATGTAACTGAAAATCAGTACCTGTTATCTTATAACTACAATTTAAAATGCAGTAATGTCATTACAGTAACTAATTAATCAGATAGCACCCAACACTAAAATATTGTTGCAAGGCATGTGGTGGATCTTGAAAAACTTGTAATTGTAGTATTCTGGAAGCCCCTAGGAATATATGGAGAGACAAAGCATGATTTATGGGCATGTTTTGTGACCTCTTGACCAGTAGATGGCTGTTAATTTACTCCTGTACACTCAGGGCATTATGGTAATTCATGTAAATACACCATGTAAATGTGCATGTTGTATAATTTCCTTTTTTGGAAAAGTGGTTGATACATTACCAACATAGTCTCATGACCATTTGTAATAGTTTGTATGAGAGGGCAAAATTGTAAGACATTGTACGATTCGGCTTGTATGAAAAGGTACAAATTTGATTCCCATAGAGACCAACCAATCAACAAACAGAATTTAAAATAGATGCATGCATCAAATTTTAGCTAGAATGGAAAAGTCTGTGAACAACTGACCAACGTTCAGCCATGCAACTCTATGTGTCTCAAGCTCATAGGTTCTTTGACTTATCTATTAACCATCTAACTCGCTCACATGTGACATGTTATGCCAATCGGCTCGCATGGTGTAAAATGATTGGTCCTTTCACTTATAAACCAATGATTTGTAAGCGTATGACTAGTAGCCAATCAGCTTTTGTCTCTCTCTTTGTCTAACATTTAAATTGGATTAGATAAACCGTTTTCACCGCTGTGCACTGCAAGTGTTTTTTGTCTGAAAATGTTATTTGCTCAGTTGGTTTGCTTGGGCAAACACTTTCTTCCGTCAGCTTGCATGATAAGGTCTGTGTGGAGAGGGCGTGGTTGAATGTCCGTCCAGGTAAAGGGGAAGTGATAAGGATTCATCCCTGGGTGCCAATTAGGTCTAACAGCTGTTTTGTTGCAGTAATCCAGGAAGAGTGATAACAGGAGCCCACGCCTGAGCCCAGGGAGAGAGATAGTGATGCACAGCAGTGCGGCACATTAGTGTGTTTGAAGAAAGCTACCTATGAGTCATAATTGTGTGTGAATAAAGAGTTGAACTTACTTGAACCTCGCTTCCTCTTTGCCCTACTGATCAGTCTTACTACAGTCTGCTTTTGACCATGACACATAGAAGCGTGTATTTAACAAGATAAGCATTTGCCAGATCTGGCACTGGTACACATTGCCATTTTAGGTCATTCTATTAAATTAATCCACACAGATGTTTTAAGTCACTAGTGAAATAATCTCTGGGCTTCCTAGTCCAATTACACATTATGGGTCAGGTCACTAGCCATTTAAGACATTCAGCCAAACAGGACAGGCACACATAGAAATTTAGTTTATGTGCGTTATGCCATTTGTCCATTGGCCAAAGTTCAACTAGCTAGCATACACTCGGAGCACATGGCTTTTGGAGCAGCAGCAGAACATAAGTCTTGTTGATAGATCTGCTTAGCTGGGGGGTTGGGTTTTGTGTTTGTTTTTGGATTTTGTGCAGCTTCCCTGCTTTGTAGGGGGATTGTTTGTCATGTCTATTCATGCAGTAGCATGTCTTAAAGGCTTCATGCAGTATGTCTTGCATTTTGTCTAATTGGACAACAGCATGTCCACATGCTTAACTCAGTATGTCTGTGCATTTTTTTCAGTAGGAACTCTCTGTACTTGCTCTGCAGCAGCTGCAGGATCTGCTAAATAGCAGATCTATTCTGCCAAGATCAATATCCTATAAATATGTCATACCCACATTAACATGCTAAATCTTTCAGAGAGTTGATTAGACTGCAATGACCAAAGTTCAGCCATGCAACTCTATGTGGCGCATGCTCATAGGTTCTTTGACTTGTTATCTTTTAGCCAATTAGTTTGCACACATGTGACATATTAAGCCAATCGGCTCACATGGTGTAAGCTGATTGGCACTTTGACTTTTAACTTGGAGTAAAATTATACACCTTTTAACTATACTGGGGCTCTCATGGCCCCTAGTTATGTGGGCCAGAGAAAAAGAAAGAATTGTCTAATGTAAGGCTTTATATTTCCTGTCACAGATGTCATAAAAGACACAAATTCCACTCCAGAATCAGTTACTGATAGGAATGAAGAGCAGTCGAACAGCCTCATCATTCTCAAGCAGATCCTCATGGAGTTTAGGTCTACAACTCATCAAAACCAAGACAAGAATACATCCCTGAGCTGGACCAGAGTGGCAAGAATAATAGACATTACCTTCATTTGTCTTTATGTAATCACCGTTGTTGTCTTTATAACAGTGCTTTGCAAGGCCTGGTTCCCTGTGTGAAATCCTCTTATAGCCTTATTCACGAGATGGCACTATAAAACTCTAAAATATAAATATCATTATACTCATACAGTCTAAAATATGATTATAGTCTATAAATATTAAATGTAAAATACACTATATACTATAATACTGTATTGTGAATTACATAACAGATAGCTTCTTTTTTGTCAATTTGGTCAATATTAGCAATATTATTCAGCTGTGGTAAAATGCCTGATATAGTGTCAGAAGATGTGAAACAACTGTTCACATCTCCATCATGTCTAACAGCCTGCTTCAGCCATAACTATTCACAATATTGCATGACTTCTCATACTTTATTGCTTAACTAAAAATTTGCAAATATTTTGTCAAATAAATTATACTCCATAATAGAATATACATTGGCCAATTATGTTTTCCTCTTTTTTCTTATAAAATCTGTCCAGTGTATTTTTGTCTCTTATTCTAGTACTGTTTCATGTTGTTATCCTTGCACTCTGCATGTATCTTTTTTAGGGTAATTTGCATTTGTATAAAACCCTGTTGTTTGCTTCAGTGTTTGTATTCAATGCATTGCTCTTGATATTGGTTTTGTGAATGTTTTGTGAACACCTTTATTTTTGTTCAGTTATAAACATGGCATTTACCACATCATCTGAGCCATTCATAACACTACATTTAACATTTTAAACATACTGTGAAAAATGTAGTAATGTGGAGCAGTAAGTTAAGTGACTGAATTAATTAACTGGACTAAATTAAAATTTTTACAGATTAATATAAAAGGCACTCTACATGAACTTTCTAAACCTCTAAAAGACAAAAATGGTTCTGTGATTAAACAGGCATCTCTTATAATTTTTTCGACGAACTGCTTGTGTTCACTGCAGTCACATTTTATTCAACAAACTGGCAAAAGACAGCTCCCTCTCTTGCCGACAATGTCCATACAATATACAACTACTGACTGCAAGTTATTGACTATGACTATAGTTATTGAATTGTCTCAGAGCTCTTATTTATTAAGCTTTATTTGAATTAGCTTATTGCTAGTTTACTTTACCATAACATATTTATCCTGTATACCAGGGGTATTCAATTAAAGTTCCTAAAGGTCCGGTCTCGACATTCCCATTGCACCAAAGGTCCAGACAATAATAAATTGTTTCGTAGCCATTCTGACGAATGACAATGTGTAAGAAATGCAAAATTTTTGGAAAGTTACTATAAATTTCCATGTTGGCAGCAATAGTATTTTGTATAATATGATTATTTTTTTTATTAAATCATAAACAGTCAAAAAAGTCTCTTAATAACTGGGCAAGAATGAGGACACTGGGGGCCCAAAGACAACCAAAGTAGAGGTGTCATGGAATTGGTTAAATTGGTTAAGCATCCACATGAACATAAAACATCTAACAGAGCATGCAGGGAGAGTAATTAGGAAAGGAAATGAAGATGGTAATGAGGGAAGGCAGGTGAAGGAAATGAAGAGGGTAACGAGGGAAGGCAGGTGAAGCAAATTAACTAATAACAAGGTAACAATGGGGTGGGACCAGGACGTCTGACAGAAGCCATGTGTTCACACCAAACACAATAGACAAGGGGAGGCTTCAAAAAGGGGACATTGTCTGGTGGCCAAGGAGGAGGCTTGTGGAAGGGTGTGGGATCTGGTTGCCAAGAGAGAGGCTCCAGGATGGGAGTGGGAAAGGAGAAGGGTATGGCAGCCTGGAAGGAGTCCTCAGGAACAGAGTGGAGATGAGGTCAGGCAGTCTTGGAACAGGGAAGAGGACCTGCTGCCTTGGACAGGGATGAGGTCTTGCAGCCTCTGGACAGGGACGAGGTCAGGCAGCCTTGGAACAGGGACGAGGTCAGGCAGCCTCAGAACAGGGACGAGGTCAGGCAGCCTTGGAACAGGGACAAGGTCAGGCAGCCTTGGAATAGGGACGAGGTCAGGCAGCCTAGGAACAGTGACGAGGTCAAGCAGCCTAGGGAAAGGGATTGACTGGACGGCGGTCACTGGGGTCTGGACAGGCTTGTAAACAGCCACAGGGAACTGGACAGGCCCGTCGACAGCGACCGCAGGGAACTGGATGGTGGCCGCTGGTGAGGGGTCAGACTGCGTGACGATGGCCTTGGTGGACACTTCCAGGCAGTCAGTTGCATGCTCAGCCACCTCCTGGTGGTCAACAACAGCCTTCTTCATCCTATGGTGGTGTGAAGCCCGAGAAGAGCCCAGGGATGGAAAGGGCATGGGCTGAGAGGGGTTTTCGAATCTGGAATTCCATCTCTGAAGCAGGACCTCCACCACTGTAAGTCAGCAGATATGGTACATCAGATCCCCAAAAGACCAAAAAAATCTCACCCAGTGCTGTATGATTTGTCCAGACCCGTCATTGAAAGATGTTTAAGAATGATCTTATCATAGCACCACCTGTGGGGCACATGGGTCAGCTCCTCAGCATAAATAACAAAAGGACGAGGTCTTGCAGCCTCTGGACAGGGACGAGGTCCTCCCATTCTGAGAGATCTTGTCCTGGGTGATATCATAAGAGACCAGCTACTTCTGGACTGGAGGTGGGTGGAGAAAAATGCCCATATTTCTGCTGCATCCACTAATGGCCAGTTTGCATTATAACAGAATGGGTTAAAGAGGCAAGGATTCAATTGCAGAATAAATGATGGGCTTTTATTAGAATTCATAAAATAAACAAAATCACAACAAAACCCCCCCCCATTGGGGAAAAACACAGTTCCACAGACTGACAGGAACTGGGAAGGGCTGGAGAAGGAGAGCCTAGAGGTGAATTGGAATTGGATGACAATATCGTCGCTGCATCGGAGAGTGTCACAGCGGCGTCTGATGCTGATGACTTGTCTAGGCTGCCACCTTCGGGTCTGCTCGCCCAGTCTGAGGCTGGCGCGCAGATGTCCGCTATGCTTTCCCGGGCCGCCATGAGTGCGAGGCTGGACTGGAAACCTCTGTCAGGGTGCCGCTCATAGCCACACCCTGGTTCCTTTCTTCCCGGAAGTGCATGATGAGCTGACGTGGTCGTGGAGGGCACATTTTAATGCCCGGAACCGACCACTCCACTCGTCTGCTCTCACTACCCTGGATGGCAGGGCGGCCCACGGGTACACGGAGGTCCCCCCCCGTAGACAGAGCGGTTGCGATCCACTTGTGTCCCGAGAATGCCACCACCTGGTGGGACCGCCTGGTACTCCCCTCCAGAGCCTGAAGAATGACATCGTCACTGACCTCGAAATTCTACAGTGCCACCGGACAGGCTGCCTCCGCACTGCATGCCATGGCTCTCCTGCAAGTTCACCAAGCCAAGGCACTCAAAGATCTGCACCTGGGTAGTTCTGACCTCGACGTGCTGCAGGAACTGCGCTCTGCCAACAACCTTGCTCTCAGAGCCACGAAGGTCACAGCGCAGGCACTAGGGTGGGTGATGGCCACTCTCGTGGTCCAGGAGCGTCACCTCTGGCTGAACATGGTCGAGATGTGCGACGTTGACAAGGCACGCTTTCTCAACACCCCATCTCCCAGCTTGGCCGCTTTGGCGACACCGTCAATGACTTCGCCCAGCAGTTTTCGGTGGTGAAGAAGCAGATGGCACATCTTGCTGCGGCACCGCCAAACCAGTACACCCCGCCTGCTCGCTGAGGGCGTCCCCCTGTGGCTAAACAACAGGTAGCTCCGCCTCAACCTGGGCCCAGCTCTCAGCCCAAGCGTCGAGCACCTCACAGGCGGCGTATAACCTCCATCTCCAGGACCCCTTCCAGGACCAGGAAAGCTTTGAAGTGCTCCTGAGATGGGCAACCCAGGCAGTCAGATTTTCGCTCCGGAGTTGGTACCAAGACCAATCCGCCCCCCAGTGGAGGGCCGGGAGGAGAATCCTTGTTTCATTTGCCGCACTGCCTTCGGACTGCGGCACCCACATTCTCAATAAAGAGCAATTTCCTCACTCCCTGGGTCATCCAGCCGGTGCGTGCCATTCTCACGGAACCCGGCCACAAAACTCTATAGTCCCAGCTCCCCGGATGCAGTTCCCTCGCCTCCGGCCCCACGACTGCTCAGCCCCATCAGGCCAGCGCTGACGACTTCCTAGGATGCCTCTCTAGAGCCTCTTCCTCAGTCTCTAACCCGCCCCCTGCCGGGTGCGTGGAGCAAGGTAAGTGCTTTGAGTCTTTTCTCAGCACCCAAGCCACGGGATACTGTTCTGCCTCTCGACACGCTATTACCTGCTCCGCCCGCCGTGAAGCCCTGCCCGGTATGTCAAAAAGCGATTGTCCCATTAGTGCCCCTCGCGCGGAGTTTGGATGCGTAACTTTCACTACCCAATCCATCAAGCTGGCGGGCCAGGACCATTCGACTCGGCTACGCGATTCAGTTTGCCCGGCTCCCGCCTCATTTCAACGGTGTTTGCTCCACTTCCGCACGTGGCGAGAAAGCCAGCGCCTTACAAGCAGAGATCATGACCCTGCTCCTCAAGGATGCGATAGAGCACGTCCCTCCAGCCGAGATGGAGAAGGGTTTCTACAGACCTTCATCGTACCCAAAAAAAGCGGCCAAAATCTTGTATCTGCGAGTTCTCAACCGGGCCTTACACAGACTCCTGTTCAAAATGCTCACGTTCGACAGCTAGATTGGTTCGCGGCGGTAGACCTGAAAGACGCGTACTTCCACGTCTCCATTCTGCCTAGACACCGACCCTTCTTACGGTTCACGTCCGACGGCCAGGCGTTTCAGTACAAGGTTCTCCCCTTCAGCCTGTCCCTGTCCCCCCGTGTCTTCACGAAGATCGCAGAGGCAGCTCTTGCCCCACTAATGGAAGTGGGCATTCGCATACTCAACTACCTCGACGACTGGCTCATCCTGGCTCACTCTCGTGAGTTACTGTGCGCTCACAGGGACCAGGTGCTCAGACACCTCAGCCGTCTAGGGCTTCAGGTCAACCGGAAAAAGAGCAAGCTCGTCCCGGTTCAGAGCATCTCTTTTCTCGTCATGGAGTTAGACTCAGTCTCAATGACAGCGTCTCACCAACAAGCGCGCTCAGTCAGTGCTCAGGTGCCTCGCTCTCTTCAAGCCCAGCACAGCGGTTCCTCTAAAACAATTCCAGAGGCTCCTGGGGCATATGGCATCCTCAGCCGCGGCCGTGCCGCTTGGGTTGATGCATATGAGACCGCTTCAGCACTGGCTACAGACTCGAGTCCCGAGATGGGTATGGCGGCACGGCATATACCGTGTGACAATCACCCCATCTTGCCATCAGACTTTCAACCCTTGGACAGACCTCTGCTTTCTGCAGACCGAGTCCCCTTACAGCAGGTGTCCAGATGTCACATACACCCCTTTACAGGGTTGTGGCATCGTGTGCAATGGGCACGCTGCCGCTGGCCTCTGGACAAGACCCCGACAGCGTTGGCAGATAAACTGCCAAGAGTTGTTGGCTGTATCTCTTGTCCTATGGAGGTTTCTCCCACTAATCCGGAGCAAGCACGTCTTGATCTGTTCAGACAGCACCGCAGCGGTAACGTACATAAATCACCAAGGTGACGTGCACTCTTGTCATGTGTCACAATTCGCCCGCCATCTCCTCCTTTGGAGTCAGCTGCAACTCAGGTCGCTGCATGCCACTCACATCCCTGGCAACAGCAACACGACTGCGGATGTGCTGTTGCTGCAGGTTTCTCCCAGCGGAGAGTGGAGGCTCCAACCCCAGATGGTCCAGCTCATATGGAACCAATTCGGCAAGGCACAGATAGATCTCTTTGCCTGCCAAGACAACTCCCACTGCCCGCTCTGGTACTCCCTGACAGGAGCTCCTCTCAGGACAGACGCGCTGGCACAAAGCTGGCCCCGGGGGCTGCGCAAGTACGCATTCCCCAAGTGAGAATTCTTGCACCGGTGCTGTGCAAGATCAGGGAGGACGAGGAACAGGTCATCCTTGTGGCCCCTTACTCGCCCACCCGGGCCTGGTTCTCAGAACTTATGCTCTTCGCGACAGCACCTCCCTGGAAAATTTCCCTAAGGAAGGATCTTCTTTCTCAGGGACGGGGCACCCTCTGGCACCCGCACCCAGACCTCTGGAACCTCCACATCTGGCACCTGGACGGGATGTGGAAGATCTAGTGGATCTACCACCTGCAGTCATAGACACGATCAACCAAGCCAGAGCTCCCTCCACCAGTCAACTTTATGCCCAAAAGTGGCGCTTGTTCGCAAATTGGTGTTCTTCTCGAGCCAAAGACCCGCAGAGGTGCACAGTTCGGTCAGTGCTTTCATTCCTGCAGGAGAGGCTGGAGGGGAGGTGTATGTAGCTTGCTATCGCAGCCCACCACACACCTGCCTGAAGTTCGGTCCGGCACATTCTCACGTTATCCTGAGGCCACGACCGGGCTACGTGCCCAAGGTTCCTACGACCCTCTTCAGGGATCAGGCCATGAGCCTGCAAGCAAGCTGCCCCAGGAGGCAGACCCAGCCTTCTCGTTGCTGTGTCCGGTACGTGCTTTGTGTATCTGCGGATGGCGGAAAGGGAACAGCGTCTCCAAACAGAGGTTAGCTCACTGGGTCGTTGATGCTATTTCCTTAGCTTATCACACCCTGGCCGTGCCCGCCCCCTTAGGGTTCGAGCACACTCTACGGGAAGTGTGGCATCCCTTGGGCAGCCTACCACTGCGCCATTTCCCACGTACGGCTTCACAACCCTAGTGGTGTATTTGCCACATGTTACCTCTCACTAGACTGGGCAGGATGTGGCCTCCGCAGGGAAAGCTGTGGGGACCACATCCTAGGATATGGGGCCAGGAAAGACCGCCTTCCCTGAAGCATTTCATAGCGTTAAGATTCATGTCCTATGTGAGATATATAGTGAGAGTAAAGGTGCGACTGCCGGGCTTGCTCCCATGCTAGTCATGTAGTGCCTGTTCCCCCCCTCAGGGGTGTGGGGAACCTAAGGTCTGTATGTGACACCTCTTTGGGGGCGTTGGGGAGGGCTACGTGCAGCCGAACAATTGCCTCTTGCACTCAGTAGCTTGCTTGCACCTGTGTCGGCAGTTCACGTAACACGGTCAGTGCATGGCTTTTTTATATGGGACCCCTTGTGTCACTTCATTCGACACTACGTTGAGTGAGTGACAGAAGGGGAACGTCATGGTTACTGTTGTAACCTCCATTCCCTGAGGGAAGGAACGAGACATTGCCACAGCACTAGTCCTACAACTGTAAATGGCCGTACCTTATTTTCGGCTCCTCAGTGTAAAATCCTGACTGGCACTCGCTGCCTCGCTTCTCTTTATACCCATATGTCGGGGCGGGGCATGCAAATTCTGTCTGCCAACATGACATTGGCCTTTTCTCAGGTGTCACTTCATTTTACACAACGTCTCGTTCCTTCCCTCGGGGAACGGAGGTTACAAAAGTAACCATGACGTTTTTTGGCAATTTCAAGCATTATATAGCCTTCATTCCTTAAAACAATGTTTGACTGACGAGTTTCTAGAGAAAGCTGTTTCTTTTTTTGCCATTTTTTACTTAATATTGACCTTAAGGCATGCCAGTCTATTGCATACTGTGGCAACTCAAAAACAAACACAAAGACAATGTTAAGCTTCATTTAATTAACCAAATAGCTTTCAGCAGTGTTTGATATAATGACAAGTGATTTTCAAGTACCAAATTAGCAATTTAGCATGATTACTCAAGGATAAGGTGTTGGAGTGTTGGAAATGGGGCCTGTCTAGATTAGATCAAAAATGATGGCGCTGTTTTTTACATCAGTAATGTCCTGACTATACTTTGTGATCAGCTGAATACCACTTTGGTGAATTAAAGTACCTATTTCTTTCATAAGAGCAAAATCTGTACATTATTCCAAACTTTTGGCCACCAGTCTATATATATATATATATATATATATATATATATATATATAACTGTGAATCTACCAAAAACAAACTGATTATCAAATAATGGAAATGTTTTTCATCATAAGCAGAAACGTGAGATGGGGCAACCAATGTAGCCAATACGCTAATTGGTGATTGCTGCTGTATACTGTATTTCTGTTTGTCTTGGTCAGATGTTAAATGTATTTAATTGTCTCTGTACATTTTACACATTTTGAAATGCTTATACCATAATAAATTAATGTTACAGATTAAATACAACTTCAGTTAGGACAACACTCAGAAATAGATAAAAGATTTTTATTGATGGTAATGACAGTGGAGTAGGTTTGGTCTTGGCAGACTAGACCTGCTTTATGCATGCTACTACTGCTGCTTCACATGAGTCAATATGCTGCTGCTGTTGGCATGGAAACATGATGTTGCTGAGACAGAAGAGATATGCTGCAGTAATTGTACACACATCAAGATAAAATCCACGTAAAGCAGGCCTAGACATGAGGTGCTGGGGAGGTGGAGGGAGAATGCTACATGTCATGGCGCTGATGTAGCCAGTTCTGTGTATATTGCATGAGGTGAGTACCAGACCTACATTGTCTAGACTATGTGTATGAGACTTGAGTGATAAAATCACTTGTCTTGTCTGTGCAAAGTTATGTGAGTGTCACAGCTCAAAGCACCTGCAGTAACCTCTATGTCACAGCTTCTACCATATGTGACCTGTTTTTAAAGTCCCACACAAGACACAAAGCCTGCAGGATTCAAGGTTCAATCTCTTTATAGTCATTGAACAGGTAAAATACGATTCGTGTTTGTGTTTCCACAAGATAATTACAAAAATATAGATAGGCAGGCAGGTTGACGGGCAGGCAGGCAGCAGGTAGGATTATTTATTATTTATGTTTTATTATTTATATTTTTTATGTATGTTTAATTTAATTCAGAACAAATGTAATGTGACACTTGATTTTTTCCTTTTGGAATTGAGTGGATAGTGAAAAGTGCTTTACTTACATTAACAGGATGTAAGCATTGTTTTCCAGAAATAGCGTACCCAAGCATTTGGATGTTCCCAAGTCATGAAATGAGGCAGTTTACTGCAGAGTAGTGCAACAAATTAAACCACTCCTGTCCATGCTACCTCCATCAAACAGGCTAGCTGGAATACCATGAAGAATCTCAAATATGTCCTGAAAAATGCAAAACAATCAACATTGCCCTTTAATCTATGAGGAGCAATTCCGTCACAGGGATGACATTACTCACCAGCCCAGATCCTGATGGGCAGAGTCCTGAAGGGTACCTTACCATGTATGATGCCTTGGAATGGACCAAATGTTTGTTATGGACAGACTTTAAATATATGTTTTTGAGGCTTTTGAACCCTGTTTTAGGTTATTTTACTAATAACCTAAAGCCAGTCAGAGTTCTGAGAAGTTTAATACCTTACCTGCAGCCAGTCAGAGTTCTGTGAAGTACTTTACCTTCAGCCAGTCAGAGTCCTGAGGAGTACCTTACCTATAGCCAGTCAGAGTTCTGTGAAGTACCTTACCTCCCACCAATCAGAGTCCTGAGGAGTACCATACCTACAGCCAGTCAGAGTTCTGTGGAGTACCTTACCTATAGCCAGTCAGAGTTCTGTGAAGTACCTTACCTCCCACCAATCAGAGTCCTGAGGAGTACCATACCTACAGCCAGTTAGAGTTCTGTGGAGTACCTTACCTGCAGCCAGTCAGGTCATACAACCATCTACATCCAGAGGTGCTCATGCTGCATTTACAGACCTGTAGAGAAGCAAGAGCACTTCCAGAGCAACAGTACAGGTGCAGCACAGTACATATTGAAACGGCACAGGGATGGAAACTTGGTGTCATTGTGTTAAATTGTTGTGAGCGGAGGTTATACAAAGTTGAGACACTATCAGGTCAGCTGTTAATTTGTAACAGATGTCACCTGCTGAAAACATCCAACAAACATTTAACACAGATGTTATTGCACCCACTGAACCAGAGGAGCTTCAGAGGGGAAACAGCTCCATCTGTACCTGCTGCTAGTACCACCTACACCTAAATCAGGACTGGTAGGGCGGTCAATTTCCTTTGAGGTTTCAGGACTACTGCATGGGCCAATGGAGGTTGTGCTCCAGCGATTGGTTAAGAGCTGTTAATCTCCAACCCTACCAGGCATGTATGATGCCTTGAAATGGACCAAATGTTTGTTATGGACAGTCTTTATATCTTTGTTTTTGAGGCATTTGAACCCTGTTTTAGGTTACTAATTTTCTTATTAAGTTATACAAAGTATCTGTTTCAAGGTGCACTGTTTATTGTGAAAAAGGGGATGTGGTGTATTGTGTTATACACTGATACCATTAATATTTTGTTCTAACACAAAATGGCACTGTTGGTTAAGCATGTTAGTGCGTCATTATGGCTTTCTCATTCCATTGTTTTGCTCCGTGTTGTGCTCAAGTTAAGTGTAAATTGCTCTTCTAAAAACAAAATGATTGTTTGTTGCTAATAACCTCATGGATGCCTATCACTGACACACAACAGACAATGAGTACTACAACAGAAACCAACAGAGAATGTCAAAATCGTGACATGACCCATGTCGCCTAATTATATGTGTGCTAACATAATTTTAGTGTAATAAAATCGCTTGCTAACCTTTTCTGTGTAAAGTTATATCGTGGAAAAATATATCAAGTTTGTTGACATGACACTGTAAACCCTGTAATATTACAAAAATGATCATTTAAACAACTTTACAGCTCAAATAATACACAAGTTTTAACAAGATGAATTAATGTAAGTACTTTTATATAATTATAAGCTTCACATTTCTGCCTTCAACCCTCTGGGGTCGACGGACGAGCCAGCGCGTCCTACTGGATATTTTTGTCATTAGAGCAGAAACAACTTAAAATACTCATTTTTGGGTATACAGATAAGTGTAAGACATCATTAGAGACTATAAAGGGTCTACTTTTATTTGTGTACACTCATAATAACAATGAAACCTTGTGCTTTTGTAAAATAAAGAAAATAAAAAGGGTGAGCTTTCAGCTGTCTCTGTGTTCACGAGCATATTTCAGAAACACGTCACAAAAATGAACTGAAACTCCGCAAATACTTATCACACAAACATGAAACATATGTCTAAAGAAAGCTTTAAATGTCTACCAATTAAACTTTAATTGAATTGTAAACCAATTCAAATTTAAAACAAATATTCTCCTGCAATGCAATCTGTTTGAAACAAAGCTATGTTCAGTTTTTAACGGTTCATCTAATTATCTGTAATGTGATCCCACCCACCCGCAGAGCACGCCATTCATACGCTAATGTATGAGACGATCAACGCAAATGTAAACGCACCCCCGACTGCGAGTTATAATGTAAACAAAATCCATTCAGTTTTCTGCGTGTTAAAAGCCTGAGCACAGAAAAACCTGGAAATTGTTTGTAAACAACAAGTTAAAAACGGCAATGTAACAAAATAATTTATTACCTTGAAATGCCCTGCAGTGTGACAAGGGGTGTCATGAACCTATTTTTTTGAAGGGGCACCAGGGTCAACCACCCTGTACAAAATTAGTGACTTTGTGGCAGGGTATATTTACAACTGCCAGCATTCATCACCAATAATATGTAGGAAATTCTATGTAAATTAATTTAGGAATCTTGGCCGTGTTCGACCACCATTATATTAACATGCTCATTGTATCTGCTTCTTTTAGCTCAAGAAGGGAATTATGATTAATTCAGGGATCACTAGAAGAATTAAGGTGTACATCTGATCACTCGGCTACGCTGAGTTGATAAGATGTATCTTACCTTTTTAGAGTAATACTATTTTCATGGCCATCGAAAAATAATATCACAAATATGTTGAAATATTTAAGAATCAACTGATGAGATTATTTAACAAAATATACAACAGTCAAATCCTCTTTGAATACAACCAAGGCTATATTCGAATCTACAATATCAAGAAACACACATAGACAAACATAAAACAGGTTGGTGAGTGAGCTGTGATATAAGGTGAAAGGAAATAATCTGTAACAGAGAAAATTCAATATTATGAAGTCTATAGATCATGCCCTGAACCCTCAATACTTCAAATAATTATTTAAATAAAACACCAGCACTTTCTAGTGAAAGTCTGGATGTGTACTTGCGTTTCGTTGTGTTTCTTTGCTATTTGGCTCTTTGGCTGGGTCCATAGAAAGTTCTGGTTGTTCCATTGATGTTTTAGACCCGTTAAGACTGTGGATGCCGGATAGTTTGGTGCAGGAATGATCAGGTGGGGCTTTGAAGCAAGGCCTCCCACAGAGGCGGCTTTTCATCTCTCTATCCCTCATTCTGAATGTGATTAATGAGTCTTTGTTCTTAAGGTTTGTCAGTTTTCCCGCTCAAAAGTGAACATACTTTTATCCTGTCTGTTATATAATGAAATTGGTGGAAGAGACATGACATCTGTTAACATCAACATTCTCTTCATAAACAGGAAAGTATTTACATATGAAACATAACATACTTTCTCTTTATGGTTACTTCTCTACATTAACATTTGAATATACATTATTATACATTGTATAATTGAGCATCATGTATGCACATTGTCAGAAAAATGAATTCTACGATTCTAACCACAGTTAGGCATCATGTGATCCATCTTAGAATATAAAAATTAGGTTATGTGCACTGTGAAGTGTACAATGATGATACAATGGAGTCTTTTTATAGTGTTATAGTTCATAGTATATGTACACACATTGTAAAATCCCAAGAAAGTTTGTTTTGTGCCTTTGGAAAAGATAGAAAAACACTAGTTTTGGTCCGGCTAAAGAGAGTTTCCAAAAGTTCTGATCCAGTGATAGTCTGTTCAGTCTGTCTGTCTTGGATGAGTTTCAGCCTGTGATGGGTATAACGGCTGTCACATAATGGTCATTAAGTATATAATTTTAAGTGTTCATATTTTTTGACTGAATAAACGGAACAAAGGAGCTTCTTCTGATTTTTGGAAACCCCAGTTTTATAATGTGGCACGGTGGAGGGCGGGACCGGCGCGTGATTACGCACGCCCGGTCCCGTATCAGGCTAATTGAGCCGTCAAGAGGGATAAAGGCCGAGAGAGAGAGCTTAATCAGCAGACATGTCTGTTGTTGTAAAGACGTTCATGCTTACGGGCAAGGAAGAGGCGAGAAACCGGCTTGTCAATATAAATAATAATTTAATGAAGAACTTAAAACAAACACATAGGAAAACAGACATGTCTGCTGATTAAGCTCTCTCTCTCGATTGCCGTCTGCGAGTGGCCTTTATCCCTCTTGACGGCTCAATTAGCCTGATACGGGACCGGGCGTGCGTAATCACGCGCCGGTCCCGCCCTCCACCGTGCCACATATATGGCCACAGTTCTTTCTCTGAAATGTGCTTGCCAGTTGTGTGGGTTTTGGGGAAAGTCTGGGTTTTTTCTGGACACCCTCCCTTGTTTTGTGACAGTTAAATTGGACAGATGGGGTCAGCTCATACTCAGCCTCAGCTCAGAATTTCTAGCTTCTTAATGCTTAGAGGAATTTCAGGGAATTATAGGCCATCATGGTGTATTTCTGTCTTAATTCTTCTTAATTTCCTTCTGCCTGGCTACAACCTGTATCCGTGCCAAGATTTCTGCCACAGACATTATTTTTTCTCTTACATGCAATTTTCATTACATGTAATTATGGAAGGAATAAGTACGTTTTAAAAAATTAAAATTACTTTAAACAGCATTTTTGTAATTTACTAATGTGCATATTGTATAATTATGCATGCCATTTTCATGACCTCGTGAAGGGAGGGTCTGCTATAAATTAGATGCATTGCCAGGCTAGCATCTCAACGCAAGTTAGATGCACCGCTGGGGAATGGAGCACGTGTTGTGACTGATGGGCCAGGATGCCGGGCCTCTATTCACTTCAAGTGCTGAGGCCCAGGGAAGCCGGGTGGCTTGAGTGAAGCCGCCACCCCACGCGCCTCAGACCAAGGCCGGGCCCCCACCCACTATCACCTGGACAATCCCGTCTTCACTAATCTTCATTCACATAGCCCTTTCCACTGCAAAGGCCCCAAATTCTCCTTTGTTTTGGACATTAGAATTAAATGCCTTCCCGAAGCCTGATGCCGAACCCACTGTGTCCGTCTCTTGCTCATCCCACCACACAGTGTTGTCAGATTTTACAGCTTATTTGGAATGTTCTTTTATCGTAATCTTGACCAACCATTTTTGGAGATTTTGCCCACTTAAGTAGTAGGAGCAGCACTTTCATGACACCTGTTTACATAGACAAAAACTGCCCAAACTGCCCAAGAGTGTTCCAAAGACAGCCACTGTGATTTGTTTACATTCTTAAAATTGTCTTTAGGCTATAAATTGATAAATATACACTGCCTAATTATAGAATGTGTTCATCAATGTATATGTTGTGCTGATCAATGTATATATATATATATATAACCATATCTGAAGTCATGTTTTTTTCAAGTTTACATTTATTTTACTTAGTACAATCAATAATATATTTTCACTGGTGTATTTTGTAAAACTACATGTATGTATTTAACTAAAGAGAATACTAGTACTTGCAAAGTAGAAAAAGAATGTAAGAGTTGTAAACCCAAATATAGAGAGAGGTTGAAAGGGAGAGACATTGATAACAATATGCAATATAGATTGTCAAAAAGATGAAAACAAAAAAATCTATTGCATTTTGGTATACAAATAAATATAAGAAAACTCAAGCACAATCATTTATGTAAATATTTCAATGTTTATTCTTAAACAAATTTAAGTATACATTTTATGAAAAGCAAAAATAGATATACACTTACAGTAAGACTGAAGTTATGTACAAAACAAAGCTTGAACTGTGTCTGTGCCTTAAAGGGATAGTTCACATAAAAATGGCAATTATATCCATGGCTGTCAAGCAATATATTTTTAGTAAACTGTAAATTAACTTCCATGACATAGCTCTTAACAAAAGCTATGGTATGTCTTCAGAAGACTTGGAATGTAGTGCACAAGGCATATGGACAACTTTTATAATGCTTTTCTGTCTTTTTTAAAGCCTTTTCAAGCCTCTGGCATTTTATACAACATTTAGTTACAGACCTTGAATCTGATTGGCCAATGAGTATTACTAGAGTGCTGATATTCAGTATAAAAGCACTGGAATTCTTCACTATTTGTATCACTCTGCTTGTGTGTGTTTGCGGCTTTACAAAGAGAAGTGATGATTTTGATTTATTGTTCATTTTGATTTTGTTCACTGATTTGTTCAGTAACCATTTCTGTATATACAATTTTTTCCACTAGGTGACGACGAATGTGTGTCTTTTATGTTACGAGTAAGTAAATGAGTATTTAATTCAAGTGATTCATTAAACAACACAAATGAAACAATGAAAGTGAATGAGAATGTTTTTAAATGAATCTTTTAAGGGATCAAACCAAAGACTTGAAATGCTTTAACAACCTGGATAGTGTTTGTCTGAAACATAAGTTATTCAATATTATTTGCTTGTTGGTTGAACTGTTGTATAAAAGCATTATCAAAAAAAATCACAAAGAGCAGCTTGGATTTATTTAAATATATCTATTTGTATTCCACTGAAAAATTAAAGTCATGTAGTGTTTAGAATGACAGGGTGAGTAAATGATTACATAATTTTCATTTTTGGGTGAATTATGCTTTTAAAGAAAAGGAATTGCAAGCACTGTAATCACTCAAATCATAAAAAAAGTGAGCTATTTGAGAAACAAGAAACATGCTTCATGTTATTCTTAAAGGAAGCTATCCTTCATAACACCAGACTGCTCAAGGACAGCCTTCCTGCGAGCCACTGCATCCAGAATCTTTTTGCGTGGCCCCAGATTGATACGGATGCTTTTGAGATCATCATCTGAACAGAGCATCAGGGCTTCGAGATCCAGCTGCTCACGAGAGAACACAGGAGCAAAGTCTAACAGGCTGATGGATGCTAAGAATGAATCCAATGGTGTTGTCTCATCTTCCTCATCCAGACCTATCTCCTGTTCATTCCAAGGAAGATCTGAATCCTCCTCAAAACCTTCCAATCCTACATTCACATTCTCAAACAACTCTTGTCGGATGAGGAACCCCAGGTCTTCTGCATTACCACTTGGAAGGTCTTCTGGTTCAATGCCCATCTCCATAGTGAAGTTCTTGCGAAACACCATTTTACCAAGCCCAGGCCTTTCAAAGATAGATTTCATTGGACTTGCTCCCTCTTCGTCATTGTCAAAACCTCTCTCAGCATCTTCGTCCTCCTCATTTTCATCCTGCTCATTGAAGACTTCAACAAACTCAGGCTTCCCTTGAGAGCCACCATCTTGTTTGACAAAAATTACATTGCTGTCCCCCTGTCTACTAATTGTCCCTTTGTCCTTTTTTCCAAACTTGCGTTGGAGGGTTCCCTTTATCGTTGACTTGATAGATCCATTGGTGTCTGCGGCAATGAGTTTTGAGAATTGTTCCCCAGTCACGCTGTTTATGGTGCCCATGCTGGAGGCTATACTGGCTTCTGACACAGACCCGCCACGGTACATCTTGTCCATCCTATTTTGATGCCTCTTCTTAACCCGTTCGCACTGCTTGACTCTACGTTCTGCATCTTTGGTGGCCTGCTCTTTCAGACGTGCTACCTTTTTTGCATTCTGGCTTGTCTGTTGGGAGGCACTGCTGTCTAGGAAGCGAACACAGTTCATATGGTCTCGAGAGGCAGCAACATCCATGGGAGTATGGAAATCATTGTCCAGTGCGAAGAGGTTAGCTCCAAAGTTCACTAGGAAGCTGAGGATCTGCATGTGACCATTTGCAGCAGAATGATGTAAGGGCGTGTTCCCCCATATATCACTTTTGTTTGGATCCCCTCTACAGAAGAGATAAAAATGAAAAATCACTTTACAGTCACTTACTTGACACATATAATACAGCAAATCAATATTGTTGCTCATAGTGGCAGGGATTTAACCCTCTGGGGTCTGAGGGTTTTTTGGGGTCTGAGGGTATTTTGGGCCCTGGAGAAGTTTTGACATGCTTTGACATTTGTTCTTTTTTCAGTTGTTTAAAAACATATTAATGGCTAAAGTCTGATAACACTGTATTCAGCACAAACTGGGCTAAAATAATATGTGAGTAACATGTGTGTACATGTTTGTATTTTTGAGAAAATAATGTTTATGCATGGTTTTTGAAAAAACAAAAATTTTAAGTCACTGAAATAAAATCATATAACACATACTAAACATTTGTCCACAAGACTTTTGAGAACTGGATCTTGTAGCCTAGAGTTTTTGCTACAAAATTATGTGAAAATCATCCTGATCACTCATTCATACAAAACAATATAGTAATTTAACTTTTGTGAGACACTTTTAGTGTTGAAAGGTAATATGCGAGGAGGCGTGAATGATCATGAATATGGATTGTAATTCACACCTGAGGATACAAAACCCTAACCCTGGGTATTAAACTTCACTGTCAACAGGGCAGTACCCTCTAAGGTACACCCACTGTACCCTCAGTCGATAGTACAGTGTCAGTCGATATGTCTTTGTAACATATCTGCTCTTAAAAGATACATATTGGTATATAAAGGTTTAAAGAAGGTAAAATGGGTGTACCTTTGTGAAATTACTGCAATTACTGACAAGCGTCATACCCCATTCTATTCTTCAGATAGACATAGAGGAAACTCTGAGACATGGGTTCTGGTTTCATGGAAACCTGTAATAGTTTTCTCTACGAGATGTGGGTTCTTGTCCCATGGAAACCAGGAAGTAATCACATAAGTAATCACATTCTTATAAAGACATAAACAATGGTGCGCAATTCTGAGATATATTTTTTTTTATCCTATTGACAGTTGGATTTAGGGTTGCAGTTTGAGTTAAGGCAGTGGTTCTCAAAGTGTGGGGAGGGGAAGACTGGCCCTTCCTCAAATCTCGTTCACTTTCACACATTCAACAAAAATATTGACAATGAACACAAGAAACAATGTGTGCAATTTCTTTTCTTCTGCCTTTTTTCCTGTTTAAACTTTCACCTGGCACCACAGTGTGTCATGTGTGCACAGCTCTCAACACCCCAGCTTCTGCAAACAAGCCATTCTTGCTTGCGTGGCAGTTTCAAATGGGTGGAGAGGTGAATTGACCCTTCGATTTCGGTCTGTTCCTCTCACAACAATATCATATGGCTTCAGAAGAATTTAGAGTGTTATGGATGATTGTTATTAAGTTGCTTTGATGCGTGCTTTTGGTGCTTGTAAAGCCACAAGCACAATCCTATCATCCCTCAATCTTGTGATTCATGGATAAAAATGTCCTACTGGTTTTGAAAGATGAGGGTGAGTAAATGATGGCAGAAAGGTCTGTTTTTAGTTCAGTGGTTGTTAAAGTTTGTCGGTATCATTAACCAGGTGTAAATCGTTGTGGCCAGGGGTTGCTCCTGCAGCAGTATCACTTTTTATTATTAGTTTTTTTTATGTTTTGAAATTATACAGGCATAATTCATTTTTGTATGTATTAGTGTAACACAGAAAGTAGTCACAAAATAACAGAACATTTTACATGGAAACTGGTCAACAACACTTCCAGCTTTGGCCACTGGGGGCAGGGGTTTGAATTGTAAGCATTTAAACAGCAAAACTTTAAACCTCCTATCGCTGAATTCACTGAGCGTTCAGTCTGGAATATCATTGAGTCTTGAGGGTGGGCTCTTTTGACAGGGGCCATTAATTAATACCCATACCACCCTAGCAACTACATAGCAACACACTAAATACCACTCAAAACATTTTGGTAATCACATAGCAATGCCCTGGCAACCACATAAGCAATATTGTGGCGAGTTTTGCACGGACAAGCACCACTCACATTTTCTTATAAAAATATCTACTCAATTGTTTGTAATTCAAGACAAGGGAATAAGGCATAAATAATCAAAACACCTTTATTGCGTTTTTAAAAATCCAAGCAGGTTTCAGTACTCACTTTTCAAACTCTTTTTCTCCTTGCTTATAGTTGTTTGTCTCTGCAGCAATTAAAATTCCATTCTCATATTTTTCCGTAATTCATATGATGTTATGCTAGTGGTCCATAAACATAACCAAAAGTTAATCTGTAACCTGCTGTAAAATGAAAGTCCACTGGTATACCCATAAAATCTCTGAATACAGTATCTACAAGAGCGTATCTATCTGAGCAGCATCTGTTCATGGATAGATGTGACATGCAAGGTGGAAAAGCCCAAATCATGTTCTCTGAGTATCCATGACAAGATACATCCATTATTCATTAGCTCTATGATTTTTACTAATTATTTGGGATAACACATTGCATTCCTAACTAATTTTTTCTTCTGTAATGTGACATATTTCCGAGTGCAACATGATCAAAAAATAAACAATAATAAATGTAGGGCAGAACTTTAAAGGATCCATGAACGACTGATTGCTTGAAGTAGCCATTTAATACCAGATTGGAGTAAGACCTTAATGCGAGTTTGCTAAAACAATGTCTAAAAAGGTATTTGCTGATTGGTTAACATTAACCATCAGTCTGTGGTGTCAAAAGAACAGGAAATTTGTTGCAGAAGTGGAGCAAGTTATTGCATTTTGATGAAAGGGACTTAAGGAATTGTTAAAACAACATTTGTTATAGCGAATAGTCCAGAAATATGCGTTAAGAAAGAAAATTGGGACATGATGATTTAAGGTTACTTTCAGTGCCAACTATACCAATCAGTACTCAAGATTTTATGATATCAACTCATGAGTGAGACCAGCCCCAATACTACACAGAATAAATAAACTCTAGCTCGAGCTAATCATGGATGAGCTCTGGAAGTATGAAGAGGCTTATTGTTCCAAATTTGCACAATTCGTTTGCCTGATTAAACACTTGGAATCAGCTCTGGGATTCAAGAATAATGTGCAGAACAAATCATGCAAGAAAAAAAGACAGGTGCAGACTAGAAGCTGATTATGAATTGTTTCAATGAGTGGTGCTAACCTTTCTGCTAATAGTTAAAATTATGGCCCAGAAAAGTCATACAGTATATTGTATACTGTAAATACAAAGAATGGCCAATTAAAGCAACATTTTGTCTAAGCTATGTGTTCTGACATCTCCATGACAAATGCGTAGCATCACAAGGTTTTTTATGGAACTGCGTGCATTCAATAGTGTTTTAGTAATGACGTCAGTTCTAAATTGTACCATCATGCAAGGACACTTTCACATGATTTACTGCAGTAATCACAAGAGCGATGATTGACTTTCTCATAAAGCACACAAGCAAAAAGAATCTAAAGGAACAACCCAATGGTCATAAAACTAGTTTGAACTGGAAAATCAGTTGTGTAATATATGTGTAGTAACCCAGTGTAAAAACAAAATTAACGCAAAGTTTGCTACTTCAAATGAATTAATGTAGGTATGAATTTACATCTATAGCCATATGGTTGTTTAGATTACACAATGAAGATATCTATGGCCTGCAAAGGCAAAACGCTGTAACTACATATTTTGTAAAAACATACATTTTGAGTGATGACCGAAATCATAGACAGCTTTGGCTCAACTCGGCACATATTCAGAGAAAATGGAGAGAAACTATTTTGACTATATTGAAGCCATTTTCTCCCTTTTCTTTAATAAGGATGAACTTAATGAGAGAATAATTTTTTTACTAAAAGATTATTACTTTACCAAGCAGTATGTACTTTTTCACACATCTAGTTTTGATTTTGACTAATCTTTGACACATTTTGTCATACTTGCGAGGACCATTAAATAAAGTGGGTTAAATAATGAGTATGGAAAGTTTTGTATAGTTCAAATAGGTTCACTGAACTCACCCTCTGCTACATATAAGTTGAAGAGCCTCAATGCGTCCATGATATGCCGCCCAGAGTGTGGGAGTCATGCCATCCTCGTCCGGGGTGTTCAGATCTTTTCTTGTGGCTTCTTTCAAAAGATCCAAATATCCATCAATGGCTGCTTTGTGATATCTTGACATTGTTGTAATAACCTTTTTCTATGTGGAGCTAAATGAATAAGTAAAATGTTTAATGTCATCACAGGAACATCTTTGAAGAGCTCGCTCTATTTCTCTGTCTCTGTGGCTGAGGGTGGAGAAACTGGGAGCACTGCCTGGACAGGACGTCATTATCACTGTAATAAACTAGTCCAGTGTGTGTGTTGTGAATGAACATTTAGCACAAGCACACAGTGTGTTCTTTCTGATTAAATAACATTTTAAAGATAGAAATGTAAAGATATAAAAAGGGGAATTAGATTATTTTATATATATTTACAGTAATAAACTGATAAAAATGTTAAGAATTGCTCTCTTTGAATAAGTTTTATATAAATGACCCTTGATCAATTTAAATTTCAATTATGATCTCTATTATGGCACTGTAAACATCTTCATGGTATTTTTCCATTACAATTTGATCAAAATGTGTCTATTTATATAATATTATTGTCTTAATCTCTCATTAAGTAGGGCGAACACAGGTAAAGTGGGACACTTTCTGATACATTTTCATTGCTGTTGTTTTTAAAATACAATGCAAAGGGCCACATCACCGTAACTGCAGTTAAGGCTGAACTTAATGCTGATTGATTTAAGTTAGGAAAAAATATACACAAAATGCTAAATAATTCTACGGATGTCCAACTTACGTGAAGGATAGTAAATAAATGGGATTGTCTAAATAGCATCCGCCCACTTTTCAGGTCCCTGGGTTCTGAACGTTTTTTAGCCATTCATATCTTACACAGTCTTTCCATAAAATCCGTCATTAATGAGTTCTAAGCCTTGAACCAAACCAACCAGCTCCAAGGTGAATCACAACATCACAAACTTTGTTTAGAAGCAAAAAAGCATTTGAAAATCAGACAAAGGTACAAGACTGTTTAATGAACGTTTTTTATGAGGGAATAAACTACAATCCCATAAAGCATTGTGAATGACACAATCGAATATAAACCGATGGAAATATATACAAATATTGATTTTAGGTTGTTGAATATAAATATTGAAATGATATAGTTTAAGTTTATTGCACAATATTCAGATATATATGCATATAAAAGAATTTTGAGGCTGAAGGGAGGCAGACTCATTTGGGTCATTCACAGTGAGTCATGGAAGTGGGCAGTCGCCTCTGGGCTTGTTTGGTGTGCTTTCTTTACCAGTTCTCTGGTTGGTGGATCTCTCTTGAGGATCATGGGTAGTGAAGTTGTTCACTAAGATTTCTGCTATTAAACATGATTTTTAAACAATGACATTGAAATAATGTAGACTGATGGCTTCATCAGAAGCATATACCATCGATAAATCAATTCAACTCTGGAGAAAATTAATGAGATTTTTACTTCTGTAACCAGACTATTGCGCTCTGTTGGTCAAGTGACAATTTTTGGGGGGATTATCACAGTCTGGGATATGTCAATGATTAGCAACACATTGTTTTTATTTAATTTCTCCCCATTTCACCCCAATTTGGAGCGCCCAATTCCCAATGTGCTCTAGGTCCTTGTGTTGGCGTAGTGGCTCGCCTCAATCTGGCGATTGTCAGTTGCCTCGGCGTCTGAGACAGTCAATCTGCGCATCTTATCACGTGGCTTGTTAAGCGGGTTACCGCGGAGACCAAGCACGTGTGGAGGCTTCACGCTATTCTCCGCGGCATCCACGCACAACTAACCACACACCCCACCAAGAGTGAGAACCACATTATAGTGACCACGAGGAGGTTACCCCAACGTGACTCTACCCACCCTAGCAACTGGGCTAGTTGGTTGCTTAGGAAGCCTGACTGGAGTCACTCAGCACACCCTGGATTCTAACTTGCGACTTGACTTGCTGAGCTACCCAGGCCCCCGATTAGCAACAATATTGATTTTGATGCATTATTATAATTTTTTTGTGCAGTGTCAGATAAAAACAAAAACACACACATTTAGAACATTAGATGACAAAATGTCCATGTAAAAAAACTGCCACAAAAATATTATATATTAATATAATTTTTCACTTTCACTGACTTTTTAACCAACATCAGTCCTGATTAGAACTACCAAATATTCAGTCATTTTAAGGATTTTAACCATTTAAGGATTTAAGTCATGTTGTTTTTCACACACACACGCACGCTCGCATACACACACACGTTGGTCTACCATCATTATGAGGACTCTCCATAGACATAATGATTTTTATACTGTACAAACTATAGATTCTATCCCCTAAACCTAAACCTAACCCTCACAAAAAACACTGCATTTTTACATTTTCAATAAAACATTGTTTAATATTTTTTTTAAGCTATTTAAATTATGGGGGCACTAGAAATGTCCTCATAAAACACATTTATAGCATAATACCCTTGTAATTACCAGTTTGTAACCTAAAAAAATTGTCCTCATAAACCACCCATAAACCCCCTGCTATTAAACCACCCATAACATCCCCCCCCCCCCCCCCCCCAAACACAATATCTCAATACACACATACAAAACACACTCTGATATCCATACCAATACACCCACACAATTTTAGCTGCATCATTTATTCAGTTGGCCTGCAGTGCTCTATAATACAGCAAACAGAAAATAAAACAAAAAAGCAAGTATTTGCTCCACAGGCTAAACAATGGCGCTATCTGGTGGAAAATATGATTTTGTATTATTTTGAAGCCAGGGAATGAAAGCAAGATATCATAGAATTCATGATTTTATGATTTAATGGTACTGGGATCAAATATTACAGTATTAATGGGGTTCAATGTGGACTGAAGGTCTTGAGTGTAACTATTTTGTGTACAGTATTACAGATTAATTAAAGGAACTGAGGTCGAAAGGTACCCCCCCCCCCCCTTCCCCCCAAAAATACACACCACTGGAAAATTGAATGACTTTGGCATCCACACTGCCAAAATGATCGAAAAAACATTAATGTCGCATAAGGGTTATTAAAACAAAAACGTCCCTGGCGGATGAGCAACGTTCAGTTCATCTTCCCACAGCTAGGGGCGGTAAACAGCAGCGTGATCGAGAGAGATCACTCAGCGCGAAGAAGCTGCAGCACTTCAGTTCGGATGTTGTGGTTTCGCAATTCAATGTGATTCTGCGGCCGACACACAACAGTGATTATGAATTAAGTCGGGGAATAGTAGTATTTGTTGTGACTGAAGTAGTCAGGCTGATCTGGACTATGAAGTACGCAGTTATCAGGTTTTTAAGACAGATTAAAGAGTAAATGAGAGATGTCAGTCGGTCTGTTGTCATATGAAACACTGGTGCATGCTGTGGCAGGAGCGATGGTGAGCAAACACTGGCACAAATAGTTTATCCTTGTCATACTTCAGTGCCTTAATCTTTAATTTAAGATGTGACATGCTGGTAAATGTTTGTTAAAGCATGTTGTATTGCCCTGCAGGGCAGTGTTACAGCAATGACAGTGTTTTATCCTCTGGACACAGCCAGAATCAGACTGCAGGGTTGAGTTATTATCCTCATCATTCTGTCACTGCAGAAGACTGTGAGGTTGTTGCAGTGGAACATTGTTACAGATTGAATGTAATGGGGTGTCAGTTATTGTTTTCATTTCACCTCTAGAGACCGCTGTTATAATGAAGATACAAAACGTTTTAACCGCAGACTTCTCCAGCGATGGCCACAGAGGAATTATTGCTGTGGATTTTTCTGATAGCTGATAGTTCCAAAAGGCAACAATTGGCACTGATTAATCAGTTAAACCCATATATATGTATATAAACCCATATATATCAGTTAAACCCACATATATGTATATAAACCCACATATATGTATATAAACCCATATATATGTATATAAACCCATATATATCAGTTAAACCCACATATATGTATATAAACCCATATAAATCAGTTAAACCCATATATATGTATATAAACCCATACATATGTCTACCTTTATATTTATGTCCTTTAATTGGGCACCATCTCTAATGCCATTTCTTATCTCTCTTTATACAGAGTTCCCATGCTCATGGGGAACCTGGAAGTATCAGGAAATTGCCTGAAAATTTCTAGTAATGCTTAGCTCTTGATTGCATATAATATAACTGAAAAAGTTATTAGTGATAAATGTAGTTATTTTTTGTACAATTCACTTAAATTGTGAATTTCTTTTGTGGAACACAAATGTAATTTTCAGTAGCTCTCAAATAAAACCTAACGCCTTTAGACATTGATGAACAAATGTCTATTGGTGTCATTGACATAATATTAATGTGCCATTTTTAATTTTAGAGCCATGGGGTAAGGGCAGATTTTAAAATAAATAATTATAGACATTTCAGATTCTCATGCAAGTATCATATCTAATGCATGGCTTCAGAACGCTTGGAATATAGATCCGTTAATGGTTTTTGCATGTGCAGCTTTTCGCATTTTCATAATACAATACTATGACAGTGTTTCCAGCAGCGTGTTTCAGCGACACCACTGGCCCTACTGAATCTACAGTGTGAAACACAGCAAGCCCAGTGTATTCTGATACCTGAATGAATCAGAACGAATCTTTTTAGTGAATCAAAAGCGCTTTTACATCAGTCAGAGCGGTTGCTGAATTAATCTTGTAATGATGCACAAGTTATTTCCAACTCAGACTTAAATAAGAGCTGTGGAAGTCTCACAAGCCTGAAGTACAACATTAAACTACATAACACAGTCTAAACCATCTCTGGAACTGTTACTGTGTTTATTTAATGTTGTACTTCAGGCATGTGAGGCTTCAATCAAGCAGTGCAGTTACTGACTGGTGATCAGTGTAATGAAATCCTTAATATAACTTAGCTAAATTCTTGTTTGTTTAGATTGATTTCATATATAGTTAGGATCAATTATTGTATTCCATTTATGCCTATAAAATATATGATAACATGCCTTTTACAAGAATTGTATTAAATGGATTTCTGATTTGTTATATCTGCTCTGTAGAGATATTAAATGATCTCGTCATGTTGCAACAGGATACTGAGGGCAGGAAATGCAACAAAAACTGCATTTCTTACTTCCAAATAATTCTTCCTGGAAGGAACTGAAAGAATCATTAATCATTCTATATGATTCCCATGCCTTCTTTTTAGTCACTTTAGAGTTTGACAGTTCCTGTGAAAACTCACTTTCATTGGATGGAAAAGAGCAGCCAGGGTATTACCAAAATCAGCTTTTGTGTTCAGAAGAAGAAAAAGTCATATGGGTTTATTGACATGAGGGTGAGTAAATGATGACAGAATTTTCATTTCTGGCTGTACTATTCCTTTAAATACGGTCTGAGCAATATTTTAAGTCAAATTAGGGTTTTGGATGGATAAATTGCTTAATCTCTGGTGTCTGTTTTCTCAGAATGACCCCGTCACACCATTGGAAGATTAGTTTTTATGTTTACCAACAAGAGATGGTGGCAGAGTTTAAAAAGAGCCAACCTGGCAAGCCCCTGCATGTGTGTTTGCAGGTAAACACACTGACACAATACATTGAAATTAAAGAGCCAATTTTTTTTTTATTACTTGCATTATGATCGTGCATAATGATTGTTTGCACTTGAACTGAATAACAAGCCTTTTGTCATTTTGCCTTAATCATACAGACGCTAGAAGGTTTGACTCATTCAAAATTTGTGAACAACTTTTTGTCTCATAAATTGGCAATGACATGAAATATGCATTCAATCTTTAATTAAAATGAAAACATTTGTAATAATATGCTATTTTTGACATTTGTTTTTACCCATCTGTGATTTTCTTACCAACTAATTTTATGTACAGGCATAATATGGCAAAAAGTGCTCTTCACTGACGAGTCACAGTTTTGTCTCACCAGGGGTGATACACCAGCCATACTGCTCGTTCTGTGTGTGATTTCCTGCAAGACAGGACAGTCAGTGTTCTGCCATGGCCAGTGAAGATCCCGGATCTCAATTCCATTGACCACGTCTAGTACCTGTTGGATCAAAGGGTGAGGGCTAGGTCCATTCCCCCTGGAAATGTCCAGTAACTTGCAAGTGTCTTGGTGGAAGAGTGGGGTAACTTCTGACAGCCAGAATTGTCAAATCTAGTGCAGTCCATGAGGAGGAGATGCACTGACTAAATGAGTCTCATCCATTCAGAATTGAGTTGGAAATATCTGTTTTATCGGTCTTAATCTTGACGCAACAGTTCTGATATCTGGCTTTGTCCTCTGATTTGATGGCCCTGTGCTTGATCTGCATGTCATGTAGCAGTTGTCCTTCCAAAGTGGAGATGTCCCAGTTACTTTTGCTGTGGTGGACCACGGAGACTCATTTTACTGCTTCAAGGAATTCAAACTGCCCACTGATGTGTATTAAAGAATGTTTTGCAAAACATCAAAATTGGAATGCAGCTTTTGAGACTGAATACACCCCATATCACAGATAAACTTAATCTGATCAAATATATTTGCATCTCATGGTATTAATTTAATTTGAATGGAGGAGTGATGATAATCTGTCATGCAAAAGTTATTTCAATACTGTTAACACCAGCATTTATGTCATCAAACAATGTCTAATGTTTGGATGTAAAAACAATTTAAATAAAACATATAGTCTCAGCCTCATTTGATCAGCTAGTAAATTTTGGTCATCAGGATTCATTTTGCCATCTGGGTTCATGATTTATCCAGTCAAGACAGACTGTGTACAGATTGTCTTCAGGTTGGATAAATTAGTAAATAAACTGTCAAGGAGCATCTTGGCATTCCCAAGAAAGAGTTTTGTTTCTATGGACATATTTGCTCCATTTTGGAAGTGCTGTCTGCCATACTATATTTTTGAATGGTTGAAGTTTGGTATTTCATTGTAATGAAAACGTCTTAGAAATCTACTAGATGTGATAATGAGATGTAACAGAATATGTAACATAAATATGGATAGGATAAAAAAAAAGGTCCTATTTTGTATATATTTATATTTGTATCCATTTGAAGTTTAATATACACAAGACTTTGTTAAATATCATGAAGAGCACATATACCCAACAGACATGATTTAATTATTGGCCATTTAATTTCATTACCATGTCCTATTGTCCAAACTTGCCAATTTATAACATGTTATGTGATTTGATAGTTGATTAAGAAACAGACCTACATAAAATTGAGTCAGGAGTGACGATCCCTGAAGACCTATCCACCTTATTTTGAAATGCAAAGCAAGCAAGAAGCTGCATTTCCGGCAAGTATGACAAAGTTCTGCTGTTATTGACTGTAATGTAAAAGACTAGAAGGATAATAATACCAGAATTGAATGGTTTGTGCTTATAAACTCTCGCACAACCTCAGTATGTACAGCATAATATCCTAATGTTGGATAATTTTCTAACATCATTTATAGTAAATGAGTAAGTAGATCATTCACTTGTTGTTGTGTGTTGTATTGAAGAGATGTATATTATTGAAGAAGATACTGTATTGAAGATGCATTTAATATTTTCCCAAGATGAAACAAGAGGCAGTTTTTGTGCAAAAAAAAGTTAAAGCAGCATTTTCCCAGTGGCACTCTGCTCCCTCCTGGTTGTATAAAGTTTGTGGTAGATGTTACAGACAGAGCTGAGTGTTTCAGCAACTGATCTCTCATTCATTCTGCCTTTGCAACCGCATATGATAAAACAATGGCAAACTGCAAAACTATATGCACACCAAATATCACATGTATTGCCAGCCTGCAATATAAACAGTGTCAATTTTAATTTTTTAATCTCTGAAATGGCTGAAGGTGGCTTATAATGGAAAAGGTCCACATTCAAGGTTGAGAATGGCGGTGCCCTAGTTACACTGAAAAAGGTGGTTAAAATCATGCCAATCTATTGGCAAATGGTGCTTGATGCTCCACCCCTGATACGCACATCATCATGAGCATATAAACTGGAGCTCAGCACCATTTCATCAGGATATTTAAAAGATTTTCTCTTTCACTTAACAGCAAGAAATTAGTAGTGTGTCGAACGTACGCAGTTTCTTGTTCCTTCTTTTAAGGGGGAACCAAGGTTGATTCACACACAAGCCCCATAAACCCCTGGGCCTACTGAAACTGTTTCTGCAACAAGGCTCTCTCTGGTTTGAAGCTTGTCAAGAATTTGAGAATAAACTAATTGTGTTCATCGGTCAGATGTGCCAACATGGCACCGAGTCTAGTTTCATTCCCAAGAAAGAAACTTTGGTGGCACCAACACAATCTTCGCCCAATTGACTATGAGGCCCAAACACTCCAAAGGGCAGGATTTTAAACTGCTATGCAGTCTCCTCAAAGGCGAATCTCAAGCATGGCCTGTGATGAGAGGCTACTTGCAAGTGAAAGTACACATCTTTCAGGTCGATAGACACAAACCAATCCAGGGAACGGACATAAGACAACATCTTGAATTCAGACTTCACTAGCATCTCGTGTCCTTTTTGGCAACCAAAAAACAACATCTATAGAAGCATTTCTGTGCGTTGACACTGGTTCTACCTCTATTGCATCTTTGGCGAGGAGACATCGTACCTCTGAGCTTAAAACTGGTACATCACACACTGTCACAGTGGAGGGGAGAACGTTGTTGAAGCTAGACGGCCACCTCGTGAACTGAAATAATTTGCCACATTCGACTGAACGCCACCAATCCTCGGGGAGCAGTCGTGCAGGACAACAGTTTGTATAGGAAACTAGAAATGAGCTAATTTCTGTGCTTATTTTTATTTTTTATTATTTCTGTGCTAAACTGTTTATTGGAATGTGACAAACATTTGGCAGGGAGCAACAACAGCTCAAACAGTAACATCGTTGTGAACATCATCTCAATCCCAGCAACTGGAGGTGGGAAAATTTGGCGGGGACACGGCCAGTGTTCCAGGCCTTCTTCAGAGCCGGAGTGGTAGGGCTCTGGTCCACTCACATGGTAATAAAACATTTAGGAACGCTTGCCTTGCCCAGAATGTTTTCCGCAGGGACAAGGTCCGGAGAACACAATCTTACACTTAGACCCTGCTGCTGGGGCCTAATCTCTGGCTCCGTCTCCATTTTCTGGTGAGCTGGAGAAGCGGGACCTAGACCCCTAAGAAGACCAAGAGCGAGCTGGTTGGTCATAGAGCCAGCCTTGACCTTCTTGACTGCATCCAAAAAATGTAACTTATACTACAATATGACAATTTTGGAAAAGTTTGTTGCATTCTTTTTAGTTCACTGTAGGAAAACCTCAAAAAAAGGAATATTCAGTTGATTTTCTTCTTTCACATTTGTTCATAAACCTAAATTTTAAACTTTACAAACGTGTGAACATATCTCCGATACTACTCTTTATAAAAAACAATCAGATTTCTTTGATATCGCTACTTATATCCAACTTTGCGAACTTCCGCTACTAGTCTTAGCCCGCTAGCACTGCACGCGTGGTCTCTCGCCTATCGATCGTCTTACTTACACCTGTATAACTGAAAGCTATAATTCGCCATTATAGCACATCTGCTATAATGGCGAATATAGCGGATGTGTGTCTAACTCTACCTCTGTGTGCAGGTGAAGACACCTTTGAACTACATTCGGTGCAGTTGGAGCTCGAATCTGTCGAGAGGCAGATCCATGACCTGCTAGAGAGACAGGCCGAGCTGCGAGATCGGCGGTCCGCGCTTGAAACATCACGCGCCGATGCTCACAGGTCAGTGGTTAATAATTTTTTGACACCGACCTCGTCTACTCCGTGTGTTTCTCTGCACAGGTCCCGAGCAACCAGGACGCGATCATCCCTGGCTTCATTCACTCCGGCACCGACACATCACCACGGACCCTGGGTGATTCCACGGCGGAAGACGCGAGCCAGGACCAGACCAAGGACCTCCCCGCCCCTCCCGGCTTTCGAGATCTCCACCCGGAACCGCTTCTCACCTCTTCGCGAGTCGGAGCGCGACGACGCCGTGATCATCGGCGATTCCACCGTCCGTCATGTCCGCGCTATCTCTGGCAAAGGTAAGGTGCACACTCACTGCTTTCCTGGTGCTCGTGTTCTTGATGTCTCTACGCAGGTTCCAGAAATCCTGAATGGTGACGAGCGCGTCGGAGCTGTCGTGCTGCACGTGGGAACGAACGACACCAGGCTGCGGAAGACGGAGGTACTGAAGAAGGACTACAGGAGCCTGATCGAGACGGTACGCAGCACTTCGCCAGAAACAACGATCGTCGTGTCTGGACCGCTTCCCACGTACCGACTAGGACAAGAAAGGTTCAGTAGATTATTTGCTCTAAATGAATGGTTAATGTCATGGTGTAATGAACAGAGACTGCTCTTTGTTAATAATTGGAATCTGTTTTGTGAGCGACCTAGGCTCTTCCGTGCTGATGGCCTTCACCCCAGCAGAGTCGGAGCGGCTGTTCTGTCGGACAACATCTCCAAGACGCTACACACCATATGACTAGTAAGTCAAAGTCCAAATCACAGTATTTGCTGTCCCAACTTAATTGATATAAGTACCAATGTAGAACATTATATAGAAACTGTGTCTATTCCTCGTTTAGTAAAGCCAAACAATACATCTACTGTAGGATCTAGGAAAAATCTAATTGTAATTAAACCAGAAAATCTCAATATCAGTGAACAAAAACAATTTCTAAAGCTAGGTCTTCTAAACATTAGATCGCTCACACATAAGGCGGTTATTGTAAATGAAATGGTCTCAGATAATAGTTTTGATGTATTTTGCCTTACTGAAACCTGGCTTAAACCAAATGATTATTTCGGTCCAAATGAGTCTACTCCGCCAGGATACTGTTATAAGCATGAGCCCCGTCTGATTGGTCGTGGCGGCGGTGTTGCAACAATCTATAGAGATATTCTTAATGTTACTCAGAAAATAGGTCACAGGTTTAATTCGTTTGAAGTACTTGTGCTAAATGTTACACTCTCAGATGTAAGAAAAAAATCCCTATTATCTCTAGCCTTGGCTACCGTATATAGACCTACAGGGCCTTACGCTGATTTCCTAAAAGAGTTTGCAGACTTTCTATCAGATCTATTGGTCAATGTCGATAAAGCAATAATTGTTGGAGATTTTAACATACACATAGATAACACAAATGATGCGTTAGGGGCTGCGTTTACAGATTTGTTAAACTCCTTCGGGGTCACGCAAAACGTCAGTGGTCCCACTCATCGCCTAAATCATACGCTAGATTTAATTATATCATATGGAACCAATCCAACCGATATAGATATTATACCGCAAAATGATGATGTCACTGATCATTACATGGTAACTTGCATACTACGTACCACTGAAATCTGTCATATTGCGCCACGTTATCGACCAAGCAGAACAATCCTTCCAACCACAATATATAGATTCTCAAATAGCTTACCTGATCTATCTCAGCTGCTCAGTGAACCCAAACAAACAGATGAACTAGAGGAAATGACTAGCAGTTTGAGCACCATTTTCTCTGGTACATTAGAAATTGTTGCACCAATTAGATTAAAAAAGTTTAGGGAAAAAACTAGAGCACCATGGTACAACAGTGCTACGCATGCTATCAAGAGAGAAACTCGTAACTTGGAGCGTAAATGGAAACAAACTAATTTAGAGGTCTTTAGAATCGCATGGAAAGACAGTATGTCACGTTACAAAAAGGCTCTAAAAACAGCCAGGGCTGAGCACCTCCGCATACTAATAGAAAATAACCAAAATAATCCAAGGTTCTTATTTAACACCGTGGCTAGACTAACAAATAAACAGAGATCACCTGAGCAAAATATTCTGTTACAGTTTAGTAGTAATGATTTTATGAATTTCTTCACTGAGAAAATAGAAAACATCAGAAACACAATTGTAAACACAACTGTTAATGTACAATCTTTTATGGTGTCTTATGATTCAGCCTCAATTATCACCCCTCAAGAACAACTACACCGCTTTACAACTATAGGACAGGAAGAGCTAAATAAACTTATCATTACATCTAAAACAACAACATGTTTACTAGATCCAATACCCACTAAACTACTGAAAGAAGTGTTACCTGTAGTGGAAGAGCCTCTTCTCAATATTATTAACTCGTCTTTATTTTTAGGTCATGTTCCAAGAATATTTAAGCTGGCAGTTATAAAACCTCTCATTAAGAAACCACAATTAGATCCAAATAACCTAGCAAATTATAGACCCATCTCAAATCTTCCATTTATGTCTAAAATATTAGAAAAAGTTGTGTCCGCTCAATTGTGCTCTTTCTTGCAAGAAAATGATATCTATGAAAAATTTCAGTCAGGATTCAGACCGCATCATAGCACAGAAACTGCGCTAGTTAAAATTACAAATGATTTACTTTTAGCTTCTGACCAAGGCTGCATCTCAATATTAGTTCTACTCGATCTTAGCGCTGCGTTCGACACTATAGATCATAAAATACTCTTGGATCGACTACAAAACTACACTGGTGTTCAGGGACAGGCATTAAGCTGGTTTAGATCGTACTTATCAGACCATTACCATTTTGTCTGTTTAAATGGGGAAAAAAATCGAAAATAACGTCAGTAGACTATGGAGTGCCATAAGGATCTGTGTTAGGCCCTCTATGGGCTCGGTGCAAGACTCTACTTCCGTTCTACTTCCGCACCCTCGAATGTGTGGGTCAATACTTCCGGTAAGATGGCGATGTTTTACACAAGATGTCTCCAAGATCTGCCCAAGCTAACCATATCAGACGTCCACAGACTTGTCCGAAAGGGATGCTCTGCCCCCCGGAGTAAACGGGAAAAGGGGTACAAGATGTACCTTTCAAGTTTTATTGACAACTATGAAGGTAAGTTTGAAATTGACAGCAAAACACATTCACATTGTGGTATCGCTAACTAGCTAGCAGGAGCTATGTAGCAAACATTTAGGTCAGTTTTCCTGTAGAGATTTTAGATTTTGTAGAATTATCAAATGTTTTAACGTTTTTCAGTTAAAAACAAAAACTCAGCACCCTGAAAAGGCGCGCATGAGAGAACGAGCAGAGAGAGAGCCCCGCCCGCGCACTCTCATCGCCTTCAAACTGTCTCGCTCTCTCTTGATCCCTCGCGCACTAACCAACATCAATTGAGAATTTAGTTAATGCACTGTAAAGTAACATGAACAAACAATGAACAGCTGTATTTTTAGGAACTAAGATTAATACACAGTAACAAATGTATTGCTCATGGTTCATGTTAGTTAGCCTAATACATTAACAAATCAAACCACGTTTACTCCGAGCACAACTTAAAATGAGAATGTAAATGTGCTTACCGCCATTTTTTATAGGAAGAGTGGTTAGCTATATTTAACCTTAATAAACTACAGTATTTTCTGATTATTTATTTGACAATGTGTAGAACAATTACAAAAAAGATTTGTACCAGGTTGAAAAGAAGTCCAGTGTGTTTTGTCTAACATTGCATGAATGATGTTGAATTCCCACAGTGTCAAACAAAGATCCTGCAGGGAGGGTGACTGTCAGGGCTGTGTGTTATAGGTCCATGAGGAAGCATGAGAAGCCTCACGACCTCAGAGTAGGGCGGAAAAAAATGTGTTAAACCAGTTCAAGTCAGATTTTGGGGTATTTTTGTGGCTATAGTTGGTGATGTGGATGTAGAATAACAATAATAAAACTGTTTGATTTAAACCTGAACTGTACTTTCATGAATACCCCAGAAACTGGTCGTTACTGCTCCCGTTCTTTGGAGCATAGGCCTGTTCATTATGGGTACATTAGTTCAGTGTGAGGTAAGAGCTGCTTTTGTACCCTCAATCTAGGCTATACTAACCTGTTCAACACTTTACTAACACTGTTGTTCTAACTGTATTATAATAGAAAGAAAATATTTTAAGATACTAGTGAGGCTGGCTTATTTGTTCTGGTTTATTGTTTTTTTTTATAGTTGTTATCTAATGACTTAGTCTAACTGTAATACTAAAATCAGGTTTTATTTTTAGATTATGTTTGAGGACAGCTCACCAATTGAAATTGCTTTGGCTGAGTGCTCCTGTGTGGCTGGAACCGCTCTCTGCAACCACAGTGTTGCACTACTGTATCAGACAACAAAATACTCTATGTTGCAACTGAAAACAGTACCGCCTGTCCTCACCTGCACAGAAACTGAGCAGCGATGGCATAAACCACGAAAACTGGTAAGTATTAAGAACTTAGGCTAATCACAAATTGTTGGTTTCATTTATTTTTTAAATTGGATATAAACACTACCCACCTTGTTTAAAATGCACAATGAAGACAAAACAAGCACATTATTACCACATCATTACAGTTAGCTATGGTAGCTCTGCCAATTGCATTAAGAGGGGACTGGATGAACTTGTGAAGTCTGTCTGGTGTATCAGTGTGGTTAGTTTGTGATGGTATGTTATGGTGGCTAACCAACTTCTGTCCATAAGTTTAGTTTGTTTGTTTTATTTGTTTACTTGATAGGGTGTGAAACCAGGTAGAGTGGGTAACATGGTATTCCTCTCAACAAAACCCAAGTCAAGACAGTACACAGCTGCTGATGGTGTAAGGTAATATTCACTGTCAAGTAGGACTGGGCGATATGACGATATTATCGTATATCGACGTTGTCTCACCAGTATCGCAATGTCGATTATAACAATCTGTTTCCAGACGTTAATCGTCAATATTTAAGTCAATGTCAGATTCTTTTTTTTTTAAGAGTTATTGTTTCTTTTTTTCCTAATTATGACTTAACTGTTTTCAAAGGAGCAAGCGCTACAAAGCAGTGCGGGGGGACTTTCCAGACCCAGATGTCCTGAAGGTTGACGAGGCATACCAGGACTTCACGGCAGACCTTGCTCCGCTAATTACCACACTCTCCATAATTAGTGATGTTCCCCTCGTTGATTCAGCCTTTGGGACGGTTCAAGAAGGCAGCCCTATTTCATACCAGCACCCAGTGCCAGTGAGTAGGGTAATCATCCAACACCCAGGCGCACCCCCTCCACCACCCCTGCCGTTAGATGGTCACAGGCTGGACCCAACCACATGTTCCTTTGTGTGCACTCACCAACAACACCTAAATGTAATGTCGCTTAACATCACTTTCGACATGGCAAGATCCATCGAGATGGCCACGAGGGAACAGAGTGGCAGCGCAGAGTGGCACAGCCTGAGGAAGATGAGGCTCACCTCTTCCAGGTTCCGGGAGGTGTGTCATGTCCGAGGTCACAGCTCTGCAGAGAACCTTGCAGAACGCATCCGCAAAGGTGGGGTTCAGACAGCCTTGATGAAGAGAGGACTGGCACTGGAGCCAGTAGCTATTCAGGAATATTCCCACATTAAAAATGTCAACTACTGGCCATCAGGATTTGTCATCCATCCAGATGCTCCCTGGCTCGGATCCTCTCCAGATGGTGTTGTATTTGATCCGACGGAGGCACCACCATTCGGGCTGGTGGAGGTGAAGTGCCCCAACGTGAAGAGCTATGTCGACTGCGGGTACCTGCACATGCAGAGTGGCGCCTTGCGCCTGAAGCCAGGTCACAGCTACTATTGGCAGGTGCAAGGCCAGCTGCTTATCACCGCAATGCAGTGGTGTGATTTTGTGGTTTTTGCAGAGGAAGACCTTCTTGTACAAAGAATTTACAAGGATGCGGAGGTCGCTAGGGTTATAAGGGAGAGGGGGGATTATTTCTTTTTCTATCATTACTTGATCTGATCTTTTAAAAAAATCAATGTTTCATTTAATCAGTTCTGTTTCAATCAGTTGATAAATGTTCTTGTTTTATTGTTCATCTTTACAAATCTGTACAAAGCCTGAACTAAATATTAGATTTTTTTTGTTCATCTTTACAAATCTGTACAAAGCCTGAACTAAATATTAGGTTTTTATTGTTCATCTTTACAAATCTGTACAAAGCCTGAACTAAATATTAGATTTTTATTGTTCATCTTTACAAATCTGTACAAAGCCTGAACTAAATATTAGATTTTTATTGTTCATCTTTACAAATCTGTACAAAGCCTGAACTAGTAATAGGTTTTTATTTTTTATCTTTAACCTGAAGTGATAAACTGAACAATGAAATCTCAACGCCGATTGAACAATTAACAAATCTCTAAAACTAGAGCTAATGTCACTAATGCAGGCCTAAAATTGACCTGAGACCATACCTTTTTTACTGATTGAAATGAGAGCCCGATTGTAAAAAGCTTTGTGGATTGTTGATATTGTATGATTGAATAAGTGTTGTTCAGTATTTCCTTATTAAATTCTACATTTTCTAATGACATCTCTGGTGCATTTTTATTTTCATTTCAAGTCAGAAAAAACAAAGCTAGTGTAATGATGACAATGACACAAAGAATGTTTTTAAGAAGCAAGATCTTTAATTCATTGCTGAGTTGCCCATGCCTTAACTAATGGCCCATTCTGATAATTGACCAGGAAGCAGGCCACACTGAACAATTCATCAATGTTCCCGCATATAGACAGTGGTATGTCCTTGTCGAACAGTTTGTTCTCTTTCACTCTCCTTATGCACCTCTCCACATGCACTCTCAGACGTGCAATTGACTGTGTCTGTCTGACATCCTCTCGACTCATTTGTTGTTTGTTGCTGAGAAAGGCAGGCCGGTACACCTTACAAGGAGCAAGGTTGTCCACAACAAACCCATTGTCCACCATGATTGCCATACCTTCAAAAGCTTAACAATCCCGGACCGCTTGAAGATCTCGCGATCACTCATAGAGCCTGCATACAGTCCAGACACAAAGGTGACAGCACCGTGGGGTGCCATGCCAATCATGGCCTTGAATGTAGTGTGTGACTTGTAGGTTGAGAAAACCTCACTCTGAAGGAGCAGCGAGGATGGCGTCTGACAGAATATCTCTGTACAATCAAGGACCACCTGTGTATCAGAAAAAGCTGCAAACTCAGGTGGCAGGTGAGCTCTCACTATCTCTGGAGGAATCCAAAGGCGCTGGCTTCCCAGCAGGCAGTACAGGAAATGAGTCCATGTGGAGATGATCTGACTTGCAGTAGTGCGGTGAATGCAGAACCTCTCTGCAAGGTCCCTGAGAGGAAAACCCACTGACAGGTACATCAGGAACAGCAGAAACTCATCAATGGGTCTCAGTTTCTGTTGAGATATAAAAAATAAAAGCCTCTGTTTAGTTAGCTTGACATTTATATAGTTATTACAAAGTATAAATCAGAAAATAATACCAACATCAGCTTGTTGGCTTTTACTTTTTAGTTCGATGTAGTTAACTCCACAAACCAACAGGGGCAATTACGGAATAAAACAGTTTGTATCCTATTTCAGAGTTACAGTAGGGCTACAACTCTATGCACGTCATGTTACCGCATTTGTTACCTACCGTTGTTGGGTGATGGACTGTGCTGATGTTGGCAGAGGCTGTCTTGGCGCTGGTTATGCGCACCATCTTGTTGATCACAGCAGGTTCAATTAAACTCCAAAAAGCCATGAAACTCCTGTAGGACGCAAACCTGGTATAAAAGCGCACATCCTCATCTGATGCAGACAGGCGATCTATCCCAAAACGCTGGCGAAGTGTGAGGACTTCTAACTGCTGTTGTAGCTCCCTAATATGGCGACATAGAGCTTCGTTCTCGTCAGCCAGATTACTCGCCCTTGCTCCTGTTTGAGGGACTACACAGTAGTCATGATCTGGAGCCATTTCGGTCTCCATCTCCGAGTCCGAGCCTGACTCTGGTGCGAGACTCTCGGCCCGCGGACGCCGTTCCCAGACGCACGGTCTGGGCGCAGATAGTTTGTACCCATTCCATGAAAAGTAAACCGGGACGGCTCCCTTCTTCAGCCTCCTCAACCCCCCGGCAGTCACATTCAAATCAGTTTGTTTAAAATGCCGACTACAGACCCGGGTGTTTTTGGTTGGGTTGAAGTCATCTCTCCGGATCTTCTGCATCCACTCAGCCCGTACCGCAGCGTCAACGGGGAATGCATGAAAGCTGACTTCTTTGTTGTATCTCGACGAAACCATACATAATGGCACACAACAATGAAGTGTTGAGGTTGTCACCCTCTGAAAGGCAAGTCGCCTCTTTTGAATATTAAAAACACTCATTCAGAAAAATCTCTGTGGTAATGGAACTCGGTCGTTGTTGTCTCGTTGTCTCCCGCTCTCTGTCAGATAACCGGAAGTTTTCACCGGAAGTACTGGCCCACACACTCAAGTTTCGAACGTCAACGGTCGCCATATTGTGCACGGAGCCAATTATTCTCAATATATATGCTGCCACTTGGTAAAATTATAAGAAAACATGGAATTAATTTCCACTGTTATGCTGATGACACTCAATTAAATATCTCATCACGACCAGATGAAAACACTAACTTATCTAACTTGACAGAGTGTCTTAAAGATATAAAATGCTGGATGACACGTAATTTCCTGTTATTAAATTCCGATAAAACGGAGGTATTACTTATTGGTCCAAAAAACTACACACAAAATCCCTTACAATACAACTTTAATTTAGAAGGATGTCCTGTTACATTATCCACTACAGTAAAAGACCTGGGTGTTATACTAGACCGCAACTTGACTTTCGAAAATCATATTTCATCTGTTACGAGAACAGCCTTTTTCCACCTTAGAAACATTGCTAAGCTACGTAACATGCTACCTGTTTCTGATGCAGAAAAGTTAGTTCATGCATTCATGACCTCGAGACTAGATTACTGTAATGCTTTATTAGCTGGTTGCCCTGCATCCTCAATAAACAAGCTACAGTTAGTCCAAAATGCAGCCGCTAGAGTTCTTACTAGGTCAAGAAAATATGATCATATAACACCGATTTTATCATCTCTACACTGGCTACCTATTAAGTTCCGTATCAATTACAAAGTATTACTACTGACCTATAAAGCCCTAAATGGTTTAGCTCCTGTGTATTTAACGGATCTTCTATCGCCATACAATCCATCGCGCTCTTTAAGATCACTAAATTCGAGGCTTCTGGTCATACCTAGGATATCTAAGTCCACTAATGGAGGGAGGGCGTTCTCATATTTAGCTCCTAAACTCTGGAATAGCCTTCCTGATATTGTTCGAGGCTCAGACTCGCTGTCCCAGTTTAAAACTAGATTAAAGACGCATCTCTTTAACCAAGCATTCACATAATGCTTACTTTTTATACTACTGCTGAATCAGTTATAATGCATTAATATTATGAACATCAGCTATGCTAATTATTTCCCATCTGCTTTTCTGCTGTTATCTCGGGACGCCAGTCCCGAGGTAAATAGCGTTCGTCAGCTCCAGTTTGTATCCAGCCTCTCACAGAGACTTCAGATGCCCCATCACCATGGACTACGATCTTGAAATGGGATACATAGACTAATTATTGCCAACAAAAGCCTTCATCAGCCAAACAAGGACAATTGCATCTAAGTGAACTTCTGGAATTTAATCAAGGATGGACTTCAAAGACACTGGTCACTAATCTTGCAGTTCAAACACAATCACTGTCTAAATACTGACCCTTAGCACTTAAGTTTAATAATTTTTTAAATCATGTTTTTTAATTATAAATAATTCTTATTTACATTATTCATGATGTTAGCCAGAGTGGAACTGGCCCCCCACAGTGAGTCTGGTTTCTCCCAAGGTTATTTTTCTCCATTAACCATCATCTTTTGGAGTTTTGTGTTCCTTGCCACAGTCGCCTTCGGCTTGCTCACTGGGGTTATTAATACAATTATTATTTAATTATTTTTAAACATGATAAAGAATCATATCTTATCTAATTCCACAACAAGGCTCCAAACAAAAAATCAATTAAGGAGCCATTGGCTCCTATAGGGGGAAAAACAGGCGTCAAATATTTTCATTTTTAACTCCTTCCATTCCTTTTCGTCCCGCAGCTCGCATGCAAGAAAAACTGCACGTGCTAACAGTGTAGTCTGTGGAGCATTCTTCGCAATTATGTGATCACGTGCATTTTTTATGCTTGTTACTGTCACCGTGTTTTCTCACAGTCTCTTTTTTTGAAATGGTTGGTACCTGCAATGAACTCCGTCTTCCCCGCTATTTCTTTGATATAAACTTTTGTAATGTATCTCGGGAAATGTAATGCAAATTTTAAAATCAAAGGGAGTAAATTTTTACTGTCGCCAATGGCGACCTTGACAGAAATTACACTCGCAAATAAATTTATTTGGTCATAAATGCGACCGTTTTTAGTTGCAGTTTGGAGCCCTGCACAAGGATGATGATTTATCGACTTTATAGACATTACATTTTTATCGTCTGTTAATGCTGAACTTCTGTAAAGCTGCTTTGAAACGATGTGTGTTGTGAATGGCGCTATACAAATAAAATTGACTTGACTTGACTTGAGTCACATTTAGTGCACAAACATGTTACTGTATTATGTTATTTAATTACTTCATTTAATCATATATGGGAATTGTATTAAATGTATTTCTGATTTGTTATATCTGCTCTGTAGAGATATTAAATGATCTCGTCATGTTGCAACAGGATACTGAGGGCAGGAAATGCAACAAAAACTGCATTTCTTACTTCCAAATAATTCTTCCTGGAAGGAACTGAAAGAATCATTAATCGTTCTATATGATTCCCATGCCTTCTTTTTAGTCACTTTAGAGTTTGACAGTTCCTGTGCAAACTCACTTTCATTGGATGGAAAAGAGCAGCCAGGGTATTACCAAAATCAGCTTTTGTATCAGTCATATGGGTTTATTGACATGAGGGTGAGTAAATGACAGAATTTTCATTTCTGGCTGTACTATTCCTTTAAATACTGTCTGAGCAATATTTTAAGTCAAATTAGGGTTTTGGATGGATAAATTGCTTAATCTCTGGTGTCTGTTTTCTCAGAATGACCCCGTCACACCATTGGAAGATTAGTTTTTATGTTTACCAACAAGAGACGGTGGCAGAGTTTAAAAAGAGCCAACCTGGCAAGCCCCTGCATGTGTGTTTGCATGTAAACCCACTGGCACAATACATTGAAATTAAAGAGCCAATTTTTTTTTTATTACTTGCATTATGATTGTGCATAATGATTGTTTGCACTTGAACTGAATAACAAGCCTTTTGTCATTTTGCCTTAATCATACAGACGCTAGAAGGTTTGACTCATTCAAAATTTGTGAACAACTTTTTGTCTCATAAATTGGCAATGACATGAAATATGCATTCAATCTTTAATTAAAATGAAAACATTTGTAATAATATGCTATTTTTGACATTCTGTGATTTTCTTACCAACTAATTTTATGTACAGGCATAATATGGCAAAAAGTGCTCTTCACTGACAAGTCACAGTTTTGTCTCACCAGGGGTGATACACCAGCCATACTGCTCGTTCTGTGTGTGATTTCCTGCAAGACAGGACAGTCAGTGTTCTGCCATGGCCAGTGAAGAGCCCGGATCTCAATTCCATTGACCACGTCTAGTACCTGTTGGATCAAAGGGTGAGGGCTAGGTCCATTCCCCCTGGAAATGTCCAGTAACTTGCAAGTGTCTTGGTGGAAGAGTGGGGTAACTTCTGACAGCCAGAACTGTCAAATCTAGTGCAGACCATGAGGAGGAGATGCACTGACTAAATGAGTCTCATCCATTCAGAATTGAGTTGGAAATATCTGTTTTATCGGTCTTAATCTTGACGCAACAGTTCTGATATCTGGCTTTGTCCTCTGATTTGATGGCCCTGTGCTTGATCTGCATGTCATGTAGCAGCTGTCCTTCCAAAGTGGAGATGTCCCAGTTACTTTTGCTGTGGTGGACCATGGAGACTCATTTTACTGCTTCAAGGAATTCAAACTGCCCACTGATGTGTATTAACGAATGTTTTGCAAAACATCAAAATTGGAATGCAGCTTTTGAGACTGAATACACCCCATATCACAGATAAACTTAATCTGATCAAATATATTTGCATCTCATGGTATTAATTTAATTTGAATGGAGGAGTGATGATAATCTGTCATGCAAAAGTTATTTCAATACTGTTAACACCAGCATTTATGTCATCAAACAATGTCTAATGTTTGGATGTAAAAACAATTTAAATAAAACATATAGTCTCAGCCTCATTTGATCAGCTAGTAAATTTTGGTCATCAGGATTCATTTTGCCATCTGGGTTCATGATTTATCCAGTCAAGACAGACTGTGTACAGATTGTCTTCAGGTTGGATAAATTAGTAAATAAACTGTCAAGGAGCATCTTGGCATTCCCAAGAAAGAGTTTTGTTTCTATGGACATATTTGCTCCATTTTGGAAGTGCTGTCTGCCATACTATATATGATATCTATATGATAATGAGATGTAACAGAATATGTAACATAAATATGGATAGGATAAAAAAAAAGGTCCTATTTTGTATATATTTATATTTGTATCCATTTGAAGTTTAATATACACAAGACTTTGTTAAATATCATGAAGAGCACATATACCCAACAGACATGATTTAATTATTGGCCATTTAATTTCATTACCATGTCCTATTGTCCAAACTTGCCAATTTATAACATCTTATGTGATTTGATAGTTGATTAAGAAACAGACCTACATAAAATTGAGTCAGGAGTGACGATCCCTGAAGACCTATCCACCTTATTTTGAAATGCAAAGCAAGCAAGAAGCTGCATTTCCGGCAAGTATGACAAAGTTCTGCTGTTATTGACTGTAATGTAAAAGACTAGAAGGATAATAATACCAGAATTGAATGGTTTGTGCTTATAAACTCTCGCACAACCTCAGGATGTACAGCATAATATCCTAATGTTGGATAATTTTCTAACATCATTTATAGTAAATGAGTAAGTAGATCATTCACTTGTTGTTGTGTGTTGTATTGAAGAGATGTATATTATTGAAGAAGATACTGTATTGAAGATGCATTTAATATTTTCCCAAGATGAAACAAGAGGCAGTTTTTGTGCAAAAAAAAGTTAAAGCAGCATTTTCCCAGTGGCACTCTGCTCCCTCCTGGTTGTATAAAGTTTGTGGTAGATGTTACAGACAGAGCTGAGTGTTTCAGCAACTGATCTCTCATTCATTCTGCCTTTGCAACCGCATATGATAAAACAATGGCAAACTGCAAAAATATATGCACACCAAATATCACATGTATTGCCAGCCTGCAATATAAACAGTGTCAATTTAAATTTTTTAATCTCTGAAATGGCTGAAGGTGGCTTATAATGGAAAAGGTCCACATTCAAGGTTGAGAATGGCGGTGCCCTAGTTACACTGAAAAAGGTGGTTAAAATCATGCCAATCTATTGGCAAATGGTGCTTGATGCTCCACCCCTGATGCGCACATCATCGCGAGCATATAAACTGGAGCTCAGCACCATTTCATCAGGATATTTAAAAGATTTTCTCTTTCACTTAACAGCAAGAAATCAGTAGTGCGTCGAACGTACGCAGTTTCTTGTTCCTTCTTTTAAGGGGGAACCAAGGTTGATTCACACACAAGCCCCATAAACCCCTGGGCCTACTGAAACTGTTTCTGCGACAAGGCTCTCTCTGGTTTGAAGCTTGTCAAGAATTTGAGAATAAACTAATTGTGTTCATCGGTCAGATGTGCCAACATGGTCACCGAGTCTAGTTTCATTCCCAAGAAAGAAACTTTGGTGGCACCAACACAATCTTCGCCCAATTGACTATGAGGCCCAAACACTCCAAAGGGCAGGATTTTAAACTGCTATGCAGTCTCCTCAAAGGCGAATCTCAAGCATGGCCTGTGATGAGAGGCTACTTGCAAGTGAAAGTACACATCTTTCAGGTCGATAGACACAAACCAATCCAGGGAACGGACATAAGACAACATCTTGAATTCAGACTTCACTAGCATCTTGTGTCCTTTTTGGCAACCAAAAAACAACATCTATAGAAGCATTTCTGTGCGTTGACACTGGTTCTACCTCTATTGCATCTTTGGCGAGGAGACATCGTACCTCTGAGCTTAAAACTGGTACATCACACACTGTCACAGTGGAGGAGAGAACGCTGTTGAAGCTAGACGGCCACCTCGTGAACTGAAATAATTTGCCACATTCGACTGAATGCCACCAATCCTCGGGGAGCAGTCGTGCAGGACAACAGTTTGTATAGGAAACTAGAAATGAGCTAATTTCTGTGCTTATTTTTATTTTTTATTATTTCTGTGCTAAACTGTTTATTGGAATGTGACAAACATTTGGCAGGGAGCAACAACAGCACAAACAGTAACATCGTTGTGAACATCATCTCAATCCCAGCAACTGGAGGTGGGAAAATTTGGCGGGGACACGGCCAGTGTTCCAGGCCTTCTTCAGAGCCGGAGTGGTAGGGCTCTGGTCCACTCACATGGTAATAAAACATTTAGGAACGCTTGCCTTGCCCAGAATGTTTTCCGCAGGGACAAGGTCCGGAGAACACAATCTTACACTTAGACCCTGCTGCTGGGGCCTAATCTCTGGCTCCGTCTCCATTTTCTGGTGAGCTGGAGAAGCGGGACCTAGACCCCTAGGAAGACCAAGAGCGAGCTGGTTGGGCATAGAGCCAGCCTTGACCTTCTTGACTGCATCCAAAAAATGTAACTTATACTACAATATGAAAATTTTGGAAATGTTTGTTGCATTCTTTTTAGTTCACTGTAGGAAAACCTCAAAAAAAGGAATATTCAGTTGTGTCATATTTAGTGCACAAACATGTTACTGTGTAACGTTGCCACATAAGGCAAAGCACCTTTGTAATGATGCTAATTGACTAAATTGTTGGTTTGTCAATTATTCTATTGCTTTGCCCGGTAAGCTGTATTTTACCCCACTAATGTGATATTGACGCCCCCATACATGTTCTCGCGATCACTTCCCGTGAGATGTCATCACGGGATGACGCAACATGTAAACAGGAAAAACTAGTATTTTGAATAAAAGAGACCGAATTGCCGGTCATCGAGAGAGCTGCTCCTCACTCTCAACTACCATTGTATCCGCGTGGATTATCCTTTTTGCTGGCTGTTTTTTGGAGCATGATATGCCGTTCCTTGGAAGAGTACGACCAGATAACGCTTGTTTGGATTACTCAACTCTGTGGACTTATAACAGTCACTTTACCGCACTGATCCTGCTCACGGCCTGAACATACACCGGTGAGACCGATCTAACATTGTTTGTTTGTGCGTGCACTCTGGATAACAAGACTTTTTACATACCTACCTGACATTCCCACCTCAACATATGTATTTATATATATATATACATATCACTGTCTTGTCAGCGTTGTTCCATTATATGTTTGTATATATCTGTGATCTCTTAAATACACTTGGGTTTATTGTTAAACATCTGTGTTTGAGTGAGATTCTTCCTCCATATTACGAATCACTTAAGAGCAGCACCGATCCCTTTGAGTGTGTTAATACTTCCTATTTTAATAAATAGAGGAGTGTTACATAGTGGTGGCCCGTATGGGGACCGAACCCGCGACCTTGGCGTTATCAGCACCATCCTATAACATCCCTTCTAGTAGTGCCTCTAACGATAAAAGGACAAGAGGTGAAGGCAGTGCTGGATACTGGGAGCACTTACACCCTTATTCAGGAGAACCTGTTGAGACAGTTAGGAGGGGAAGCGACACCTGACCCCCCAGTCCCTCTTCAACGGTTCATTATGGCTGATGGAAAAATGCACCAGGCGATTAGTAAGAAAACAGTCTGTTATGAGTGGCATGACAAGGTATGCAGGCTGGATTCCTATATAATGAAGGATGCTCACCTGGCCTTTCCCCTTATAGCTGGTCTGGATTTCCTAAGAGCCACTGAAGCCATAGTGGATGTAGGACAAGGGAGATATGGACTGAAAATGGGCAAAGGATATATTTATCATCCATTCCTTACTGCACTTATAAATCCTGTGCTGTCTACTAGTACGATGGGTGAAAGAGTATGCTCCACTGCTGCTGAGAGTCTCTATTACGCCTTACCGCCAACCTGGGATCCCCCAATCTACGATGTACACACACAAGTTGCTCCCATCTGGGACTCCGACAATCAGGAGGAATTACGGAGGCTGATGGATAATTGGCCTCATACTACCTCCAAATTCCTAGGCAAAACATCTGTGGAACAACACAAAATCTTACTATCTGACGAAATGCCTATGAGATCCAGAGCTTATAGGGTTTCACCTTTCAAGAAGAAGATTATTGATGATCAAGTGGAACAAATGCTAAAAGACAACATCATCGAACCTTCCGTCTCTCCATGGTCATCACCGGTAGTCCTGGTCCCCAAACCTGATGGTTCTTACAGGTTCTGTGTGGACTATAGGAAGCTTAACAGTATGACCATACCTGACGCATATCCAATGCCTATCATCCATGACATCTTGGAATCCATGGAAGGCGCCTCCTGGTTCAGTACATTAGATTTGCAGTCTGGATACTGGCAGGTCGAAATGGAGGAAAGGAGTAAAAACAAAACCGCTTTCATCACCTCCCAAGGACTATTCCAATTCCGCTCCATGCCATATGGATTACGGAATGCGGCAGCCACCTTCCAGAGGCTGATGGAGAAGGTCCTAGCAGAACTGAGAGGGAAGTTTTGTTTTGTTTACATTGATGACATTATAATCTATTCACAAACTTTAACGGAACACGTCCAACATCTGAACACCATTCTGCAACGCCTTTGCCAAGCATCGCTTACCCTGAACATGAACAAGTGTCACTTCTTTAAAAAACAGTTAAAGTTCCTGGGACACATAGTCTCAGAGAGAGGAGTGGAGGTCGATCAGGAAAAGACCCGGGCGATAGCTGAATATCCTCAGCCCAAAGATATTAAAGCCCTCCAACGCTTCTTGGGATTAGCAGGATGGTACCACAAGTTCATTCCCCACTTTGCCGAAATCACAGCTCCGTTAAACAACTTAAAAAAGAAAGGAGTAAAATGGGATTGGACTCCTGAGTGCCAGACAGGTTTCGAAAACATCAAGACATTATTACAAGACCCACCTGTATTGATGCAACCTGACCTCAACCAACCTTTCCAGGTACACACTGATGCCAGTGATGTGGGCTTAGGAGCTATCATTACCCAACTAACCCCTGAGGGGGAAAGAGTGATAGCTTACGCATCACGAACTTTACGTGGACCTGAGTTAAACTATTCAACGTCTGAAAAGGAGTGTCTGGCTGTAGTCTGGGCGGTGGAAAAATGGAGGCATTACCTTGAAGGGAGACAGTTTGACATTTATAGCGATCATGCTGCCTTAACCTGGGCCTTCAATAGCCCTAAAACCTCCTCTCGGCTGACCCGATGGACCCTTAGGCTGCAGCAGTTCAGCTTCAAAGTCCATCACAGGAGAGGATGTCTAAACCTGGGGCCAGACGCCTTGTCACGAGTCTGTGAATCTGAGGAGAGAGAAAGGGTGCACTGTATGGCCATAACAACAACGACAAAATGTGCGTCTGACATACCCAACACATTAGATGAAATCGCTCAAGCACAAAGTAGTGACAATGCAGTGTCTCTTCTACCAATGTCACAAAAAGCCAGGAAGGTTCAAGATCACCAAATTACCTTTGAGGTCCACCAGGGGGTGGTATATCGCCGGGTGCCTGTCAAGAATAACGGAGATAAATTCCAACTGGTTGTTCCTCAGGCATTAATACCTGGATTCTTACACTACGTACACGATAACCCTCTGGGAGGACATCTGGGACGTATGAAAACCTTACTGAGGCTCTTGGAGGTGGCGTGGTGGCCCACGGTACGTAAAGACGTCTGGCAATACGTCAAAGGATGCTCTACCTGTCAGAAATACAAACATGACAACACAAAACCCAGCGGATTCTTACAGCACACTCAAGTGGCAGAACCAGGTCACTCTTGGGGGATGGATTTCATGGGACCTTTCCCGGTCAGTAAGAAACAAAACACTTACCTACTGGTGCTAGTGGATTATTACACCAAATGGGTAGAGTTGTTCCCCCATAGAGACAGTAAGACCCCTAAGATCGTCAAAATTCTCAGAGAAGAGATCTTTACACGATGGGGGGTGCCAAAGTACATCATATCTGACCGGGGAGCCCAATTCACTTCCAATATGTTGTCAGAGCTCTGCAAAACCTGGGGAAGTGTCCAAAAACTTACTACCAGCTATCACCCGCAGACCAACCTAACGGAAAGAATTAACAGGACATTAAAAACGATGATTGCGTCATATGTGGGACACCATCACGAGAAATGGGACCAGTGGTTACCTGAGTTAAGATTTGCCATCAACACAGCATGTCAAGAAACTACCGGTAGAACACCTGCTGAGTTAATGATGGGCAGACAGCTGCAGGGTCCACTAGAGAGGTTGATCCTCAAACCCCCCACACCGGACCAAACATCGTATAACCAGATTGAACGACAAAAGATCATGGCGGAGGAAGTAAAGCTGCGAGTAGGAGTGCAACACGCTAGACACTACAATGCCCGACGGAAGGATGTACAATTCCAGCCGGGAGATCTAGTCTGGATAAAAACTCACCCTCTCTCATCTTCTTCCAATAAATACTCTGCCAAGCTAGCGCCCAAGTGGGAGGGACCGGCTAAAATAATAAGGAAAATGGGACCAATAAATTACACAGTTGGTTGGGGTGACCCATATAAAACAGACATTATAAATGTGGTGAATCTGAAACGTTGGTACGGACGATCTCCTCCTATGCCGAAGGCTGGGGGGGGGGGGGGGGGGGGGGGATTTATGTAACGTTGCCACATAAGGCAAAGCACCTTTGTAATGATGCTAATTGACTAAATTGTTGGTTTGTCAATTATTCTATTGCTTTGCCCGGTAAGCTGTATTTTACCCCACTAATGTGATATTGACGCCCCCATACATGTTCTCAAGATCACTTCCCGTGAGATCTCGTCACGGGATGACGCAACATGTAAACAGGAAGGACTAGTATTTTGAATAAGAGACCGAATTGCCACTCATCGAGATAGCTGCTCCTCACTCTCAACTACCATTGTATCCGCGTGGATTATCCTTTTTGCTGGCTGTTTTTTGGAGCATGATATGCCGTTCCTTGGAAGAGTACGACCAGATAACGCTTGTTTGGATTACTCAACTCTGTGGACTTATAACAGTCACTTTACCGCACTGATCCTGCTCACGGTTTGAACATACACCGGTGAGACCGATCTAACTTTGTTTGTTTGTGCGTGCACTCTGGATAGCGAGACTCTTTACATACCTACCTGACATTCCCACCTCAACATATATATATATATATTTCACTGTCTTGTCAGCGTTGTTCCATTATATGTTTGTATATATCTGTGATCTCTTAAATACACTTGGGTTTATTGTTAAACATGTGTTTGAGTGAGATTCTTCATCCATATTACGAATCACTTAAGAGCAGCACCGATCCCTTTGAGTGTGTTAATACTTCCTATTTTAATAAATAGAGGAGTGTTACAACTGTATTATGTTATTTAATTACTTCATTTAATCATATATGGGAATTGTATTAAATGTATTTCTGATTTGTTATATCTGCTCTGTAGAGATATTAAATGATCTCGTCATGTTGCAACAGGATACTGAGGGCAGGAAATGCAACAAAAACTGCATTTCTTACTTCCAAATAATTCTTCCTGGAAGGAACTGAAAGAATCATTAATCGTTCTATATGATTCCCATGCCTTCTTTTTAGTCACTTTAGAGTTTGACAGTTCCTGTGCAAACTCACTTTCATTGGATGGAAAAGAGCAGCCAGGGTATTACCAAAATCAGCTTTTGTGTTCAGAAGAAGAAAAAGTCATATGGGTTTATTGACATGAGGGTGAGTAAATGATGACAGAATTTTCATTTCTGGCTGTACTATTCCTTTAAATACTGTCTGAGCAATATTTTAAGTCAAATTAGGGTTTTGGATGGATAAATTGCTTAATCTCTGGTGTCTGTTTTCTCAGAATGACCCCGTCACACCATTGGAAGATTAGTTTTTATGTTTACCAACAAGAGACGGTGGCAGAGTTTAAAAAGAGCCAACCTGGCAAGCCCCTGCATGTGTGTTTGCATGTAAACACACTGACACAATACATTGAAATTAAAGAGCCAATTTTTTTTTTATTACTTGCATTATGATCGTGCATAATGATTGTTTGCACTTGAACTGAATAACAAGCCTTTTGTCATTTTGCCTTAATCATACAGACACTAGAAGGTTTGACTCATTCAAAATTTGTGAACAACTTTTTGTCTCATAAATTGGCAATGACATGAAATATGCATTCAATCTTTAATTAAAATGAAAACATTTGTAATAATATGCTATTTTTGACATTTGTTTTTACCCATCTGTGATTTTTCTTACCAACTAATTTTATGTACAGGCATAATATGGCAAAAAGTGCTCTTCACTGACGAGTCACAGTTTTGTCTCACCAGGGGTGATACACCAGCCATACTGCTCGTTCTGTGTGTGATTTCCTGCAAGACAGGACAGTCAGTGTTCTGCCATGGCCAGTGAAGAGCCCGGATCTCAATTCCATTGACCACGTCTAGTACCTGTTGGATCAAAGGGTGAGGGCTAGGTCCATTCCCCCTGGAAATGTCCAGTAACTTGCAAGTGTCTTGGTGGAAGAGTGGGGTAACTTCTGACAGCCAGAACTGTCAAATCTAGTGCAGACCATGAGGAGGAGATGCACTGACTAAATGAGTCTCATCCATTCAGAATTGAGTTGGAAATATCTGTTTTATCGGTCTTAATCTTGACGCAACAGTTCTGATATCTGGCTTTGTCCTCTGATTTGATGGCCCTGTGCTTGATCTGCATGTCATGTAGCAGCTGTCCTTCCAAAGTGGAGATGTCCCAGTTACTTTTGCTGTGGTGGACCATGGAGACTCATTTTACTGCTTCAAGGAATTCAAACTGCCCACTGATGTGTATTAAAGAATGTTTTGCAAAACATCAAAATTGGAATGCAGCTTTTGAGACTGAATACACCCCATATCACAGATAAACTTAATCTGATCAAATATATTTGCATCTCATGGTATTAATTTAATTTGAATGGAGGAGTGATGATAATCTGTCATGCAAAAGTTATTTCAATACTGTTAACACCAGCATTTATGTCATCAAACAATGTCTAATGTTTGGATGTAAAAACAATTTAAAAAAAACATATAGTCTCAGCCTCATTTGATCAGCTAGTAAATTTTGGTCATCAGGATTCATTTTGCCATCTGGGTTCATGATTTATCCAGTCAAGACAGACTGTGTACAGATTGTTTTCAGGTTGGATAAATTAGTAAATAAACTGTCAAGGAGCATCTTGGCATTCCCAAGAAAGAGTTTTGTTTCTATGGACATATTTGCTCCATTTTGGAAGTGCTGTCTGCCATACTATATTTTTGAATGGTTGAAGTTTGGTATTTCATTGTAATGAAAACGTCTTAGAAATCTACTAGATGTGATAATGAGATGTAACAGAATATGTAACATAAATATGGATAGGATAAAAAAAAGGTCCTATTTTGTATATATTTATATTTGTATCCATTTGAAGTTTAATATACACAAGACTTTGTTAAATATCATGAAGAGCACATATACCCAACAGACATGATTTAATTATTGGCCATTTAATTTCATTACCATGTCCTATTGTCCAAACTTGCCAATTTATAACATGTTATGTGATTTGATAGTTGATTAAGAAACAGACCTACATAAAATTGAGTCAGGAGTGACGATCCCTGAAGACCTATCCACCTTATTTTGAAATGCAAAGCAAGCAAGAAGCTGCATTTCCGGCAAGTATGACAAAGTTCTGCTGTTATTGACTGTAATGTAAAAGACTAGAAGGATAATAATACCAGAATTGAATGGTTTGTGCTTATAAACTCTCGCACAACCTCAGTATGTACAGCATAATATCCTAATGTTGGATAATTTTCTAACATCATTTATAGTAAATGAGTAAGTAGATCATTCACTTGTTGTTGTGTGTTGTATTGAAGAGATGTATATTATTGAAGAAGATACTGTATTGAAGATGCATTTAATATTTTCCCAAGATGAAACAAGAGGCAGTTTTTGTGCAAAAAAAAGTTAAAGCAGCATTTTCCCAGTGGCACTCTGCTCCCTCCTGGTTGTATAAAGTTTGTGGTAGATGTTACAGACAGAGCTGAGTGTTTCAGCAACTGATCTCTCATTCATTCTGCCTTTGCAACCGCATATGATAAAACAATGGCAAACTGCAAAAATATATGCACACCAAATATCACATGTATTGCCAGCCTGCAATATAAACAGTGTCAATTTTAATTTTTTAATCTCTGAAATGGCTGAAGGTGGCTTATAATGGAAAAGGTCCACATTCAAGGTTGAGAATGGCGGTGCCCTAGTTACACTGAAAAAGGTGGTTAAAATCATGCCAATCTATTGGCAAATGGTGCTTGATGCTCCACCCCTGATGCGCACATCATCGCGAGCATATAAACTGGAGCTCAGCACCATTTCATCAGGATATTTAAAAGATTTTCTCTTTCACTTAACAGCAAGAAATCAGTAGTGCGTCGAACGTACGCAGTTTCTTGTTCCTTCTTTTAAGGGGGAACCAAGGTTGATTCACACACAAGCCCCATAAACCCCTGGGCCTACTGAAACTGTTTCTGCAACAAGGCTCTCTCTGGTTTGAAGCTTGTCAAGAATTTGAGAATAAACTAATTGTGTTCATCGGTCAGATGTGCCAACATGGCACCGAGTCTAGTTTCATTCCCAAGAAAGAAACTTTGGTGGCACCAACACAATCTTCGCCCAATTGACTATGAGGCCCAAACACTCCAAAGGGCAAGATTTTAAACTGCTATGCAGTCTCCTCAAAGGCGAATCTCAAGCATGGCCTGTGATGAGAGGCTACTTGCAAGTGAAAGTACACATCTTTCAGGTCGATAGACACAAACCAATCCAGGGAACGGACATAAGACAACATCTTGAATTCAGACTTCACTAGCATCTCGTGTCCTTTTTGGCAACCAAAAAACAACATCTATAGAAGCATTTCTGTGCGTTGACACTGGTTCTACCTCTATTGCATCTTTGGCGAGGAGACATCGTACCTCTGAGCTTAAAACTGGTACATCACACACTGTCACAGTGGAGGGGAGAACGTTGTTGAAGCTAGACGGCCACCTCGTGAACTGAAATAATTTGCCACATTCGACTGAACGCCACCAATCCTCGGGGAGCAGTCGTGCAGGACAACAGTTTGTATAGGAAACTAGAAATGAGCTAATTTCTGTGCTTATTTTTATTTTTTATTATTTCTGTGCTAAACTGTTTATTGGAATGTGACAAACATTTGGCAGGGAGCAACAACAGCACAAACAGTAACATCGTTGTGACCATCATCTCAATCCCAGCAACTGGAGGTGGGAAAATTTGGCGGGGACACGGCCAGTGTTCCAGGCCTTCTTCAGAGCCGGAGTGGTAGGGCTCTGGTCCACTCACATGGTAATAAAACATTTAGGAACGCTTGCCTTGCCCAGAATGTTTTCCGCAGGGACAAGGTCCGGAGAACACAATCTTACACTTAGACCCTGCTGCTGGGGCCTAATCTCTGGCTCCGTCTCCATTTTCTGGTGAGCTGGAGAAGCGGGACCTAGACCCCTAGGAAGACCAAGAGCGAGCTGGTTGGTCATAGAGCCAGCCTTGACCTTCTTGACTGCATCCAAAAAATGTAACTTGTACTACAATATGACAATTTTGGAAAAGTTTGTTGCATTCTTTTTAGTTCACTGTAGGAAAACCTCAAAAAAAAAAGGAATATTCAGTTGATTTTCTGCTTTCACATTTGTTCATAAACCTAAATTTTAAACTTTACAAACGTGTGAACATATCTCCGATACTACTCTTTATAAAAAACAATCAGATTTCTTTGATATCGCTACTTATATCCAACTTTGCGAACTTCCGCTACTAGTCTTAGCCCGCTAGCACTGCACGCGTGGTCTCTCGCCTATCGATCGTCTTACTTACACCTGTATAACTGAAAGCTATAATTCGCCATTATAGCACATCTGCTATAATGGCGAATATAGCGGATGTGTGTCTAACGCTACCTCTGTGTGCAGGTGAAGACACCTTTGAACTACATTCGGTGCAGTTGGAGCTCGAATCTGTCGAGAGGCAGATCCACGACCTGCTAGAGAGACAGGCCGAGCTGCGAGATCGGCGGTCCGCGCTTGAAACATCACGCGCCGATGCTCACAGGTCAGTGGTTAATAATTTTTTGACACCGACCTCGTCTACTCCGTGTGTTTCTCTGCACAGGTCCCGAGCAACCAGGACGCGATCATCCCTGGCTTCATTCACTCTGGCACCGACACATCACCACGGACCCTGGGTGATTCCACGGCGGAAGACGCGAGCCAGGACCAGACCAAGGACCTCCCCGCCCCTCCCGGCTTTCGAGATCTCCACCCGGAACCGCTTCTCACCTCTTCGCGAGTCGGAGCGCGACGACGCCGTGATCATCGGCGATTCCACCGTCCGTCATGTCCGCGCTATCTCTGGCAAAGGTAAGGTGCACACTCACTGCTTTCCTGGTGCTCGTGTTCTTGATGTCTCTACGCAGGTTCCAGAAATCCTGAATGGTGACGAGCGCGTCGGAGCTGTCGTGCTGCACGTGGGAACGAACGACACCAGGCTGCGGAAGACGGAGGTACTGAAGAAGGACTACAGGAGCCTGATCAAGACGGTACGCAGCACTTCGCCAGAAACAACGATCGTCGTGTCTGGACCGCTTCCCACGTACCGACTAGGACAAGAAAGGTTCAGTAGATTATTTGCTCTAAATGAATGGTTAATGTCATGGTGTAATGAACAGAGACTGCTCTTTGTTAATAATTGGAATCTGTTTTGTGAGCGACCTAGGCTCTTCCGTGCTGATGGCCTTCACCCCAGCAGAGTCGGAGCGGCTGTTCTGTCGGACAACATCTCCAAGATGCTACACACCATATGACTAGTAAGTCAAAGTCCAAATCACAGTATTTGCTGTCCCAACTTAATTGATATAAGTACCAATGTAGAACATTATATAGAAACTGTGTCTATTCCTCGTTTAGTAAAGCCAAACAATACATCTACTGTAGGATCTAGGAAAAATCTAATTGCAATTAAACCAGAAAATCTCAATATCAGTGAACAAAATCAATTTCTAAAGCTAGGTCTTCTAAACATTAGATCGCTCACACCCAAGGCGGTTATTGTAAATGAAATGGTCTCAGATAATAGTTTTGATGTATTTTACCTTACTGAAACCTGGCTTAAACCAAATGATTATTTCGGTCTAAATGAGTCTACTCCGCCAGGATACTGTTAAAAGCATGAGCCCCGTCTGATTGGTCGTGGCTGCGGTGTTGCAACAATCTATAGAGATATTCATAATGTTACTCAGAAAATAGGTCACAGGTTTAATTCGTTTGAAGTACTTGTGCTAAATGTTACACTCTCAGATGTAAGAAAAAAATCCCTATTATCTCTAGCCTTGGCTACCGTATATAGACCTACAGGGCCTTACTCTGATTTCCTAAAAGAGTTTGCAGACTTTCTATCAGATCTATTGGTCAATGTCGACAAAGCAATAATTGTTGGAGATTTTAACATACACATAGATAACACAAATGATGCGTTAGGGGCTGCGTTTACAGATTTGTTAAACTCCTTTGGGGTCACGCAAAACGTCAGTGGTCCCACTCATCGCCTAAATCATACGCTAGATTTAATTATAACATATGGAACCAATCCAACCGATATAGATATTATACCGCAAAATGATGATGTCACTGATCATTACATGGTAACTTGCATACTACGTACCACTGAAATCTGTCATATTGCGCCACGTTATCGACCAAGCAGAACAATCCTTCCAACCACAATATATAGATTCTCAAATAGCTTACCTGATCTATCTCAGCTGCTCAGTGAACCCAAACAAACAGATGAACTAGAGGAAATGACTAGCAGTTTGAGCACCATTTTCTCTGGTACATTAGAAATTGTTGCACCAATTAGATTAAAAAAGTTTAGAGAAAAAACTAGAGCACCATGGTACAACAGTGCTACGCATGCTATCAAGAGAGAAACTCGTAACTTGGAGCGTAAATGGAAACAAACTAATTTAGAGGTCTTTAGAATCGCATGGAAAGACAGTATGTCACGTTACAAAAAGGCTCTAAAAACAGCCAGGGCTGAGCACCTCCGCATACTAATAGAAAATAACCAAAATAATCCAAGGTTCTTATTTAACACCGTGGCTAGACTAACAAATAAACAGAGATCACCTGAGCAAAATATTCCGTTACAGTTTAGTAGTAATGATTTTATGAATTTCTTCACTGAGAAAATAGAAAACATCAGAAACACAATTGTAAACATAACTGTTAATGTACAATCTTTTATGGTGTCTTATGATTCAGCCTCAATTATCACCCCTCAAGAACAACTACACCGCTTTACAACTATAGGACAGGAAGAGCTAAATAAACTTATCATTACATCTAAAACAACAACATGTTTACTAGATCCAATACCCACTAAACTACTGAAAGAAGTGTTACCTGTTGTGGAAGAGCCTCTTCTCAATATTATTAACTCGTCTTTATTTTTAGGTCATGTTCCAAGAATATTTAAGCTGGCAGTTATAAAACCTCTCATTAAGAAACCACAATTAGATCCAAATAACCTAGCAAATTACAGACCCATCTCAAATCTTCCATTTATGTCTAAAATATTAGAAAAAGTTGTGTCCGCTCAATTGTGCTCTTTCTTGCAAGAAAATGATATCTATGAAAAATTTCAGTCAGGATTCAGACCGCATCATAGCACAGAAACTGCGCTAGTTAAAATTACAAATGATTTACTTTTAGCTTCTGACCAAGGCTGCATCTCAATATTAGTTCTACTCGATCTTAGCGCTGCGTTCGACACTATAGATCATAAAATACTCTTGGATCGACTACAAAACTACACTGGTGTTCAGGGACAGGCATTAAGCTGGTTTAGATCGTACTTATCAGACCGTTACCATTTTGTCTGTTTAAATGGGGAAAAAAAAAAAATCGAAAATAACGTCAGTAGACTATGGAGTGCCACAAGGATCTGTGTTAGGCCCTCTATTATTCTCAATATATATGCTGCCACTTGGTAAAATTATAAGAAAATATGGAATTAATTTCCACTGTTATGCTGATGACACTCAATTATATATCTCATCACGACCAGATGAAAACACTAACTTATCTAACTTGACAGAGTGTCTTAAAGATATAAAATGCTGGATGACACGTAATTTCCTGTTATTAAATTCCGATAAAACGGAGGTATTACTTATTGGTCCAAAAAACTACACACAAAATCCCTTACAATACAACTTTAATTTAGAAGGATGTCCTGTTACATTATCCACTACAGTAAAAGACCTGGGTGTTATACTAGACTGCAACTTGACTTTCGAAAATCATATTTCATCTGTTACGAGAACAGCCTTTTTCCACCTTAGAAACATTGCTAAGCTACGTAACATGCTACCTGTTTCTGATGCAGAAAAGTTAGTTCATGCATTCATGACCTCGAGACTAGATTACTGTAATGCTTTATTAGCTGGTTGCCCTGCATCCTCAATAAACAAGCTACAGTTAGTCCAAAATGCAGCCGCTAGAGTTCTTACTAGGTCAAGAAAATATGATCATATAACACCGATTTTATCATCTCTACACTGGCTACCTATTAAGTTCCGTATCAATTACAAAGTATTACTACTGACCTATAAAGCCCTAAATGGTTTATCTCCGGTGTATTTAACGGATCTTCTATCGCCATACAATCCATCGCGCTCTTTAAGATCACTAAATTCGAGGCTTCTGGTCATACCTAGGATATCTAAGTCCACTAATGGAGGGAGGGCGTTCTCATTTTTAGCTCCTAAACTCTGGAATAGCCGTCCTGATATTGTTCGAGGCTCAGACTCGCTGTCCCAGTTTAAAACTAGATTAAAGACGCATCTCTTTAACCAAGCATTCACATAATGCTTACTTTTTATACTACTGCTGAATCAGTTATAATGCATTAATATTATGAACATCAGCTATGCTAATTATTTCCCATCTGCTCTTCTGCTGTTATCTCGGGACGCCAGTCCCGAGGTAAATAGCGTTCGTCAGCTCCAGTTTGTAACCAGCCTCTCACAGAGACTTCAGATGCCCCATCACCATGGACTACGATCTTGAAATGGGATACATAGACTAATTATTGCCAACAAAAGCCTACATCAGCCAAACAAGGACAATTGCATCTAAGTGAACTTCTGGAATTTAATCAAGGATGGACTTCAAAGACACTGGTCACTAATCTTGCAGTTCAAACACAATCACTGTCTAAATACTGACCCTTAGCACTTAATAAGTTTAATAATTTTTTAAATCATGTTTTTTAATTATAAATAATTCTTATTTACATTATTCATGATGTTAGCCAGAGTGGAACTGGCCCCCCACAGTGAGTCTGGTTTCTCCCAAGGTTATTTTTCTCCATTAACCATCATCTTTTGGAGTTTTGTGTTCCTTGCCACAGTCGCCTTCAGCTTGCTCACTGGGGTTATTAATACAATTATTATTTAATTATTTTTAAACATGATAAAGAATCATCTCTTATCTAATTCCACAACAAGGCTCCAAACAAAAAGTAAATTAAGGAGCCATTGGCTCCTATAGGGGGAAAAACAGGCGTCAAATATTTTCATTTTTAACTCCTTCCATTCCTTTTCGTCCCGCAGCTCGCATGCAAGAAAAACTGCACGTGCTAACAGTGTAGTCTGTGGAGCATTCTTCGCAATTATGTGATCACGTGCATTTTTTATGCTTGTTACTGTCACCGTGTTTTCTCAGTCTCTTTTTTTGAAATGGTTAGTACCTGCAATGAACTCCGTTTTCCCCGCTATTTCTTTGATATAAACTTTTGTAATGTATCTCGGGAAATGTAATGCAAATTTTAAAATCAAAGGGAGTAAATTTTTACTGTCGCCAATGGCGACCTTGACAGAAATTACACTCGCAAATAAATTTATTTGGTCATAAATGCGACCGTTTTTAGTTGCAGTTTGGAGCCCTGCACAAGGATGATGATTTATCGACTTTATAGACATTACATTTTTATCGTCTGTTAATGCTGAACTTCTGTAAAGCTGCTTTGAAACGATGTGTGTTGTGAATGGCGCTATACAAATAAAATTGACTTGACTTGAGTCACATTTAGTGCACAAACATGTTACTGTATTATGTTATTTAATTACTTCATTTAATCATATATGGGAATTGTATTAAATGTATTTCTGATTTGTTATGTCTGCTCTGTAGAGATATTAAATGATCTCGTCATGTTGCAACAGGATACTGAGGGCAGGAAATGCAACAAAAACTGCATTTCTTACTTCCAAATAATTCTTCCTGGAAGGAACTGAAAGAATCATTAATCGTTCTATATGATTCCCATGCCTTCTTTTTAGTCACTTTAGAGTTTGACAGTTCCTGTGCAAACTCACTTTCATTGGATGGAAAAGAGCAGCCAGGGTATTACCAAAATCAGCTTTTGTGTTCAGAAGAAGAAAAAGTCATATGGGTTTATTGACATGAGGGTGGGTTTATTGACATGAGGGTGAGTAAATGACAGAATTTTCATTTCTGGCTGTACTATTCCTTTAAATACTGTCTGAGCAATATTTTAAGTCAAATTAGGGTTTTGGATGGATAAATTGCTTAATCTCTGGTGTCTGTTTTCTCAGAATGACCCCGTCACACCATTGGAAGATTAGTTTTTATGTTTACCAACAAGAGACGGTGGCAGAGTTTAAAAAGAGCCAACCTGGCAAGCCCCTGCATGTGTGTTTGCATGTAAACCCACTGGCACAATACATTGAAATTAAAGAGCCAATTTTTTTTTTTATTACTTGCATTATGATCGTGCATAATGATTGTTTGCACTTGAACTGAATAACAAGCCTTTTGTCATTTTGCCTTAATCATACAGATGCTAGAAGGTTTGACTCATTCAAAATTTGTGAACAACTTTTTGTCTCATAAATTGGCAATGACATGAAATATGCATTCAATCTTTAATTAAAATGAAAACATTTGTAATAATATGCTATTTTTGACATTTGTTTTTACCCATCTGTGATTTTTCTTACCAACTAATTTTATGTACAGGCATAATATGGCAAAAAGTGCTCTTCACTGACGAGTCACAGTTTTGTCTCACCAGGGGTGATACACCAGCCATACTGCTCGTTCTGTGTGTGATTTCCTGCAAGACAGGACAGTCAGTGTTCTGCCATGGCCAGTGAAGAGCCCGGATCTCAATTCCATTGACCACGTCTAGTACCTGTTGGATCAAAGGGTGAGGGCTAGGTCCATTCCCCCTGGAAATGTCCAGTAACTTGCAAGTGTCTTGGTGGAAGAGTGGGGTAACTTCTGACAGCCAGAACTATTAAATCTAGTGCAGACCATGAGGAGGAGATGCACTGACTAAATGAGTCTCATCCATTCAGAATTGAGTTGGAAATATCTGTTTTATCGGTCTTAATCTTGACGCAACAGTTCTGATATCTGGCTTTGTCCTCTGATTTGATGGCCCTGTGCTTGATCTGCATGTCATGTAGCAGCTGTCCTTCCAAAGTGGAGATGTCCCAGTTACTTTTTCTGTGGTGGACCATGGAGACTCATTTTACTGCTTCAAGGAATTCAAACTGCCCACTGATGTGTATTAAAGAATGTTTTGCAAAACATCAAAATTGGAATGCAGCTTTTGAGACTGAATACACCCCATATCACAGATAAACTTAATCTGATCAAATATATTTGCATCTCATGGTATTAATTTAATTTGAATGGAGGAGTGATGATAATCTGTCATGCAAAAGTTATTTCAATACTGTTAACACCAGCATTTATGTCATCAAACAATGTCTAATGTTTGGATGTAAAAACAATTTAAAAAAAACATATAGTCTCAGCCTCATTTGATCAGCTAGTAAATTTTGGTCATCAGGATTCATTTTGCCATCTGGGTTCATGATTTATCCAGTCAAGACAGACTGTGTACAGATTGTTTTCAGGTTGGATAAATTAGTAAATAAACTGTCAAGGAGCATCTTGGCATTCCCAAGAAAGAGTTTTGTTTCTATGGACATATTTGCTCCATTTTGGAAGTGCTGTCTGCCATACTATATTTTTGAATGGTTGAAGTTTGGTATTTCATTGTAATGAAAACGTCTTAGAAATCTACTAGATGTGATAATGAGATGTAACAGAATATGTAACATAAATATGGATAGGATAAAAAAAAGGTCCTATTTTGTATATATTTATATTTGAAGTTTAATATACACATGAAGAGCACATTTACCCAATGGACGTTTTAAGTAATTTACTCAAACATTTAGCTTATTTGTTATATTTTCATGATTTAATTATTGGCCATATAATTTCATTACCATGTCCTATTTTCAAAACTTGCCAATTTATAACATCTTATGTGATTTGATAGTTGATTAAGAAACAGACCTACATAAAATTGAGTCAGGAGTGACGATCCCTGAAGACCTATCCACCTTATTTTGAAATGCAAAGCAAGCAAGAAGCTGCATTTCCGGCAAGTATGACAAAGTTCTGCTGTTATTGACTGTAATGTAAAAGACTAGAAGGATAATAATACCAGAATTGAATGGTTTGTGCTTATAAACTCTCGCACAACCTCAGGATGTACAGCATAATATCCTAATGTTGGATAATTTTCTAACATCATTTATAGTAAATGAGTAAGTAGATCATTCACTTGTTGTTGTGTGTTGTATTGAAGAGATGTATATTATTGAAGAAGATACTGTATTGAAGATGCATTTAATATTTTACCAAGATGAAACAAGAGGCAGTTTTTGTGCAAAAAAAAGTTAAAGCAGCATTTTCCCAGTGGCACTCTGCTCCCTCCTGGTTGTATAAAGTTTGTGGTAGATGTTACAGACAGAGCTGAGTGTTTCAGCAACTGATCTCTCATTCATTCTGCCTTTGCAACCGCATATGATAAAACAATGGCAAACTGCAAAACTATATGCACACCAAATATCACATGTATTGCCAGCCTGCAATATAAACAGTGTCAATTTTAATTTTTTAATCTCTGAAATGGCTGAAGGTGGCTTATAATGGAAAAGGTCCACATTCAAAGTTGAGAATGGCGGTGCCTTAGTTAACTGAAAAAGGTGGTTAAAATCATGCCAATCTATTGGCAAATGGTGCTTGATGCTCCACCCCTGATACGCACATCATCGCAAGCATATAAACTGGAGCTCAGCACCATTTCATCAGGATATTTAAAAGATTTTCTCTTTCACTTAACAGCAAGAAATCAGTAGTGCGTCGAACGTACGCAGTTTCTTGTTCCTTCTTTTAAGGGGGAACCAAGGTTGATTCACACACAAGCCCCATAAACCCCTGGGCCTACTGAAACTGTTTCTGCAACAAGGCTCTCTCTGGTTTGAAGCTTGTCAAGAATTTGAGAATAAACTAATTGTGTTCATCGGTCAGATGTGCCAACATGGCACCGAGTCTAGTTTCATTCCCAAGAAAGAAACTTTGGTGGCACCAACACAATCTTCGCCCAATTGACTATGAGGCCCAAACACTCCAAAGGGCAGGATTTTAAACTGCTATGCAGTCTCCTCAAAGGCGAATCTCAAGCATGGCCTGTGATGAGAGGCTACTTGCAAGTGAAAGTACACATCTTTCAGGTCGATAGACACAAACCAATCCAGGGAACGGACATAAGACAACATCTTGAATTCAGACTTCACTAGCATCTCGTGTCCTTTTTGGCAACCAAAAAACAACATCTATAGAAGCATTTCTGTGCATTGACACTGGTTCTACCTCTATTGCATCTTTGGCGAGGAGACATCGTACCTCTGAGCTTAAAACTGGTACATCACACACTGTCACAGTGGAGGAGAACGTTGTTGAAGCTAGACGGCCACCTCGTGAACTGAAATACGTATTTCTGTGCTAAACTGTTTATTGGAATGTGACAAACATTTGGCAGGGAGCAACAACAGCACAAACAGTAACATCGTTGTGAACATCATCTCAATCCCATTTCAAATTTGGCGGGGACACGGCCAGTGTTCCAGGCCTTCTTCAGAGCCGGAGTGGTAGGGCTCTGGTCCACTCACATGGTAATCAAACATTTAGGAACGCTTGCCTTGGCCAGAATGTTTTCCTCAGGACAAGGTCCGGAGAGCACAATATTACACTTAGACCCTGCTGCTGGGGCCTAATCTCTGGCTCCGTCTCCATTTTCTGGTGAGCTGGAGTGGCGGGACCTAGACCCCTAGGAAGACCAAGAGCGAGCTGGTTGGACATAGAGCCACCAGGCCTCGGCAAGATGTGCTTGTACGCTTGTGGTTGCTTTTGAGTTGATGAGAACTGCTCAGTGTAGACATTAATTGTGTCATCAAAGAGGCCCTGCTGTGACACCAGTGCATCAAGCAAGACAGCTTTGTCCTTATGTATCTCTATCAAGACACCAGGCTACCCATAGATCTGCCAAGGGCTTGGGCATTGATCTTAACAACCCGGAGCACCAGCTCAGAGGCATGACGCAGCTCTTTTGTCCTTGTGCAGGTCAGCCTGGTACGTGTCCATGGTGTGACCTGCTGCTCTGGAAAAAAATATCACTGGAAAGCGGGACGCAGAATCGAGCTGACTCTGTAAGAAGTTTGTCGAGCCAAAAACGTTCTTGCTCACTCAGAGTGGAACACTCAAACTGGAGCTTCTCGACTTCCTGAAAGAGAACCTGTATCAGCTCAGCATCAGAGACTTTCGTGTGTGTGTGTGTGTGTGTGTGTGTGTATATATATATATATTTTTTTTTTTTTTATTTCATACATGCACATATATCCTCATATAGGTTCTTTCCATGTGGGTGGGAGGAGTTTCCCATAGTGTCAGCTATTGATGCAATGTCGAAGGGACTGACTTGAAAGGGAACTGACTTGTAATTACGAGATGAAAACTCAGAGACTCTACTTGGAGCTGTTCATGCCCTGGGACCTTGGAAGTTATTAATTTCTATGGCATCACTCAGAACTCCAAACCAGCTTTGTTGTTGTTACATAATATTTATCACAACTTTATTTCATTAATTCACCTCTGTGTGTTGTAGCAAAATGTTTAAGAATGAAGAAAGCACTCTATAAAATTACAGATCAAACAGAAATATGTTTACCATTACCTTTAACTGTTGATCTCGCTGCCAAATTGGTTCTTGGAGCTTTTATAGAATTCTGTGTTTAGTACTTAAATAACTTTTTACTAGTCGTAATCTTGTATTTATGGTAAATCAGACATGACGTTGGTAATGACGTATCAATGATTTATAAACCAATATAATATTGGTTATATTTCAAATTCCATAAAAAAAAATAAATGTAGGCTACAAATATACATTGTAAGGCATTATGTGATTGCTATGAAATTAATTAGTCTAATACTTTTAATACTAAATTAGTGCTAATTTAATATTTAAAACTAATACTTTTAATGCATTATGTATCAAATCATGATAGCATATAATGGACTATTTAGTAAACTGATTGACAACCACCAATGAAACGGCACACCACATCCCTGGTCTTTGTGTTGGCTTAAATGCCTCCGTAAACCAGTGTTGCCAGATGTACGATAATTATCGTGTTTGTACGATAATTTTGACCTCTGTACGATCAATAATGAAAAAAATCCCATAATGTACGATAATTTCAGAGTTTTCAGTCGTTCGTCCAAACACACATCCTACCGCTTCTCTCTCGGACCCCGAATCATTTCGCAGGCTCGCCTGCCTGCACGCACACACACACACACACACACACACTGGATGTGGCATCCGATGATGACAGCGACTTAGAGATCGAATTTGAATCTTTTTTGTGATAATTGTGCACTTTTTTCTTTTTTGTGCACTTTTTCGGCATATCTTTTGCACTTTGGAAAAAAAAAGAAGTTATTCAGACTTCCTCCAGTTAATGTGAGCGTATTATACAGCTTGTTCAAATTAGCTGTAAAATTATTTGGAAAATAACTTATGCGTTTGGTTTGTGTACGATAATTAAAAAAAAAAAAAAGAATTGAGGTTTTGGTACGATACTTCGACATTTCTAATCTGGCAACACTGCCGTAAACCAACACTGATTTAATACCCCTTGTCTGTGTAACAGGGTGAACATCCACCGTCTATAATCAATGGGGAAGTAGACCCGCTCAAGTTGTTCAATTAAATGAAAGTATAGGCTCTGGTGGGGTACACGGTCTCTTTATTTCTTTAAAAGAAATCCACAACATATATAAACCCTAATTCAACCAATACCAAACAAAATAACCATACACAAACACTAACAAAATAAAGGGGCCGCAATAAGGGGGGCCAGATTGATTTATCTAAAAGTCTTGGACTGGAAGTAACCGTCTCCACTATTTTAGTGCAACCCGGGAAAATTGTAACACATGCCAAATGTAATAACCATCAAATCAATCAAAAGATAGTGCTATCACACCACCTCCTGATAAGAGAAATATGGTCACGTCCAGTACAAAGCCCCCTAAACAGCCAAACAAAAATAAAACAAAAATACACTATACAACGTACAAAACTCGCCTACAGGAAAAGAAAACAAATAAACAATAATATTCACATAACAAAACCAACCAAAACAAATCCAAACAAACACAGTTGAAAAAAAAAACATAAATACTGGGAAAAACAGTGGTCTAGTGCACCATCAGCTGCCAGATAAATCTGCCAAAACATAATACCCATTCAGCACATCTACATTTGTACACCATTAAAATGTATAAATAACAGTTGGACCATACATTTAATTTATACATCTTTCTATAAAATATAAAACCACATAAATCATCTCATTACCTCCACAGTGTGTCCTATCTGAACACGTCATATCACAAGTCACGAACGCGATGCCAAGCTTGTTAGGTTACTACAACACATACAAACATACATGCTCAGGAACAACAATACCCTGCTTTTGCGCATAATAAAATCAAACGACCTACCCGGGAATTGTCAGCAACATGAACAGGGGAAGCTGAACGGTATGATGCGTACAGCTCCAAGTGAATGACCGCGATGCCAGGTTTGTTACTACAACACATCCAAAACACACATACTCAAGGACAAACAATACTCTGCTTTTTACACATAATAAATCAAACGACATACCCGGGGATTATTGGCAACATTAACAGGTAAGCGGTACCCTCAGCGTGCAGCAACTCTTCACGCTCGCATCAATGCCACGCCAAACAAACATGTGCGTGTCTCTCACACCATTGTGCCACGCCCCTCTTTAACTCGCTCAGGCGGGACGCATTCTGCCGTGACGTCAGTCACCAATAGTAAAAAAATATAAACACTGACAACCCACTACATCTGTTTTTCAGACCAGCTGATTAAATTACAGTAGTCTGTCAGTGTAATTAAATGCTATTTGTCACAGCATCCAGGAACTAGAAAAGTCACCCTTATACTCAAATAAAAGTATACACACCGGCAAAATAAACTGACTGTGAAAGCATGCGTAGGGAATATGTACAGTATGTCAGTCTGTCCATTCATCTATCGGTCCCCGAGCAATTGCCTAGCAATCACTCAGAAAACCTTAAAAATATTCCATGTTCAATACAAGTTAAGCTCAATCAAAAGAATTTCTGGCATTATGTGGATTATTTCGACTTGTCCCTCCTTTTCTTTTAAATAAATAAAAAAAATCTAGCTTACAGAGAGGCATTTGCAATGGAAGTCAATGGGGCCAATTTTTGGAGGGTTTAAACACAGAAATGTGAAGCTTATCATTTTATGAAAGGACTGTTTAAAAGCTGTTTAAATTGTAATTTATTTTGGTTGTTTAAGGGTTCACTATGTAATGCCATCATGACAATGAAGCTGTAAAATTGGATATAACTTAAAACAGAAAAGGGTAGTAAGCGATTTTATCACTAAATATCAAACTCTTATTAACATGCATGTTGTTTATGTCTTGTGTCTATACTTTTGAAACAGTGAGTATTTTAACATTTACGCATTGATCCCCATTCACTTCCATGTAAGTGTCTCACTGTAACCCAGATTTTTGCTTTTTAAAGAAAAGGAGGGACGAGTCAAAATAATTTTTTGTGGTAATCAATATTATGCTACAAATGCTGTCAATTATGTTTTACTTGTATTGAACCCGGAATATTCCTTGAATAAAATGGCCTGCCTGCTTTCCCTTGGAACACCTTAGTAAACTAGTTTAGACAAACTTTTTGTTGTCTGTTCCAATGAGCCTGAAACATTAGCTAAATGGACAGGTGAGTCTCAGGTATATGAATAATGGCAGCCACACACCATAACTTTATTTGTGGCTCATTCATTTTTGTATAAGCACACTACATATTTCATTGATGCCTCTGGAAGTCTATATTGAGTCAATAAACCTACTGCTTTACAATGATTAACAATGATTCCTTTTAAAGGAACCACAGCGTGACCTGTCTTTTGAGTGTTTAGGCAGGTGTCTACTGGTTATGATGAAACACAATTTGTGCATGATATGCACAATATATATATATATATATATATATATATATATATATATACAGAGAGAGAGAGAGAGAGAGAGAGAGAGAGAGAGAGAGAGAGAGAGTATAATTCTCTTCAGAAAGATACAAATTTACAGTTTATTAAAATACTTACAGTATAAACTATAAGGGGACTTAAAGGTATCATGTTACTGGAAATAAATCTCTAGTCAAAGATCAGTGTTAAAAAGAAGGGTATATTTTTTATGTCTAAAAGTTTAAAAAAAGTCAGATGTAAATATATGGATATAAATAACTAAACCAACACACTGATTTATACAAATAAAACAGACTATACAATGACAGTCACAAAGCAGTAAGAAAAAACTTTAAAAACATTATTTTTGGACATTCTTTTGTACATTTTTGACATAAAGGCATGATGTCAGCTGTTCATGTTGTATTGCTAAGAGCACAACAGGAGGTGGGGCATGGTTTTCACTCACAGTGTATAAATATGAGCAAAAGACAGTAATCTGTTCAAGAGTGAATCGTAATCCTGCAGCAAAAATTTTACTGAAACTTGTGAGTTTCTCACTATTGGTCATGTATCTACGCTGGCTAATGTTATCTTTAGCCTCAATTGGTAAGTCTCTTTATAAAATCTCCATTTGTAACATCTGTTTTTGTGCTTACAAATAATTGTAGAAAATTAAAAATATGTGAAACCGGTTTAAACACTCAAAGTAACACAGGAAGTTTCTGCTTCAGCAAAGATTGAGTGAGGTAAATTGGGCCAGCTTTTTCTGAAGGAAAAATGTCTGATGTCAACTGAAATTATAAGTAAGCATCTATAATAGAAGGAAATATAAATAATTAAAAAATTGTATATTGAGCAATTCAGATTTATTTGAATATTTTTTATTTGAAAGAATATAAACATAATTACAAATTGAAAATGAAAAAAATAAAAAATCAACCAGAGGGATATGATGAACACCCCTTACCGATGGTAAAATAACTGTGCAGTCTCTTGTGATTTATTTATTTATTATTAATAAATAAATGTAAAGCTTAATGTACTGGATTTTGTTGTTTGGATAGGTGACTATACATTGAGAAAACATGATGTATTGTAAAGTCTTCCACAGGGGTCAATTCTGGGGCCTCTTTAATTTTCATTGTGCTGTTTAATTTATACACGATCCCACCTGGCAACATAATTATAACATAAATGATCATTTGATACACAAAATTCGATTTTTGCTGCTTGCTCCATTTTCTTCATTGAAATGCAATTTGACCAACATAATTGGATTTCAATCATTGCATTTCAATCCATTTGAATTTGTAAAATAGAAGTTTACGTAATCTATGTGTGTTGGGACTACAACATTTTTGTCGTTGCTGAAACTGGGCAGGGGATTCAAAGTTTGCAGTATGGTGGAGTAGATGGCGAAAGTAAGTCTTATTTTACGTGCCTTTGAGCACTATGAACAAAGGAGATGACTTGTTAGGGTTTAATGTTCTGTTCTGTTGGAATTTAGAATTTAGAAGGAGTTTCTATTATATTGGAGTTTTAAGGGTTACCATTTTGAAGAGTAGAGCATGTACTTCGATTGAGGCTATGTAAATGTCAATTGTTTTATATGTTGTACAAATGACTTTTCTTTCCATCTTCTCTTTTTCCTGCCAACATTTAACATTATGTATGCAGTATATTAAATAAAGGTACATGTACATCTAACATGCGTTATTGTTAGCTAGTTTTCTTCAAGAGATTCTGATGAATTATTTTGACAATCTAATTTTATTGGAGTTTACACACTTCAGTTTGGTTCATGCTACACAATGTATATAAGTTCGGTTTAGTAGCCTACATGTTATGTTAAGAAAACCCATTTTCAATGTGTAAAATCACTGTCCACAATTAAGTTCAGCCAAAGAATAATATTGCTCACTGTGAACGACAAATACATTTGTGTAATAGGAAGTCTTATATGTGCAGGTGGCGTGTCTGCTGCTGGCAACTGCAGTTATAAGAGCATTGTGGAACATCTCGGCTTGGGCAACGATGACATTCAGAGGACGTCCATGCGGCCCGTGTATAACTGGTGGAACCCTACCAAAGTTTTTGTGGATTTGTTTGTGACATCCATCACAGAAGTGGTACTGTATGAACCACCATTCACTCATCATTCAGGTCAGCATTTGTGTCACTCATCATTTCTTTTTTTATCCACAGAATGAAAAAGCGCAGAGCTTCTCAACACAGGTCACAATTTTATACGTAAGTGTTTTCAAAACCTCTTACTCCATTAAAACCATCTCATACATGATCAGCAGTGCTGCACAATGTTACTTTGACATTGGAACTGGCCAACATCTGTATCTGTTGGCTGATTTTAACAGGTCTAAATGTTATCTAAAATATGTCCTTTTTTTTAAATATTTGTGTGTTATGAGTAAATGTTGTATAATATGAAAATGTTCATTTAAATTATATGCTATGATGCTATAATGTATATATCGTCATGGTTACTGTTTTAACCTCCATTGCCCTTGGACATACGGGTATAAAGAGGAGCGGACGAGTATCTGACAGACAGGTTTTTGCACTGAGGAGCCGAGAATAAGTTTACGGCGCATTACAGTGGTAGGGATAGTGACGTGGCAAGGGGAACACCACGTCTCGTTCCTTCCATAGGGGAACAGAGGTTACAGCAGTAACCATGAAGTTCCCCTTCTGTCACTCACTCAACGTTGTGTCGATTGTAGTGACACAAGGGGTCCCACTTCAAAATGCCATGCACTAACCCATGTTACGTGACTGCCAAGCCAGGTGTAAGCAGGCTGTTGCATGCTAGATGCAGCTGGGTTGGCCGCACGTAACCCTCAAACCCCAATGCCCCCAACAAAAGGTGTCATATACCGCTCTAAGGTTCCCCATACCCATACGGAAACAGGTGACATGACTTGCATGGGAGCCAGCCGTGCAGTTGTAGACTCTCTCTATTTTCTCATCATAGAGCTATGAATGCATCAGGGAAGGCATTCTTTCCGTTCCTATTCTTTCAGGGGGAAAAGGCCCTGCGGAGACCACAACCTGACCAGACTGGGGGTAGGTAACTTGTGGATAATACACACGGGGGTTGTCAAGCCATCTGTGGACATGGCGTGGTGGTATATCCTGCCTGACAGGGGAGGAGTTGCTACAGAAACAGTGACCAGGGGGCAGCGAGGACTGCCCAAGGGAGATGCGGGTCCTGCCAGCAGGGGGACCGTATCATGAAAAATACTTCACAGGGAGTTGCCTGAAGTGGGAACTATGCCTGTGGAGCCCAAGACCAACGTGGAGCACTCGACTCAGGGTCTGGCAGCAAATTCCTCCACTGAATATACGGCCAGAGGGCTAGGGAGGAAGAGCATCCAGGAAGCGAGAGCTTACTGGCTAACCTGGGAGAGAAGGCGCACTGGATCAGCTTGGTGAAGGGCGCAAGGTGCATTACCAAGTTCTACCGGCTCTGACCTGACAAAACACATCCCGTGAACACAGACCGACTCAACCCTGAGGTTGTATAACCTAGAAATGGTGTTGGGTGTTGCCCAGCACACAGCTCTGCAGATGTCTGCTAAAGAGGTGCCATGGACCAGTGCCCACAAGGATGCCACACTTCTCGTAGAGTGTGCTCGAACCTGCAAGGGGGAGGGCATGGCCTGGGTGTGACAGACTAGGGAAATCGCCTCAACAACCCAATGAGCTAACCTCTGCTCGGAGACGGCGTTCCCTTTCTGCCATCCGCCAAAGCAGACAAAGAGCTGCTCAGAGCATCTAGAGCCCTGCGTGTGGTCCACATAGATAAGCAAAGCACGTACCGAACACAGCAACGAAGAGGCTGGGTCTGCCTCCTCCTAGGCTTTAAATGCAGGTTCACAACCTGGTTCCTAAAAAGGGTCATAGGAACCTTGGGCATGTAGCCCAGTCGCGGTCTTAGGATGAAGTGAGCATCTGCTGGACCAAACTCCAGGCAAGTGTCGCTGACAGAGAACGCTTGCAGGTCCCCAACCCTCTTGATGCGATCAGGAGGGCCATCTTCAAGGAGAAGGCTTTGAGCTAGTGGCTCGAAGGGGGGTCTCTGAAGGCCCGAAAGGACCACTGAGAGATCCCAGGAGGGGAACATGCTTGGCCGGGAAGGGTTCAACCTTCGAGTTGGAGCGGTCTCATATGCATCAACCCGAGCGGTGCGACCGCGGCCGAGGATGCCAAATGCCCCAGGAGCCTCTGGAACCATTTGAGATGAATCGCTGTGCCAGGCTCGAAGAGAGTGAGGCACCTGAGCACTGACTGCGCACGCTCGGTTGTGAGGCGCGCTAACATTGAGACTGAGTCTAACTCCAAACTGAGAAAAGAGGTGCTCTGAACCGGAGAGAGCGTGCTTTTTTCCCAGCTGACCTGAAGCCCTAAATGGCTGAGGTGCACGAGCACCCGGTCCCTGTGGGTGCATAGTAACTCTCCTGAGTGTGCTAGGATGAGTTAGTCATCAAGGTAATTGAGTATGCGGATGCCCACTTCCTGTAGCGGGGAAGGGCTTGGTGAAGACATGAGGGGACAGGGACAGGCCGAAGAGTAGGACCTTGTACTGATACACCTGGCCGTCGAACGTGAAAAGTAAGAAGGGTTGAGTCGAGGCAGAATGAATGGATACGTGGAAATACATGTCCTTCAGGTCTACTGCCGCGAACCAATCTTGATGCCGAATGCAGGTTAGAATTCGCCTCTGCGTGAGCATTTTGAACGGGAGTCTGTGTAAAGTCCGATGACAACTCGCAGGTTCAAGATTGGCTGCAACCCATGGCCTTTTTTGGGTACGATGAAGTAAGGGTTAATTCTTCATCTCGGCTGGAGGGACAGGCTATATCGCGTCCTTTGCGCATTTGCGCATTGCCTGGCGAATTGAATCATGTAGCTGAGTCGGATGGTTCTGGCCAGCCATCACGACAGGCAGGAAAGCGCAAGCCATGCGTCCGTGTGAGGGGCACCAATGGGACGATTGTTTGGACATACCGGGTGGGGCCTCACTGTGGGGGGAGCAGGTAATAGCAGGGAGGCAAAACTCAAAGCACTTACCTTGCTCCACGCACCCGACAGGGGGCAGGTTAGAAAGAGGAGGAGGTCCTGCAGGGACGTCCTTGAGACTCGTCAGCGCTGGCCTGCTGGGGCTGGGCAGTTGTGGGTCCAGAGGTGAGATGGCTGTACCAGGGAGCTGGGACTGCAAGGTTTTGGTACCGGGGTGCCGTGAGAATGGCGCGCACCGGTCTGATGAGCCAGGAAGTGAGGAAATTGCTCTTTATTGACAATTTGGGTACCGCAGCCAGAAGGGGAGTGCGGCGAAAGAAAAATGGAGAACTGGGGGTGGCTGGAGTGGCGTTCGCTTTGAGAAATGAACTCCGCGACCGCAACGTTGCCATGGTCATGTCCTCGCATTGAGAACATGAGCCATCCACAAACGCTGCCTCAGTGTGACTGCTACCCAGGCACACGAGGCAGCATCTATGACCATCAGATCTGGAGAGATACCGACCACATCCAGGAACTACACAGCGGCAGAAGGGCATCTTTAAAAAGACACGTCCTGAAAAGGACATTCAATGCTCGTAGTCTGACAGATGCTCGTCCGCTCCCCTTTATACCCATATGTCCGGGGGCGTGACATGCAAATTCTGTCTGCCAACTTGACATTGGCCTTTTCTCAAGTTCAAGTTCAGAGGTTTGTGAGGCTCTCCGAAGAGACCCCTTGTGTCACTACAATCGACACAACGTCGAGTGAGTGACAGAAGGGGAACTATATTTTATGATATGTTTAAGCAATATCACACAAGCAAAAGTTGATATACCCCCAGTGATGGGGGTACTTGACCACAGCCCAGCAAACAAATTTTATTCTTAAAACTTTTTCCAGGTTTTACATTGTGGTTGTGGGAATGTAAAAATTTCCAGTTTTCTAAACGCAAGTAGAAAGTTTTTAAAGGTTAGCATAACATTCATGAAAATATAAAAAAAACATCCTGAAAACAGAATTTTCCATCTTTTTCATCAGTTTTCACTCAGAATTGTTTTTTTAGAAATCATACAAACAGTGTTCCACTAAGAAAATTTGAACTTTTAATGAATATTAATAATGTCATTGGGATGTTCATTTAACGTTTTCTTAACAATGTTTGTCCCTAAACTTTACATAACATTAGCCAAAGTTGTTTCAACATCCCCATTTAGGTGGGATGTAATCACAGCTGTGCTGATGTTCAGACCAGCACAACCGCGAGTGTGTGAAAGTGCTTTTATTCAAACTTTCAACTAACAAGTAAATAATATTGAATAATTTACGTTTATACACAAAAAACAAACAGTTAGTTCCTACATTTCTTTTCTGACTGTGAAAATAGTTCCAAAAGAAAAAGCATCAATCCATATATAATCAGATTAGATTACCCCAAAAATATAATCCAAGAGATTACTTTACTGATTGCCATTATAGTCATGTAATTTGTAATCAGCTCCGGATTGCAATTCTAAGGTAATGTACTCTCTGTCTCTGCACTGCTCTCATATTCTGATTCTGAATATGAGCATCCCTACGCCCTACACAAGTACTCTGAAGCAAGCAGGGCATTACAGTTTAATTCAGTATTGTAGTATACAATTATTAATTGTATACTGTCTTTTCATGTGACACTTACCTGTAAACTCTTTAAACTTTGCAGGGTTGGGTCAATGAGTTCACATTGTGGGACCCTAAAGACTTTTGTGGGATCAGTCTCTGTTCGTTTCGAAAAGATACGATTTGGACCCCGGACATTGGTATCATTGAAAGGTCAGAAAAATAAATTATTTCTGAAAAAATACATAAAAAAATAATAATAGTAAAATACTTAAAAACTTTTTGTAGTAATATTCTAATAGTCACATCATGAGAAATAGAAATTTATACTCAGTGCTTAGAGTGAGAATTAAAATTAATTATGTCACAGTTGGGGCAGCTATACTTGTGTACCGGCAGCTCTGCCAGGGGATGAAATACATTTTATGTTCCCTCGCAAAAAGTTTTGTGTTCTCTCACAATAAGTTTTCATTCCCTCGCAACGAATGTATCATTTTTCCACAATTGTTTGCATTCCCTCACAATAAGATTGGTGTTTTCGACTCGTGCAATAGTTTGTTTTCCTTCACAAAATGTTTTGCATTTCTTTGTAATAGTTTGGATTCCCTCGCAATAAGAGTTGTGTTTTCGACTCAAAGGTTGTTTAAAATTCAGAATTTTAGAATTAACACCATTTCAATTCATGAGTTGGAATTTGAATTGAATTGGCCACGCCCCACAGGAAGTTGAATTTGAATTGGAATGATAGGAAGTGGAATTTACTGAATTGCAATTCAAACAAATTCAACACAGTCAGACTACACAATTTCATTAGTGCATGACATTTTGTGACAAATTATTACATTATAATTTTTTTACTAAAAATGCCTATTTATTTCATAATAGGTAGAATATTTTTTAACTTATAGACATGAAATTTCTCTCTAAAAAATTATTAAATTAACATGTTGTTGTTTTTGCTGTGCAGCACCAGAAATGGGCCACGTTTTTTTCAGATAACTTAAAATACATTAAAAATTTGAATCTATTAATTGTTTAATATACAAATTAGCACAACTGGAGTTGTGTTTTTCCACCACCATCCAAAAAATGTACATTTATTAAATATAGTGAAATAAAAGCAATACAAAATTCTATAGGTGGCATTTTAAACATTATTGTACTTTATTACATATAATTATTAATAGTGAAAAAGTGGTGTTTGCATTGATTTGAACTAAACTGAACTTACAATTTCAACCAGCCATGACTTTTACAAATTAACTGTACATACAACATATTCATTTGACATATTTAACAAATACATATTTGAATTAAGTAACTTTAAGTAGATTTCTTAAACTCTGAAAATTGCTTTGATTGAAATGTTGTCTCCGGTCATTATCGCTTCACACATTATGTCTCATCTACATAGTATCAAGACAGAGCATGCAAGACTGGAGGGTCAATATGTGCAGTTGATCAGTGAAGGTTTTGTATTCACATCTGACACGTTAGCTGTGACCACTGCCTGTAAGATGGACTTGTACCTGTTTCCCTTTGACATCCAAAGCTGCAATTTAACGCTTCAGTCCGCATTGTATTCAGGTATTGAGTACATGAATGCTAAAAGTCATTGTTCACCTTCTGAATTGACAGTAATATCATTCTAATGTCTGTTAGTATAATATTCACATTTTCTCTCAGTTGAGGAGCTTAATATCAGCCCATTCTCTGATGCATCGTTGTTGACGCTCAACTCACAGAAGGCCTTTCAGACTCAGGGAGAGTGGGAGCTGCTCAGTATAAACACGTCTAAAGCCAATGAATCTGCTATTCACATCTTACAGGCTCAGCTGACATACAAGGTACTATGACTACTGATAATAATACTGTAATAATAATAATAATAATGTTGCATATACAATACATACAATACATGTTTGTATGGCACCTTTCATACATAAAATGCTCCCATAATTTCTTCACTTTTGAAAAAAGAAAGCATAAAAAAAGGAAAAAAACAATAAAGCCCAATCAAGTGTAGGGTTTGGGTAAGGGGTTAGACTTTATGATTAGGTTAAGGTTTGAGTTAGGGGTTAAACTTAGCATAATGCGATGGTTCGTTTATTTTGGGTGGAGGAGGACTCCACTGTGTACGTTAATTATAACCTAAGGTTAGATGTCAACTACCCATTTATTAATAGACTGAAAAACATATTAGGTGATTTGTTTTCATTGCTGTATTGTTCTGATGGTTTCTGTGCTTATTCGCAGATCACAATAAAGAGGAGACCTCTACTGTACATCATCAACTTTTTAATGCCCGTGTTTTACTTCCTTGTGCTGGATGTAGCCTCATTTTTCATGGATGGAGGAGGAGGAGAGAAGCTAAGCTTTAAAGTCACTTTACTCCTGTCTATTTCTGTGTTGCTGCTGCTACTTAATGACATGCTGCCCTCTACTGCCAATGAAATCCCATTGATTGGTGAGTCCAACACAGACGATCATCTCTCATGTTGTCTACATTGTTAAGAAGGCTATCCTTATTCAATAACCTCACAACTGACATGCTCATAATACAGCATGGGAAATATGCATTAAATGTAGAGTACTCTTAAAAAAATGTATGATACATTTTGGAATAATGAACGTACAGTTTTTGCCAGCAAAGTCAGATTTCAGGGATGTGAGCACCATAGACATTGGGGGACCACCATAGCACCTTTTAATTATCGAGTTTAACGAGGTCAATATATGTGTAAATATAATGGATTTATACACAGCACCTAAATCCATTACTGTTACTTGCCACCCACAGTAGATCCAATCTTTCTCTTCTCATCTTTGTCAAACTGCCATAAACTTTAGTAAAAGAAACTTTTATAAGTGAATCAAAGTCAGTGTTTTTAGCTGAGGAAAACGTCTGTAGTCACAGCATGATGTTTTCACAGGGACTTACTGCAGTGTGATTTTCACTCTCATTGGCATCAGTGTCCTGGAGACCATCTTTGTGAATTATCTGATGTCTAAAGGAGAGAAGACCAGATCAGCTGTTAATGGTAAGCATTTACTCAGAATCTGAATACAAGGAGCATTTTATTGTATTATTGTTTCAAAATTTCAAAGTAGAATTGCAGAAAAATTGAAAAATTACCTTGTGCCAAGTTTAAGATGGTTGGTTCAACGCCTGATTAGATTTACCATTATTACAGCTGATTGACACAGACAATAGACCTCATTCATGAAAATGTCCTAAATACATGTAAAAATTGAGAGTAATTTACACATTAAAATGGAGCTTCCTGAAAACTTTCTGCCGGATTCACGATCGCTTCGTATTCCCCAGATATGTTAGCAAAACTTGTGTCTGTTTGTGCATTTCAAACGTTCGTAAGTAGAGTGCGTGTGCACGTTCATTCACAATTAACATAATCCATGTCCATGAAAACGTCATATAAGTAAGGTTTCAGACTTGCTAGTACAGGAGAATAGGAAGCTTTTAACATCTATGCGAAAAGTAAAAAAGTGTTTCACTTCGTAAAATATCGATTTAGTAAACACTCGCATGTTTATTCTAAAAAGTAAGAGAGGAACTTACAGTCATCGCATTCGTTTGCTGTCATCAGAGGTTCATTTGTGAATTAAATAGTCAAAGAGGTCAATAAATATGGTTTGACATGAAGCTTTAGTGTAAAAAGTTTTCAGTTTGGATGTCCACCACCATTAAGCATCTCTGGCTCAATTGAGTGCATTGCCAGCATTGGTGAAACTTCTTAAGTAAACCCAAGACTGTACAGTGATACACTTCCATTGCAACAGGAAAAATATTTAAAGAAATTAATAGAATGTCTGAAGAAGGTTTTTGACATTAAGATATTACAGATATGCAAGCTATTCAACATTGTGCAGGCTTTTTTTGGCCCCCGTTGTATTGTGTATGCACCGGCCCGCGATGTGTTCATTCATGTGTTTAACAGCATTAGCATTGACTACACATTATCAACTGAACTTGATTTACTGAAGCCTACTTAATTATGAAACCTAAATTATAAAGCTCAAATTAAAAATAGTACATCCAGTCACGTTAGAGGGCATTATTTATTTATTTATTTGGAGAAAATAAAACGCAAACTGTGCATTTCCATGAACCTTTCACGACATGTCAAGATCTTCTGCTGGAAAATTAATAAGCAGAGTTGGGGGGTAAAAAACTATCCATCCATTTTCAACCGCTTATCCGAAGTCGGGTCACGGGGGCAGCAGCTCCAGCAGGGGGCCCCAAACTTCACTATCCTGAGCCACATTAACCAGCTCTGACTGGGGGACCCCGAGGTGTTCCCAAGCCAGTGTGGAGATGTAATCTCTCCACCTAGTCCTGGGTCTTCCCCGAGGCCTCCTCCCAGCTGGACGTGCCTGAAACACCTCCCTAGGGAGGTGCCCAGGAGGCATCCTTACCAGATGCCCAAACCACCTCAACTGACTCCTTTCCACGCAAAGGAGCAGCGGCTCTACTCCGAGCTCCTCACGAATGACTGAGCTCCTCATCCTCTAAGGGAGAAGTCCGCCACCTTTCTGAGGAAGCCCATTTCGACCGCTTGTACTCGCGACCTAGTTCTTTCGGTCATGACCCAGCCTTCATGACCATAGGTGAGGGTAGGAACAAAAATTGACCGGTAGATCGAGAGCTTTGCCTTCCGGCTCAGCTCTCTTTTCGTGACAACGGTGCGATAGAGCGAGTGCAATACCGCCCCCGCTGCCCCGATTCTCCGGCCAACCTCTCGCTCCATTGTCCCCTCACTCGTGAACAAGACCCCAAGTTACTTGAACTCCTTCACTTGGGGCAATAAAAACTATACTTTGAAAAATAAATGCAAGCAGCAAAAAAACATTTCTAAATAAAAGCATTTTTTTCTTTTCTTTTTTGTAAAGGATCATTTTAATTATTTGTTGATTTTTTAATTACTTCTTTAATTTCACTTCTATAAAAATGTAGTCATGGAAGTTTGTCTGAAAGAACACAACATGTTCGGATGTCTTACACATGATTTACACATGGTCGAGAGCAGGTGAAAATTTTGTTCATACAGAATAATTTTTTGAAAATCCAAAAATTTACATCAGACTGGCTTTACGAATGATTTATACAAAAATGTATTCTGCTCCTGTTTCATGAATGATTGATTGTTGGGTAAGTTGATCAAAAAAGTAATCCATAACAAATGACAAATTACTTTTATAAAGTTGAAATCAAATTGCTTTACTGATTAATTCTTCTAAAAAGTTAAGTTACATTCTAAAACAAGTTTTTAGCTCAACGAATTGGGTTTGGGAAATAACGGAATACATGTAACAGCATTATGTTTTTAAAATACAAAATATCAGTAGGGTACAACGGGGCTAAAGGCTCTGCAGGTTAAAAGGCTCCATTGATTTTATTTGATCCCAAAACACTAAATAGCATCAAAAACTACGACATAAATTTCCAAAACACCTGTTTGTCACTACGAACTGCAAAATGTTCCTGATCCTTGCGTTCATTGTGTCTAAAGGCTGATTTTGAAGCAATTTGATTATTTGTTTTAAATGTTGCAAATTCATGCAGCTAATGAATATCCTGGAAATTATCACAATTATTATGAGACAAAATACTTATTTGTCATTTTCAGTTTTGATTAAGGTCATTAAAGCAAAACAATATCAAAAAAATCAATAACTGTACCATATGTGAAAGGATAGTATTTGAGGTAAAAAGCCCCCCTGATGCATTATAAAACACACTGTTTTTTTTTTAATTAGGCACAATAGATTTGTTACGAAAAATGTTCAAAGTGGGCTCACATTGACTCATCTAATCATATTGGAGATTAATTTGTTTATAGAATACTTGAGATGTAATAAAATGTCAAATGAGTTTCAAATTAACAGTAAAATGGTGCACCCTTTTCTGAAGTAGTTATTTTGAGTAAACATTATCTTAATATGTTACTCAAAAAAACATCTTGTTGTCTCTAAATTATTTGCATTAGTTGACAAATTGTGTCCTTAAACTATTGTCCCTGTATCTATCTACACGATATCACTTTAAACCCCCTAGGGACCTTTACCTCATGTGTGGTGTCAAAGGCTCCCTCACCACATTTTTTAAAAATTGAATTCTAATCAAAACAACTTTCCGTTGTTATTTATTTTCACACAAATTATGTTGTGCCATCAATTTTCAATACAAATAAATCTTTGATCTTAATACATTTTGCGACCAGAAAAATGCAAAATTTCCTTAAGGAGTGCCTTAAGCCCCGTTATGTTCGCCTACAAATGATGACAATGTGCAGTGACGTTTTTGATCTGCAAAGGTGTTCATTTGGTGAGATTTCTCCTGTTCGCGCACATCTCTGAAATTCTTAACCCAAGAGAACTTGGCCGGTTGAAGAGCGTTTATGATTGGTTAAATCTATTCGTGGGTGAGGTTTGGACGTGGTTATTTACAACCGCATGTACAAGCTGAGCAGTTACTGTAACTCCTAGGTTACTGTTGATAAAATGGATAACTTTGAAGCCAGTCTCTCAGAGATTGTGCAGAAGTGCATACTTTTTACATGATTTGCAACACAAACTCAAACTCAAAACACAAATACAGCGTAGCCACGAAATATGAGTAGGTAGCGATTGGATTCTTTAAAAGTTGAATCGACAAAGAAGCGACAGCCCTAAAAGTGGTTTTACACAGAGAGAAAAACCTGCATTATTGGCTTTACTTGTGGCTGGAACAGTACGTTAAACACCATGACAACACCCTAAATGAACTCATCACATAAACACCGCTTTGTTCACCTAGGGTGCTTTAGTTCGTCCAGGAGAAAATGTTTGACTTCTTCCATAGTATAAATCAGGCTTAACTGCATTCCACTACAGTTGCAATTTACATTTAAATCATTACATAGAATGCAGTTAATTAAACAGGTAATCAGAAAGGATTACTTTGTATTTTATTGTCATTTGTTTCATTTAATATTTAGTCTATTAACTTGGAAAAAAATTTCCCATTTGAAATATTACATTTTGAGGAGCTTTTGAGGAGAGCGGTGGAACGGAAAGCAGTGGTCATCTCTAGAAGGCAACGCCGGGTTACCTAAAGTCTTGCGAAAGTCACATGCAATATTCACACATTGTGTTTATGTAACTGAAAATCAGTACCTGTTATCTTATAACTACAATTTAAAATGCAGTAATGTCATTACAGTAACTAATTAATCAGATAGCACCCAACACTAAAATATTGTTGCAAGGCATGTGGTGGATCTTGAAAAACTTGTAATTGTAGTATTCTGGAAGCCCCTAGGAATATATGGAGAGACAAAGCATGATTTATGGGCATGTTTTGTGACCTCTTGACCAGTAGATGGCTGTTAATTTACTCCTGTACACTCAGGGCATTATGGTAATTCCTGTAAATACACCGTGTAAATGTGCATATTGTATAATTTCCTTTTTTGGAAAAGTGGTTGATACATTACCAACATAGTCTCATGACCATTTGTAATAGTTTGTATGAGAGGGCAAAATTGTAAGACATTGTACGATTCGGCTTGTATGAAAAGGTACAAATTTGATTCCCATAGAGACCAACCAATCAACAAACAGAATTTAAAATAGATGCATGCATCAAATTTTAGCTAGAATGGAAAAGTCTGTGAACAACTGACCAACGTTCAGCCATGCAACTCTATGTGTCTCAAGCTCATAGGTTCTTTGACTTATCTATTAACCATCTAACTCGCTCACATGTGACATGTTATGCCAATCGGCTCGCATGGTGTAAAATGATTGGTCCTTTGACTTATAAACCAATGATTTGTAAGCGTATGACTAGTAGCCAATCAGCTTGTGTCTCTCTCTTTGTCTAACATTTAAATTGGATTAGATAAACCGTTTTCACCGCTGTGCACTGCAAGTGTTTTTTGTCTGAAAATGTTATTTGCTCAGTTGGTTTGCTTGGGCAAACACTTTCTTCCGTCAGCTTGCATGATAAGGTCTGTGTGGAGAGGGCGTGGTTGAATGTCCGTCCAGGTAAAGGGGAAGTGATAAGGATTCATCCCTGGGTGCCAATTAGGTCAAACAGCTGTTTTGTTGCAGTAATCCAGGAAGAGTGATAAGAGGAGCCCACGCCTGAGCCCAGGGAGAGAGATAGTGATGCACAGCAGTGCGGTGCATTAGTGTGTTTGAAGAAAGCTACCTATGAGTCATAATTGTGTGTGAATAAAGAGTTGAACTTACTTGAACCTCGCATCCTCTTTGCCCTACTGATCAGTCTTACTACAGTCTGCTTTTGACCATGACACATAGAAGCGTGTATTTAACAAGATAAGCCTTTGCCAGATCTGGCACTGGTACACATTGCTATTTTAGGTCATTCTATTAAATTAATCCACACATAGATGTTTTAAGTCACTAGTGAAATAAGCTCTGGGCTTCCTAGTCCAATTACACATTATGGGTCAGATCACTAGCCATTTAAGACATTCAGCCAAACAGGACAGGCACACATAGAAATTTAGTTTGTGTGCATTATGCCGTTTGGCCATTGGCCAAAGCTCAACTAGCTAGCATACACTCGGAGCACATGGCTTTTGGAGCAGCAGCAGAACATAAGTCTTGTTGATAGAGGGCGTTGGGTTTTGTGTTTGTTTTTGGATTTTGTGCAGCTTCCCCGCTTTGTAGGGGGATTGTTTGTCATGTCTATTCATGCAGTAGCATGTCTTAAAGGCTTCATGCAGTATGTCTTGCATTTTGTCTAATTGGGCAACAGCATGTCCACATGCTTAACTCAGTATGTCTGTGCATTTTTTTCAGTAGCAACTCTCTGTACTTGCTCTGCAGCAGCTGCAGTATCTGCAAAATAGCAGATCTATTCTGCCAAGATCAATATCCTATAAATATGTCATACCCACATTAACATGCTAAATGTGTGAGAGTTGATTAGACTGCAATGACCAAAGTTCAGCCATGCAACTCTATGTGGCGCATGCTCATAGGTTCTTTGACTTGTTATCTTTTAGCCAATTAGTTTGCTCACATGTGACATATTAAGCCAATCGGCTCACATGGTGTAAGCTGATTGGCACTTTGACTTTTAACTTGGAGTAAAATTATACACCTTTTAACTATACTGGGGCTCTCATGGCCCCTAGTTATGTGGGCCAGAGAAAAAGATAGAATTATCTAATGTAAGGCTTTATATTTCCTGTCACAGATGTCATAAAGGACACAAATTCTACTCCAGAATCAGTTACTGATAGGAATGAAGAGCAGTCGAACAGCCTCATCATACTCAAGCAGATCCTCATGGAGTTTAGGTCTACAACTCATCAAAACCAAGACAAGAATACATCCCTGAGCTGGACCAGAGTGGCAAGAATAATAGACATTACCTTCATTTGTCTTTATGTTATCACCGTTGTTGTCTTTATAACAGTGCTTTGCAAGGCCTGGTTCCCTGATTGAAATCCTCTTATAGCCTTATTCACGAGATGGCACTATAAAACTCTAAAATATAAATATCATACTCATACAGTCTAAAATATGATTATAGTCTATAAATATTAAATGTAAAATACACTATATACTATAATACTGTATTGTGAATTACATAACAGATAGCTCCTTTTTTGTCAATTTGGTCAATATTAGCAATATTATTCAGCCGTGGTAAAATGCCTGATATAGTGTCAGAAGATGTGAAACAACTGTTCACATCCCCATCATGTCTAACAGCCTGCTTCAGCCATAACTATTCACAATATTGCATGACTTCTCATACTTTATTGCTTAACTAAAAATGTGTAATTTAAATATTTTGTCAAATAAATTATACTCCATAATAGAATATACATTGGCCAATTATGTTTTCCTCTTTTTTCTTATAAAATCTGTCCAGTGTATTTTTGTCTCTTATTCTAGTACTGTTTCATGTTGTTATCCTTGCACTCTGCATGTATCTTTTTTAGGGTAATTTGCATTTGTATAAAACCCTGTTGTTTGCTTCAGTGTTTGTATTCAATGCATTGCTCTTGATATTGGTTTTATGAATGTTTTGTGAACGCCTTTATTTTTGTTCAGTTATAAACACGGCATTTACCACATCATCTGAGCCATTCATAACAATACATTTAACATTTTAAACATACTGTGAAAAATTTAGTAATGTGGAGCAGTAAGTTAAGTGACTGAATTAATTAACTGGACTAAATTCAAATTTTTACAGATTCATATAAAAGGCACACTACATGAACTTTCTAAACCTCTAAAAGACAAAAATGGTTCTGTGATTTAACAGGCATCTCTTATAATTTTTTCGACAAATTGCTTGTGTTCACTGCAGTCACATTTTATTCATCAAACTGGCAAAAGACAGCTCCCTCTCTTGCCGACAATGTCCATACAATATACAACTACTGACTGCAAGTTATTGACTATGACTATAGTAATTGAATTGTCTCAGAGCTCTTATTTATTAAGCTTTATTTGAATTAGCTTATTGCTAGTATACTTTACCAAAACATATTTATCCTGTATACCAGGGGTATTCAATTAAAGTTCCTAAAGGTCCGGTCTCGACATTCCCATTGCACCAAAGGTCCGGACAATAATAAATTGTTTCGTAGCCATTCTGACGAATGACAATGTGTAAGAAATGCAACATTTTTGGAAAGTTACTATACATTTCCATGTTGGCAGCAATAGTATTTTGTATAATATGATTATTTTTTTATTAAATCATAAACAGTCAAAAAAGTCTCTTAATAACTGGGCAAGAATGAGGACACTGGGGGCCCAAAGACAACCAAAGTAGAGGTGTCATGGAATTGGTTAAATTGGTTAAGCATCCACATGAACATAAAACATCTAACAGAGCATGCAGGGAGAGTAATTAGGAAAGGAAATGAAGAGGGTAACGAGGGAAGGCAGGTGAAGCAAATTAACTAATAACAAGGTAACAATGGGGTGGGACCAGGACGTAGGACAGAAGCCTAACCAAACACAATAGACAAGACAGGGGAGGCTTCAAAAAGGGGACATGGTCTGGTGGCCAAGGAGGAGGCTTGTGGAAGGGTGTGGGATCTGGTTGCCAAGAGAGAGGCTCCAGGTTGGGAGTGAGAAAGGGGAAGGGTATGGCAGCCTGGAAGGAGTCCTCAGGAACAGAGTGGAGATGAGGTCAGGCAGTCTTGGAACAGGGAAGAGGACCTACAGCCTTGGACAGGGATGAGGTCTTGCAGCCTCTGGACAGGGATTAGGTCTTGCAGCCTCTGGACAGGGACGAGGTCAGGCAGCCTCAGAACAGGGACGAGGTCAGGCAGCAACGGAACAGGGACGAGGTCAGGCAGCCTTGGAACAGGGACAAGGTCAGGCAGCCTTGGAATAGGGACGAGGTCAGGCAGCCTAGGAACAGTGATGAGGTCAGGCAGCCTAGGGAAAGGGATTGACTGGATGGTGGTCACTGGGGTCTTGACAGGCTTGTAAACAGCCACAGGGAACTGGACAGGCCGTCGACAGCGACCGCAGGGAACTGGATGGTGGCCGCTGGTGAGGGGTCAGACTGTGTGGCGATGGCCTTGGTGGACACTTCCAGGCAGTCAGTTGCGCGCTCAGCCACCTCCTGGCGGTCAACAACAGCCTTCCTCATCCTATGGTGGTGTGAAGCCCGAGAAGAGCCCAGGGATGGAAAGGGCATGGGCTGAGAGGGGTTTTCGAATCTGGAATTCCATCTCTGAAGCAGGACCTCCACCACTGTAAGTCAGCAGATATGGTACATCAGATCCCCAAAAGACCAAAAAAATCTCACCCAGTGCTGTATGATTTGTCCAGACCCGTCATTAAAAGATGTTTAAGAATGATCTTATCATAGCACCACCTGTGGGGCACATGGGTCAGCTCCTCAGCATAAATGCCAAAAGGATGAGGTCTTGCAGCCTCTGGACAGGGACGAGGTCCTCCCATTCTGAGAGATCTTGTCCTGGGTGATATCATAAGAGACCAGCTACTTCTGGACTGGAGGTGGGTGGAGAAAAATGCCCATATTTCTGCTGCATCCACTAATGGCCAGTTTGCTTTATAACAGAATGGGTTAAAGAGGCAAGGATTCAATCGCAGAATAAATGATGGGCTTTTATTAGAATTCATAAAATAAAAAAAATCACAACAAAAACCCCCCCATTCGGGAAAAACAAAGTTCCACTGACTGACAGGAACTGGGAAGGGCTGGAGAAGGAGAGCCTAGAGGTGAATTGGAATTGGATGACGATATCGTCGCTGCATCGGAGAGTGTCACAGCGGTGTCTGATGCTGATGACTTGTCTAGGCTGCCACCTTCGGGTCTGCTCGCCCAGTCTGAGGCTGGCACGCAGATGTCCGCTATGCTTTCCCGGGCCGCCATGAGTGCAAGGCTGGACTGGAAACCTCTGTCCCCCCTCACGGCTATTCGATCGGTTCCTCGGGTCAGGGCGCCGCTCATAGCCACACCCCGGTTCTGTTCTTCCCGGAAGTGCATGATGAGCTGACCTGGTCGTGGAGGGCACCTTTTAATGCCCGGAACCGACCACTCCACTCATCCGCTCTCACTACCCTGGATGGCAGGGTGGCCCACGGGTACACGGAGGTCCCCCCCTGGTAGACAGAGTGGTAGCGATCCACTTGTGTCCCGAGAATGCCACCACCTGGCGGGACCGCCCGGTACTCCCCTCCAGAGCCTGAAGAATGACGTCATCACTGACCTCGAAATTCTACAGTGCCACCGGATAGGCTGCCTCCGCCCTGCATGCCATGGCTCTCCTGCAAGTTCACCAAGCCAAGGCACTCAAAGATCTGCACCTGGGTAGTTCTGACCTCGACGTGCTGCAGGAACTGCGCTCTGCCACCGACCTTGCTCTCAGAGCCACGAAGGTCACAGCGCAGGCACTAGGGCGGGTGATGGCCACTCTCGTGGTCCAGGAGCATCACCTCTGGCTGAGCATGGTCGAGATGTGCAATGTTGACAAGGCGCGCTTTCTCAACACCCCGTCTCCCAGCTTGGCCTCTTTGGCGACACGTCAATGATTCACCCAGCAGTTTTCGGTGGTGAAGAAGCAGATGACACATCTTGCTGCGGCACCGCCAAACCAGTACACCCTGCCTGCTCGCCGAGGGCGTCCCCCTGCGGCTAATCAACAGGTAGTTCTGCCTCAACCTGGGCCCAGCTCTCAGCCCAAGCATCGAGCACCTCACAGGCGGCGTATAACCTCCATCTCAGGACCCCTTCCAGGACCAGGAAAGCTTCGAAGTGCTCCTGAGATGGGCAACCCAGGCAGTCAGATTTTCGCTCCAGAGTTGGAAGTGGGCATTCGCATACGCAACTACCTCGATGACTGGCTCATCCTGGCTCACTCTCGTGAGTTACTGTGCGCTCACAGGGACCAGGTGCTCAGGCACCTCAGCTGCCTAGGGCTTCAGGTCAACCGGAAAAAGAGCAAGCTCGTCCCGGTTCAGAGCATCTCTTTTCTCGTCATGGAGTTAGACTCAGTCTCAATGACAGCGCGTCTCACCAACGAGCATGCTCAGTCAGTGCTCAGGTGCCTCGCTCTCTTCGAGCCCAGCACAGCAGTTCCTCTAAAACAATTCCAGAGGCTCCTGGGGCATATGGCATCCTCAGCCGCGGCCATGCCACTTGGGTTGATGCATATGAGACCGCTTCAGCACTGGCTACAGACTCAAGTCCCAAGATGGGTATGGCGGCACGGCATATACCGTGTGACAATCACCCCATCTTGCCATCAGACTTTCAACCCTTGGACAGACCTCTGCTTTCTGCAGACCGAGTCCCCTTACAGCAGGTGTCCAGATGTCACATACACCCCTTTACAGGGTTGGGGCATCGTGTGCAATGGGCACGCTGCCGCTGGCCTCTGGACAGGACCCCGATAGCGTTGGCACATCAACTGCCTAGAGATGTTGGCTGTATCTCTTGCCCTATGGAGGTTTCTCCCACTAATCCGGAGCAAGCACGTCTTGATCTGTTCAGACAGCACCGCAGCGGTAGCGTACATAAATCACCAATCTCCTCCTTTGGAGTCAGCCGCAACTCAGGTCGCTGCATGCCACTCACATCCCTGGCAAAAGCAACACGACTGCGGACGTGCTGTCGCTGCAGGTTTCACCCAGCGGAGAGTGGAGGCTCCAACCCCAGATGGTCTAGCTCATATGGGACCAATTCGGCAAGGCACAGATAGATCTCTTTGCCTCCCAAGACAACTCCCACTGCCCGCTCTGGTACTCCCTGACAGGAGCTCTTCTCAGGACAGATGCGCTGGCACAAAGCTGGCCCCGGGGGCTGCGTAAGTACGAATTCCCCAAGAGAGAATTCTTGCACCGGTGCTGTGCAAGATCAGGGAGGACGAGGAACAGGTCATCCTTGTGGCCCCTTACTCGCCCACCCGGGCCTGGTTCTCAGATCTTATGCTCTTCGCGACAGCACCTCCCTGGAAAATTTCCCTAAGGAAGGATCTTCTTATTCAGGGACGGGGCACCCTCTGGCACCCGTACCCAGACCTCTGGAACCTCCACGTCTGGCACCTGGACGGGATGCGGAAGATCTAGTGGATCTACCACCTGCAGTCATAGACACGATCAACCAAGCCAAAGCTCCCTCCACCAGTCAACTTTATGCCCAAAAGTGGCGCTTGTTCGCAAATTGGTGTTCTTCTCGAGCCAAAGACCCGCAGAGGTGCACAGTTTGGTCAGTGCTTTCATTCCTGCAGGAGAGGCTGGAGGGGAGGTGTATGTAGCTTGCTGTCGCAGCCCACCACACACCTGCCTGAAGTTCGGTCTGGCACATTCTCACGTTATCCTGAGGCTGCGACCAGGCTACATGCCCAAGGTTCCTACGACCCTCTTCAGGGATCAGGCCATGAGCCTGCAAGCAAGCTGCCCCAGGAGGAGGCAGACCCAGCCTTCTTGTTGCTGTGTCCGGTACGTGCTTTGCTTATCTATTTGGACCGCACGCAGAGCTCTAGGTGTTCTGAGCAGCTCTTTGTCTGCTTCGGCGGATGGCGGAAAGGGAACAGCGTCAGCCTACCACAGCGCCATTTCCCACGTAAGGCTTCACAACCCTAGTGGTGTATTTGCCACATGTTACCTCTCACTAGACTGGGCAGGATGTGGCCTCCGCAGGGAAAGCTGTGGGGGCCACATCCTAGGATGTGGGGACCAGGAAAGACCGCCTTCCCTGAAGCATTTCATAGCGTTAAGATTCATGTCCTATGTGAGAGATATAGTAAGAGTAAAGGCGCGACTGCCGGGCTTGCTCCCATGCTAGTCATGTAGTGCCTGTTCCCCCCCTCAGGGGTACGGGGAACCTAATGTATGTGACACCTCTTTGGGGGCGTTAGGGAGGGCTACATGCAGCCGAACAGTTGCCTCTTGCACGGAGTAGCTTGCTTGCACCTGTGTCGGCAGTTCACGTAACACGGTCAGTGCATGGCTTTTTTATATGGGACCCCTTGTGTCACTTCATTCGACACAACGTCGAGTGAGTGACAGAAGGGGAACGTCATGGTTACTGTTGTAACCTCCATTCCCCGAGGGAAGGAACGAGACATTGTGTCCCTCCTACCACAGCACTAGTCCTACAACTGTAAATGGCCGTACCTTATTTTGGCTCCTCAGTGTAAAATCCTGACTGGCACTCGCTGCCTCGCTTCTCTTTATACCCATATGTCAGGGCGGGGCATGCAAATTCTGTCTGCCAACTTGACATTGGCCTTTTCTCAGGTGTCACTTCATTTTACACCACGTCTCGTTCCTTCCCTCGGGGAACGGAGGTTACTACAGTAACCATGATGTTTTTTGGCAATTTCAAGCATTATATAGCCTTCATTCCTTAAAACAATGTTTGACTGACGCGTTTTTAGAGAAAGCTGTTTCTTTTTTTGCCATTTTTTTACCTAATATTGACCTTAAGGCATACCAATCTACTGCATACTGTGGCAACTCAAAAACAAACGCAAAGACAATGTTAAGCTTCATTTAATTAACCAAATAGCTTTCATCAGTTTTTGATATAATGACAAGTGATTTTCAAGTACCAAATTAGCAATTTAGCATGATTACTCAAGGATAAGGTGTTGGAGTGTTGGAAATGGGGCCTGTCTAGATTAGATCAAAAATGATGGCACTGTTTTTTACATCAGTAATGTCCTGACTATACTTTGTGATCAGTTGAATACCACTTTGGTGAATTAAAGTACTTATTTCTTTCATAAGAGCAAAATCTGTACATTATTCCAAACTTTTGGCCACCAGTCTATATATATATATATATATATATATATATATATATATATAAATAAATATATATAAAACTGTGAATCTACCAAAAACAAACTGATTATCAAATAATGGAAATGTTTTTCATCATAAGCAGAAACATGAGATGGGGCAACCAATGTCAGGATGTCTCACGGTCCGGATGGAGTCAATACGCTAATTGGTGATTGCTGCTGTATACTGTATTTCTGTTTGTCTTGGTCAGATGTTAAATGTATTTAATTGTCTCTGTACATTTTACACATTTTGAAATGCTTTACCATAATAAATTAATGTTACAGATTAAATACAACTTCAGTTAGGACAACACTCAGAAATAGATAAAAGATTTTTATTGATGGTAATGACAGTGGAGTAGGTTTGGTCTTGGCAGACTAGACCTGCTTTATGCATGCTACTACTGCTGCTTCACATGAGTTAATATGCTGCTGCTGTTGGCATGGAAACATGATTTATCCTTTTGGAATTGAGTGGATAGTGAAAAGTGCTTTACTTACATTAACAGGATGTAAGCATTGTTTTCCAGAAATAGCAGAAAATTGAAACGGACCAAATGTTTGTTATGGACAGTCTTTATATCTTTGTTTTTGAGGCATTTTTAGGTTTTAGGTTACTAATTTTCTTATTAAGTTATACAAAGTATCTGTTTCAAGGTGCACTGTTTATTGTGAAAAAGGGGATGTGGTGTATTGTGTTATACACTGATACCATTAATATTTTGTTCTAACACAAAATGGCACTGTTGGTTAAGCATGTTAGTGCGTCATTATGGCTTTCTCATTCCATTGTTTTGCTCCGTGTTGTGCTCAAGTTAAGTGTAAATTGCTCTTCTAAAAACAAAAAGATTGTTTGTTGCTAATAACCTCATGGATGCCTATCACTGACACACAACAGACAAGGAGTACTACAACAGAAACCAACAGAGAATGTCAAAATCGTGACATGACCCATGTCGCCTAATTCTATGTGTGCTAACATAATTTTAGTGTAATAAAATCGCTTACTAACCTTTTCTGTGCAAAGTTATATCGTGGAAAAATATATCAAGTTTGTTGACATGACACTGTAAACCCTGTAATATTACAAAAATGACCATTTAAACAACTTTACATCTCAAATACAAGTTTTAACAAGATGAATTAATGTAAGTACTTTTATATAATTAGAAGCTTCACATTTCTGCCTTCAACCCTCTGGGGTCGCCAGATGCGGCGGCGCGTCCTGCTGGATATTTTTGTCATTACAGCAGAAACAACTTAAAATACTCATTTTTGGGTATACAGATAAGTGTAAGACATCATTAGAGACTATAAAGGGTCTACTTTTATTTGTGTACACTCATAATAATAATGAAACATTGTGCTTTTGTAAAATAAAGAAAATATAAAGGGTGAGCTTTCAGCTGTCTCTGTGTTCACGAGCATATTTCAGAAACACGTCACAAAAATGAACTGAAACTCCGCGAATACTTATCACACAAACATGAAACATATGTCTAAAGAAAGCTTTAAATGTCTACTTTTTAATAAACCAATTCAAATTTAAAACAAATATTCTCCTGCAATGCAATCTGTTTGAAACAAAGGGATGTTCAGTTTTTACCGGTTCATCTAATTATCTGTAATGTGATCCCACCCACCCGCAGAGCACGCCATTCATACGCTAATGTACTGAGATGATCAACGCAAATGTAAACGCCCCCCCGACTGCGAGTTATAATGTAAACAAAATCCATTCAGTTTTCTGCGCGTTAAAAGCCTGAGCACAGAAAAACCTGGAAATTGTTTGTAAACAACAAGTTAAAAACGGCAATGTGACAAAATAATTTATTACCTTGAAATGTCCTGCAGTGTGACAAGGGGTGTCATGAACCTATTTTTTTGAAGGGGCACCAGGGTCAACCACCCTGTACAAAATTAGTGACTTTGTGGCAGGGTATATTTACAACTGCCAGCATTCATCACCAATAATATGTAGGAAATTCTATGTAAATTTAATTTGATTTAAGGAATCTTGGCCGTGTTCGACCACCATTATATTAACATGCTCATTGTATCTGCTTCTTTTAGCTCAAGAAGGGAATTATGATTAATTCAGGGATCACTAGAAGAATTAAGGTGGACATCTGATCACTCGGCTACGCTGAGTTGATATGATGTATCTGTTACCTTTTTAGAGTAATACTATTTTCATGGCCATCGAGAAATAATATCACAAATATGTTGAAATATTGTTCGAGCATGGAACGTAGACCTTTAAGAATCAACTGATGAGATTATTTAACAAAATATACAACAGTCAAATCCTCTTTGAATACAACCAAGGCTATATTCGAATCTACAATATCAAGAAACTAACACACATAGACAAACATAAAACAGGTTGGTGAGTGAGCTGTGGTAGAAGGTGAAAGGAAATAATCTGTAACAGAGAAAATTCAATATTATGAAGTCTATAGATCATGCCCTGAACCCTCAATACTTAATTTAGTATACCTCAATTTGCAATCGGGTTCCCAAATTATTTAAATAAAACACCAGCACTTTCTAGTGAAAGTCTGGATGTGTACTTGCGTTTCGTTGTGTTTCTTTGTGTTGTTTTGCTATTTGGCTCTTTGGCTGAGTCCATAGAAAGTTCTGGTTGTTCCATTGATGTTTTAGACCCGTTAAGACTGTGGATGCCAGATAGTTTGGTGCAGGAATGATCAGGTGGGGCTTTGAAGCAAGGCCTCCCACAGAGGCGGCTTTTCATCTCTCTATCCCTCATTCTGAATGTGATTAATGAGTCTTTGTTCTTAAGGTTTGTCAGTTTTCCCGCTCAAAAGTGAACATACTTTTATCCTGTCTGTTATATAATGAAATTGGTGGAAGAGACATGACATCTGAGACTGACCCTCAACACTGGAGCCCCGCAGGGCTGTGTTCTCAGCCCACTCCTGTATTCCCTTTACCCACATGACTGTGTGGCGACACATAGCTCCAATGCCATCATTAAGTTTGCTGACGATACGACGGTGGTAGGTCTGATCACTGACAATGATGAAACAGCCTACAGAGAGGAGGTGGACACTCTGACGCGCTGGTGTCAGGAGCACAACCTCTCCCTCAACGTCAGTAAAACCAAGGAGCTTGTGGTGGACTTCAGGAAGAAAGACAGAGAACACAGCCCCATCACCATTAATGGAGCACCGGTGGAGAGAGTCAGCAGCTTCAAGTTCCTCGTTGTCCACATTACTGAGGAACTCACATGGTCCATGGGCTCACCAGCGCCTCTTCTTCCTGAGACGGCTGAGGAAGTTTGGAATGAACCAACACATCCTCACACGGTTCTACACCAGTACTGTAGAGAGCATCCTGACTGGCTGCATCACCGCCTGGTACGGCAATAGCACCGCCCACAACCGCAAAGACCTGCAAAGGGTGGTGCGAACTGCCAGAAACATCATCGGAGGTGAGCTTCCCTCCCTCCAGGATATATATAACAGACGGTGTGTGAATAAAGCTCGGAGGATTATCAGAGACTCCAGCCACCCGAGTTATGGGCTGCTCTCACTGCTTCCATCAGGCAGGCAGTATCGCAGCATCAGGACCCGCACCACCCGACTACATGACAGATTCTTCCCACAAGCAATAAGACTTTTGAACACATGATCTCTCACAATCAACAATCAGCACTGCACTTTATTAATCTTCATTCTGTCAAATATATTCTCGCTCCCAATTCAATTAGTGTATATATATATTTATACCCTTATCAAGTGTATGTGTATTCTACATTGTGTGTATTGTGTACATTTGATATGTAAATTGTTGTGTAAGTATGTGTACATTTGTTATGTAAATTGTGTTGTGTAAATATGTTGTTTATTGTAATTGGTTTATGTTTTTTGCCACTGTCATTACTGCAATGTTGCTCAGAACTGCACACAAGACTTTCACCTACTGTTGCACTCGTGTACACAGTAGTGTTACAATAAAGTGATTTGATTTGATTTGGGTTAACATCAACATTCTCTTCATAAACAGGAAAGTATTTACATATGAAACATAACATAATTTCTCTTTATGGTTACTTCTCTACATTAACATTTGAATATACATTATTATACATTGTATAATTGAGCATCATGTATGCACATTGTCAGAAAAATGAATTCTACGATTCTAACCACAGTTAGGCATCATGTGATCCATCTTAGAATATAAAAATTAGGTTATGTGCACTGTGAAGTGTACAATGATGATACAATGGAGTCTTTTTTATAGTGTTATAGTTCATAGTATATGTACATACATTGTAAAATCCCAAGAAAGTTTGTTTTGTGCCTTTGGAAAAGATAGAAAAACACTAGATTTGGTCCGGCTAAAGAGAGTTTCCAAAAGTTCTGATCCAGTGATAGTCTGTTCAGTCTGTCTGTCTTGGATGAGTTTCAGCCTGTGATGGGTATAACGGCTGTCACATAATGGTCATTAAGTATATAATTTTAAGTGTTCATGTTTTTTGACTGAATAAACGGAACAAAGGAGCTTCTTCTGATTTTTGGAAACCCCAGGTTTATATGGCCACAGTTCTTTCTCTGAAATGTGCTTGCCAGTTGTGGGGGTTTTGGGGAAAGTCTGTTTTTTTTTTCTGGACTCTCTCCTTTGTTTTGTGACAGTTAAATTGGACAGCTGCAGGTCAGCTCATACTCAGCCTCAGCTCAGAATTTCTAGCTTCTTAATGCTTAGAGGAGTTTCCGGGAATTATAGGCCATCATGGTGTATTTCTGTCTTAATTCTTCTTAATTTCCTTCTGCCTGGCTACAACCCATATCCATGGCAAGATTTCTGCCACAGACATAATTTTTTCTCTTACATGCAATTTTCATTACATGTAATTATGGAAGGCACAAGTACATTTTTGGAAATAATCCATTCAAACTTCACTGAGGGGGCACATGCAGTTTCAAAGGGCATGGCGCCTCCATCTAAAAAATTACTTTAAGCAGCATTTTTGTAATTTACTATTGTGCATATTGTATAATTATGCATGCCATTTTCATGACCTCCTGATAGGGAGGGTCTGCTATAAATTAGATGCATTGCCGGACCAGCACTGGACGCAAGTTAGATGCACCGCTGGGGAATGGAGCACGTGATGCCGGGCCTCTATTCACCTCAAGTGCTGAGGCCCAGGGAAGCCGGGTGGCTTGAGTGAAGCCACCACCCCACGCGCCTCAGACTAAGGAGGGGAGTGCGTTGCAACCGCCGGGCCCCCACCCACTATCACCTGGACAATCCCGTCTTCACTAATCTTCATTCACATAGCCCTTTCCACTGCAAAGGCCCCAGAATCTCCTTTATTTTGGACATTATAATTAAATGCCTTTCCGAAGCCTGATGCCGAACCCACTGTGTCCGTCTCTTGCTCATCCCACCACACAGTGTTGTCAGATTTTACAGCTTATTTGGAATATGTTCTTTTATCGTAATCTTGACCAACCATTTTTGGAGATTTTGCCCACTTTAGTAGGAGCAGCACTTTCATGACACCTGTTTACATAGACAAAAACTGCCCAAACTGCCCAAGAGTGTTCCAAAGACAGCCACTGTGATTTGTTTACATTCTTAAAATTGTCTTTAGGCTATAAATTGATAAATATACACTGCCTAATTATAGAATGTGTTCAGGAATTACTTTAAATAATAAACCATACATTTAGTCCTATAATGAATTCCATGAGGGTCATAAATAGATGGACAGATTGATTAAGTGTTTTCATCTAAAGGACAAAAAACACAATTCTAAATAACCTAAATTGGTGTCATATACACCAATCAGCCACAACATTAAAACCATCTGCCTAATATTGTGTGGGTCCCCCACATGCTGCCATTCTGAGATGATGTTCTTCACACCACAATTTTACAGAGTGGTTATCTGAGTTACCGTACACTTTGTCAGAAACACACTAATCAGCCCATCTCGCACCAACAATCATGCCACAGTCCAAATAATTGAGATCACATTTTAAAAAATTTCTGATGATTGATGTGAAAATTAAAAAAAATTGTTGGTGCCAGATGGGCTGGTTTAAGTATTTGTGTAACTGCTGATCTTCTGGGATTTTCACACACAACAGTCTCTAGAATTTACTCAGAATGGTGCCAAAAACATAAAACATCCAGTGAGTGGCAGTTCTGTGGACGGAAATGTATTGTTGATGAGAGAGGACAACAGAGAATGGCCAGACTGGTTTGAACTGACAAAGTCTACAGTAACTCAGATAATCACTCTGTACAATTGTGGTGAGAAGAATGTCAACTCTGAATGCTATTCTGAGATGCAGGTTGGCGTTGTTTTGGCGGCATAAGGGGGGCCTACACAATATTAGGCAGGTGGTTTTAATTTTGTGGCTGATCAATGTATATATATATATATATATATATATATATATATATATGTAGCCGGTCCTACTCGCCCCGCTCCGAACAGGACTCAAACCGACGTCTCCGGCGTGGGAGGCGGGTGCGCTAACGAGGAGACTAAAGGCTACAGCCTCTAGCGTCAGTCGCTAGTGCACCTCTTGAGGTCAGGGGAGTGAGGTTTACACACTGCACAGCTATTTACCAGCTGGCTCCCGTTACATATATATATATATATATATATATATATGTATGTATGTATGTATGTATGTATGTATGTAAGGCTAAAGTCATGAATAATATATTTTCCATGATGTAATTTGTAAAACTACATGTATGTATTTAACTAAAGAGAATACTAGTACTTGCGAAGTAGAAAAAGAATGTAAGAGTTGTAAACTCAAATACAGAGAGAGGTTGAAAGGGAGAGACATTGATAACAATATGCAATATAGATTGTCAAAAAGATGAAAACAAAAAAATCTATTGCATTTTGATATACAAATAAAAAGGAAACTCAAGCACAGTCATTTATGTAAATATTACATGAATGACATGCTTGATGGTTAGATTTTAAATTCTAATTCTGTCAGGGAAATTTTCAATGTTTATTCTTAAAATTTCTTAAGAAGTAAACAGTTTATGAAAAGCAAAAATAGATATACACTTACAGTAAGACTGAAATTATGTACAAAACAAAGCTTGAACTGTGTCTGTGCCTTAAAGGGATAGTTCACATAAAAATGGCAATTATATCCATGGCTGTCAAGCAATATATTTTTAGTAAACTGTAAATTAACTACCATGACATAGCTCTTTACAAAAGCTATGGTATGTCTTCAGAAAACTTGGAATGTAGTGCACAAGGCATATGGACAACTTTTATAATGCTTTTCTGTATTTTTTAAAGCCTTTTCAAGCCTCTGTCATTTTATACAACAGTTAGTTACAGACCTTGAATCTGATTGGCCAATGAGTATTACTAGAGTGCTGATATTCAGTATAAAAGCACTGGAATTCTTCACTATTTGTATCACTCTGCTTGAGTGTGTTTGCGGCTTTACAAAGCTAAGTGATGATTTTGATTTATTGCTCATTTTGATTTTGTTCACTGATTTGTTCAGTAACCATTTCTGTATATACTATTTTTTCCACTAGGTGACAATGAATGTGTGTCTTTTATGTTACGAGTAAGTAAATTAGTATTTAATTCAAGTGATTCATTAAACAACACAAACGAAACAATGGAAGTGAATGAGAATGTTTTTAAATTAATCTTTTAAGGGATCAAACCAAAGACTTGAAATGCTTTAACAACCTGGATAGTGTTTGTCTGAAACATAAGTTATTCAATATTATTTGCTTGTTGGTTGAACTGTTGTATAAAAGCATTATCAAAAAAAATCACAAAGAGCAGCTTGGATTTATTTAAATATATCTATTTGTATTCCACTGAAAAATTAAAGTCATGTAGTGTTTAGAATGACAGGGTGAGTAAATGATTACATAATTTTCATTTTTGGGTGAATTATGCTATTAAAGAAAAGGAATTGCAAGCACTGTAATCACTCAAATCATAAAAAAGTGAGCTATTTGAGAAACAAGAAACATGCTTCATGTTATTCTTAAAGGAAGCTATCCTTCATAACACCAGACTGCTCAAGGACAGCCTTCCTGCGAGCCACTGCATCCAGAATCTTTTTGCGTGGCCCCAGATTGATACGGATGCTTTTGAGATCATCATCTGAACAGAGCATCAGGGCTTCGAGATCCAGCTGCTCACGAGAGAACACAGGAGCAAAGTCTAACAGGCTGATGGATGCTAAGAATGAATCCAATGATGTTGTCTCATCTTCCTCATCCAGACCTATCTCCTGTTCATTCCAAGGAAGATCTGAATCCTCCTCAAAACCTTCCAATCCTACATTCACATTCTCAAACACCTCTTGTCGGATGAGGAACCCCAGGTCTTCTGCATTACCACTCGGAAGGTCTTCTGGTTCAATGCCCATCTCCATAGTGAAGTTCTTGCGAAACACCATTTTACCAAGGCCAGGCCTTTCAAAGATAGATTTCATTGGACTTGTTCTCTCTTCGTCATTGTCAAAACCTCTCTCAACATCTTTGTCCTCCTCATTTTCATCCTGCTCATTGAAGACTTCAACAAACTCAGGCTTTCCTTGAGAGCCACCATCTTGTTTGACAAAAATTACATTGCTGTCCCCCTGTCTACTAATTGTCCCTTTGTCCTTTTTTCCAAACTTGCGTTGGAGGGTTCCCTTTATCGTTGACTTGATAGATCCATTGGTGTCTGCGGCAATGAGTTTTGAGAATTGTTCCCCAGTCACGCTGTTTATGGTGCCCATGCTGGAGGCTATACTGGCTTCTGACACAGACCCGCCACGGTACATCTTGTCCATCCTATTTTGATGCCTCTTCTTAACCCGTTCGCACTGCTTGACTCTACGTTCTGCATCTTTGGTGGCCTGCTCTTTCAGACGTGCTACCTTTTTTGCATTCTGGCTTGTCTGTTGGGAGGCACTGCTGTCTAGGAAGCGAACACAGTTCATATGGTCTCAAGAGGCAGCAACATCCATGGGAGTATGGAAATCATTGTCCAGTGCAAAGAGGTTAGCTCCAAAGTTCACTAGGAAGCTGAGGATCTGCATGTGACCATTTGCAGCAGAATGATGTAAGGGCGTGTTCCCCCATATATCACTTTTGTTTGGATCCCCTCTACAGAAGAGATAAAAATGAAAAATCACTTTACAGTCACTTACTTGACACATATAATACAGCAAATCAATATTGTTGCTCATAGTGGCAGGGATTTAACCCTCTGGGGTCTGAGGGTTTTTTGGGGTCTGAGGGTATTTTGGGCCCTGGAGAAGTTTTGACATGCTTTGACATTTGTTCTTTTTTCAGTTGCTTAAAAACATATTAATGGCTAAAGTCTGATAACACTGTATTCAGCACAAACTGGGCTAAAATAATATGTGAGCAACATGTGTGTACATGTTTGTATTTTTGAGAAAATAACGTTTATGCATGGTTTTTGAAAAAACAAAAATTTTAAGTCACTGAAATAAGGTCATATAACACATACTAAACATTTGTCCACAAGACTTTTGAGTGCTGGATCTTGTAGCCTAGAGTTTTTGCTACAAAATTATGTGAAAATCATCCTGATCACTCATTCATACAAAACAATATAGTAATTTAACTTTTGTAAGACACTTTTAGTGTTGAAAGGTAATATGCGAGGAGGCATGAATGATCATGAATATGGATTGTAATTCACACCTGTGGATACAAAACCCTAACCCTGGGTATTAAACTTCACTGTTTCAGGGCAGTACCCTCTAAGGTACATCCACTGTACCCTCAGTCTATAGTACAGTGTCAGTCGATATGTCTTTGTAACATATCTGCTCTTAAAAGATACATATTGGTATATAAAGGTGTAAAGAAGGTAAAATGGGTGTACCTTTGTGAAATTACTGCAATTACTGACAAGCGTCATACCCCATTCTATTCTTCAGATAGACATAGAGGAAACTCTGAGACATGGGTTCTGGTTTCATGGAAACCTGTAATAGTTTTCTCTACGAGATGTGGGTTCTTGTCCCATGGAAACCAGGAAGTAATCACATTCTCATAAAGACATAAACAATGGTGCGTCTTTCTGAGATATTTTTTTTTTTTATCCCATTGACAGTTGGATTTAGGGTTGCAGTTTGAGTTAAGGCAGTGGTTCTCAAAGTGTGGGGAGGGGAAGACTGGCCCTTCCTCAAATCTCATTCACTTTCACACATTCAACAAAAATTTTGACAATGAACACGTGTGAAGAAACAATGTGTGCAATTTCTTTTCTTCTGCCTTTTTTCCTGTTTAAACTTTCACCTGGCACCACAGTGTGTCATGTGTGCACAGCTCTCAACACCCCAGCTTCTGCAAACAAGCCATTCTCGGTAGCGTGGCAGTTTCAAATGGGTGGAGAGGTGAATTGACCCTTCGATTTCGGTCTGTTCCTCTCACAACAATATCATATGGCTTCAGAAGAATTTAGAGTGTTATGGATGACTTTAAGTTCATCATTCTGTCACTGCAGAAGACTGTGAGGTTGTTGCAGTGGAAAATTGTTACAGATTGAATGTAATGGGGTGTCAGTTATTGTTTTCATTTCACCTCTAGAGACCACTGTTATAATGAAGAAACAAAACGTTTTAACCGCAGACTTCTCCAGCGATGGCCACAGAGGAATTATTGCTGTGGATTTTTCTGATAGCTGATAGTTCCAAAAGGCAACAATAGGCACTGATTAATCAGTTAAACCCATACATATGTCTACCTTTATATTTGTGTCCTTTAATTGGGCACCATCTCTAATGCCATTTCTTATCTCTCTTTATACAGAGTTCCCATGCTCATGGGGAACCTGGAAGTATCAGGAAATTGCCTGAAAATTTCTAGTAATGCTTAGCTCTTGATATAATATAACTGAAAAAGTTATTAGTGATAAATGTAGTTATTTTTTGTACAATTCACTTAAATAGTGAATTTCTCCTGCCCCGTGAGACATTCAAATAATGCAGTCTTCCCAATATAGAATTGTGTCTCTTTAAATATGAGTTCATGAACTGAATTTATCATATTTATGAAAGAATTAGATGCGTCACTATGTAGGACACTGTTTGACATGTCAGCGATGCATTTGCCATTTGTGCCTTCACCTCCATCTGTTTCAGTGGATGAAAGCAGGAAGTCTAAGTCCACCCCCATCATTCTGTGCGAGATTGCAAAGGAGGAGGGCATGTGAGTACTGGATCCAACGTGCAGGACAGAACGATCTGTTTGTTCATTTACAACCCTGAAATGACATTGAAGTTTACTTACAAGAATAGTTTTCTGCTTTAACAGCATTGTTCAAATTAGGTCCTAATTTTCTAACTCATATGCCATTCCAAACCTTTGCAACATTCTTTTATTCAGTGGCTCACAAAAGAAGGTGTAGGGCTGCACGATTATGATCAAAATAATCATAATTGATGATTACTTATTTTGGGTAGATGTGTATGTGTAGCTGATAAAGTGGGCACGTCATATACTTTATATCAGCTACACATCCACAACAAGCTGAGAACTGTGTTCCTGAATTACTTTATTGCTGATTGCAACATAAATTGTAAACCTGCCAGGCTGATTATATTGCATCTGCTTTCCTTGTGTTTCAGATTGTCTCTCTATCGTGGTTGGTTTCCCGTCATATCGAGTCTGTGCTGTTCTAACTTTGTCTACTTCCACACGTTCAACACACTGAAGAAGGGGATGATCTCGGACAAGTCCAAACCTGGCACAGATTTGCTCATGGGCTTCATATCAGGTACTGAAATAGTGCTAATCCCACCCCACCAGTTATTATACAGAATCATTAAGAAAGTGAAGTCAGCTGTTTTCCAAACCCTTTTGTTTATATCTCATTAAGGAGCAGTTAACGTGCTCCTGACGACCCCCATGTGGGTGGTGAACACACGACTGAAGCTTCAAGGGGCAAAGTTCAGGAACGAGGAGCTCCATCAGACCCATTATAAGGGCATATTTGGTCAGAACAACTTACAAATTTTTTTTATCTGTTCAGGTATAAACTAGGGATGGGCACTTTGTCTACTTGAGTACTCGGACCAATTACTTGTGCTCTTCGAGTACTCGAGGGGCAATGTCATTGTTCATAATGGTGTATATAATAACATGTCTGACAAACATCTTTCTCTGCTGAATTGCACCTTGTTGTTCCAGTGTATCGTCTGTTCATTATTATAGGCTGTTATAAAATAATCAGTTACAAAATTTACAATTGATTGCATAATCAAAATATATATAATGCATCATATTTGAAAATTCAAATCTGAATGAATATTCGTTGCCCAAGTTAATGAAAGAATGTGCACAATGCCCGTCTCTGTCTGTTCTTCCTTCAGGTTACCGTAGTAATCTTAATAAGCACATACCAGTTTATTTAGTGACCGTCTGATCCATCTTTGTGTGTGTCCAAGTGTTCACTTCAGTTGGGGCAAGCAACGATGCCCCATATTGTTGTTGCTGTGTTTCATGAAGCGTTCCATTCAATGCAGAGTCAGAATTTCCACCATTTAACTGGGGAAAGTGAAATGGAATGACACTTGATGTCGGATTTCTAACTTGGAAACTCATGCGAATATCTTCAACTCCCATTTCGTTGAGATACAGGTATGTGTTACATCATGTAAACATGTCGGTACCCAGGGCAGGGAGGTTTACAGTCAGTAACAAACATTCACTTTTATAAAATAATATCTATTGACGAATCAAAGTTCTTACATTAAAAGATGTGTGTTTTATGTGTGTTTTGCAAACGTTTTGCAGAGACAGGTGTTCAAAACATGGTTAACTACACTCTTTTGATTATAGTAACGATAGCATCGCAGCGTGGTATATCAGTTTGGTTGCTATGAGACGTTTCTGACAATCAATGTACCCCTCAAAATCACAAAGTTACTGATCTCAAAATTAAATATAAGCTCCCTCTTTGACATGTTTGTGTTTAGTTGTCAGGTAATTATCACTGAATTTCAAATTAAGTGAAAAGTCACATCATGCATGATCACCATATATCATTGTTGTCATGATTGATCAATGCTGCCACTTCCGAGTACTTGTGCCCATCCCTAGTATAAATTTAAATGAATGTTTACTGCATCTTCTTCCAATTAACAAGCATGATTGGTCTATATCCTTTTAAGTAGATGCATGCTTTGTGATATTACTAATGATTATAGATTTTGGTAACTGTTGCATGTAAAGAAGCAGCATTAATAATGGAGATGCATAAAGAAAAATTGGTCTGCATTGTGACTAATGTAATGGAAACTTATAATCTTGTTTTCTCATCAAAGACGCCTTCTCTCAGATAATAGCGAATGAGGGAGTGGGAAGTCTGTGGAACGGGATGCTGCCATCTCTTGTGCTGGTGTTTAATCCTGCAGTGCAGTTCATGTTTTATGAGGCTATGAAACGAAAAGCAGGTCGCGGAGGCAGGAAGGTGGGGGAGAAAATATGTATTCTTTACTTAAAGAGTTTATCTTGATTAATGAGGGTGCTTATTCAAATTCAGACACTTTAGCACTATGGACTAGAAATAAAGTCTAGTAAAAGACTAGTAAAATATAGTTTACTAGGGTTGCAACTATCTATTGTTTAGATAATTAATTAATATTCCATTATTATTTCGATTAACCGATTACTTGGATAAAAAAAAATATTTTATCCTGCATTTTATTGAAATGTAATTATTTTAAAGAAAATTATATAACTTGTTCATAGAACAAATATTAAATTGGAACATGAAATTGTCTGAACACCCATAAATACTCATTCTGTAAATTAACTGAAGTTGTTTAATCTTTTTGTGCTTACAGATATCATCACTTGAGATCTTTCTTATCGGTGCCATTGCTAAAGCTGTCGCGACATCAGCAACATATCCACTGCAGACAGTTCAGGCCATTCTAAGGGTAAATAGAACTGTCCTGTTTTTCAAATCTGGCTTTCTAGCCATAAATTATTTTCAGGATAATAATAACTTTATTTTTATAGCACCTTTTAGCAATTTATCACAAAGTGCTTCACAAAAAACAAACATTCACAGAGAAATAAAAGCAAGTCTATATAAATGAGTTGTTAAGGTGTTAAAATGGTACTCAAAATTTAATTTGGTATCGAAATAGACATCCAGATTTCTCACCACCAGCTGTATATTTGTTACCACCTGAAGTGCTGACTAAGTCATGACCGATTATAACCTCCGTTTTATCAGTATATGTCTGTAGAAACTGCAGAAAATGACATGCCATCCAGTTTTGTGTAAAGTACAGTGTATGATGTACAAGCTTGAAGAACATTTAAATTAGTCAGATCATCTGCATAGAAATACAAATTTATGCTGGATTTTCAAACCACAGAACCAAGTGGTAACGTATATAAAGAAAACAAAATTGGCCATAACAGGGTTCCTTGCGGAACACCACAATTTATTGTTGAAGAGATCATTTCATCTCCAACACCAAGATTTAAATCAAGATTTATTCAGCTTATATCAAAATAGCACATCTGACTTCTCGAACTTGCTCACGTGCAGGGTAACTGTTCCAGTCAGTATCCCAGATTTTATGACTAGTTGTCGCTATACGCCATTCTGCTATATGTCCTATTATTTGTATGTCAATTTATACTCTTACCTTGTTTTATGTTCTGTGTGCACTCACTTCTATCACCAAAAACAATTAATTGTGTATGTGAGAACTCAGCTAAATCTGATTCTAAATATGTCCAGCTAAAGTAAGCAAGCCATGTTTGAAGAACATGACCCAGATGCTGTTAAACATTTTATAAAGTTCAACTTTTCAAAAAAAATTATGAACAATAGATGTTGAGATTTCTTATTGTAAAGTAGTCACTGTGTGAACTTGTGTGTCTTTCTCCTCAGTTTGGGCAGTTTAAATCAGATGGTAAAGGAGGTCTACTGGGCAGCCTGAGGAATGTGGTTTATTTACTAATGGACCGAATCAAGTAAGTCCTTCTTAAAAATGTAAATTTGATCATCATTTACTCACCCTCGTGTGATTCAAAATAGGCCTGCGTATAGATCAGGAACGTGATTCTTCCGGATTAATCCGGAATTCAATTTTTTTTCTGTCATAAAAATTTGACCCACATGAATTGTTTAAATACGAAGAAAAAACAACAACTTCACTCACTCAAACTTTGCTGCTGTTTCTGCGTCACGCGCACACTTTGAGACCGCGCGAGATGGAGGCTTCTGGTTTTCGCTGTTAGGACTTCATACAAGTAAGAAGGGTTTATTTTAATTCATTAAGAGAAATTAAATGGTCAGATATAAAATGGCTTTGAATCGTTGTCAAAGTTGCTGACATGTTAGAAATAGCTAATGTAAGCTGCAATTACCACATTACTGATGTGATATTTGCAGTGAAATCGTGACATTCCTCTTAAGTACTCATTGCCAGCATATTGAACCGTATGTATAATCATAAAATCCTGCTGATACAGTGCAGACATTAGAAAGTTTTTCCACCGTTTAGATCGGGAAATGGACTTGAGTTACGGATGTAATAAAAATGGACATGATGTTTTGCCAGACCACGTGATGGAGGGGTCAGCACTTATAAGAACATGTAATATTACATTTTTATTCATTGTCATTTTCACATTAATGTGTAAAAACCAGTGTGATCGTTTGTAAAAACCTTTTACAATTTGAAGTCAGAAGTTTACATACACTTAGGTTAAAGTTATTAAAACTAATTTTTAATCACTCCACAGATTTAATATTTGCAAACTATAGTTTTGGCATGTCATTTGGAACATTTTCTTTGTGCCTGACATGAGTAATTTTTCCAACAATTGTTTACAAACAGATTGTTTCACTTTTAATTGACTATATCACAATTCCAGTGGGTCAGAAATGTACATACACTAAGTTAACTGTGCCTTTAAGCAGCTTGGAGCTTTTAGACAATTGGCTTCTGAATTGGAGGTGTACCTGTGGATGTAGTTTAAGGCCTACCTTCAAATTCAGTGCCTCTTTGCTTGACATGGGAAAATCTGAAGAAATCAGCGAAGACCTCAGAAAAAAATTAGCCTCCACAAATTGGTTAATCCCTGCTGGATCATCCTTGGGAGCAATTTACAATATATGTAAAATAAAGTATAAACACCATGGGACCACGCAGCCATCATACCACTCAGGAAGGAGACATATTCTCCTGGAGATGAATGTAGTTTTGTGCAAATCAATCCCAGAACAACAGAAAACGACCTTGTGAAGATGCTGGAGGAAACAGATAGACAAGTATCTATATCCACAGTCAAACAAGTTGACATATCGACATAACCTGAAAGGCTGCTCAGTAAGGAAGAACATACTGCTCCAAAACCACCATAAAAAGCCAGACTACAGTTTGCAAGTGCACATGGGGACAAAGATCTTACTTTTTGGAAAAATGTCCTTTTTTGGCCATAATGACCATCGATATGTTTGGAGGAAAAAGGGTGAGGCTTGCAAGCCAAAGGATACTATCTCAAACATGAAGCATGGGGGTGGCAGCATCATGTTGTGGGGGTGCTTTGCTGCAGGAGGGACTAGTACACTTCACAAAATAGATGACATCATGAGGAAGGAAAATTATGTGGATATATTGAAGCAACATCTTAAGACATCAGCCAGGAAGTTAAAGCCAGATCGCAAAATGGTCTTCCAAATGGAAAACACTGAGATGACAGCATCATGAGATGATCTAATGTTTATCATATCACAATCCAAATCGTGAATCAAAATGATTCCTTCCCAAATGTTTTCTATTTCCTAACTTCTGTGCTCTGTTTGGGTGGTTTTGTGCTGATCAACTATTATATTTGTTAACATTAGGTATCGTGCACTAACAATTAACGAGATATATATATATATATATATATATATACACATTTTACAGCATTTAATAATCGATTGTTAAGGTTGCTTAGTAAAAATATATTTTTCAATGTTCGTTCACGTTAGTTCCTAGTGCATTAACTTATGATAACATATGCAATATTTGATTTCTCAAAATGTTGAAGTCCACCAGCCTAAAAAGAAACCAACCTTCAGAAAACAGTAAAAAAAAACAAACAAAAAAACAATGCGTTTATGCAACCCATTTTAAATACTTAATCTCTTCCAGATCTGACGCTAAATTCCACAAAAAAGGGGCATTTCTCTGCAACGTGCTCGCCTTGAATTATGATCATTGTATACTAAAGAACATGACACACATTCACCGAATGAACATGAATATTTAACAGGCATATTTAGTGAAAACAATTGAATGTATAGTGCACGACCAATGGAGTAAACCTAATAGCCTGTTCTAAACCAAATTCACCAAGTAAAAGTTACAGGACAGATTAAAACAGTCAGGACATTGTGGAGAATAATGAACGGGTACGCTTGGATAAATCTTGAGAGAAAAAATGTGCTGAAAAGTTGAGCACATTTCCCGACGTTTAGTTGTGCATTAGCCATTGATCTAACATGACAGCTGTTCTGTGAAGAGTATTAACCAATAACAGCGACAAAGTAAAGAAAAAATAGGCCTGTGGTGTAGCCTTCAATAAACCTAATGTACTCTAAACATGACGTGCACACAGAATAAAATTCTTCATCCCTAATCAGCAGGTTTGAAAAAAAAAATGGCATTCCCAACCTAAAACAGTCATTTTTCTAGGCTACTTTAAAGCATACATTTTCTGTTGAGCAAAATGAACACGTCGACATGGTCCTGTGTAAGACGGGACGTGACTCACCTGAGGCGGATAACACGCACAGATTTAAAGACTCAAATAAAATAAAACCACCACTGAAGTGATTTCATAGCTACTTTGCTGAGTTTGTCTAGCGAGAAGATATTTTCCTGCACATGCCGTAAGTGAGAGAGGGAAGCAGCATGTGCAGTCTGAGGTGAATATTTAAACGTAATATTTTTTTACGTAAATGTGTAAAAAAAAGTTATAGTTTAATGGGGAAATATTAACCTACTAGTAATTCCAGTGTCGACTAGCAGCATCAGAACAGTTCAGTCGACTAGTCTTGCACATCCCTAGCTAAAACCGGTACTGTCTCTTTTAGAAAACTGTCATTTCTGTAAAGAGCATCTGTAAATAAGTGCATATAAACAAGAGAGGATTTGAACAGCTTTATCTCCTCCATGCTATGCATGACTAGAATTAAAAGTTTCTTTTTTTTTTAATGTAAGGAACAGAAACTGTATTAAACAAGACATTGAATGACAATTGGGTCACGTGGATCTTGTCTTTGGACACAAATTATACAGAACAACTTTTACGCTCAACACACAGTGAAAGGATAACGCCATAGAACTTCTTCACCACTATACAAAATCACTGATGAGTGAAATCTGAACATTTACCAGCCAGTTGCCAAATATATAAATTTTTAGTTTTATAGCTTTGGTTGCAAATGCAAGCGATTTCCTCTCATTGATGTAGTGGGTTGCACATAGAGTAAACGATCAATATTGGGATTTAAGAATCGATATTGACATCACTTAAATGAACATTACGTCAGAAAATCTGAATATTTTTACCCACCCCAATTCCAAAGATTTGTCTTTTTCTTCTTCTGTGGAACACAAAATGAGATGTTTCGTCCTTTCAAGCTTCAAAAGTAGTCCATCCAGCTTGTGCACTATAGTCCAGAAATCTCAACTGTGCACTAATGTAAAATCACAATCAATAATCAATGGTGAGTCTAACCTTTGTCCTCCACTCTGTCATAGGAGACATGGATTGTTGGGCCTGTATAAAGGCCTAGAGGCGAAGCTGCTCCAGACAGTGTTGACGGCAGCGCTCATGTTCGTCGTGTATGAGAAGATAACTGCAGCCACATTCAAACTGATGGGCCTTCAGAGGAAACTCAAGCACTGAGATACTATAACCTTTACACCTGAACTAACAAGAGAAAGACTAATTCATTACTACCTCTCAAGAGGAGGAGCTCAGTGCATCCCATCACTCATTGCTCCTCAACACTGGATAATCTGGGTATGGTATCAGTCCCACCGACACTGGATTGTAGAGAATCTTGCTTGCAGATATAAAACTTAGTCCCTTTCACATCTCGACGTCTCACTTTGACTTCCACATGAAGTGTCACACAAGGGTGAATTTACAATTTATTAATTTGCATAGAACACAATTTTAGAGAAGTAACTTGTTATGGATTACTTTAAGTATCTTGCCCAATGCTGGTAGATACACAAGGCATGAGTGTTGTTTTGATATGTACACAGATTTATTTACTGTGCTTTGAAACGTCAATGGCACTGCAGTTGATGTGTGGCATCTGAAAGGGCTTTTTAGAGCCAAAAAATTCAATTATATCAAAATATTGTTAATATAGCTCAAGCATACACTGCCTGGCCAAAAAACGATTTGAATACTCTAATATTGTTCGACCGCCTTTAGCTTTGATTACGGCACGCATTCGTTGTGGCAATGCTTCGAAAACCTTTTGCAACATCACATTTCCACCAAGTGTTGCATTCATTTTTGGCAGAGATTTTGTATTGATGACAGGAGAGTCAAACCACTCCGTAAAGTCTTCTCCAGCACAATCCAAAGACTTTCAATGGGGTTAAGATCAGGGCTCTGTGGTGGCCAAATCATGTGTGAAAATGAGGTGATTCCTCATGCTCCCTGAACCACTCTTTCACAATTTGAGCCCCATGAATCTTGGCATTGTCATTCTGGAATATGCCCGTGCCATCATGGCAGAAAAAAATAAATTGATGGGATAACCTGGTCATTCAGTACATTCAGGTAGTCAGCTGACTTCATTTTATTTCCACAACACATTGCTGATTCTCGACCTGGCCAATTGAAGCAACCCCAGGTCATAAAACTGCCTTAAATCCAAACGGTGACTTTTGATTTGGCCAGGCAGTGTATCATGATGGAGGTCTTGTTTTTCTGAATTTAAATGACAAATGTTTGATTTTCAGAGTAAAACTGTAAAGTTTTTTTTTTTAAGTGCTACAGAAGGAAGATTTATCAGATTGAACGTTCAAAGGTCTGATTAGGTCATGCGGTCATTATTTAATAATTAATTAGGCACAAATTGTACTGTCCTTGGACATATATTGGTGTCTGTGTTGAATTAAGTTTACATTACTCTGAAAAGATGTTTATTCAGCACACATTAGAAGCATTTTATTAACACAGGGCTCAATATATATAGACACAACTAAAAACAAAGTAAATTTCTTGTTACCATACTAAGGTCCACCGATAGGGTGGTATTCCGATAACGATAACTAAGGTGGTGGAAAAGGCAGATAACCGATTAATCGACCTATAGTTAAAAAAAAAAAAAAAAAAAAAAAAAATATTATAAAATTATAAAACAATTCTTAGCATTTCCTTACTAAGACGGGCGCAGACATTGAGGCTAAAAAATCCCAATAATAACCAGAAAAATTAAGATTTGGTGCATAATGTGGGACTTTTAAATATAAACAAGCCCAATATACACTGGGACTATTGTTGAGAGATGACAGACACTGGGCTCCATCACAGTGATCTACAAGTATTTTCCAAATTAAGCATTTAATAGCCTATATATCACCAGATAAAGTGTTTTATAGATACATTGCACTCGATGAGGTTTATTGATGAGGAATAATTTTTTGAAACTATTGTGAACTATCAACATAGATTTTTGCCTAGAACTGATAGTTCCAAAGCAACTATTGGCACTGATTAATAGGAAAAAAATCGGTCTAACTCTATACCATCCTTGCCTTAAATTCACTGTTACTGAGAGAAACACTCTAGCTTACTGAAGTCTTACCTGCTCTGTTGCAATGAAACTGTGGTTTGTGACCATACAGAATAAGAAAAACTTAACACGGTTTACATAATTCAAATTCAGCTTTGGCTTTGTACATTTTTTTTGCATATATGTTGTACTTTAGTTTGTGGAATCTTTTGCCATGGTTAAATGAAATGCAAACATCCGGGCAAAGATAATAAAAGGTAGTATGGGAGGAAATCCTGCTGGGAGTCATTTCTTTGCTCTGCGATGATAACAGAGCTGCATCTTTATCCAAGACAGCATGAAGCTAGAACACTAAGTAATGTATTAGACTTCACATAACTGTTTCTAACTACATTTCATGATTCTTTAAAAAAAATTATATTTTGACAGCAAATCTCAATAAACACATATAACCCCCATCCCCCCTCATTAGGTAAAACCATACAGAGAAAAAAGCAAGTTCTGTACATCCTCTACAATCATGCCTTGCATAAAAATTATGAAGGTCTGATTGCGGTACCACATACTTTGTAAATTCAGTATGCTCAATTTAGTTCAATTGGTCAATGAATGGTGACTCCTCGTGCCCTGCACATACCACTCTGGTAGGAAAGTGTACTGGGAGTCTCTGTGGACTGTGTAGGTCACATCTCTGTGAGGATCCCACGCAAACAGGTACACCAACCTGAAAAACACCATGTTACATCAGAACTTTCATATGTGGAACACAAAAGGAGATGCTATGCACAATGTTAGCCTCAGTCAAAATTCATTTTATTTCTGGGTGAATTATCCCTTCACTTTAAGACATTTTCAAGTCACTTGTAAACCTCTTACCTTGGGTCATCTTCTTGGACAACTGATTTGACGTAGGACAAGAAATCATTGCAGAAATTCATGCAGACTGTTGGCTTCCAGCAGTTATGCTCATTCTAAAGAATGAAGAGAAATTAAAACATATTATACTGTTATTAGAGTAATGAATTGTTAGCTTAGCAACATATAAATGCTAAATGTACTGAAATCAATTTTCGAGTCACGTCTAGTAGTGATGGCAGAAACAAAGCTTTCTGAAACTTTGAGTCAATTGAACCAATTGCTTCAGAAAATTATTAATTGTTTCGAAACGCACGCTGAGGATATCTGCTGGTCACAGGCTTATAAATGCAATGAGAAGACTCGAGTCAAAAGCAGCTACAATGACACAATACATTGGAAATTGTTTACAGCACTGTATTTGTCATATATTTTTCATTGCTGTCTACAATATTCTGGAATAAAAAGATCTGAATATTTGGAGAATATGTAGACCTCCATATATTAGTTGGCCTCTTTATTATGGCTTTTTTGTACTTTTTGTATTAACAAATTTTACAAATATTTATGCTTAGACAGATCATGCAATAAACATTTTAAAATTAAATGTTATGTAATAAGTCAGCATGGGGACTCGAACTCGCATATGTTGGTGCTTGAGGCCCAAACATATGCCACGCATGTACATGAACGCAGGACACACCTCGTTACGCACGATTGATTTCACGCGTCGTTGCATTGTGAAACGTGTCAGCACTCAGTTCCGAACACATTGCAAGTACGAGCTGCATTCTCAGCGTTGCCACAAGGAGTGCTAGCAGTGTTTTTTCGTTCAGTCAACAACTGTCATGGTGGACTCAGGCAGCAATTTGAGTTGAATCTTTTTTAAACATATATATGATGTCCTCAATCCATTCAAATGTACTGGTTTTTCTCTGTGTCTCTCCCCACTCCTCAACTATCGATTCATCTACCACATCTGGGCTGCATCCGAAGACGGCAGTTTCCTGGTTTTGGACACAGCACTGGTTTCGTGGTCACGGCTAAAAAAAATCAATTGCCCTCTTGTGGTCTGAGGTTTGTAACCACCAGAGCAACGCAAGAGCACACGTAAATGCTTGGCCAAGTGCTCACATCTGCGTTTGCGTACTTGCGTTAAGTATGTTTCGGCCTTTAAGGTTAATTGCCGAGTTTATTAACCACTAGACTATGCAGCATTTCTATCACGGAGTACTTGGGTGTACTAAATAAAAAAGAAAAGAATGTGAAGGTGTGTTATGTACAATAGTCGAAATTCCAGATTCAATTATTCTAAAACAAATAAATCTAATTAAATATCAAAAAATATCAACAACTCTCTCAAATTACTTTCTCATAAACAACATTTTCAACAAGTTGATCGACATTGAAATTAAAATCAGCAACTCTTTTTTTGATCAGTTACAACCTGCATTTAATACCGATTTAGTGTTTCACTTATGGAACAATGCCCCTAGCATAACCACGAAAACATTTTGAAACAGCATGGCGTAACAAAGCATAGTTTGGTGAAATCACGTGACTTGGCCAGTTTGATATGTGCTCCGAAGAATTGGTTTCGAAGCTTCATGAAGCAGTGTTTCGAAAGGTTACTAGAGTGTAGTACTACTTGTGGTAACAGACTTGCTTCCTACGAATAGTGTTAAACATTAGTCACTTATTTGGTAGTCTCACGTAGTCAGACTGAATGGCAAAAATGTCTTGGCCATATGCAGCTTAGTTTGGCCAAGAACCACACACTTAGACAGGAAAAGCCACCTGACTGACATGTTAAGCGGCAATCGCATTTTGTTTGAGGTTTCTTGAGATATATTCCATAATAAGAGGACAAAATGGAAGAAACAAAAAGATTAAATAATATTAAGAAAATAATTCTCCGGTTCTCCATTGTTAAGTGCACAAGGGTTAAACGAAAATGGTTTAGTGTGGATGTGGCTTAAGTAAATTACAGAGAATAAAGACTATTTTACAGACGTAACTAAAAGTTCTGCTTGTGGATATTCCTTGTACTTGCCCCAAACAAAACTCATGGCAAACTTTGGCAAATCCATTGATAATTTCATCATTAAAACCGCTCATTGTATCAACCTTGTAAACAAATCTTTGTTTCCAGCTGGAAAAGATTTACTATTCGAAGTCTTTTCTAAGCAACCAATCAGCGAAGCGCTTACTAGATAAAGCAAGTGTTTTCCAATTTTGTGTGCAATATGCATCAGAAAATGGACTCCATCTGTGGGCATGCCATCTGAGGCTGAGGGCGCTTCCAGCACTGCTCCCGGGTTCATTTGACGTCAAAATTCAAATTGTTTTGATGATGTGAACAGTGTTTTTCGAACTCAGGTGCACACCAGCCAACCGCACCAGAGTCTGCTTGAAAAGCTGGTATTGGGTACGGTTCAAGTGAACTCTTGTACGGTTCATTGCTGATATGAACGCAATCGTACTAAACCATAGAAGTGAACTGCTGTTGATGGCATATAATTTGTGCCTTTGCATGCTGATCGCAGTTATTATGGTATAATGCAATTCTCATTCCTGCTTGACTCCAAATAATTCACCTTCAAAGAACAACTCACATTTTTCACATCATTGCACATTCAATGCATCCGTAGCAGACAAACGCAAGTGTCCTTCTGTGCATGTATAGATTTGGTCAATACTTGATGTCCTCTCAAAGTGTTACCCAGTTAAAGTGGTAAACTGCTGCTGCTTGTACTAACGTTGATGACACAATCAAATCCAAATAATACGATGTGAACGGAGACCAGCGGGACAGGGGGAGGAAACTAATCCAGATTCGGACCAATCAATCGAACCAAGTGTGAAAGTGCCCCAAGATTCATATTGAGGTTACATTTAAATTAGGGTACGACTGAGGAAGAACAGAGCTCATTTTTCAGATTATTATTTTAGATTACTAGATTGTAACTGAATGTTTAAGATGTGATCATTTATAACATACCTTGATCAATTGTGATATTTTTGAGGTTTGGAATGCCTCAATAGACACCACTATCCCATCATGGTCTCGAAATCCAGCGACTATCTGCGGCACCCCAGGAAGGAATGACTGTGCCCACCATTTCAGCAGCTTGTATCTAGAAGAGGAACATGTTTTGAAAGGAGAATCCCAAAAAGCTGCTGTTTTTTAGTAAATGATCTAAATAAGACTTGTGTAAAAACATGCATGCAGTGCTATCTGTCGATTCATCAGCCAGTGGCAAAAATCATTTCTGCACCCAGAAGTGGCCTTTGACCACAGTATTAAAGCAATAGTTCACTAAAAAATGTAAACGTCTGCAATCATTTTTCCATATTACTGGTTGATTTGCATGAAATCCATCAAGAAAATGTCCTGGTCATATTTAACCCCAATTATCACATAACACTATAACAGTGGGGGGGAAAACCCCATTGTACAATTATCTATTTTTATATTTTCTTTATTGAAAGGCAGTACCAAGGAAGCACTACTATGATATGCATACTTTATAAATTAAATTTTATATATATATATATATATATATATATATATATATATATATATATATATATATATATATATATATATATATATATATATATATATATTTTGCATTGAGGTAATGAGAATATCATAATGAACTTTTTACACTCTGCATCAAGAGAATTGTAGGCTAAAATGTACGCAACTCATGAAAATAATGTGACAATGCAAGAAACCTAATGGCTGTCAACATACGCTTAATTTTCTAAATAAAATGTATTTTTGTTTCTTTTGATTTTAGAGTAAAATAGGATCAGGGCAATTTCCGTGAGAATCACCCTACTGTTTTTCATTGGAACACAAAAGGAGAAGTGCTTTTTCTATATAATGAAAGTGAATGGGGTTGAGGGATGTTGTGATCCAAAAGGGGATGAAAAAGCACCACAAACCTAGTCCACATGATTTGAGTGCTATATTCAAACATGGTCTATAGTCTTAGCCTATCGCCTGCTATAGTACTATATATTATATACTGCTATATATACTTTTCTTCTTTTGCATTTCCTGTATGTGCCATTAGGCGTCGGGCTTATTGAGCCAGAAGTCAAACTCTCCTCTGTCCTGGGCCAGTCTTTACACCTCGCCGAGATTCTTCCCTTGTCTCCTTGCTACCCTGGCGATGTACTACTCCCACTCGATCCTGGGATGACCCTGTGTCCTCTTGCCTTCCTGTATGGCTTGCCATATCTGCCTGGGCTTGCGGTCCTCTGTCATATGGGCTATGTGTCCACCCAACTCAGTCTTTGCTCGATGACGTCATTGATGGGCTTCAGCTTCTTCCTGATGGCTGTGTTTTGGACACAATCGCTCCTGGTCTTCCCCACAACTTTTCAAAGATATCTCATCTTGGCGACTGTGACACTGTTGTCTAACCTCTTCTGCATGGTCTAGCTTTCCACTCCATATATGAGTGTGGGCAAGTAGACAGTTTTTCAGATGCGCATCTTGGTTATCTGGCTGATTTCTCATTTGCCTACTATGGTGTTGATGCTGTAGTAGATCTGGCTGGCCTTGCAGATCCTGTTGTTGATCTCCGCATCCAAATTGCCATCTAATTTGAAGATTGTTCCAAGCTATTCGAACTGGTCAACTTGTTTGACCGTTTTGTTCTCCCACATGATGTTGAGGGCTGCTGGCTCTTCTTTAGTGAACTGCATCACCTTTGTCTTCTTCGCATTGAATGCATGCGCTCACTCTTCCAGGACCTGCTGCAGCTCCTCTTCATTTTCCTCCACTAGAACAATGTTGTCCGCATACACCAGAGATTGCAGGTACACCAGTCTCATCCTCCAGTTACCAACTTTCAGTCTTATGTTCTCTGCCAGCATTGTTTGATCACCTGGTTCATGAAGACCACGAAGATAAGTCGGCTCAAGCTGTTCCCCTACTTCACGCCTCTGACCACCCCAAACTCTTGAGAACACCCGCCAGCTATCCTCACCATCCCTCTCACTCAAGCCTAGAGATTCCTGATGCATTGCTTCAGGCTCTATGTGAGACTCCCTCAGCATCTAGCACTGCCCTGAATTGTTCCCTCGGCACTGAATCGAAGGCGGCTTGCAGATCGACGAACGCAGCATAGATGTCCTTCCCTCGACTGAGTCTCTTGTCGATTATGTAGTCAAAAATGTAGTCCTGTGTCTGTCTGCTGGGTCTGAAAGCACTCTGCTCCTCTTCCAGTTTCTCCTCCTCCTCCACCTCACGTCTCAGTCTCTTCTTGAGCACTTTGGAGTAGATCTTCACGACAACGCTCGACAGACAGATGGCTCTGTAATTAGAACAGGCCAGGGTGCTTCCCTTCTTGTGAATTGGCACAATAATTTTCTTCTTCCTGTAGACTGGAATGTGTTGTGTCCTCCAGGCTTGCCTGCAGAGGTCTAACACCCACTTTACAGCAGCGGTTCCTCCATGTTTAATGACTTCGTCCTAGCCGGCTGCTTTGCCCAGTCACATGCCGCCGATGGCTTTATCTTTAACCCCAAGAGACCCAGCATAACAGAATTGCAACGTTCATTTACAGCAATTAAACAATACCTATTTTGCATGAAAAGGAAAAATAATGCATACTGAATGTCATGGTTTGCTAAATTCACACAACTGTCCCTTCTAAAAAAAAATGTGGTTAAACAAAATCAAGATTTTCCCAAAGACGATCATTGTTTTCTGAAGTCACATAAAATTCACCCCGAAACAAAACACGCTAAAAAAAAAATCAAGATGTTTATAGTCAGTGGCATCCTACAAACATGTTTAAGGAGTGGAAAAGGGGTTAAAGTCACACCTGTGGAAGTTGCTGCGCTGTTTCGGGGTACAGATCTCTGCAGAGGTCTTGAGCTCTACATAACAAGCTGGAGCCGGAGGAGCATCAGAATCTTTGATGCGGCAGTCGATCTCCCCAGAGAACAGCAGCTTGTGATCGGCCAAACGGGTCTGAACAACCGTACAGAATGCCTCATTTGTGTTCACGACTCCCCCTGGGTCTGGAGCACCATCAACATCATCTGAAAACAAAATGGTCAATGGTAAATCAGGTGTAAGATCTATCACACCAGTAGTACAATGATATAAAACACTAGAATGTCCAAAACCTGCGCATGTGTACTGCTCAAACTTGTAACCCCAGTACATCATCTCCTCATGTCGTTCTGAGCGGTTCTCTCGGTTCACTCGTGCGGCTTCTGTCTCCACCTCACTGATGTAGATGGTGCCTCCAAACCTGGATGCGGCCAGCATCCACCCCTCTTGAGTCTCATATGGGGTGGTCAGCAACTTGGTTAAGTGTCCTCTCCATGTCACAAAGTCTACACCTAAAGGACTGCAAGCATACAAGGGTAGTTCAATGGTTCTGCACATACAGCATATTAAAATTGAATCACATGGAAAATTTGATTTTTTTCTTGCCATTTTCAAACCAAAATACAGTATTTGGACACTTAAAATGTCTGAATATCAATTGCATTAGAAAACTAAATATCAAAGTGGCATTTATTTTTAATACAGATACCAAAAGCACACTTTTCCATCAAAATATTTGACAAAAAGCAGCTTAAGGTATATGTATATGATAAAACACTAGATATAATGTTCAAAACGAGACCATAAACACAATGGTGGAATGAGCTATTTAATGTAGTCAAACCAGAAAAACAATATGTACAATACAGAGCCAACCAGAGAAATTTGACAAAATATGGAATCCAATTTTAAGTACAGTAAAGTGTGTAAACCTTAAAATGGTGCACTTTGAAATTATTGGTAAAGTATTTTATTATTCTAAATCTTTACAGGGGTGGGAAGGCTAGTTAATATTTACCCACTACGTCTCCGTCACATCAATTTTTTTTTACCCACATTCGCATTAAAGTAGGGTGAAGTTACATATGGGTTGAAAGGTTACAGTAATATTCTTGGTTCAGTACGAATTATGTTCAATCGACAGCATTTGTGGCATAATGTTGACTACATCAAAACTAATTCCTCCTTTTCTTAAAAAAAAAAAGCAAACATCTGGGTTACAGTGAGGCACCTACAATGTAGCTTAACTTGTACTGAACTCATAATATTATTTAAAAACCATAGTTGGGACAGCAGTTTATTTACCAGCTGGACGATGATTGCGAGTATCTGATTTGGATCTGGTCTCTGTTTTCCAGGATCCACTTCAATATATGGTCAAGCTTCTCTTTCACCCCGTCGTCCCTTTTAATGAAGCGGTTGGTGTATCCATCCCTTAAATTGAACTCTGGACATTTTTTAGGCTGAATATAATATCTCAGCTGCCGCTGATCGTTGAAGAAGTTCCTCTTGGAGTCCAGAGAGAAGAAGCCAACCTCCATAGGCTGCTTGTACAAGGGGAAGTTCCTCTCATACCGCTGTCTGTGAGTGGACAAAGTCTGATGTTGCTCACCAGAGGCTCTGTGTCGTTTCTGAGTGTTATCGCTGCTGGAGTCAATGGATCTTTTAGAAACAGGCTCTTGCTGCTGCTGGTCTCTGTGTGGAGCTCTGCGGTCATGTTGATCCATGGCGTGTTACGGCGAGTGTACGAGGAGTTAAACCCTCTTGCTGATCACAGTACTGCTAAATACTTATTATACGAACGAATGAAGGTCATACAAATATGATATATGCTAATAACTGATTATGTCGCACCAACATGTAATCCTCCAGCTCTTCCTGTCCTCATTAGCTAACTTACGTATTTTCCCTAGAAATTAAAAAACGCAACGTGTGTTATTACGTTACAGACCATCATGAAGAAAAATATTAGACTGGACATAATACATAATTAAACGTATTCATTTCCATAGAGATGTTAGCACCCATCCATATCAGCCGCTGTAACGACATTTCAAAATAAATGTCCCTCGCTACGCGTCGCATAAAAGTTGCTACATCAAAATAAAAGTCCTTAACTCCGCAGCAATATAGCTATGATACGCAGCAGATGAGCTGCTATATTCCATTCCAAGCGTTATCCAAAAGTGTTACAAAATGCTTTTTTTCCATAGTTTAAAAGTTCAACACTTTGACATTACGATTTAATGTAGATTTCTAAAGACTTGTCAGAAATTTTGAGATTAATCACAACATTATTACTGCATTCTGCTGACAGCCATAGTTTCAGACCACTGTCGCCTTTTTCACTGGGGATAAACTATTCAGTATTCTGAAGTGCTGATTTAGGACAATATTTTTTTGTGAAAAGCACAAAAACCTCAGGTCTGCTTTATTACTACAAATATTTTTAAATTGATGTTTAATCACTAACAAATTTGATTAATATTTCTAATGACTGGAAAATTAAGAACACTGCTTTTCTAAGGGTAGTTGTTAAATGTGCATTTTTAAAAAAATGCATATTTTAAAATGACTGCCAATATGTAGTATGGCAAAGAAAAATGTTTTTATTAGTTTATTTAAACTCATTTCTTCATTAATTACAATTTTATTGCCATCTTATATTCATCATGTGCATGCAATTTAGAGAGAGAACCCCCCCCCCCCCCCCCACACACACATATACACACACATACATTTATATAGACAAATAATCATGCAATGAAACCCATATTTGTTTTAACTGTAACTTGTAATAGTACATATGATACTTTAATATTTACAATCATTTTACTTCTTAAAGCCTCCTAGAGCTTGAACATATACATTCTACTGCTCGATAATGCAGAGGATTTTTTCCCGAGTTTAAAAATAGCAAATAAATAAAGATAGTGTAATAAAGATAGCAGATAAATTAAAATAAATAAAAAGTTAATCACATTTTATTTAATAATTGCCAAAAACGATTGTTACAATTTTAACGTCAATGGTGTTACCACAATGTAAAAACACGAAAGGACTTTTATGAATAACACTCAAATAGTGTATGGTAGGGGTACACAGACCAAAACATTGAGTTTCTAAGTAGAATGTTTTTTTTTTGTAAAAGTTCATGAAAATTATGAGAATTTTTGATGGGCCATTTAAAATGGTCAGTGGTGTTACACCCCTCTTATGCTATTTAGGATAGATTATTGATTCAAATATCTATGGAAAATATTGATAATTAAGTGATAAGATTAATAGTATCATTTTAGTGTTTGTGATACCTTCCTCAATCTTAATAAAAAAACTTAACCATGATATTGGTCAGTGGTGTCACTGGTTCCCATTACTTTTAGTTAGGAGTAACACCGCTGACAAAAGAGCATTTAAGTCAAAGCTAAATATTCTTTTTTTTTATTATTATTATTATTTCTTGAAATATAATATATTTATTTAGGATGGTTGGTTTACTGTACGATTGATGAGTTTCATTTTTGAAAATGTAAAAAAAAAAAAAAACAGTTTTATGTGTGCTCCCCCAATTGTACAATAACACCTAACCAAGCTGTTAAAATAGTTTTTATTTCAACAGTAAAACTGGACACTATCTTTCAAATTATTCATTTTAGATATGAATATATCCAAAGTGCCTCATCGTTTCAGTTGATATTAAATCAAATGCTAACTCAATTACTATTAAATCATATATATATATATATATATATATATATATATATATATAAAATACTTCGCTTTATTGCAAAGAAATAACATTAGTCAAGTTTGATCGTTGAAAAAACATCACATGGCTATGCATGCCATTCAAAGTCAAAATGGCCTTTAGATGTCATAAAGGTAAGAGCTATTGCATCTGAATTATTGAAGATATGAGAGCTGCTAAGATCCATCCCTTTGTTATATAACTTCAAACTCAGCACACAGATTTTCAGACTTTATACATCTGTAAGGGTGTTCGTGTTGTTATCCACATGTCATTAAAAACCAGTATATGTTGTTTTTAACATAAATAGCACAGACATTTGAGGTTTGGTGGAGTTTAAATGAAGTAGGAATCCCAATAGATAGCAAATGCTTTAATTTCACAATGGCAATTGAAAACAAAAGCATGATTTCCCAACATTTGGCAAGCACATGTCTGAATCCTTTAGAAAAAAAATTTGAAGTTCAAAAGAACAGATATACATAAAACAGCAAGAGTACAAGAGCATTTAAATTTACAATGTATACATTGGCCAGCAGTGGCAAACATTCCTTAGAGCTTGCAGATTATACAACAACCTAGTAATTGAGCATTCAATGAGGAGTTCATTTATATTCAAGGATAATAATGCATCACAAAACCAAACCATGAACATATGTAAGGAACAGGATACTTCATTAATAATCTTATACTGCACATGCTCCTCAAACAATTATATTTTGAATACGAAACTACGTACAGAGGAGTGCCAGTTCCAAAAACAGACTAAGCAAAAGTAGTAAGAGTCAGTAGAGTTGGTATCTCCTGGTTTTCCATTAAGGAGTGGATGGGAATGAGATTGGTTCAAGTTCAAGACAAGAGCATGGCTGCAATCAAATTGATCTCTACATTTTTATAAATCATGAGATATTTACAGTACATGTCAAACACAAGATTATTTTCTTTAAATGAGAAATCCAGAAGCCTGAGGATAAAGTAACGTTAATATATCACAACTGAAATATCGAAATATTGAGCAGAACTGACCAATAAATACATCACTACAAAACAACAGTGGCTTCAAATCCTTCTCCGTTTCAACATTTGCATCAATGGCTCAGCAGTAGGAAAAATAAAACAGCTTCAGCACTGTTAATCAATAGGACAACTCCTGAGATATTATTAACAGTAGTCTGTAATATTTTTGTAAGTCAGAATGCACTTCTTGGCCTATTGTATATTAACTCCCAGTGTGAAACATGAGGTTGCACAGGTTGACAAGCCACTCTGTGATTGTGTTTTGGACACTGCACATATCTCTAAATATTTAAGGAGAGATTACTACAGATTGTGTCTAAAAGACACATTACCAGAGCGTGTTTTAAAAAAAAAACTCAGCACTGTGGTTTACTCAGGCTGTGGGGAGCTTGAACCCCAGGAAAAGAGATTGGGAAAGCGGAAGGCAGAATCTCTTCGTGCCGGGTCAGGTAGAGTGAGGGTCTCTGGCGCCGACTTCTTCCGGGGTCTGTCCTTTGGCACAGAGAGGAAGTCTGGGGCGTCTGTGGAAAGGGGCGTAGAGGGAGCGCTGGATGGGCCGCTGCGAGCGCTGGCTGATAGGGGCATCTCTCTGATGGAAATAGCCGGTGGAAAGGTTCCCAGCTTCTTATTGGTGGCTTCCTGAGTGGCGCGTTCATACTCTCTCACCTCCTCCATCGTCATGTCTATAAGAAAACATTTCTATCAGGTTAGGGCCAAATTTAGAACTGAAGAATTAACACAAATGCTTTGCTTTAATGAGAACTGAAGAACTGGCTCCCTTTTAATTCATGAGTTGACATTTAAATTGAATTGGCCAGACCATACAGGAAGGTGAATAGGAATGTCAGGAAGAAAAAAATCAAGACATTCAGACGAACTAATAAAAAATTACTACATCATTAATTTTGACTGATATATAGAATACATTTTGCTCAAATGATTGGACATATTTCTCTAAATATAATCCTGTAAAAACTATTTACATAACCATCAAAACTTTTAAGTTTGCCAAAGAGCACTTCAAACAACTTTGTTTTCTGTTCACTGTATAAAAGTATATATATATATATATAATAATTCAATAATTATAAATAATTAATTTTAAATGGCTCTAAATATCGCGCCGCCAAAACAGTTCTGACCCGACGAGGCATGGCAAGACCTTTGAAGGAGTCCTGTGGTATCTTGGCACCAAGACATTAGCAACAGATCCTTTAAGTCCTGTAAGTTGTGAGGTTGGGCCTCCATGGATCGGACTTATTAGTCCAGCACATTGCATAAATGCTCAATCGGATTGAGATCTGGGGAATTTGGAGGTCACCTTGAACTCTTTGTCATGTTCCTCAAACCATTCCTGGACAATTTTTGCAGTGTGGCAGGGTGCATTACAGTGAGGAAAATAAGTATTTGAACACCCTGCTATTTTGCAAGTTCTCCCACTTAGAAATCATGGAGGGGTCTGAAATTGTCATCGTAGGTGCATGTCCACTGTGAGAGACATAATCTAAAAAAAAAAATCCAGAAATCACAATGTATGATTTTTTAACTATTTATTTGTATGATGATACATTTGGATGATCCAGAGGAGTCATGGGAGAAAGTCATGTGGTCAGATGAGACCAAAATAGAACTTTTTGGTCATAATTCCACTAACCGTGTTTGGAGGAAGAAGAATGATGAGTACCATCCCAAGAACACCATCCCTACTGTGAAGCATGGGGGTGGTAGCATCATGCTTTGGGGGTGTTTTTCTGCACATGGGACAGGGCGACTGCACTGTATTAAGGAGAGGATGACCGGGGCCATGTATTGCGAGATTTTGGGGAACAACCTCCTTCCCTCAGTTAGAGCATTGAAGATGGGTCGAGGCTGGGTCTTCCAACATGACAATGACCCGAAGCACACAGCCAGGATAACCAAGGAGTGGCTCTGTAAGAAGCATATCAAGGTTCTGGCATGGCCTAGCCAGTCTCCAGACCTAAACCCAATAGAGAATCTTTGGAGGGAGCTCAAACTCCGTGTTTCTCAGCGACAGCCCAGAAACCTGACTGATCTAGAGAAGATCTGTGTGTAGGAGTGGGCCAAAATCCCTCCTGCAGTGTGTGAAAACCTGGTGAAAAACTACAGGAAACGTTTGACCTCTTTAATTGAAAACAAAGGCTACTGTACCAAATATTAACATTGATTTTCTCAGGTGTTCAAATACTTATTTGCAGCTGTATCATACAAATAAATAGTTAAAAAATCATACATTGTGATTTCTGGATTTTTTTTTTTTAGATTATGTCTCTCACAGTGGACATGCACCTACGATGACAATTTCAGACCCCTCCATGATTTCTAAGTGGGAGAACTTGCAAAATAGCAGGGTGTTCAAATACTTATTTTCCTCACTGTATATAACTGAAAGAAGCCACTGCCATCAGGGAATACCACTGCCATGAAGGGGTGTACATGGTCAGCAACTATCTTTAGGTTGGTGGTACGTGTCAAAGTAACACCCATATGAATGCCAAAACACAAGGAGAACATTCCCAGCAGAACATTGCCCGGAGCATCACACTGCCTCCGTCGGCCTGCATTCTTCCCATGGTTCATCCTGCTGCCATCTCTTCCCAAGGTAAATTATGCACATGCACCCGGCCGTTCACATGATCTAAAAGCAAATGTGATTCATCAGACCAGGCCACCTTCTTCCATTGCTTCATGGTCCAGTTCTCATGCTCATGTGCCCATTGTAGGCACTTTTGGCAGTGGACAGGGGTCAGCATGGGCAACATAGATGCATTTCTATCATGGCCAGCATTTCGGTTTTCAACAGTTTGTGCTACATTAGCTCTTCTGTGGGATCGGATCAGATGGTCTAACCTTCACTCCCCATGCACATCAATGAGCCTTGGGCTCCCATGACCCTGTCGCCAGTTCATCGGTTGACCTTCCTTGGACTACTTTTTGTAGGTACTAACCACTGCAGACTGGGAACCCCACAAGACCTGCCTTTTTGGAGATGCTCTGACCCAGTCATCAAGCCATCACAATTTGGCCCTTGTCAAAGTCGCTTGACATTTTTCATGCTAAAGAACTGGTTTAACTGAGTCAGGTTTGAAGGCCTCCTTGCTGGCATATGTTTTTTCAGTTCTGCCCACAAATTTTCTATCAGATTGAGGTCAGGGCTTTGTGATGGCCACTCCAATACCTTGATTTTGTTGTGCTTAAGCCATTTTGCCACAACTTTGGAGGTATGCTTGTGGTCATTGTACGCAAGACCCTTTTGCGAACAAGCTTTAACTTCCTGGCTGATGTCTTGAGATGTTGCTTCAATATATCCACATACATTTCCTTCCTCATTATGCCATTTATTTTGTGAAGTGCACCAGTCCCTCCTGCAGCAAAGCACCCCCACAACATGATGCTGCCACCCCCATGCTTCATGGTTGGGATGGTGATCTTGGGCTTGCAAGCCTCACCCTTTATCCTCCAAACCTAACGATGGTCATTATGGCCAAACAGTTCACTTTTTGTTTCATTAGACTAGAGGACATTTCTCCAAAAAGTAAGATCTTTGTCCCCATGTGCACTTGCAAACTGTAGTCTGGCTTTTATATGGCGGTTTTGGAACAGTGGCTTCTTCCATGCTGATCAGCCTTTCGGATTATGTCGATATAGGAGTCGTTTTACTGTGGATATAAATACTTGTCTACCTGTTTGCTCCAGCATCTTCACAAGGTCCTTTGCTGTTGTTCTAGGATTGATTTGCACTTTTTGCACTAAACTACGTTCATTTCTAGGAGACAGAATGCGTCTCCTTCCTGAGCAGTATGATGGCAGTGTGGTCCTATGGTGTTTATACTTGAATACTATTGCTGTACTGATGAACGCGGTACCTTCAGGTGTTTGGAAATTGCTCCCAAGGACGAACCAGACTATGGAGGCCCACAATTTATTTCTGAGGTCTTGGGTGATTTCTTCTGATTTTCCCATGATGTCAAGCATAGAAGCACTGCGTTTGAAGGTAGGCCTTAAAATATATCCACAGGTACACATCCAATTCAGTACATCTCCTATCAGAAGCTAATTGGCTAATTGTCTAAAGGCTTGACATATACATACATATATACATACAGTATCTCACAAAAGTTAGTACACCCCTCACATTTTTATAAATATTTAATTATAACTTTTCATGTGACAACACTGAAGAAATGACACTTTGCTACAATGAGTGTACAGCTTGTATAACAGTGTAAATTTGCTGTCCCCTCAAATTAACTCAACACACAGCCATTAATGTCTAAACTGCTGGCAACAAAAGTGACTACACCCCTAAGTGAAAATGTCCAAATTGGGCCCAATTAGCCATTTTCCCTCCTCGGTGTCATGTGACTCCTTAGTGTTACAAGGTCTCAGGTGTGAATGGGGAGCAGGTGTGTTAAATTTGGTGTTAATCGCTCTCACACTCCCTCATACTGGTCACTGGAAGTTCAAAATGGCACCTCATGGCAAAGAACACTCTTTGGATCTGAAAAAAAGAATTATTGCTCTACATGAAGATGGCCTAGGCTATAAGAAGATTACAAAGACCCTGACATTGAGCTGCAGCACAGTGCCCAAGACCATACAGCGGTTTAACATGACAGGTTCCACTCAGAACAGGCCTCGCCATGGTCGACCAAAGAAGTTGAGTGCACGTGCTCAGTGTCATATCCAGGGGTTGTCTTTGTGAAATAGACATATGAGTGCTGCCAGCATTGCTGCAGAGGTTGAAGGGATGGGGGGTCAGCCTGTCAGTGCTCAGACCATACGCTGCACACTGCATCAAATTGGTCTGCATGGCTGTCGTCCCAGAAGGAAGCCTCTTCTAAAGATGATGCACAAGAAATCCCGCAAACAGTTTGCTGAAGACAAGCAGACTAAGGACATGGATTACTCGAACCATGTCCTGTGGTCTGATGAGACCAAGATAAACTTATTTGGTTCAGATGGTGTCTGTGTGGCGGAAACCAGGTGAGGAGTACATAAGTGTGTCTAGCTTACAGTAAAGCATGGTGGTGGGAGTGTCATGGTCTGGGGCTGCATGAGTGCTGCCAGCACTGGGGAGCTACAGTACATTGAGGGAACCATGAATGCCAACATGTACTGTGACGTACTGAAGCAAATAACGGCATATTCCAGCATGATAACGGCCCCAAACACACCTCCAAGACGACCACCGCCTTGCTAAAGAAGCTGAGGGTGAAGGTGATGGACTGGCCAAGCATGTCTCCAGACCTAAACCCTATTGAGCATCTGTGGGGCATCCTAAAATAGAAGGTGGAGGAGCACAAGGTCTCTAACATCCACCAGCTCCGTGAAATCATCATGGAGGAGTGGAAGAGGACTCCAGTGGCAACCTGTGAAGCTCTGGTGAACTCCATGCCCAAGAAGCTTAAAGCAGTGCTGGAAAATAATGGTAGCCACACAAAATATTGACACTTTGGGCACAATTTGGACATTTTCACTTAGGGGTGTACTCACTTTTGTTGCCAGCAGTTTAGACATTAATGGCTGTGTGTTGAGTTATTTTGAAGGGACAGCAAATTTACACTGTTATACAAGCTGTACACTCACTACTTTACATTGTAGCAAAGTGTAATTTCTTCAGTGTTGTCAAATGAAAAGATCTAATCAAATATTTACAAAAACATGAGGGGTGAGATACTGTAATTATATATATATATATATATATATATATATATATATATATATATATATATATATATATATATATATATATATATATATATAAAATTCAGATAATTAAATACCATTGAATTAATGTACATTAGTGTAGTAATGAGTAAAGCATTCACAAGACAATACAAAAACTGGCTTTAGAAGGGAATATATTGTTTATTTCCATATAATTAAACATAAGCCAATCATTGGCCTACAGTTCACAGCAGTCCATTTTCTGATATAATTTGTCAGTCTGTCTGAGGTCAACTTATGAGGGCTTTTTAAGAACGTGTCTATGAACACACGAGTCAGAGGGAAGCATTTAGTGTCTCTCACTTTGTTTGTGTTACATCATAAACCATGTTTTTATAATGCTAAATCAAGTTAAACATAGTTTTAAAAAAAAAACGAAAAGAAAAAGGAACCATTGAGTTCAGAAAGTAGTCATCTTATCATGCGGTTCAAGGACCTCAATGAGAACCTGATGAGAATCTTTAAAAACATGAATTGCTTTGTGTGCTTGTTCTCTCAATGACTCATGCAAGACTAACACTTTGTAAGCTGTGGATCATCCATTGGCAACAGTGAGGTTTGTTAATCATGACTCTGGGAGTCAACACAAAAAAGAAAAAGTTATAAAGCTTGAGAGATGAATAGACTGCAATCTGAAGGGAATGCTTAGTCAATGTCAAACCTACCAATCCATTCATCAACCCAGGCAAAGGCCTGTCTGTGACCCAGCAACAACACGTCCCTCACCACCTACAGAATGAGAGAGACAGGTAAAGATGTACAGAATAGTAACCATGACTTCGCTGGATGTTTTGCTGGTTCTGAAACAACAAACACACACCTAACTCTATCCATAACCCCAGCCCTAACAAAAATCCTAAATTAAATCAAGGGACAAATTATAAATTGATAAAGATTTTTTAAAGCCCCAACCACAGACCCAAGCCTAACCCTAAATAATTGAAAGGAACATTGTTCCAAGACAAACAAGGGTTTTGTTTCAGGAACATGTCCAACTTGGTAAAATCATGGTAAGCACAGTTGAATCAAGAGATTTATCTATAGACAGAATGACTGCAAAGTTGGAAATTTAGGGGGCTCGTCCAGGATATGTAAGTGGAGGTGTGAAAGTGACCTTGTGCACAAACTGCTCCACACGAGTCTGCAGTCCCCACACCTCAAACTTGACTGTTACTAGCTTGTAGGAACACATGATGGGGTCCTGGTTGTCTCTCCAGCCCTCCTGCAGCATTCCTCGTTCTGTTTTCTCTGATTTAAAGAGTCTTGGGTCCTAAAGTGAAAACAACAACAAGACAACGACAACAACAACAACAACAAACAGATATGTTCCAATATGGCAAAGACTTATTATAGGATATGGTCAGTTGACATGAAGTACTTCTGTGAAGTTGACATGCCCTGCAGTGTGAAATGCTATAGTCCATATCAATCTATTTGAAATAGCATTTTTCAGATTTTTCTTTACATATTATATACTGTATGCAACTTTATAACCTCAGATTCATTGGGAGACTACATGGAATATTTGTACTTTTAAAAATAAATTTGTAGTACGCAGAACCATTTAAAGGTGCACTCAGTAATTTTTTTCTACAGTGTATATCAGGGGTCAGGAACCTAGTGGCTCTTTGTTAAAAATCAAGTGGCTCGCCCGGTCTCACCATTCACCAACACATGAAAGTTCAAAACTTTCTAGAGATACTTTTCCAACAGAAAGTGTGGGTGTGATTGCAATGCTTGAAGTCAATGACACTGTTTTGATTTTCTTTCTCCCGAATTTTCAGCCTAATTCTGGTGAACAAGGTTTGAAATGAACACCTGCCAAATGCAGATTTTTCATGCAGAGTATTTTGCTGATGTACCAGTCACTGTGGAAGGCGACCTGTAAGACTTGTCGGAGAGATATATAACAAGAAATTAGACACAAAGCCGCGCATTTGACAAAACATGATTATATTTTGAAGAACAGACGAAAGAGAAAAGCCGTCGATTCACATCTGATTTGATGTGTGCGCACAGTGAGCTGAGTGCAATGAAAGCGCTTCTCCAACACACGAACATTCATAGAGTTCTGGGCGTCGTTTCCCAAAAACTATTGTTCTTAACTGTTGAGAGCATTTTCTACGAGTGATTTTATGAACGTTCGTTATTTTTTATGAGCAAAATGCGACGAGACTCAATCCAGTTTGCGAGCTCCTCTCCAAATGCATTTTATGCACAAGTAATTTTAATCATCTACCTGCAAAAGGTGGGTGACCTGTAAGATGTCACGGAGTGACATATGACAAGAAAACGACCTTGGAGATTGACCATATAATCGGATACTGATATTTTAAATGCGATTATCATTAAAATGTTTTTTACATATGGCCCAGCACAAAATGGAAGTAACATTTTTCATGATGTAAAATGAAGTAATTTTATGAAGACCCGCACAAACACGTGTACTCAATTCCATATTGCAACATGTTACCAATTAATATTTGCATATTTGTTTGTTTTTGAGTAATCTATGGGAAATATTTGCTGAAAATATTTATTTTATAGAAAAACTTTGTTTTTGAAAATAGTAAATTATTCGTTTGTGGTATGGCTCTTTTGAAAAAATGCATCAACCAAAAATTTTAAAATTGGCTCCTTAGTGAAAAAAGGTTCCCGACCCCTGGTGTATATTGTCTTGGACTTGAACAGACACCAAGGGGCATGGATGCAGCATCATTCAACCACAATAGTCTTCACTAACTGATGCCATTGTAGAAACTCCCTATTCATAGTCAGCAATGATTAATTTAACCCATGAATGAAAGTGTGCACTAACATGGCCTTTCCTGAGATTAACTGAGTAGGGTTAGGCAGGTCATGTGATCCTAACATGAGGGGACCCTCTTCATGTAGAGTACAGCTTTTATATGGTTACTGATATGACTGGAGTCTTCATTTCATGTGTGTGCTCACTCATGATTTTATACATATGTTTCAGTATTACTAATCATTTCTTGGGTGGTTAAACTTTTGTAATGAGGAAAAATTACTGAGTGTATCTTTAGAATGCTCTTAAAAATGGTTTATCACTTAAAATCTATTAGAGGACCCAAGATACACAGTTTTCCTTGTACATATATACAATTTAACCTAAAATCTTGATAATGATGAAACAAAAGTCCATGGACATGTTGTGTCGTCAATCCATATACATTCTACAAGGATGCTTTATTTTGGCCTTCTTGCCACTTATTCACAGAAGAGTAGAAAGAAGACCATAGAGATCATAGAAAGAAAAGTTGGCAATGGGATTGGGAAATGACGTGAGGTGACCAACTAATGGGAACAGAGCTTGAACTCAGTGTGTCAGAATAAATGTGCTAACTGCCAGGCCATAGCTCTGGTGTTCAGATGCCTCATTATGTTGGCGGTTAAACATTAAATCTTATAGAATGTCACACTCCGGGTCAGGGCTGCGTTTCCCAAAAGCATTGTAAGCCTAAGTAGATTGAATAAACCATTGGTGCCTATGGTCTCTATGATCGACTTAACCTTACAATGCTTTTGGGAAATGCAGCCCAAGTCTATTTGAGAAAACTCTGGCCCTTCTGTATGTAAGGACATCCCTTCTTAGGTAATTGTTTTTAAACATATCAAATATATCTTCATCTACAATTGTATATACAGTTGAATTAAGAAGTTTACATATACCTTAGCCAAATACATTTAAACCCTCAGTTTTTCATAATTCCTTTTAATTGTAGAAAACATTCCCTGTTTTAGGTCAGTTAGAATCAGAATTAGCTTTATTGCCAAGTATGCTTACATATACAAGGAATTTGTATTGGAGACAGAAGCTTCCAGTGCACAAATAATAGAACAACAAGACAGAGATAATAATAAAAATATAGAATAAAAAGTGAATAGAAAATTTAAGTATATGTAGAAATGGAAAATAAGACAATATATAGAGACAATATGTATATACAATATATAAATCTATTATATACAGATGCAAGGGAATGTATGTAAGAAGAGGTATGGTATTTTGAATAAATATAAATGAACCAAACTGTGTATTGCACATAATTATTGTGCAATGGGGCAGTTTTAACTGTTCATGAGATGGATAGCCTGAGTGAAAAAACTGTTAATGTGCCTGGCAGTTCTGATGCTCAGTAGCGGGCTGGGTGAATGGGGTCCAGAGTGATTTTTCCAGCCCTTTTCCTCACTCTGGATGTGTACAGTTGAAGGGAGGGCAGGGGACAACCAATAATCATCTCAGCAGTCCAAACTTTCCTTTGCAGCCTTCTGATTTACTGAAATGCAGAAGACAGGCTCAATGATTGTGGAGTAGATCTGTATCAGCAGCGCCTGTGGCAGGTTGAACTTTCTCAGCTGGTGAAGGAATTACAACCTCTGCTGGGCCTTTTTCACAATGGAGTTTTATGTGGGTCTCACATTTCAGGTCCTGTGAGATGGTAGTGCCCAGGAACCTGAATGACTCAATTGCTGCCACAGTGCAGTTTAGACTGGTGAGCTGGGGTCAGTGTTGGGGTGTTCCTCCTAAAGTCCACAATCATCTCCACTGTTTTGAGCATATTCAGTTCAAGGTTGATTACACAGCATCAGTGAGCCAGCTGTTCAAACTCCCTTCTGTATACAGACTCATTCTTATCTTGGATGAGGCCGATGACAGTGGTGTCGTCTGCAAATTTCAGGAGCTTGACAGAGTGGTCATTGGCGGTGCAGTCATTGGTATACAGGGAGAAGAGTAGTGGAGAGAGCACCCATCCCTGGGGGTACCAGTGCTGATTGTACTTGTGCTGGAAATGACTGACTGTCCATCAGAAAGCTGGAGATCCACTGACAGATAGATGTGGGAACAGAAAGTTTGTGTAATTTAGAGAAGAGCTGGGATGATGGTGTTGAAAGCTGAACTGAAGTCCACAAAAAGGATCCTTGCATATGTCCCTAGTCTGTCCAGATTTTGCAGGATATGATGTAATCCCATGTTGACAACATCATCCACAGACCAGTTTGCTTGATAAGCAAATTGAAGGGGATCTAGAAAGCAGCATGGAAATTCACACTGCTCCAATGATTTAGTGAAGATGGGGGCCAGCTGGTTAGCACTAGATTTTAGACAAGTGGGTGAAACAACATCTGGGCCCTGTGATTTCCTTGTCTATTGTTTTCCGGAAGACATGGCACATCTCCTCTTCACAGATCTGAAGTGCAGGTTGAGAAGCAGGAGGGGGGTTGCAGGTGGTGTTGATGTTTGTGTGACGTGAAGGTCAGAACGAGCGTGGGGTTTGAGACTGGGCCTTCCAAATCTACAGTAAAACACATTCAATTCTTCAGCCGGTTGTTGGTTACCTACAGTGTTGGGGGATGGTGTCTTGAAGTTAGTAAATTCTTTCAGACCACTCCAAACTGATGCAGTGGTGTTAGCTGAAAACTTGTTTTTCAGCTTATCTGAGTAGCTTCTTTAAGCCACTCTGATTTCCTTATTCAGTGTGTTCCTGGCCTGACTGTAAAAGATGTATCCAGACTTCTGTAAGCATCCTCGTTTGCCTGATAAAGATACCTACGGATAACTTACAAATAAACAAATAATTCAGCTGATTCATTTCAGCTTTTATATCTTTCATCACTTCCCCAGTGTGTCAGAATTTGACATATACTTTGTTAGTATTTGGTAGCATTGCCTTTAAATTGTTTAACTTGGGTCAAACATTTTGAGTAGCCTTCCACAAGCTGCTCACAATATGGAATTTTGGCCCATTCCTCCACACAGAACTGGTGTAACTGAGTCAGGTTTGTAGGCCTCCTTGCTGGCACATGCTTTTTCAGTTCTGCCCACAAATTTTCTATCAGATTGAGGTCAGGGCTTTGTGATGCCACTCCAATACCTTGACTTTGTTGTCCTTAAGCCATTTTGCCACAACTTTGGCGGTATGCTTGTGGTCATTGTCTATTTGCAAGACCCATTTGCGACAGAGCTTTAACTTCTTGGCTGATGTCTTAAGATGTTGCTTCAATACATTTTCCTTCCTCATGATGCCATCTATTTTGTGAAGTGTACTAGTCCCTCCTGCAGCAAAGCACCCCCACAATATGATGCTGCCACCCCCATGCTTCATGTTTGGGATGGTGTTCTTGGCCTTGCAATCCTCACCCTTTATCCTCCAAACCTAACGATGGTCATTATGGCCAAAAAGTTCAATTTTTGTTTCATTAGACCAGAGGAAATTTCTCCAAAAAGTAAGATCTTTGTCCCCATGTGCAATTGCAAACTGTAGTCTGGCTTTTTATGGTGGTTTTGGAGCAGTAGCTTCTTCCATGCTGATCAGCCTTTCAGGTTATGTTGATATAGGACTCGTTTCACTGTGGATATAGATACTTGTCTATCTGTTTCCTCCAACATCTTCACAAGGTCCTTTGCTGTTGTTCTGGGACTGATCTGCACTTTTCGCACCAAACTATGTTAATCTCTAGAAGACAGAATGCGTCTCCTTCATGAGCCTAATGATGGCTGCATGGTCCCATAGTGCTTGTACTTATGTACTATTGTTTGTACAGATGCACAAAGAAATTGCTTCCAAGGATGAACCAGACTTGGAGGTCCACTGATTTCTTTTGATTTTCCCATGATGTCAAGCAAAGAGGCACTGAGTTTGAAGGTAGGCCTTAAAATACATCCACAGGTACACCTCCAATTCAATATATCACCTATCAGAAGCTAATTGTCTAAAGGCTTTAAATGATTTCCTGAAATGTTCCAAGCTGCTTAAAGGCACAGTTAACATAGTGTATGTAAACTTCTGACCCACTGGAATTGTGATATAGTCAATTAAAAGTGAAACAATCTGTCTGTAAGAATTGCTGGAAAAATTACTCATGTTATGTGCATGATGTCCAAGTTTGTCTAAACTATAGTTTGCCAATATTAAATCTGTGGAGTGGTTAAAAATGAGTTTTAATGACTTCAACCTAAGTGTATGTAAACATCTGACTTCAACTGTATCATTTACACATGTGTTATATTTTTATTATAATATTTTAAGCTGTATTTAATTTTTTTATTTCTACCTGCCATCCAGATTTAGGTGATTATATATATATATATATATATATACACTACCGTTCAAAAGTTTGGGGTCACCCAAACAATTTTGTGTTTTCCTGAAAAGTCACACTTATTCACCACCATACGTTGTGAAATGAATAGAAAATAGAGTCAAGACATTGACAAGGTTAGAAATAATGATTTGTATTTGAAATAAGATTTTTTTTTTTACATCAAACTTTGCTTTCGTCAAAGAATCCTCCATTTGCAGCAATTACAGCATTGCAGACCTTTGGCATTCTAGCTGTTAATTTGTTGAGGTAATCTGAAGAAATTGCACCCCACGCTTCCAGAAGCAGCTCCCACAAGTTGGATTGGTTGGATGGGCACTTCTTGCGTACCATACGGTCAAGCTGCTCCCACAACAGCTCAATGGGGTTCAGATCTGGTGACTGCGCTGGCCACTCCATTACCGATAGAATACCAGCTGCCTGCTTCTGCTCTAAATAGTTCTTGCACAATTTGGAGGTGTGTTTAGGGTCATTGTCCTGTTGTAGGATGAAATTGGCTCCAATCAAGCGCTGTCCACTGGGTATGGCATGGCGTTGCAAAATGGAGTGATAGCCTTCCTTATTCAGAATCCCTTTTACCCTGTACAAATCTCCCACTTTACCAGCACCAAAGCAACCCCAGACCATTATATTACCTCCACCATGCTTAACAGATGGCGTCAGGCATTCTTCCAGCATCTTTTCATTTGTTCTGCGTCTCACAAACGTTCTTCTTTGTGATCCAAACACCTCAAACTTGGATTCATCTGTCCACAACACTTTTTTCCAGTCTTCCTCTGTCCAATGTCTGTGTTCTTTTGCCCATCTTAATCTTTTTCTTTTATTGGCCAGTCTCAGATATGGCTTTTTCTTTGCCACTCTGCCCTGAAGCCCAGAATCCCGCAGCCGCCTCTTCACTGTACATGTTGACACTGGTGTTTTGCGGGTACTATTTAATGAAGATGCCAGTTGGGGACCTGTGAGGCGTCTGTTTCTCAAACTAGAGACTCTAATGTACTTCTCTTCTTGCTCAGTTGTGCAACGCGGCCTCCCACTTCTTTTTCTACTCTGGTTAGAGCCTGTTTGTGCTGTACTCTGAAGGGAGTAGTACACACCGTTGTAGGAAATCTTCAATTTCTTAGCAATGTCTCGCATGGAATAGCCTTCATTTCTAAGGACAAGAATAGACTGTCGAGTTTCAGATGAAAGTTCTCTTTTTCTGGCCATTTTGAGCGTTTAATTGACCCCACAAATGTGATGCTCCAGAAACTCAATCTGCTCAAAGGAAGGTCAGTTTTGTAGCTTCTGTAACGACCTAAACTGTTTTCAGATGTGTGAACATGATTGCACAAGGGTTTTCTAATCATCAATTAGCCTTCTGAGCCAATGAGCAAACACATTGTACCATTAGAACACTGGAGTGATAGTTGCTGGAAATGGGCCTCTATACACCTATGTACATATTGCACCAAAAACCAGACATTTGCAGCTAGAATAGTCATTTACCACATTAGCAATGTATAGAGTGTATTTCTTCAAAGTTAAGACTAGTTTAAAGTTGTCTTCATTGAAAAGTACAGTGCTTTTCCTTCAAAAATAAGGACATTTCAATGTGACCCCAAACTTTTGAACGGTAGTGTATATATATATATATATATATATATATATATATAAATATATAAAAGGCAGAATAAGAATCCCTTTTGAAAGAGAAAAGTACTTTGGCCTATTCACTCCGGAGGGCAGAACGCTTGAGCATGAGTACTTTCCACACCAATATCCCACTAGTGTCACACAGGGTTCAGAACTCTGACCTATTTTATTCTCCCTTTATATCAAACCACTTAGCATACTTGTCAACTCACTCTCATCATTCCTATGCAGATGATACTCAATTTCTTTTTCTCTTGTATTATCACATGCCTGGCAAGTAACTCTGCCTTGATGAATGCCCACCATCTTAAGCTGAATGTATCGAAAACCGAGCTGCTCTTCATCCCAGCCAATAGCAACTTCTGCCAAGACATTGTCTTTTCAATAGCTAACTCAACCCACACAGTAGGCCAAGAATCTTGGTGTCACACTGGACAACCACCTGTAATTTGAACCCTGCATACTAACCACAGTCTAGATGCACAGATTACTACTGCAAAAAATCTGGTACGTCTTTTCATACCAGAGAAGCTTCTTAGATTCTGGTACAGGCCCTAGTCTGCTCTCATCTTGACAACTACAACTTAATCCTGGTAAGACTCCTGGTGTATGCAATCAGACTTCTGCAGCTCATCCAGAATACTATAGCCTGGCTGATATTCAACCTTACCAAGTGCTCCCAAGTCACACCCCAGCAAGGGAAGTGCAAAACGACATATTTTCAAAATTCACAAGTTCGAAGGTTGCCTGATCGACTAGTCAACTAATTGGTCTTAATAATGCCCTGTATAATTAGGCTGGTTTTGGGTTTAACAGACTCTGAAAGGACACAGTTCTTAGGGGGATTTTGCATAAGATGTGTTCTTGCATTCAAATAAAGCTAGACAGAGTGCAATGGAATTTACATTGGTGGCCAGAAGTTTAAAATTTTTTACAGATTTTGATGACATGGAAAGTAATTAGTACTTTTATTCACCAAAGTGAGATTCAACTTATCACAATGTGTAGTCAGGACATTGATAACGTAAAAAAACTACTATTACAATTTGATAAAAATTTTCTGAACTTCTTAAACTACTTCAAAGTGTTCATCAAAAAATCCTCCATGTGCAGCAATGACAGCTTTACAGATCCTTGTCATTCTAGCTGTCAGCTTGTCCAGATACTCAGGTGACATTTCATCCCACACTTCCTGTAGCACTTGCCATAGATGTCTAATTGGGCACTTCTCACACACCTTACAATCTAGACAAAAAAAGCTCAATGGGGCTAAGATCCATAACACTCTTTTCCAATGATCTGTTGTCCAATGTCTGTGCTTCTTTGCCCACTCTAACCTTTTTGTTTTTCTGTTTCACAAGTGTCTTTTTCTTTGCAATTCTTCCCATAAGGCCTGCACCCCTGAGTTGAGCGGGTAGAATTCAATGAAGCTGTCAGCTGAGGACATGTGAGGTGTCTATTTCTCAAACTAGAGACTCTGATGTACTTATCCTCTTGTTTAGTTGTACATCTGGTCTTCCACATCTCTTTCTGTCCTTTGTCTTTAAAGACTAGTTACACCTTTGTATGAATTCTTCAGTTTTTTTGGGGGGCAATTTCAAACATTGTATAGCCTTCATTCCTCAAAACAATGACTGACTGATGAGTTTCTAGAGAAAGATTCTTTTTTGCAATTTATGTCCTAATATTGACCTTAAGGTCAATTGAATACTGTGGCAACTCAAAAACAAACACAAAGACAATATTAAGCTTCATTTAATGAACCAAATAGCTTTCAACTGTGTTTGATATAATGGCAAGTGATTTTCTAGTACCAAATTAGCAATTTAGCATGATTACTCAAGGATAAGGTGTTGGAGTGATGGCTGCTGGAAATGGGGCCTGTCTAGATTTGATCAAAAATTACTTTTTTTAAAATATCGATGGTGCTGTTTTTTACATCAGTAATGTCCTGACTATACTTTGTGATCAGTTGAATGACACTTTGGTGAATTAAAGTACCAATTTCCTTCCAAAACAGCAAAATCTGTACATTTTCCAAGCTTTTGGCTGCCAGTGTAGAGTTTTTAAAAGTTGGAATATTTTTACTTGACATTTTGACTTAAAAGCAGCCCCTTTTCACTCTGAAAGTGTCGATTAGTCCAGTGGTTCTCAAACATTTTGAGTCAAAGGCCCCCTATTTCGAAGGTCACGCACACCTCTAAACTATAGTAAAAATATTGTGAAAGCGAGAGCTCAATGGTGGGTTTTCACCAGATTGAGATATATGATGTCAAATGTAGGCATACATTTAGATTTTTAGCTGTAGTATTTTAATTAAAGGTGCTGTAAGCGATTATAGCATTCTGAAGCTTTCACGTGACTGAGCTATTGAATTTGCCACGCGCTCTCACTCCAAAACCCTGCCCTCCAAAGATCATATTGAGACCAAAACAGAGCAAAAGATGAGCATTGTCTGATCCTGTGGCTGTCAGATTCAACAGTGGCACAATAGCGCCTTCAACTTTATGAATCATAGCCTCAATGATCTGCTTCAAATACAACACTATGAAAACTAGCAAAATGATTGACAGGTGAAAATCATCAATGTCCGCTTTTATTTTTTGTTTGCCGTTGAAAAAGTCTACATCTATCACAGAGACCGGTGAGATATCTCAGGTCACTTCATGTATTTCATTAATATCTTTAACCCTCATGTTGTCTTCCGGTCATTTTGAACCGAAGAGGATTTATTTTGCCGAAAATGCTAGGTAATATTACCCTATTGGACTAAACCTTTTTGACTTAGTTTGTTCACAAAGGGTATCAAAATGTACCTCCCAAAAAATTTATATTTATTACATTTTTTTCCACTTTGTTAAACTTGTGGTGTTCCCAGTTAAAAAAAATGCTTATAAATCTCTAATTATGACAAGTTTGGTGAAACTTGGCTTTTGACATTGTACCCGCCTCAATCCCTAGTTGGCCTTGTTTGGCCCAAGGGTAATTGGCAGGCCAAAGACCATTGGCCCTTAAGAAACCCCAGAGGAGGCACAATGAAGCCCTGGAAATGACAAAGGGAATACAACGCGATGGGTGAAAGGTGCCATGCATGTTCATGGCAGTCTACTCATCCTCACAGGCTCCATATGGTTAGGATTTGAGCAGGGGTAGGGTTAGGACATCTGCTGCTTCTCAGGAACAAATGGAGGCACCTTTTTACAATGGGCAGGAATGCAACTGGCCCTAGCATGCACTAGTAAGCCTTCATTTGGCCCAATAGCGGAAATGCAGCTAATCTTTTTTTTCCCCTATTTAAACATTAAAGCATACTAGTGTGATAAATAGTACAGAATGTTTTCAGATTTTATTTAATATTGCCAAAATTATCCACAAATAATTTTCTTCACTCAAAAATGAGGTGCATAAGCTCAGCTCTAGGAGGCTTACGATAAGTAGTTACAGAACTTACAAACTCTAAGTTCAAAACAGAAATATAAAACCTGAGCTATTTGAAAGAAAACAAGTTGACAAAAATATCTAATCCCATTTTTGGTGATAATACAGCATAATTACAGATTTATAAGACATTTTTAATAGGTCGGTAATTTTTCACAGGGAACACCAAATTTGGTAATAAAGTTCAAGACAACAAAGGTGTTAAGGGAGTAGGAACTTTTTTTTGCATACTTTTCCATTAAGAAAATCACTTAAAGTACCTTTAAGTATACAGTATATTAATCTTAATATATTCCCCGCTTGAAAACATCTGGACAAGTCGAGCACTGTGACTCATCATCCCTAGCTCTGCTACACTCCCTCCACTGGCTCCCTATTCCTTTTAGAATCAAGTTCAAAACACTTGTCCTGGCATAAATTACAAAATAACATCTTCATAGTCACATAATCTGTACACTTCGGTAACAACTTTGGAAAGGGGCTTTCAAGAAGGGATTAAGTTGCTTACTTTTGTTTGGAATGACCTTAACGGATACCATACCCTTTCCATACCCTTTCCAGTGGCCTTTAAGTCCAATATCAGAGTTCTAAAAGAAGTGTGAATAATGGTGTATTTGAGTGGGAAAAGAGCCCTCAAGTACAACTTTATTCAAAGTTATTTTAAAGCCCTGACATTTTTTATAGAAGTCAAAGTTTGATCACAAATAATTAAAAGGTAGGTGTAGAACAGTGCTGGAGGGAGCTATTAAAATGATTACTCAGAAAATGCCATATTTCATGCAGGCAAAAGGGGTAAACAAAGAAATCTCCTCCACCGTTCCACATATACCAATTTGAAAGAATGCTGTAAACAACTTGGTTCATTTTGGAAAAAATGCTCATTGGTATTTTCACTCTTGAAGTGTTGAAGGTGAATTATTTCATTTCTGAAGCACCAACCCTATTGTTCTATCCACTGTTCAGCCAAACAGGTAGTCCCACCCCAAAGTCACACCATCGACCAAGCCAAAAATGTACATGTGAAGTTGGTCAAACAGAAAAAGGAATAGAGGAACTACAGAGGTGCATTTGGCAGGAATGAGGACCTGGGAGCAGCCAACTTCCAGAGCAGCCACTCAGAATGTCAAGTCGCTCTGTGAAGATTACCACAAGATTTCTGTATCCCATTTAGGGCTGGGACAATATATTGAAAAAATTCAATATAACTGCAATTATTTAAAATATAAAATTAAGCAACACGTTGATTTCAATGTGCTTTTTATTTGGCCATTAAGCTTCTTACATTATGCAACCTTAAGGGGTGCATAATTAATCAACATAACACCAAAACATCTGTTCATATATGATTCTAAAACTCCAAACGGTTGCGATTAAAGACTGATAAACATTGTCTGTGTGCGCTTCATAATAAACCAGTGACACGATGTTCGGCGCACACGTGGGGCTCATGGGCTTGTGTTATTAGTGCTTTTAGAGCAGTTCACACGCACTGGGAAAGAACGTTACTGCCGGTTCAAGCATTCGCGCAATTCCAAACATTGGTAACCACTACAAGATATTATACAATTCTACAAAGGTGGCACAGTATAAAAGAAAAGGAGATGAAAGTGTTTCACCAGATGCAGAACTGTAAACTACTGATGGGCTGGTTTGAGTATTTCTGTAACTGCTGATCTTCTGGTATTTTCACACACAACAGTCTGTAGAATTTTCTCAGAATGGTGCCAAAAACATAAAACATCCAGTGAGCGGCAGTTCTGTGGATGTAAATGTCTTGTTGATGAGAGGTCTACAGAGAATGACCAGACTGATTTAAACTGACAAAGTCTACGGTAACTCAGATAAACACTCTGTACGATTGTGATGAGAAGAATATCATCTCTGAATGCTAATCTGTGATGCGGTTTGGTGCTGTTTTGGAAGCACGAGGAGGACCTACACAATATTAGGCAGGTTGTTTTAATGTTGTTGCTGATCAGTCTATATATACAGTACTTGTTTCTGCACATTAAACTATGACAGGAGAAAGTGTTTTAACACTGTAAAAGAACTGCAGCTGTTTTTTTCCCTTCTACATCTACATCCACCAACACTGTTTTATGCCTCAAATAGAAGCGCTGCTAGGTCGGATCCTCAGATAGCAGCAAGCTGCTGCCAGAACAAGATAACACTGCACTCCTCTCATCTGTCTATCCATACCTCTTCAGGAGCAGTGAGAGAGTGTGTGTATGTGAAATTGAATCACAAGTGAATTATTGCAGCAGTACAGTGGAGAGGTGATTCGGAGTCTTGCGTGTCTCCAGTGGAGAACTCAACAGGGCTTCTTTAATAATTCAGTACTGGCTTAAAAATAACCCACACTCCCCTTATTTTACTTCATGGGAGAAGCACAGACACCTGTTCCTTCCAGGAAAATACAATCAGCACTAAATATATAAACATAAACCTTAAAGGGATAGTTCACTCATCATTTACTCACCCTCATGCCATCACAGATGTGTACAACTTTCTACTGCAGAACACAAATGAAGATTTTCAGAAGATTATTTCAGCTCTGTAGGTCCATACAATGCAAGTGAATTGTGACCAGAACTCACAAGGTCTAAAAAGCATGTAAATCCAGCATAAAAGTAATCCATAAAACTCCAGTGGTTTAATCCATGTCTTCTGAAGCAATATGATGGGTGCAGGTGAGAAACAGATCAATATTAAGGTCATTTTTTTTACTATAAATCTCCATCTTTGACCAGCCCCAAACAGACTCTGTTTGGAGTGGATTACTATTACACTGCCTTTTGGGTCATCAGAGTTCTGGTCACCATTCACTTGCATTTGACCATTTACTTGTATGGACCTACAGAGCTGAAATATTCTTTTAAAAATCTTTGTTTGTGTTCAGCAGAAGAAAGAAAGTCACACACCTCTGGGATGACATGAGAGTGAGTAAATTATGAAAGAATTTTAATTTAATATTCAAATATATTTCTATGTCGATGTTATGGTGCTTATTGTCACATGCTTGACAGCCCCTGGTCACCATTCATTTTCAGTACATGGACAAAGCAGCGTGAACATTCTGCGAAACATTTCCTTTTGTGTTACATGGAAGAAAATGCGTCAAACAGGTTTAGAATGACAATGACACTTTTAAATGTATAGCACAGAGGTCAATAAGGAAAATTTGGAGGTAAATATGTAGTATGGAGGTGAATATGTTCATGTTTTGTACCATAGAGGCACATTTTTAGTTTATATTTGTTTTGCTTTTGAATAATTTATAGTGCAATATATATTTATAATATAATTCACGTGGTTTATCAAAGAAATATCTTTTAATGAACTTTCTAGGTGCTCACGGCACCCTTACCTCAGCCTCCTTGTAGTAGCGCTCAGGGATCTCATCGTAGGCAATGTCGATAAAGCACATCTCTGTCTCTTCATCTCTGAGCTCAGTATCAAAGATCTAAAACATGAAAAGACAACGTTAGAGAGAGAGCGAGTGAGATATGGCAGTACCATTTAAGGTAAGCACTGCACATGTAAACACAGGTATTGCAAATGGCAAGTTTCCTGAGAAAATCTTTTTGCCCACATTGAAAGTGACAATACTGTGCAACAAATAATTCACAACCAATCAGACAATATTTGATGTTTAAAGGAATAGTTTATCCACAAATTAACATTTTGTCATTCGTACCTTTTGCTGCAGAACACAAGGACATGTTTTAAAGGATGTTCTGTTCGCCAATTTCAGTACAATATCAGTTAACAGTGACTTTATATAGTAAAAGATACATTGAAAGTAAGTTGTGACTGCCTAGCATCTCTTGGTGTTCCGTGGAATAGATAAAGTCCTACGGGTTTGAAACAAAATGAGCTTGATTACAGTAAATTATGACCGAATTTTCAATTGTGGGTGAATAATCCCTTTAAGTCTTTCTGTTGTGGGGACAGCAATGAGAAACCCAGGAATCTAAAAAGGCAAACGTCAGCATACTCAACACTTCTACAGCTGCAGGCTCTGAGCCATCCACAGGAAGGAGCTCTAGTTCTGTTTGCTAGTCAGTGCTAGTGCACGTATTGCATAAGCTGCCACTCATGACAGCATTAGTGTTTGTAGCCTAACAAAGAGTTTAATGGGTAAAAGAGCTCTCCGCATCAAAGAATCAGGAGCTTTCAGGTGAGAGCGCGGGTCTCCCGTTGTCTGACACCTGTGTGCTTTTGCAAATTACATTGTAATTCTTCTCATTTCCAACTGACACTAAGCTGCTGAGATGACATGAAGAGAAATGTATAAAAACTCTATTTTAAAATACAGACATAAAGCAGAGTGTGCTAGCTCTGAGAAAAAGGAATACAGCTGAAATGGTAAAAAACAAAAAATAGAGTGAGAGAGTGAATGAAAGGGGAATAGATTTTTATTTTAAATAATAAAGATATGGTGGTAATTATCAAGAGATATGGGGAGAAAACAAAAAGGTGATATCTGAAAAGGATTTAGAATGGTATTATTGCTCTTATAAATAAAAACAGTTCTATAGAGGACCAAAGTGCCATATAAATAAATAAATGCATTTAAAAAAAAAAAAATTGTATACTGTATTTATTTCCACATTTACAGTATTTCCACACTTTTTTGTGGAGCGGAAGCCTCATATATTTATAATACATATATCAAACGGAATACGGAAATACATACATTTCTTTCATTTTTTAATTAACATTTCATATTGATTCCTACAAAACAAAACACACACGCACAAGTAATCAACATTTAAAACCCACAACCCCGCCCTGACCCCCAACAAACATCCCTGTGGTCACATAAGAGTATATATATATATATATATATATATATATATATATATATATATATGCATGATTAAAGACACACACTTAAATAAAAAGTAAAAAAAAAATAAAAATAATTACACGTCAAGCGATGTCTGGTATCCGTCCCATTTCTCCATAAACAAATAAAATTTTCCTAGTCTTCTAAACAACCCTTCTTCAAAGGCCGCCACCCTCCCCCATCCACTGATTGCCATCACCGGCAGGTGGGTGTGTCTTTAAGACCAAGTCTATACAATCTATAGGAGGTTAAATAAAATTGATGTAAAATCTTAAATTGCATCAGGCGCACCCTTTCATCTCTAGATGCAGACCTGATGCTTTTTAGAATCCTAGCCCACACTCCCTCCTCCAATACCAAATTTAAATCTTTCTCCCATAATCTCTTGAGAGAAGCTCTGTCCCACAGACTCTGAATAGGGAGTAATACACTGATGCCCCATGATCTATTACAAAATCAGTAATCACCTCTCCCAGAGTATCTGCCACTTTAGGGGGTGTATGGTACCCCCAAAAATAGTACAGAGCAGGTGACACAACTGTTAATATCTAAAAGACCTGAGATCTGGGAATCCCAAAACGTTGAACCATATTTTCAAAGGATCTCAACACTCCACTCTCATATAGATCACAGAGCGTATTAACCTCCCTCACAATCCACTCTGACCAGCAGAAAGGGGATTTATTAATACACAATCTTGGGTTCTGCCATATGCTCGAGGTAACATTTATAGAAATGTCCGAATTAAACACTCTGGACACTTTTGTCCATACAGAGTGCAAATGCGAGATAACGGGGTGTAACTTAACTTATCCAGTTAGTTTGATAGAAAGGCTTTGCAATCGTGAAATAGGGGCAACAACTTCCTGTTCAATACAAAACCAGGGTTGAAAATGTCTGAGACCGAATGCATAATAATAAAACAAAATCTTGGGTAGGCCTAGCCCACCTTTATCAATCGGCCTATACAGTTTACTGAAATGCAATCTGGGATGTTTCCCATTCCAAATGAAGGACTTTGCTATGCTTATCAAATTGCTTGAAATAAGAGAGGGGGACATCTATAGGGAAAGACTGTAGCAGGTAGCTTAATTTTGGAATGCAAGGAATGTAGCTTTCCATTCTTTATTGATTCCGTATCAACTTCTAGCAAAAGTGGAGCCAATTCTGTAGCCTAAGATCTAAAATATGTAATGGAAAGACCATCTGGCCCCATAGCCTTGCCTGTATGTAAGGCCTTAATTACCTTGTCAAGCTCCTCTAAAGTTAGCTCAGAATCAAGAGAATAGTTTTGCCCAGTCGGAAAATTCGACTAATGGCTTGTTATGTCGAGCAGACTCGGGAAGAGCTCGACTAGGAGATAATTTTACCATATCTCGACCCTCCTCATGCTCAGGAATTCCAACAATACGGACGTTGTTTCACTGATTACGATTCTCAAGGTCTACTAACTTTTCCAAATTTCAAATTATTTTTGGTCGCTAGCAGATTATTAGCGATATCATTCGTATCGATAATTATTGATACCTTTAAGTAACCTTTTTTAAACAAACACCAGTAGAAAAAAGGTTTGATTTGAATGACTGTATTTGTAATTTACCCACTCTATTAATGCAAACCAAAAAAATTATTTTAGTTTTAACAGTCAAAAACAAAATAAAATCTAAAACAAATATCTTCTTTCTTATATCATATATGAAGATTAAATACATAAGTGTTAAAGAAAATATTGAAGGTAATAAATAAAATGTTACAAAAAGTTGTTTGTTGAGATGAGGTAGATGTAGGTTGTGGCGGACGACATGCTGCATATTCCAAAGAGTGGAAGCGGTTGAAGTGATGAAATAATTAATTGCTTGTGTTTCTGTACTTGGCCGGGACGGTTTTTTTTTTCCCAAAGCTTACACACAACGGTGTTCTGATGTTGGTCAGATGTAAAGAAACCAAAAAACTGCCACACTGTCGAGCTGACATGCCCTTTTTTAAAAAATTCACAATCTCCTCATCGCCGGCACGGCACGGCAGTCATTTTCGCATGTGTTCGTGTGTGCTGATGTCACATGGCGATGGTGCAACCGAACCCCACAGCAACGCAACTTGTCATTGGCTGTTTGCTTGTCACTCATAGCACACTCCTTTATCAACCCATATGATAGGCTGTTTATGATCCAGGGATGGCGCATGCAACCAAACTTCATGTCTATTTACATTTGAATGCATTTAAATAAAACTATCGAGAACATTTTTTATGCCGTTTTATCGCCCAGCCCTACACCAGAGCCTGAGGATTTTGAATTATTTGACATGTTGTCTTCATAGAACAGTTGTGTAGCAGAGTTTATGACAAAAAAGTATTAAAAACTAACAAAGTGTGCAGAGCTCTCCATTCACACGTCTGACCCCCACATGGTGCCACATACAGAAATACTGTATTTGTAAACTACCTTCACATGTTGAAGTTGCTGCCATTTTGGTTCTTTGTTTCTATGACTGACAAGTAAGGGTAAAAATAGACAAAATAACTGGCCATATTGTGTCTAAAATGTAAATTCCTCAATATTACCTTCTTGTTAATACTGTAGAATGATCATATAGAAGCAATATCACACAAGCACCAGACATACATGTAGCCAGCCACACAGCAAAACCATCATGGAGTCAGAGTGCAAAGCATGGACAATTATCAAAGCTGAGAACAAAACATGACAACAAACTCTACAGCCCAACTGTGGAAATTTGCAGGATTTTAAAGAGCACCCCTGCTACTGCATGGTCTGATGCATGCTGGAGAGCAGCGTTTGAACTTCAAAGAAGCCAGCGTTGCTCAAATGTAGGGAAAACATAGAAACAGGGAAACAAGCTGACAGATGAGGAGGTGGAATACAGATCAAGGACTTGAGTTTTGCAGGTGCAGAAAAGACTAGAGACGTATGATTAATTATTTTTTCCAGGTGACAGTAAAGTGTTGTCTCTTCTCCAGCTATTACAGCTAATACTCAGAGTGGCTAATGCTTTTTCATTTTTATTGTTGTGTCTAATGATTAGTTACCGTTGTGATAAAAGTCTTAAATAACACAATTACTCAATCTTGGTAATGGTTATTGGTTTATGAACATTTAAACATAAAAATTATCTGTATCGGCTGCAAAACATCAATATTGACCAATAAATCAAACCAGCCAGACATTGCCTAGATCTTGGTGTGCTTGTGAAACATTGAGACTTGTGAGAGAAGTATCACAGAAAGCCATTGTAAGAGCTACAGTAGCTAAAAACATGGTAAAGGTGACCCACTCAAACATATCAAGAGTTCTGTGTTACACCCAATGTATACTTCGTTTAGATGCAAACACTAGGCATCTGTGTAAAGGACACGCGTCACAAATGTCGTCATCAGCAGAGAACTGCTGTGGCCCGATTTCTAACCACTCTGAACACGCATGCACATTTTTATAGGGACAGTCAGGAGATATCTGCATTTGTGTAAGTCTAAAGGAGTTTAAAGACATCTTAATGGGTCTAAACTCTTTAAGAAAAATAGTCCAGTATCTCATAACAGTCAAACTGTGTGTGCACCAATGGCCTATGTAATGGCCCACACAGTCAAAAGAAGTATAGTTGAAAGTCTATTCAACTGAAAGTCTAATGTTCACTGTACGCAGACGCTGTGCCAAAGTAAACTTTAGGCTTAACACTGCAGCTGATGTGCAGGAGGGTGACTCAAAAGATGCCAGAACTCGAAAAGGACACCTCAAAAAACACCATTACAGGATTGTTTGAGGCCGCTTTACATCATCAGGGACTGGGCATCTTGGATGAATGGTGCAAGATGTAGCCGAAGAACCCGTTTCAGTCCAATAAAGCACTGAAGCTTGAGACAAAGTTCAATTTCCAGCATGATAATATTAACTTTGGAGGACAAATTAACACTGAAGTACCTCATGAACCAAAAGTGAACATTGTACAATGACCCAGTCAAAGCCCTGGGGTTGAATATATGAAAATCTTCTTAAGATTATTTGGATAAATAATAAATAGTTAATAAGAATTTTTTGGTTGAGCTTCTCCCCTTTTCTCCCCAATTTGGAATGGCCAATTCCCAATGTGCTCTAGGACCTCGTGGTGGTGTAGTTACTTGCCTCAATCCGGTTGGCGGAGGACGAATCTCAGTTGCCTCCATATCTGAGACCGTCAATCCGCAGATCTTATCACGTGGCTTGTTGAGCGCGTTACCGCGGAGACCTAGCACGTGTGGAGGCTTCACACTATTCTCTGCGGCATCCATGCACAACTCGCCACATGCCCCACTGAGAGTGAATCACATTATAGCAACCAAGAGGAGGTTACCCCAACATGACTCTACCCACCGTAGCAACCGGGCCAATTGGTTGCTTAGGAAGCCTGACTGGATTCATGCAGCACCCTCTGGATTAAAACTTGTGACTCCAGGAGAGGTAGTCAGCTTCTTAACTTGCTAAGATACCCAGCTCCCCAATACAAAACATTCTTAACGGTTTTCTTAAGAATGTTTAATGATCCCAGACTCTGATCTCCATCCAATAAAAATAATCATTTGAAAATTCTGTTCATTTGACTAATCTGAACAACTTGCAGCAAATCGACTTGGAGGTATAGTATAAGATACAGTAAAATCACTACATAATCTAGGGTTCCGGTTATGGAGTGGTGCTGAGAAGACACGAGTTAAAGACCCTCTTATATTTGTTGAATAGTTATTCTTCAAGCACACTTAAAACTTTAATACATCCTTTGTAATCGATGCACAAAGTCCAATTAAAATTGATGGTGTCATGTCAGCGATAAAAAAGGTAAAGGAGAGAATGAACGAGGCCGAAGAACGCATTTTGGGCACAGAAGACGAGATTGTTCAACTAAGGGCTCACGTGAATACTCTCAAATCTCAAATGTAAAAAAATTACAGAGAAGGTTGATGACATGGTCAGAAACAGACGGAACAACTTGAGGTTGGTGGGTTTACTGGAAAAAGAAGAAGGGAATGATGCGTGTGCGTTTTTAGAGGCCTGGCTTCCAAAAATACTGGAAATGGACACAAGTTCTAATCATAGAACGCACACATGGAGTGGGTCCACAGAGAAATGCCAGTGACCATAACACAAGGTGAGATGCTTCCCCAAGAACACCAATTATGAAGTTCCTGAACTTCAAACAAAAAGAACAAGTGCTTAGAGCAGCCAGGTCTGAGGGGATGATTTCATACAAGGAGCACTGTCTTCGTTTCCATCCAGATGTTTCTGCTGAAGTTCACAGGAAACAGAGAACCTACGATGGAGTGAGACAGAAGCTACGAGAAAGAGAAATCAGTAAGCACAGGATCATCTACCCTGCTTGTTACTTGTTACTCACCAGGAGAAATCAAGGGTGATTGATACACCGGCTGCGGTAGAAAGCTTCATTGAAGAACTAGATAAGGGTGGGCTCCATTCAATCGGAATATTAAAGTCTTCAATGAATATTGCTTTAAAATAATTCGGATCAGATACCACAACTGACATCTTTTCATTGTGGGCACTGAATTAAGAAAAATATGTTTGATCACGTTGAAATGTAGCCAAATTTGTAACATAATTAAGAAGTTTCAGTTGTTATCGTTCTATGGGGATGTGAAAATATGTGTTCATACTTTACTAACATACTTTCTGATAGTTCCTCATGGGTGTGTGGACCAATCAGTGCCATATAAGGAGTGTAAGGGGTGGGGGGTTTATCCAGTATCATGGACCCTACTGGAGAAAACGGGGATGTTGTTGAGTATATCTTAAAAATAGATGTTTTGCTCAAGATTGCTTTCATTTTTATTTTTTGCTTAAGATCTGCGAGTCAATTAAAGGGAACATGCCTCTTAAAAGGAAATATAAAGGATGATGGGGGGAGACAGGAAATGTGACATTTGTAACTTGGAACTGTAGAGGATTGGGTAAAATAAAAAAATAAAATCAGGTAATGGATGGGATCAAACAATTACAAGCTAAAGTAGTCTATCTTCAGGAAACCCACATGGTAAAGAGTGAGATAATTAGGATTCGTCGGAGATGGCAAGGGCAAGTATTTGCTGCTAACGCATATACTTCTAACGCGAGAGGAGTAATGATTTTAATTCATAAATCCATCCCAATAATACAGGTTCAAAAAGTAACTAAAGACCCACTAGGAAGATTTATTATTTTATAATGTACCATCTATTCACAAAAAATAAATCTGATTAATGTATATGGTACAAACAATGATAATCCCCAATTTTTTAATGATCTGTTTCTGTTAACTGCTAGCTTGCCCTGCCACTACCTTATTGGAGGAGATATGAATTGTGTAATAGATCCTACTAAAGATCGTTCTACAGGGATTGATAGAACGCACACTAAATCTAAGAGATTGATACAGGAATTTATGAAAGACCTTAATTTATTAGATATTTGGAGGGATCTTAACCCAAGAGCAGTATCATATTCATACTACTCTTGGATGCATCAAACATACTCACGTATTGATAACTTTTTAATTTCTGCTCCATTGTTTAACAAAAAAACAGATTGTATGTATCACAGTGAAGTCATCTCTGAACATGCAGCGGTATCCTTGGCATACACCATTACAAATTTTATGAAGGATCCTCCTAAATGGAACTTTCAGATAGGATGGCTTCGGGACCCAGAGTTTATAGAATATTTGGGCAAACAAATTGATATTTACTTGAAATGAATAAATCTGAAACTTCTGCTTGTATTAGATGGGAAGCATTTAAAGCTTTTATTCAAGGTCATATTATTAGTTTATTTACTTGATCAGACAAGAAATTCAACAATTAGAAGATCAGATCAATAGTTTAGAAAGTGACATTTTCCAGAAAGTTACGGACACAATAGAGGCTAAAGAAAAATTACTTTTACTCAGGTCTCAATATAATTAAATATCAGCAAGCAGAGCTGCAGCCAAAGTTTTGAAGTTGAAACGAATTTTTTATGAATATGGAGATAAAACAGGATGGTTACTTACATGGCACATTCGACAACAACAAACGGAATGTGCTATTACAACAACTGAGAGCTCAGCGGGAACTATAGTTGATCCAGTAGAGATCAATGAAGCATTTAGAACTTATGATAAACTTTATAGTTCAGAGTCATCATTATATTTAGATATCCAGATGCAATGGTTAGATAATCTAAATCTACCCCAGATTTCAAATGAAGAATAGGATAAATTAGAGGAAGACCTCACATTAAAAGAAATTGGAGATGCTACTGATTTTATGAAACTCGGAAAAGCTGCAGGCCCAGATGGCCTTCCCATAGAAATTCATAAGAAGTTTAAAGAAAAGTTGTTAACTCCCTTTTTGCAAATTATTCTAGAGGCATATCATCAAGGACTTCTTCCTATATCATTGAGAGAAGAATTAATTACATTACTACCAAAACCAGGAAAAACAAATACAAGGTGTGAAAATATGTGGCCAATAAGCTTGTTAAATTCTGATACAAAAATATTATATAAAGTTCTGGCCAAGAGGTTAGAAAATGTGCTACCTAATTTTATAGGAAAGGATCAGAGTGGTTTCATACAACGAAGGCAGGGATTTCACAATGTTCAAAGAGTCCTTAACACACTTCATGAACAGAGGGGAGAACGGGATACTGCTCTAATATCACTGGATGCTGAAAAGGCCTTTGATAGTGTTGAATGGTCTTATTTATTTGATTTATTATCTAGATTTGACTTTGGAGAAAATTATTGCAAATGGGTTAGATTACTTTATAATAGCCCTGTAGCAGAAGTGCTGACAAATAATATGCTCTCAAAACCATTCAGTATATCTAGAGGGTGCAGACAATGTTCGCCCCTCTCTCCTCTCCTTTTTGCCATCTCCATCGAACCATTTGCAATAGTGGTAAAAAGACATGTAGAGTTAACAGGTATTAAAATTGGACAGATAGAACATAAAACAGCACTATTCGCTGATGACGTCATTCACTTTATTAAACATCTTGATACATCAATACCTGCTTTATTAGATCTTATCAATACATTTGGAAACATTTCTGGATACAAAATTGTGGCACGGTGGAGGGCGGGACCGGGGCGTGATTACGCACGCCCGGTCCCGTATTAGGCTGGTCAAGCCGTCAAGAGGGATAAAGGCCACTCGTGGACGGCGGTGTGGGAGAGAGAGATCGTTCACGGACATGTCCGTTGTCTTATGTGTTTGTATTTTGAGTTTTCCATTAAACCTATTATTTTATATGTCAAGCCGGTTTCTCGCCTCTTCCTTGCCCGTGGCCTTGATCTGTTTTACATTGGTGCCGAAGCCCGGGAAGGAAGAGGGATGCGCCGTAGCTGAGTTCTCGCCACTGCCCAGCGGAGCAGCCATGGCCATCTGCCAGGGGACGGAGGAGCCCAGCCGCCTGGATGCGGAGGAACGGCCACCGACCGTGAGGGGAGGAGGGGCTCCTGGCCGACCACCTGGAGCAGTTAGGGCCGCTGCCAGGGGCGGGGGAGTCCCCTACTAGCCGCTGGAACGCGGCGGGGTTGGAGACCGCCGACCGCGTGCGGGGGGAGGGCTCGCTGCCGACCGCCTGGAGCGGGAGAACCACTGCCAGGGGCGGGGGGAGGCCCCTTCAACTCCCCGGGAACGCGGCGGGGCGTTCCGTCCGCCAGGGGCTGAGGACTGCCTCCGATCCGCCCGGAGAGGCGCGGCTATCGTCCTGTAGGGGGTGGAGAAGTGGCTGACGAACGAGCTACGGCGTATCAGAGAACCGGCGAGTAAGTTTTTTTTTTTATCTCTCTCTCCTCTCTCTCTCGCTGCTGCTCTGCGTTGGCCTTTTCCCTCTTTTTTAAATTATGGTGTTTGTGGGAGGGGAGGTACTGCCCAGTGCAGGAAGGACCCCCCCCATGTTTTTTTTAATTATTGTTGTTTCCCCTCCCCTTGCCCTGTCCCTCGTCCAGGTTGATGGGGATGACCCACCGGCAGACCGCGCGGGAGGCGCCCCCCCTCAGGGGATGTACGTCAGGCCGGGGGTCCCCAGCCTGAAAGAATGGGGGAGGAATGTGGCACGGTGGAGGGCGGGACCGGGGCATGATTACGCACGCCCGGTCCCGTATTAGGCTGATCAAGCCGTCAAGAGGGATAAAGGCCACTCGCGGACGGTGGTGTGGGAGAGAGAGATCGTTCACGGACATGTCCGTTGTCTTATGTGTTTGTCTTTTGAGTTTTACATTAAACCTATTATTTTATATGTCAAGCCGGTTTCTCGCCTCATCCTTGCTCATGAACTTGATCTGTGTTACAAAAATGTATAATTCTAAAGATTCTATTATATTTCTAAACAAGATCGACAGACAACAACCTAGTAATTGGGCTGCAACTTTCAATATAGTTGATCGTTTCACATATCTTGGTATAAAAATTGTACCAAAACTGGAAGAAGTTGTACAAGCAAATTACGATCCGCTGATCGAAAGTGTTAGTAGCTCTATAGAAAGATGGATGTTGTTACCCATATCTTTAATTGGCCGGATAAATGTTATGAAAATGAATGTTTTGCCAACATTTTTATATTTATTCCAGAACATTCCTCTGTCACCCCCTAAACATTTTTTTTCAAAGACTTAAAAATATATTCACTAAATTCATTTGGAATAACCGATGTTCCAGACTCCATCTGACACTTTTATAATTGCCATATGATAGAGGAGGTCTACAGTGTCCTAATATATATTGGTATTATTGGGCTGCTCAACTTGCCCACCATGGATGCATATAGAATCTTCTGCTGTCAAATCTGATCTGCCTTTAAATTTATACCTATACTCATCAGAACTTAAAGATCTAAAAAAAAAAATCCTATAGTTCTAAATATGATTGCAGTATGGTATGATGTCAAAAAATATTTAGGTGTCCCTTATCCTTTATCTTGCTTTACTCCCATTTGGGGCAATACAAACTTTAAACCAGGTAGATTAGATGCAGGTTTCATGATTTGGGCTGATAAGGGCATCAGAAAGATAGCAGATTTGTACAATAACAATGTATAATAGTCAATGCATACAATATTCCTACAAAACATTTAATTAAGTATCTACAAATAAGAAATGTCATATTCAAATCACAAAATAATTCTCTTGATATGTCACCATTGTCTATCTTAGAAAAATAAAATGATAAGAAATTGTTTCAATAAAGGTTTAATTTCATCATTATACTATATGCTGGTGTTAGGATCAAAAGAAGCTTCAAACTCCAAATTAGAGGCTTGGAAATTGGATCTTAACGAGGATATTCATACAGAGTCACCAGTCACCCGAGTCATGGGCTGCTTTCACTGCTTCCATCAGGCAGGCGGTATCGCAGCATCAGGACCCACACCACCCGACTACATGACAGCTTCTTCCCACAAGCAATCAGACTTTTGAACACATGATCACTCACGATCAACAATCAGCACTGCACTTTATTAATCATCATTCTGTCAATATATTCTCCCAATTCAATTAGTGTTTATATATATTTATACCCGTATCTAGTGTATGTGTATTCTACATTGTGTGTATTGTGTACATTTGTTATGTAAATTGTTGTGTAAGTATGTGTACATTTGTTATGTAAATTGTTTTGTGTAAATATGTTGTTTATTGTAAAGTGGTTTATGTCTCGTCACTGTCATGACTGCTATGTTACTCGGAACTGCACACAAGAATTTCACCTACTGTTGCACTCGTGTACACAGTAGTGTGACAATAAAGTGATTTGATTTGATTTGATTTGATTTGATTTGATTTGATTTGAGAGGACTGGATGGAAGCTTGTAAAGAAACTCAGTCACAAACAATGAACACTCATTTAAAATTGCTACAATATAAATGGCTGATGCGGACTTGCATAACTCCAGCTGTATTGCATAAATATGATGAAATTATCCCTGACTCTTGCTTAAGATGCAGTGAGTTTAAAGGTACACTATATCATTGCATATGGGAGTGTGAGGAAGTCAAAAATTTGGGAAAGATATGAAAAAGTTGATGGGGAAGATCCTTGATGTTAATATTCCACTCTCACCTTTACTTTTTTTATTTAATTTATATCCTAAGGAGATTAAGTAAAAAAGAAAGAATATGTATTTATGGGTAAATATGGGTATACCGCAAGCAAAACGGCTTATTTCTTAGAACTGGAAAAGTATTTGTGCACCAATGTTGGTTGAAAGAAATGGTAACAAATATGTAGATGGAAAAGATAACTTATATTTTAAGGGATAAATATAAGATCTTTGATGGAGTCTCAGGGCCTTTCAAATTGTTTCTAAAATATTGTGAATTGGGAGAAGTGTTAATGAAAGATTAAGAGGTAAAATTGAATATTAATGTAAGGTACTGAGACATGTTTTTGTTTCCTGTGTTGTTTTGTTTTTATTTGATTGTTTGCTCTTGATCTTTTTCTTTCTGTTTTTTGGAAATGCATATGTATATGTGTGAAATTAAAATGCAATAAAACAAATTTAAATGTATTTTTTAGAATAATAATCTAGACCATTTTAATTCAATCCTTACCCGTTTTGGATTTTGTAAAATAAATAAACAAATGCTATTGAGTGAGAAATATGTAATATGCAATATTTGGAGGTCAGGTCACTTAACAAGCAAATTGGTGACATTGATCAAGGTAACTATATACAAAAGGTCAGCTTTTCCAGCTATCGGTAAGGTCTCATCAGGTTTTCTGTAAACTTGTGGAGTCCATACCAGCTCAAGTGCATGTTGTCATAAGCCGAAGCAACGGTGGCCTAATATGAAGCTTGTTTGTTGCCTGACAAATTTTTGGGCAGATACTGTAGATTTCATTACACTTAGCTCATACTTTCCCTAATATTTTAACATCATTATGAATTAGACTAATAGGCCTGTATGTCCCCTTTTTCTTTAATAACAGCATGCAAAGACTCTAATCTAAGGGGACATGCAGCTTTTTCATCCATCTATCCATCCATCGTCAACCGCTTATCCTGTACAGGGTTGCGGGGGCTGGAGCCTATCCCAGCTAACATTGGGCGGAAGGCGGGGTACACCCTGGACAGGTCGCCAGTCCATCTCAGGGCCACACATATACAGACAACCACTCACACTCACATCCACACCTAGGGCAATTTTTTGGAGACAGCAATTAACCTAGCCTGCATGTCTTCGGATGGTGGGAGGAAGCCAGAGCACCCGGAGAGAACCCACGCAGACACGGGGAGAACAAGCAAACTTGCACACAGAAAGGCCAGGGGTTTGAACCCACAACCTTCTTGCTGTGAGGCGACAGTGCTAACCGCTGCACCACCGTTCACTCAAATTGTTATTCTGATATAAAATGTAATTAAAACTATTACAGTAATTTGCTATAACGCAAAATCTAAGCATTTTTTACTAGTGGTTGTACGCTTTTGAAACACATGTAGTCCACTGTTCCACATGGTAATGTGCTTACATCATCGCAGCCTCACGGCTCTTAACCGAGTGTCTGATCAGTTCCAGACTTGCTGTCTCGCTGCTATATGCTATTTCCAGTATTCAGGGTGAACAGGTTTTTTTATCAGCCTGCCTGGAAAAAAGTATTGCTTAAAATGAACCAGCCTGATACAATGATTGCTTCTGAAGAAGAACTGGACACTAGACACTATGTTTATTATATCTGTCCCAATTAAAAATTGTAAACTATTATTAAAATTATCATTGTAAATAATTATTAGAATAATTAATAGAATTATTATTTATCCAATTATGTACCAGAGACCCCTCTCATCCTTATAATGTCTCTGCTTATGTTTGCCAGGTTAGTACTATCAAATGCATACAGTATGCAGAAGCTATACAAAATTTTAAAATATGACTTGAACACTGTTGTTAATAACACTCAAAAACAATAATAATAATAGTCACATAAAATAATTAATCTGACAATATCACAATGAGCTGTATTTATTTTGTGGAGGGGAGCTCATTCAGCCTTGGTATGGATTTCAGCACCATGGACAGCATGCATTGACAACACATGGCAAACTAGAGATGAGTAATAACATTTTCCCATCAACAACAGCTGCAAAGGAGTGTTGGTAGTACCGCTGCTCCCTATCTGCATATTACGCAGTCAGCGTAAGGCACCAACTCCCTAGTGGGATGCCAGAAATCCACTGACTGCCCTTCCTTGCACGTTATGCATTATTCAAGGACACGATAGCATTCGTGAAACACAGATGATCACCTCGCAGCTTGCCCCACATCAGATTATCGTACACCCACTCACCCCCTATCCCTCCTTCCCTACATGTGTCTGACGTTAGCGGAACACTGAATAGGGCACACATTTGACCAGCGCCGGCCCTGAGTGATGGCATCTAACCAGGTTGCCTCAATCTGGGTGGCGTAGGACAAATTTCAGTTGCCTCCGCGTCCGAGACTGTCAATCTGCGCATCTTATCACGTGTCTTGTTGAGAGCGTTACCATGGAGACCAAGCACGTTTGGAGGCTTCACGCTATTCTCCGCGGCATCCACGCACAACTTACCACGCGCCTGCTGAGAGTGAGAACCACATTATAGCGACCACGAGGAGGTTACCCCATGTGACTCTACCCAGCCTAGCAACCGGGCCAATTGGTTGCTTAGGAAGCCTAACTGGAGTCACTCAGCACACCCTGGATTTGAACTTGGTGTGGTAATCAGCGTCAATATTAACTGAGATACCCAGGCCCATAAGTGGGTTTTAAAATAAAAACTACTAGTGTTAAAAAATACACTAATCACTGAGTGTTCAATCACACATCCCCCTCTCCCCACATCTCAAACTGATCACAGAAGACAGTAAACTACCAGCGAGTTATCAAATGAATGTTCTCATTTGGGGAAGAGGATAAAAGTGTTGCTTTTACAAAGGAAGAAAACAAATTGAATTTTTTTTTCAAAGCAAGTGAGCATGTGAGCAGAATCTAAAGCTCAGGGCAGCACAGACAACACTGGCACAGACGGACTGTAACATCTGTCTGGAACTATCTGGATGCATTTGAGATCTCAATCTGACTGCAGGCCAGATCAGTTAAACAGTGAAACTGACCCTGAACTCTCTCCAAGACAAACCCCATCTGAAATCATGTGTGAGTTTCAATGCTGTTGGAAGTCAGAACTTCCAAAAAAGGTCAGAAAGAAAACCCAGAAGGAACAGACCATCTAAATAAAAAATGTAATATTCTACCAACAATATGAAAACATTTCATCCAATGGAAACACAAATTATTCCAGAGAACCTTGTAGACATATGCTTGTTTTCTAGGTATTATACTAACTTACATTACATTACAAACCGCTTAGTAAAAAAAGACATCGCAAGATTAAATCACACACAATATTGTATTCACACCATATAAAATCTACTTACGTTATCATTGCTGCCTTTGTTGTCTTCATACTTTGTCTCAACGTGGATGGAGAACTTTGGCAGGAAAGAGCACTAAAAAAACAAAAACAAGTTTAACCTAGCATACAAATAGATTACATATATGATTTCAAACATCACAGGCTGTGGAGTGGAACGGAGTGAAATTATTACATGCACTATAAAATGCCTCATTTCTCAAAAGTCACATGTCCAGCAGTTAATTTGGGACATCTATTCAAGATGGGCAGCGCCATTTGTGAAAACATTGCACGCATGGCTAGTGGGCCATCATTGCAGTATGCGTGCAGGGCAGGGCTCTGCAGTTAAATATCATTGTGTTTTATGGGCTTGGTGCTCTCTGGAATGATGAGCTCTTTTCTGCCTCACTGGATTTACAGTCTCTCTCCTCCCTACTTGTCTTGAGGCTGTAGCCCCTCTGAGACCCAACACACTGCTGCCTAATTAGATTAAATACTGCTCCGACAATCACTGTGCAGATCAATAGAACACTGGAGGAAGCTCTTAATGGAGTGGGGGAGAGGGAAGGACAGAAGAGGAGAGAAGAGAATATGACAAGACAAAAAGAGAAGGAGAACAAAAAACTGCCCCAAACCAGGAGAGACCCCCACAGCAGAGAGCACAGAGCTATGCTAAAGCGGTGTCCCAGCCCCCTGCCACACCTACACTCACAACAACCACTGAGCTGGGGCACATTAAAGAGATGCTACAAACACTGTGCAACCAGGTATTACAGAGATAAGAACACTATGCTCTCTCTCTCTCTCTCTCACACACACACACACACAATGCAAAATGAAAAAAATAAATAAAAATCACTAATGTAAATTGTTTGCCATGCATGTGTTACACGTACAATATATTTTACAAGTTTACTCTCTGTCTTACCAAATAGGTTTATCTTTAATAATATCAATGTGTTCATTACTTATAAGTTGTTGGAACATTCAAGGTCTTCATTCTTCAACATTTGCCTTTAAAACACAGACCCAGAAGCTTTAAAAAATATCAAAGATGTCGACAGAGATTAGCCATTTCCAGGCCCAGGGAAACATGTTGCTGTCTGGAGACTTAATGCAAGAACTGGAACTGAACCTGGTAATACTGACCAAAAGGGCAACAAACATGTATTTGGCCAGAATCCCCACATCCTCACAAAAACAATCTCCTAGCTCGGAACAATCTTGCCCATATTGTAAATAAAAACTCTACAGAATTAGTGCACCTCTGCCAAGCCTCAGGCCTGTACATACTTAATAGCAGGATCAGAGGGTAGACTGGAGAGGAGTAAAATGTATCTAGTCCAGTAGAGATACAGATGGACTCCAGACAGCATGAATACATTTATCCAGGCCCTCAAGAAGGGAAAAATCAAATCACTACATTTATTCATAATTCGTTTTTTAAACTACTTATTTCAAAAGCAGCCTGAAAAATTTAGTTGAAAAAGAAAGAAGGCAAAAAACATCCTAAAAAAAAACCCCCAACCAAAATGGAAAATGGACTGCAAAGCATTAAGAAAACAACTCTGAAAATGATCAAATCTGAAACACAACGAGCCTAACAATTCAGACATAAGAATTGACTACTGTTATAATAATAATCCACTTGACTTTCCAATTACACACGATGAATTGGTTAAAAAACTTAAAAGCCAAAAATGCTAAAAATCTTGAGGTGCTGACAACATCCTGTGTGAAATGCTGAAACACAGCACACCTGAGCTGTAGATGGCTGTGCTTAAATTATTCAACCTTGTACTTAGTTCAAGCTGTTTTCCTGACACCTGGAGCCAAGGACTTATTACCCCGATTCACAAGAGTCAGATTGGCTTCCTTCCTAATCATAGAACTACAGACCACATTTACACCCTACAAACTCTAATCAATAAACACATAAACCAGACCAAAAAAGGGAAAACATTTGCATGCTTTGCTGATTTCAAAAAAGCATTTGATTCTATTTGGCACAAATTGTTACAAAAATCAATGTATTCAGACAATAAATGTGCAATAAAAATTGGCAACAAACAAACAGAATTCTTCACCCAGAAGAGATTAGTATGGCAGGGCTGTTGTCTGAGTCCAACACTCTTCAACATTTACATGAATGAATTTGCGGTGCAGTCCCTGGACTCACTCTGCAAGACCTGGACCTGCTGGAGAACTACTGCCAGAACTGGGCCCTGGCAGTAAACCTCAAAAAGACAACCATTATGGTCTTTCAGAATAAGTCCAGATGTCAGGAACACAGATACCAGTTCTCTCTAGGCAGCACCGCCCTAGAGCACACTATGCAGTATACTAACCTTGGCCTGATTATCACTGCATCTCAGGGAGTTTCAGTAAGGCAGTGAATGCACTTAAAGAAAAAGCTCGAAGAACTCTATACGCTAATAAGAAAATGTTACCAATTCTATTCTGGTGTAAGATCTTTGATAGTGTCGTACAGCCCATAGCGCTGTATGGAAGTGAGGTATGGAGTCCACTCCGTGATCAGAACTACACTAGATGGGACAAACATCCAACAGAAGCCCTACACACAGAATTTTTAAAACAATCAATTATGCATGTAGGGCAGAATTAGGATTATTCCCATTGATTATTAAGAACAACAAAAAAAGATATCTACATTTTTGGATGCATTTAAAATCAAGTCCCACAGAGTCGCTACATTTACCCTGAAAAAAGTCCCCTCAGTCAGCTGGTTCTGAGACTCACTAACCCGGTTAACACTACTAACAGTAACCAGCCTCAGACCAGCACTGCTTTACAACCAAACATCAGAATAAATCAGATCATCAAACAATCTCAAATCACCTATCTGGAACATTGGGATCAAGAAACTAAAAGACAAAGCAAATTACAATTCTACCGGACTCTAAAATCAAATATTGAATTGGAAGAGTACCTCCTGACTGTCAGAGATGTCAGAGATCAGAGACAAGTGTCAAAAAGAGAGAAAAAAAGATGAGATATAAGAGATGAGGACAAGACAAGACAAGACAAGGGGTAAGACAAGACAACAAGAAAAAAGGAAGAGCCAAGACATGAAGAGGATGACACAAGACAACGCAAGATACAAATAGAATGAGATGAAAAAAGAAGAGAATATACAGTATTAGAGGAGAAAAGAGATGAAACAAGACAATGAGACAACAAGAAGAGGAGAGGAGAAGAGAAAAAAATGACACAAGATGTGAAGATCATACTTTTGAATAGAATAACATCACATCTGGTTGGGCAGTCGCATACGGTCTAGTCGCAAATTTAAATATTTTAACGCACCCAGAGCTCAAATCGGCCCTGAAAATTCTGCATCTACAGATTTTTGGGATTCCTCACAGCTCCTGTGTGACTTTCCATTGAAAATGGACAACCTTCCATTCCATATCGTCTGTCATTTGTCGTAAGCAGTGAAAAGGCAACTTGTGGTAACATCGTAACCAAAACAGAATCTAAGTGATTGATTTGAAACTCTTTGCATGGCCAGCAGCTCTGTTTTCTAAGTGGCAGTCACACATGCCACACAAATATCACCTCACATGAGGGGCGTTCACACAGGAACCATACTTGTGTTAAGAGCTAGGTGGTGCACAACAGAATGAAACCGAATGCAGCGGTCTTGCCACTTGTTTTTTCACTTAACCAACCCCCATAAATTTTTTTCACTGAGGTTGTTGAAATGAATTCCAAGATTGGTGTGTACATAGAGGATTAATGCTGCTTTAAAGCCAAAACAGGGTATCTTTACAAGGCAGCATAACTTTGCTGCCTACAGTTTGGAACAGCATTTACACTACAGTATATCCTCAGCACACACTACATTTCAGAACATCCCATAGACTTCAATAATCATGAATTAGAGAATATAAACTATATTTGTCCATATCATATATTCACAATGTTGTTACCCCAGTAAAATGAAATTAATGTCAAGGGAATATATCGCAGGCCTTTTCCTTCGGGAATTAAATTAGAGCTGGACAAATGAAAAGATGTTAACTATGATATGTCGACTGCAATTTCTTTTGCAGGGGGACAAAAGAAACTAATATCTTCTAAGACAGAACATGAATGTATTTTTGACTCAATCACTCATTAAACAAATGAGTTTCTGTATTTATTTTGATACTGCTAAAACACAGCCTAATGTGGAAAAAGAAACACTCTCGCATTTACATGAAGCTGTTTTCGTTTTGTGCTTGCCGTTACATCCTTTGGGTTTTTCTCATTTTCCATTGGTCTCATTTGAGTTGTTTGTATCCTGTTGTTCCTGGCATATGGTTGATTATGATAATGGTATTCCAATGAAGAGCTCTCTCATTCATCTCTAGGCAGGCACATGGCACGTAGACCCACTCCATGATTCACTTCTCCATCTTAAACTAAGCCTTATTCCGCTATCCATCTCCATTTAAACCAATCTGTCACTTTGACGCTGTGGACCTCGCTGCTTTTGTAGATGGCATACACACATCAGATGCCTGTAGCTTTTGCATTCCTTATTTCTAGAAGGAAAAGCACATTTTACATCCTGTGTGACTGAAGTCGTCCCTTTATTTCTATATATTCTTATGGCTTGGGCAAGTACTGAGGCGATACTGTAAATGTACAGCTGCACTTAGAATACGCACAAGGTTTTCCATGAAACCTTATATGGTATCCAAGGAGCTAGAAGGCACCTGGTCTATCTTGTTTTCCAATACACTAGCTATATTACAGCAAAGTGAGGAAAAACATGACTGGTTCATTTTAGGATAGAATAAAACAAGTTGGTGGTTACTGGGAATTATTTCTTAGAGATTGTAGCTCTGTTCCAAAATCTAGTTTACTGCCTTGCTGTCTATTGTCTACACAGACAGCATCCTAACTAAAACGGAACCTCATAAGTGACTGATTTCTAATGCTCAGCCTCAACCCCGCCCCAAACAAATAGCACTCCTCACATAAAGCTCACAGGAGATTTGTATCACAACTGCTTTCAATAGAGAGTTTAGCATAAACATGCTGCTAAGCTAATGACACAATACTCTAATCAGAACTAGAAAGTAGAATTATGAGATACTAAGACATAATTATGAGATATTAACTAATAATAATGAGATACTAAATCAGAATAATGAGATACTAAATTAGAATTATGAGATACTAAATTAGAATTATGAGATACTCAGACAAAATTATGAGATACTACATTAGAATTATGAGATACTAAGACATAATTATGAGATACTAAATTAGAATTATGAGATACAAAGACAGAATTATGAGATACTAAGACATAATTATGAGATACTAAATTAGAATTATGAGATACAAAGACAGAATTATGAGATACTAAACTAGAATAATGAGATACTAAACTAGAATAATGAGATACTAAATTAGAATTATGAGATACTAAGACAAAATTATGAGATGCTACATTAGAATTATGAGATACTAAGACATAATTATGAGATACTAAATTAGAATTATGAGATACAAAGACATAATTATGAGATACTAAGACATAATTATGAGATACTAAATTAGAATTATGAGATACAAAGACATAATTATGAGATACTAAATTAGAATTATGAGATACTAAGACATAATTATGAGATACTAAATTAGAATTATGAGATACAAAGACATAATTATGAGATACTAAGACATAATTATGAGATACTAAATTAGAATTATGAGATACAAAGACAGAATTATGAGATACTAAATTAGAATTATGAGATACTAAATTAGAATTATGAGATACAAAGACAGAATTATGAGATACTAAGACATAATTATGAGATACTAAGACATAATTATGAGATACTAAATTAGAATTATGAGATACTAAGACATAATTATGAGATACTAAATTAGAATTATGAGATACTAAGACAGAATTATGAGATACTAAGACATAATTATGAGATACTAAATTAGAATTATGAGATACAAAGACAGAATTATGAGATACTAAATTAGAATTATGAGATACTAAATTAGAATTATGAGATACAAAGACAGAATTATGAGATACTAAATTAGAATTATGAGATACTAAATTAGAATTATGAGATACTAAATTAGAATTATGAGATACAAAGACAGAATTATGAGATACTAAATTAGAATTATGAGATACTAAATTAGAATTATGAGATACAAAGACAGAATTATGAGATACTAAGACATAATTATGAGATACTAAGACATAATTATGAGATACTAAATTAGAATTATGAGATACTAAGACATAATTATGAGATACTAAATTAGAATTATGAGATACTAAGACAGAATTATGAGATACTAAGACATAATTATGAGATACTAAATTAGAATTATGAGATACAAAGACAGAATTATGAGATACTAAATTAGAATTATGAGATACTAAATTAGAATTATGAGATACAAAGACAGAATTATGAGATACTAAATTAGAATTATGAGATACTAAATTAGAATTATGAGATACTAAATTAGAATTATGAGATACAAAGACAGAATTATGAGATACTAAATTAGAATTATGAGATACTAAATTAGAATTATGAGATACAAAGACAGAATTATGAGATACTAAGACATAATTATGAGATACTAAGACATAATTATGAGATACTAAATTAGAATTATGAGATACTAAGACATAATTATGAGATACTAAATTAGAATTATGAGATACTAAGACAGAATTATGAGATACTAAGACAGAATTATGAGATACTAAATTAGAATTATGAGATACAAAGACAGAATTATGAGATACTAAATTAGAATTATGAGATACTAAATTAGAATTATGAGATACAAAGACAGAATTATGAGATACTAAATTAGAATTATGAGATACTAAATTAGAATTATGAGATACTAAATTAGAATTATGAGATACAAAGACAGAATTATGAGATACTAAATTAGAATTATGAGATACTAAATTAGAATTATGAGATACAAAGACAGAATTATGAGATACTAAGACATAATTATGAGATACTAAATTAGAATTATGAGATACTAAGACATAATTATGAGATACTAAATTAGAATTATGAGATACTAAATTAGAATTATGAGATACAAAGACAGAATTATGAGATACTAAATTAGAATTATGAGATACTAAATTAGAATTATGAGATACAAAGACAGAATTATGAGATACTAAATTAGAATTATGAGATACTAAATTAGAATTATGAGATACTAAATTAGAATTATGAGATACAAAGACAGAATTATGAGATACTAAATTAGAATTATGAGATACTAAATTAGAATTATGAGATACAAAGACAGAATTATGAGATACTAAGACATAATTATGAGATACTAAGACATAATTATGAGATACTAAATTAGAATTATGAGATACTAAGACATAATTATGAGATACTAAATTAGAATTATGAGATACTAAGACAGAATTATGAGATACTAAGACATAATTATGAGATACTAAATTAGAATTATGAGATACAAAGACAGAATTATGAGATACTAAATTAGAATTATGAGATACTAAATTAGAATTATGAGATACAAAGACAGAATTATGAGATACTAAATTAGAATTATGAGATACTAAATTAGAATTATGAGATACTAAATTAGAATTATGAGATACAAAGACAGAATTATGAGATACTAAATTAGAATTATGAGATACTAAATTAGAATTATGAGATACAAAGACAGAATTATGAGATACTAAGACATAATTATGAGATACTAAGACATAATTATGAGATACTAAATTAGAATTATGAGATACTAAGACATAATTATGAGATACTAAATTAGAATTATGAGATACTAAGACAGAATTATGAGATACTAAGACATAATTATGAGATACTAAATTAGAATTATGAGATACAAAGACAGAATTATGAGATACTAAATTAGAATTATGAGATACTAAATTAGAATTATGAGATACAAAGACAGAATTATGAGATACTAAATTAGAATTATGAGATACTAAATTAGAATTATGAGATACTAAATTAGAATTATGAGATACAAAGACAGAATTATGAGATACTAAATTAGAATTATGAGATACTAAATTAGAATTATGAGATACAAAGACAGAATTATGAGATACTAAGACATAATTATGAGATACTAAATTAGAATTATGAGATACTAAGACATAATTATGAGATACTAAATTAGAATTATGAGATACTAAGACAGAATTATGAGATACTAAGACATAATTATGAGATACTAAATTAGAATTATGAGATACAAAGACAGAATTATGAGATACTAAATTAGAATTATGAGATACTAAATTAGAATTATGAGATACAAAGACAGAATTATGAGATACTAAATTAGAATTATGAGATACTAAATTAGAATTATGAGATACTAAGACATAATTATGAGATACTAAATTAGAATTATGAGATACAAAGACAGAATTATGAGATACTAAATTAGAATTATGAGATACTAAATTAGAATTATGAGATACTAAGACAGAATTATGAGATACTAAATTAGAATTACGAGATACTAAGACATAATTATGAGATACTAAATTAGAATTATGAGATACTAAATTAGAATTACAAGACACTAAGAAATAATAATGATATACTTAATAATAATTATGAGATACTAAGACATAATTATGATAAAAAGTAAATTATGAGATACTAAGTCAGAATTATGATATAGTCATAATTATTAGATAAAAATTGTATTATGATACACTAAAACATAATTATGAGATATTAAGACATAATAATGAGATACTAAAACATAATTATGAGATACTAAGTCAGAATGATGAAATACTAAGTCAGAATTAAGAGATACTAAGACATAATTATGATAAAAAGTAAATTATGAGATATTAAATCAGAATTATGCGATATTAAGTCAGAATTATGAGATATTAAAGACATAATTATGATATAGTCAGAATTATTAGATCAAAATTAAATTATGATATACTAAAACATAATTATGAGATACTAAGACATAATAATGATATACTAAAACATAATTATGAGACATTAAGACATAATTATGATAAAAAGTAAATGATGAGATATTAAGTCAGAATTACGAGATACTAAAGACATAATTATGAGATACTAAACACATAATTATGATACAGTCAGAATTATTAGATACAAATTAAATTATGAAATACTAAGACATAATTATGAGATACTAAATCAGAATTACAAGATACGAAGACATAATAATGATATACTAAATCATAATTATGAGACAAAAGTCATAATTATTAGATGGTGAGTGATATATCAGTTACAGTGTTCCCAGATCTCGCAGGAGAAACAAGTGAACTGATCTGGAAAAACAAACTCAAAATAAGAGACTTGCCTCAACCAAAATATGCTAAAATATAAGCCTTTATTCCCCATGTCAAGTCGTGTCAAGTCAAGTGGACCATGGTGCTACATAAAACAACATAGGACAAACCGACCAGTACACAGTAGTGCAAAAAGATGAGAGTTTCTAAAAATGCCAAATGTAAACATAACATACTATGAGATAGTGTTCTATGCACATAGCAGTTATTGAGGTAGCAGCCAGTTATAAAGTGACAATAATTAAAGTGCAACTCAGGACACGTGTGTGTGTGTGTGTGTGTGTGTGTGTGTGTGTGTGTGTGTGTGTGTGTGTGTGTGTGTGTGTGTGTGTGTGTGTGTCAGTCCAGTCTCTGAGTATTGAGGAGTCTGAGGGCTTGGGGGAAGAAGCCCAGCAGGTTCAGCTTTCCAATCAGGTGCTGAGGAATTATTGTGTTGAATGCTGAGCTGAAGTCTATGAACATTCAAATGTATGAGTCCATTTTATCTACATTGTGGGGGAATTATCAGCATAAACCATCATAGCAAGCATGGTATACAGTAGCCTATATAAAATAGTGTCTTTTCAATAAATGTATTATACATTTTTAATGTATCCCCAAAATATTTAATACATTTAAATCATATTTCTGGCCATCGACAATCAATTGATAGCCTAAATCTCTCTCTCTCTCTCCTGCATACACACACAAACTGTGAGGGCATGTTTGGATGAAGCATCATCTTATGCAAATTATTTTATTAAAATTGTTTAAATACGCATGAATTAGCTTTAATGAAATATTATCAATTTTGCTTTATTGATTTTATTTAAAAAAAAGTCATTAATTTATTGAAACACGAAAAACATAAAAAAAGTCATTTCTAAATTAAAATAGCACTTTAAACTAAACAAAAAAAGCAATAAAATAACGAAGTGATCAAAAAAATCTTATTTAACCACATCCCCAAATCCAAACATTCATCGTCAGACACGAACATTGACGGCTTTTCTTTTGTCTGTTCTTAAAAAAATAATAAAGTGTGTTTCTTCAAGCGCATGTCTTTGTGACTAACAGCATTTCTTACCATGTGTCACTTCAAGACGTCTTACAGTTCGCTCGCCTGTTGTGGGCATTGCTGGAATGGGCGCTACATCCTCCATTTCCATAAATAGGACTGCTCATTTGTGATGTGTTGGTCGAGCATTCACTTCTGCGTTTGTGCACTTGCTTAAAATATGTTTCAGACCTTAGAGTCATCCACACATTTATTGTTAAACATACACACTAGCACACACCGTAATGACCCAGCATGCATCACTCAATTGATGTCAGAGACAGCTCATTGTGGTATATCAGTGCAATCAGTGGAAGAGGTTCTGCCAAACATTATCAGCACTAAACAGGCCACTACAGCTCTAATGACAATCAACACACAGGCCATTCAATTACCTATCAAAGGCATTATGTAAGCAAGAGCACAGGCTACATTATTGCATTGTGTCTGTCATTTTGGATCAAGCCTTTTTCGGTTTCAAAACACACACACAAAAAATAGGAAGGGATACTCACTGTATACTCTGAGAGCCATGGGTGGGGTGAGAAAGAGAGAGAGAGAGAGAGAGAGAGAGAGAGAGAGACTATGTTAAAGGTCATGGTCTAGGCAATAAACACATGTCAGTCTTGGATGGATCACACATTTAATCAGATTAAGAACTGCGGCTCTTCAGCATAATGGAGGTTTTCTTATGTGGGTGTCAAAGGCACATGACCAAAATATGCGCATGTATTCTGATTGGTCTGTGTGTTTAATGTGCACACACTGAGATATCTATGCAATGTGTTTTTAGAGCATTCGTGCAAGCTTTAGATCATCTGCAATATGTCACTAAGACATTCCAGCTGTTGGAACAACATTTAGCAGCTGTATTTGTGACATTTAAGATTGAAAATGTATGGTAAATCTCTTTTAAGATGCTTATCAGATATTTGTACACAAATAAATCTCAAAAAGCTCACAAAGTTTGCAGATCAGAAAATTACCCCAGAATATTATGTAAATCAGACACTCATTTAACACTCACATTCTTGACATTGAATAATAAAAACACCCATACTGGCACAAAGATATGGTTATATAAGCCAGCTTTTCAAACGTTTCTGTGCTGTATATCCGTGCATATGTAGTTACCAGTGATGGTGTAGGGGTAGTAATTCCATGCTTTCTCTGTAACATAGAAGATTTTGGGCACCACAGCTCTAGCCCAGCTGGGCAGCTTGCTGAAAGAGGGAAAAAAGGATGGATAAGTACTATGAACATACAAGAAAGTGCCAGCTCATTATAGGAGTGCCAAACGCCCCATCCCTCCAGCTGCACTAACAGTAGTAATGACAGTCTAATAGCAGTAGTGAGGAACACTGGTGAGTGCTCGGGGAGGAAGATGCTCTTTTGGTCCGATCTGAGATCAGTGTCCCTTAATTGCTGCCAAAAGAGTAGCTGTTATTCAGCTGTTAACGCAAAGCTCAGAAGAATGAAATCAGCCAATGGAGAATTCGGAAAGAAACATTTATGTTCAACTGTCCCTTGTCACTTAGGAGTGCGCAAACTAACATCCTATCTAGAACGCTGCAAACACATACCAGTGAAGTGATGCAAACAGAGAAAAGTTTCAGCGTTATTGCACTAAACATTAGCACTCTTGGAATGCCGACTCTTGAATATGGAAAGAGGACATACAGGATTGAAGGCTGTTTGATCTTACCTGATTTTATACATTTTCATAATAATAAAAAAAGGAAAGAATTCACTCAAAAGTTGCACCACTTTTGTGTATGCTATTTCAGCGCAAAAACCTGCATCTAATTCGAGTCAGACATCATTAAGTCAATGTCATCCTTTCATAGCTAACATGTTGAATGCAGGAGAAATGGGCAGGAGTACAGACCTGAGTGACAAGGGCCCAGTGGTGGTTTTGGCTAACTTGGTGCCCTAGGCGAGATACGACGTGGAACAAGTCCCGCCTTACAGGTAAACGAGCCAATCCCCTTTTAGATGCAGACATCATCTGTCAATCAACTCTGGAGAATGCGTATGCACATTAGCTATACAAGCTGAGAAAAATGTTTTTAGCGTAATCTGAGGTAAAGTAGCACAATTTATGATATCAGTGTTGTCAGATTTTACTACTGATTTGAAATATGTTCTAATCTTGATTAACAATTTGGGGAATTTTGGTCTTTTCCATTCATGTAGATAGGAGCTGCTCTAGAAAATAGCTACCCGAGAGCGTTTCAAAGATGTCTGCCGAAAGACCTGACTTACCTAAAAAGACTTTGTTATAACAGGAGGATCATTCCCGAGATCTCCACTGAGGAAATCATTGTGAGCATCTAAACAACAATACATTTTAATGACCTCACTCGTGTAGACGTTCAGTATCAACAACACATCTGGATAAGTCACTTCAGGTAAACCAACATTTGATGTTATTTGAGGAAAATATGTTAACTCAGAGCCCTATTAATAGGATCCGTTAATGATACCAGAAGTGCTTCTGAAAAACTTGCATTTGTATTCCTTGTTATTGTTTACAAGTTTGAAATGGTCTACACTGCATATTTTGGCAAATGTAATAGGTCATCCAGAAATAGTAAGAGTAGCCTGTTTGAATGCTGTTCTTTAAATAGCCAATGACTTCAACTACATCCACTCCATTGGCACTAAAACCGATTAAAATACATTTATCACTTCTCTTTTGGTTTCTGGATACTCAAAATGATAAACCTATAAACTGTGTATTTCTCATGAACTTAAGTTTGTCAATCAAAAGATTTGTCAGTCCTCTACATTTGAATGGTTTTCAGTGTCTGTGAATTCCTGAACAATGGCTACAGCTTGTGTAAGCATCATGGTGCACACACACACACACACACACACACACAAGGAATGGCAGGTGGCATGTGAGCGAATATACAGGTATAGATTCTCACGACCAAACTATAATTATAATAGCCATTCTTCTCTGCAGATTTGCTCCAGGTTGTTCAGGTTGGATGGGTGACACTTGTGGACTGCAATTTTCAAATAGTGTCACCGATTCTCAATAGGATTGAGATCAGGACTTTGACTGGGCCACTGTTGAACATTTATCTTTTTGATCTTGAGGCACTCCAATGTTGCTTTTTGTGCTTGGGATCACTGTCATGTTGAAAGGTGAATTTTCTCCCAAGCTTCAGTTTTTTTATCGGACTGAAGCAGGTTCTCTTGCAGTAATTCTCTATAATCTGCTCCATCCATTCTTCCTTCAATTCTAACAAGAAGCCCAGTCCCTGCTGATGAGAAGCATCCACACAGCATGATGCTGACACCACCATACTTCACTGTAGGGATGGTGTGTCTTGAGGCATAGGATCTTTTAGGTTTGTGCCACACATAGTGCTTTGAGCTTTGGCCAAAAAGCTCAATCTTGGTCTTAGCTGACCACAAAACTTTCTGGCAAAATCCAGATGTGCTTTCAGGTAGTACTTTTTCAGAAACGGCTTCTTTCTTGCCACCCTCCCATACGGGCCAGCGTTACGCAGTGCTCTTGATATGGTTGACTGGTGCACCATTACTCCATTCACAGACACTGATCTCTGTAGCTCCTTCAAAGTGATTGTTGGCCTCTCTGGGGCTTCTCTCACAAGTCTCCTTTTTGTTAGAGCGCTGAGTTCTGAGGGACGGCCTTTTCTTGGCAGTGCCTGTGTGGTGTGGTGCAGCTTCCACTTCCTGATTATTGATCCAGCTGTGCTCACTGGATATCCAAACATTTGGATATTATTTTGTACCCTTTCCCTAGTCTATTTATTTTATTACATTATCTCTAACTTCTGTGGAACACTCTTTGGACTTCATGTTCCTTCAGATTCACAGCCTGACCAATGATCCTTCAACAATGGGTTTTTTATCCAGAAAACATGATTGCAACTTTAATGATTCACAGATGGAGGCCAATGGTAAAGTGTCCTTGTTAGGGCAATTTCTTCATTGGTGTAATCTGGCAGCTTCCACAGCACAGGGATTGAACACTTCTGCAAGATATTTCAGTAAAAAAATTTTACAAAAAAAACGAGATCAGTGATTCTGATTGGTCAATCGTGGCATTCTGTGGTCAAATATTTTTGTATTACTGAATGTTGTCCCAGGCAACCGATTTCCTACACTTTGCTAGTTTCACAGTAGCATCTCTTATTGGTGGTGGTGTAGTGGTCTAAAGCACATAACTGGTAATCTGGTAATCAGAAAGTCGCTGGTTCGATCCCCACAGCCACCACCATTGTGTCCTTGAGCAAGGCACTTAACTCCAGGTTGCTCCGGGGGGATTGTCCCTGTAATAAGGGCTCTGTAAGTCGCTTTGGATAAAAGCGTCTGCTAAATGCATAAATGTAAATGTAAATCTCTTGTAGCGCACGGCAATCTCCTTTTTTCTCACGTAATAAAATAACTTCAGTTCAATCAATATTTCATGTTGATCTATTTGTTTATTTGGTAAGCAGAAGTGTATAAAGCAGATGTAATGTAATACTGTCTCAAAATAAACCTCTTCAGGGTGATACAAGGGCCCTCTGTTTTGCGCAAGGGTCCCGATCACCCTGATAGGTTTTGTTTTGCGATATGACTGGGTGATTGTACATTATCACTATATATAGCATTAAAAAAACACTTTTGAACTGTATGAACTGGCAAGAAGTGATGTCAGGACCACCTCAAAATCAACCATGACCCTTAAAGGAACAATTTAATCAGACTGCTCTTGGGGGGTAGTGACGTCCGAGCTAAATATACTGTTTCTCCAAAAACACCAGTGCCTTACCAAACTTCAGCCAATTGATTTAGTATCTGCGTCCAGAATGGCGAAAGCATCCTGGGGGAGGGACCGTGTCCCGTGAAGTTTATTGGCTATTTTGGAGTGTTTGGGTTCCTAGTCATGTGGTTACTTCTCTTTGCTAAATTGTTGGCCTCTAATAGACTGGTTTTTGGTGGACTGGTTTGATCCCAACTGAGACTCAATATCAATACATAGAATGACACTTATAAACACAGAAGATAAAAACAGTAAAAGGGACATTAACAGTAAAGACAACATTAGATGGCACTTGCAACAACTTCAATAATGTGCCATTATTCCAAGTGAAACTAATGGAATTAGGGAGTATAATCAGTTTGGGTCTTTATCAGATTGTGAAAAGTAGACATGCCGGAATCCGAGTTTGCTAAAATGAATGCCCCAGGGTAACTGTTGGCTTTTTGTATATTTGGTTAACATTATCCAATAAACTGTGTAGCCTATGTGACTAACATTTTAAGTATACACTATGAAGACAAAAATAATTTATTTGGCATAATGTGCACTGATGAGGAGTTTTGTGTCATTAGTCTATGTATGTTACCTTTGAGCTAATTTAAGCTATTGACCTATCAAAAGTTGTCTGAAATGAGAATGTCCCTCACTTTAATACCACCGACCATAGTTCACAGCTGTGATGTTAATTAAACCTATTAGCTATTTCTTTTTTAAAAAAGATAAAAGCCCTTCAATATGTACCACTCAAAGCAAAAATATTTTAAAAGGAAATATGTCAACAGATGAAATATTTTGCACTTGTAGAGCCATGTCTTTAACCCTTTATTATTTTTCGGGTCAATTATTATTATTATTTTTATTTTTTTTAATTGTTTCCTTAATCGGAGCTGTACATGGCTTGGTGACTCCTCCTAAACTTGTCACCTGAACACACACACACACACACACACACACACACACACACACACACACCAAAAATTACAGAACACTGAAGACCATATTTGTACTGTCAATAATTGATAATGTTTTAATTTATTTTGTCAAATAAAAATCAATCAGCCACAATGCAAAACACATACAGAAATGAAGGGGTGAGATTATAACAAATCCTCAACATAGCACACACCTCAAGGTCAGATCAAAGACTTGGTCTGACCCCACAGTGTGAAAGTATATGGTGTGGGAACTAAACACCATGGTCAGGTTTGACTAAGCATATTATTGAATTATGGCAAAATCTCACCCTTCAACAGTTAAAAGAAATGCTATAATTTTACAAATAAATGATGTTTACAATGTGTAACTATACATCCAATGCATAACTTGTAACAATATCTTGAAATTAAATTTGTTACAACATTGGCTTATAGAGATCAGCTAATACATTGTGCACTGAAGCCATCTACTGGCTATACTTGTCATTTCATGTAATTGCGATCTATATTCCAGCAGATGTCACAAGAGACCCTCAATGCATAACACATGTTGGTCTTTCACGTTACTGTTTTAATTGAAGATAACATACAATTTTCTTATTTTATGTGAACATGAATGGAGTAACTGAGTAATTTAGAGGTAATTAAGGTCAAATATACCATAAAATCCCAAAATAAATGCATAAATTCAGTGTATTCTTTACTTTAGTGAAGACAGTGTTATTCCATTTCTTTCTTCTTTTTTCTAAATTGGGGTGCACATTTGATGTTCCGGGTCAAATTTGACCTGAACCGATGGAGCGGGGTTCTCTATTGATATGCAAAAAAAGGGTTAAGAAAATACATTTAAATTTCATGTTGACATCAACTTGAATATAAAACAAACACCTTTAGAACCTAAAACCAGAATAAAATTACTTGCATATGGTGCTTCCTTTAGCGTTAAAAACCTCAGTTGTACACAAACATCAAAAAATAAATGCAAACCATCAAAAAAAAAAAAGGCAGTTACAGCATAACACAGGCATCACTTTGACTGGCAGCAGAATGACGCGTGTAATGCGGCTAACAGCATTGGCTCAGCAATCAGAGATGTCTGAGGTCAGAGAGAGGTCATTCTTGCTTTAGAAGCACTGAACAATCAACCAGTGAGTTCCGTAAAGCAGTCATGCTATCATAAAGAAAGTGTGAATTGTATAAGCATGTAACTCTGTGAAAATGACCCTTTGCTTTGACGGTTTCTTAAAGCAAGTGTGCAAAGGTCAAACAGGGAATTTGTATGTTATGATCTGTGTTTCACTGCCAGAGTGTCTTTTACTCCTAAGAGCTGGTAGTAGTAAAGAAATAGCCTTTATTCAGTTCTGAATGTTATGACAGCATAACAGACTGCATATACTGATTGCACAGAAATTGCAAGCACAAAAATGCTCCAATCAGACTGCTTTACTGTTATGTAACTAAAGAGAATCACTTGGGGAGTAACTCACTAAAGTCACTAAATAAGCGACGTAACTAATTAGCCTACATTTTTCAGCAGCGAGACAGTAACTTAGCTGTTTTTAAAATATTGCAGTAATATACATTTTCCAGTAACAAGACTGTAAACAGAGTGTAAACCCTTCAGGGATTGTTGTCATGATTTATAGTCCTATTAGCTGGCTGAATGTTGTTTGTTATGTAAAAAAGACCTGCAGAACACATTATTTCAAATCGCTAGCGGCCAGCAGCAGGGCCCAAAACTTTCAAGCCCAATCGACATGAAAAGGTCAGTGATATTCTTTCAATGTGTCGTATACAGGAAGGTGTTGATTGGCTAGTATCGGAATACTAAATGACACTTTGAGCTGGATTAAGTAGATAGCAGCTGCTACTCACTTGTTCAGATAAATGCGTTTCTCTGTGAACTGGCCGGTGCCGTATGTGGGGTCTTCATATGGTTCATTCTGCACCACCTCCACGCCCTCTCCTCTCTCGCTCTGCTCATGGCTGTGCTTGCTGATCATATAGAGCTGACCAACCCTGTACTAGAGACACAGACCAGAACACAGTCAGAACTGCCATACACAATGTCTATAAACTTACAATGAGAGTCAGGTTGCACGGTTTTAACAGTCTGCAGAGAAACAAAGTTATGTTTACAAGTCTTCCCAGGCTGCTACAATGAACATCTCAGAGGAAAAAATAGTGACTGGATTTGCAAATGTTTGTGATGTCAATCTTTAAAAAATATTCAGGGTTTTGTGTGACACTTTGCAGCAAGATAACGCCAAGTAAACAAGATATCTAAATACAACTGTATTCCACATTTACTCACTATTTATATTCACATTTACCTGCAGAAAAACGTAATTTAATTCCTTAAACTTTTAAAAAATGAAAATATAACATTAATTTAATCAACATTGCATTTTGTTTTGTACCAAACAGCTTATTACAGCTTATTAATTAATTAATTATTACTACTACAGTGGATATTACATTTTACTATACATTTGTAATATATTTCTGTCACTTTTTCTGGTTCCGGCTTCAGGCTTTCATTTTGAATCATGCTTTTATTTTTAATTGAAAATTTTATGTTGATGTGCGTTTTTGACGGAAGCTTCACACCTCCAGATAAACATGGCCCGGTGTTATAATGAATACACGTTTGCTGTGACTTAATTATACAACTATATAGTCTACATGTGCTTTGCGCTTCACAGTGGATTAGTGCTCTGCTCTATCATCTCATATCACACACTGCACTCATGATTCTGTGGAGTTCGGAGTTATGAGTGGTCAGGCTGCACTTAAATTACTGTCATGTTAAATGTACATTAATCTAGCTGCACTAGTTAATAAAATCAGTTTCTGTGCTGAGATGTGCAGTCGAGTCGGATGTGTACCTCCTGAAAATGTACATACACATTTAGCCAAACAAGTGGGGAAAAACACTGGTTACATTTCTGGAAAAATTGCCTATTTATCATAATTTGAAACATGTCATTATTTGTATTTTTATAGAGGATTATCATATTTTAATATTAAAAGTCTGGGCCTGAGACAAGGCTAAAACATTATGCATAAGGCATTTGAAAAGTAACAAAAAAATAAATAAAGATGGCCTGGTAAAAAGTTTCCAAGGCAGTTTTAATGTGACCTTCATATAGCAAACAGATTGTTGAGATCTGTTAGTTTTATGAAAAATCAACCCTTTGGACATGAAATTTCCCATAGTTGTAGAAACTTCCGGGTGTATCTGAGTGCATGACAGCTGCTTATCTATGTGAGCAGATCAGCCCCAAGGCTCCTGTTCAACTCTGCCTCAAACCCAGCAACTGCCACACTGAAGAAATGCAAAGATCCATATCAAGCCAGTGACACAAACCAAGTCTCCTGCAGATAATACTGTTTTATTTATATATTAATGGTAAGATGTTATGTATTTCTCATTTCAAAACCTTCAAGATGAACAGATTATGACTTCCTCTTTGCCTGGCTGGTAGAAACACTCAAACAAACAGGGTAAAGTTTGACAATGCACCAGCCGCAATCTTTACATATTTTATGGGAATCAACCAACGAATGGCTTAATTATAGTTTATCCACATTAAGCTGATATAGGAAAAAGTGTTTGTGGCACGGTGGAGGGCGGGACCGGCGCGTGATTGCGCACGCCCGGTCCCGTATCTGGCTGATTGAGCCGGCAAGAGGGTTAAAAGGCCACTCGCAGACGGCGATCGGGAGAGAGAGCTTAATCAGCAGACGTCTGCTGTCCTAAATGTTTGTTTTAAGTTCGTCATTAAATTATGATTTATGTTGACAAGCCGGTTTCTCGCCTCTTCCTTGCCCATGAATTATGATCTGTTTTACATTGGTGCCGAAAGCCCGGGAAGGAAGAGGGATGCGCCGTAGCGGAGTTCTCGCGACTTCTCAATGGAGCAGCCGCGGCCATCTGCCGGGGGACGGAGGAGCCCAGCCGCCTGGACGCGGAGGAACGGCCGCCGACCGCGAGGGGAGGAGGGGCTCCTGGCCGACCGCCTGGAGCGGTTAGGGCCGCTGCCAGGGGCAGGGGAGTTCCCTACTGGCCGCTGGAACGCGGCGGGGTTGGAGACTGCCGACCGCGTGCGGGGAGGGGCTCGCCGCCGACCGCCTGGAGCGGGAGAACCGCTGCCAGGGGCGGGGGGAGGCCCCTTCGACATCCCGGGTTTCGGCACCAATGTAAAACGATCATGTTCATGGGCAAGGAAGAGGCGAGAAACCGGCTTGTCAACATAAATCATAATTTAATGACGAACTTAAAACAAACATTTAGGACAGCAGACGTCTGCTGATTAAGCTCTCTCTCCCGATCGCCGTCTGCGAGTGGCCTTTTAACCCTCTTGCCGGCTCAATCAGCCAGATACGGGACCGGGCGTGCGCAATCACGCGCCGGTCCCGCCCTCCACCGTGCCACAGTGTTTAAACATAAAAAATACAAATAAACCTTTACTTTTGTATTTATCTCAGAAGTATTTGTCTCACATTTCATGAACAGCCATAAAGATACACTTCAAATGCTTAAATCAGACCACAGGTATGACCACTGTGTGCTACGCACAATCAACTATCATAATGTTTAACAATATCTCTAACATGAAGCATGTCGTGTTCACTTTCACCTCCTTTATTCATCAGAGCTTTTTTTATGAAACCACAGCGCTTTGTTTGATTAATGAGATATTGTCCTTATTGTTATCCTCAGAAGCAATTAAAGCAGCAGAAAATGCGAGCAAACGAGAGCTGCTATGCTAGGGGGGTTCAAGTGGTGCTGAATAATTCATCGTCCCCACTTTCACTGTATGTGTGACGGACAGGCACTGGGAGACATGAGAGTACAGACTGCATGAGAGGCACATTAAAAGAGTTTGGGGTAAATAGCCTTTTAAAAATAAATAAAGGAGAAAGGTACACAGAAGAGAGTGCTTTGCACGTTTCTCTTTTAAAAATATATACCGTTAAAGGTTCCTGAACTTGCAATTTTCCACAGAAGAGAACAGGATACTGCACTATAGTAATCACAGTGTTTCCTATAGTGCTGCCTTGCTACTGAATCTACAGCATGAAACACAGCGCATCCAGTGGAGACTGATTACCAAATGTATGATTCGTTATGAGCCGTTTCTTTTCAATCTAAAGTACGTCTAATGTAGTCTGATTCCTGAATGAATGACTCTTACTGTAAGAGAGGGTTCTTTTGAATCAACAGCATGAAACGGTAAGTCAAGCCAAGTTTTTTTGTCTCCCGAATGAATGACTATCAACTGGTCCTATTGAATTTACAATGTGAACAGTGAAGATTGATTCCTGAAAAAAAAAGACTCTTATGAGCGTTTATTTGAATCTATAGCACGAAACATAAGGCTTGTCCTGTGTAGTCTGATTCCTTTTTGAATTAATCTTATGAGTCGGTTCATTTGAATCTACACTATTAATCAATCAATCAACTCCTGAATGAATGACTCAAATGATCAATTTCTTTTTTGAATCAATAGCACATCTAGTGTAGTCTGATTTCTGAATGAATTACTTTTACTGTATGTGCCGGTGCTTTTGAATCTTGAGTATTAATCTAACAACATGACCAGTGTTGTCCGATTTCCAAACAAATGACTCATGAGCCGGTTCTTTTGAATCTACAGTATTTATTAAACAACATGAACAGTGTAGTCCGATTTCAAAACAAATGACTCTCATGAGCCAGTTCTTTTGAATCTACAGTATTAATCAAACAACATGAACAGTGTAGTCTGATTTCAAAACAAATGACTCTCATGAGCCGGTTCTTTTGAATCTACAGTATTAATCTAACAACATGAACAGTGTAGTCTGATTTCAAAACAAATGACTCTCATGAGCCATTTTTTTTTTTAATCTACAGTATTAATCAAACAACATGAACAGTGTAGTCTGATTTCAAAACAAATGACTCTCATGAGCCGGTTCTTTTGAATCTACAGTATTAATCAAACAACATGAACAGTGTAGTCCGATTTCAAAACAAATGACTCTCATGAGCCGGTTCTTTTGAATCTACAGTATTAATCTAACAACACGACCAGTGTAGTCCGATTTCCAAACAAATAACTCTTATGTGATGGTTCTTTTGAATCTGTTTTTTAAAATTGAAGGAGTTGAAATTATTGTCTGTGGTAATTGATCGCATATTACAGATGCTTTCGATATACCTAAAAAAGAATAGTTCATCCCAAAATTATGCTGTTGATGTTGTTCCAAACCTGTGTGACTCTTTCGTAGCACACAATATAAAATGTTTTGTAATGTAATGATGTAATGAATGCGGAGGAAACTGAAGCTGTCAGTCCCTAATACTCTGTTTAAAATCTAATTTTGTGTTGCAGAGAAGATAGGAAGTCACACAGGTTTGGAAAGACAAGGCTAATCCTTTGAAAGGCAAAACACTTAAGATACAGACTTCATGATGGACAAACTGCATGACAGACACATTAAAAGAGAACAGAGTGAAAAAGAATATTAGAAATAAATAAATAAATGAGACGGGCCACAGAAAAGAGCGCCTTGCACATTCCCCGGATAACTGCTCAGTCGTGTTCAGTAGCAAACTTGAGTTGTTTTTATGTTTTGTTCTTTTGGTTGTGACTCGTTTTACCCACAGAACAGCTTGGTTACCTTGAGAATGAATGCATTTCATGGGAATTAAGTTATTTAATGGCAAGTCAATAGTCCCTGTTCTAGGAGAGCTCTTGAGTACTGCCCCGATTGTGCTGGGGAGAGAAAAATGGTTTTGTTGATACTGGAAAAAACGCGCTCTCTCTCTCTCTCTCTCTCTCTCTCTCTCGCTCTCTCTCTCGCTCTCAGGAACACTAAAGAAAGACTTCAATTATGAGTGCAGAGACGTGCATGTACTGCAGCACACTGACTCTCATGTGTCAACAGCATGTTGGAAGTAAACGTCAGTGTTGCTTGCCCATGTTAAACTGCCACCATCCTAGCAACTCAAAGACAGGCTGTTGTGGGTGGTTCTGGAATATTGCTATGCCGTTGCTTTATCAATTATACCTCTGTTATGCAAAATATAATATATGTTTAGATATCTTTAACTTACGTACAACTTTCACAGTTAATAATACCATGGAGTACAAAAGGAAATGTTAGGTAGATTAAACTCAGTCACCATTCACTTTTATTGCACCTTTTTCCATTAAATTGGAAAATAAAATACATGAATCTTTTTCCATTAATGTAAGACAGTCCTACTGATTTGGATCAAGATGAAGGTGAGTGAATAAATACTCATAATAAAAATGAATTAAATTAGTGTTACTGCATTAAGAACATTTTAGTTTGGATGATAATGTGTATTTTATGAACCTTGTAATTGAAGTTGATGCACGGCACATTGTTGCATCTACCTCATCAGTGCTATGTATAGCTGTCTAGCCGTTTGAGAGGTTTGACTTCCACCATATGGTGATAGTTTCGCTGTGCGCCGTCCCAGAGCTCTTGCGATCTTAGCTCTGGAGCGCGCTTTCGCGAGAATACATGCTTCATGTGGCCCGCACAGATTTGCGTATTCGATATGAGAAGAATATTTACGGATTATAAGGCGCTGAAAGTGAGATGAGTACAATTAAATTTGCTTCGGCTGCGGCCACCCACCAAAGTGGCTAGTAAGGGTGACGGAGTTACCTGCCACAGCCGATTTCTACCCACATTTGATGGGTGCGGGTGTTAATGTCAAGCCCTGCGTCCGACTCCAGTGCTTTAATCATGTCCTATCTGAAGCGATCCAATCAGTTTTGGGTGAGAACATGCCAAAATATAACTCTTTTTTTTTTCACTGTACAATCTCATCATTGTAATCTCTAGGCACGATCATGATTTCAAGCTTGATTACGCTTCAGTGCTTGACGCATGCGCAGAGCACTAGATGGCGCTATAGCAAGTGTAATCATGATCACCAAGGAGACTCTTTTGAATTATTTGGTGTAGTTGTTTACCTGCTAATATGCTTGGATATGTTTTCTGGTAGGGTTGTTGAAGCTTATACTGGTTTTCATGCTTTAATGAATTGAACAATACTCATGCGTACCGATCACAATGTGTTTTTAAGTTTTGTTTTCACAGTGAATTTATTGTAACATGTTGACTAAAATTCATGACGCATGAGTACTTTATAACATTGCTGCAGTTTTGAGATTCCCAAAAATGTGTGTGCCCCACTGTTTTCTTAGGGTATTTTTTCCCCAGTTTCCATTGTCCATATAGCAGGATTGTTTTTTGTTTTTTTTTCTGACAAAGATCTAATGGTTTAAACGTTGCAAGCAAGTGTAGGCCAATGCAGTATTTTTGGAGCAATAAACACGTGTGTGTGTGTGTGTGTGTGTGGACACTTTCTATTTTTTCCTTTTAACAGCCTGTTTAAACAATCTAAAGGCCACTATGGGTACAAGGTAGAAATGTGTCTGACAGCAATTCATAACGTAGCGCAAGTACGCAATGCACTTTCAGCATTATTGCAAGGGATGCAACGGGATACATTAGTGTAAACAGTGAGTTCTTCAATGAATGGTGCAACAAGAAAGGAGGTGTAGTAACAGAGAGAAAGGAGGAACATTTTGTGATGCAGACTGAAATCTCTTATTACATCTAAACTGCCTCACTACAGACACACACGTGTGCAATAACTTCTGACAACATGATCCTGTGGTTAAGCTGATACGTTTTCAACTTTTAAATGAATACCAATGGTTGTAGTTTTCACCTCTCTTTTGGTTTTCATTTCGAACATTTTGAAGTGAAGTCTGCAAACACTCACAAAATGGAGAGCCACTTGAATACAAAACACTTGAGCAATGCTTTAAACCCCTCCTGGATGAAGTATTGCCAAGGAAAACACAGTTTGAGAAGATAAAGTGAAAGACTGTATCTCGGGCAACAGGCTTATGAGAGAGTGGGCGAGCAATGGTAACAAATGACTGTACAGCCATTATCTACACAATACTCCACAGATGCCACTATATCATTAAAACCCGAGCATCAGTGTGCCACAGTTCTGTTTCGCCCATTCACTGCTAATTAGAAAGCTTCAGGGATTTTGTGGAGAACATTATCTACTTGATGGGAACAACTTCAAGCAATCCAGCTGGGCATAACAACAAGATTTGGGTCCCACTTTACATTAAGTGTCTTTAACTACTATGCACTAACATTACATTACCTACAATACAGTATATTTATTATGTAACTACAAGTTGTTCTCACAAGATTCACATATGCTGCTACGGAGGATGAGGAACGGGTAGGTTTAGGAGTAGGGTTAGGGGTAGATGTTAGGGTTAGGTTTAGATGTAAGGTTAACAGTGCAACTACAGATGTAAATAAACAGCAGGTACTTAGTGTTATATGTAAGTACAATGCAACAACACTTACTGTATGCACATAATTAGTGCATTGTAGCAAATGCTTAAATACAGTACCTAGTAGTTAAAGACACCTAATAGTGTGGGACCTACATTTGTTTTACAGAGTGGCAACTGGTTTGTTCAACAGATTTATTTTTCTGACTTTTTTGCATCCATCAAAAAGAAGAGTAGAGAGGTTCCACGTTTGATGTAGTCCCAGTTTCAATATTTACGGTTAATCCTTTCTCTTATTCTTGTTCAATGTACAGAGACAACTATATTTGCAGGTTGACTTGCTGAAAAGCAGCACTTTAAAAAAAAATCTTCTTTTGTTTGAACAGACTAACATGTCTGGCTCATCTGATGGCATGAGTTTTGAGGTGGGACTTCTTGTTAGCTCAACAATAGCAGATTGATGTCATGAATTTAATTCATGTATGTCCTTCAAGACTGCATCAGATGCTTAAATTCAGTTGAAAATGACAGCCTTTCCACAAAAAACCCAGGTTCTGTCATTAGAGCAGATCGAACAAAGACTTTATCTGTTAACCAGTGCCACTGCTGGGTGATAACTGCACTCTCCTTTTAAAAGAGAGAGAACACGTTGATTTTTCACCCATGCCGAACACTAAACTACCCATAGAGATCTGAGCCGTCGATTTAGCAGTACTAAAAAGGCTGTGTCAGATGAAGGGTGTCTAATCTAACAGCTACTGTTCTCTTTTTCTAGAACGCTTAAACAGAACAAAGGAGTCTCTTATCAACCCATGCAAGGTACGTGCAGCACATGAGGAGCATACTAAAACAAAGTTTGTTGTTTACTCTGGTGGTACCACACTACAGTGAAGGAATCAGATGACAATACTATGGTACTTTGTTATACTACGGTACTGAATCATTACCTGTACTTAAGCAATACAACCGGCATCAACTATTGAGGGCACATTTTGACTGGACCGTTAAGGCTGAAGGTCAAATTCACGCAAGAGAACATATTGACGTATCCCAATGGTAACACTTCTTTTTCAAATATATCAATATTTGCTGTATATTCACTTACACACAAATCATGACTACAATGGTGAATAATGACTTTATAAAAATACATATTTTTTGCACTGTTATACACTGAACATATTGATATCAAAACACTTTTGCTTGAATGCATCATTTGAAAAACGATTAATTTTAACACTTGTTTTACAGACTCACCTACACTTACACACTTATTCCAATGTGATTATCTTCCACAGTTGCTCACCTGATAAGAGTGTTGGGATTCAAACTCAGAAGACCTTGGTTGGAAACCAGTCAAGTACGCAAGCTGTCACATGAGACAAGAGTGTCATAGAAGCGACACGAAATGACGTGGTGACAGAAAATGTGCTTTATATTTCTCTTTTGTGGACACCATCTACAGAAAAATAATGGAAGAAACTACCTCTAAAGGGTACAGGGAAAACAACAAAGGGCCAAGGACTGAACCTTGTGGTACACCATCAAATCTTTAACTACCTTTAGATACAGTGTCTGTTCAGTTAAGCAAACAAAGTGGTAGCGATCTGACAGGTAGGATCTAAGGCTTGTAATATAGTACATATTACAATATAGTCATATGAACCACTTTTATAATACCTTTATGGTGCTTTTTTCCCTTTTTGTCACCTTCATTATTTGGAAAAGAGCACCATGATTTTCTAAAAAAACAAAAAACAAAATAAAAAAAAAAAATCACCTTTTGTGTTCCACTTAGGAAAACATTTGAAACAACATGAGGATGAGAAATTAATAATATAATCTTTATGTGAACTATTAATTTGAGATATTTGTTTATATTGACATTTACATTGAGCATTTTCACAAATAATAATTTTCTCTGTGAGTGTAAAAGCAGATGGCTTCAAGGGCTCACAATCACTTAAAACAGTGCTGTTTGTCTAAATCAGTAAAAAAAGAAAGAAATGATCAGACAGCAGATATTATTTCGGATTTCCTGCCCTCCAAAGTGTTGATTAGATCACATTCAAGCCCAACGGCGGAGTCTGACAGAGGAAGCATCAGGGACTGTATTAATGAGACAGCATCCCTGTGTGTCTCTGATAGTGCTACTGTGTGCCTGGGGTGAGCAATGTGTCGTTAGCGCAATTCTGAATTAGAACCTGTAGTGTCAGATGGTGGAAGAGAACAACGTGGGATGTTACAGGAACATGGGGGATGGAAGCAAGGGTTAAACTGGGCCGAAATGATCTAGAATGGCAATTTGGCACCTCCGATTTGAAAAGGAATAAATAATTGCCAGTTTGTTTGTCAGCCCATTCCATTTACTGTATGCTACAGTCCAGATTTTGTACACATTCTATCTCCATTTAGCATGCGTATTCACTTCAAAAAGAACTGTTCAAACTGTTGGATCAGGACCCAAAAAATGGGTCACAGGTCTTTTCTGGTAGGGTCACGGACAGCAGGGAAACAACAATGCTAAATGCAAATAACAATATGTAATATATAATCATACATAATTAAGAGTGCAGGGGGAGTGGGGGGTCCTGACAATCTCCAGTTGAGAATGTGTGGTGCATTATGACGCACACAATACGGCAAGGAAGACCCCCTACAATTATGCAGCTAAAGACCTTCATAATGGATGAATGAGGGAGAATTCCACTTGCTAAACTTAACAAACTTGTGTCTTCAGTGCCCAAATGCTTAATAAGTGTTATAAGAAGAAATGGTAAACACTTCAACTTTTTTTGGAGCGCATTGCAATCAACCAATGATTTGAAATGTGTGTATATTTTCAAAAAACTATTGTAAAACATCAAATAACGTGTTGTTGTAGTGCTTTTACAATAGCTCAGGGTGAATAGAATTTGCAAATCATTCCTTTTTGTTAATATTTTCCATACGGTCTCAACTTTATGGGGATTGGGATTGTATTTAGTACTATCACAAAGGGTTTTAACATGGGTTGGTATGTTTGTTGGGGAATTACAGTATTTGGGGGTTTGATAACATGTCCCTCACATCCAAAATCCCAGTTGAACCCTACATGGAGGAGTCGAGTTGAGAGCAAAGAGGTCCCTGCAAGGTGCCCTTTTCCAAGTGAGAGTGACTGTGTGGTAAATGACACTGCAGCATTTGTGCGTAGAGGCTGCAGTTATCAACACCTCATCCATCCCTGGCAGATATACTGCAGTCTCAGCACTAATGCAGCATATAGCATGGGTCAATAAGGTGTCGGAGGAGAACTCGAGTGTGTGTGGCTGGGGGGGGGGTCTGTAGGATGAGAAATATTGCAGTGTTTGCACATGAATATGACGCAAGTAATGTATTAATGAAAGAATACACCCTGAGAAAAGGAACTGTGATTGAAACTGTGATTGAAACACAATGACACAAGTAACAGCATGCTTGCTTACCGCATGTTCATGATCACAGAACAACAGATACGCAGTGTTTCTACAGGACAAAGCAAATCATACTCAAGACGGTTCCAAAAGGCTCATTGGCAAAACAATAGTGTCCCACAAGAAGATACTTTGTTACAGTTTACAAAGCCTAGTAAGTTTGTCACAGAGACGAGTATGATTTCACACAACACTGCAAGGCAGTTGGGATATTTGTCTGTGTGGTATTTATAAAAACCAGCAGGGAGAAAAAAAGGCTGTCTGGAAATCTTGGTATGGCACATACTTTGAATAAGATGAATATTAAAGATGACTGCATCCAGAATCATGCATATTCAAAAACATGTCGAAACCAACAGCTTGTTGCGTGGCAACGATACATGGCAAGTGCCTCACATTGACTGGAGGCCATGTAGACAGACCGAAGTGTCTTTATCATGCAAGTCAAGAGGACCCATGTCGATGGTCCCGATACATACAGCAGAAGCCATAGGGGGAATTCACTTAACATGAATATGATACTGATAGCATTGTTTCTCTGCACACGCTGTATGCGTTGTTTTAGAAACTGACGCGATTCATCATCTTGCCAGCTGGTTCTGAGTACTAAGGTGTCAAGGGTGCAGCAAACCACACGTTCTAGCATACTTAACTGGGACTGTACATCAACACATCACTACTGTGATCAAGATCTGTGTGCAGCATCCTCCTTTGTGAGCGCTTGTGTTCTAAAATGTAATAGAAGTATAGATAACTTGAGTACAGCTTCTGATATTATCATTTCATTGGTTCATTGGAAATATACTAATGCTAAATTAGCACAACTGTCCAGTGAATTGTACTTTTTTACTTATTTTTTTTTTTTTTTTACATATAATGGGCCTTATTCATAAAACACAAGACAAACAAATTTGTGTATAAATCATTAGTAAAATGCTTTATCCATAAATTGTCCCAATTCCTTTAAAATTTTTACATAGGAATGCATTTACATGCAAATGTGTTCTAATCACATTTCATAAATATGGCCCAATGTGCGCACCAGCTACTTCGAGATTGCGATCTGATATCAGTCCCACCAGAATGTCATCATCATAAGATCCAATTAATTGTCTTAAAGGGTTACTTCAGGATTTAGCATTAAGCTTTGTATCAGTAGAAAACCAGTAGTATTTTCTAATTACCGGGCTCCCCCACCTCATATCCCCCTGAGACCAGAGATTTATTTATTTTTAGTCTGGAAAAAAATCCTCCGATGACGCAAAAATCGTCATTTTGCGTCATCGGAGGATTTTTGGTCCAGAGGCTTAAAACTACAGCCAGTATTCCGCATATTTTCACCACGCCCATATGGGGCGGGATCTCACTCACAGAATGTGAAGATAGTGTCAGCCATCTTTCTGTAGAAGCTAAGAAAACAGGCTCTTGCTCTGTGTAGAAAGTTTGTATACAAGTAGACTAATCACTATTGCGGAAGTTAGTTTTGAAGTTGAAATGGCAGAAGGGGATTTCGAAGATCTGTTGCGAGAATCTGATGCTCGCGCTACCCGTACGTGCCGCAATACAGCGATGAACAGAGGCTGGAGCAGCTGCTGTAGCAGGGGAGCAAAACTTGCTTGGCAGGCAGGAGGAAGAGTGTGTTAAATTATATTCAGACTCGAGTTGGGGCGGACTGGTGGTGTCAGTGCTCTCGCTGTGCGCCTATGGAAACAGATAGAGAGTCCTATTGCTGTCGCGAATTTCAGCGATACTGGACGAGATCACTGAATCCGCTGATGAAACTGCACCGATAACATGAGCATGTATAACTGAGCACCCAAGTTTTGTATCACACATGGACAGGGGAGTCCTGGAAACTTATTTTAGGATCCCGAAGATAAATTGGAAACGCCAGCCAAAGCCCGCAGGGACAAACGGACGGCTTAGTGTAAAGTGAGTATTTTGTTTGTTTTTCTTTTTGTTACTAAGACGTCATGTACAGAGTTTGGACACCCAGAATTATAATGTTCTTCCCGTGTAGTCAGTCAATTTATCAACTAACTCATGATTTATAGAGTCACGATGTATTAAAGCAAGAATAGTTGTATCATATTTTCAGATACTGCCGCCTGTAACCGGTAGGCGTGGTTTGGGAGTGGCCTCGTAAGGGCAGCAAAGCAAGTGCATTCTGGGAGTTGTTGTCTTTCAGCCACATGTGTAAAAAATACATTTTCTGCCTTTTCTCTGTCTAGAATGCTTCAAATTCAAAAATAATTTCACATTTATACTATATAAATGACCAATTTTAAATACACATTTATCTTCCCAGAGGTGAAGTAACCCTTTAAGTTGGTCCAACTAAATTCATTTTATTACCCACTAGTATATGCCAGGTGAGCAATTGTAACGACATTGAAACTGTTGCACTCATTGTTTGATAGCAACTGCTTACAGAGCTAAGCAGCACTCAAATCAAACTTCATTGAAAGTGAGTCCATCCTCAACCTAACAAGTGCCAATCTTCACCACAATGATAACTCCAAAAACTCCAGCCTTACAAACATTACTTTTAAATGCCAATATAACAACCTTAAACATGAACAAATCTCTTCCTATTCTTATCTTACTCAAAAATGCATAAAATAACACTTAGTTTCAACATCTGTTCACCCCATCCAGTCCCCTACAATGCATGCTGAGAAATAGAAATCCCCTGCCAAGTCTCATCAATGCTATAAAAGATTATTCATGTAGTCCTAATTCAAATTAAGTAAACTTCAGTTTTACAAATGTAATTGTAGAGAAGGTAATGAAATCAAGTTAGACAAAATGTTCTCATGACTGCTTTCTGATTCTCTATCTTTGTTCACATGCCGATAGATGTGTGGGAACTATGTGTGCAGGTGAATTGCTGCAGTGTGTGTAATTGAAAAACATACTGTCATTCTCTCTTATCGCAGTGATATGGGGGGGAGGGAGACAGCGAGAATGACATTGAAAGAGGAAAGGAAAATGCCACAGCCAGTGTCTTAGTCTTTCTTTGACTTCCTTTAATGCACACATACAGTTGAAGTCAGATGTTTACATACACTTAGGTTGAAGTCATTAAAGCTATTTTTTAACCACTCCACAGATTTAATATTTGCAAACTATAGTTTTGACAAGTTGTTTAGGGCATATATTTGTGCATGACATGAGTATTTTTTTCAGCAATTGCTTACAGACAGATTGTTTCACATTTAATTGACTATATCACATTTCCAGTGGGTCAGAATTTTACATACACTATGTTAACTGTGCCTTTAAACAGCTTGCAAAATTCCAGAAAATTATGTCAAGCCTTTAGCCAATTAACTTCTGACAGGATGTGTACTGAATTGGAGGTGTACCTGTAGATATATTTTAAGGCCTACCTTCTAACTCAGTGCCTCTTTGCTTGACATCATGGGAAAATCAAAAGAAATCTGCGAAGACCTCAGAAACACATTGTGGACCTGCTCAAATCTGGTTCATCATTGGGAGCAATTTCCAAATCCCTGAAGGTACCATGTTCATCGGTATAAACAATAGTACACAAGTATAAACACCATGGGACCATGCAGCCATCATACCGCTCCAGAAGGAGACACATTCTGTCTCCTGGAGATGAATATAGTTTGGTGCGAAAAGTGAAAATCAATCCCAGAAAGGACCTTGTGATGATGGTGGAGGAAACAGATAGACAAGTATCTATATCCACAGTAAAACAAGTCCTATATCGACATAACCTGAAAGGCTGCTCCGCAAGGAAGAAGCTACTGCTCCAAAACCACCATAAAAAAGCCAGACTACAGTTTGCAATTGCACATGGGGACAAAGATCTTAGTTTATGGAGAAATGTCCTCCAGTGTGATGAAACAAAAATTGAACTTTTTGGCCATAATGACCATCGTTAGGTTTGGAGGATAAAGGGTGAGCCTTACAAGCTGAAGAACACCATCCCAAACGTGAAGCATGGGGGTGGCAGCATCATGTTGTGGGGGTGCTTTGCTGCAGGAGGGACTGGTGCACTTCACAAAATAGATGGCATCATGAGGAAGGAAAATTATGTGGATATATTGTAGCAACATCTCAAGACATCAGCCAGGAAGTTAAAGCTCTGTCAAAAATGGGTCTTCAAAATAGACAATGACCACAAGCATACCACCAAAGATGTGGCAAAATGGCTTCAGCACAACAAAGTCAGGGTATTGCACTTAAAATGGAAGTGATTGAGTACAAATATTATATATATATATATATATATATATATATATATATATATATATATTTGTATAATATATCATATATTTCTATATTTTTAATAATATTTTCTGTCATACAAATACTGATGTTTGAACATAACTTGCATTGAACCCAAAATATTTCTTTAAACATTAGTCCAATACGTGTTAACATGAGGCAAGTTTTATAGGATTTCTTGCTAAAGTTGTTGAGTAATGTTATATCCAATCTTTTGAACTTCAATGCCATGACCATGCATGATACGTACAAGTCTACCAGAAAGGGACTGTTTACATGGATCAAACTCCACCCCTAGAAAAGTACTCCTGCTGAACAGAGATTTATGGCCAGTGCAATACAAGTGAGCAGTCCAATCTATACTGTACTTAACATGTGTTCTTGCATTACTGTGGCAGTAACAAATCTCAGTAGTCAAGTGGGCGAAAGAGTAACCTTCAAATATCTGTGCCAATCAACAGTGTTATTAATCTGGTAGCTAGCTATAAACACGTTGATGCAGTTTAACTAACTTTAACTTGCTAGATTCTTCTTAAACATAATGACAGCACTTGACCTGAAAGAGAAACTGCTCATAGAAGATGGTTTACCAATTTCCCCCTTGCTGCAATACAGAGAATGCCTCTTATGCATTTTAGACCATGACAATGCATGAAATCGAGCTTGTGTAGCTAGAAGCATCTGCATTCATGTACTTGTTCCAAGCCTTAGGCTCTGCTGTGATCTGTTTCTCTCGCTCTGTTTCCATTAGTGTAAACCCCACAGAATCAGGGAGCAACGCTGCAGCTCACATGTATTTTGATGATGTTTTGTTTGCGGTTCAGAGATCGAGGGGGCCGCCTTCTCCTCTCAGTGGCCCTGCATACAGAATTTAATGAAGTCATTAAACTCAGAAAACAGCATGTGTGCCCGACGCACTTATATTAACCCACCGCCCAGCAGGGAGCATATTTATTTTAAAACGTCCGATCGATTTCATTGACTTTCACTCTCGGTGGAAAACACCACTTACACTGACATAATTTTGTCATACTCCATTGCTCTGCGTGGGTGCAATGTTTACAACCTAGTCTCATAGGATGAATGTTATTATAACTACATTTTTGCAAACTGACTTTTATGTGTCACGTTCTACATTTCATTAGTTTCCTTGTGAAATTAACACTAGAGGCGCTTTATTCACTTTCACACAAATCATGACTACAACAGTGGACAATGACTTTATAAATACATATTTTTCACACAATTACTTACAAAATGCTATGCTGTGATATCAAAACACTAACTCTAACATTTTGGTTTTGGACACTATCGTTAAGGCTGGGTATTGATCCAGATTTCATGATTTGATTCTGACTTCTCACTTGATTCTCAATATCAATTCATATGTGTATTCTGAATATTTCAGTTAGAATATCCCCTTTCTTACATATTAAAGAAACTCACCCAGCTCCCATGTACACAAATAAAATATCATTTTAACTTATATTTTATCAGTTTCTCATCATTTGGGTCACATTTTGGCTTTTTTTAAGTTTATTGTTTAATTGCATAATTTGTACTATTTACAAGTGTTTACATTGATTTGTTGACCAAGTGCTAAAACTGATACCAGTATCGAGTATCAGTTTTAGCATGAAAAGAAAAACACACACATGTATAAAATTATACTCACATAAAACACTACACTGTCACATACTACACTACTCTCTCCACGCCCCACCCGAGAGCCCTCCAAATTCTCTAAATACCTGCCCCATTTCCAGACAAACAAATCCAAGTCACCCCGTCTTCCCAATTACACCTCCTCATAAGCCGCGACCCTCCCTATCTCCGTGCACCACTCCGTATATGGGGGCGTACCAGCTGACCGCCAACCTCTCAAAATAACCTGCCTGGTGATCAACACACAGGTCAGAACGCAGTTCTCTTTATGACTATCCCCCACATCGATGATCATCCCCATCGCCCAGAACACAAAGTCAGGGGCAAAACGAAACCCGAGTGTCTACCATGTCACACACAAAATTCTGAACCTTCAACCAGAATTTCTGGATTTCGACACACCACCAAAAAACATTGGCCCTGAATCCATCCTAAGATTGGCATTGCCAGCAGGTGGGTGTGTCTTTAAGACCAATCCGATACAATCTAGAAGGGGTCCAATAAAATCTATGCAAAATTTTGAATTGCATACAAAAAAGACGCACCCTTGCATCTTTAGATGCATACTTAACGTTTTTAAGAATCCTAGCCCACACTCCCTCCTCCAATACCAAGTTGAAATCTTTCTCCCATAATCACTTGAGAGAAGTTAAAGCTCCATCCCCCAGACTCTGAATTAACAGGGAATAATACACTGATACCTCATGACCTTTTCCAAATGCAGTAATCACCTCTCCCAGAGTATCTGCCGCTTTAGGGGTGTATGTGCTACTCCCAAAAATAGTACATAGCAGGTGGCGCAGCTGTATATACCTATAAAACTGAGATCTAGGAATCCCAAAATGTTGAACCAGATTTTCAAAGGATCTCAACACTCCACTCTCATATAGGTCACCACGTGTAGTAACCCCCCTCTCAATCCACTCCAACCAGCAGAAAGGGGACTTATTAATACACAATCTTGGGTTCTGCCATATGCTCGAGGTAACATTTAAATAAATGTCCGATTTAAACATTCTGGACACTTTTGTCCAAACCGAGTGTTAATGTGAAATAACAAGAAGTAACGTAACTTCTCTGAATAGTTTAATAGAAAGGCTTTGCAATGGTGAAATAGGGGCAAGAACTTCCAGTTCAATACAAAACTACGGAGGGGCTCTCAGGTGGAAGCGACCAATGAGCCAAATATCTGAGACTGACTACATAATAAAACAAAATCTTAGATAGGCCTAGCCCACCATTGTCAATCGTCCTATGTAACTTATTGAAATGCAATCTGGGACACTTACCATTCCAAAAGAAGGACTTTGCTATGCTATCAAATTGATTGAAATAAGAGATGGGGACATCTACAGGGAGAGACTGTAGCAGGTAGTTGAATTTTGGAATACAATTCATTTTCATAACAATAACCTTCCTATTTATAGACAAATGTAATGAAGCCCACCTGCCCACATCGTTCGAAAACCTTTTTATTAAAGGGTTAAAATGAACACTAACTAAATCAGACAAATTTGCTGGGAATAAAATTCCCAAATACTTTATGCCCTGTTTGGGCCACTGGAAGGCGCTCGGCTAGAAGGCTGTTACTGGACAGTATGCTGTCAGAGCCAAAGCTTCGGATTTTGACCAATTGACTCTGTATCCCGAGAACTTGGAAAAAGAATTAATAATTTTGTGAAGGCAAGGCATATATCTAGTAGGTTCAGAGACTAATAATAAAATAGCATCTGCGTAAAGTAAAAGCTTATGTGCCACACCTCCCACCACCACCACCGGTAAAATCAATAATTTTTTTCAATTTTTCTACCAATTTGGCATGCCCAATTCCCAATGTGCTTTTAAATCCTTGTGGTCGCGTAGTGATTCCCCTCAATCCAGGTTGCGGAGGACGAATCCCAGGGCGTGCTGAGTGTCTCTAAGCATCCAAATTGAGTCACATGGGGTAAACTCCTGATGGTCGCTATAATATGGTTCGTTCTCAGTGGGGCGCGTGGTAAGTTGAGCGTGGATGCCGCGGTGGATAGCGTGAAGCCTCCACACGCTATGTCTCTGTGGCAATGCGTTCAACAAGCCACGTGATAAGATGTGCAGAATGATGGTCTCAGACGCGGAGGCAGCTGGGATTCATCCTCCACCAACTAGCGAACTCCAGGGGTGGTAGCCTAATGTTATCAGAAGAGCTACAGCCCCAAATAAACCCCACCTGGTCTATATGTATAAGAGATGTCATAACTTTACTTAATCGGTTAGCCAAAATTTTTTAAAAATTGTCATCTAGCTGGATCAGGGAAATTGGACGGTAACTTATACACTCGTTTGGATCTTTGTCCTTTTTAAGAGTCAGACTGATCCGGGCTTGTGTCATGGTTGGGGGAAGCTTTCCATTCTTTAATGATTCTGTACAAACTTCTAACAAAAGTGGAGCCAATTCTGTAGCATAAGATCTAAAAAAAATTCAGAAGCAAAGCCATCTGGCCCCAGAGCCTTGCCTGTAGGTAAGGCCTTAATTACCTCATCAAGCTCCTCCAAGGTTATCTCAGAATCAAGAGAATTATTTTGCTCAGTCATCAGTTTAGGGAGTTCTAAAGGTTCCAGAAAGTTTCTGATATCTTTATCAGTAGATGAAGATGTGGAACTGTAAAGATCAAGATAGAACTATTTAAAAGCATTATTAATATCAATGGCCAAGGTAAAAACTTCACCACCAGCAGAAAAAAAGACTCTCTCTGTTTTTCGGATCTAGCCAAAAAGATTCCCTGCTTTGTCACCCGTACAGATACTCAAAGTATGACTCTCTTGCCCTAAATAACCAAAACTCCACTTTCCGCAACAAAATAGTGTTATATCTGTATTTCAGTCATGCAATGCATAAATGTAGGTCATTCGGCACTTCAGCTCTGGCTCTGCACTTTTAATATTCCCTTCAAACTCCACGAGATCTCGTGCTTTGGATTTTTTGATGAATGAGGCATACTGTATGATCCCGCCCATAAGAATCACCTTAAGTGCCTCCCCCAAGCCATGCCCACAGAAGATACTGAGGACCAGTTGGTCTCCATATAAACATTGATTTCAGTCTTTAACAATTGTTGGAAATCAACATTTTACAAAAGGGATACATTAAAGCACCGACTATATGATTTATTTTTCTCTGTATGTGGCACCTCCTCTAAACTCACCAGGGTTTGATCTGAGACTAAGATGTTTCCAATTGAGCAATCACCAGATGAAATGAGTGACTATTCTATTCTAGAATAAATCTTATGGACTGATGAAAAAAATGTATAGTCCCTACTACTTATATCATAAGGGGTGCCAGCAGCTTGCAACATCCCTTCGAGGTCAATAAAAAAGCCCTGATCATCAGCGTCAGGTGTGTAAATATGAGCTAAAACCAACCTTTGCCCCTGAATTTCTGATAAAACAATAATGACTCTTCCTAATTTATCTTTAATCTTTTTGACACATTTAAATTGTAGATGTTTATTTTGCTCTGCTCTTACTTGAGCCAGCACTAAAGAAAACATGTCCACCCCATATCTTTCCAATTTTTTCAGCTTCCTGTGGGGAAAGGCATCACATTTCTTATGCTTATGAAAAGAAATAACCTTCTTTTTATGGGGTGCCCCAACCCATTCACATTCCACATGGAGAAAGACAGTCCACTCATATTAACATTTGACATTTTGAAATAATAAAAAAAATAAGTTGTGTGTCAAACATAAGATTATACAGACCACATTCCAACTTAGTGCAACAATCAAATCCCCCATCCCGAAGGAGTGTTATTCCACAAAACAAACTCCAGCCGTTAGGCGAACCAGCACAAAAAGAAACAAAACAGACGTCCCGTTCCTCGAATGGTCAAGAGTCAAATTCACTCAGAGGCTGCATAAAAAAAGCACCATGACTTTGAAAGTCCATCAACTTTATAAAAGACATAATTTGTGTGGGTATATAAATACAGTATATTGTGGCCATATATACTGCCCCTGAATTGTGGCCATATTGTGGCCATATTTGTGTGGGCATATAAATACAGTATATTGTGGCCATCCATAGCATAAACTCTAAATCTGACCGGGAACCCCAGTGCAAAAGCAATCCTCCGTCAATGCAAAAGTTTCTTGAAGCAGTGTTATTCCACAAAACAAACTCCAGCCACCAAGTGGAACCAATACAAACAGAAACAAAAATGACACCCAGCTTCCTCAGACAATCGAGTGTTTGTTCAGCGAGTCAATCCACTCACATAAGAAACAACAAATGGCTTACTTACTCCAAATGTATTAATGAAAGACAGTGGTTGTTTGGGAAAATTACATACTTTGCGGCCATCCTCAGAATCCATTCTTAGTTTGGCCGGAAACATCAGTACAAAAGTTATCTTCCGTGCCAGATGCAAGTGTTTCTTGCACTCCTTGAATCGATTGAGTTTCTCTTGTTGAATTCGCAAATTCCGGGAACAAAGAAATATTGCGATTCTTCCAAGAAAGCGTTCCTTTGCTCCTCGCCTCGCACAATACAAGATCTATATCGGATGATCTCAGAAATTTGGCCAGAATTGATCAGGCCTGTCTCCATCAGCAGATCTGCGAGCTGGGACTCTGTGAGCTCGCTTGCTTTCCAGTTTATGGCCTGTTATGTCGAGCAGACTCGGGAAGAGCTCGACAAGGAATTTCACCATATCTCTGCCTTCTTCATGCTCAGAAATTCCAACAATCCGTACGTTATTTCTTCGGCTCCTATTTTCAAGATCTTCCAGTTTTTCCAAAATGCGGATTAGCGGATTATTCCCTTTCCGATGACTCCAGATAATCAATCAGTTTCTCGACATCTGCCACTCTTGTAACCAACTCAGAGAATTTTGTTTCCATCACCATAAATGACTGACGTATTACAGCGTGATCCTCCAAGTCAGTAACAACCTTCGTCAGAATCACAAACAATTTGGACAGTTGACCCTGAATTTTCTCCAGCTCGTTGCTCAAACATCTGCTCCTCACATGGCATCACGTGACCTCCACTGATACAGTCTCTTGAAAACCAGCATTTCTGTAAAGAGCATCTGTATATGAGCGCATGTTAACTAGAGGTCTCGAATGGCTTTACCTCTTCTGTGCTATTCATAATCAGAATTAAATTTGTATTTTTTGTTTGTTTTGATCAAATCTGACTGTAAAGAAAAGGGTATTAAAAGAGACATTATTGAATGACAATTGGGTCACATCTTTGGACACAAATTATACAGAACGACTTTTACACTCAACACACAGTGAAAAGATCTTGCTAAAGAACTTCTTCACCACTATACAAAATCACTGAGTGAAATCTGAACATTTACCAGCCAGTTGCCAAACATATAAATTTTAGTCACATACTGTAACAAGGACTCAGGTTGAGTTGGATCCATATGCGGTTTATTAAATAGGCAAATTCAGAGTACAGGCAGGCAAAGGTCGTAAACACAGGGCAATCAAACAATGACAAAGGCAGGGCAGAAGCAGGGTAACCAAGCAGAGGTTCGGGGCAGGCAGCAGAACAGCACCTTGAATTCCAGGCAGAGTAATCAATAGAGAGACAGCAAACAATCATAACGTAGTCAAACAAGGCAAGGTCAGAACACAGGGTAGGCAATGCAGAAGATATATAAACGCTCAGAAATGTTGTCGGGGCAAACAAGATTTCGCAATGAAGAAACAAACTGTCAGAGCTTAAATAGACAGATGAATGGGGAACAGCTGAGGGGTAATCAACCAGATGAGCGGTCATGGGAAATGTAGTCCAGAGTTAATATTCGGGTGAGTGCGACCTCTGGTGGCCGATTGAGGAATCTCCACCAGCGTTTCGTGACACATACTGTATCACGAAATTTGGTTGCAAATGCAAGCGATTTCCTCTCATTGTAGTAGAGGGTTAAGAATCGATATAAAGATTGTTCAAATGAAAATCGCTATGCATCGGAAAATGTATATTTTTACCCACCCCTACTATCGGTTAGGTTTAAGTTAAAGTTTTAAGTTAGGGAGGTATGTGTTACACATTAAAACCTGTGGCTGTCAATTATGTTAATATTAATCAAACAACAAATATTCAAAAGAAAAAACAATGTTCTTAATTGACTTTAGTTTTTTATTACTGTTCTTAATTTATTATGATTAGTGCTATATTATTAAAACTGTACTCTTTGGCTGAACTTCCATCAATCAATCCAGTGGTTCCACGTGTTTTAAAGGAGTTTTCTTAAATTAAAATCACCATGTAATTTCATCTTAGATACTTAAAGAAAACCTAACTGAATCATGTACAGTAAACGCAACAAAATTGAACATAAAATAGCTCAAAATAACCAAAAAAGATAAAACTCTTTTAGTGACATACTAGTTATGGCAGGAAATGTTAGCATGCTAAACACATAATGGTGGGAAGCACTACTGAGTGCAACTTGGTTACTATGCTATGGTTAGCGCAGCAATAGCTCAATACGTAGGCTCAAGCACCACTCTTCACCATGATGGGAACGCCCAAAACTACAACATAATAGAAAGTCTTCAAAATCTCACCACAACAAAACAGTAAACGCTTACAAATTTCCCCCATTTACATCTTGTACAAAGGCACGTAAAATAAAACTTAGTTTTAACATTTACTCTGCCTCTCGAGTCCCACGCAAAGCTTGCAGGGAACTAGAAATCGTCTGCCCAGTTTCAGTAAACCAATCAATAAATATTCATGTTACCTCAACAAAAATGGATAAAGTAAAGCTGACAATTAACTCTTTGAAGATTGAGTAAAACTGATGATAGAAAGTTCATTGAGTGTTAAAACAAAAACTTAAAGGAATGTTTACATATGAAAACACTTGAAGGTAACATGAAATTGTTTTTTGTATTATTGATATACATTGTATACATTAACATAGTGTGTTGAATAGCATATTACATATATTTGCTGTAATTTTTGTCAGTCTCAAATTTAGAAATTAATCAAATAATACTGGAAAAATGATAATATAACAATATCATATAATTATATAATATACAGACTACTGAGATTTTGGTATCTTGATAACCTTTAATATTTATTTTTTTGTTGGAAATTCAAGAAAAAAAAAATATTTATGAAACAAGTGGTGCCTATTTTTAGATAATCCAGGTGAATTCAACCTTCAATATTAAAACAAAATATACTTTAACTTTTTGTTTGGAATTTAATGGATGCAAACCAAAAGGTAAGATTATTAATAACAAATGAAGAGTTTGGCATCAGTGCAAAAATAGCTACACATTATGTAACACCATAAGAAAATAAAGAAATTACAATTACAAACAGTAAAACTAGTAAACCGGTCCTGCCCACTGATAACTGTGCAAATATATCTATAGTGTTCTGAATAATACAGCTGTATCTCTACATTTCTACTGTACCATTGTACATACATCATACCACCCAGCATTACCATTGACTTTCCAATATTTACAATTCTGCAATGCATGTGCCAGACATCTCCAAAGTGACTTTCAGAATATTCAAGGTAATCTTTCAGTATAAGAGCTCCCTGGGAATCGAACCATAACATTGGTGTTGCTAGTGCCATACTCTATCAGTTGAGCAAGGAATGAACTAGTGTCGATATTTTACTGCAATTTTAGAGATATTTTAGTGCAGTTACAGAAATTATAATAACTACAACAATCAAATGTAAGACAAGTAGAATTCCCAGTTATTTAAAGGCTCAAATACAAAAAAGAGTGGATGTTACAGAGAGAAATCAACAGAACAAAGCTAGAATTGGTCATTCTCTGTGTCAGAGGGATTGTTTCACACATCTCTGGAGATCCATTGTTTTCTATCCTCTATGAGCTCAGACAGGAAGAGTAAGTTCATCATAGTGCTCCCTTTACACTCACACAGTCAGGAGCACTAAATAGGGTCCTACACTCTCACACATTAGCTTGAGAGCGAGAAAAAAAAAAAATATAATCCCAGAATAGAAGTACATACTCTATGAGGCCACCAGTACCAGTTATTCATGAGAGGAGAGTCCAAAATGATTGTTTGAATTATGAACTCTTAAAAGGTGCACTAAGTAATTGTTTAATAGAATTTTTAATTTTAGGAAGCACAGGCCAATTTCAGCAGCAGATCGATGTTATAGTATGATCTGTCTGTATTAGATAAGAAGCAAAGCCAAAAACCCTTTACCCCTGATAAACTCACTGTAACACATGGCGGCATATATCAACAGAAATATGATAAAAGACACCCATGTTTAATAAACAATCCATTTATTATTAATGATAATGAGAATAAACTATTAATATTATTCACTTAGCATAACTGAACAAGTTGCCAAATGTTGCTTCCTACTTGGCGCATTAAAATAGAAGGTGCAGTTACACATGTGCATTTAGAGTCATTTTAAATCTCCTTCAAATGTGGTTCCTCCAATTAGAACTTGGGAGTCAGAACTATCAGTTGTGTAAAAAAGCCATTTTATTTTACATAGAGCAGGTCACCTCTACCCTATTATATATTTATATAATTAAATCACAGCATTTGCACTTTAATTCCAACTAAACTTTATTCATATAACATTTAAAACAAGTGCTTCAAAGTAATGAAATTTTAAACATAACATTTCAAAATTACCAGATACACGAACACCAGTAGTCTAAAATACAAACACTCCAAAACTGTGTCCAACATTTCATTTGTCAGACTCAAAGGACAGTGTAAACAGATACGATTTCAGACATGATTTAAAGGGGTCATGATATAATCTTTTTTTTTAATCATTTTATTATCTTTCCTGAGGTCCACTTATAATGTCAGTAAAGTTTTTTTGTTTGTTTGTTTGCACCGTAACAGTCATCATTTAAAAGTATATAATCTTTTTCCACCCTGTCTCTGGCCCACTGTCTAACAGCTATCTGGCCCTTTAAGACTTCAATGTAAAGGTCCACTGTTCTGATTGGCTAGCTTCATGCAGTCCCACAAATATATATATTTGAAACTCATTCAGAAGAAAATGAACAAGCTTCACATTATAATAAAAAAAAAAAACTACATTTCAGGGTTAACACATAACATATGCCATCAACAACACATTTCATCTGAATGTATCAAAATTTTCACTCAAGCACAGCAACAATAAAACTGTCATGACATTTGAAACATTTGTGAATGAAACGTTTACTCGTGGGTCTGGTAATTTTTAACTGCCAAATTTTTCAGTTCCTTTGCAATGCTTGATCCTTCATATTGTTGTGGTTCACAAGCAATCCATTCTGATATGAGCCAAAAACACAATCCACGCTGAAATGTTCTGAATATGAAAATGCAACACAGTCTTTAAAATTTGAGTTTTTACCGCTCTTAAAACGTGACACACATCGCTGGAAATGCATCAAAGCAGTCAAAGACATCCATGTAGTGCATGCTTAGAAAAGACCAACAATTAAACAGCACAGATGGGTGCAAAACGGCCCAGGACGCCTTCAAACAACAGGAAACATCGCAACTGAACGGAATGGAGGTCTCCTATCTAGAGTTTGAACTTGAGATTGCATCTTTTAAAATTGACACAAGATGCATGATAATGGTCAAAGCCATTCAAAACATTTAAATCCAGATAAGCACATGGTGTCCTGTGCAAGTCCCCTTTGCTGTAGATGAATCTCCCATGACAGGCCCTCTCTCCTCTTCACCTGTGTCTGACTGTGAACACCAGTGTGTGGGACCAAGAGTGCAATGATGAAAAATAGGTGTTGATGTCTTGCTGGAGTCAGTCATTATACAGTTATATTCGATCTTGTTATATTTGGTCACAAGTTCCACAAATTCCAAAAAACCCATTTCTAGAACCTGGTTTAAATAAATGCTCTTTTTCTATTAAGGAGAAAGTTTTCAGTCATGAAACTTACAGTATAACCTCTCATTTTGAAATTGATTCCTCATGAAATTACCCCTTTAAAACCTTCAATGATCACACTGGGCCATGTCATGAACTGTTTATCTGGAAAAGTGATGGTTCAGGCAAAAAGCACACGTCATAATAAAAGCATGATTCATAACAAAAGCTAGATTCCTGAAATTGAAGTAATTGTGACAGAAATATATTACAACTGTAAAGTAAAACATAATATTCACTGTATTAATAATAATAATTATAATAATAATAATAATTCTTATTATTATTATTAAGGAATATGTCACAGAAAAGACTAGTAATAATAAAAGTTTTTTTTTTTTAAAAATGCAATGACATGTTGAAAAGATCTTCTTTCACTTGTTAAAAGAATTAATTGATTTTGATGATGAAATTTAACTAAACTTTATATATAAATATAAAAATAATAATAAATATAGCTGCAAGCAGCGATGACAGGCCCAAGCACGATGGGTCCATTTGCACCATTGGCTTTCGGAAAACAATGCATGATGGACACATTCATCTGGTCACGTAAACAAGAAAGACACCATGTCTGAACTTCTGTCCAGCCCTAATGGCAGACGAATCTGATGTGTGTGCCAAATTTCAAGAGTTGCCACACAAGGGCCCTGGGTAGCTCAGCAAGTATTGATGCTGACTACCACTCCTGGAGCCGCAAGTTCGAATTCAGGGTGTGCTGAGTGACACCAGCCAGGTCTCCTAAGCAACCAAATTCACAATGGGTAACTTCCTCGTGGTCACGATTAGTGGTTCTCGCTCTCAATGGGGCGTGTGGTAATTTGTACATGGATCGTGGTAGATAGCATGGGCCGCCACATGCTGCGAGTCTCCGCTGTGTCATGCACAGTGAGCCTCATGATCAGATGCGTGAATTGACTGTCTCAGAATCAAAGGCAACTGAGACTTGTACTGTACTACCTGGATTGAGGTGAGTAACCGCACCACGAGGACCTAGTAAGTAGTGGGAATTGGGCATGCCAAATTGTGGAGAAAAAATTAGGCCTCTGCATTTTCAGTGCTTGGGCCCTAATTATTAAAATAATTATTAAATTATTAAAAATAACTAAACTGGTGTGTTCAATAGCACATTATCATAATAGCATATTTTTTTCTGTGGTGTCGAAATTGGTTTCGAGAACCGTGAAATTTCACAGGTATCAGTACAGACTACTGACATTTTTGTTCCGTGACAATACTACTCGTAACGGTCTTTCAAGGCAACACATATGGGCAACAAAAAAATATAATCTGAACATAAAGATTAACCTCAACCTCAACCTCAAAAGCTTGATGATTTTTTTTTAATGTCAAGACTGTACGACTGTTTCTTTGAAAACTAGTCCTATAATCTTACACAATTTTACTTGTGTAAATGTGTCTTGTTTTAAGGATGTTTTGATATTTGCAAACATTTTACAATAAGGTTGTATTCGTTAACATCGGTTATTTTGATAGTTAACATGAACCAATTTTTATAGAGGTAAACTGATATATTGGTTTTACAGATAATCGGTGCAGATAGTTGCTTTTTGGAACTATTGGTTATTGGCAAAAATGTAAGTCGATAGTTGCCATTCGTTTTAATCTATTGAATGTAGGCTATAAAAGCAGAATTTTGTAAATTCTTAAATATAGAGAATTGTAACAGAGCCAAGTCTCAATTTCAAAATAAGTAAGGGTGTGTTCACACTTTACAGGTTTGGTTAGATTAAAACGAACTCTGTTGCGATTGCTCTGTTAGTGCGGTTCATTTGAACAAGTGTGTACGCTGTCTCCCGAACCTTGGTGTGCACTGAACAAGCAAACCGAGACCGCCTGAAATGTGGGTCTCGATCCGCTTCCAAATGAACTCTGGTACGGTTCGATTGATATATGAACGCAACATGGACCAAAGACGTCTAAACGGAACAAAAACATGAAGTAATTTGCCTAATTCTGACCTCAAGCATGCCTGGTTCTTCTCGTCATAGGAGCTATGTTTCCCATTACAGTTCGGTACTGGTGGCAGAACCATCCGTCAGCTGTCATTGCGGCATATCTTCCTTTGGGTGTACAACGGAGGAATTCCTGGTGTTGTTTTGACTCCTTTACACATATGATTAACTCTTCGGTTGTTCTCAGCTGGTAAAAATACCCCCATATATACATATATACATCCATCGAGCACATTTCGCCAGCATTGTTTTGGATGTTCTTTAAGTTCCATCAAAATTATCTGTCATAAAAGCTGTCCAATCAGGTCGTGACTTTTCCCTGATGCCTTTGGTTTTGTATCGTTAGGTTCAGTGTTAAAAATGCCAGTGTGAACACTAAGTGAACCAGGACTAAATGTATCATTTTCATTTTTGGTCCAGACCAAGAGGACCGAGAGAACCGAACTACAATCATGGAGAAAACTAAATGTGATGTGCAACAATTCTACAGTAATTCTCATGATTTTAAGAGCTGTGATACATGCAATTAAACACAGGAACACCAGAGGGTTTGCTTAGCTTCACATTTGAACCTCATTTCCCTGTTAGCCCGAATTCATCCAAGCAGGTATTTTGAGTAAAGGATTACCCTCTAGCATTTTCCACGTTTCATATCCTTATTCAATCACACAGCTCAGTGAACTGAGCCATGCATATGCGTGGGTAGAGTTTGTCTAATGTACTGCATTACACTGAATTACACAACCCCAGCTATGAAGAAGTGCCCTCAAAATACTCCAACAGGATAGCATAACTGCAGCCTGCCCTATGTATCCTCCTAATTGAGTGTAACAGTAGGATTGTGGAAATTAAAATCACATTAATATTCTCAATCAAGAAACTGATTTCTTTCAAATTTCAGCCCCTTCAACTAGGGTTGTACAATTATGCCAAAACTATTAACTGTCAATTATTTTCATTAATACTGTAATTGTGTTCATTCATTTCGATTTTATTTACAGTGCTGCAAAATCTAGCTAATCCAAAACAACTCTATATTCAACAGTGCTTTTTAATTAGGGCTGCAACTAACAATTATTTTGATAATCGATTAATCTAATTAGAACGATTATTCAACTATTCGGCAATTATTGCAACGATTCATCATTAGCTCTTAACTGATTATTCAGATTGTGTCCTGACTTAAAAGGTTGTACCAAATGTGCTTACTAACAATAAAGAGGGAAAAAAATCTTCTTTTAAAAATCTCTCTAAATGAGGGGAAAAATACTTTACAATTTTAATTCAGTAAAGAAATTCAAGGAAAAGAAATCCTATTGTTATCAAGTGTTTTTGTCTTGTTTTCCATTTAAAATGGTCTAAAAATACTTAAAACAAGATAAATTTACTCGAGAAGCAACATGTAAGATATTTAGACTTGCTTTAAGAGAATGTATCTTGAATATAAAGTAGGTGTATTTTGTATATAAGTGTATTTTTTCTCTTGTTTATATTTCTGCAAGTCCAGTGAAGACAAAATGCACATATATTCAATATTTATTCTCTAAAAGCAAGTGTAAATATCTTATATGTTGCTTCTCAGGTGAATGCATTTTTTTTTTAAAGGATTTTTATTTATTTTTATATCATATTTTTAATATTATTTTCAACATTCTCAGATGACAATATTTTCTTCTGCAGTATAGTTGCTAAAAAATATGTGGTTTAAAGAGTTTTAGATATTTATTGGAAAACAAGCCAAAACAAAAACAAATCAAAAATATATTTAGTTGCGGTGTATAATGTGGTGAAGACTTCCTCTCTCATCTTTCTGTTCACTTCAATTCATCTTTAACTCACTAAAAAACAAACCGAATTATTAATAAAGCGGAGTATTGGCAATTTTCTTCACAATAAGAAACACACAGCGACACATATATTATGATTCAATAAGTCACGAGTCATCATGTTATAATCTAGCTGCATTAAGAGTGCGTGCTTGAGGGACGAGCGTCCCCGTGACGGAGTGTGCATCAGCCGGTGCAGGTTCAGTCTCTCCCCTTTAGATCGGGACATTCACGCAACTCATAGAAGAGGCGCTGACTGCACAGAAAAATGCCAGTTTCGGAGTTTGTATTTATTTACATGAGCTGCTACCGTTTTTTTGATTTTTAATAAGATATAACGCATTAAAACTGCATTTAAGATGTAACACCGGGGTGTTTCCTTTAAAGGCAATGAGAGAGCTTCTGTATTTACTTCGTATAATTCCCTCATACTTGCAATCTACATCACTTGAAGCTGTTTGGAAAGTTTAGATTGCATCTGGACTGTGAGCTGTGTAATTCTTCCTCTCCCAAGTCAGACGCGAGCTGCAGTGCTGCTCTCATCATTAGAGTTTAAAGTTATCTCATGTTACAAATCAGATCAAACGACTATTCGACAACGAACATTTTTGTTGACAATATTGTCATTTCAGTTTTGGTTCATTGGGAGTTCTGTATGTGGGTTCTGTATCCAACAAACACAAGAGGAAAGGGAGTACAATATATACAGATAAGGCACACAAGGAGCGGATGAAAGAAATTAACATAAGGACTAAACGAGGGAGAGTGATGAGGGTAATGACGAGGTGGGGTCAGTCAAGCACATGGCAGACAAACACAATGCCATGTGGTAACACACAAGACTAATACATACACAAGTGCACACGGTGATGGGGAACCAAACAGCCATGTTCACTCACACATCACACAAGACTGACAGAAGAGCACATGACAAGAGGTCCAAAGCCATGCACTCACAAAAGACAAGACATGGAGCATGAGCGTCTGAGTGTCATCACTATAAACATAACTGACAAAGTGACAGGATCCTGACACTACCAATATAGTATAGGGTACAGACATGCTTTCAGAGGCTAAATTGATTATGATCAAAATGGCTTATTAAATGGATGAGTGAGAAGGTGAGAAAGAGAGGATGGATAGAAAAAGCAAAAATCAGAGCATGTGATTCTAAAAGGTCAGAGTGGGTGGATGAGAGCTCTTTGATAGAAACCCCCGGAGAGCATGAATGAGAGAATGTGTGCTGAATGTATAGCGCAAGTATGTTCAAATTCTTCCAAAAACACAATACAACAGATAGCACAAACCTCTCTGGCCAACTGATTAGGTTTGAGATTTGCAGGAATTTAACTATTCTCGTTTTGACTTCCGAAACGTCATAGGGCTTTGATCCCCAGCCCTACAACTGGTAGCTTGCCCTTCAAACATCATATAAACTGGTAGTCTTACAAATTACAGTCATGCGTTCCAAACCTCCATGCACACATGACCCACTGAATGAGTTAGTGCATCTATCCCTTTGCCCCCATCAAAATGACGACCCACAGCTGAGAGTTCTGCCAGCACTAAATGCAGACTAGTGCCTCCTGGAAAATGTCACTGTGTTTATATAAAGGTGTTTATGGGTGGCTCGAGCTGAAATGTGAGCTCATCGTAAACCCTCAGTGCTCAACGGCGCAATCACATTCATATCCTCTGCACATTCCTTCAGATTTATAAAGTCAAATGGAAAGTTATCACACAACATCATTCCACAGTCACGCATTTCATTTCTTCTTGGGAGTCCATATGGCTGTGCACTTCTCCACTAATGGGAGATGGCCACTAGAGACTCTACAGGGGTTCATCACTCTGAATAAATCATGAAAGAGGGAAAACAGATCAAGAGAGAGAGAGAAAGAGAGAGAGTCTGCAAAGGATTTATTCACAGTCAGTGTTTGTGATTGAAGACCGTATTTACTAAGGCTGTCGATTTAACATCTTAATTCAGTGCAAAGGATATATATATATATATATATATATATATATATATATATATATATATATATATATATATATATATATATATATATATATATATATATATATATATACACACACATACACAAAATATATATATATATATATATATATATATATATATATATATATATATATATATATATATATATATATATATATATTTATTTATTTATTTATTTATATTTTATTTTTTTTTAAATAACTTGTTAGATATTAACACAAATAATCATGCCACATAATACAGATGTTTCCTACCAATGGAGCAATTCAAGCTTGAAATGCAACCTCCAAGTTTCGTTCAGCAGGGGGCAGTAAGCGCAACTCCAGCTGCACAGGCAACGCGCCACTGAGCAGACAACAAACTGACAGCTGTTCAAAGACTAATGGACGGAGCAGAGTGCATGGTTCAAGAAATGTTTTGTAAAGTTTTAAACTTTAACTTCACACAGTGTCCTAAAAATGCAGCAGTTATGGCTAGAGATGCTGAAAACCAGTTGAACGCAATGCAACCACAGTGAGACACACCAAAAGCCTCCGTCTGACGTACGTGTACAGGCAGAACACAAGAAAGCACCCTGTGAGAACATCTCTTCAGTCTACCTTGGCCAGATTGGTGAGCTAAATTGTTAGTAGCTGTGGATTGCAGGCTAGTGATAGGCTCATGTTCAATAAACCAAACAATATACAGACTTCTAAAGCCACTTTTTTGTATTGTCTAATCTAGGGCTGTCACGGTTATGAAATTTGGCTGACGATTATTTATTATTTCAATCAAATAATATGACGATTAATTGTATGTTGTAAGGCAATGACAATAAATTGTCTCTTTTAGGGCTTTCATGATTAATTGTCATATAAATTGTCATCTATTTTTAAGGTGCATGTGTGCTTTATACACCTTAAAAAGTAATTTTACATTTTTAACTTGAAATATATAAATCAAATAATAAAATAGATTAAAAAAAAGATATATGATTTTTATCTTACGGCTTAAAATCTTATGAATGACATGAAAAATAATGTTTTAAATAGCAAAATGTCTCTTTTTCGTCAACTTTAGTTTTGGTCAATTTTACATTTGCACTTGTTTTTGGAATTCATGCATTTTATATTATTTTTTATTTTTTATCACATTATGCAATACTAAAACATTTATTTCCTAATTTCTTCACTTTCACACATTATTTGAATGCTCTGATTAAACCCACAATCCTTTATTCGTCATGAAGCAAAACCTTTGAGATCACTTTGAGATCACAGACGGTGTCACTGCGTGTCATTAATGCTGCATTTATGAACCCGCTTTTACCATTAAAATTTGCCATCACATGATCTCTTAAAGTGAAACAGAGCGCTTTGCGTTCACTATCTAAGTGTATGTTTGTCCGTTTCTACTTTCACGTGAGTTTGGTGTGTGCATCAGAGCGCTTGGAAAGCATCAACTATGTGACGTTTTAATCTTCTGTTGGTCACAAGTCTTCTCGTCATCTAAATTCACAGATTAGAATTCACCATTATGCAGCGGAAAGCAAGATTTCCAGTTTCTCGCTTTTGGACGCTTTTGAATGGAGCGCAAAGTTTAGTATGGCCACTTATACACCACCACAACAGTTCCTCATTAACTATATACCAGAAATACTGCTCTGATTGCAAAAAAAATAACAGATACTGCCCCACTTAAATATACTATACAATTGCTTCAATATAGTCAGCTATGTTTTGTTTGTAACTTGTAATGCAGCTAACTTTGTGTTGCTTGACTGTACAGTTTAAAGCATAGAGTAAAATACACTAATGTTAGACATACACAAAACTGTAGAAATTAAATTAACCAAAATGTGCTCAATATTTAATATACCAAATTATCTGAAAATAGAAAATGTTCACTCTGAAGAACAGACTTGTTAATTGGCCAAAACCAAATATCAGCCAATTAATTAGCCAAGAAAATATGTTGGCCTATTTCTACTGTAATTGTTTTTCTTGCTAAAGAATGGTGCCCTATTCTCTTCAATTTCATAATTCTTGAAGGCTCTGTGTTTGTGCTTATTCCTGAGGGAGCAGTTATTTATATCGATCTTTCACGCAAAAGATTTTTTAGGCAACATGTTCAGTTCCCTCCATAGAGTAAAAATAGCTTGACCTGAGCGGTGGAGAGAATCTCAAAGCGTGACGATATGCGACAGATGAGAGATGAAAGAGCTGTGGCGACGTGTTGAAAAGCTAATGCTATAATGATCTGAGCTGCATTAGGAAAGATTACAGCTCAAACACACACCGAGTTCACACACGCACAAATCATAGCATCATTGTCGCGTTACTTCAGTGGAATCGACAGATAAGGAATTAAAAATAAACAAAAAAATGTAATAAAAAAACCTAATAACTAAGGTTGTTAAAAAAGACGATTTACAATGAATTGGCCAATAGTTTTCCAAATCATTTCACTGACATAGGGGTGGGTTCACTTACTGGAAATATCAAGTTTTGAACTAAAAATATATATGTTTATTGAACTGATTTATCTTAAATTTCTACAGACTTAATCTTAAGTGTTAATAACTGAAACGATTGAGTACAAAATTGAGGCTAAGGGCCTCGCTTGAATTATTTAATAATATTTCCTTGGTCATAAGAACCATTAGGGCGCATTTATGTAAAACTAGTTGTTATTAAATATTCATAGAGGTTTGAGCTCTTTTGTAGTAATATTGATGTTGTTTTGTGTGATGTCACCATTAGGGTGATCGGTGTCCCCTTTGGCCAAGTTTGACCCTGTTAACTCTCTTTCAGTTCATAATGTGCACGTGCAACTGAAGTACATAGAGAAATAATGGAGAAATACGTTTCTTTAATGATTGACCTAGAATCAAATCATTTTCATTATTTGAGCTGTTTTATTGTATTATAAAGATTTGAATCAATTCAACTGAAATTAAATATTTAACAATATTTAAGTCTACTTGCATCTAGTTATCTTAACTTAATCAGATAAGCAATTCTATTTGAACATCAAGTTAAGTCAACTTACATAAGTTTTAGAGACACCATTACTCTACTCGCTTGATTGAGTAAACTTGTTCCTTCGGTTGAATTAAGTGAACTTTTTAGGGTTTTCAGTGTGGGATGACCAACATCTTGTATCATGTATTTGCAATTTTGTATCACAGTAACAATTATATACGCAGATCAGCCACATCATTAAAACCACCTGCCTAATATTGTGCAGGTCCCCTTCATGCCACCAAAAGAGCGCCAACCCACATCACAGAATAGAGATCTGTTTTTAGCACCATTCTGAGTAAACTCTAGAGACTGTTGTGTGTAAAAATCCCATGAGATCAACAGTTACAGAAATACTCAAACCAGCCCACCAACAATCATGCCATGGTCCAAATCACTGAGATGGTTGATGTGAACATTAACTGAACCTCCTGACCCGTATCTGCTGATTTTATGCTCTGCGCTGCTGTCACATGATTGGCTGATTAGATAATCGCATGAATGATTGTTGATGCCAGATGGGCTGGTTTGAGTATTTCTGTAACTGCTGATCTTCTGGTATTTTCACACACAACAGTCTCTAGAATTTACTCAGAATGGTGCCAAAAAACTAAAAACATCCCGTGAGCGTCAGTTCTGTGGACAGAAACACCTTGTTGATGAGAGAGGTCAACAGAGAATGACCAAACTGAATTAAACTGACAAAGTCTACAGTAACTCAGATAACCACTCTGCACAATTGTGGTGAGAAGAATATCATCTCTGAATGTTATACTGAGATGTGGGCTGGCACCATTTTGGTGCCATGAGGGGGACCTACACAATATTAGGCTGGTGGTTTTAATGTTGTGGCTGATCAGTGTAATGTTATACTTACAGTTATATGGCTCGTTTTACTGGAAATTCAACCCACAAGTGGAAAGTTGTGACATTGCTTGACAACCATAAACAATCTACAGTTACTCTGTGTCTACACTGGCCACAAGTGACATATTGTGTCAAAAATATATACAGCAAATACAACGTTAAAAAAAAGCTCACTACAGGGGCATCTTTTGCCTCTTACATAAGAAATATCTGCAGGATTTTATCATTTTTGGTAGCATTTTTGTTCCAAGCCCTGATTAGTTTCAGACCATGTATCAATCAATATATGTGCTGATTAGCCTAGCAACGACAAAACCAGGTCAGGAAGCCTGTGTGACGGTATTAGCTTTGGGTTGCCATAACCAGTATCATTTCCATTTTTATTTCCAACGTGTTGTTGGATTCCTGACGAGAACAGACCGTGAGAGGCGAACCTGATCGCCATGCCTCTAACGGTCACGCTGAATGTCAAACTGCTCCTATACATTCCTGCTATATATAGATACACAATGGAAGCTATGTGTGGAAAAACCATAGACAGGTGAGGATCTGTGAACGGCAACGGAATCAAACGAGAATGACGACTCACTGTGGAAAGGGGAAGTCCTTCTGCTGTCACTTTAGCTAATCTCATGCTAAAGATGGGAACAAGTACGTTTACATTATTGCAAGTCTACACTGCAAACCCTAATGCTGTCTTCGCCATTTCAGTAGAGAATTAATTGTATTTAATGATTGACCTAGAATATGTTCAAATATTCTTTGAGTTGTGTAATTTTGTGGTCATTTAAACATATAAAAATATCAAGTAGGCACATCAATACTTGTATAGCGAATCTGAGTGAAGTCTACTTGCATCTAGCTACCTTAACTTAAATATTTATGTTTATTCTATATGAACACAAAGTTAAGTGCACTTAATTACACAAGTTTTGGAGGTGCCACTAATCAAATCAATTGAGCAAACACGTTTCCTCAATCAAATGAGTAAAGTCAACATATTAGGGTTTTCAATTTATGAGGCAAGTGTACCAGAGGTTTCAAAGCAGAAATGTGAAGCTTATATTTTTAATAAAGCACTTATGTTAATTCTTCTGTTGAAATTTGAGCTGTAAATGGCCTAAATCATCCTTTTAGTGGTGTAACTATTCTGCTAGGAGGATGAACCTCTGGTTGTGTTAAAGACGTTATTCCTATGAGCAGATTTTTCACCCAGAAAATAGTTAGTTTCTAGTATCCTTGTGCATATCCTTACCATGTTTACCAGCTTTACGTGGTCATGACAGGACAATTTGCATGTAACTTTGCACAGACAATGTTAATAAGTGATTAAATCATCCTAGTCTCATGCTTTTGATTAGTCCCAGAACTTTCCTTTAAAACTGATCGTTAAACAACTATCTGAAGCAAATCTATTACTGATTTAAGAGGAACCATAAAACTGCTTTCAACTTATTAACTGTTGTGATCTAACTTAAGCCATCAAGGGACAGAACAATTATTCAGTCAATTTGTAATGATATCCGCATGGAAAATGTATCTGCTCTTGTCATAAGGACTTCAAAGTAATAATATGAGCATTCATTGCTGTCTGCACTTTAGTAGGTCTTAAAGTTACTGTGTGTTCTAGACATTCTGAAGATACTGCTAAGTGTTAAATGTTCCTCACACAATGCTATCTTATGACATCATTATTATTGTGCATGACTTGTAAGGCGATATGTTTTAAGGCTCGCATTGCATAACCAACAACACTTACAAGCTTGATTATGTGCGATCAAATGGGTATGCATTGCACGTGATACAAAGGACCGGCGTACAAGTCCTGAAAAGCACTGAGTTGTCGTGAGAGGAAAGTGTCATGGCATAAAGTGGTTGCTTCAACAATTGTGTTTTTCATCTCACAGACATTTGCTTTTCTTAACACTATTAGTTAGGTGTATGTATAAGGTAGGGTGGTAGGTTTGGTTGATATATCTGTGCATGTACAATGACGGCCAAAAGTTTGGAATAATGTACAGATTATGATGTTTCAAAAGGAAATTGGTACTTTAATTCACCAAAGTGGCATTCAACTGATCACAGAGTATAGTCAGGACATTACTGATGTAAAAAACAGCACCATCACTATTTGAAAAAAGTAATTTTTTATCAAATCTAGACAGCAGCATCACTCCAACACCTTATCCTTGAGTAATCGTGCTAAATTGATCATTTGGTACTCGAAAATCACTTGCCATTATATCAAACACTGCTGAAAGATTTTTGGTTCATTAAATGAAGCTTAACATTGTCTTTGTGTTTGTTTTTGAGTTGCCACAGTATGCAATCGACTGACATGTCTTAAGGCAGTGTTTCCCAACCTTTTTTCTGCCACAGCAAACTTTTTACGACTAAAAAATTATACGGCACACCACTATCCCACATAGGCTAACCATCGTCAATATTGCCTTGCGCCCCGTCTGCCGGCGGGTTATTCCCGCCTTTCTCAACCTGGGAGGAGGCAGGAGGGTAAAAACAACAACAAACAAAATAGGCGAAGGACAAAGGCCAACACGGAGCGACAGAGAGAGAAAACTAGAAACTCCCTCACCGGTTCTCTGATGCACCTTCGCGTGGTCCTCGATCACTTTTCCACCCTGTCAGGCGGACGGGAGCCGATGGACAGAACGCCCCTCCGCGTTCCCGGCAACTCATGGGGACTCTCATCCGCCGCGCTACCTCTCCAGGTGGTCGGAGAGTCACTTCCCTCCTCCCCTCATGGACGGCGGTCCTCTCAACCCCTCCGCATTTTTGGGGGACGGCAGGGTACCCCTGGCAGCGGCTCCATTTTAATTTGGTTCTGGAGGCTGAACCCAGCGTCAAGCGCCGCATTGTGAAAGACCCTTAACATGTATAAATATCACTCACTTTCGCACATTAATCGATGCTCTTCACAAATCACAACAGTGACAGATTATGTTTCAAAATGGTAAATTTCTCCAAAAGGTGAGGAGTTTGGATCCCTGGAATTATTATTATTATTATTATTTTTTTTTCATGTATTTATTTATTTTGTGGAATTTTATAATTTTCCACAGCACACATGACAATCTTACTCACATTAATGTGTAGCGGCACAGTGGTGGGAAACACTGTTTTCAGGTCAATATTAGGTCAAAAATGTATAAAAAGAAACAACTTTCTCTAGAAACTCATCAGTCAATCATTGTTTTGAGGAATGAAGGCTATACAATGCTTAAAACTGCCAAAAAACTAAAGATTTCATACAAAGGTGTGCACTGCAGTCTTCAAAGACAAAGGACAATTGGCTCAACAAGGACAGAAAGATGTGGAAGACCTGATGTACAACTAAACAAGAGGATAAGTACATCAGAGTCTCTAGTTTGAGAAATAACTAGATAGTTTGAGACGCCTCACATGTCCTCCGCTGACAGCTTCATTGAATTCTACCCGCTCAACACCAGTTTCATGTACAACAGTAAAGAGAAGACTCAGGGCTGCAGGCCTTATGGGAAGAATTGCAAAGAAAAAGCCACTTATGAAACAGAAAAACAAAAAGGTTAGAGTGGGCAAAGAAACAGACATTGGACAACAGATAATTGGAAAAGAGTGTTATGGATCTTAATCCCATTGAGCTTTTGTGGGATCAGCTAGACTGTAAGGTGTGTGAGAAGTGCCCGACAAGATATTCACATCTATGGCAAGTGCTACAGGAAGTGTGGGGTGAAATGTCTCATGAGTATCTGGACAAACTGACAGCTAGAATGTGAAGGATCTGCAAAGCTGTCATTGCTGCACATTGAGGATTTTATGTGAACTCTTTGAATAAAATAAAATAAAATGAATAAAATCAAATCAATATAGCCTACAAGCAGGAGAAAGTTCCCTAAGTCTATCAGGAATTTTTACAATACTTTAGTAAAATAATAATAATAATAATAATAATAATAATAATAATAAATGTATATAGTGCCCTTCCAGAGTTCAAGAAAACAATGCTTTAGAATTGGTGCCATTAAGTAGTCTGTCCAGCAGAGCGTGCTCCGTCTCCACTGTTTACAGAGCTGACTCTGATCTGACGGTGGCTCTGCAGACTGGGCGGAGTTAAGCGGTGTCTTCTCAGTAAGTTGCTAACTAGTTCGTGAAATACATACTGGAAAGTTAATAAATTACCCCATCATTTTCTCTTTTCAATATAAATAATATAACGTTAACCCTGTCCCTGACAACCATGTAACTCATGTCTGTTTGCTGTGTTAGCCAGCTATAGTCAGTAATGTAGCAGATTGAAAGGTAAACATCAGAGGTCACCACATTCCGGATCTGGACCCCAGATTGATTCCATCTGGACTGCAAGACATCATGACGACGGTTACACCCTCTCATCGTCTCTAGTGAGCAGCGTGACAAAACAACATTGCCGGTTACATCATATTGGATCTTTCTGCGCCATATTCTTGAATATTTTTCTCTAGCACTGAAACATGCTTCACTGATGCCCTGTACCGGTCCGCACCCGCTTCCTCTTTTCATCACATGTGTGTAAACATGAGGTGCGTGTTTCTAGAGTGCCTTTAGACCATAACGCTTTTTCTTACTAAATTTAGGTTTTATTAATCCGCATGTTCCAAGTCTTTAAGAATAAACAAATAGATTTCTGTTCTAATTTTGTGAAATTATTCAGATTTCATCATCTCTGACAAGGATGAAAGACAAAACAATTACTAGTTTGTCGCCTAGTCTTTCTCACTTTAATGAAAATAGAAAAATGGTCCACAGACTTTTACATTTTCAAATGTTTCTCTCTGGAGATACCCCTGAACCTCCAAACAGTATCATTCATCAGTCACAAGGGCTTCTATACCCCCATAGTTGGATATCTGTATGTAAAGAAATATGAAAATTATTTTTATGTAATATATATATACACTCACCTAAAGGATTATTAGGAACACCATACTAATACTGTGTTTGACCCCCTTTCGCCTTCAGAACTGCCTTAATTCTACGTGGCATTGATTCAGCAAGGTGCTGAAAGCATTCTTTAGAAATGTTGGCCCATTTTGATAGGATAGCATCTTGCAGTTGATGGAGATTTGTGGGATGCACATCCAGGGCACGAAGCTCCCGTTCCACCACATCCCAAAGATGCTCTATTGGGTTGAGATCTGGTGACTGTGGGGGCCATTTTAGTACAGTGAACTCATTGTCATGTTCAAGAAACCAATTTGAAATGATTCGAGCTTTGTGACATGGTGCATTATCCTGCTGGAAGTAGCCATCAGAGGATGGGTACATGGTGGCCATAAAGGGATGGACATGGTCAGAAACAATGAGTGGTACCCGCTGGGGTCTTCTGCTGTTGTAGCCCATCCGCCTCAAGGTTGTGCGTGTTGTGGCTTCACAAATGCTTTGCTGCATACCTCGGTTGTAACGAGTGGTTATTTCAGTCAAAGTTGCTCTTCTATCAGCTTGAATCAGTCGGCCCATTCTCCTCTGACCTCTAGCATCAACAAGGCATTTTCGCCCACAGGACTGCTGCATACTGGATGTTTTTCCCTTTTCACACCATTCTTTGTAAACCCTAGAAATGGTTGTGCACGAAAATCCCAGTAACTGAGCAGATTGTGAAATACTCAGACCGGCCCGTCTGGCACCAACAACCATGCCATGCTCAAAATTGCTTAAATCACCTTTCTTTCCCATTCTGACATTCAGTTTGGAGTTCAGGAGATTTTCTTGACCAGGACCACACCCCTAAATGCATTGAAGCAACTGCCATGTGATTGGTTGATTAGATAATTGCATTAATGAGAAATTGAACAGGTGTTCCTAATAATCCTTTAGGTGAGTGTATATATATATATATACACACACACATACATACACACACACACCTTCGTTATGATTCAACATGAACAGATCTTATAACATTCATATCCAACTGCACTCAACTGATAAACTCAGACACCACTGCATTGGCTGTGTCTGGGCCCCCAACGCAGTTTTGTAAAGACTATTTAGACTGTTTAGGATTTTTTTGGGATATTCAAAAATTGTGCAATGTGCAAATGTGATTGAATATCGTGAGAAATATCAATATCGAATGATATGAAAAAGAAAGTTGTGATGATATTTTTTGCCATATCGCCCAGCCCTACGCTACGCTGTTACCTAGTTGGCGAGACGCAACACTAGTCCATCTTCTACTCTCCGTGACAATGAGCTTACCGCTAACTATGCATCTACTTTCATTGCTTGTCAGCTGATTGGAAGCTAATGTGTAAACATGTATTCACCAAACTATTTTGTTAAGGATTAACAGTTTGGTACCCCCTTCAACTGAACAATTCCAGTGGTTGGATTTATAGTAGATGTTCATTTCTAGAATTTGTTGACAATGTATAATAATAATGTCAGATATTATTTGATAAAAATATTTGTTTAAGAAAGCAACCTTCTGAGTACCTTTGCATAGTCATATCATCTACATATAAAAGGTCTGTTTCATTCCAGCTCAAAAATGTACAATAATCGGCCACCATATCGGTAATCTGTGAATTTCCCCCCTCTAAAAACGGTTTAAAAAATCCCATATCAGTCATTTCCATTTCAGAAAACGTAAAAATCTACTTTGAAAACAAAATGTTTCAGCTAAAGACAAATCCTCTTTACTCCTACTTTACACATGAAAAGCAGATTTAATTTGTTTCCTCAGGGGAGCTGAATTCATTATTCATTATATACTCGATTCATTATCGAGTTTCCACACGTAGGCAATGATTGTATGTCTTTAACAAAATGTTAAAAAACTATAATTGATATGGCTTGGCAGGATACTTGAGCTTGAGTGTGGGTGGCTGACATTTCACATTAACATTTAACATGGACATTTTAGCATAACAATTTAGAAAGTTTGTGATAATTAAATGTTTTGTATTTTAACCCATTTGTTGTTCTAAGCAAAGCTCTGAATCCATCATATGGTGTGACAGAACATATATTCAATGACTAAAGAAAATCCATGACTTCTCTCCATGGAAGGCTATAAATTATTTCCTTGTTTTTTCTGTGCCTGACATATTTATAACATCTGTCTCATGCTGACATAAGAGATAAACTGAGAACTGAACTGCGAATTGCTAATTTATCATAAGGTTATCATAATGTTACTTATACAACAGTTATTTTGGGTCCTCTAATCTGATTGTACGAGAGACGTTCCATGGGAACTGATGTCTGACACCATCAGCACTCGGATGCTTCACGGTGTGTATCACTCAACTTGTGTTTGTGCCTTTCTAAACTAAAGTGTGAGAGCAGTGCAGAAATGTTAAGAGCCATTGGTCTCTTTACATTGAATGTTTTGACATTACATATGTTAGCCTGCAGGTGGTGGCAAAAAATTATATTTGTGTGTAATATGAGCCAGTTGGTGACGTGAAGTGAGTCATTATCAGTCAGTGTTTACATTCAACTGCACTCTGTGATCGCTTGTCTTACTACAACACTACTAAAGCTAGGAAATAGCTTTAAACTAAAAACAGCATAAAGGCTCATCACAGCTGAGACACAACAGAACACACTCAAAATTGTGCTATATGGCCCTAAATCAGCACTTGGCAATCACATTTAAGCAATATCAAAAAAAAGAGCACTCGGATGGATGGATGGATGGATGGATGGATGGATGGATGGATGGATGGATGGATGGATGGATGTCCAAGCAAGAGGAGGAGATAGGAATCAAACTTGGGTTTGGACCAAGCAATTGAACCATGAGAAACAACACCCTTTATGCAGAGAAAACCATACCTTAAAGGAGTATTCATGGTTCAATACATGATGAGCTCAATCAGCAGCATTTGTGGCATTTCTATAAAAATGTATTTTGATTTGTCCATCATTTTAAAGAAAAAGTCAAGGTGACTGTGATGCACTTACAAAAGAAGTGAAAGTGGTGTTTCCATTCAAGGATTTTTTGTGGAAAAAGTTTAAGCACATCAAAATAAAGCTGATGGGAACGCAAATTAACGCTAAAATTTCACAAGTGTTGACATAATATTTTTCCATTTAACTCTAGCACATAAACTCTATGTCACTACATCAAATGTCGCAAAAAACTGGTTTGGAAACACTTTTTGTTGAGAAAATTATGATTACGATTATGAATTGATCTTAACGGCATAGCACAGATTTGATGCTTCAAACCTGACACTTCCAGGAGTGCCAACACAAATATCTCATCATGCACGTCGACAAGTGCACGAAGAACAAATTAATAGCCACTGTTTGCGATTAAATTAATCATGGTAAAGTTGCTTTTACACACCATTCAAAATAAAAGACAGCAGTCATGGAATTAGCCCATAATACAAAAAACATCATTTCTGTGCACAAAGATGTTTTAAATTAAAAATAAATACACAATACTAGGAGAAAAGCTTTAATGTGCTTTTTTGGAACACTAACATTAAACCCAATTCTATCAAATTATTGTTTAGCTTACATTTGAAAAAATGCCGGCAAAATTCCCTGTATTAAATTAAAGAAATTAGTCTAATGAATAAAGCATTAAATAAAATAATTACCAAATGAAACAAATATTATTTTAAACCTTTATATACCTTTTCTTTACACAAATCTAAATTAGCCTTACCCTGTTCTATGGATGAAAAAAGTTGACTCGGATCACATTTGCTGAGCATAAATTGCATTATGATGCTAAAATTAATCTTGGATGGTAATCAAGTTCAGTTGATTGTTAAAAGTTGCTGTACAAATATGCGGGACATAATGCAGTTGTGATGGTGATGCTTTAGATTAGATGATTGTTCAAAATAGCCTTTTGAATATTAGGAATGTATCATATGTAAATTCTGATATTATGCCGCATAATTTTTTATTTAATAGCTGTGCACACATCGATGGATGATCTTTATACTAAAACCGAAAGTTTCCGCTACTTCTTGGTGCAGGTTGCCAGCTTGAACAGGGCCATGACAATTCACTTTCGGGTCAGAACAGGTGGCAACATCAGGACCGATATTGCAGTCCTACAAGAAGGGCAACAGCTCCCTTTTGATTGCAATTCCTCATCTTCTCATTGCATTTATTTGTGAGATTAAAATGACAGTAAGCTCTCTAATTTCAATGAATTGTCTCAATACTCTCCCTATTTTACCAAAAAATATTAGGGACATCTGTGAGGCGAAAAGTACACAATTAGCGATAAACACACATTTCTGTATGGAATCGGCTTGAGGGCAGATTTCTTTTGCGATAAACCAAAACTTATGCGATAGTTTTTTTTAGGCATGACATCACGCACACTCTTTTTATCGATAAAAGGCCATTTGAATGGAAACAAGCAGAAGACGGAAGATTTCCCAAACTTTTTGTTATGCATTTTCACTTTGTCAACAACAAAAGAGTGTGAAAAGTGGATGGAAACTAGGCTGTTTCAAAAGTTTAGCAACAAGACATACACAATGTGTGTGTTAATATGATTTTATTGGGATAAAATCACTTGCTAACCTTTTCTGTGTAAAGTTATACAATTTTACAATTTTGTTGCCAAAGTTGACTGTAAAAATGATGATTTAAACAACTTCACAGCTCAATATATTTTTTAACAGAAGAATTAATGTAAGTGCATTTATAAAATAAGCTTCCCATTTCTCCCTTTAAACCCTCCCAAAATTGGCCTCATTCACTTCCATTGTAAATGCCTCACTGTAACCTCAATTTTTGCTTTTTTGTTAAGAAAAGGAGGGACGAGTTGAAATAAATTTTTGTTATCAACATTATGCCACAAATGCTCTATGTTGAGCTTAACTTGTATTGAACCCGGAATATTCCTTTAACGGTCTCCAATACAAAGGAACTGAATCTGTGGGTGGCAGCACAGCTACTCACCCCTTACTGGGACAAGTGTTCTCATATCTGCAATGTGTGGCCTGTCATTAGCATTACTACCCCTGAACAACTGATGGATCAATATCAATTATCTCCAGTCACACATGAGTACACAACACTGCCGTTCAGCTGATGTGTTGAGAACAGCTCTGATCTGATATGTGCACCTGTTTCAACAGATTTCAAGCACAGTACATATACCATTGAAGTCAGAAGTTTACATAAACTTAGGTTGAATTCATTTAAACTCATTTTTTAACCACTCCACAGATTTAATATTAGAAAATTACAAAAACTAGAGTTTTGGCAAGTTGCTTAGAACACCTACTTTGCACGTGACACGAGTCATTTTTCCAACAATTGTTTACAAACAGATTGTTTCACTTTTAATTGACTATATCACAATTCCAGTGGGTCAGAAGTTTACATACACTAAGTTAACTGTGCTCTCAATCAGCTTGGAAAATTCCAGAAAATTATGTCAAGCCCAATTTCAAATTCCCATGACTCACAAGCTGAAATCTTCAGTGAAAAGGGTCATTTGGATTTCAGTCATTTTTACATAAATACACTGCTCTGTGGATGGATACTTTTGGACACACTACATGAAAATTAAGCAGTAGTAGTTTGTGTGTTGCATTTGTGTGCGCGCCTGTGTGTGTGTGTTTGTGTGTGTGAAGCAGATGACGGAACAGAGGGGCACCTCTTTTTCATTCTGTAGCATGCTTCAAATGTGACTGTATATTATTTAATTAAATGAGATCCATCTGCTATTTAAGGATCACACTTGGCCATATCAAGACTTTTTTATTATTATTTTAAAATTGTCTAATTTCATCTCAAAACTCTCACACTGCACTGCATTTTGCTAATAGCAACACACTTTAATATGGTACTGAAATTAACAAGATGATATTGTACAGTTTTAAATTTTTTGGTATCATGATCTCTCGTTAGTACCAGTATACCGCGCAACCCTAGTCTGTTTCTATCTAATATTTTTTAATAGTTAGTATGGCGGGCATGCCACCGTCAACGAGTTATGTTCTTATTTATATATTTTTAAAAAATATGTAACATTTAATTACAAAAATCACAATAAACTTTTGTTCAATAGATCTTTATTAAAGATTTCGTTGTGGAATTAGTGAGCACACTCTGTCAACGAATAGTTTTATAAGTTATAATTACTTCATTTTTTGTTTGGGTGTTTGTCTTGTCGGCGAGGTGGTGCACCACTAAAAGAGGTCCGCACGAGAACACCGCTCCGTCTGGAGGACTCGCCGGTACCACCGTGGTTCAAGCCAATAATAAGAACGTTGTTATTAACAATAATAAGTCAATAATTTATATTAAAAGTGCATTATATTCTTTTGCTTATAATGTAATATAGTCTGTATTTGAGATTTTGGTTTATTTATGTAACTTTGAAATTTTGGTTTGTTTAGTTATATAATAGCCATTATGTGTGTAAGTTTAGTGTTCCCCTTTGTATGTTTATTGATGTTGGCCACAAGTGTATACATTCTCATGTGTGTCTATATGAGGGAAGGAGAGTTTGGCTGCTGTTATATGAGGTAGCACCAAGTTGTGCTGAAGCAGTAGACCTCTGTTATCTGAAGTATGAGGCAATTACAGCGATAATTCTTTCTTTTTGTGTAATTTCTTTATATTTTAATTTGATATTTTTGCTGACACTCCGGCTATGTAATTCAGCACAGAAAAAAGAAAAATCAAGGTGATTTGCAAGTATCTTCTGCCTCTGAGTCTTACCTCTCTGGTCATTCCCATTACAATCAGTAGAGTGGAAATGCTAGAATTTTTTGAAAGCGTGCACAAAATATAAATAGGAATGCACATTACTCACAATATGTGTCGATTGCCATGACACAAAGATGGCTGTTGTGGTTAAACCAAGTAAAACAAAAATGTTAAAAACTGGTGGTTTTGCAATACAATGCATAGAGGTAATCATTCAAAAAATGTTTTGGGGAAAATTAAAAATGGTCAAGCAACCAACTTTAAAATGATTGGACCACTTGAGATGGACCAACCCTTTTGTTTTTTGGTCCTTTTTGGAGCTTTACAGCCCAAAGTAGCTATTTAGCTTGGAGAAATCAGGCTACTATCTCCTACACCATTAGCCACATTTTGGTCTCCACAAGACAAGATGGTTTACGCATCAGATCTCTGATATTAAAAAGTGATGTAAACCTTTGGCTTACACAACTCTCGTCTGTTTCCACTTGGTGTTTTGCTTGGGGTGTGACTTAACAAAGCTTCCCATCTGAGCACTTGGACTGATGCCTCAGGTCTGACTCAACAATCCCACAGCCTCCTGGAAGACAGGCCTTGCACAGGTGGTGCCGCCAGCATGCCGTTGTCATGACCGCGCCTACTCTGACATCTGTTGCTTTTGTTAGTGGATAAGCACTACCCAATTTGGTAGACAAAACAGCCACAATGAAGGCTTGCTTGACCTTGTGCTGAAATGGCTCCCTAACCAAATGTGCTCTGTGAGGGTCTTGAGTGCTGTAATATGCTAACAAACCATATTTCCATTAACTGTTTCTTCACCTCTGAGAGCCAGTAGCAGTTATGCATATAAACAAAAGGCTACATAGACACCACAAAGTTTTGCAAGAAACAACCATATCTATGTATGGGAATGAATCCCCTAACTCACGGTTTCTCAATCCTTTCCCGGAGTACCACTAACGATCACGTTTTGGATGTCCCCTATATCGAACACACTTGATGCTACGGATTAACTAATTAGTAGAGTGCTCCATGATCTGAGTTAAGTGTGTCAAATATGGGAGACATTAAAAATGTGTAGTGTTAGTGGTACAAGTCACAAGTTTGGAATTCTGCTGAACTTGCTATGGTTGATGTAGTGATAACCATGAACATTTTGGTAACTTGCAGTTATCAGCACAGCATGCGCGGATTGTTCGTGTACAACGTAGTTTTTCTAGACACACATATTTGAGCATTCTTGATGCAAAGATTATCACAAAGCTACCATAGTGCGCTTGCACTGAATGCAGGCTCGTGTTTAAAAGAGGATACTTTGAAAGGCTGAATGTTCAGCAGAAGGGGAGAAAGAAATGGAACATAGAAACTAAGTACATCAAACTAACATTAGTAAATGGAGCCCTATTATTATTATTATTATTATTATTCTGCAACTAGTATAATGCCGTTGACAGAGGTGCCATGCTTTGTTTATACTTGTTTAAGATAAAGCTTTTAAACTGCAATTGCCATTAGACAAATCTCAAAAACAAATTATTGATAAATGAATGTTTTGGCCTAGCCCTATTTACCACATGGATTTAATGAAAATTCAGGCCACGTCCACACAAATACATTTTCATTTGAAAAAGCATTGGTTTTGCTATGTTTATGCCACTCATTCACACTAGAATGCTGTTTTCCTCCACCAAAAATCTATCATTTCAAAAACCTCCCCATTACTCATTACTTAAAAAAGGATAATGTTAGGAAACAGAAAATGTTCTCAAACAAAAACGGATGTGTCCTCAGGCGTAACAAGTTGAATTAGAGTACACCCAGCTTTTAGGGAGTGAGTTCACATAGAATGCTGTTGCCCTTAGGGCTGTGCCAATATGCCGATTATATATCAATATATCGGGACACTTTTTCTCACAAAATTGTATCAATACTTTAGGCCCCAGTACTGATATTTTTTATCCATCTATGCATTCATATATTGAAGAAGCTGGTCATCTATATGAAAAAAATGCATAATCGGTTTATAATATCTTTACATTATTGTGTGGAATTAATTGACTCTTTTGTATGAAAAGAAACGCATCCTTTTTTCACAACTACACATTATTTCAATATAAATGTATGGTCCATTAAGAAAAACTTTTTTGTTAACTAGTCTGCTGGATAATGCAGCAGGAAAATTCATAGTAATTCATCAGTAGAAAATAAGACTTTTTTTTTATGCAATTTTTTTTAAATTAAACTTGTTTTTGGACTTTAAAGGATTCAGATCTAATTTTTGCTCAATTCACTTGTAAAATATCAGTTCACTTCTCATTCACAGTTATTTTTTGGAACCCATTCTAATTAAATATTATAATTTGTAAACAAATTATTATTATTATTATTATTATTATTGACTTTTAGAATTTAAAATACAACAGTAATACATTTAAATTATGAAACTTTAACTTAAAGGGAGAGTTTATAAAAATTCTCTCATCATTTATTCACCCTCATGCCATTACAGATGTGTAGGACTTTCTTCTGCTGAACACAAATTATGATTTTTAGAAGAATATTTCAGCTTTGTAGGTCCACACAATGCAAGTAAATGGGTGCCAAAATGTGTACACTCCAAAAAGCACATAAACAGCATCAGAAAAGTAATCCATATATGACACTAATGCTTTAATCCATATTTTCAGAAGTGATGTGATAGATGTGGGTGAGAAACAGGACAATATTTAAGTCCTTTTTGGCTTGAAATTCTTCTCCTTGTCCAGTAAATGGCTATATGGATCAAGAATTTGAAAGTGATCTGTTTCTCCCATTTCTCACCTACACCTATCATATCTCTTCTGAAGACATGGATTTAACCACTGGAGTCTTATGGATTACTTTTATGCTGATTTAAGTGATTTTTGGAGATTAAAAGTTTTGGCACCCATTCACTTGCATTGTATGGACCAAAAGAGCTGATAAATACTTCTAAAAGTCAACTATTTGGCTCAAGTCATACATCTGGGATGGCATATGGGTGAGTGAATGATGAGAGAATTAAAATTTTTGGGGGAACTATCACTTTTGTAAGGAAAAGAACAGCCTTTCAGTTTGGAATGTTTCAACATTCTAAATCAGACTTTTATTCTGTGCAAGGTTACCATCAGATTTTCACAACTCTAAGACAATTCATCTCAATCTAGCATTGCTAGATAATGCTGAAAATCAGTTTGAACTGTCGTAACATTTGCACCTGACAAATTAATGATTATAGACTGATGGAACTCTTTAAAATGTGTGTAGCGATGTGCAATCACCTATAATTGATAAATATCTAATTCTACTAAGAATGGTAACAAGGTTTAACTTGATAAAATGCAATGATATGTAAAACCAATATGATTTTGTAACCAGAGATTTCATGTTTTATTACCTACACGTATAAAATCCATAACAATAAATATCATATATGTTGTACCATTCTCATGATAGAAAGCTCATGATTAAATATGCACTATTTTTGAGCAGGAAATTCTTAAGAGTCTGAAACAAAGGACCATAACTCAACTGTCGGAAAAGACAGCCCAGTTGACCATGTGACTCTGAAAAGTCACTTCTGATTGGCGCAGGACACCTTTGGGGGATGAACCAATCTCAGTTCAAATAGTTCCAAACAGCAAGAAGTCTCTGAACACTCTTCCTCCGTGTTTGCTCTTCTGACCATGGCACTGCATCTCGCTGGGACCAAACTCATGCCATGTGAGATCCACGGGAGCTTGGGACTCGATATCCTGAGAAGGAGTGAGAAGGCCTCCCTTCACAGCTAAAGTCATCAGTCATACAGACAATAAATTAGATCACACAGAGATCAAAACATCGACGGAACGAACTTTCGACCAAGAACCGAGCAATATAAAGGACGCTATGACACGCAAGTAACACCTCCAATATTGTGCTCAAAGTGCTGGTGAATTGATTAAATATTTGGGGTAATCCAATAGCAAATCAATGAAGGATGAAATGGTTCTTAAGGTATTGTCAACAGACTCCGTGGAGTTCATCTTCACTGTACTGATCAGTTATTTCACATTCTGTCACTTTTCACCAACATGTCTCATGTATATATGTGTTAGATTAGATTTATGTTTAGAATAGTAATAAAGTTTGTCTGTGTTCAAAGACGACGTGACTGTGGTATATTTTGATAAATAATCTCATCCCTGTTTCTACAAGATTTCACTTCAACGCTATACCCAATTACATGTGATATGAATAATATCACTCCAATAAGTGAATTAATCTTAATTCACTAATTAAAGCTAATTCCTTACAGAGAAATTGTGAGCTGATAGAACTAGATGTTGTATTACGATTTCAATGGTGGAGAATCTATTAAGACAAATAATCTAGTTATTTGTCATTTATCTCATTTATAATGGTTGTCGAACGCGACTAATTCCATTACATTTCCTTACCTAATAAGGACAGTTTAATTGAATTCATAGCTCAAATATTTCAAGACCCTAAATTCCCTCCTAAATTTGGCATACGTGCAAATTACCCTACATATTATGGTGGTAAAATGCCTGCAAAATACCCATTTGAACTGACGGAGTCCATATCTCTAAATTATATATGTAATACCCTACACTTTAAAAGACTCCGGCTTTTATTTTGACATTCTGAACTCTCCAGAAAGTCCTATACTATCTGTTTGTAGACAAGTTCACAGAAGTTTAATCAGCTTCTTATTTAAATTCTTGTACAATATTTCTCCAGTGCCATTATAAATGCATATTATAAGTGAACCGAACTATTGAGCATCTACATCTGAGATGTTGTTTGCGAGTAGCCCTCAAATATTGAGTACTGAGTGAAGGCTGAAAACAGCCGCGAGTGCATCACCAGCCTGAGAGCAGCTCAATTTACTAAAATGCTATATATATTTACTAATTAAACACAGCCTTTTGCAATTCACAGAACTATCACGTGTCTTCAAGTGGCTTTGAATAAAATACACAAATCATACGAACTACATTAACGTTTTTATGGTTCTTTTATGTCAGTTTTGGAGCTTGACAGTACCAAACATGACTAACAAACAGTAACGGATTTGGATCGGGCACATTGGACCGATACCCGACCCATCTATAAACGTCCGTATCAGAGCCAATACCAGTCCAGGTCATTGCAATTTGATCCATTCATCACAATTAGTTTTAGCATTCCACATTATATGTTGCTGATACCCAGCCCTTGTAGCCACCAAGTACAGATTTAAGCAACCAGAAGAGAAGTAATATTGTTTTAGCTGCACTGTGGAAGTGGCAAAATGGAAATCAATTAATATTGGCAGGGCAATTATTTCAAATTCATGGGTCTTGGGCCCCACCCCTCGGCCCTTGCAAAAATTGTTTATTTGCGACAAAGTGGCAGTTATGTTGTAAATTTTCAGCAAACAAAACTATTTGCAGTGAACTATTGCCGGAACAGTGTTGAACCTGCACCAAACCTTTGGCAACAACAGACAATATTCCACTACTGCCAAACAATTCGATTGCAAGCCTGTGGTAACATGAGTTGGTAAAAGCTAACATGGCAAAATGGTTGCAAAGCTCATTTGCATATGAAAATAATGAGTGGCAAATTTGTGTCATGTTTGCCGTAGGGGTTTACCAAAACTCTAGATTTTTGTAAGGGGTCCCTTAATGTGCTACCCCTGGACAACGTTGGCAGTTGTTCCTCCTTGATGACCACAGATGACTGCTCCTGCATTCTAAGCACTATTACAATATACTCTAGAAGGAGAGCTCACTACTGGGTCTCTGTTCAACTCAAGGACTGACCAGTGCCTCATGGGTACAGTTGTCCATTAAGTTTGTGCCCACTCAATTTGAGAGACTCTTCCTTTATCAGGCCAATCACAATTAACGCTTTTACAAAGAGCAGGGACTCCTCCACTTAGAATGCTGAAAGTATCAACTGGCAGGGAATAGGGATCCCCTTGAAGCAGTCAGGTCACTCTTATCAAGACATAAAAGTAGTGGCGGATGAGAGGCAATCACAAAGGCAAGCTCTTGCAGATAGCCCTGCTCTGATAAGTCTGGGGGCTTCCTGATTTGATGACTTCGTTAGCTGGTCTTTTGTATAACACAAGCAATCAAGTGCTGGCTGACTCACCTGCCACATCCGAAGTTATTCATTTGGAATATTGATTGGATTATGAAAAAGGCATTGGTAAATTTTCAAGGACTACTCCCCTACTGTGGCACTCGCTGGTGAAAATTAAAGTGGTCTTGGTGACGTCAGTCAAAAAGGAAAATTGTTTCAGAGGTTGAAAAGGGTTATTACATTTTGATCATATTGAAGACTATTTTTCTATATAACAGAATAATCATGCACAATAAGAAAAAAGAAAACACTGAAAAAAACTTTTACTTCAATATATTTTGAATAGAATTAGTTCACAAAGCTTTGTGGCAAACTATAATTATGATGTGTGTGCTTTGTTTTCTGTTCTCTGTGATCTATATACTGAAATAGTGTATTGATTTATTTTTTGCAATGTATTATGCTTATTAAGAGTTTTATGTGTAAGTTTAGCAATGTGCTAACATCAAACTCTACTGATAAAAGTGCGTAACATTGTTAGCTTAGCAACATGCTAACATAAAACTACTGAAATGAGAGTATCACATTATTAGCTTGGCAACATGCTAACATGAAACTCTACTGAAATTAGAATATAACATTATTAGCTTAGCAATATGCTAACATACATCTCTACTGAAATAGACTATCACCAAAGTCTCTTTCAAAGCAAGTCAGTCCTCGGCAGCTATATTGGGAATGCTTCGGGGGAGCTATTGTCTATGGATACAAGGGGCTTAAAAGTATTAAAACTAAACAGTAAAATCTGACAATATTATCATAAATTGTTCTTTAGCTCAGATCACGCTAAAAACTAATTGTTATGCTGGTCAAGCTAACCCACGTGCGCATTTTCCTGTTGACTGACAGGTGATGTCTTGACTCTTTTACTTGTAAGGTGGGACTTCCTTTTCTACATCCGCGACATTGGGCGTTCCAATTTCTCCTATTAAATTTAATACAAAGTGCACTGTCTTGGGCTAAATAGTACCTTGATGTTACTGAAAATAGAATATCACACTGTTAGCTTAGCAACATGATAACATAAATTCTCAAACTGTATTAAAATCAATTATGAGTCAAGTCTTGCTTCACATGAGGAGCACTGTTTGTGTGGTGTGCAGAGCTGCTGCTTATGTGAAGTTCTCCAAATCGTTCCCTTATAAGGTTCCTTATAAATGAGGATGCTGCCTAAGATGGTTGCTGTCTATGTATACAGTAAGGAGCAAAACAATTTGCTAGGGAGCTATTCAACAATTTGCTAGGGAGCATCCAGTTCTGTAAATTCAACATAAACAGGGCCAGAAATTCAGTGCGGTAGGCCCTATTGCGGGTAGTGTGCACAATTTTAATCCTTCCAGCAAGTTCCACATTCATAATGTGCAAAATTCCCACACAGTTTTACTTACTTTTCAGTGCAGCTGTGAATTAGTTAACCAATACATACAGATGAACAAATTAAATCAATAAAATAATTTTTGTATCAAACTGTAATTCCAGAAGCTACACGAGTAATTCCGCACTCTCTCTCCCCCTCTCTCTCACAAGCAGCTGTCAGTACCGTGTTGCGCCTGTTGAGTTTACCAAGAGTGCGCGCAGCGAGGGAGTGCTTTGTCCTATAGTTACTGAACTTAAGATGTTAAGATGACGGCTCTTCTCATTCATGCATCTGTCTGTTTTAAAAGCCTCCTCACCAGCTAGAAGCCAAAGAGCGGGATGGGTGGATATTATATATTTAGTAAGTTAATCAGGTCTGAATGAACACAAAATATATTGTAACCAACTGCTAATATGTAGGTAATAATCATAATAATAATAATAATAATAATAATAACAAAAATCCTTTCTGGATGTGTTAAATAGCCTTGATGTTTGACAGAACATTAACCACTTTCAATGTGTGAATCATATCACTGACTAAGTAAATGTCATGATCCACTGTTGTCTGGCCTGTGTTTCTCCTCTGTCATCTGCTCCCCATGGACTACACTTCCCATAATTCCCTGCTCTCATCACTGCCATCTCTAGAATCTCACGAACGTGATCCTCAACTCGAGCTGGAAGTCTCGTCCATCCCAGAGCCAGCGTTGCCAGCCTCGTCCGTCCGGAGGAGGAGGAGGAGAAGAAAGGCTTCTGTTCCCCAGTCTCCACTTTCCACGGCTCCGCCCTCAGAGCCTTCCACGGCTCCGCCTTCCACGTTCAACGAGCCAGAGCTCACTCCTCGTTCCAAATCTGGGAGGAATACGGTCATCATCTCCTCTGTGTCAGTGCATTAATGTTGTAGGCTATGTTAATTTAATAGCCAAAATATTTGAAAATATGTGAATGAGAAAACAAGTTTTGATTGGGAAACAATGCACATAATCCAATGTAGAGATCATGCAATTTTGTAATTATTGAAACATGCCATTTTTCAAATTGCAGTTGACATACAATGATGACATACTCATTTTATAATGTTAGAAAAATGGCCCTTGTAAAGGTAAAAAACGACCCGGGCAATCAATTCCAGGAGGCAAATATTGCCCCTCAATGGGCCTTGTTCCATCTGACCTTTACAGGAATTGAGAAAAGTAGCCCCCGGTGAGATTTAGGTCAGTTTGTTATAAAATGTCATATATTTCAGTGTTAAGCATTTTATTTCCCATTACAGACAATCATTTTCTAACACATAATTTGCAATATAAATGATTCATTGGTTATGTCTATGTACTGTGTCACTTATAATGAAAAAATGTCTGTGTATGTCTCATTCTTGACAAGGTTGATACGATACATCTTTCAAACCTTTTTCATTTGTTCACACTTTCAAAGGTCGGAGTAAAGCTGTTGGTGCATGGTGTGAAACTTGAGCTCATGTCATTTACAAAAGATTGGGGAAAAATCCACATTATAGACTATGAGAAATTAAAAAATCTATATGTATACCTCAAGCAAATGTTGCATCTATTTAGTGTATGGAATATGTTAATCCAGACACTCTCTCTCAGTCCCGTCATGCCCTGTGTGGTGGGCTATATTTGCCTTTGCACTTCCACTAATGTTCCCCACTTTCATCTGCAACCTTTATTTTCCTGTCAGGGTGCCAGTGGGCAGACCTTAAAACAAGGTATAGGTGAAATACTTATCTCAGGGGGACACTGAGAAATGAGCCGCGCTGCCCGGAGTTGGCCAACCACAGCTGATGGAAACTGTTGGCATCAAAACGTGATGGATGGGAACAAAAATAAAACACCAGACTGGGAGCTGGATCCATTAGCCATGTGCCTACCTACGATTTGTAAACCTCCAAACAACCTCAACATTAACTTCCACAGGAGCTCTTACATAATACATCAACAAACGGCAGCTGTCTACCTCGCTGACCTTCACTTTACTGTAAGCTCAAGACGGCCAGTTCAAATAACCAAGAAAAAAAATCCAAGAAATGATCTTTGTGATGCAGTGCCTGATGGTCAAACCCTCCAGACAGTTTAAGATTAAAAGAGAAGTATCAGAAATGGTAAAAGCGTCAGAGCTGTAGTGCAGTATTTGGCGCATGTGCTCTTGACACATTGAGCCATTGCTTTCACTAATGCCAACTGGGCACTACACAACTCAAGCTCATCTCCTTTGATGTTTTGGTGACTAGTCTGTGATGAGAAGTCTTATTATGTGCGCAGTCCTGCGACATGCTGAGACTGGTCCCAGATGCTACAACATTTTTGAAAACAGCTTGAAATCTAGACGTCTTGAGAGACTGGTTGCTATCCAGTCACCGTTTTCTAGATAAAGCAATCTAGTCACCGTTTTTCGTGCGAGCGCATGGGTTTTGGTGTTTTATTCCTTGCTGTGTGATCTTCTGTCTGGTCTGTGTTTTCATGTTTGGAGCATGGAGTCTGGATCCTGACTCTTTGGCCTTGTTTGGTTTTGTTTCGGAGTCGGGATGCAGATACTTAAGCTCGATGTCTCATCTTAGAGAGTGCATGTCTTTAGGTTTGGATCTTTTGTGATTTGTGTTTTGTTTGAGTAAATGGTCAATGATGGTTTCGTTTGCCTTGTGCTGTATTGTCTTGTCATTGTGTTTGATGTGAACACATGGCTTCTGTCAGGTTTGCTTGCCATGGGCTCTCCTGTCTCTCATCTAGACCCGGCCCCTCGTTTGTCTTAATATTAGTTTACCTGCCATTAAGTACAAAAACAGACGCAAGCCATTCTTTCGTGTTTGTTGACATGTTATCAAGAATAAAATGGGAGAGTTTGTGAATGCATTTTGTTATCTGAATTTTAAGATGCATTTTGGGCGATCGTTTTGAAACAAGGCAACACTGAAGGAAACTATAACGGGCGTTTTTTCGCCGGTAACATGCGGAAAATAAGAGTATGCTCTGAAAATTTTAAAAAGTGAATGCATGAACATGCACAATATGGACACAAATATGAGCAGCATGTAGACTAGAAGCTCAGTTACAGGTACTGCACTACAATTACTTTTTGGCGCTTTATTATTCAATAATACACAGACGTAATGATTGATGTATGTCCTCATGAAATCACAGACTTAATCCAAACACAAGTGGTCAAAAGAAATGACCAGGTGTAACGGTGATGTGTCTCGCTTGTGGTTGATAGATTACAGTCCTGTATTGTGTGCACCAGCATGACAAAAAACAAGACTGTGAGAGCGCCGACGGCAAGTCATGTAATGTACGCTTGGCTTAAGATTCAGGTTTAAATTCGATATCATGCAAATTTACCCATTCACACACATATTTACACTCACACTCATACATACACCAAATGGCGGCAGAGCTGCCATGCAAGGCACTAGCCTGCCATTGGGAGCAACTTGGGGTTCAGTGTCTTACCCAAGGACACTTCGGCATGTGGATTCGTGTGGGCCGGGACTCGAACCGCCAATCCTGTGATTAGTGGCCGACCCACTCAACCACCTGAGCCACAGCCATCCCTTAGACCACAAGATCAAAACCCTCCCTGATCAAAAACATCCATCTCCCTGTTGTAGTTTATCACATAAATGCTTTCATAATTATACAGTCCATTATTGCGGATAATATAGTATCATTCATTTTAAAATGATGTGTCATTTGTGCCATGCTAAATTACATGCGAGTGGATAGATCTAAAGCACTGCTGTATGTAGTCTCATCTGCAACCTGGCTTGTCTGCAATCAGAGCTCTACTACAAAGTGCATTCAGGGTTTTTCAGAAACTATATCAATTGATTTGTTTGTATTATGTAAGATAAGAAGCCAAAGTCGGTCGATACCAGGATATGAGATTTTATGACTGATAGAGCAGTGTGTATAAATACGTTAGGTAAAATTGTATAAATTGGCAAGACAACAAATTACTGTTGTGAAAAAAAGACAAGCATCACTATTACAGATATAAATTATCCATCAAATCACGTGGCTTGTTGAGGAGAGGTGTGCATTTACACAGATGCGGGCCTACGGGACAGGCAAGGCAGGCAATTGCCTGGGGCCCCAAGCTGGGAAAGGGCCCCAGATGGGTACCCCATTACGGTAGTTCACAGCAACAACACTTGAAACCAATGATTGGCAATGCTTAGTACACTAGAATTACATTTTTGAAAACCCCCCTAGGGGGCCCCCATCCCTTTAGCTACGATCAAATTCAAGTAAGATGCAGGCATCATGGAGAGGATGTCCGATGTACTAATCTGGGAGTCAGAAGAGGAGAAAAATAGGAGGAGAAGCATGGCAGTGCTGACTGGTACAGAATCTGTAATATTAACTGAATTGAGAGGCGGCTCCACGTGCCGAAGTTTTCTTGGGCAAGACACTGAACCCCAAGTTGCTCCCAATGGTGGCTTGCACCTTGCATGGCATCTCTGCCATCAATGGTGTGTGAGTGTGAATGAGACGCAGTGTAAAGTACTTTGAATACCGCTAAGGTTAAAAAGGCTCTATATAAGCGCAGACCATTTACCATTATCCCTTCTCACGAAAAGATTGCCAATGGCCACGAGAGTCATGATGGTATCGTTTACATTCACTGCATGTTATTCTCCATACAATTTGTATTACAAAATATAGCTAGATCATTAGAAAGGCATAATCTACAGCTTTGATATTTCACCACTGTTTTATAATAGAAATGTTACAGTGAGAGGAATTCCTTAAATTGACATCAGTACAACACATCTGACATGCAAAATTAAAATGAGAGTTATAGACACAAACATATAATAAAGACACACATGCCCATTAAAGCAAGCCCTCGTCTTTTTATCATTGCGAGGCTTTCGCAAACAAAGTCCTTTGCAAGTTGTAGTCCAAATATGTGTGCATTTAGAGAACATTTTATGGATTCTTATGTTTACATCAAATTTCTTTAGAAAAGATTGGATTGTCATTCAGGGGTAGATTCACTAAGAAGGGATCGCGGCCCTTTTTTTTTTGCATGCGCTCGGTGCTTCTTTAACACCTGACTTACAAAATAAATTATGCAGATCAGTGGCACAAACTTGCCCTAAAAAATAAAAAAAAATTGCTGCTGAACACAATTTGCAATCGCAAATCTGGTCTTTTGGGCCGATTCGGAGTGCTATATAGCGGACAATGCCGCGACCACTGTATTTGACCCACCCTGCCGGGACTGTACATCATCCTGTAAATCATCTCTTAAATATGCAGAACTGAATATGCCAGGTTATAACACTCTTCTCCATCATTTGACAAAATGGAAATGTGCACAACCATATCTTTTAAATAAAATGTATTTTACTGCCTTCTTTCATTTGGCGGTAATAACACGGTCTAAATTGCAAGGCAATTTTTGTGAATGAAGTGCTATCTATAATAAGTCTCATACATAGAAAGGAGACGTGTTAGTGCGGAAAGCAATAGCAATGACTTAGTTTAAATCCTCAAGACGCAGAACAATTTCAGTGCTGATTGCACCTGCTAAAATAGATTAAGGGTGGTTAGTGAATAAGACGCAGGTTTTCGCACTGAAATTCCAAGGTTGCAGAAGGGCCCACTTTTCTTTTTTCCCTAGAATCTTTTTTCTAAGTCCCTAGAATCGCCTTTGCTTTTACATTTCTAAGGACATACAAATATTTTTTGTGGCAAATGAGGGGTGCACATTCATTTCAAATGTACATATTAACAGCTCTTCAAGACTTCTCAAGGCGATCTTTTATAGATCTCATATAGGTGTTTATGCAGCAACAAAATAATGAAGTAAGCTTTTCACCCACCATCCATCCTATTGACCATAACTATTCAGAAGACGTCTGTTAGGTTTAATGCAAGTTTTACATGCAGTGACGGGTACAGAATACACACAAACTATTCAGTATCTCTGACTGAATCCAGCTGATTTAGGCAGTTATGCATGTTCCACATCTTTCATAATGCTGGGAATTCTTGCACACCTTTATTCACTTTAACATGTAGCTGAGAACTGGAAAACCAATCCACACAGATGAACAAATCAAACAAATAATCTTGTTTTTGTATCAAACTGTAATTCCAGAATCTGCAAGAACAAATCAACCATCCTGCATCTGTCACTCTCTCCATCTCTCTCTCTCTCATGCAGCTTTCAGCAGCTTGTTGAGTTTAGTGCGAGCATGCACAGCATGTAATGTTACAGATCTGTAAACCTGTTCATTTGACATATGAATGGTGTTATACAGCATCTCTAAGCGAGCAATGCGCTAAAACTGTTGCTCCTATTTATAATCACAAAGCTGTCAATGTTGTAAGCGTGCAATGTTGGAGCTATCTAGTTTAGCTACCTTTCACACTATGGCGCTCCCTTATAATAATACTGCACCGACAGTCATAAAATCGCAAAAATGCTTTGTGTAAAATGCTACCAGAACTACTCAACTGCAGGGTGAAGACAAACACTTAAACAGCCATTACAACTCTCATCTCTCTGGAGCTCCATCTGACATATACAGGTATTTTTTAATAAAGAAATAATAATACAGATAAACAATAATAATAATAATAATAATAATAATAATAATAATATAATGCCTCGTGCATGGGACTCGTGCTCTTCCGCATTAGACATACATGACTATGCATGTGATGAAGTCGTACGAGTTTACAGGCCTCTAGCCCGTTCGCCGCAATGCGTGCTGTCCTCCCCAACGATGCATCTAATTCACGCCGAGGGTTTGAGGAGCGGGTCCGGCAACACATCTTACTCGGCAGAACCTTACCCGTTCTGAACCTGGGCTTGCGAGGATGGCAGTGTGTGCAAAAACGGAGAATATAATCAAACTCCCTGAGAAGAGGCGCGCTCTACGGCTGTGTCTCATTTGGAAGGATGCATCCTCCAGAGGTCACATTTGTTGACCGCATACGTCATCAAGCCTGTCTCGTTTCAGAAAAGCGATTAGGACACATCGAATGCAGCCTTCAAATGCAACTTTCTTTCATGGGAATTCAGAGGATGCATGAGGTGTATCCCTTGTGGGCACTCACCCACAATTCTTTGGTTCAACGAAAATGTCTAGAAAGAAAACACGAAGCAAATTCAGAAGCTGATCAGACCAGCATGTGTGTACGTGAAATCTTTCACCATGAATTTCCAGTAAATGTTGAATAGCTGGTTATCCAGCATGATCCTCCTGGTGTGCCTGATTGACCAAAAAAATATTGAAGGTTAAGAGGCTCAATGGGAACACCAGCATCAAAAGCATCCAAAGCATATCCTGTTGACAAGCCATGATGGTCTTCTCCAATTATGGTAGCTAAGAATAATTCTTTAAAATGGTTGCATAAGCAATCTTATACTTGGGCGATAACTGGATAATTGGGGAAAGGGGAACCGCCCACCTCCTCCTTTCATCATTGCTTTAGCTTTCCAACTGACACCTCGCATCCAGGAGCACAACTGAAGCTTGTGGCCAAGAAGAAGTGCCCAAAAGTAAGAGGATGGTGTAGAAAAGGACTGCTGGCAGTGTGTGATGCAGCTGGCGTTTACTGCGCCCCCTCACCATTGAAATCAATCCACTGCCGCATCTCTCATTTGCCAAACCCGGATCTACAAGTGGGCTACATCCCAGAAGTGTCCTCAAGAAATGAAGCAATGTTGCTGAGCTGCCTCCTGGATCCTGACAAACATGATCACACAGGAAAATGACATGTTGCTTTTGAAAGTGTATATACCCCGAAATCAACCCCATACTGCTGAATTACTGACAAGTGGCATGCCACATAAGGCGTTCTTGCATCAGTTGAAGGATGAACACATTTCCCTCTACCACAACTAATAGCGCATTGCTCTTGCAGCTTCAGTAACAAAGGTTCTGGTCCTGTGGGAACCAGGAAGTGATTGTGTTCACATAAACAATGGTTTTGGCTATTAAGAGGTTGCATTTTCGCTTAAAATTATAGTATATAATATACAGTACATATGTATATAATATAGCAAAAAGATTAACTTCCTTCTACACTGAATTTAAAGTGTAACTTGTAAATTCCATTTGGAGTAAATTCTAGAGACTGTTGTGTGTGAGAGAAGAGATCCCAAGAGATCAGCCGTTATACTCACAGAAACTCTCAAATTTGCCCGTCTGGCACCAACAATAATGCCATGGTTCAAACCACTGAGATGGCATTTTTCCCCATTCTGGTGGTTGACGTGAACATTAACTGAAGCTCCTGACCCGTATCTGCATGATTTTATGCACTGCTGTCACGTGATTGGCTGATTAGGTAATTGCATGAATGATTGTTGGTGCCAAATGGGCTGGTTTGAGTATTTCTGTAACTGCTGATTTTTGGGATTTTCACACAAAACAGTTTCTAGAATTTACTCAGAATGGTGCAAAAACAAAAAACATCCAGTGGGCAGCAGTTCTGTGGACGGAAATGTCTTGTTGATGAGAGAGGACAACAGAGAATGGCCAGACTGGTTTGAACTGACAAAGTCTACAGTAACTCAGATAACCACTCTGTACAATTGTGATGAGAAGTATATCAACTCTGAATGTTATTCTGAGATGCGGGTTGGCGCTGTTTTGGTGGCATGAGGAGGACCTACACAATATTAGGCAGGTGGTTTTAATGTTGTGGCTGATCTGTATAAGTTTATGTACCATGTATATCATAATTGTAAGTAAAAGTTACTCTATTTAACAAAATGCTCAAGTTAAATTAATTAATGTAATGAAGTTAAGAAGATTTTATGTACTTATATACCATAAAGATTTACTTAGAAAAACCGTGTGCAAAAACTTGTGAGATAAAAATTAAGTAAATCTTACTAGTAATTCTATTTTTGGTGCATAAATTCACCAACACTTCTAGCTTCGACCACTGGGGGCAGTGATTTGAATTTCAACATCTGCTGCTGAATTCACTAAAATAATGCTTCATTTAAAAATTGCAAGGCTCTTTCCACACATCTTATGAATTTATATCTGTAAACCCTCATTTAGATCTTTTTCTAGTGTGTAAGTGCCCTCAGACTCACATTAAAGGACAATAAAATGTCATACTGACTTAAAGGGAAAACAAGGTAAATCACATACTAATGCTGCTTGCCTTGAGAAGAGCACAAGCTTTCAATCTCAAGCAAGGAACATGATGTACAAAAATATTGACAAAGTTGTTTTCAGGTCAAGTGAATCCTGAATCCACTGTGTGCTCTTCATAAACCAAGATTTATATGTTCATAGTCTCAATAAGACAAACTATTATCACGAGGACCTTGACTTTCAGATGACAATATCCAATTAAATAAAAGAAAATGTTTTCCTTTTTCACCTATGAGCTTCTGAGCTGCATTTAGTCATGATTCAATTTCTCAAATAATACAGATTTTGCTGTTTTTATTTCACAGCTCAAGTATAACAGTATACAGTTTAAAAGAGAGTAAAACAACATTAGCAGACACATCTGTCTTTTACTTTTATACTAGTACACTGTATAAGAGCAACAACTACTACAACAAGGACGCATAAAAAATTTGATCTCGTTGATATCTCAGTTGCTTCTACTAGACTGCAATGATATTAATTGGAGAACAAATAGAGACTTTTGCTCAAGTTTAGTGTTTCTAGATTTTTCTTCAGAGAAAAAGACCCAAACGTCACTTGTCTCCTCTAGAGATTCAGACGGGATATCAACAATAGCAGAGGACTGGTAGTGGATTTTGCAGATATTGATCACTAAGGCAGTGGAAAAGGTTGATGACCGAATAATCAGATGATATAGTTTTTAAAATAGCTTGAATGAATTTACCGTGAATTACAATATAATCAAAGTAAACATTGCCATTTGGCCTAAATAGCAGTAATTAAACAACAGTTGATCCTCATTCATCAATAGATCATCAACAATCGCTTGTCATCTGTCTTTATAACATTTCACATAAATAAAGTGATTTAGTCCATACACAGTGATGGTGACAGAGTCTTGGCTCTGTAATAATGCTAAAAATTAAAGCAATTCATCAAATGAAGCTTTTTGTGGCCTATATTTTCATAGAGTAAAAAAATAAATATTATTGGTAAATTGGTAACTATTGCAGTCGATTTTTGCTGATAATCGATAGTTGCAAAAAGCAACTTTCAGCACAGATTAATTGGTAAAACCAATATATCAGTGGACCACAACAAGGTCAAATGTCAAACTGTGCTCTGGATTGTACACTGTAAAAAAATCCTGTTGTTTTTACTAAAAGAAAATTGGCAGCTGTGGTTGCCAGAATAATTATGCAAAAAATACAGTTAAATGTAAACCACTTTACAGAACAACCTGTACATTTTACAGTTTAAAATGGTTGTAATTTACACGTTGGCACTGTAAAAAAAAAAAAAAAAAAAATCCGTTAAATTTACAGTAAAAAAAAAATCAGAAACATGCCTTCTGAAACTGTAAAAATTTGTTGTTTACTTTATAAGGTATTTGTTAATCACTGTAGTAACTACAGAAGGGCACATGATGACATGAAGTTCATCAGTAGTGGCTCTTCCAGGAGCATTAACCAGTCAACACCTTGAGACAGTGCCCCAAGTGGCCAAAGAGGTAAGTGTTGTTGGGGGCAAGGGCATGTGTGATCTCCATTTTCCAGGTGTAATGTCCACGGTGGGGCGCCAAAAGCTAGCTGTAGAGAGTTGTTTTCAGCTGTGCAGGGTATAATACAGTGAAGAAGAATGCATATTTTATAAACTGTACCCCCCAAACCCATGAATACACATTAAATACATGTACATACAGGCTTCTTGAAATACAACAGAGTGCAATGTGTCGCTAAAATATTTTAGAGCCAATGCATAACTACTAAAGTATTCCATATTCCACTATACAAATTCCACATATTTTTTTTATCACAGAAATGACTTTTTTTCAGGCCTGGAAAACACAATTTTAATGTTCCCTGATATTTCAAGGTTTTCTATGACCATGGGAACCAATCAGTAAAAACACTCCAAATACATCAGCATTACAGCATCATCATCTGACTCCATTCAGTTTCCTCAAGGCCTTATATACAAACAAGGAAAAGAGCAAAGCAATATCGACTAGATGACTTAAGCTAATGTTTTCTACACAGCACATGCCTAACTAAACAATGATACCAGTTAAATAGCAACCGATACCAGTTAAACCGCAATGACAGCGTTTTATTTCAGTAGTGTCCACGCAAAATTGGCAGCAAACAAAAACATAGGCAGCTGACTTGCCTTGCCTATTCAGTTAATGGCTTAACCAACAGAGTTTTTGAATTAAGGAAACGGTCTCAGAACAGTCTGAAAACACCTTATATTCATCCTTCTCTGCATACAGCCTCTGAAGGCAGCACTTAGTTGGCAGCTGTACAGGGCTTTGAGTGCGTTTCACTCAAGACAAGAGCGCGAGCTGTCTGTTGCTCATGTGATAGTCAGAGGCCATCCTGAGGGGAGATCAGACCAGATCAGATCAAAAGCTGCACAGAAAAATATTCAATGTATGGAGAGCGGGTGTGATCCCGTGAAGGCCGACAGAAGTGTGCAGCGCACTACTGTGAGGGGAGAGCTATGAGGGCGCATAGAGAACGACGCAGTATGTCTCCAATAAATCACACATGTAAAGAATTAAATATTTAGGCCTATACAGTATTTTTAAATAATGTACACATTTTTTATTGATTATTGACCAGCACTAACAATTCTTGATTAAAAAATCATATTTCAAGACTGATGCAAATAGATCAGCACACGGCTGGACTGGGAAGAGAAATCGGCCTGGGATTTTACATGGCAACTGGCAAGGGGGCCAGATTACCAGTCCAGCCCTGGATCAGCAGGATAAGTACTTGACGCATTGAGAAAATGAGTGCATAGTTACACACTTAATATTAACACGATTAATTCCTAGTTTCAACAAGGGATTGCTTCCAGTTGCGCCACAAGGGAAGGTAAACTAACAGTAGCCAATGCAAGAACGTGAAAAGAGATGGCGCCTGACAGTGAGTCGGCATAATTTGGCCATCCTAGGTAACTGGAAGTATTGGAAGCTTCATGTTGACCTCCAGTGTGATCATGTCTCATTACATCAACATGTCTAGACAGGTTTTACTTTCACCATTCCCATTGATTTCAAAGATGATTCTCATTATATAGCGCAACCATTTTTTACTTTTCTAATGAATGCTGTAATGAGAATTGGGGTTTTGCAAACCTGTTTGAAAAATTATCTTGCAATGTATTAAATCTTAAATAGCACTAAAAATTGCTTTATATTCTTTATGCAAATATCATGTATTATTTGTTTCTCTTGATTTTGGAGTAAAATCGGACCAAGACATTTAAAATCACTTCACCAAATCTATACTATATAAATGGCTGCTTACATCACAAATTTAGGCATCCCTTCAAAACGTATCTAAAATTAATTAACCCTATAATGACGTGTGTATCAAATATGACACACGCCATTTGACGGCTCCCGTCTCTCACTCCTTATTGAAAAGTCAAAAAAGTATGGTATGCAAGTTTCACATGTTTATGGCACTATCAAGTGGTCATCTATGAAAAACGTTGTTTCAAATGTTTATATCGATCCATTTAAAATGGCACAAAATGACTTATGTAGGGATAAACGACAGCTTATTATAATAAATTAAAAGAAACAGTAATGATTATAATGTTAATGATATTTTTAAATAAGTATTTGCTGAATATAAGCAACTTGTGCTTGGTTAATGTTGTATATTATTTTATTGAAAAAGCATGTTGAATTGACATGTATCAAATATGATACAACAGGCTTTTGAGGGATATCTCTCAATCAGCATTACACTCCATTCATGCCCACTATATAAAATATTCACAAGACCTTTGATTTTCTGACATTTTATAAAATATAAGATATATTTAAAGTGTGAACTAATATTTCTGTGTATTTTCATATATGCAGCCTGCTCGATCATTATAAATATCTCATTATTTTACATTAAAACCCAATGTATCAAATATGATGCATAAAAAAAAACAGGTGCAAATTTTTTTTTTACGATTTATGGTTTGTCTAGTGGTACTAAAAACAGTGAAATACAAAAATAATTATAATTAAATTAAATTAATATTAATCATATTTTCAATTTGTTCATGTCACAAATTACAATTACAGGGTTAAGCACAGAGGTTTGTGGAGGATGAACTCAGATTTCTTTATTACTCATGAATAGGGCTGAATGGTTAGGACAACAACAACAAAAATCTAATTGCAATAATTTTGAAAAATGTTGTGATTTGAACTGCAATATGGTTATAAACATAAAATAATAAAACAAATTGTGTTTCCTTTTGACAAAACCATGACTTCCTGTTAATAGAAATATGGCTCAAGAAAGGGTGTTCGCATTCAAGTCCTAAATAAATAAATACAGTCAAACACTGAGAAAAATCAATTAATCATTCAGCCCCATTCAAGGACCTTTTGTATATAAATGTACATGAACTTCACATGCACAGAGAGAGAGTTACACAGCAGAAAACTACAGCTAGAGTCACACTTGTTACCAAGAGCCAGGTATATGTCCTTCATTGCATTCCCATATTTACACAAGGTTTAAGGTGTTATTATAAGTCATTTAAAGACCATATAATGGCCATTTGAGCTATCAGCACAGTAATCAAACAGATTTTAACTAACAGTCTCAGCTGTTACTAGGTAAGTCAATCACCCATAAAATGATTGTTAATTATATTTATAGCTCTCCCTGAGGAAAACGAGACTCTTAAGTCCATTAAAAATCAGAGCGACACACTCATTTTGGGTTTAGCTTATGCAAATGGAGTGTGCATCGAAATGAACTAACCATGGATTTGCACAAGCATACACATGCACGAGCGCAAAAGGAATAGTTTAATTCAGTAAAGAAATTCACTGCAAAAAATCCTTTTATCAAGTGTTTTTGTCTTGTTTTCCATTTAAAATAGTCTAAAAATCCTTAAAACAAGAAATATTTACCTGAAAAGCAACATAGAGAATGTATCTTAAATATATAGTAAGTGTATTTTGTATATAAGACGAGTATTATTTACTTGGCTATACTTCTGCGAGTGCAGTAAAGACAAAAGACTTGTATGGCAAGTATCGTAAAGGTTCTTCAAACATTTCCTCTTTAATGTTCCATGGAAAAATTATCAATACATGCAATGACCAACATGAGGGCAACTAAATTAATTATTTATCATTTTCATTTTGTGTGAACGTTCATGTGAAGTGTTTCTCCATTCCCAAAGATTCAGTTATGATAAATCCCTTTTAACAGGCAGCTTCCCTGAACAGAGAATAGATCTCTAGAGTCAGTCAACAGATGGGCTGACAGGAAGACAGCAGCCACTTTGGTGTTTTACTTAAAGATGCACTTAGAGGCACAGAATGGTAAATTAGATCACTACTTACTGACTGTCCAGTAAATACTGTAATGTGTGTATGCGCATGTGTGCATGCGAGTGTGTGTGTGTGCGCGTGAGTGTGGATGTGTGCGTGCATGTATGCATGTACGTGTGTGTATGCGTACGTATGCATAACAGAACACATTATGCAATGACATGCATTTCAAACAATAGTTGTCACATGACCTCATCATTTTGCATATTTACTTCACATCTGGTTTTAATTTTGGAAATTTAAAAGGCTATTTTTGCATTCAAAATCCAATTTTATAGACAAAAAAGTCTAAATATGGCAATGTTACTTTAGTACATTGTTATATTGTTACCATATAGGGAACGTATAGATTACATTAGTTGCCCATGTTAAAAATACATTAAAAGCACTGAGTGTTTTCAGCATATATTTTACCTTAATAGAGACATAATGGTCAACACACTTATATCTAGGGTTGCCATGGGGTACGGTGTTAGCGGATTTACTCGGTACAAGGGACAATTTTATATTGGGTAAAAAGGGAGAAACATTATTAAATGGAACCTCCAATATCAATACAATAGTCTAATGAATAGAATAGCCATAAATAAAGAATGGTTGCCTAATGAAGAGTTTGCAAAATGAACCTAAATAACGCATTGAAAGACAGATGTTCTTTAACAACGAATCAAATAAACATGCAGCAAAGGTCATTATGGTAAAAGTATATGCACTAACAGAAGACGTTTAATTGCAGGTAGCGAAAATAATGTGCATGGTGGGGGTAATGCGTTAAAAGGTAACGTTCATAACATAATCAAATTACTTTGAGTAACAAGTAATGCGATATTTGTTTATTTTTTTAAGATAATATCTGCGTTTTTTTTTAAATTAGTAAAGCGTTGCTTTTGTACACCTCTCCTTTCCCCGTATTGTGATAAATCAGGAGTAAAAGTGCGCAAACTTCGTGGATGAGACGTAGTGCATGATGGATATTGTAGTTCTAGAAAGTGGGAGTCTTATTATAGAGGTTCAGTAAAGTTGAAGTATGCGTGCACATGATGTGTATTGTACTTCTAGAGAGTATGAGCCATGCTTATCAGCGATGGGCAGAGCACAACAAGACTTCTTTTAGCCCACCCTGAGATTTATGTTTTAAAAATGGCAAAATATTGCTGGTAAAGGAATGTGAATCTGAACGCTTCAGTGAAATCCAGTTGTAGTCATCATTTGCAGTGTTGGATTTGTTTTAACTAGAGCTTGCATGAGCCGCCCTCATACATTTTGCCATTGTCACATCAAGAGATAAGAAATGTCTTCTCATAAGGCAACATTTTGTCAAAACTGTAACATTCGGGTAAGTGATACTTTGATCCTCACGATTGATTCACTTAGGCTGCATTTAAAAGTGTGCAAACACATTTTCGTGGTATAATATAGCACAGGCATAAGCCTGGAGAAGTCTTCCCATAACCACGGCATTATTTTACAGATTAAAGCTGCTGGTAACTACTTCTCTAGGATCAGTTTGCATCCGAACTGCTCTGTGTTAAAGCATTTATCATTCGATTGAGTGAAACGGGGTTGATTCATGTGTAAAATCACATTACATTAAAAGTCAGTAAACACGTTTAGGCAGAGGGATTATAAGACTAGTCTTCCACTGGCCATGACATGATACACAGGGTGAAATACTCGCTCCATTCACTGACTTATGAATGTGCAGTGTTAAGAGCTCCCTGTAACTTGGAGAATGGGATGAGAATAGCTGACTCTGGATCAGCGGCTGCGAGCAACATTCTACATGGTTTGTGCACGCAGACAAAATGTTTTAATTTTATAATTTTTTATATAAAATATTCTAATAAGTAATTTGATTCGTGAAACAAAATTTAAGACAATTTGGTAGCATTTAAAACAATTCCTTTGAAGTTGTAACAACATGCGCGTTTGAAGTAGGCTGTCCGCAGTACACACCGTGGATCAAATCAAAACAAGCGTCCACTGAGATGACTTAAGTGAAAAATATTAATTTATTCATCAGACTTATTCCTTGAACATGTTAAACTGACTCACTGAATTTTATCCTGATTTCTGAAGAACATATTAAGTTGAATCTGGCATTGTCGATGGGCACAGCACATGATCACATATATGATGCAGGATCAAGTGTTGGACTTTGCTGCTTCAGGGAAGACTGTGGCTATTTTTCATTATACGTATTGTCTGCCATGTTGATGGAAAAGAAAATCATGCATATTCCTCTTATTTTGTAATAATTTTTTTTCAAAAGGTTGATTCAAATGTACACAACAGAGAAAAACACAACACATACACATCGAATCAACATTTAATATTTAACCCCAACTAAAATCCCTTCCCAAATCACCCCACCCTAACCCCCAACTAACACCCCAGTGGTCACATATAATAATACACACACACACACACACACACACACACAGAGTATCTCACAAAAGGGACACACAGTACACCCCTCACATTTTTATAACTATTTGATTATATCTTTTCATGTGACAACACTGAAGAAATGACACTTTGCTACAATGTAAAGTAGTGAGTATACAGCTTGTATAACAGTGTAAATTTGCTGTCCCTTCAAAATAACTCGACACACAGCCATTAATGTCTAAACCGCTGGCAACAAAAGTGAGTACACCCCTAAATGAAAATGTCCAAATTGGGCCCAATTAGCCATTTTCCCTCCCCGGTGTCATGTGACTCCTTAGTGTTACAAGGTCTCAGGTGTGAATGGGGAGCAGGTGTGTTAAATTTGGTGTCATCACTCTCACACTCCCTCATACTGGTCACTGGAAGTTCAACATGGCACCTCTTTGGATCTGAAAAAAAGAATTGTTGCTCTACATAAAGATGGCCTAGGCTATAAGAAGATTGCCAAGACCCTGACACAGAGCTGCAGCATGGTGGCCAAGACCACACAGCGGTTTAACAGGACCGGTTCCACTCAGAACAGGCTTCGCCATGATCGACCAAAGAAGTTGAGTGCACGTGCTCAGCGTCATATCCAGAGGTTGTCTTTGGGAAATAGATGTATGAGTGCTGCCAGCATTGCTGCAGAGGTTGAAGGGGTGGGGGGTCAGCCTGTCAGTGCTCAGACCATACGCTGCACACTGCATCAAATTGGTCTGCATGGCTGTCGTCCCAGAAGGAAGCCTCAGGATGCACAAGAAAGCCCGCAAACAGTTTGCTGAAGACAATCAGACTAAGGACATGGATTACTGGAACCAATATATATATATATATATATATATATATAAACATAAATAAACTAAACTTGTATCTCCCCATCCCCACCCCGAGAGTCCCCCAAAGACGCAAAATAATTACCCAATTTCGTGTTTGGCTGCTGCTCCTTTCTTCCTTTTTTCATTGTTTTTCATTGATTTATTTTGAGTGGTTGTGGGATTTTGGAGCTCTGAAGTCCCCTCTTGACACTTTATTGCAATGCGGAATCACGCATTATCCTTCTAAATGCTTTTTTTTATCTTTGAGTGTTATTGAGTTTTATCAATCAACCCTCCCGTCGCCCTGCCCAGGACTACCCCATGTGTGCTGTTGTCATGGATTCCCTCTGAAATTAAATAGGAACTATTATTTGGCAAATGACTCCAATTAACTTTGCTGAAATGTTGGAATACTGCGACCTAAGTGCTATATAAATTGCTCTTCAAGGCGCAGTTCTGTACACTCATCCAATGCCATTTTTGTTCCTATATTTCAGCGTAAAGCTCATAGACTGCTGTGCACTGGTGTTGATTTTAACAACCTGTCTGTACTTATACACTCTGAGTTTTCTCCGTTAACCTCTGTGCCCTCACGTCTGGTGAAATTTGTGCTTTTTAATGCACGCTCTGTGAACATCGAGGCTGTGATTTTATCGGATATTATCATCGAAGATAAACTTGACCTTGTGTGCGCTTAACTGAAACTTGGCACAAACAGTCTGATGGAGTTTTGTTTAATGAACTTAATCCTACAGGCTACGGGTTGTTTGATCTCCCGCAACTCTAGGGGGGATCATTGTGCTGCATAATCAACGATACAACATAAGTCCCGTGGCTATTCCCCAGTTTAATTCTTTTGAATGTCTCATTCTGAGTGTCCCTGCACCCTTCACTACTGCCCTAGCTACAGTCTACCGGCCTCCTAAGACAAATGTAGATTTTTTTTTATCAGAGTTTGCAGATCTACTGTCTATGTTGTGCCTCAGGTTTGAGAGAACTCTTATCCTGGGGGACGTTAACATCCACGTTGACATAAAATACTTTTTTGTCCTTACTGGAGTGCTTTGATTTGAACCAGCTTGTGGACTGTGCTACACATAATAAAGGTCACACATTAGACCTTGTGATTGCACATGGATTGTTTGTGTCTCAGTTTTCCACTGCTGATTTAGGGCTATCTTACATTTGGCTATCTTTTTTAATCTGGAAATTCCACACCAGTGGCGGCTTGTCAATAGAGGGCGCTGGGGCGCCGCCCCCATATCAAGTTTCCAGAAATATACATGTACAAAATTAATTATATAAAAATACAAAACTAAAATAGTTTATTCATACGATGTGCCGGCTGGTAGTAAGGAAAGCAGCATTTAATAAAAACTGGCTTTAATCAACTATTTTAGATGTTTTTCAATATGTTTCATGCGGTTTCATGGGCGAGGGACGCCGGACAAATGGATGTCTATGTGAGACTTTAAATTTTCGGGCAGCATGTGACCTGAAGCTGGTCTCTAATTGGTTTCTTAAAGATTCTCCTCCGGGCGCAAGTCGTTGCGTCCCTGGCCAATCAGAATTGGATACATGTTATTTTATGAAATCTGATTGGTTCTCGTCATCTGTCATTCACTTTACGCTAGTTTTTTTTTTTTTTTTTTTTTCACTTTACGCTAGTACTGCGAGTGTGAGTGCGCAGGCGACACCACTTCCGACTCCGCCATAACCTTGCTAGACTGACCAGCATTTTTGTAAAAACAATGGCAGCAGTTAATCCAAATTCTGTAATTTATTTGCAAAAAAACCCTTTCACGAGGCTTTCGCGGGAAGAAAAAAAAGGATAAAGGATCTCGGACCGGACCAACCAGATTTACAAATCCAGCAGCAGGCCAGTGACCGAGGATGAAGCTATACACGAAGCTTCACCCGCGCTTGTTATGAGAAACGGAGGTGGCTGACTGGATGTGATGTTAGCAATTCCCTGTTTTGTTTTCCCTGTCTTTTATTTCAAAGTGTCGGCACTGAAGTTTTGTGGACAACAACGGGCATAAAAAAATATTATATAAATAATGTTGATAAAGTGTAAAAAAAAAAAAAGCGCCCCCCATAAAATAATTATCACCAGCCGCCACTGTTCCACACACTAAACATTTCCTCTTCTCACACTTTAAATGATCACAAATGGAAATCCATTGATCTCTCTGATTTTACTGACTTTGTTTTTCTCCATCTGACCCTCTGGAGGACAGAATTGTTATGTTAAATACTGTTCTCTTGTCTGGCTTTGACACATTTCCTCCTATGAAATCATTGTTTGTCTCCTTTGTACATTCCGCTCCATGGTATAATAATGAGCTCTGGCCTGAACGTACATTACCGGGCTTTGAAAGGCCACTTGCATGAATATAAGGCAGAAATTGTATCCGCCAGGTCCCGTTATTTTTCTCAGATAATTGGCAATAATCAAAGAAATCCCAGACAACTGTTTCAAACATTAATAAATTACTCAAATGCAACAGTTCCTCTGTTTTGCCTGCTTCAACTCACCTTTGTAATAGATTTCTTGGTTTTTTCAGCACCAAGAATGACAATGCTCATAAATGAATTCTTAATACTCCAATCTCATCTGCTTCTCCTCTTAGTATTTATTTTTTTCTCTGGCCCCTCTTTCTCAAATGTCTCCTCACTTGACCTGGTTTCTCTTGGTAATGAGGTATCAAAAATGAAAGCTGCCCCTTCCATAGTTGATCCCATTCCAACTTATTTGTTTGAATCCTTCGCCTCTGTGTCCTGTTGTCTTGTGTATAATAAATGACTCCCTGTGCACTGGTGTTGTGCCTGCAACATTTAAAACTGCTGCTATAACCCCTGTACCTAAAAAGACTAAATTATTCTTGGACAATCTTAACAACTTTCATCCCATTTCTAATCTTCTCTTCCTTGCAAAAATTCTGCAAGGAAGAGAAATTCTGTGGCTTCTCAATTATACACTCATCTCTCTTTAAACAATCTTTTTGAGCCCCTTCAATCTGGCTTTCGCAATCTCCACAGCACTGAAATGGCTTGTTAATAGTTTCGGACTCTGGCTGTCTTTCTATTCGGATTCTTCTTGATCTCAGTGCCGCTTTTGACACTGAAGATCATTCTCTTTTACTCACTCTTCTTGAGACAGATTTTGGTGTTACCGATACTGCATTAAACTGGTTCAAGTCTTATCTCTCAGATCATAGGCAGTTTGTTTCCTTGGGTGGATGTAGGTCCAAAGTTGGTTTGGTTAAATGTGGTGTTCCTCAGGGATCAATTTTGGGCCCCTTTAACATTTACATGTTTCCCTTTGGTCAGCTCTTAAGATCTCTTGGTCTTAATTATCATTTTTACACAGATGACACCCAGATTTACATCCATTCAAACCTGGTGATTGTGTGGCTGTAGACCTTCTTGCACAATGTAGTACTTAGATAAAAAAATGGATGTCTCTAAATTTTCTTTGTCTCAACATTGACAAGACTGAGGTTATGCTCATTGGTTCACCTCACCATCTTCATAAAGCTGGTTCTTTAACATTAAATATGGATGGCTCTTCTCTGGAGTTTCAAACAATATTGAAAAATTTGTGGGTGATATTTGATGCAAATGTAACATTTGATCCTCATGTCAAGAATACTGTTAAAACATCATTCTTCCATCTCAGAAACATTGCAAGACTGTACCCCATGTTATCTTTCTTGGTGGCTGAAAAACTGATCAATACTTATGCATTTTCTCGTATTGATCTGTTAGAAGAAACAGAGGATCCAAGTGCAAAGGCAAGTTCTTGCAATAGTCTTTAATAAGAAATAACTCAGGCAGTCTGTCGAGCAATGACACAGAACTGGAATAACACAAAAGATGGTGTACTTTAAAGGAGGTCAGCAAAACATGAAAGACTCCTGTCTTGGAAATAATATGCAGAGTTGGTGATTCACCAAGCAGCAACACAGTCCTTATAAGTGGCCACAAAGTCGCAGGGAGAAGACTGTAGAAGACCACCAGCGGCAGGATGACAGGGCAGAGAGAGCATACAAGACGAGCACAACTAGACAAGATAATACAAGGTAAATCCTCATGGAGACAACATATCACACAGGCATAACTCACGTACACACGAAATAATGCGACAAAGAACAAGGGGAACAAACGCTAGAAGTAGAGAGAAAGTAATGAGAATAAAGTGAGAACACTAATTGCTATGAGGAACAGGTGGGAAAATAGACAGGTAGGGCCAAAGTGAGAGAGAAATAGAGAGAGCAAGAGAGAGAGAGAGAGAGAAAGGGAACAAACCCAGCTCATGACATTGATTACTGTAACACTTTACTAGTTGGGGTCTCTAAATCCATAAATAAGATGAAGTATGTGCAAAACTCTAGAAATGCTAGAATATTGACCAGGACAAGTGATCACATCACTCCTGTCTTGGAGACCTTGCACTCCAAGACTGTGGAACTCTCTTCCCTCTAGTATTTTTAAATCTTCTCTTATAACTCACTTTTTTTTAGGGTTTCATTTCTGTGATTATTATTGTATTCTTTTTCAATTGTTCTTATTGCAAATTTTCTTTTTCTTGTGTGTATTTCAATGTATTTTTAATTTCTCTTGTAAAGCGCTTTGAGATGCAACTTTTAAAAGGCGCTATAGAAAACAAAGTTTTCTTATTATTATTAAAACAATCTCCAGCCACTAGGTGGAACCAGCACACAAAAAAAACAAAACAGGTGCCCAGTTTCCTCAAATGGTCAAGTGAATATTAAGTGAGTCAAGCTCACTTTGCTGAAGAAACACACCATGACTTACTCAGTCCATTGATTTTATGAAAGACATCACTTGATGTGGGCTTGTAAATATTTTGCAGCCATCCTTAGTATCGGTTCTCAATTTAGCCAGAAACATCATTGAAAAAGCGACCTACCATTGATGTAAGAGTTTCTTGCATTCCTTGAATCGATCATGTTTCTCTTGTCAAATTTGCAAAGTCTGGGAACAAGAAAGTGTTGTGGTTCTCCAAGAAACCCTTCCTTTATGCCTCGCATCACACAAGATCTTTATCGGATGATCTCAGAAATTTGGAATTGATTGGGGCCTGTCTCCTCCTGTGGATCTCCAAACCAGCTCTCTGTGAGCTCGCTCGATTTCCAGCTTATGGCCGGTTATGTCGAGCAGACTCAGAAAGAGCTCATCTAGGAATATTACCATATCTCTGCCTCTGTCATGCTCAAGAATTCCAACAATTCTGACGTTGTTTCACCGATTACGATTCTCAAGGTATTCCAACTTTTCCCAAATGCATTCCAAATCTACTTTGGTCACCATCGTGTTATCAGCTAATTCCCTCCAGATAAATTATACATTTTTCGACATCCCCGATTCTTTTAACAAACTCAGATTATCGTCTTCATCACATGATCACAAATCCGAACCTCGCATGGCACCACGTGACTCACGCATATTCATGTTATTGGGCATTTATACTTATTATATTTATAAATAACTGTTTGTTTAGTATGTTGTTTTGACAAGAGGGTTGTACAGTATCTAGCATGAATAAACATACAGTTATTTGTAGTGAATGCATAACAGAAGTGAGTGTTAAAGTGAGAAAAAAGTAATGAAAAAATAACAAAAGTAAAGTAACACTTTAATTTCCATAAAAAGTTACTTTTAAATTAATTTAGTTACTTTTTAAGGAGTAACACGATATTCGAACAAGTCATTTAAAAAAATATATAAAATGAACATTACCCAACACTGTTGTTGGATAACTGTAAGACATCTCGGATTCGGAATGACACATGAAATGCTGTCAGACACACGCTTGAAGAAACACTTTATTATATTTTTAACTACAGATGACAGAAAAGCCATCTATGCACATGTCTGATGTGCTGTTTGTTTGGAGGCATGCAGTCTCATGGAACACACATTTGTAAAGGGTTCTAACACTTTCTTTGTGTCAATCTTCTGAAAAAAATCAGCAAGAATACTATCATCTATGAGAATGCTGCAAAATACCTCAGACCATCTCAGTTCAGGAGGTGCTCGGAGTTCAGTTTGCTTTATTTCCACAGAGCAGTTTGTTGTGACTCTGCAGGGTCACTTTATATATAGCCTATACATCTGTGATTAAAATCATAAAATAATAAGCGTCCCTGTGACAGAGTGTGCATCAGCTGGGTGCAGTTTAAATCTAAGATCGGGATATCCGTGCAACTCAGGCTATGTCTACATTAATCCGGATACATTTGAAAATGATGTTTTCGTTTCAAAACGCTCTCCGTCCACACTAGCGTTTTCATGTGTTTTCCAAAAGTACTCGTCCACACTGAAATGTATGAAAATGCTTAAATCATGTTACTGCACATGTGGAAAATCCCTGTTGCATGTATGGTCTGAAACGCAATTGCCTTTGAAGGAACGCAATGTGATGGTGGTACAAAGTAACATTTATTTATAACAACGCTATCAATGCGAGTATCAAGTACAACTGACCACTAATTTTGGTTGGACAGATCATGACTGTGTCACATGACAACAAATACATAATAATTTTCAGATATATCCATTTTTCACAGTCCACACTACAATGCAAAAATGGTGTTTAGTTGCCTGGCGGTAAATGGAAAGGTGGTTAGATATGATTTTTTTCTTTTGACCACTTTTTTAAATTGTTTTTTCGTTTCGTTAGAAGCGTAATTTGAATTAAGAAATATTTTTGGTTTAAGTTTTTGGTTTTTGTAAAATTTTATGTGCTTTATTTTTTATTCACTTGTTTGTTTATTTCTGTATAAACAAAACAACATTTTAAAAAAATACAAAAATTAAATAAAAACAACAATATGGTGATAAGAGCCATAGAATACATTAAATAAAGACATTTTCACTTGTTTATTTAAAGTTATATTGAGCTGGCTCAAGTGCTTTATATGTTTGAGTGGTGTAAAAAACTGAAAAAATGATCAATTAATCACTCTTTTTTTAAATTAAAAAGTACCTTAAAATAATGTCAAACCACATTAAATACACCACCAACATTATGAAGAACTTCTCAAACCCCTGCCATGCAATGATGGGAATCGGAACAGTTCCACAGCACCACCAAGTGTATTTTACTATGGATTTCTAGCATTTATATCTCTGGGAAAGATGGAAAAAGTTACAAAAACGAAAATTGAGGGGGAAAAAGAAAAAAAAGTGTGAAAATCTAACGCCAAATGCAATGCAACAAAAGCCATTGATGTCAATCTTCCACTCAGACATGCATCTCCGAGAGTTTTTCATTATATGTATATTTTCTAATTTAATGCATTTTATTATCTTTTCAACATTTCACCAAGCGACTAATTACTAAACATGCACTTACCTCTTCCACAGTGAGTGGCATACATATCCTGTATTCCTTCATCAACATTGTCCTCTCGTGATGATTCCCACACTCGATGAAGCGCCAGTGATCATCTAAATGCATTCAGCCATTAGAGACGGATGCACTCACGAGTTACCATTGAGAAGGATGGGAAAGATCAGCGCACTGTTGTACAAACACTCGCGTCCTTTTGTTTGTTTTATTAAGAAGTGAGCACTTGCAGAAAGACGTGTGATGTGACCAATCAATTCACTCTTGGAATCTGCCGATGCTCGTGTATTTTACGCTGAAGAGACGATTATCGCAACGCCCCAGTGTTTATAATCGTCTAAACTTGGAAATGCATCGAATCTGGGTTTATAATGAATCCCTGCACTCCGCGTACCTGTCCCGTCCCGCTCTGCATATATAGTATGGAGATGATTTGGCTGTAATCTCAAAATAAACACAGTGCACCTTGAGTCAGTGGCATTGTTCTTCCTCCTCGATTGAGTTCAGAGATATCTTCCAGCTGTTATTTATTCCGCTGCACTGACGCAGCGGGATGGTAAGTTAGAAAGGAGAAAGACACTGTGGCTGTGTGGCGCAGCGCATCACCATCATGTAATACCGCTGTCAACCGATGGGCGGCGCTGGTGACTGTAACAGACCCAGCTGCAACGATGAATCCAGACCCGCGTAGAAGTCTTTGAACGTTTTTGTTTGTTTGATTGACAAGGAAAAAGTGATTGCAAAGCATGAAGAATGTGTATATTGTAAATTGAGATTAAAATAAGAAACGTTGTATAAGAAACATAAACGGTTTAATTCCCAAACAGAGTTTCATTATTTTTACCCCCAACATAAGCAATGATTTAAGTCACATTATTGTGTTTTTGTGATCATTATGTATATTTTATTGTGCCTAAAGGCTTTTCTGTAACACAGTTTACACATACTGTAAACATAGTGCCAAATGTTTCCAGTTTAATTAACAATGTGTGATTTTGAAATATGCATTTTTCTCTCTTTAAAATGTCTTGGCAATGAATAACAAAGGAATGTGGGAGTCTGAATATGTGTCAGCTGTCAAATATGTGAGTCTCTGTCATCCACATGTTTTACCATCATCATGCTAAAATAAATCAATCAAAATTTAAGCAAATGAAAGATACTTAAATTGTTCAATGATTAAAATACATATGTATTTGGCAAAAGCATATCACATTTAGGTATAAACCAGCTGAGTAAAGAACAGTGATGACAAGTGCTCAGAATTTAATTTAAATTCAACAACGAACATAAACAAAACATTTACGAAATGAGTCTGTCCGTCCATCTGTCTGTCCGTCTGTCTGTCTGTCTATCTATCTTTCAATCCTTGGTATGTCTTACTGTCTCTCTCTGTCTGTATCTCTATCGGTTTGTCTGTATCTCTGTCTGTCTGTCTCTTTCTCTGTCTGTCTGTTTGCCTCTCTGTCTGTCTGTCTGTCTGTCTGTTTCTTTGTCTGTCTGTCTGTCTGTCTGTCTGTCTGTCTGTCTTTCAGTCTCTCAATTCAAATTCAATTCAAAGTGGCTTTATTGTCACGACTGTAGACAATACAATATTGCCAAAGCAGAGGCTGTATAAAAACAGAACTACACCTTAATCTATAATTAAATTTAGTTTAACAATTTAACAAGTATAAAAATAAATAATACAAATAAATACAAAAACAAGATCAGAACTGTCAGAACTGAAGACCATTGACATATACTATCACATACAGTAAATGAATAAACTGAGGGTCACTGTGGTGAATATTAGGGTGACACACGGGGGTAAAACACAACACAGATTCACTCGCTGTCTCTCAGGCTGTGACATGTTAAAACGTATCTTGCAGCCAGTGCTGCTGTGTGTCCCTCTCCAAGTATTACATTCATTTGTTCTTGTTCTGTCATGGTTATAAAGTTGTCTATGCTGTTCGTAAATTTATCCATATAAATGTCCCTTGTATCTTTAAATTTTGGGCAGTGTCTGTATATCTATCTCTCTGTCTGTCTCTCTGTTTGTATGTCTCTCTCTGTCTGTCTGTATCTCTGTCTTTTTGTCTGTCTGCCTCTGTCTCTCTGTTTGTCTGTCACAGTCTGTCTGTGTCTCTATCTGTCTGTGTGTATCTCTATATGTTTGTCTCTGTTGTCTGTCTGTCTGTCAGTATCTCTGTATGTCTGTGTCTATGTCTCTCTCTTTCTGTCTGTATCTCTGTCTGTCTGTCTCTTTTTCTGTCTGACTGTATCTCAGTCTCTTTGCCTGTCTGTCTGTTTGCCTCTATCTGTCTGTCTGTATCTCTGTCTGTCTGTCTGTTGGTCTGTATCTCTGTCTCTTTGGCTGTATCTCTGTCTCTTTGTCTGTCTATCTGTCTGTCTGATTCTCTGTCATTGTAAAAATCTTTTGGGGGTGAATAAATAAATAAATGACTTTATATGTACAGTATATCTTGAGAAAAAGGAAAATGTATCTGAAAAATAGAGTGTAAAAGCAACATTAATAAAGTAACACTAAAGAAATAAAATGGAACTTGTTTTCAGAATGTAACTTTTTTTAATTATTACAGAAATATAATTAATTATATAAAATGATCTGTCTCGAGCACATATTTTCCCTGTAATTTGTGCTGTAGAATTTGAAACTCGTGCAGTGAGTGTATGTTTTCTGCAATGGTGTGTGTGTGTGTGTGTGTGTGTGTGTGTGCGCGCGCGCGCGTGCATGCGTGCGTGTGACAGAAAGCAGTGCGCAGAAAAAAATGTCCCATAATGCACCGCTTCAGGCTGACAAGTGGATCCAAGATGGCGTAGAAAGTACAGCTATGTAAGTGCATACTTCCTCTAACACTTTCTTTCCGTGAGTCTGTCACACGATTTTCCTATTTCTCGCCTCGATCCCTCCGTTAAAATACGGCAGTAAGCTCATGTATAATGCGCATCGGAACGCGAATAATCGCTTCGCTCATTTGCACGGTTAATGTGAAGATGCAAAGGCCCGATCGCAGCTACGCTACACACACTAGCAGCTAAAGATGTCCGCGTACAACCGCGATATTTACATTACATCTACGCGATTCACCTCGCACATCAATAGATGCATCGGTGCCGGGTGTAAATGTGTTTTGTTCAATACAGATCATGTGTAAGTGTTGCAGGAGAATGTAAATGTGTGTCCGGGTGCGGCTGGAACTCAAGGCCATGAGAGCAGCGATCATCGCAGTCCAGATGCAGATATTATAATTCGTCCTTCTCGTTTATCAGTAATCAGAATCAACCGCACTGACTGAACGGCAATCGTATCGCGTGTGTCAGTGGATTCTTTGGCTGATATTGTATGTATTCGTGTTGTTGTTCTTTTTTGGATGGACATAGCGGTTGTATGGAAAAACCATTTGAGCTGCCTTCATAGACAGCATCGGAGGACGGAGCGTCTGGAACGTTAGAGCCCCACGGTTTGATCGAACATTTCAAGTAAACATTCGAATCGAACGTCCAGAACGCGCCTTTGATGCCTACTAATGCTGTCTAGGAAGGCAGCTCACTGTGGTTTGAGACGCGGCCACACACTCGTACTCAGACGGGACATCTATTATTAACTGACCCGGAATCCAAATATAGGCTGTTTATATATTTTACTGAGGCACTGTTGCCTTGTTTGGTGTGCTGGATGTTAATTAGACTTTGCTTAAAGACTGTGTGTTATGGTGTGAAATGTGTCAGTCTCATACAGATGTGTGTCTGTGGAGAAAGAGACACTGGGCAAGGGTGTGTGTGTGTGTAATATATTTAATGGAAATAAAATTTACGAAATTGAAATGAAAACTATATTTTCAACGTGTATGAAGAAACAGCTTCATATTTTCTGAAGTGGTGCTATTATTTAGCTGACACAGGCGTTATTTAGGACTACTAAAATGATGCAATCGGTTTGCTAGCACAATAAGTAAACGGGCATGTTAGCGCTCATCTAATGTTCAACAGATCAGTAATTCATGAAAATAATATGCATTTATTTGAGTCAAAGTTTCATCCTTTAATAAGTCTTGCCACCAAAGTTTCTGGTAAAATCCCATAGTTACCAGTTAACGTTTCAACAGTAAAACTTTGGTAACTTCGTTTTAGCCCTCAGAAAACCAAGCATAGGGATTGATGTCATTTCTGTTTGCCTCCGCGAACGTCAGTTTTGGAATCCACAGGTTATAAAACAATGTTATGGAATTTTTGTCTTTAAAAAACAATGTCATCATATTGCTATATATATATATATATATATATATATATATATATATATATATATATATATCAGTATTGTTTAATTATTGCCTAATTAACCCTTGTGCACTCTTCATTTAAGAATCTCACTCATGCTTCCCTGGTCAAATTTGACCCGAAAACAAAACAAAAAAAAACTAGTATTTCTTTTATTTTTATGAAAGAAATGTAATAACACAAACCTTAATAAAGTTTAAAAAAAACAATCAAACACTCAAGTTATGCATTTTTGTGGGGTGTTTATGGTATTTAGACCTTATTTGGCTCTAAATTACACCATTCATTTTCATATAAAATTAGCACATTTGTTATCTTCACTTCAATAAAAACCTTAATTTGAGTGTCAAAACATCAAAATATGTCATGCATTAGGCGTCCCTGATGACATCTGCTGGTATAAAAATAACTGTTACATGAAATGATAACTATGGCCATGTAAATGGCTCCAGTGATCCATGCATTGGCTGATCTCTATAAGCCAATGTTGTAACAAACTTAATTTATATATATTATTACAAGTTATGCATTGGGTATATTTTTTGACATTATAAAAGCAATTATTTGTCAAATTATAGAATTTATTTAAACAAATTATGTTGAGGCGTATTTTGCAATGATGCTCCAATATGCTGAAAAACTGACCATGCTGCCACAGTCAAATTTGAGTTTGTTATAAAGAAAAGTAATTATTTGGTTACCTGTCATTTATTTCAAACTTCTAGCATAAACTTTGTCACACAGGGACTGGATTCAGACTTCGAACTCTGTGGTTTGTTTGTTACTGTATGTGTGGACAGGTTTGTCCACACTGATGAGGGCCAAACGTCCTCATTAGTGTATGTGTGTGTATATATATATATATATATATAAAATGTATATGTATGTATGTGTGTGTGTGTGTATGTGTATATATATTATAAAAACACACATAAGGCTCCCAAATGTGTCAGATGATGTTGATGTTCAAATCTAGTGATATGCACATCTTTGTGTAATAGTTAGGTTTAGGGATAGAGTTTGGCAATAGAAATTATCATTAGCCTGATATGAAATCAGTGGAAGTCTACGAGAGATCAATAAGGTAGTCAAACAAACCTGTGTGTGTGTTTTCTACAATGTGGATGATTTTTAGTCTCGCCCCTTCATTTACGATTGTGTTCTGCATTGTTTGATTTATTGATTTTTATTTGACAAATAAAAAAAAAAAAAACTGTATATATATCAATTTTGACCCGAATTGTACAAGTGTTACAATTGTATTTTTTTTTTACGACCACTTAATGCTTATCGAATTAAGTCCAGATTTATTTATGTGTCAGACAGCATGTGAAGGAAATTTAGTGATACTTGTCTCAAGTTTGGCGCTATATGCGTGCTAAATATGCTTCTTATCCGCAACACAATATTTTTGTGGTGCGATTGAAGCCTGGTTTTCAGCATGAGCCATCACCAAGCTAGTCTCGACAATGATCTGCTAAATCTACTGTATCTCTTAAGTGCATGTGCATTAACTGGGCTTCCCTCGATATCGCAGTGCAGACCACAACACTGATGTGACCCATTTTAATTATTGTGAGAACTCTCTACATTAAAGCGCTGTAGAGGAATTTAAACCTCTGAAACAGCTAGACAATCTTGACGTTATAAACCGCACTGACAAGGAGAAGAGCAACACTGTGTATACGCCAAAATAAAGGTTATTCAAATGACCAACATGAATCACCATTTTACAATGGGATCCGTTTTACAACTGTGGTATTCTGACAAATGTAAAAGGTAATAATCTATTAGGTGGAATCTATTGGACCTCATTTCTATTATAAATGTGGCATTTGAAGGTAGTTTCTTTATTTGTTTAGACTGTTGTTTTTTTTTCATAACAATAAATAATTAATTCATAATTTAGTATTAGTATTATTAGACCTGCAAAACTTGTGGACAAAGTTTTCCTCCTGTGCAATATGTGTTCTGTTTGAATGATGCATATGATTTGAATGTTACAACTGGATAGCCTAATAAATATATATGTAATAGACTTGTATAAATAAATGGGCTCATCAACTTTTAAAAGGGCGGAGAGTAAGCTCATATGTCTTTTGTTGTCTACATCAACAAGAAAAATAATGCCACATGATACATGCCCTTTAATTTGAAAACCCAGAACAAAACTATGCAAAATAAAAGGAAATGCAACTCCGGCTATATTAAATCCAGGTTACATTTTTTACTGTGTTTGGTCGCCATTTGATGTCCAATGTCATATCAGTGTCCCGAAGCAAAACCAGCTGAAAACCACTGCTCAAAATACTTCATAGAAAACAATAGTACATTTCTGAAAATATTGTGTTGTCTGGGTACACTTCCACAAAACCATAGGATTTTGCTTTGGTAGCAAGTCCAAAAGACCATGGTAGTACCATGGTACTTTTTGTAAATGTAATGAATTAATATAAAGTTTGATTTTGGCTGAATTGTATTGGTGGTTTTCACCATGCCTGGATGTTAGGCATGTAATAGGATGGATTTTGTTGCAGTTGCTTGGAATACGATTTCTGGGTTTCTCTCTTTCCATTGGCAAAAAAAAAAAAAAAAAGTGGAAAAAGCGTTCACAGCAGCCTCCGCTAACCTAAGCCAGCTGGACGCTACAGCTTTGACCTAATTATGATAAAGATGAAGAAATGACTCCACATTCAAACAGACCCAGCGCAACCAGTGTCAGTGTGGAAAGAGGTGTATTTTTGAAAATGTGTTCAGCAATTCATTTTTTGGGTGTGATTACGTTTGGGTTGAGCTGGCATGTCTAGTTATTGCTGCTTAGAATAATCATACACCTTCTAAACTCAGTTCCCTACAAGGTCAAGGCCAAAGGATACTTCAGTTGTCCACATTGCTGATTGGAACTCGCACAGTATGCGCAACACAAATTTCGTAATTAGCACAGTATGCGCTGACTTTCTTGACAGCCTGTCACTGACTACTAAATAGTGTCACAAAGCAGTCATAGTGTGCATGCATTGAATGCGTTTGTATTCGCTCACGTTTAAAAGAGTATGCTTTGAAAGGAAACGTTGTTTACCAGGCGTGATCTGTGTCGCTGGTGGGTGTTCCTACTGCTGTCGCTTTTATGTTATTGATGTAATGCACATCTGGCCATGATAGCTTTGTAAATTTTGATTTAATTTAAAGGAATTAATTTTATTTAATTTAAAGGAATTAATTTTATAGATTCTACAATACATCAGATCATCAACAAGACGACCGATCTATGAATGTACGAATCAAACTCACACAGAAATGTAGTAGAATGAATGTGAAAATGCCTCTGTAGTAAATCCCTCTGTTTTAAATCTATTATATAACATTTCATATATGATATAATATTTTTTGCCAGGCTTAAGTAGATATATCTTTTTAGTAGTCATTAGCAGTAAAAAAAGACACTCAATGAATTTCTGATTCCAATCAATTTCTGGCACTCTAAAAAGACTGGGTAAGGAAATTATTGCATTTTTGGTAACACTCAACAATAGTAGACGACCAATATATCACGAAGCCGATAGTTTCCTATTTGGACGATTTTGTTTCTTGAGGATGCTGAGAATCGCCTGCTTGCATGTGAAACAACTGAGACATGTAAATGACCAGTCACGGTTTGTTTTGTTACGTACCATCTTGTTACTACAATAATACAATAGTGCAACACAGTCTCATTTAAACGGTCCGCATATCCACGGCGTTTGAGCTCATAATGTTAAAGTGCTCGCCTGTTTCATTCTCCCTCTCTCCTCAACAGTTCCCTGTAAATTTTAACTGTCTTGTCTAATGGTAAAAAGGCAAATATCAATAAAACTAATATCATATACCGTCTGTAAATATGCACATATCTCATTTAAATATATGTAATAAAACAACCTCACAAAACTTGAGCAGCTCCAGCATCCATTGGAGCGATTTTTATTTAATTTTTTACATCTAAAGCACGTATTCTAACAGTCTCTCCTCAACAGTTCCCTGCAACTTTTCTAATAATAAAAGGCAAATATACTCTATTTAGGGGGGCCTGGCTAGCTCAGTGAGTATTGATGCTGACTACCACCGCTGGAGTCACGAGTTCGATTCCAGGGCATTCTGTGTGAGCCAGCCAGGTCTCGTAAACAACAAAATTGGCTCGGTTGCTAGGGAGGGTAGAGTCTCATGAGGTAACCTCCTCATGGTCATGATTAGTGGTTCTCGCTCTCAATGGAGCATGTGGTAAGTTGTGCGTGGATCGTGGAGAGTAGCATGAGCCTCCAGTGCTTTGAGTCTCCGTGGTGTCATGCACAATGAGTCACGTGATAAGATGCACAGAGTGACTCTCTCAGAAGTGGAGGCAACTGAGACTTGACCTCCACCACCCGGATTGAGGTGAGTAACCGTGCCACCACGAGGACCTACTTAGTGGGGGAAAAAAGGGGATAAAATAAAAAGGCAAATATCAATAAATCTTCTATTATATACTGTTTGCAAATATTCAGATATCTTAAACGGATGTAATTCACGTACCTTACGATATTCCAGTGTTTTCTTCCCATCGAACGCTCATCTAATATCTTCCTCTGAAGCATATATTCTATCAGCTAGAATCACAAACTTCAGGATCAAAAGTTCCTCTCATTCACAAATCATGATGGTCAGTCCGTCTCAGAGCATGTGAGTGGAGCGAGAGCTGATTGTTGTGCGAAGCGGTGATAATTCCACCTGAGTGGAGAGCACCTTTTTGAAGATTCCACTCCGCTCTCTCAGGCCGCTCAGCGCTGCTCACTCAACCCAGAATGCACTTCAGAAAATGTCAGAGAGAAGCGAGGGGGTCTGTCATGTGTGTGTGTGTGTGTGTGTGTGTGTGTGTGTGTGTGTTAAAACAGTGTTGCTCAACTGTTGGGTCACAGGTCAATTCGGAATGGGTCATGGACAGCAGGAAAGAACTATGCCATGGTTCTCCCATTGAAGATATTTCGACGGCCGTCCAAGTGATCGACTATTTAGGACTGCTGAGGCAGATTTAATGATAATCTCCCAACGATTTCACACGAGTGTAACGGAAACCGCTCGCGATCATGATCTCTGACGCATGCGTGCAACAACCGGGCTTCTCTCGATATTGCGGAGTACAGACCTCAAAACGGATGTGACCAATTTCAATTATAGTGAAACATTTCTAGTGTAAAGCATTACGGAGGAAGTCAAGTTGAACCTCTCAAACAGTAGACAGCCCTGACATGCCAAACTGTTTCCGGATTTTACATGAGTAAAATTAACTGTTATATTTTGACAAAATGTGATAGTTTCATGTGAAATAATCTAAGGGTAGAATCTATTAGACCACATTTATATCAAAAGTGGAAGTTGCAGTTAAAGTTTCAAGATGTTTCAGCCAGTATTTATTTGTTCATAAATACTATAATTTATTATTACTATTATGTAAGACCAGCTACACTGACGTAACCATGGTAACGAGAAGCCTTTCCTCCTGTGTAATGTGTGTGTGTGCTGTTTGAATGATGTTTGAAATTAGGAAACAAACGGGATAATAATGGGCTCATAGAAGTAATATGCTCTTACATTTTTAAAAGTGGGGAGAGACAACTTCCTGTCGCTTTTGTTGTTGATGTCAACAACTAAAATAATGTCACTTGATGCATGTCCTTGTACTTGAAAAGCATGAACAAAACTATGCAACATAAAAGGAAATGCAACCCAGGATACATTAAATACAGGTTATGTTTAATCTATGGCAGGTCGACACTTGAATTTCCATAGTAAAATCTGTCCTGAAACAAAACCAGTTGAGAACCACTAAGTTAAAGTTAACCTGTTGATACTTAATAGCCCGCATGCGGTAGTGACGTCACTGCTTACATTTAAGATATAATTTACTGTCTATATAGGTAATTAATGTTATCAAAATCTTCATCTTTTCAAAGGTCTAAGGGTTCAACATTGATATCCGATCTCTGTTTCACGATAGCAATGCTCCAGAAACAGCAATGTAGTTATTTGTGCCAGGAGTACAAATGAAAACATCAAAATGTGACTTCATACCTTTATTATGAAAACACGATCGCCAGATGAATCCAGTTCGCCACACTTGGGTCAATTGTCCATGTCAAACGTTCATTGAAAAACATCCAATAGCACTTTTTGTCCATAAAATTGATAAATCTGGGAAATATTGATATATTCTCCATTGTTTACATGAGATCTCGCCTGAAAGATTTACCCTTCATCATCGTTCTTCAACAAACTATGCAATCTGAGCAGCATTCATGTTGTAAAACTGTATATGATCTTATATATTTGAGTCTCGTGAACAAAACGAGCCCGTATCCAAAGTCTGTTTTTAAAAATGCGGCGTAGTTTTATTCATAATAGCCAAGCAGTGCAGTCAGATTTTGTGTCGTCTTGAAAGGCGGAGCCTTAATTTTACTCTGTACACCGCCAGCGATTTTACAGAGAAAAAAGCTTGAAGAATCCTCATTTTTAGGTAGATCAACTTCAAATTTGAAACGTAACTTCTTTAGACTTGTGGCTTTGAGAACATTGTTTTTCTGGGTTGTATTGGCACTTTTATTATTGTTTTATTAGATTATAAAACATGTTCAGTACAAAATATTTCCATTACTATAAACTTCAGCTTCTCTAACTTTAAAAAATAACAACATATATTAATTATGAATCATTGAAAATAAAGCCCAAAATGTCTTCTTTCAAAAGATACTTCAACTGTGTCCATAATCCAAAGTGTCCAGTAAATACAACCATTTAAGTTCAGGTATGTCATTTTCATGGTTTGTGCTCAAAAAGGGGGTGCGTATCAACAGGTTAAAGACAGAAGCTGTCGCGCACCTACAGTATATGTTAATTATTAATAATCATAGGACATTACTTTTAAAGCTCAAACTGCTGGTGTTATTTTTCATTTAGTAGTTAATTTAACACGTAAACTAACATGCTTTAGTTATATAACATGTTATAGTTACATGTTTATTATTATAATTCTATTAGCTTTCTTATTTTATTTTCTGAGACTTTTTACACATACAAACCCACACAAATCCCTGCAATGATACAGCGCCCCTGGAGCAGATAGGGTCAAGGGCCCAACAGTGGTGTCTTGGCAGTGTTGGGGCTTTCTGGTCAGTAACTCAGAGCCTTAACCGCTGCGCCACCACTGCCCTGCAGTGAGCAATTGAGCATTTGAGTAGTAAAGATTTCCGCTCTTGCCTAGAATTTCATTGCTGAATTATCTCACTTAATCGACCGCCTGTTGCTTTCGATATCTGCTTTGGGATAAAGTTCACATAACTGCTGGTCAGTTTCCCAAAGCCAAATCCACACCTTAACAATTAGTGAAGGGTAATAAAAAATGTGAAAAAAAAGTTTGGGATCATTAAATGTGATTTCAGCTGATATGTATTGGGCAAAATCTCACTATGCAGGGTGAATATTTTTTTATTAGTTAAATCCATGGTTAAACATTGCTGTACATATAAAGAGTGCATGCACAAGACATGATCGTTTGATGCATATAAAGTGGGCACATGGTATCTACTAATATTATAATTATTATATAAACAACCCCAGTCCATTATATTGCATTTGATTTGTACATAGAAAATTGTATGGAAAATTAATGAAGCAACAACACTGAAAAAGAAAGAAACATTCACTGCTCTTTTCTGGATAACTTAAGAAACCCTTTAAAACTGAACACAAAATTAGGATGAGAAATTGCTAATTTTTTACAGACACAAAGTCTGATGGCATTAAATCAGAAACATGTTAATGCATCAAATCTACAGTAATAATCATTCTGTGGAGACAACTGAAAAACAATTCTGAATTTCACTTTTTCCTGCAATATTTTTCTACAGAGACGTTTAATGTCGCAGCGGGATTTGAGCAAACGCTTTTGTCCACACCCCCAAAAAAGCTGCATACAGATCAGTGATGAAGCCTTTAACCTCCTGTTTTTCCTCTGTCAGAAACTCTGTCTCAGAGTCATGGAGGATAGGCGGCCACGGAAGTCATGTGACGAGGCCATCGGATCATTAGTGAGGCAGGAGTATGAGGCGGCAGTGGCCCACAGCACAGAGGCACTGCAGGCCATGGGGCCCCGGACCCCCACCCCCAGCATGGCCCTCCTTCGCAAACGCGCCCTGCTTTACCGCATAGCAGCACGACTCCAGCTGGTGAGACGACAGCATGTTACGTCTCAGAAATTCAGCAATGTTATTTAGTTTAAGGTTTTATTTTTGCTTTTATTTTTAGGCTTTTAGTGTGCTGGGTGTGGCATTTATTTATTAGATTTGGTATTTATTACCCTAAAGCAAAAGTAACATGCAACATTTGTGTGGTTTTTGAAATTCTTTGGTTTTGGTAGCAGATCTCAAGCAAATAGACTAGCATGTAGTATAATTAGTAGGGAGGTAAATTAATGTATGGTTTCGCTTTATTTGGTTCAACAGAAGGACTACGATCTGGCTGATGAAGACTGTAAGCACGGTAAGATGATGAAAAAACATTTGTATTTGATTACATGCCCCCAGAAATCAAGCAAAAAAAATGTTTTTCAGAAAAAGCTGTCAATATCATGTCAACTCTATTCTTGAGGCTGTAACCGTGACACGGTTAAGTCTCTAGGGCTGCACACTTCGATTAATCACACTTGCGAGCTCTTTTGCTGTCTGTGTGACTAAATTGTCTCGTGTGTGGGCTGGTTTGATCGCTGGGGTGTGTTTGTGTGTGTTTGGTCTTCTAGTGTTTGCTGAGGAGCTGGGGAAGGGAGATGGCAGTTTCAGGGCAGGCCTTCAGAGTATGCTGCTGGAGGGGAGCTTACAGGAAGTGTGCAGTGTTCTCTCTAAATCACTCTATGGAGAACCACTGGTAAATCAACCCACATTTCCTTTCCAAATCATTTAGTTCATCATATTGCTTCCAGAGCACTCATTGTAATGATTTCAAGATGTGAAAAAAAGAGTTGCAGTCTTGCAACTTAGATTTTTGTGTTTAATTTGAAATGTATGGAAATGGTGCTGTAAAGTTAAAATTGCACTGTTGAGCTTACAATTGTGCTTTTAACTTACAATTAAAAAAATTGTGTGGTATAAGTTAGTTGCACTTTAAGGCAAATGTGCTTTTAACTATACATTAGCACTGCAAGCGTTCCAGTTGCGATGTAAACCTATCAGTTGTGCTGCAAACGTTATAATTGCATTGCAAACTTCACAATTGTGCAGTAAATTTTATAATTTCATTGTAGACTTCACATATACGTTGTAGACTTTATATTTGTACTGCAAAATTCACAAATGTGTTTTAAGCTTTGTAGTTGCACTGCTAAATTCACAATTACACTGTAAACTTTAGAATTGTGTTACAGACTTCACAATTACACTGTAAACTTTACAATTGTGTTACAGACTTCACAATTGCACTGTAAACTTTAGAATTGTGTTACAGACTTCACAATTGCACTGTAAACTTTAGAATTGTGTTACAGACTTCACAATTACACTGTAAACTTTACAATTGTGTTACAGACTTCACAATTACACTGTAAACTTTAGAATAGTGTTACAGACTTCACAATTACACTGTAAACTTTACAATTGTGTTACAGACTTCACAATTACACTGTAAACTTTACAATTGTGTTACAGACTTCACAATTACACTGTAAACTTTAGAATTGTGTTACAGACTTCACAATTACACTGTAAACTTTACAATTGTGTTACAGACTTCACAATTGCACTGTAAACTTTAGAATTGTGTTACAGACTTCACAATTACACGGTAAACTTTAGAATTGTGTTACAGACTTCACAATTGCACTGTAAACTTTAGAATTGTGTTACAGACTTCACAATTACACGGTAAACTTTAGAATAGTGTTACAGACTTCACAATTACACTGTAAACTTTACAATTGTGTTACAGACTTCACAATTACACTGTAAACTTTACAATTGTGTTACAGACTTCACAATTACACGGTAAACTTTAGAATTGTGTTACAGACTTCACAATTACTCTGTGAACTTTAGAATTGCTCTTCAAACTTTACAATTGTGCTATGTAATATAAACAATTGCACTGTTAACTTTAGAATTATGCTGCAAACTTCAGAATTACTTTGTAAACTTTTATAGTTGAATTTCAGACTTCACAGTTGCACTGCATAGTTCATAATTGTGCTGCAAACATTATAGTTGTGCATTATAATTGTGCTGCAAACGTTATAGTTGTGCATTATAATTGTGCGCTAAACAGTTTTCTGTATACTTCTCAATTGCACGCTATACATTTTAGAATTTTATTGCAGACTGCACAATTGTATTGTGAACTTTTAGATGTTCTGCAAATTGTACAATTTAAGCAGTTTAGCTGCTGCGAATCTGTGTGGGTCTCTAATAATGGATTCTCCTGTGAACAGCCTGAAGTACAGCGCAGACTGACAACACGCAAATCCAAAGTTGGAAGCAAATGGCTACGGCAACGTCACTTTTCAAAATAAAGTCCACAATGACCACAATTCAAAATGACTTTGAATGAGCTAATTTTGAAATTAATACGAACATGAATTACATTGTAAAAATAAAGTAAGTAAATAAATAAAATTATTACAAATATTTTACTACACTTTTAGGATATCAAATAATATGGTGAATTTAGCTTTATATTCAAATGCTCAGAAAGAATATAAATAATTGAAGATTAATTTTAATATCTGCTGCATAGCTAATGGTTAAACTGCATATTATACACAGTCTATATACAATTTGGAACAAAGCAACTATATTTGTGATCTCTGGGATAGATGCTCCTTTTTTATTTCAATAAACTTTGTAAACTTACTTGTTTATTTAGGCGGTGGGGTTCCAAAGTTCTGCGTGCTTCTATAAAGTCATCATAGCAATATCACATTATTCAACAACATCACATTTTTCCTCAATATTGTGCAGCCCTAGTTCACTGTGAACTTCACAATTGCACTGTAAGCTTTAGAATTGCGTTGCAGACTTCACAGTTGTGTTGTGAACTTTATAGTTGCACTGCTAACGTCACAATTGCATTGCAAATTGTATAGTTGTACAGTGCTGCACACTTCAGATTTGCAGTGTAAACTTACGAATTGCATTGCAAACCACAGATGTGCTGCAAAGTTTCACAATTGCATTATAAACTTTAAACATTTCACTACAATTTTGCTGTACTTGGAAGTTGTGACTTGACAAAAACCTTTTGATTGTCCTAGAATGGTATCATGACTAAAGACATGACACGACTAAAGAGACTCCTCTCAGAAATAGAGGTTAGTAAGTGTTCTTTTGGATGTTTTCTTATATTTCCATTATAAAGCCATTATGCCAGTCAGGGTCACTTACACTTTCATTATGCTGTGAAGAGAGCGATGTAACCCTTGACTTCAAATGACTTTCTAGATTCAAGAACTAGTAGCTCTAACCACATTTCTGTATATGACTGTGAGTGATTTTATAAAATAGTGTTTTACAAGGTTCATTTCAATGGCAGGCTGTGAGGAGTAAAATGGTGTCCGAGATGTCTGAAGAAAATGAGGAGGGTGAGTTCCTCTTTAGTTTAACAATACAACCAGGATCCATTTTTATCTTTGAAATCATAGCTCTTCTATGAGTGTGGGTGTTGCCTCTAAAATGATATCTTTTTCTTTTTGTGTAGATGTGCAGGAGGGCTTGCTGTTTCGTCCTCCTCCTCGAGGGGTCACCAGTAGTGAGGAGTACACATTGTGTAAAAGGTACACCTGTTCTGTCAGCATTTATTGAGTTAGATTTGCTCATACATTAGTGTTTGTATGCAAGTTAATTTTTTTTCTGTTTAAAGTTTTTTTGTATTTTTGTCTTTTTTTTAACGCGAATGAAATTCTGCTGTAAGAGACGAGCTTTTTTTATCAGTCGAACTAGCCTTAGTAAGACCGCATCTATGAATAATTTCATTGGAATATAATTGCAATGCTATCAGATACCTATATTTATAATCTAGATTTTTTGATTTTCTTGAGCAGTGTTGCAACACACTGTCTTGTGTAGGTCATTATGGGTTTAAAATGATTGGTCTCGTCAGGTATTTGGAGCAGGGTCTGTGTCGGTATGGAGCTCAGTGCACATCGGCTCACTCACAGGAAGAACTCACGGAGTGGCAGCAGCGCTATGCCTCTCGACTCATCCGCCTCAAACAACAGCAGGAGGGCAAACACTTCACTGAGAACTACATGGAGGTGCTCATTGAGAAATGGATCAACTCGCTTACGCCGGAGAGAGTGGTACAGTCATGTCTAAAAATATTGTCTTTTTTCCCACAGTTCACTCGATTGGTGTGTGTGTTGTCCTTTAGTAAGCCACACCCACTAGCTAGCTAAGGCTACATTTTGTGCATGTTTGACATCTGAAAAATAGGTTTAGGCTAAAGGTGAAGTGTGTAATGTTTTGACGTTGAAATAATTTTCATGCACAATATGCAGAGACGAAAAAGCAGTTCGTTGGTTTACGTCCTGAAGAGTTAAAGTACTGACTCTGTGGCCCTTTCAAAGCACTGCTCTGTTTGTTTGAGAGGCCCAACCTGTCAACTTCTGGCCTTAACCAATGGTACGCGTTTGGGGTCGGACTGTCTGTACGTCCAAACAATGGGCCAGTAAGATTCCACTCTAATCTGTAGAGCACACGTGACTTCTCGTCATCAGGAAAGTGCTCAAGCTTTGAATGCTTGCAGTTCCTAACATTCCTTGCAGTCCTACCTTTAACTCTGATTTCTTTTGAGTAATAATGTCAAACCTCAACGTAATGAGTGTAATTCTATTGAAACAATAAGTGATGACACACCCCCTGTATAGTCTATAAAGTCAGGAACATTTAGCTGTGAGATTTATCAGGTGTTCCTGTTCTTGTATTGATTTTGCTGGTTTGTGGTGTCGTGCAGATGAATGACTGTGTGGATGGAGTTACTGTGGAACACAGCTCAGATCTCTCAATTACCGTCAACACCAAGAAATCATCTCACTCCTGGACATTCACGCTCTTCTGCAAGGTTTGGACAACCTCACAATCTCTTTTGAAAGCCACAGATTATAGAAATTGTTATCTTAACTGATCCTATTTCATGAGGAAAAGACTTTGAGTTAGCATTCAGACCTGATACTGTTAGTTTTGGTTTTTGAGACATTTTATCTCAGCCTCTTGCCAATACTAATGTGGAATAATAGATTAACTTTTTTGTAGGAAAAGATTACATCAATCAAAATTAATTATTGTTTACTTGCAATATTTGTGTGTGTGTGTATATGTGTGTATATATTAGCAACTCTGGGCAAGATGGTTAAAACACAAATGTATTTTTTGGTTGCATTCAGCCGGTTCGCATGCTACACTGCATCGCTCTGCTTTATGATGCCAATCGGCCACACTTCTCCATCACGGCGGTCTCTGCTGGAGACGCATCCACCCAGGTGCCTCAAGATGTGTCTGAAGGGGCCTGCCAGGAGTGGAGCGGAACTGGTCTGGTGCAGAATGGCATGGACCACTGCGTTTACACTGTGGTCATCTCCTTTAATACAGAGATCTTCGGAACATTTCGGCAGACCGTGGTTTTTGATTTCGGCTCGGAGCCCGTGCTCATGCAGCGAGTGATGGTGGATGCTGCCTCCATTGAAGGTAAGGTTTTTTTGTCCTTTGTCCAGAGAGTTCTTATTCTTTTGAAATTTGCTGGTTTAGATGTGAAATTTTATTCCAGAAGATCCTAACTGCGTATGTATCAGTTTGTAATTGCATAGACTTGAGATCAGTGTTTAATCGTTACGCATTACCCATGATCCCACAGATCTTGAGCATCTGATGCAGGCACGGCAGCAGCTCTTGATGACCGCGAAGCGCTGGGACTCGTCCTGTAAAACCATTGTAGAGTTTGTCTCTAATGAGAACATGGAGCTGGAACGCAGTCTACTGACCCGTTATCAGATCCCTCTCTCGGCTGACCAGCTCTTCACACAGTCAGTCCTGGACAAAACCCTCACTAGAGACAATTACCTGTCCCGATTGCACGACCTGCTATACATTGAGGAGATCGCTCAGTACAAAGAAGTCAGCAAGTAAGTAGTCTCACAAAGCAAATTATTTTGACAATCGGCATAAAGTCTGGTATTTTTGTAGCTTTATCTGGCCAAGAACTGCACACTTAAACAGGGAGAGAGTGCCTGAGCAACATGTAAAGCAAACTAGACACAGTTTGCTTGTCTGGATATGGCATTCAGGGGCAGGTAAATCTGAGATCCATGATACCACAATAATACACCAGAATTCAACAATGTATTAGTTAATTCAAGTAATTGCTCAGCAGTCTCAGCGAAAGGTTAAGCAGACTTAATTATGGTCTGCAAGCTTGGATAAATAGAAGATGCTAGCATTAAGCAATATAGCAGAGCTCTGAAATCCATTTTAATGGTGATTAACAATAATTTCTGTTCCACTCCTTACCACTAGAGGTCATTGGTGATCTTTGAAAAAGAAATTGGCTACTGTGTTTTGAGATGTTTGAAGATAGAATTAAAAACATACATATGTGTATCTATGTATGTATGCATGTATATGTTTATGTACACATACATGTGTGTATATATACACATATACAGTGCATATATATATATATATATATATATATATATATATATATATATACATACACACACACACACACACACACACCTAAAGGATTATTAGGAACACCTGTTCAATTTCTCCTTAATGCAATTATCTAATCAACCAATCACATGGCAGTTGCTTCAATGCATTTAGGGGTGTGGCCCTGGTCAAGACAATCTCCTGAACTCCAAACTGAATGTCAGAATGGGAAAGAAAGGTGATTTAAGCAATTTTGAGTGTGGCATGGTTGTTGGTGCCAGACGGGCCGGTCTGAGTATTTCACAATCTGCTCAGTTACTGGGATTTTCACGCACAACCATTTCTAGGGTTTACAAAGAATGGTGTGAAAAGGGAAAAACATCCAGTATGCGGCAGTCCTGTGGGCAAAAATGCCTTGTTGGTGCTAGAGGTCAGAGGAGAATGGGCCGACTGATTCAAGCTGATAGAAGAGCAACTTTGACTGAAATAACCACTCGTTACAACCGAGGTATGCAGCAAAGCATTTGTGAAGCCACAACACGCACAACCTTTAGGCGGATGGGCTACAACAGCAGAAGACCCCACCGGGTACCACTCATCTCCACTACAAATAGGAAAAAGAGGCTACAATTTGCAAGAGCTCACCAAAATTGGACAGTTGAAGACTGGAAAAATGTTGCCTGGTCTGATGAGTCTCGATTTCTGTTGAGACATTCAGATGATAGAGTCAGAATTTGGCGTAAACAGAATGAGAACATGGATCCATCATGCCTTGTTACCACTGTGCAGGCTGGTGGTGGTGGTGTAATGGTGTGGGGGATGTTTTCTTGGCACATTTTAGGCCCCATAGTGCCAATTGGGCATCGTTTAAATGCCATATATATATATATATATATATGCATACATACAGTATCTCACAAAAGTACGTACACCCCTCACATTTTTTTTTAATATTTGACTATATCTTTTCATGTGACAACACTGAAGAAATGACACTTTGCTACAATGTAAAGTAGTGAGTGTACAACTTGAATAAGTGTAAATTTGCTGTCCCCTCAAAATAACTCAACACACAGCCATTAATGTCTAAACCGCTGGCAACAAAAGTGAGTACACCCCTAAGAGAAAATGTTCAAATTGTGCCCAAAGTGTCAATATTTTGTGTGGCACCATTATTTTCCAGCACTGCTTTAACCCTCTTGGTCATGGAGTTCACCAGAGCTTCACAGGTTGCCACTGGAGTCCTCTTCCACTCCTCCATGACGACATCACAGAGCTGGTGGATGTTAGAGACCTTGTGCTCCTCCACCTTCCGTTTGAGGATGCCCCACAGATGCTCAATAGGGTCTGGAGACATGCTTGGCCAGTTCATCACCTTCACCCTCAGCTTCTTTAGCAAGGCAGTGGTCGTCTTGGAGGTGTGTTTGGGGTCGTTATCATGCTGGAATACTGCCCTGTGGCCCAGTCTCCAAAGGGAGGGGATCATGCTCTGCTTCACTATGTCACAGTACATGTTGGCATTCATGGTTCCCTCAATGAACTGTAGATCCCCAGTGCCGGCAGCTCTCATGCAGCCTCAGACCATGACACTCCCACCACCATGCTTGTAGGCAAGACATACTTGTCTTTGTACTCCTCACCTGGTTGCCGACACACACGCTTGACACCATCTGAACCAAACAAGATTATCTTGGTCTCATCAGACCACAGGACATGGTTCGAGTAATCCATGTCCTTAGTCTGCTTGGCTTCAGCAAACTGTTTGTGGGCTTTCTTGTGCATCATCTTTAGAAGAGGCTTCCTTCTGGGACGACAGCCATGCAGACCAATTTGATGCAGTATGCGGCATATGGTCTGAGCACTGACAGGCTGACCCCCCACCCCTTCAACCTCTGCAGCAATGCTGGCAGCACTCATACGTCTATTTCCCAAAGACAACCTCTGGATATGATGCTGAGCACATGCACTCAACTTCTTTGGTCAACCATGGCGAGGCCTGTTCTGAGTGGAACCTGTCCTGTTAAACCGCTGTGAGAGCGATGACACCAAATTTAACACACCTGCTCCCCATTCACACCTGAGACCTTGTAACACTAAGGAGTCACATGACACCGGGGAGGGAAAATGGGGCCCAATTTGGACATTTTTTCCTAGGGGTGTACTCACTTTTGTTGCCAGCGGTTTAGACATTAATGGCTGTGTGTTGAGTTATTTTGAGGAGACATATATGTGTGTGTGTGTGTGTGTGTGTGTGTGTGTGTGTGTGTGTATATGTATATATTGAGACAACAGGATTTTTATGTCATTGTTATTTTTAGATATTGAGATTACTGTTGATGTATTAATAAAATTAGCATCACAGATTACAAAATGTAGTGCAATACCTATAGAAACTGCTCTACATCCTATAAGTGGGTCAATAAGGTATGAGAGGTTGTGCTGTATTGTTAATATAAAGAGTACTGTTGTATTATTTAGAAGATGCTACTCTGGTTCTGGTCAAGTGTTTTGGCCATTTTGGAAAAGATTTCAGCAACATGTAAAATCCTATATATAAACACGCTTGTTCATCTTTTTTCCTCCCAGGTTCAACATCAAGGTGAACCTGCAGCTGGTGACGAGCTTTATGTTGACTGGCATATCTGGTGGGGCCAAATATGCTCAGAACGGACAGCTATTTGCACGCTTCAAACTGACAGAGACGCTGTCAGAAGACACACTGGCTGGCCGACTGGTCATGACAAAGGTCAACTCCGTTCTGCTGCTGCCTCTCTTTAAAGAGCGGATGGTTCAGAACCAGCCAGCCGGAGCTAAGGAGCGTGTGTACGAGGCTCTTATAGAGGAAAAGACCAAGGACTACATCTTCCTGCGGATCTGTAAAGACTGCTGTGAGGAGCTTGGGCTGGTGGCCGATCAGGAACTGCAGGTATAAGTATCAGCTCAACCAAAAAAGGGAAATCATTCACCCACCCTCATGCAGTTCCAAACCCGTATGACTTTCTTCTGTGGAATACACAATTAAATGGCTGAATGCCCAAGTTGTATTTGTATTTTTTTACACAGTGGAGACTAGGTCCGGTGAGCTCCAGAAATGACATAAAAGCACCGTAACAGTTGTCAAGTAAGTTTAGTCGACGTTATTGACAACGTCAAAAACATTTAGATTGATCTCATTTAAGGTAACATGAGATCAGATATGAAACTCTAATGATTGCAAGGCTCTTGGGAGCACGCATAAATGTCACATCCTTCGGATTTTTCCGGCAAAAGCGACACCGCTCCCTTCGCATAAAAATCAGTCTACAGGCTTTAATAGGCAACCAAAGAAGTCCCGGACGGGCTCATTTTTGTGTTACAAGCCGTTCACACATTGGCAAAAAAAAGTACATTCAGTAAATGTCATTTAAAAAAGATAATTTTGTCCTCTTATTATTAAGCATGTTTCAAGCTGTATAGTCTGTTAAGAGCTAATGATTAATCGTAGCAATGAATAATCATTCTAATAATCGTTAGATTAGTCGATTGTCAAAATAATCATAAGTTGCATCCCTATTGTCAAGTTTTGTCAAATATACATCGACATGGTGCGCAACATTTGACATCACTGACTTGAAAGGCCATTTATTCTCGTGTTGTTACCGAACTCGACATGCTAGTTTGAAAATGCAGCAGTGCAAACGAAATTTGAGAGCTTCAGTGTAGAAGATTATTTTTTGTGAATATCTACTTAGCTTTGTGTGAAACGGACTGAAATGTATTGTTTGACTTCAGAAGACTTGGAATAAAGTACGAGTCATATGGACTATTTTTTTTTCCTTTTTGGAGCTCAGTGGCCTCAGTCACCATCCGCTTTCATTAAATGTAAAAGTGCAGCAAACTTTGTCTCCTTTTGTTATCTTCGGAAGTACAAAGTTCACCCAAAAGCTGTTCCAAATCCATATGATTTAACACTTTAAAACTAATCATTGACTAGTTCCAATGAATAATTAGCAATGGGTGGTTTATGTCATTAGTTTAAACAATGTGGTGTTTTCCATTGTGTTCAGGTCTCAGTTATCTTGTCATGGAGAGATGTGAAAGGGAATTGGATTAAGCAGTGTATACCATTTGAATTGTAAAATTTCATTACAATAGCAGAAACCCCAGTGTCTCTTTGTCATAGGTGAGACGCTGTCACTGTGCAGGCTGTCCAACAAAAAGCAAGATTTGGCCTAAATTACCTGGTTCTGCCCACCACTGTCACACACACACACACACACACACTCTACTCTCCATGCCTAAATAGTTTTGAATCCTTCAGTCTTGTGGATTCTCTGTGGGCTGAGGGTTTCGATAATGTTTCACTCTTCTTAAGATGACTGTAATGTTGTCACACATCACAATGGTTTTTATACAAGTGTGTGGTACAAGAATAATGGATTAGTTGCATAGCTGCATATTGAACCAAAAACATAATTTATGTTCCCTTGTTCACTACTAAGGGAATAGTTCACCCAAAAATGGAAACTGAAAAACCAATATGACTAGGTTTTTACTGTGGAGTGACCAAAAATGACCAAAAAAAGCATCAAAGTATCATGAAAGTAGTCCATACAACTTGTGTGTTATAAATATTGCCAATAGCTTTGAAAGTCATTCAGGTTTGTAATAATTTGAGTAAGTGATGGCAATTTTTCATGTGAAGTAAAGTGTATTTAAAGTTTTGACTGTAGTGAGTGGTAAGCATTGGTGAAAAAGAGTGTAACTGGTAAGTAAATACACTCCTGCTATTTAAATGCACTCTGTCTACTTTGTCACACTAAGGCTTTAGTGTGTGTGTGTGTGTGTGTGTGTGTGTGTGTGTGTGTGTGTGTGTGTGTGTGTGTGTGTGTGTGTGTGTGTGTGTGTGTGTGTGTGTGTGTGTGTGGATGGATGCAGGTGGAGCTCCAGTTTCAGTTGAACAGGCTTCCTCTGTGTGAAATGCACTATGCTCTGGATCGTATTAGAGATAATGGAATCCTTTTTCCAGATGTTGGCCTCACTCCCACAATCCCCTGGAGTCCCAACAGGTACCGGCACACATACAAGACTGAATGAGGGACTTTATTTATTCTCTTTCGCACACACATCAGAGTCGTCGGCCATTAGGGCTGGGCAAAGTTGCGGGGGGGCTCTGTAGCACCCCCTTGAAAATGGCCGTGTTAGGGGGGCTCCTTAGCACCCCCATTTTCACCTACAGCTTTCACCTCATCAAAATGTTTGCAGATTTTGTTCTCATAAAGCCAAACAACTTTCATACACAGTCATTAGCTCTGCCCAACAGGAAGTCTGCTATTTTGCTTTTTTTTTTAATGTTGCAGGCTCTGGACATTTAAACACTCCTCCTAGGGGATTCATGAGACTGTCAGCACATTTAGACAACATTTTGCCAAGACATTGAAGATGCTAAATTAAATGTATTTGTAACGCGGGGTTATGATGGGCAAGGAGGAGGCGAGAACCGGCTTGTCAATATAAATATTTTAATGAAGAACTTAAAACAAAAGCATAAACAAACACATAGGACAACGGACATGTCCGTGATTAAGCTCTCTCTCTCGAACCGTCGTCACCGGCCGCCTTTATCCCTCGCGCGCCCCATCAGGCCGATTGGGGACCGGGCGTGCAACATTCCAGCCCGGCCCCGCCCCCCTCCACTCCACAGTATTATAAATAATTTTGATATATCAAATGGTGTTGCCATGGCGAGGCATTAAAGGCAAAAAATGGGAAACAATGCTTCTGTGTGCAATGTGTGATTTAGATCATAATTTAGATGTATGTTTAGTCTTAGGGGCTAATCACATGGATTTTACTATATTGGGTCACGGTCATAGCGCCACCACCTGGCAACAGGAAGTGTGGCTCTTACAACAGACTTTAAAATAGTCCTCTTATATTACTCAAATTACTTCAAAATTGTTTAGAATAATATCCAATGCCAAGTGCATGTGTCCACCTTGCATTGTTATCCAAAAGCCACAGGGTGGAAATGGACCAGATGTGCTTGGGCCTGTCAGTGCTGCTTACAGCTATATTTTATTATGTGCTTGTCCCCCATGTAGATGTTTTGACCTCCCCTCTATAATAAATCTGTAAAAAGTGTCAAAGGGTGACTCACGAAACCTGTCAAGACAATAACTCGTCTTTACCACCACACATCATTATTCGCAAGTCATTGCCGCCTCACATCACTATCACCACTCATCATTACCATCACATGGCAGAACATCACACATTATTACCATCACTCATCTACATGTCATTACCATCAAACGTCATCACTCGTCATTAACACCACACGCCATTATCATCACTCGTTATGACCACAAAGTCATTCCCTTCTTTAGTCATTACCAGTACTAATAATTCCCAGCAGGTCATCACCATCATGCACACATTACAAATCTACATTACACATTAGATCCACTAGAAAGTTGAACAAGGCCTCGACCAAATCTTTCTAAATATAAACATTTTGACATGTGACTTGAATATTGAAATAAGAAACTTCAAACATGTAGTAAAAAGTGACCTTAATTGGAGAATCACCCCCACCCTACATTGAGCTAAAATGTGAAATGACAGAGTGAACTGCTGCAGGAGTGAAGATCATTCACATCCTCAGACGGCTCTGTTACTGTAAGTGACAGCTGTGTTGGAGCGCACGGCTGTGTGTTTGTAGTTTGTAAGTTGTTCTTCCTCTGTGCCACAGGCAGTGGGATGAGCAGCTGGATCCCCGTCTGAACGCCAAGCAGAAGGAGGCTGTTCTGGCCATCACCACCCCCCTCTCCATCAGCCTTCCGCCGGTGCTCATCATAGGACCCTATGGCACGGGCAAGACCTTTACACTGGCCCAGGCGGTCAAACACATCCTCAAACAGCCCGACACACGGTGAGCCAAAACACACTTCACAATGCAGGACAACAGAGACGTATTGCAATATTTACAGTCATGCTCTTACAACGGATGTCTGTGAGGGAAGACATTGTCTTGTAACATGATAAATGTTACAGTTCACAAAAAAAATATATACAAGACGTTAACATGAGATTAGTGTGATTTTAGCCCTACAGTAACTCCTGTTACTGGTTTTTTTCTTTGTTTCAGGGTTCTGATTTGCACCCATTCAAACAGTGCAGCAGATCTGTACATTAAAGATTACCTTCATCCATACGTGGAGGCTGGCAATCCACACGCACGACCTCTCAGGTAACAAACGCTCAAGGGTACAGTTCAGCCAAAAATATATGTTCTGTCATTATTTACCCACCCTGATATTGGGAGACACTGTTGAACACAAAGGAGACAATTAGTAGAATGTAAGGGACTGATAGCCTCGAGCACCATTCACATTTGTTGCATTTTTATCCCATACAATGAAAGTAAATGGTGACTGAGGTTAACAATCGACCATGAAAAACAAAAGGAAATGTTAGGCAGATTGTAAGTCATTCAGGTTGCGAACATGAGATTGAGTAAAAAAGTAGTTTTTCATTTTTGGTTTACTAGCGGTGTCTGGACAGTCTTAAAAGGCTAAAGAAAAACACCTCAATCATTACCCAGTTTTTTTGCTTGAAAGATTTGAAATAGTTGACATTGTGAAAGGGTTGTTTTAAAACGCTCAGTAGTTCTCATGGTTCCATGGTTATTTTGGCACGCCACCCATAAGTCTCTTAACCATCTTGTCAAAATTTCCGGTTGTGCATGATTCATTGGTACACATTATTTTAATGAGAAAAATGTAATAACTTTCTCCCACTCTGCAATAACAATTTGTTTGTGGTCTTGTACTGTATTATAGTACTAAAGTAAGCTGAGAATAGCCAATCGAAGCTGGAATGGCATTAAAAACAAACAAACACATGAATCGAAGTATTGTTTCATTGGGAAATGTGTCCAATTACAGACGTTAAATGTGTGGTCAATGCCATTTCATGTTGTGTGTAACAAGTTTGTGTGTTCGTTCAGGGTTTACTTCAGAAAGCGCTGGGTGAAGACGGTGCATCCGGTGGTGCAGCAGTATTGTCTGATCTCTGGAGCTTACTTCACCTTTCAGATGCCTACACGCCAGGACGTCGAGCGCCACCGTGTGGTTGTAGTTACACTCAGCACGTCCCAGTACCTCTGCCAGCTTGACATGGAGCCAGGTGAGCACATATACACCCTAGGAAGTCACTTTTCACTTAACCGATTTTTTTTTTATTATTATTTATTTATTTATTTATTTATTTATTTTTATTATTATTATTGTTGTTTAATTTAAATATTTCGTTTTTATGCCTGGAAAATTCATAGAAATTAAATCTTAAAATGTGTTAAAGTGTGTGTGTGTGTGTGTGTGTATGTTGTTTTTTTCCAATTGTTGTAACTGGTTAACATATTGAATTAATTCTTGAATCAGTCTGTCTCGGTTCAGAATAGTAGTCTTACTCTGTCTTAATCTATATCTATATATGTCTATCTCCAACTTGTCTTGTGAAAAACGTATGTTCTGACAGGGGCCATTTCCATGTAGTCACATTTTCCTTGGCATGCCGTCACTTCAGTTTAGAGCACTTGATTTATATAATCAAAATATGCATTGAAGCGAGGATAGAAATATGGAGTGAATCCACTTGAGATGTCAGTGATTTGTTTTTATTTCACCTCTAGAGGCCACTGTTCTACTGTAAAATCAAGTGTTTTAACTGTAGTATCCTTTAGGAGAAGAAACATCATGGAGGAAAAAAAAAAATGATAAGGATTTATTTTTGCAGATAACTGATTGTTCCAAAAAGCATCCATCCATCCATCCATCCATCCATCCATCCATCCATCCATCCATCCATCCATCCATCCATCCATCCATCCATCCATCCATCCATCCATCCATCCATCCATCCATCCATCCATCCATCCATCCATCCATCCATCCATCCATCCATCCATCCATCCATCCATCCATCCATCCATCCATCCATCCATCCATCCATCCATCCATCCATCCATCCATCCATCCATCCATCCATCCATCCCTCATTTGTTTATACCAAAATGGTTATCGCTAATGTCTTAAATTGTTACTCTCTCACTTAAGAATCAGTGTCCATACTTTCAGTAGACCCAATGCTGAACTCGAAAAGAAGTAAAAAAAAAAATAATGTAAATATCGGTCAAACCGATTATCGTTTTGTCTCAATACAAAACTTCTCTCTTTGATTCACTCTCTCTTTTCATTCTTCCTGCTCACAGCATGCTAAAGAAGAGACTTGCAGCTGGTTTTCATAACTACACACATCTTATTAAAACAGAAAGACATCACAGCAGCGTGTCACAGCTGGAAGTGGCCACATTAAACTCCTCCTGCTGGAGCGATCTGCAGCAGTTTATTAGGAGAGGCTAATTTCCTCCAGTGTGTCTGTGTGCAGGATCATCTGTTGCTAAGAGACGCGGCTCGCCTGTCTAACACACTCGTCATCATTAACACCCCCGTCTCTATTCGTTTGTTTCTCCCTCATTCTTAAAGTACGGTGATTTTTGTCTTGGGGTTTTGGGAGGCAGAAGTTTATTCCCTCCCATGACAAAAACCTTTTGTGTTTATATTCCTATAGGTCATGTTTGTTTGTGTGTTTGGAGAAGGGAAGACAAGTTTGGTGTGATCACATGCGGGGCTGATATAAAACAAATTGTGTCGATTTTTCAGCCTTTGACTATACACTATATTTATCTTGATATGGTTATATGCTCTGAAATGGTAATTTCAACCAAAACAGTCATGAAAACCATTTAGACTAAAATGTTTGATACAAGTTGTAAAATAGAGTTAAAAAAATAGTTGAAATAATCAAGCCATGTTTACTGCACTATACATACACTGTATTAATTCTAAAAATGTTAAAGCATGTAAAATACCACACATAGACTTCAGTGAAGATTTTTGAGTGAAGATGCATGCGTATCATGTTCTAACTAAATGTTTTTTTAATTGTCAATACAATATCTAAAGAGCATGGTGGCTGATGGGGAAATAAATGCTAACGTTTATATAATACAATATACTGCAATTATAGCAAACGATATGTACACAATATTATACAATGTCATACACTTATTTCACACAATATTTACTCTAAAATGAATTCATAAACATTTGAAAATATTTGCAAAACTGGTCCTGTGACACAGTTTTTAGGAAACTTAAAGGGATAATTCACCCAAACATGAAAATTCTCATTTATTCACCCTCATGTCATCCCAGATGTGTTTGACTTTCTTTCTTCTGCAGAACCTAAACAAAGGTTTTTAGAAGTACATTTCAGCTCTGTAGGTCCATACAATGCAAGTGAATGGTGACCAGAACTTCAGTGGTTTAATCCAAGTCTTCAGGAGTGATATGACAGGTACTGGTTTGAAACAGATCCATATTTAACTCCATTTTTTACTGTAAATTCTCCTCCCTGCCCAGTAGGTGGCGATATGCATAAAGAATACGAATCACCAAAAACACAAGAAGAATGTGAAATGGAAGGTGGAGATTTATAGTAAAAAAGGACTTAAATATTCATCTGTTTCTCACCCACACCTGTCATATCACTCCTTTAACCACTGGAGTCTCATGGATAACTTTTATGCTGCTTTTATGTGCTTTTTGGAGCTTCAAAGTTCTGGTCACCATTCACTTGCATTGTTTGAACCTAAAGAGGTGAAATATTTTCTAAAAGTCTTCATTAGTGTTCAGCAGAAGAAAGTCATACACATCTGGAATGACATGAGGGTGAGTAAATGATGAGAGAATTTTCATTTTTGCATGAACTTTCCATTTAATGGCCAAATAAAAAGCACATTAAAATCTTTGAGTCACAATGCTGCACAATTATTTTATATCGCCAAAAATAATATTGAACATTGTAAACATTCAGTACATTAGCCCTAATCACATGTATGCTAGAAGGCGTGTCTTAATGTTTTGTTTATTGGCATGTCAGTGAGTTATCTGTCATTCACACACGCACACCTGCAGATAAAACTTGCATCTGCTTACATCTCCATGTGCAGATTAAGAAGTTCCTCTACGGGACCTAATGGCAGACACTTTTTTTGTTAATGGTTGCTGTGTGTGTGTGTTTGTGTATTTGTGTGTTATCTATTATTAATGGTTCATCCTGTGAAGCTCCATGTAATGAATATTTCATTTGTGTGTGTGTGTGTGTTCATAAAGGGATCTTCACACACATCCTTTTGGATGAGGCAGCTCAAGCCATGGAGTGCGAGACCATCATGCCGCTGGCGTTGGCCACTAAGGGCACTCGTGTCGTACTGGCAGGAGATCACATGCAGGTACCTGAATGATGATGTCATGAGTGAGAACAGCATCATGGGAAAGAGTCACTCGTTATTCAGTCAATTTTTTTAAGTACTATAATACTTTGTCTTCCTGTCTTAAACTCACAATGACCTTTACAGTATTTATTTTCTTAAGGCATGTTCTTGGTGTTATTGTGCATGATTCATCAGTGCACTTTTTACAGTATGCATAATAAATCGTTCCAACTCCTGAAATGACTTCATCTGCATTGTCACATGGGCTGGAAAAATTATATATCACAGCCTGCTTTTCCCAATCCAATTTTCAGGGATAAAATCAAGAAATAATGTTTCATGTAAGGGAGTCACATAACATAATAATTTAAAGCTGAAGTGTGTAATTTCTGTGCCACCAAACAGAATTGCAAAAATACAAATTTGGGTTAGGGCAGTGTTTCTCAAATTTATTTGATCATGCCCCCCTTTGAAGCAAAAAAAACGTTTCTTTTTAAATGCGTTGATAGTGTTGTGAGGGACAGACCGTAATATTAGTGTTAATTTATTGTTTCCCCCATTTGAAATTGGTGTGCCTGAGACGTCTTTGTTTACATAGCGCAGCAGACACCGCTACATGCTTTGTGCAGTTCACGCTGCAAGTTTAAAGAAGTCCGGAGAAAAGGCACCTTGTGCAAATTGCGCACATTTGGTTCTTGTGTGTTTTGTCACTATTTTTGCTGAATATGTGAAAGTGATTTGAGAACGGGTCGGTCTTCCATGCCCCCCTTACAATACCTTCATGCTGTTAGCCCTAAATAGCTAAACGTTTATATCTGCTTTTACCGTAGACGGTTGTCTAAGAAATTAGACCATTTTTACTTGTCTGTGAGCTTGCTTGGCAGAATAATCCAATGTTATATCTTGGATGTCCAGAACAAAATATGCCACCCAGCAGGAAAAGCATGCTAAAAAATCATCAAAAAATACGTTTTCAACTATTGATGATAATGTTATGCACTGTTGCAAAGATGAGGATCTCCACTTTCAAATGATTGAGCTTCTAGTCCACTCAGAGGCCGAGATATTCAATGAAAACTTAAAATTAGACCGAATGTCAATGGACGAGCAAATCTAAATGCTAAAATGCATTAAAGTGCCGCCTACATTTCAGATCTTATTTTATTTTTAAATTTTAATTATTTTTTTTTAGTACTTGCTGCCATCTAGTCCAACACAATACGACTTTTCAAAAGTGAGAGAGTGAACAGAACCAGAATTACATGCTTACAAATTTGGGACAACAACAAAAAAAGAAAAATAATATTAATAATAAAATCTGTTTATTGTAAGATTATAAAGTCTTTATTGGGGGCGTTACTGAAAAAATTTGGGAAAAAAAAATAGAATTGTGTGAAAAACTGCTGGCGGCAGTCCTAAAATCCAGCAGAGTTTAAAGGATTGTCTGTAAAATCTAAACCGTGATTTTAATATCATATTCACACTTCCACATATTCAAACTTGGTGCATCATGTTTGTATATGAGACATGGGAGCCAATGGCATTTGGTGTCATTGATGTCAAACCTGGCATAAATCACATTCCAGCACAAAGTTTGAATGTGCGCAAACAAACAATCAAATTTCATTTGAGTTAACCATTCCTTCAAAGTAAAGCTTGCGTCTTTCAATCTCTACAGTCGTCTATTTTAATGTATTCGTGCTGAGAGAGAAGATTATCTTTGAAATTTTCCTAAAGAAAAATGATAGCTCCATGATGGGATCACGTTCCCAAATTTTCCCTTCTATCAAATGTTTCAAAATGTTCTTCTCATCTAACTTATATGTATTAATTACAACAACAACAAAAAAGGGATTAATTTTGGTGTAGAACAAGTTTAGTGTTCACTGTGCGCATAGCATCCGGGAATTTGCACATCACCATCTGCAAGTTTATATAAATTATAAATTAAATATGAGGCTTGAGATCAGAGGTTCATGGTTGTTGATTTACTCTGTGATCTAAAGTACACAAAAATCATTTCAAAGCTTTCCATCAAGTGCATATAATCATGACCAAGCTTTTAATCACTAGTTTACTCCAGTTACAGTAAATATGTTTCTGAAACCACACACACACTTCTGCAGAATTCTAATCATTTATGTAGTGTCAGTAGTGCGAGTGGTATGTTAACACTTAAAGTTACAAACAGAAATGTAATACGAGTATCCGGATGATTTACTACTTTAACCATCAAAATGGAGTGTAGATTTTTTGGAATTTTGGATACTTCCAAGCTTGCCGAATGTAACGGAAGTTGCAGCGTTACTTGGCCATAATGCTGGTCTGATAAAACAATTGTAATTATTGGAGAATTCAGCAACTTGTGAAACTTCAGTGAAGACAGCACCTTACAAATGTAAAGTTGAATGCTTTATCATCACCCCACACTGTGTGAATATGTACATTGTTTGTATAAATGTTGAACTGAGGCTGGCTAATGCGCTAAAGCTAACAGCAACACATCACATGTGTTTGAAACATCACATCCGTCAGATGTTAAACAGCAAATGCTTCCTTGTAGTACAAAAAAAACGAAGTCCATTTGGGATGATACTACTGTTTAGAAAGCTAATGTCTTTTTAATTTATTTATTTAAGCTTTTGGATCTGGTGAGCAGATTACTTAATACTTTTATCCTAAGAGTTGACACATTCAGAGTAAATGTTCTGAAGGGCTTTTCAATGGCCAAGACAAAATTGCTGAAATTTAATTGGCATATATTTTGCACTATATTTTCTCAAAATTCTCTTAAAAGAATATTCCGGGTTCAGTACAAGTTAAGCTCATTCGACGGCATTTGTGGCATTGTTAATTACCACAAAAATGAATTTCAAATTTCTTTCTTTAAAAAAAGCAAAAATCAAGGTTACAGTGAGACACTTACAATGGAAGTGAATGGGGCCAATCTTTGTAGGGTTTAAACACTGAAATGTGAAGCTTCTAATTTTATAAAAGCACTTTCATTAATCCTTCTGTTAAAAATAATGTATTATTTGAGCTGTAAAGTTGTTTAAATTGTCATTTTTACTGTTGTTTAATGGTTTCGGTGTTTGTTGATATTAAATCGTTATGGTAATGAGGTTGTAAAATTTGCAATAACTTTACACAGAAAAGATTAGTAAATTATTTTCACACTAAAATCATGTTTACATATAGTTTGTCTTGTGGCTATACTTTTGAAATGGTAAATTTCAAACAGTGAGTTCAAAAATTGGCCCCATTCACTTCCTTTGTAAGTGCCTCACTGTAACCTACATTTTTGCTTTTTTAAAGAAAAGGATGAACAAGTCGAAATAAACTTTTGTAGTAATCAATAATTAGCCCCAAAGGCTGTCAATTGAGCTTAACTTGTATTAAACCATATATATTCCTCTAAAATACAGCTTTTGAAAATCCTCAATTTTGGTCAGTAATCATTCATCCAAAAATTAATAAATAAGATCATCATTTACTCTGTCATTTTGTTCCAAACCTGAAAGACTTTCTTTTTGTAACGCAATATGATGATAGTCTCTCAGTTCCCAGTTTTGATGTGCTCTGATTATCTGTAAATTAGCCACTTCAGACTGCATTTTATTTTCTCAGGTGTTGTGTGTAAAAGTTTAACCTTGGCTATAATGTTAAATGTGTTAAGGTTAGTTGGTAAGGTACTCATTTGCGTGATGGAATGGACAGGACGTTCAAACAAGCAGAGGAATATTTTGTTAATGCCACAGTGTTACACTTTTCAGTGAAATCAACCAGCAGATGTCTTTTTATAGTTTAGTCATGACACCTCTCAGAATAAATTCAAGTTCTTATATTGGATATGACAAGTTGCAAGGTTTGGTCTTGTTGGACTAGATCTGTTTATGTTGCTGCTGCACAATTAAACATGCATACAATCCTCTTGAAGCAGATCTAGGCAGGTGGTGCTGGGGAGGAGGAGGGTTTCAATGAGAGAGCCCGTAGTGCACTGCACTGAAACCGGCTTATCTGCAATTTAAATATTATACATTGAGTTAACGAGTTGATTGGCTAACAGACCTATCAACTTGCAGCATGTTGAGTTCCCTGACTATCATTTGCATATTAAGCTAAGATACAGGAAAGTATTTTAACATCGAAAAAAATCACACAGCAGCTATAAAGTGAATGGTCTTAATTGCTTTATTGCTGCTAATTTAACGCATGCAATCATGACCCTGCTGTGTTTCCTGTCTCCTGCAGCTGAGTCCGTTTGTGTACAGTGAGTTTGCGCGAGAGAGGAACCTGCATGTGTCTCTGCTGGACCGTCTGTATGAGCATTACCCATCTGAATACCCCTGCAGGATCCTGCTGTGTGAAAACTACCGCTCACATGAGGCGATCATCAAGTAGGTGTGAACTATTTACACACACTCTTCCTGAGGAGAGATATGCATACAAACATACTCAACATTAGGCCTGTGCTGACACAGATGCAGTTACACATATGTAAACCTGTCTTATTCTCTCTACTTGTGTTCTTCTTATGTGGTGCCTTTTCTCAAAAATAATCAGATTTTTTACATTTGTGTCACCATTGGTTGACTGTAAACCATGGCGTTCTGATCTTATCATGTATGACAAACTATATTGGAAATTTGCATAACAGGATGAAAGTAACAAGTGAAAAGTATCAATATTTAAAATATGTTTTATGTTTCAATAAAAATTAAAGGGATGATTCATCCAAAAATAAAAATTGTTTCACTCCAAAACTGTATGACATTCTTTGTTCTGTGGATCACAAAAGAAAAAGTTTTCAGACTGCATTTTTCCCCCCACATATTGAATCTCATTAGGGACTCCAGTCTGTCAATATGGAAGCCCAGGAGTACCATTTAAAAAAGAATGAAGGAATAAATTATCAGTCTATTAATTTTAAAATAAAAATGTGAATAAATCAACCAATTTATTAATGGACAAATAAATAGACACATTTAAATGTGTTTATTTAATTAATGTTTTAAAACGTACTTGTATTCATCAATAAAACATCACATTAATAAGTCGTTTTTAAATGCACATTTTAAATTGCGTTTTAAAAGCATTTGGCGATTTTTCTTTTCTTCGTCCATTTACCAATAGCTTTTCTTTATTTTTTGGTTTTTCCTTTTTTCTTTTTCCATTTGTCAATCCATACCTGCTGAAGCCCAGGAGTGCCAACTGAAAAAGAATGAAGGAATAAATGATCAATCTATTCATTTCAAAATATTAACTTGAACAAACAAGTCAATGGCCAAATAAAGACATATTTAATCATGTTTCAAATGTCATTAAATGTAGCAATAAATGAGTAAATTAATGAGTCTTTTAAATTCACTTGTTAATGTACCTTTTAAATTGCATTTTTAAAAGGTATTTGGCCATTTCTTTTCTTAAATCATTTGCTAAATGCTTTTCCTCATCCATTTGCCAATGGTTTGTCTTTTTCCTTTTTCTTTTCTTTCTCCAATTGAGAATCAACTTTTTTTAAAAATGCCATTGGACCGTTTACTTTTGGGAGAAACCAATGAAATTTTGACTCCATAATAAGACACACCCCCTCTCCCATGTGCCACTCAAAGAGGATGTAAGACGGCCTGTCATTGGACAACGGTATGAGCAGTTTACATGACATTATCGGATCTGCGAATCTCATGCAGAACAAACGGATGCAAAGCATATCAGAAGTTAATGGTGGCTCGTTCACTGTTGCTGTGAAATGCCGTGCGTGGTCCTACCGGAGCGTGCACTGTGATGCGTGTCCAGGATTGGAGGTGGTTAACGTGATTGTCAACAGAACCAGCCTCCTGACCCACTGCACGAACTGAAAGCACGTGACCGTGTTGAGCAATTTCGCTGGAGAAAGCGATGGACTTTCCAGAACGTATACTGAAAATGCTCATCCCCTTTCAGTTATATCACGTTCATTTTAAAAACACTGTTTGATCATCTTTAAATATTTTGTTTTTATTCAAATAATTGGATGTGTATGATCGAGAAAAGGCGTAATGTCAGAAGTAAACAATAGGACTTGTGTACTGTATTCCAAGTCTTCTGAAGCCATACGATCACTTTGTGCAATAATTTAAGACGTTATTCATTAAGGCACATGGTGGACGATCAAACGATCATAAGAAACATAAATTCCCCCAAGTGTGTCCAAACTTTTGTTCAAATATACATGTTTTTTTCACAGAAAGAATAGGCACCAAATACTGTAAAGAGAATAGGTACACACTCGTTCAGTACCGTCACTGGCAAATGTAACACATTTGTTCCCTCTGTGGACTCCCAGTTGTGTGTTTTTGGATTAAGGGCTGACAAAACGGAACAAAGATTAAACACTTGTATAAACTGCAGGTCCAGTTTTTACTCCAGCACTGAGGTTTTGTAAACTGAGTGGGATGCGTTCTGGCATTTTCTCTAAGCTCACCCCTCCTTTCTCAATACCTCCCAGTGCTTTGAACTCTTCAGAAGTCACAAGAATTGCTAAACTGTCCTTGATTGAAGTGCTCTGGTGTCAAAATGTTAATTAAAATGGATACGAGTGGCTTCAGCACTGAAATTTACATTAGCATCTGTTTTATCCAATCATTTTGCATAAAATCTACATATACTGTCCTGTTGAAAGTTTGAGTGAGTAATATCCAATTCAAACAAAGTAGAATGCTGTGAAATTGATGCAGGATGTGTTTGTTCGAGTTAAGCTTGACAGCATTTGTGGCATCATGACAATTACCACGGAGCATAATTTTGACTTGCACTGTGAATCGGTTAACTGTTTGTTTTTTTTCATTATTTATTTGTTTGTTATTATTATTATTACTATACTACACGGCTTGGTACTACAATATAACAGCATATTTGTAAAGACGCTGGATACCACCCCTGGAGTTCGCTAGTTCGAATCCAGGGGAATTCTGAGTGACTCCAGCCAGGTATCTTAAGCAACCAAATTGTCCCGGTTGCTAGGGAGGGTAGAGTCAAATGGGGTAACCTCCACGTGGTCGCTATAATGTGGTTCTCACTCTCAGTGGGGCATGTGGTGAGTTGCGCGTGGGTGGCGTGAGGCCTCCACACATGCTATGTCTCCGTGACAATGTGCTCAACAAGCCACATGATGAGATTGGGTTGACTTCTCGGAAGTGGAGGCAGCTGGGATTCGTCCTCCGCCACCCGGATTGAGGCGAGTCACTACGTGTCCACGACTTAAAAGCACATTGGGTATTGGGCATCCCAAATTGGGAGGAAAAAAATATTTTAAAAGAATCCTGCGTCCCATGTTATGCACAAAAACTGTACTTTTAGACTCTCTTGATCTTTCTGAAAGTGTTTTAGCATTCTATAAATCAATTTTAAAAACTGTTTCCGATAAATTGGATATAGGCCTTATTGGTATCTGCTAAATCGACTATTGGTCGACCTCTATAATCAACATTATACTACAAATGCTGTCTATAGAGCTTAGCACAGTGTTGTAACCAGATGAGATGTGACCAACCAGATTTGGAATTAGTTTTAGGTTTGATTGCATTTATATTGAGTTAGGGTTAGGCTTTCTATGTCAACAAGGTTGCGGAATGCCCTTATTAAAGCAGTGAGTGCTAACTATGTGTTTTGTCTGACTGTAGCTACACATCTGACCTCTTCTATGAGGGTAAACTGATGGCCAGCGGGAAGCAGCCGCCCCATAAGGACTTCTACCCTCTCACCTTCTTCACCGCACGAGGAGAGGACGTGCAGGAGAAGAACAGCACCGCTTACTACAACAACGCTGAGGTAACCCCAACATAACCACTGACAATAACAGGAACATTTGCGCTCTGTTGGGATTCCTTACATTTTAGTGTGTAGATTTGCGTAGCCAGACTTTTGACTATCGGCATTAAAGGAATAGTCACCCTCATGTCACTCCAAACCCATGGATTTATTTCTGAGGTTAGATGTTAAAAGCTTCCAAGAGTTTTGAATATATTTCCAAGATCAGATTAGAACTGGTGTATTAAGACGGTTAAAGCTTTTTCCATACTGCACGAATGCTTCTGACTCTTTATACATTTGGGAAGAAATCATTTGTGATTTTGTTTGAAATTTGTGTTTAGTCGACTTGGACATGGTGTGAACAGGACAAATTTCAGATCGAGTCATTGTAGGTCTTTCTTTCTGTACTAGATGTATTCTAGTGTTGCCTGTCTGATGTGTTGTGCCCGTACAGGTGTTTGAGATAGTGGAGCGTGTGGAGGAGATGAGGAAAAAATGGCCAGTGGCCTGGGGGAAGCTGGATGAGGGGAGCATCGGTGTGGTCTCTCCCTACGCTGACCAGGTCTTCCGAATCCGTGCCGAACTCCGCAAAAAGAGAATGCCAGAAGTCAGCGTGGAGAGAGTGCTCAATGTCCAGGGTGAGTCAAAGACACTCACTTCATACCATGTTTACTTTGTGTTTTAATGTGACACTGAGGCAATTTCCACAAGAAGTCTACAAAGTAGGGCTCGAAAATGTTGTTTTTGTATTGTTTTCTCAAAAAAGGTTCTATGAAAGGCAGCTCCTTCCTTAACCTACATAAAAAGTTCCTTGTACTTATTTTATGTGTTTTTTTATTATTATTATTGACAACATAAACTAGCAATGAACAATAAATTTTCAGCACTTACTGATCTTGGTTAATTGCAACATTTACAAATACATTTTGTGCCAACATTAGTTAATATATTATGAATTCACAATGATCAATAATATTTTTTTTAAATAACATTTAAGCTGCACTACGTAACTTTGTGCTCAAGCGAATCTATGGTTAAAACTTAAAATTGCAAGCAATTTCTGTAAGAACACTTTACTTGGGTTGTGTTTCAGCACTGCTCATTGTAGAGGAATCTCGTGATTTGAGTAGCGGTTGACTGTTATGTTTTTTTTTTTTTAAATGGCCAATGCCATTGGCCATTAAATGCTCAATCATTGCCAATGCTCAATCCAGAGAGCAGGGTGGCCGATATTTCATATAGTCAATAACAAACATAAAATTAAAACTATTTTTTAGCACTATATTTAAAAACATTCTCACAAAATTAAAAAAAATAATATTTTATTTTAAATGGTAGATAGCAGCTGTCTTGCTACCTTGCTGCCTAATCAGTTAATGGCTTAACTGACATCTGTTTTGAATGAATGGAACTCTTAAGGAACTGAATTCCGAACAGTTTGAAAACCACCTTATCCTACCTCTCTATACAGCCACCGGAGGCAGCATTTACTCGGTTTCAGACGCAGCCATGTAGATGCACTCACACGCTCGTGCGGATCCAGCATGAGCATCAATCTTGTGACCGGTTAAACGGCCTGTATCGCCTGCTTGGATTGTCATCATGATTTGTGAATCAGAGGAACTTTAGATCCTGATCCTGAAGTTTTGACTCTTGCTGATAGAATGCGTGCTTTAGAGGAAAATATTAGATAAATGCTTGAAAGGAAGGAAACGCTGGATTTCCGTGAGGTTTGTTTATTACATCTGTTTAAACGACATATCTGCATATTTGCAAACGGTGTAATATCAAGTTTTATTGATATTTGCCTTTTATCATTAGAAAAGTTACAGGGAACTGTTGAGGAGAGACTGTTTGAATACGTGCTTTAGAGGAAGATTTATGAGCGTTCCACATAATGCTGATCTGCTCAAGTTGTGTGAGGTTGGTTTATTACATCAAGATATTACATGATATTTGCAGATGATATATGATATTAGTTTTATTGATATTTGCCTTTTTATCATTAGACAAGGCAGTTAAATGTTACAAGGAACTGTTGAGGAGAGAGGGAGAAACAGGCAAGCACTTTAACTTTTTTATGAGCTCAAACGCGTCTGCAGCAGCTCTGATATGTGCACCATTTATATTACACTGTGTCTGTTATTGTTGCATGATTCTACCTAACAACAAAACGAACCGTGAATGGTCGTTTTCATGTCTCAGTCACCTCAAATGCAAGCAGGAGATTTTTTTGGCACATTTTTTTTTTTTCAAGAAAAAAATGGGAAAATTTATCGACCGATAATTAAAAAAGTTAGAATTTATCGGCCTAGGCAATATATCAGTCAAACCACTGGACACACCCCCCTGCGTGTGTGATCATGAATGGTAGATACTCGGAGCTGGAGTCATAGCGTGCTATATTCATGTTGATATTGTGTTACACATTTAAAACTGAAATATTACTTGGTTTGATGAAGATTTTTAAAGCAAGTAATACTACAATAATGCATATATACAATGCACATAATAACACTGAAAATTAAAAACACAAAATGAGGATTCAGTAATGATGTGCATTAAATATTCTTTATTAAACATGAAAATAATATGCTTAAATATGCAATATATCAATTACAAGAAGTCAATTTCAGAAGTCATACATATTAGTAAACATGTTACAGGAATTTCACCGGACGTTGATACATTGTGATAGGTTAACTCACAATTAATATTCCATTCATAAAAGCATGTCAAGCAATATAAGCTTCAACAACCCAACCAGAAAACATATTCAAGCATTTTTCGCAGGTAAACAACTTAGCCAAACAGTTAGCTGATAAACATCCATCCGGTCTGCAGCAATGCTGTCCTAATCCGTGTGAGTTTGACTGAACTGAAGTGAAGAATTTGTAATGGTCATTTTATGTACGATAATTATCTATCTGGCATATCTTATCGTTCTTACATCAAAGAACTTGTGATTTGTGGTTTTATTGTTTAAAAAAATTTAATAGGACACCAATTTGAACCCTGTTTGTGGAAAGTGCCATGAAATATGGATTTGGAGAGTGGAAGCCAATCATATGTCATCTCAAAAGGGAACCAGAGAGTAATTCAGCCTGCCATATGGGTGTTTGGTGTCTGGGAAAAGAGCTGGTGTCCTGCAGCTTTCATTTGAAAAGTCGGATTGGTTTGTGCATAATTGATGACTTAGCTGGTTGCATTGGAATCACTTTTTGAGGAAAGGATAAATTCAGGTGCTCTTCCAACACCGAGATTAGTAAGTAAGATTTATATCTGCCTGGCTGCAAATCTCAGTTGTGCATTAAAGAAATTACTGTTGGGGTCATCTTTGGGGCTGCATTTGACATAGGTATGTTTTGTTAACACATGTAGTGACAGTCTTTTTTTACTTTTAAGGTCTACACAGGCAATAAGTTGAAGGGCTGTCGATTAAATGTGTTAATTAAGTTCGATTAATTATATTTTCAAATAAAATGTGTTAAATTAACGCAATTAATCATGACCCCTGAGTGTAATAAGGAATAATCCTACCATTAGAGCAATTTCATGCTTGAAGTACCACCTGTTTTCAGAAGGGGGCAGTAAGCAAAACTCCAGCTGTACAGCGAACAAACCATACGCTTGCTAGACACTAGCGAGAGCACAAGATGAGAACGTGTCCTTGCATTTAAACAAATCAAATACAAGGATCCCAAGATGGTTTTTTTTTTTTTTTTTTACGTTTTAAATTACAGGATGGCTGGATAGCTCAGCAAGAATTGACACTGACTACCACTCCTGGAGTCGCAAGTTCGAATCCAGGGTGTGCTGAGTGACTCCAGCCAGGTCTCCTAAACATCCAAATAGGGAGGGTAAGAGTCACATGGGGTAACCTCCCCGTGGTTACCATTAGTGGTTCTCGCTCTCAATGGGGCATGTGGTAAGTTGTGTGTTGATCGCGGAGAGTAGCATGAGCCTCCACATGCTGTTGCATCATGCACAACAAGCCACGTGATAAGATGTGAGGATTGACTGTCTCAGAAGGGGAGGCAACTGAGACTTGTCTTGCCTTGATCAATGGTTCCTGCTGTCCGGACGCCATCAAGTGACCACGTCCCGTAGATCTGCCCCATTCTTCCCCGAAGTTCATAACAAATTGTCAAAATCCTGGCGCGTGCCCTATTCAGCTCTCCCATGCAGCGATTACATCCTCTAATGTGGATCACAGGGAAGAAAACGGTAATGCCCTACTACCCAGAAACTACAAAAGCCACTGCACAGGCCATTGGCAAGTCAATGAGCAACTTGGTGTTTTTGGATCATCACATCTGGCTGACCCTCATGGAAATGAGGGGGGTGGGAAAAGCCGCTCTATTTGATGCTCCTGTGTCTCCAGCCGGCCTTTTCAGAGGCTCTGTGAATGGAATTGCGAGCGCTACATAACGATTCAAAAACAATCTCAGGCTATGACACATTTTATGCCAAAGTGGAGCAGTACTTCACAACCGGCTCACTCCGCACTGTCTCGGTCAAGTTCCGGCTAAAAACCCCACACCAGCTTCCTCCGTGCCGCCAAATGTTGCCACCGAGCCACTGGTTAAAGCCATGCATGTCATGACTTAAATGAAAGCAGTCGCCTCAGTGCAAGCCCTGCGCTGATGGGAACCCCCGTTCCACGATTCCGTCTGAAGACGGTTTTCGAGCCGAAAAACACAATATTCTGGCAAAGATCTCAATAGAGATCATATGAAATAATAAGCTTGCTGCGCGAATGTGTGGCAAGTCCTCACAGGCGTGTCAGAGCTGGTGTTTACAATGTTTAAGCACAATCTGTGGTCTGAACACATGACATGCCAGTGTTGCGTGGACAGACTGTGACACACAGTGAGATTTACAACCATTATTTCCTCATTCTGGTGGATGACAGCATCCCATTCTATATATTCACAGACAGTGCATCTGGAAAGTATTCACAGCGCTTCACTTTTTACACATTCTACAAACAATACCCTATAATGACAACGTGAAAAGTTTGTTTGAAATCTTTGCAAATTTATTAAAAATAAAAAACAAAAGACGAAAATGTGCATAAGAATTCACAGCCTTTGCTCAATACTTTGTTGAAGCAACTTTGGCAACAATTGCAGCCTCAAGTCTTTTTGTGAATGATGCTACAAGCTTGGCACACCTATTTTTGGGCAGTTTCTCCCATTCTTCTTTGCAGGACCTCTCAAGCTCCATCAGGTTGGATGGGGAACGTCAGTGCACAGCCATTTTCAGATCTCTCCAGAGATGTTCATTCGGGTTCAAGTCTTGGCTCTGGCTGGGCCACTCATGGACATTCAAAGAGTTGTCCCGTAGCCACCCCTTTGTTATTTTGGCTCTGTGCTCGGAGTCGTTGTCATGTTGGAAGATGAACCTTCGCCCCAGTCTGAGGTCCAGAGCACTCTGGAGCAGGTTTTTATCAAGAATGTCTCTGTACATTGCTTCATTCATCTTTCCCTTGAGCCTGACTAGTCTCCCAGTTCCTGCCACTGAAAAACATCCCCACAGCATGATGCTGCCACCATCATGCTTCACTGTAGGGATGGTATTGGCCAGGTGATGAGCGGTGCCTGGTTTCTTCCAGACATGACGCTTGCCATTCAGGCCAAAGAGTTCAATCTTTGTTTCATCAGACCAGAGAATTTTGTTTCTCATGGTCTGAGAGTCCTTCAGGTGCCTTTTGGCAAACTCAAGGCGGGCTGTCATGTGACTTTTACCGAGGAGTGGCTTCCGTCTGGCCCATCTACCATACAGGCCTGATTGGTGGATTGCTACAGAGATGGTTGTTCTTCTGGAAGGTTGTCCTCTCTGTACAGAGAAACCCTGGAGCTCTATCAGAGTGACCATCGGGTTCTTGGTCACCTCCCTGACTAAGGCCCTTCTCCCCTGATCGCTCGATACAATCCTGTCTCGGAGGTCTACAGACAATTCCTTGGACTGGGGCTTGGTTTGTGCTCTGACATGCACTGTTAACTGAGGGACCTTATATAGACAGGTGTGTACCTTTCCAAATCATGTCCAATTAACTGAATTTACCACAGGTGGACTCCAATCAAATTGTAGAAACATCTCAAGGATGATCAGTGGAAACAGGATGCACCTGAGCTCAATTTTGAGTGTCATGGCAAAGGCTGTGTATACTTATGTACATGTGATTTTGAGGAAAATAATGAATTTAATCCATTTTGGAATAAGGCTTTAACATAACAAAATGTGGAAAAAGTGAAGCGCTGTGAATACTTTCCGGATGTACTGTATATAAATATAGTTGAAGTCAGAAGTTTTCATACACTTAGGTTGAAGTCAAATGTAGTGAATTTTCTTTTTTCCATTAATTATGAACCTGAACAAGAAGTTATACTTTAAAGACTGTGGTTCGGTTGCAGACCTCTAATATTTTAATTTCTACTCTTCAGCTGCTACGTATGGCTTTCCAAATGTTCCTTTTAAATTCAACCATAACATTAAGTTAAAGGTTTGTGGGGCTATAGATACTTAACTTAAATGTATATTTAATGTTAATAAACTCAATCAACAGCATTTGTGGCATAATGATGATTGCCACAAAAATTATTTTTGACTTAAAAAAAAAAAAAAAAAAAGCACAAATCTGGGTAACAGTGAGGCACTTTCAGTGGAAGTGAATGGGGGCCAATCCGTAAATGTTAAAATACTTACTGTTTCAAAAGTAAAGTCACAAGATGTAAACAGTGTGTGTGGAAACATGATTTTATTGTGATAATATCACATACTTATCTTTTCTGTGTAAATGTAATGCCATAATAATCCTAAAACAACTGTAAAAACAACTGTTTACAGCTCAAATAAACCACAAGTTTTAAGAGAAGAATTTAAGTGCTTTTATAAAATTATAAGCTTCACATTTTTGCCTTTAAATCCTCCAAAAACAGAAACTGTTACTTTCAAATCTGATAGCTGAAACATGGAGAAAAAGGTTTAATGACATTTAATGTATAAACTGACTGATATATTTATGGTAAAAAGATGGTACTTTTTTTTTCTTATTGAACCTCCTGTTTAATTTAGAAATACGGAACATTGCACATATAAAATGGGTTGTGACTGTCATTTCATGTTGGCCTTAATGTATTTTTTAGCTAGCAACATCAGCAACGTGTTAAATCAGAAGGTTTGTATCTCTTCTGGTCCGCAGGTAAACAGTTTCGGGTGCTGTTCTTGAGTACGGTTCGTACCCGTCACACCTGCAAACACAAGCAGACGGCCATCAAGAGAAAGGAGCAGCTGGTGGAGGACTCCACTGAAGACCTGGACTACGGTTTCCTGTCCAACTACAAGCTGCTGAACACTGCCATCACTCGAGCGCAGTCACTGGTGGCTGTGGTGGGAGACCCTATTGCTCTCTGCTCGGTGGGACGCTGCAGGTAATTACACCCTAAATAACCACTTTATCATTATTTGAGCAGGTGCGATATTTCGGATTCTTTGGGATGGAGTTCATAGAGACACATTTTTTTTCTTTCTAGAAACTTATAATACATGTGTTTCATGATTAAAATTCTGTGTGAATTGGTGTTTAGTTTGTGGGCAGGCTTGTCTGGAGGTGTAAAACGAGTTCCCATTACGCTTCGCCAGTTTATTTAGCAGCGTAAATCTAGCTGACTTTCTGTATGATGATATGTTTCCACCTTATTCAGATGTGTAAATCTAGCAAATATTTTGATTATATTTTTATATATTTTAATTATAATTAATCAGAAAGTCAATATTTGTACTTCTCTATAGCTATAATAGCAGAGACCTATATCTAGCAAGAGGGTGACAGTCCCCTGTGCCTTTACTCGTGACCTTTTGACCTCTTGTGTTTTGACTATTGTGCTGGATCTTTGACAAGAATATGACCGTGTATATACTGCTGTCAGGCAGAATTGGGCATGCTGTCTGTGTGTTTGTGTTGACACTCCCTCAGAGATGTGTCTCATTTGGCTAGCAGCCCTCTGCTCCTTCAGCTCTATCCTCCCCAACTGCAGCTCCCCTGTCACTATGGAGACAGACTCGCATCAACCAATAAGTAGAGCCCAGCCACAGGAAATGTCAAGCCAAAGGGCATGGCAATTAAATCTGTGTGTGCACTGAAGACACTTGCTTTGAGATGTAGGTATGGTCAAGCAGTGTGTTAACAGACGTTAGCAATGTTAATGGTCATAATAATGCATCTCATGACGACCAGTCTAAGTGCTTTAGTAGTTTCATTGAATCATAATTTTTCCACTCAGATATAATATACTGTAATATACATACACTGCTTAAGTTTAATATAGTAATATCGAAACATCCTTAAAACAAGACAGATTTTACAACTGGGTAAGAAAACTAATATTTATTTAAAGGTAAACAAGTTTTTTTTTTTATTGTTTGTAGCGTACGCTTCACAAAATGTAGTCGATTTCTCTGAAAACAAGACTTAATGTCAATGTACTTACATAAGTTAATGTGTCTTGTGGGATGTTAAGATATTTTATCAGGAAAACAAAATGGTGAGTAAGAAAAATGTTTTTAGCAGTGCAGATGCAACCATTTTAAGAGTTAATTGCACAAAAATGTATGTCATTTATTTCATTGTTAAACTACATTATCCTATCCCAGCTTAATATTTAGAGACCGTTAATTACCTTAATGCACCTCAGTTAGGGGAGAGTCAAAATATTGTTTTTCCGATGTATCGCAATCTTAGTTTGATCAATCTTGATATTGTTTGTTAAATCCCAAGATCGATCTGTCAATCAATGCGTAACCCTCGACTACAATGAGAGGAAATCACTGACATTTGAAAACAAATTTCGCGCTATGCGACTGAAGTGAATATATTTACCAACTGGCTGGTAAATGTTTACATTTTACTTGCCAGTAATTGTGTAGTTTAGTCGTGAAGTGTTCACAGCGTGCTGAGAGTAAAAGCTGTTCCGTGTAATGTGTGTCCAAAGACGAGATCCACGCAACTCATTTGTCATTGAATAATGTCTCTTTTTACAGTCAGTTATTGATCAAAACATTTTCATGTAATCATGTATTACACAGATGAGGCAAATCCATTCCTGTCCTCTCTAGTTAACAAGCAAAAGCTGATTTTTCTTAAAGAGACAGTACCAGTTTTAGCGCGTGCTAAACAAATCAAAGTAAATACTTGTAAATAGTACAAATTATGCAATTTAACAATAAATATGTAACAAAAATAATATATGATATATATAATATTTATTGTTTGAGTACATTTATTGTTTTTTAAAATGACACAATGTGACCATAATGACGAAAAAGTAATAAAATATAATTGGTAAAAAAAAATCCTAATACACCTAGTGGTCCCCTGTATGTTTAATATCATTAGCTGGGAGATCATTTATTTCATATGTAAGCAAAAGGGACATTAGAACTGAAATACACCCATATGAATTGATATCGAATCAGAATCAAATCGAGAGCTTGTGAATCGGAATCTAAATGAATCAGGAAATCTGTATTAATACCCAGTCCTAACCTCAGTGTTTTCCTTTTGAGTTTATTTATTCATTTATTTTCAATGCTGATTATCATTTACTGTAATACAACCATTACAGTGAAATGTGATTAATTGTCCTGCAAATAATGTCACATTGCAAAAAATATGAAGGGGATTGTTCACCAAAAATTTAAATTCTCATCATTTACTCACCCTCATGCCATCACAGTATGACTGTGTATGACTTTCATCTGCTGAACTCAAATGATGGTTTTTAGAATCATTTCTCAGCTCTGTTGGTCCATACAATGCAAGTGAATGGGTGCCAAAATTAGGCTCAAAAATACAATCCGCATAAAAGTAATCCATAAGACTCTTAAGGTTTAATCCATGTCTTCAGAAGTGATATGAAAAGTGCGGGTGAGAAACAGATCACTTTCACATTCTTGAGTCATATAGATTACTTTTATGATGCCTTTATGTGATTTTTGGTGCATCAATATCTTGGTACCCATTCACTTGTGTTGTTTGAGAGTTGAAATATTCTTCTAAAAATAATAATTTTTATTCTGTAGAAGAAAATAAGTCATACACATCTGGGATGGCATGTTGGTGAGTAAATAATGAGAGACTATTCATTTTTGGGTGAACTATCCCTTTAAGGATCGAAAGAAGATCAAAAAATTTATTTTTATATATATATATATATATATATATATATATACTGTGTATATATAACTGTTGGGTAAAATATGACCCAGGCATGTTCTTGACCGGTTTCGTGACACTCACCCATCACTTCTTGCATAAAAATACTTTTGTTTGCGGTGTTATTGGTGGCTGTTGTATAACAAATGTGCTGTCTGCAAGCTGTTTTGCATCTAATTTGGTCTGTCACTGTAACTTCAACTTGTCAACTGCTCATCAAGCTCCTGATTAGTTCAATCAGTTCTGCTTCCTCAAGACCTCGTCACTTTATCTGAAATGAGTTCTGCTAGCTGATGGGGAGGGGAGCAGAAACTATCGCTCGCAGAGTTGACATCTATTGCAAACACTTACTCATGTTGATGTGTCTCTAGCTGTCTGTTGCTGGTATTGCGTTCGTTGTTGTTTGTGACATTGTGAGATGTGATCTTGTTCAGCACTGCTCAGATTGTGTGTAAACTGAAAAGCGATTTCTGTTTGTTGAAAATGAAACATCTGACTCGCATGGACCTTTTAGAAGCCGGCTCCCACTTCCTCCTCCATCTGTCTGACATCGAGCTTTGTTACAGTCATGTAATCATCAGCTCTTATCAACCTAAAACTGGTCAAATTCTTACAGCTTAAAATGTTAAAAGACTCTTGATGTGCTGTTTTCAGAGACAGAGAAGATCAGCCGCTAAATTACATGGTGACACCGAGTTTCTCTTTCGTTGAGTCACAGTGGAGGTCTAAGATTGATGGCACTCGAGTCACGATGCTGCCCACCTGTGCTGGAGTGAATTGAAATATGGCTAGGGAGAGTCTCGGGCATATTTCTGCAAGCTTTTCCCATCACCCATGGTCGGATGATCAGATTTGGTTCTGAATCGCATGTTACTCTGCTTGTGTGATTTTTGAGTCATTTGTAACTCAATAAGTTGATGTGCGATGATGCACGGTCTATTATTTTCACTCTTGACCGAGTCAGTCACTTCAGTCTGAACATGACTAGCATCTCGTTTTGTTCTACAAGGGTTCCAGTTCTCTGCCTTGTTTTACTTGCTGGATTAATAATGAATGTTTTTCTCCATTAGGGAGTCTCAGATTGAATGGAAATCTGCGGCTTGCATATTTATTACACTTTGTTAATGCTTCAATTAAAAATCATCTGGAATCTGCTCTCTTGCTGTCTCGCTCTCAACCTCACTTCACATAATCATATTCTCAAGTGACAGCCATTGGGCACATCAGATGTAGTTCTGAGTGGGTGTGTTGGTGTTACAAAGTGGTTTTGTGGTTATGAAGAGCATGTCTGATTCAGTGTATTCCTCCCAGGCTTGGCAGTTTAGTTTTTAGACCGCATTTTGAGAGGTTAAAATTGGCTTAATTTAGATTTCGATTGTGTTGGTGATTAGTCATGAATAATGTCAAAGGTTATGGTGAAAAGGGTTATTTTTTTCAATAAGCTCTTTGTGATTCTGGAACAAACACTTTTGATGTTTTTGTCTACAGTTTAACAATCAGGCTGAAGCAGTTATAACCACACTGAGGAAAAAAAATGAAAAACAAAACATGGCTCAACAACCATAGCACACAAAAATAAATCACTTCCACCCCGAAACGTACGGTACATATTTATCATTTTGAACTTTACTTGATTTGATTTAATGTGTACAACACAAAATATCAATTTTAAGGTGAGTTCCTAATGAATGTAGTCTTTAAAATCTTAATTTGGTGGATTTTTAAGTACTACTAACTTTTTGAGAAATACCCAGAAGCCCTTGCACCTTGAGTAATTTGAGCATGTTTGTTTGGTCCTAATGAATGTAGATATTTAATAAGTTGTTAATCATTCATAGATATCTTTTCTATTTTTAGTATTATTGATGTTGTTTTCCTGTAAATTGCTGTTTCGTGTCTCCATTAGTGTGATCTGTATTCAGTTAGAGGGTAACTTGAATCCTGTGCATGTGAATATACATACATAGAAGTGCACTTAGGCGGCTGTGGGAGAGCGGGATGGCCACTAATCATAGGATTGGTGGTTCGATTCGTGGCCCACACAAATCCACATGCCGAAGTGTCCTTTGGCAAGACATTGAACCCCAAGTTGCTCCCAATGGCAGGCTAGTGCCTTGCATGGCAGCTCTGCTGTCAGCGGTGTATGAATGTGTGTGTGAATGGGTGAATGAATCACTGTGTAAAGTGCTTTGAAAACTGCTAAGGTTTAAAAAAGTGCTATTATAAGTGCAGACCATTTACCAAGTGCATAAAGCTTAAGGAACTGATTCATTTGTGAACATCTAACAAAGCTTTTTAATTCTACAAAGTTGAATTATTTAAAATATATATGTAGATTTTTAGCATCACACTTTTTAAGTAAATCCAACACATAATATTTTTCAGTGTAGATTTGCATTTCCAGAAGAAAATACCAGCTCTTGTAATGACGCGTTCACACATTCCTTTGCACGGTGAAATTCCAGGTGTGAAATACAGTGATCTCGTTGGGAATCTCCGTGATTGTCAATTTCCGGCAATGGATTTCAGGTGGCCTGCGGATTTCGTGTGGAGTTCACGTTTGGATGTACCTTGACAGGTGGGAAGTTGGAAGAAGTTCCATAGGAAGTTGTTTGGTTTTAACTTCAATCTCCCAGACTATATAAAGTGCAGCATTAAAAAAACGCTTGGCTGTTTTGTTCACGCACGCTCAACATCAGCCAACACCACCTTCGCCCAGAGTTTCGCCATTGGAATTAATGTTTGACCATGCCTTAAGGCAGCAAAAAAAATATCTTAAGTTTTGTTTGAAAACTACATTTTCATTTCTTTAACATCAATGTTTTTTAAACATTTTTGGAGGAAAATGGTGTTCCACTGTGGATGAGAGCCATAAATGTTGCAAAATTAATGCATTTCCAAACAAAAACGTATTAGCGTGGAAATGGCCTGAGGCTTTTAAACTGTGTCGTAACCAGACAAGCAGTAAAAACAAAAATAAAAGCTATTTCGTAAATGTTTTTGAGGTTTTGTCATTCTGGCAATCGCTTGGTTTCTATTTCTACAGCACATACATCATATACATTACGATTGGCTATTATAGGGCCACGTCTCACAGCAGTTTCACATTCAGTGAGCACAGACAAATTGCTTGTTTGTGTTAAATTTGTCTTATTGTTTTGAATATGGTTTTGGATATGAACAGGATATGAAGCACATATTTAAACTATGTAGAGTAATAAAGCAGACGATATCAACACGGTCAAGTGATGTTATATTGTCCTGACTCAACACCTGGTCCTTTACAGAAAGTTCTGGGAGACCTTCATCTCCATCTGTCATGAGAACCACAGCCTCCACGGCATCACCTTTGACCAGATTAAGATCCAGCTGGAGGCCCTGGAGCTAAAGAAGACCTATGTGCTGAATCCACTGGCCCCAGAGTTCATCCCCCGGGCCCTGAGATCACAACACCCACAGGGGCCCGGCAAACACCCGCACTCCTCTCCCAAGGTGCGAGTCTTTCTTTCATCCTGTTTATGATCAATTGCGAATACTGTTGCAGCATGTAACAAACTACTGCAATCGCATTACTTTTACTATAAGTATATTTTTGTTTTTTCATTCTTCAGTTGTCCTTCAGTAAGTGTGAGAAAAATGTACCAGGGTTTTGGAACAATAACAGTTTTGCCAATTTATTGAGTTCCTCTTCCATATTACACGGTGGATCTTTTAAAGGCACCTTTAGCAGAAACAAAAATCCTGGCATTTCAAATGGGCCAATTTTATTACTGTCCATCTCTCGTGCCTCCATGACAGTTGCTCACAGCATCTGCTCTGATACAGTCAGTGGCGTCCACGGCAGAGGGTTTGATATGACATGCTCTAATGTGGAGTCATGCTCGCGTTCTCCCGCTGACATTAATAAAAGGTTTTGCTTCTCCGAGCTGCAGAGAGCATCCGTTTAAACATGAGCGAGCTCTTGCACCCTCAAACGAATAATATGCCAATCAATCATGAGCCCTGAAGGGCAAGAAGGTAAACATGCCAGAATAGATGGGTTAGGAGAGACTCCACTTTCTGTTTATCAAGTTTGTATATGTTTTTCTCACCCACTCCATTTCATTTGTTCACATGATTTTTGTAGTTATAGAGAAGTTGAATTGGCTGCTTGGTTTACTGGAATTAAAATGTGTCTTGGTCATATTTTATCCCAAAATCAATAAAAAAAATAAAAAAAGAGAAAGAAAAACTAGATGGTTAATTTACAATTAATTACATAAATTCATTGTATACATTTTCTGGGTAATAAAAAGAAATGCCTACCAAAATAAATATATATATATATATATATATATATATATATATATAATTGGTAGGCATTTCTTTTTTATATATATATATATATATATATATATATATATATATATATATATATATATATATATATATATATATATTCTAGTTTTATTTATTTTTTACAGTTTTTCTCCCAATTTGGAATGCCCAATTCCCAATGTGCTTTTAAGTCCTTGTGGTGGTGTAGTGACTGTTGGCTTGTTGAGCGTGTTGCCACAGAGTCAGCTCGTGTGGAGTCTTCACGCATCCACCGGAGCATGCATGCTCAACCACGTGCCCCACTTAGAGTGAGAACCACATTATAGCGACCACGAGGAGGTTACCTCATGTGATTGTACCCTCCTTAGCAACCGGCCAATTTGTTTGCTTAGGAGACCTGGATGGAGTCACTCAGCACACCCTGGATTCAAGCAAATGTACCCCAGGGGCGGTAGCCAGAGTCTTTTACCGGTGAGCTACCTAGGCCCACTTTTAATTGAGATTTTGACATTTTGGGCCGTCACATGTTCAATGGATCCAATCCATGTTCAACAGAAATATGTTTTTGTTAGAACAATAAAAGCACTTTTGTTGCTCTTTGTAAGTTTAATTCCTAAGCAAAGCAGTTATCTGATAACAAAATGTGGTAAATGTCTCTCTTGTACAATAACTACAGACACTGTCATTGGTTTAGTCCCTCGCTTCACAGGGGTTTCCCCATTTTTGTGCTGTAATTTCACAGGCTTTGTACAGAATGGCATTCATCATGCACCATTGAAGTAACAAGTGTGATTATGCATAACCGGCAGTTCTTGGGGACCATTTTGCGTGCAAATGTACTGACCTCAGAGCAGCGCTGCTTGGAGCTGCCAGAACTCAAGCCAGCAGAGCCTCTGAATCGCCTGTTGATGCTGTCAGCGTGTCATTCTGCATGCACTCAAACCACATTGATCTGTTTTGAAAAGCCTCTCATTCCCAACGGACCACATCAATGGAATTTTGATTAGGAAGTCGTTGGCAGCACAAAAAAAACCCAAGCCTGATTGTTTTCTTGTATGTTGCAAGATGGAGTCCAGGCATGAAGGTTTTGAAGCTTTTGCACAAAGTCCATGCAAAAGGGAGTTATTCTCTCCCACAGAAAACACTGCTGCTGATCTGCCTGAAATGCCTGGTTTGCAGTCCAGCCATTACTTCTGTGACATAGCGGTCACTTTGCAACACATTTACATAAGTTACAGGAATGCGCTGCTCAGGAAGCCTCGGGAGCTGAAACTCTGTTATGGTAAGGGCGTTGCATTTCCGACACGCTCTAAGCGGTTGTCCAATCACAACAGACTGGGCCAGCTGAGCTAGTAGACCCCCCATAATAAAATTAGGAACCATTATATGGGCTCTTTAAGAAGCATGTTGAACATGTAAGGATGCGCATTTATCAATCTGTTGCATGTGCGACTAAATCATTCGGGCTTGTTGATTTCAAGTTTAATCAAGTTTTTTTTTTTACTATAAACCATAGGTGCATCTTTATAATAACTAATATTAACACACTGCTCATCTTTCCAGTTATCACTCAGTTTTCCTTTGAGTCATCTATGCAAGCGTGCTCTCATTTTACTCAAGCTCTGCTAGCGTGGATCCAAAGCCCCCTGACCCACATATAAAGAGCATCTCAGACGGTATCTGCCCAACCAAGCAGATGTAAAGCGCAGTTACCGTTTTGACAAATCAGTGCGGCCTCACGGCAATGCTCTTGTGCAGGGTGACAGTCTGCACAGAAGCGTCTTAACCCTGTGGCTATAGTTAGCAAACTGCAAGACCCCTTCCCCCTTCACAAACTCCTTCATCCTCCAGCTCTGATTCACTCAACCCTCCTCTTCCTCTCCACAGGCAAAAGGACAGCTGGCCAATCACACAGAGCCCTTCCCCCCTGAAGGCTTCGGTAAGTCTCTCTCTTTGACCTCTTGATTTTGAAGGCCTGAACATCTTCACACATTTGTCAGGCAGCTCTTATTTGGGCAAGTGTGTTCTGATTACATGTTTTGTTGCTTTGAAGGCCTGCAGTGTAGGGTTTAAACGATATCGTATTCACGTCTTATGGTACAATACCAGCTGAAGTACCACAATGCCATATTGTTTGAATGCATTGTTCCTTGTAGACCATATTCAGAGTAGCAGCATATTTAACTTTTGATGGGAATTAAAATGAGGCTGTGAGCAATTAGTGTCTTCAATGGCATGTGCTGGATTAAGTTCATACACCGATGAGCCACAACCACCTGCTTAATATTGTGACGGTCCCCCTCGTGCCTTCAAATCCGCACCAACCCTGATTATATTCTTCTCACCTTGTACAGAATGGTTATCTGAGTTACTGTAGACTTTGTCAGTCTGAATCAGTCTGGCCATTTTCTGTTGACCTCTCATCAACACGGCATTTCCATCCACAGAACTGCCGCTTTGTTTTCTCACCATTCTCTATACACTCTAGACTGTTGTGTGTGAAAATCCCATTTTTTTGTAGACCGAAAGTGAGTCAACTTCACGGATGGAGTACAATGAAGCCAAAAGTTGGACAAAGTGTTTTGCTGCCTCTTTTGCTGCCCCTTTGCTGTCAACACAAACCAACGTACAACAAGGCGATATTCCTAAGCTGACCACAGGCTTCTAGTGGGCATGTAGATCTGCAGAAATGATTTTAGGTATGCTGGAGCAGATCCAGTGACTTTTCTGTATGGCAGCATCAGGGCCTTGAATTTGATACGTGCATCAGCCGGCAGCCTGCGAAGAGAGACCAGAAGTGTGCATGTGCTCTCTTTGGTTCATTAAAGACCAGACGTGCTGCTGCAACTCTAGTTTAAACAGTAGTACAACCCATTGAGGAGACTGTCAGTCTATCCCTCAGACTCATTTTCATTACTGTCAAAAATTCAATATAGTGCTACTCTGAATAAGGTCTATAGCAGGAATAAATAAAATAATTATTTTTGATTTTTTTTTTTATTCATGCGATTTATCTAATCAGCCAATCGTGGCAGCAGTGTAATGTATCAAATCATGTAGATATGGCTTAGGATCTTCAGTTAATGTTCACATCAACCATCAGAATGGGTAAATATGTGCTCTGTGATGCGGACAGTGGCATGATTGTTGGTGCCAGATTTGCTGGTTTGAGTATTTCTGTAACTGCTGATCTCCTGGGATTTTCACACACAACAGTCTCTAGAGTGTTTAGAGAATGGTGCGAAAACAAAACGGCAGTTCTGTGGATGAAAACGTCTTGTTGATGAGAGAGGTCAACACAGAATGGCCAGACTGGTTTGAGCTGATAGAAAGGCTATGGTAACTCAGATAACCCCTCTGTACAATTGTAGTGAGCAAAATTGCATCTCAGAATGCACAATAAGTCGAACCTTGAGGCGGATGAACTACAACAGCAGAAGACCACGTTGGGCTCCACTTCTGTCAGCCAAGAACATAAAGTGGAGGCTGCAGTGGGCCCACCATTTGTGTCCCTCAGCAGAAATCCAGATTTGTCAGAACAGGCGATTGCTTTTTCAGTCGTCTACTGTCCAGTTTTGGTGAGCCTGCGCCCACTGCAGCCTCCGTTTCCTGTTCTAAGCTGACAGTAGTGATACACGGAGGGCTCTTCTGTTTGACGTGATCGAATCTTCGATGGGTTGTATGTTCAGAAATGCTTCTCTGCATAGCACTGTTGTAATGTGTGGTTATTTAGGTTACTGTCAACTTCCTGTCAGCTTGGACCAGTCTGGCTATTCTCCTTTGATATCTGTCATTAACAAGCCATTTTCACCCACAGAACTGCAGCTCGCTGGATGTGTTTTATTTTTCGCACCCTACTCTATATACTCTAGAGACTGTTGTGTGTGAAAATCCCAGGAGATCAGCAGTTACAGAAATACTCAAACCAGCCCGTCTGCCACCAACAATCATGCCACAGTCAAAATCACTGAGATCACATATTTTCTCGATTCTAATGGTTGATGCGAACATAGGTTCCTGGCCCATGTCTGCATGATTTTATGCATTGCACTGCTGCCACATGATTGGCTAATTAGATAATCGCACGAAAAGTAGATGTACGGGTGTAGCTAATTAAGTGGCTGTGAGTGTACAGTACAGTGAGGGGGAAAATTTATTTGATCCCTTGCTGATATTGTACGTTTGCCCACTGACAAAGAAATGATCAGTCTATAATTTTAATGGTAGGTTAATTTGAACAGTGAGAGACAGAATAACAACAAAAAAATCCAGAAAAACGCATGTCAAAAATGATATAAATTGAATTGCATTTTAATGAGGGCAACAAGTATTCGACCCCCCTCAATCAGAGAGTTGTGGCTCCCAGGTGTCTTTTAAACAGGTAACGAGCTGAGATTAGGAGCACACTCTTAAAGGGAGTGCTCCTAATCTCAGTTTGTTACATGTATAAAAGACACCTGTTCACAGAAGCAGTCAATCAATCAGATTCCAAACTCTCCACCATGGCCAAGACCAAAGAGCTGTCCGTGGATGTCAGGGACAAGATTGTAGATCAACACAAGGCTGGAATAGGCTACAAGACCATCGCCAAGCAGCTTGGTGAGAAGGTGACAACAGTTGGTGTAATTGTTCGCAAATGGAAGAAACGCAAAAGAATCGTCATTCTCCCTCGGTCTGGGGCTCCATGCAAGATCTCACCACATGGAGTTGCAATGATCATGAGAACTGTGAGGAATCAGCCCAGAACTACACGGGAGGATCTTGCCAATGATCTCAAAGCAGCTGGGACCATAGTCGCCAAGAAAACAATTGGTAACACACTACGCCGTGAAGGACTGAAATCCTGCAGTGCCCACAAAGTCCCCCTGCTCAAGAAAGCACATGTACAGGCCCGTCTGAAGTTTGCCAATGAACATCTGAATGATTCAGAGGAGAATTGGGTGAAAGTGTTGTGGTCAGATGAGACCAAAATCAAGCTCTTTGGCATCAACTCAACTCAGCGTGTTTGGAGGAGGAGGAATGCTGCCTATGGCCCCAAGAACACCATCCCCACCGTCAAACATGGAGGTGGAAACATTATGCTTTGGGGGTGTTTTTCTGCTAAGGGGACAGGACAACTTCACCGCATCAAAGGGACGATGGACGGGGCCATGTACGGTCAAATCTTGGGTGAGAACCTCCTTCCCTCAGCCAGGGCATTAAAAATGGGTCGTGGATGGGTATTCCAGCATGACAATGACCCAAAACACACGGCCAAGGCAACAAAGGAGTGGCTCAAGAAGAAGCACATTAAGGTCCTGGAGTGACCTAGCCAGTCTCCAGACTTTATTCCCATAGAATACCTGTGGAGGGAGCTGAAGTTGCCAAACATCAGCCTCGAAACCTTAATGACTTGAAGATATGCAAAGAGGAGTGGGACAAAATCCCTCCTGAGATGTGTGCAAACCTGGTGGCCAACTAAAAGAAACTTCTGACCTCTGTGATTGCCAACAAGGGTTTTGCCACCAAGTACTAAGTCATGTTTTTTTTAAGTCATTCGAGAGGGGTCGAATATTATTTCCCTCATTAAAATGCAATTCAATTTATAACATTTTTGACATGCGTTTTTCTGGATTTTTTTGTTATTCTGTCTCTCACTGTTCAAATTAACCTACCATTAAAATTATAGACTGATCATTTGTTTGTCAGTGGGCAAACGTACAATATATACACAGTATTTGTATTATATATATATATATATATATATATATATATATATATATATATATATATATATATATATATATATATATATATATATATATATATATATATATATACACACACACATATATACACACTCACCTAAAGGATTATTAGGAACACCTGTTCAATTTCTCATTAATGCAATTATCTAATCAACCAATCACATGGCAGTTGCTTCAATGCATTTAGGGGTGTGGTCCTGGTCAAGACAATCTCCTGAACTCCAAACTGAATGTCAGAATGGGAAAGAAAGGTGATTTAAGCAATTTTGAGCGTGGCATAGTTGTTGGTGCCAGACGGGTCGGTCTGAGTATTTCACAATCTGCTCAGTTACTGGGATTCTCACGCACAACCATTTCTAGGGTTTACAAAGAATGGTGTGAAAAGGGAAAAACACCCAGTATGCAGCAGTCCTGTGGGCGAAAATGCCTTGTTGATGCTAGAGGTCAGAGGAGAATGGGCCGACTGATACAAGCTGATAGAAGAGCAACTTTGACTGAAATAACCACTCGTTACAACCGAGGTATGCAGCAAAGCATTTGTGAAGCCACAACACGCACAACCTTGAGGCGGATGGGCTACAACAGCAGAAGACCCAACCGGGTACCACTCATCTCCACTACAAATAGGAAAAAGAGACTACAGTTTGCAAGAGCTCACCAAAATTGGACAGTTGAAGACTGGAAAAATGTTCCCTGGTCTGATGAGTCTCGATTTCTGTTGAGACATTCAGATGGTAGAGTCAGAATTTGGCGTAAACAGAATGAGAACATGGATCCATCATGCCTTGTTACCACTGTGCAGGCTGGTGGTGGTGGTGTAATGGTGTGGGGGATGTTTTCTTGGCACACTTTAGGCCCCTTAGTGCCAATTGGGCATTGTTTAAATGCCACGGCCTACCTGAGCATTGTTTCTGACCACGTCCATCCCTTTATGGCCACCATGTACCCATCCTCTGATGGCTACTTCCAGCAGGATAATGCACCATGTCACAAAGCTCGAATCATTTAAAATTGGTTTCTTGAACATGACAATGTGTTCACTGTACTAAAATGGCCCACACAGTCACCAGATCTCAACCCAATAGAGCATCTTTGGGATGTGGTGGAACGGGAGCTTCGTGCCCTGGATGTGCATCCCACAAATCTCCATCAACTGCAAGATGCTATCCTATCAATATGGGCCAACATTTCTAAAGAATGCTTTCAGCACCTTGTTGAATCAATGCCACGTAGAATTAAGGCAGTTCAGAAGGCGAAAGGGGGTCAAAAACAGTATTAGGATGGTGTTCCTAATAATCCTTTAGTGAGTGAGTGTGTGTGTGTGTATATGTGTGTGTGTATATGTATATATATATATATATATATATATATATATATATATATATATATATATATATATATATATATATATATATATATAAAAGAGAGAGAGAGAGTATATGGATATAACATTTTTTCAAAGATATTTTATATCAATATATTTTTAAAATATCACTTTCATTATTGCAGTAATGTGCAATTTATATATTATCTCCATTTCATTTATCTCTGATTTTGGCCTACAATGGTAATTACGGCTGTACTCTATTTACAATACTAACATTTGAAAAACTCTGTGGCAGACAACTATTTTGAGGCTTGGGTACCCTAAACTACTATGGCATCAGTATACCATGAAACACTGCTACAGTGTTGAACCTGTGCATCAGTAGCTACTTAGAGACAATCAGAACAACATCAATTTACCCTTTTAACATATTAATATCAAGCCATGTTAATAGGAATTAATGTGACCGAGATTTCAGCAACTGTATTAGCTGCTCATGAAGTTGATATTTTCACATTCCTTGACCTCTGATCGTATAGGTAGATGTTATTGGTGTGATTTGACTTTGCTGTCAGTACAAATCGAGGTCATTCGTTTGTAGAGCGCTGCTCGAGTGTTTGTCCAGGCAGAAAGACGATGAGAGAGACAGAGGGGCAGAGGAGTCCAATAGAGATGAGATCAGTGAAATGCATCCAGCTTACTTCCAGCCTCACTTCTCTGCTAATCAAAAAACACTCCCACCGATAAACTGTGGCAGCAGTGCCAATTCTCGCTGAATTACTCCCTTGGATTGTGGTGTGTGTCTGGCCAAATGGCTTGTGTCAGGTGTGTGTGTGTGTGCGCGTGTGGTTTGTGCTGATTACTGATCAGTGGAAGTGGGCTTCTAAAACAAATGCTCACTTGAAAGCAGGGATGACACTAAAATTGGTGCAGATTAGGGTGTGTTTTAGGGATGGGCGATATGGCAAAAAAAAAAAAAAAAATATATATATATATATATATATATATATATATATATATATATATATATATATATATATATATATATATATATATATATATATAATATATATATAATATATATATATTATATATATATATATATATATATATATAATATATTTATATATATATATATATAATATATTTATATATATATATATATATATATATATATATATATATATATATATATATATATATATAATATATTTATATATATAATATATTTATATATATATATATATATATATATATATTTAAACTTAAGGGCGATTTCTAATTTTCAATTAGATTTTCCTACATTTAAAGGTATTTTTCAGAAAAGTAACTCCAACATGATTCAAATAACATGTTCCTTATTAGAAGGCAAGGCGGCAACCTGGTTAGAAAAATCTACTTTTTTTTTCATTATAAAAAAACAAAGGTGTGTAACAACAAAGTGCAACACACAAAGTTGTCAACAGTGTAAAAGTAAAATAAATTAAAATGTAATTTATTTAAAATGGCACAGATGTTCAGAAATAGTATAAAATCAGAAACCTTCAAAATACCTCAAAGCCAATTTAGGTATTATTTTTATCTAAATCAAGTTCATCTTGAAAGTTGTCTAGAAATCAATATCTAGAAATTGTCATGTTTATCTAGAAAGTATTGTTAGTATATCAGTCAATTTGTATGTATAACTATAAACACCTGCAGATATAAGGTCCAGATATCAGAAAAATTTCAGTGTAGTTGAAAACGCAAGAAGCAAAAAGCTCAGTTTAAAATAACAACGGTGATGTAAGCACTTGGCGCCCTCTAGTGGTACACGCTGAGCAGAGCAGCAAAATGAAACGATATCGCTGTTTGACGAAATGAACGCTTTGCTTCCTAAATGTTGCCTATAAATGCTGTACATTTTAAACGCATCACAGAACAAAGAAATAATTGGTGAACTATCTGATTCATCATGGTAAAGGGAGATGTGGATGGTTCTCCCATTTATATCCCATAACACTTAATTATAAACAAGTTTCTGTTGACATCTCAGAATATGTAGCATAGTGCTTCATGACTTAGAACAGTTATTGTTTGATTAAGCCAGTGTAAACATGCATGATGGACTAAGTCTACCTACAATCACATTGTACAATCGTACAGGAAATATTACCAGCTTATCGGTCTCCGTGTTGTTAACCTATGTTAAGTTGGAGCGTGCAAACGCGCATTTTCCACAAAAAAAAGCTTGTCAGATTGAGGGCGGCGTCAAGCCAAGTGCTGAGAACATTTGTTTTTCTCTTTCTCTATATTCATCCATTGGTGAATTGACAGTGTATCCAACTACAGTGTCTACTATGTTAAGCAAAACCTCGATTCCATGATTTTTTTTAAAAAAAGTGTCAAACGTCATTCAAATTATATTTTTTTTCTTGATTTGGTGCTGAAATCATAAATCAACTATAACCACAAAAATTGAAGTGAACATTGCTCTCTATTTTGCAAAATGTGTTATTACCATCAGCAGACCTTTTTAATTGTTAGATGAATGCTTGAAAGCTTTTTGATTCTTCTATAGTTTTAGCTCACATTTGTCTTCATCTCCAGTTCAGCCCAGTGCTTCAGTGTTGATGGGGAACCCCATTCAGGCCTTCACCCCACCAGGAGCAGGAGCTCCAACCTCTGGCAAATCCCCCAGCCCTGTTCAGAGAATCGACCCTGGAGCCAGCATCCTGTATGTGCCTGCTGTCTATGGAGGCAATATGGTCATGCCCGTGCCTCTTCCGGTAAGCTCCGGGCAAGCTTCCCTTACTCCTCAACTTGTTTCATAACTTGAGATGTGCACAGACTTTTTTCAGTTATTTGTCAGGAGTTGGGACTCTGGGGAAAAAACAAAAGTTTATAGCAGTGGATATGCTTCAAACGATACTCAAAATATCAGGGAATAAAGTGCATAGTGTGGTGGTGTAGTGATCTAAAGCACTAAACTGTTAATCAGAAGGTCGCTGGTTTGATCCCCACAGCCACCACCATTGTGTCCTTGAGCAAGGCACTTAACTCCAGGTTGCTCCGGGGGGATTGTCCCTGTAATAAGGGCTCTGTAAGTCGCTTTGGATAAAAGCGTCTGCCAAATGCATAAATGTAAATGCATAGTAAAGCTATAAGCCTAAATAGCAAAAAAACATAGATATTCAAATGATAAAATCATTTACTTTAAAGTGAGGCAGCAGACGCTTGTATCGTAAATGTGTGTGGAGTTACAGTGGCAGGACAAATTATGTGAGCTGGTTTTCTGCATTAATTGGTCAAAAATGTGATCTCATCTTCATCAAAGTCACAAGTATAGACCTTTTGTTTATAGATGCAATATGTTGTGCTGCGTATTCTTCCCAAACAATTCAACCTTAGTTTCATCAGTCCACATAACAGGGAAAGCAGGGAAACGGGCCTGGATGGATTTCCAGTATTCCAACAGATTGTCTTTCTGGGAAATTGTAGCTACAGCCAGGTATACATGTACCTACAAACTAGCAAGAAAAAAAAAATCTTCAGGTGTTGACGGTGTAGTAACTGGCTCCAATAAAAAAAAAATATATATCTTCTGGAAATATCTAATAACGAATGATGATTTAGTATGATTTTTAAAGGCTTATACATGGCCTACCTGTGCTAAGTTTTCAGTGTTGATTTGCTCTTCCAACAAGACTTTCTCCTCCAAAATTTCTTTCATACATGTCCAGCAGTGATCCTGTTTGGGTCTTCTCTGCTGGATCCTTTGTGCTGGCATCTCTGCGCTGATCGCCACTGCCCATGATTTAATCCACGACTTTAAGCTGCAGCTCGCAGGCATTCCTCTTCTTATCCTCGTCAAAATAACAGTCTTTGTATCGGGCATCGAGCATGGTTGCAACTAAATAAAATGGTTTGCATTGCACACCATTGAAACAATCACTGACTGCTTTCAGTAGGGGACTTTTGGCTGGCTGCACGCCTCTTTCTGTGTCACTGATCTTGCCAAGCAGCCATGTCAGTGCCATAATAGCGGGAGTCACATTAGCTGCAGAGGCCACTGCAGAACTGCTTTCTCTGGTCAGCTGCTCAAAGGGGCAAGTAGTGTGATCAAAAAGCTAGGCACAGGACATAGTTCATCGTGTGTTTACATATAAAACTATTAAAAAGTACATGTGAACAGCCCCTATATTGGGTCCCATCAGTCTTTGGCCAGGTTGCAGATCTCAATTGCATGTGCAGGATAACAAGTAGTGATTTTGGTATTCGAATAGAGGCATATAATTAATGTGGACTATCTCTGCCCATCCCTAGTCATAACCAGTTCTGAGCTTTTGCCCTCATTACTGGTTATGATGAGTTTCCTTTGAAATTTCAGCTGTATGTTTGGTAATGGGGGCTGATCACATTGATGTGGTTTTATGGGTCACGGTCATAGTGGCACCAACTAGCAGCAGGGAAGTATGGCACTTTTAACAGATGTTGAAATAGTCTGTTTACATTTATTTGTTTAACATTCATTCATAGTAAAATTTCAGATTTTATTTCCGTCTAGAATAATTTTTCTCAATTTGCGATTTTTCAGAAAACCTAATTTAAAGAACTAGTCCTATGCCGTATGTTCGATTTACTCAAAACGTTGCACGTATGATCTAGGGACTGTCCTGACAAAAAAGAAATCGGATTTTTGATACATCAAATTGTTTCGAAGATGTTCTTTAATTATTTGGCCATGGCTCAAATTTTCTCAATGGACTATATCTTCTCAAAGCAAAGTCCAAACTTTATGAAACTTGGGAGACATTCATACCAAAACATTTTGAGGAATGGGGGCGCTACAGCTTAAAATTGCTTAACTCGGCCTTGGAGTTTGGTATGCATAATCTTTGGGTCACGTGCTATCATACGTTACCAAAACGATTAGACAAATGAAGAAAAATGGCCGCTAGCAGCCAATCCAATTTTAGCAACTATTAACTTGCGTTACGAATTTATAAAAATGCTAATTTGCATTTTTGGTAATAACTTCCGAAGCATAAGGACTACAGTCAAAATTCTTTGAATCCCCTCTGATTCCTTGAGTCAAAACGAACAAATCTCTCATCTCTGATTTTATTTCCATTTTTAAAAAAAAATAAAAAAAATCTGCCATTTTTAACTTTTTGAAAAAACGTGTTTTTGCAAACTCCTCCTAGGCCGTTTTTCCGATTTGCTTGAAATTTTGTACTTCTCATCTAGGGACCGTCCTGACAAATAAAAAAAAAAAAAAATGTCTGTATATGTGTATATATATATATATATATATATATAGATAGATAGATAGATAGATAGATTAATTTATTTTTTTCTTCGGATATTTGATTTGTGAAATCGTTTCTAAAATATAAGCTAATTAATTATTTGGGCGTGGCCCTAATTTACTCAATGGCTTATATCTTCTGAACACAAAGTCCAAACTTTATATAACTCTGTATACATTCATACCAAAACAATTTGAGGAGGCATATAAAGTTTCATCCAATTTCGCCCATAGGGGATGCTACAACTAATAATTCCTTATAACTCCGCAACCGTTTGAGTGAAAATTTTGAAATTTGGTATGCATCATCATTGTCATGTGTTAACAAATACTTACAAAAACGATTTGACGAATCAACAAACATGGTCTCCAGCAGGCAATCAAATTTCAGCAGCTAATAACTTGCACTGCGAATGACCATATTTTTTAATTGTTTCATATACCAATTGTTTGTTCTTAATCCATCAGTGCCCGCAATTAATTTGGTCATGTTCTGGCCATATATGCTTGGACCCTGATGATTGCCGCTTGCGGATATATTTTTATAATTATTATTTAATTAGGAAGTTTCATGACATCAAGTCTTTGAAAAATATTCAGATAAAACATTATTGGCTTTCTTACAACACTTTAGTTATTGGTATTGGCAAAATCCAATATTGATCAACCTTGAGGTTGCACACATTTTCTATTAATTTAACACAAATTTCTACGAATTTAGTCTATACTCCGCATGAGCAAACCTTTTTAGGGTTGAGTATCAGTACTGATTTCCAGAATTGATTCCTATACCGATATTAACTGAATCATTGGTCATTTTATTTAGGCATATTTCGATTACATGCACTGCCTTTTGGTTTGATGGCTGCTCCCACGATTGCTCATTCTTTCAAAAGATTTGGAAAACATTTCTGATGTAAGCTTGTTCAGAGAAACTTGATGTAATGAGACATCGGGATGTGTGCCATATATAATGGTTTGCAAATCTTCACTTATCCATTGAAAAAAGGTATCGATAACCAGATTGAACTGATTGAAATCTGATTGTTCAAAAATTTTGCAATTAATCAGAAAATCAATAGTTTTACTCAGTTCTACACATTTCTTACACAGTTCTTGGTCTATTTTCTTAAACACAATGTATCCTTGTATGACACTCACTTTCTTTTCACCAGTTGCCGTGGGCCGGCTATCAGAGTCGATTTGCCATGGATCCTCGCATTATGAGTCATCAGGCTGCTATGGCCGCATATAACCTGAACCTGCGGCCAGCAACAAATCGAGCTTCACCTGTGCTGTATGGATTCAGTCACCCGTCTCCTCTGGGCGTGAACCAGCAGCCCACTGACAAAGAGCTGCTACAAGAGCCTAGTGGCAATGGTATAACTCACAAATTACAGTTCCTGTTTCTTAACTGGTAGAGCTTGGAGCTAGCAATGCCAAAGTCATGGGTTTGAATCCAGGGAACACACAAACTGATAAATGTATACCTTGAATTTACGATGTCTCATTGGATGAAAGTGATTCAGTGTAAATGTAGCATAATTCAGTGGATTTGGAGGTAACTGGTGGGCCACTTTGTTTTTGATTGAGAACATACAATGAGTAATTGATGGCATTACCACAAATTTCACTCAAAGTTTTAGTTATGCACTTACAAGGGAAGTCTATGGGTCAAGTGTACTGGAGGGTTTAAAAGCAGAGATGTATAGCTTGCATTTATGTTACAGCACTTGTATATTATTCAGTCAAATGTTAATTTGATCTATAAAGTTGTCTAAATCATCCTTTTGAGGAAGGACAACTTTCTAGTTGTGTATTACTGACTCTGAATATTCCTTTTAAAGTAATGCATTTCACATAAGCTTGTTTGACAATGGTGCATTGGCCTCTGCATTCCCTTGATCATTTTGAAAGTTTTTCTTTAAACTTTGTGTGCTCTTTACGTTGGTCTCTCATATATATAATTTCTGGGCTCTGATGTGCTGATTTGCTGTTGTTCTTTAGGGAAAATCGACATTAATGGAAAAGCAGAGCATTGCAGGCTGCTAACACCTGAGAGGAAAGCCCCTGAGCCGAAAGAGAAACAGGTACCATCTATCCACCCGTTCCCTCGTTAATCTAAACCTCTATCATACATCCTGCTCAGTATAAGGTTGAATAAATCAGAGGAGGCATCCACTTTACATCTGTAGAACGTTTGTAACATCGGTCATCCGTCTTCAGACATCCCCTACATGTTCAAAACACTTCAGTTCTCTCAGTCCTTCACACTGTCCATTACTATCAAACAGTGTTGCCCACACAATTCTGTTTTTGCAGCTGTTTTGTCTACCCAGAATAGGAAAGAAAGTAGAGGTCGACTGATATTGGATATGCAACTACTGTTAACTAAACTGGTGGAAAAAGCTGATTACAGATTAATCGATTAAGATTCAGTGGTACAGGAAATAGTGCATCATAGTGTCTGTAATGATCAAACTCTCTCTGCTCTGTAGGGAGACCCGGAGTCGGCGCAGAGTAAGAGTCCTGAGCCCCAGTCCAACCTCGGCTTCCCCACCAGCCGCCTCATACTCAAGGACCCACAGGCCCAGAGGGCTCTCAACTTCCATCTGGGGCCCCCGCATCCCGGCTTCCCCCCTCACCACACTAACAGCCAGTTTCCACAGCAGTACGGCCTCTCCCGACCTCCTCTGCGTATGCAAGCCCCAGTTCACCCCCAGCCTTCCCATTTCCCTCCTTCATTCTTCGGCGGACCTCTGTTGGCCCACCGCGGGCTGCAGTCTCCGGTCCTGGAGGGGGGTGAGGGCTCAATTGGGGCGGTTCCAGGAGGAGTGACTGAGGATCTGAAGGGTGTGGTCAGAGGAATCCCCCCACAGACACACCAGCAGCCCCTGAGGCTCAACAGCTATGGAGAGGAGAGTTTGGACTCTTTGCTGGGAGATACTCTGGGTATGTACATTTATACAAGTAAACTGGCATGGTATAGTTTGTAGCATAATTTGCTCTAAAATAAAACTAATTTCATATTAATTATAGTAAATATTGTATCACTTTCTATGGTAAATGGTGAATTGAGTAAATGTGTGCTATTCATTTTAAGTGACTTACAAGTTTAACCTGGTTGATGATTAAATGGGTGAAAAGATTCCTGTAGACTTGCATTGAAGGAGGGACCAAAAATATCAGAAACTCGGGGTGGGCTCCATTGACTTCACTACCTATTACTCCCTAGCAACCACATAGAAACACCCTAGCAATCACACAGAACACCCTAGCAACTACTTGGCAAACCCTAGCAACCACATAGACTTTGCAACCACTAAACGATGTCCTTGCAAACACTGAAAACATCGTAGCAACCACATAGTAATTACGTAGCTACCACAAAGAACACCCAAGCAAACCTTATAGCAATCTGGGGTGAAAAGAGTACTGAAAAATCAAACTCAAGTAGAAGTACTGCTGCTTCACAGAAAATGCAGTTTGAGAAGAGTAAATGTAGCTGTCCTAAAAACTACTCAAGTAAGAGTAAAAGAGTAGCTCATATTAAAGTACTCATGAGTAGAAAGTATCGAGTACTGAGTTGCAAAACCTATGCCACAATATAATGAACACTGTATGCCAACTTTTAAAATAAATCACTTATCTATGATAAACACTACATACATATGATTCCAAAAAATATAACGAAGACATGATAACAGAAATGAAAACATTAAAAAGTTATTTTCAATACACTGATCACCATTTTAAATCATAATGAATGAAACAATTACATTAAAATCAGTTTATGCGTAGGGTCTAAATTTCCCTTAATGCCGACAGAGCGTTATTGTTGTGCATAAAACATGTTCAAACAATGCAAGGAATGCAAACAAATGCAAAATAAGATGGATCACTTGGCACATCATGTCCTGCACAATAGAGGAGGTAGAGCAGGCATGGGAAAAGATGTTTGGTACTGGGGCTACATCACGCTTGGAAAGGAATAATTCACCAAAAAATGACAATTTCCTCCTCATTTACTCACCCTCATGTCATCCTGGATGTGTATGACTTTCTTTCTTCTGTAGAACACAAATTAAGATTTTTAGAAGAATATTTCACCTCTTTTGGTCCATAGAATGAAAGTGAATCGGTGCTAAAATATTGAAGCTCCATAAATCACATAAATCAGCATAAAAGTAATCTAATCCATGTGCCTCCAGTGGTTTAATCCATGTCTTCAGAAGCAATATGATAGATGTGGTGAGAAACAGATCAATATTTTATACCTTTTTAACTATTAATTCTCCTCCCTGCTCAGTCAATCTCCACTTTAACTTTCACTTTCTTCTTGTGTTTTTGGTGATTTACATTCTTCTTGCATTTCTCCACCTACTGGTCTGAGAGAAGAATTTCAAGCAAAAAAAATGAGTAAAATATTGTCACCCACACTTGTCGTATCATTATTAAGTCATGTATATAACCACTGGAGTTGTATGTATTACATTTATGCTACTTTTATGTCACATTGAATTGACCCACAGAGCTATAGTTCAACATTGAGAAGTACAATGTTCCACAATGATTTAGTTCTTGTATTTTTTAGCCCAGAAATAGTTGTTCTCATTCTTAATGCATGATGCACAATTTTCTGACTTGTGACTGGTGGAATATTCTGTTGAAGTATTGCTCTGCAAATGTTGATACTTTTCTATCTTTATAAAATCTAAACATAATTATAAATGATCTTATCATCTCTACATTCCTGGTAATTTATTACACCAATTAACACACTCTCTAAATCAGGGGTCAGTATTATATAAAAAAAAAAATTACAATATTATTTAAAATATTATAAAATTGATTCTGTTACATTAATACTTTTAACGCTACTCAAGTTATTCAGCCAAAAATAGTGAGCGGTTTTCTTGTTTCCTTGTTATTGTTGTTTGATTAACAGCCTTTATGATATAGCCTACTAGACAATGCTCGATTTGGTTACACTTCAAGTCTGACATTTTGATGCAAGTACGCTTTTTGTCCCACTGTTTGAGTTCACTTTAGACATAAATGACTGCGTTTACATTAAATCCTCATCAAGACGGGCATTGGCGGAATTATAAAGTGCATTAGCACTCAAGCATTAGCTGCCTGTCAATAAAACAGCACGCAGTTACAGACATCAGGAAATAAAAAGTTAATATTTTATATTTCATCTAGATCAACCAACCAGTGGTGCTCTTGCTATCGCGTTTGATGTAATGAACACCCCTGTTCTAGATGTAGAACATAGGCTTAATATAGAAAACGACTTAAAAGTTTGATCGAGGACATCTTCACTTTTTTCCGATAAACATGTAGATCATTTTATTGCCCAGCCCTATTGATAACATTACATTAATCTCTCACAGCAACCCAATAACGTCAGTTATAGATAGTTAAATTACAGGCTACGTTATAGACACACAGAATCTAGTAAGCAGAAATATGAAATTTATCTCAATATGTTTCTTCAAATTAGAGGCAGGATTAATGCTGATATCTGGCTTGAGCAAGTTAAACTCACATGACACGATCAAGCAATTGGCCTTTTTCACTTCGAAGAGCCTTTTGAGGTGTGGTTCTGATGTTCATCTGTAAACTGTGCTTGAGGTATCCTCCATATCCATAACAGTTGCCACCAGATCTGCAGCTGTCGTTCAAGTTTTTTTATGTGTGATTTGATTTGATGGGAGTCACGAGACTCTCCCTAACCAATCATGTTGATAGATAAAAATAAAATCAGGAAAGGGAAGTAGTGAACAAATACTCCAGAAAAAGTGAAAATATCAATTTTTTTAAACTACTAAAAGTTCAATTCTTGGGGAAAAGTAGTTAATTACAGTAACGTAGTTAAGTTACTTTACACCGCAATGTCCTAGCAACCACCTAGAACACCATAGAAACTGCAGAGCAACACCCTAGCATTAGACTTTAAACCACTCACAACACCATAGCATTGTGCGGGCTTGCACTACTCACATTTTTTAACTAAAGTACACATGATCTGTTGAAACCTTGTGTATTCTTCCAGTAAGGCAGTGGTCTTTGTGTTGTGTTGTCACAGATGGTCAGGGGTCTTCTGGGCTGGATTCTCTGGGCCCTCAGCAGCAGCAGCATGCTCGTGTGGACCAGTGGGGTGAACACGCCCCCTTCCTGCAGGCCAGTGTGCCCCCCTTCCCTCTGGCCCAGCAGCTGGCTCATCTTGGTCAGCCAGGTCTGCGGTTCCCACAGCAGCTCCTCAGAGGCAGCTGGGGCCTGGGTCCTGCAGCAGAGGAAGATCCGAGACATGCCATGACCAGGTTAGAAGACACTCTTGCTTGTCTCCCCTATTTTATATGAAATTTTAAACCTAAAGTTTTATTATGTTAATGTTATATTATGTTTCTTTAATTTAAAAGAAAATGGGTATGTTTGGAACTGCATAAAAAATACTATTCGTATTATTTTTGAAGTGTGCAGTTTGTACAGTGTATTGTGCACAATAAGAAAAATTTCTGTATTAAAAAAACCTGATGAAATATGGACCTGAGTGGGGCCGTGCACAGACATTTTTGAGGGGCAGTGGCTCAAACTGAGAAAAAATGCTTGGGGTCATTGTCCGTTTGTAAGACCCATTTTCGAACCATGTTTTAACTTCCTGGCTGATGTCTTGAGATGTTGCTTCAATATATCCACATAATTGTCCTTCCTCATGATGTCATCTATTTTGTGAAGTGCACCAGTCCCTCCTGCAGCAAAGCACCCCCACAACATGATGCTGCCACCCCCATGCTTCACGTTTGGCTTGCAAGCCTCACCCTTTATCCTCCAAACATAACAATGGTCATTATGGCCAAAAAGTTAAATTTTTCTTTCATCAGACCGGGGGAAATGTCTCTTTGTCCCCATGTGCACTTGCAAACTGTAGTCTGGCTTTTTTATGGTGGTTTTGAAGCAGTGCCTTCTTCCTTGTGGAGCAGCCTTTCAGGTTATGTCGATATAGGACTTGTTTTACTGTGGATATAGATACTTGTCTATCTGTTTCCTCCAGCATCTTCACAAGGTCCTTTGCTGTTGTTCTGGGATTGATTCGCACTTTTTGCATGAAATCTGTGGCATGGTTAAAAAATTTGTTTTAATGACTTCAACCTAAGTGTATGCAAACTTCATATTTCAACTGTATATAACTCATAACAATAATTTATGTCTGTGAAAATTTTTTTATTATGTATACTAAGATGTATTAGTTTTACTTAAAATATGCTTTACTTTCACACAGAAATTTTATACATTTCTTCCTCTCATAAAATCTTTTTTTTATATATATATATATATATATATATATATATATATATATATATATATATATAAAAAAAGACTTTACTGGAGAAAGTGTGAAAGATCTTTTGCAATACATGATGAATCAGCTTGCTCTCTGGTGCTTTGAATCCAGCTTTGCAAAGAAACACTACCTTTAGCAGCCTCCCTCCACTCTTTTTCCTTCTGTCAATCTTTAAGGCGAGATACTTTAAACAGTGTGCAATAATTTGAACATATTATGCACAGCATAACGTGATGCCGGATATGCGGACCTTGCGTTTTTTTTTAACATTATGCCGTAAAATGTCATGGGTTACTTAATTGTTATGATCTCTGTCTTCATTTATTGTTGTTCAAAAATGTCACACAAGGAGATGCAAATTTTGAACAGGATAATTTGTGTAAATTACAGTGTAATGTAGCTTTTGAAGGGCAGTACTACATAAAATATATAATCTTTTGTGTCTTATATTTATTATACATTCTGAAAGGGGTGTGAAAACTTGTGAAACAAAAGGGGTATGCAAATTCTACACCTAAAAATATATTTTGTAAATATACATTTTTATTTTTGTATTTTTCATGATTTAACCACATAGCTTTTTTTAAATGTACAAATTACTCGTACAAATTACTCGTATTTCTGTATTCTATCTATATCATTTCATATTGCATGTATAATTATTAAATGACTTGTCATGTCAGGTAAACATTTTCACACATGATTCACAACATTGAAACCTAAAATAAAAATTTGTAAGAATACAAGATCAGTGACCTTACCAGCTGAAACCAAGACATAATTACATTTTTAGAGAATTGTCGGGACACCAGGACACCTCTTAGAATCTATCCCATAATTTAATTTCTAGATGTTTATATACTTTAACATACAGTAAATTGTAGCGACAGCTTGTATAGCTTATATCAACAGTTCAAAGCCTCACTTAATCTTTATTATTTCTATTATAACTTGTATGATTTAGCAGTGCTGCAGATGTAGTAATTGGACAGCATACATATTCATTTTTAGAGACTTGCATTCTGATCATTCACCTTATGAAATAATGCACATTTTTTAGGGCCTGCTCAAGCAGTCAATACTAATTAATGTGCATTTTTTTTACACATTTGTACCCACTCAAGTGTCAGGCATTGGACCCCTCTCCCCCTTTCGCTCCTGATCCACTGCGCTGCAAAACAGAGATGCAATGCAATAGCCGATGATGGCCATTTAGAGCATGTTTACATAAACCAACAATAAAAAAAAGTTAATCACGCAGTGTTGTAGGCCTACTATTCATTATATATTAATCACTTTGATACTGTGGATGAAAAGAATCTGCAAGATGAATATATGCAAATAAAATTACTCTAGGGGCACCTCAGCCCAAAAGGGGAAAAGGGACGTGGCTTGGGCCACTGTAGCCACCCCATGGACCTGAGCAATGTCTAGGGAATAGAATACCATAGTCTAGCAACTGCATGCCAACGCACTACAAACCATTAACAACACCATAGCAACTATATGGCAAAACCCTGGCAACCTCATAGCAACATGTTAAAAACCACCCAGAACAACCTTGCAACTGCATTGCAACATGCTAAACAAAAAGAAAATACCTTAAGCTTCAGCATAGCAATGACCTAAAACCACTCAGAACACCATAGCAACTACATTGCAAAACTGTAACAACCTCCCTGAACACCTTAGTAACGTCATAGCAAAGAGTACTATAAATCACTCCATAGCAACCAAATTGCAAAATCCTAATTACGACCCCAATCACCCGAACATCCTCATTGCAGCAAACTAAAAACCACTCCAAACTCCCAAGGAACTTCATTGCAACATGTGAAAAAACTACCAGAACATCCTAGCAACTATAGAGCATCACGCTAGAACACTGTAGGAACAGCATAGAAAATCCCTTGCAACCACCCAGAACACCCTGGCAATTGCATAGCAACGTACTAAAAAAAAAAAACATTCAGGCCACCCTAGCAACCGCATAGCAATCCACAACAACCACCCTGAAATCCCTTGCAACAGCATTGCAATGCACTAAAAACACACAATAACCACGTAGAAATGCCCTAGCAATCACCCAGAACACCCTAGCAACTACTTGGCTCAAATCCCTCACAACACCTTAGCAACTACATTGCAAAACCATAACAACCACCCTAAACACTATAGCAACCGCATAGTAAAAACCAAACAACCATGTATAACACCATAGCAACGTGCTAAAGACCCCATAGAACATTCTAGCAACCACATAGCAACACATTTGCAACCACTCTGAACACCCTAGCGCCAACCTAGAGCACAATGTAGTATATAATGAGTATGCAGTAAGTAATACGCAATAATTAATTCTGACCAAAGTCTTGATTCACTTCTTACACACTTCTCTGTCTTCTCTCCAGATATCCTGGTCTGTTGCGTGAAATGCTCCCCCAAGAGCAGTATGAGCAGCGGGAGCCAGCTGAAATGCCCCCTCCACAATCTCGTCTCCTTCAGTACCGTCAGGTCCAGCCACGAAGTCCTGGAGACCTGTTGTCACCTTCCTCATCCACCACTTCCAACCACACCTCTGGCCCCAGCGCCTTCCCAGTCCCGGCTCCAACGTCCTATCCCGACACCAGCCGCGAGCTGCCCATGGGCAGCCAACCCTTCCAGCAGCACCAGGCCTTCAACCAGGCCTCGTTCTCCCTGCCACCTGAGCACACAGCCGGGCCTCTTCCAGTGAAGTACCTCCTCCAGGAGGCCCACTGGCCTCACCCAAGCCTGCCACAGAGCCACGTGCTAGGCCACGGCTTGCCCTTCAGTCTGCAGGCGATGGCACACAGGCAGGAGCAAGGCCCTCTCGCACAGCTGCAGCAGAAACAGCAGCTCCAGGCCCAGCAAAGCACCCTACACACTGTAGAAGAGGTGAGGAGAACTGGCCCAGACTGGGCTGCTTTCATTTCATCATAAAGTGGTTGAAAGATAGACAAAGAAACATACACACTTTTTGATCACATTTGTTTCTCCCTAATCCCCCTCCTCGTCCTCGCTCTCCCTTCTCTCTCTGACCGTTCTCTCAGTATGAACCACGGGGCCCTGGGCGGCCCCTGTACCAGAGAAGAATCTCCTCCAGCTCCCCTCAGTCGCATCAGGACAGCCTGGACCCTCAGGACCACCCCACACCCTTATACCGATACCCCACAGCAGACTTATGGCTGGGCAGCAGCGGTCCTGGACCCGGCCCCGCTCCTCTCCACAACATTCCATGTAACGGAGCGAGCCACCTTGTCCCTCACAGAGAGGTTTTAGGTATGTTACACTGGCCTTTTTGAAGTCAAAATTAAATAAAAATGTACCTTATTTACTTTCTTGATAAACAAGGGGTTGAATGTAGAGACATGAATGAATGAACGTTACATTTATATAGCACTTTTTCTGACACTGCACTCAAAGCACTTTACACAGTGAACAGGGGACTCTCCTCAACCACCACAAGTGTGTAGCATCCACCTGGATGATGTGACGGCAGCCACAGTGTGGCTCATCATACACCAGCTATTGGTGGACTGGAGAGAGGAGAGTGATGGAGCCAATTCATGGATTGGGATTATTAGGAAGCCATGATTGATAAGGGCCAATGGGGGGAATTTGGACAGGACACTTCTCAAAAAGAGTAGGGGTATATCCCCTGTGTCCATGGGATTTTTAATGACCTCAGAGAGTCAGGACTTCAATTGTAGCGTCTCATCCGAAGGACAGTGCCTTTTTACAGTATACTGTCCCCATCAATTTACTGAGGAATTGGGTCCTACACAGTCCGCAGGAGGAGGAGAACCCCTGCTGGACTCCCTAATACCTCTTCCATCAGCAACCTTAGCTTTTCCAGGAGGTCTCCCATCCAGGTGCTGACCAGATTCAACCCTGCTTACCTTGAGTAGGCAACCAGTCTTGAGAGACAGGGTGATATGGCTGCTGGCAAGACAGTTATTTTTTTATTTTTTTTTTATAAACAATAACATCCTATGTGGACATTACACTTAAACAGCCTAAATATACAGGGCTTTCTTTAGACTTTTACAAAATCGATGTACACTATATATATTTTTATATATGTGCGTGTGTGATCCCATTACCTTTACATTTGGCCTTGTATTTAATGAGTAATATAAATGAAACTTGACACTATAGTGTTAAAGTAATACTGATGTGTTCTAATTGTTCCTCAGTCTCAAAGGTGATGAGTGCTGCAGAGGAACACGTGAAGGCCGAGTGTCTTCAGCAGTCGCCTCACCCCGCTAGCGCTGCATCTCTCCAGCACCACGGACAGTTCCCACCCCTCATGCCCCACAAGCAAACCCTGCCAGATCCAGGAGGAGGTGGCAACACCAGCCCAGTGGGCTCCCAGGGGCTCAGCAACTCCAAGCCCCCGACTATGTCCTACGCCAGCGCCCTCCGAGCTCCACCAAAGCCCCGGCCGGTGCCTGAGCAGGCCAAGAAGAACAGCGATCCCATCTCGCTGTTACAAGAACTTAGCATAGGCAGTTCCAACAGTAGCAATGGCTATTACACGTATTTTAAATAAGTCAATATATATGAACTATATACACCTGTTAAAAAGAAAACTGTTGAAAAAAAAAAAATAGAATAACAATTAAAAAAAAAAAAAAAAAAACTAAAAATGTCTTGATTTTGTGAGATAGATGTTTTGCGTTTTATTATTTTTTACTTGGCTTTAGTACTAGTTGGTTCTTTTACAGTTTGAAATCTGTGATTTTACAAACCGAATCAGCATATATATATATATATATCATGAAATACCAAATCATTTGGGGGGAAAATGTAAAAAAAAAAAAAAAAAGAAAATACAAATAAAAAGATTTATTGGGGGGAAAAAAAAAAAGATTTGTAAAAACACTTTGAATTGGTTGACCACTCAGCTGCCGGTCTTTCTGAAATTCTGTCCGCTCTCTTTGCATCCGCTCCCAGAAGTAAAACTTGAAGTGATTTTTCCCTGCTGGCATTTTTTATGATGTTCAGTTCTTTCATCATTTTTGGTGTTTTCTTGTGCTTGCAGCTGAGTGGTGAATCGACCCTGATAAAAACGTTTTTAAAAAAAAAAATATTATATAAAGTTGTATAGCTGTAGACAAACTTTTCTCAAATCTGTACATATGAATAAATGAATACCGAAGATGACGAGTCTGTGTGTTTATTCTTATAAAACGTTCACACAGTATTCTCTTCATATTAACGGAAAAGGAAGTGTTTCTCAAAACTGAAATGTTTTTTTTATTGATTATGCATGAAGTGGACTTTGTTATGTTTACGAACGCATGTAAAGATAAGCTTTTGAAAATCTGCCAAATTACCAAATAAATGATGTCTTAAGTTTGGTTGGGTTCTCACAGTCATGTAAACTTGCAAATATTTACAGATTTCTATTTTTGTGCCTGAAAAAATCATGGAAACTGATTTTTATTATTTAATTTTTTAAATGGCATGACCATTTTAAAGTGTGTGTGTGTGTGTGTGTACTGCATATGCATATATATTTCATAGCTATGCTGTGCTCGGACATATTTAATTGGTTTGAGATTATTTTTAGAATACTCATTCAGGAATCACAAATGACTGGGAAAACCAACATGACGACACGGGAAGTCGGCATGTTGTTTCAGAGAGTTCCAGTACCCTAGGATCGGATATAATAAGATGGCACCACACTTGTCGTTTTTTTTTTTTTTTTTTTTTTTTTTTTTTTTCAGTGATTTTCAGGTTATTTACATAATCACCAGTCAGACAGAGGGAGACAAAGCCCACATTAGCATCTGCCAGCAGTAGCATTGAGGCTCCCTGCTGAATTTTTGGCTTCAAAATCTGTCACCGAAACGGGATTTTATGTTCTCATCAAGTGAACAATGAGCTTCTTTTACTGAAGAAATTACACAATGTCAAGCTGATATTAATGTTTTCATCACACTCGGCTGTAGATCATCACAACCGCTGATCCTAAGTGACTCTGTCACCAAGCGTTTTCCCTGCCTTTTTTTGCTGATCTAAAATTAAATCAGGAAGCGGAGCCACAATAAAAAAAAAATGTTTTATTGAATGTCATTTCTTTACTCTGAACACTGCATACTAGAAAGACTCTGATACAGACTTTTGCATTCTACGGCAAGCATGGAGGTGATAAATACATAATCATTCACTTCTTCACAAGGTAAATCTCCATGAATCACATCCTAAGGGCATTTTCACAATTTGTTTCTGAACCCGGTGCGTTTTATCCCTAGGTTCATTTGGTATTGGCATATATGAACATGGCAATCGCTCATGGATCCACACCAAAACAATCAGTCAGAGAAGAAATCTGTAGGTCAGTTCATCATCAGAATGTGAATATAGACTTTTGGCGGTTTAGTCATATAGGTTCATCTTTACGATCGCTTCTCTCTTTTAGTTGCGGCAGAACAGACATTGGTAGGATGGTGTTGTGGCTTCACTGTGTGCGCAAGCATAAACGGTTGTTTATGTTCACATGGTAATCCTGTTGTTATTTCTGCGAGCTCCATGTGACCGGGATTCAGAGAGAGAGTTGAAGTGAGTTGGTATGTTCGTAAACCCTCCACCATTTTAATTTGCCAAGTGTGTCATGCCTCTGACTGAAGAGAGAGAGATCTCCACAAAACAGTTGGTGTGTTTGACACCCTTGGCCAAAATAGAGTTGTTTGGAGTCTGCTAACCATCTCCCATCAGATGTTTTTGCACAGGCTCATATTCAATTATGTGTGGTGTGACTGGAGGTACGTCGTCAACAGTGTGGGAGACCCGAGTTCAGATCCCACGGTGAAACCTGGAAGTAATCGCATTCTTGTAATCGGTAATTTTTCCCTCAAATATTTTAACTAAAGTGATTGTTAGGTTTGGGTGAAGTTTCTAAAATATACATTCTTCCTCACTGTATTACAGCATGTGCAGCTGAAAACATTCCGCTTCACAACTCGCTTTTGACGCCCCTCTGTGGACAATACACCCGGAAAATGGAGCACACACGTGCCCATATGCCCAACAACACTTGCCGCTTTGGCCACTGGAGGCAGTGTTTTGAATATCGGTCAGCACAGACTGAATTTATCAAAAGAAAAGTCAACCAACTGTTTCCGAAAGATATAGAAACCCTTTAAGATGATACTGTGGAAATTAAACTTCTTAGTGAGATTTTATAAAACTTTTGAAGCACTTCTTTTTTGTGTGTACTCATCTTATCAAAATAATAAAAAAAATGCTTTCTCAATTTATGAGACCAATAAGACATTTTCTCATGACCAGGAGGTGGTTTGTGAACTGAAAAAAGCTTTATGAGAACAATTTTCATGAAGCTATTAACAATGCAAGCTGACTTTTTTAAAGGTGCTATTTGTAAGATTGACAACAAGCATTTGAAATGGGTACTGCAGTCTGCAAAATATTGGAGAGTTGTCTGTCCACCCCAGACTCTAAGCTCATGCGGGTTGCCAGAATGTTGACATGCAAATTAGCCAACTCAGCATCCGTTTTAAAGGATTTCTGGGCTTTAAACTGTCTCCATCTTTAAACTGTTTCCATCAGGCATCTCCAATATTTATCCTCATTTTACTACGCCTCTGGTCATGGTGGTTTCTAGACGGATGGCGAACTTTTTAGGTCGGATGGAATCTGTCATCTCTGATACAGTTCATGTGCTGGCTTCCATGGCTGCAGCACGCAGTGTTGTCATCCTGCAAACTTGTTCAAATCTGTCAACCCAGCCGTGTAGAAATACTATTGGTGAGTGGGCAGTGGGCAGGATCACACAGGCCAAAACATAAACAGAAATTCCGGCCCAGAACGTAAACTTTAAACTAGCGTATACTGGCTGTAGCATTGTTATTGGAGAAGCCAGTATTTCAACTTAGCATGTTTCCCAATTGTCTAATGACATTTTATGGTCATTTTATGATTTAATACAGTAAAAAATATTACATATAGCACCTTTAAACTTTTAGTTTAGAATTATACAGAAAATTCCCACAAGATTCTGTTGTTTGCCCACTGGTCACAGGAAAACCCCTTAAAAGTCAACGAGAAACAGCATTTGCAACCCATTTTACTTGTATAACGTGACATATCTTTGACTGAAATACAATATTTATCAAGAACAAAATGTAGTACAGGACTTGATTTAATCGACATTTGATTGGATGGTGAAAGTGTACTTTGTATGACAAGTGGTGGCTTAGTGATGTCAGCAAAAAATGTATTGTAGAGATAGATAATAAAGCAATATCGCAAGAGTGCTGTTATTACCCTATATCAGCACGGCTGAGATTTGGCCACAGGCACGAGGCGGCTAATGCTGATCTATGATCTATTTGATTTCATGTTGACTTTCAATAATGGGAAGATGCTATTGCTTTATTAATAAATGAAGATTAAATGTTTTAGCCCATGCGAGGCTTAACTTATAGTTAGTGAATTATGTTAGTGCCACATTAACACTGCAGTGTATTCACTATAATATTCTTATTCGAAAGCATCTGCACCTATACATGAAACGCATCAGGATTTAAGCATGAACTGTAACAACATTAAACATGTTAAGCCCTAAACTTTTTGCATAACAACCTTCTTATTTTTAATATGTTTTACCTTGCATTGCAACACTTATATTCCAAATGAAAACTCCTATGTTCAAAACGTATAATATGTAACAACATCTTCACTGTCACTGCTGCTTCATTGTATAGTTACAATCAAATACTGTTGTACAGAGCTTAATAAAGATGTACTTTGAACACTCAAGCCAAAAGTTGCAATGACTTTTAACCAACTCCGAGAGCAAGTTTTTTCTTTTTCTTTTTTTTATGAAAATATTAAATCGGTTCCCTTCAAGTTCACACAGGTGTTACCACAGGTGTAGTTCATCACGTTAATTATGGACATGTTCCACTAACATATGTTTTATCATTTCAAACCAAACAAGCTAAAAAAAGATGAGATTGAACAGTATGCTTGAGCGATCTTTAAAATAAATCCACTTATTTTTTTTATTTTTTTTTAATCTAATGCAATGGAGTATGGTTTAAGTGTTCAAATACATTTTGGGGGCCACTCCATGAATAGCACAATAATTCTGTAGCTCAGTGAGTATGTTGGTTTTCTTGATTGACAGCGCAGGTGCAGATCACATTTACTTGATTAAGAGCGGTACATGCAAACAATTATATAGCAAAGCCTGGAGAACTGTAAAAGTATAAACCTGTATTAATAATGTTAATAGTTTCACCTCTTTCTAAAGTGCGATCCATATTTGCTGAAAATGGAAAGCTGTCATACAACAAAAATTCATCAAAAACTTGATTTGATGCATTCTAGCGGCACTGTTTCAGAAATAATGCATTATATATTTTGCATATTATTACAAAGTCTATAAATATCCATTCTAAGCCATCATCTATTGCTCATAAGCATGAATGCACATACTGTAGAAATGTTTTCAGATTACTGAATACCATAAAACTTATAAAATTTATGTTATAGATATTAAACTTAATATAGATATTTAAAACTTAAAGGTGTCACTTCTGTCTGTGTTAATTCAATTAAAAATACCAATGCATCTTTATCACATCATTGCATCTCATTGTTCACACTGCTAGCATGAATCCACGGTCAGTCGTATGTGTGCTGTGCTCAGCAGTTAACGCCATACTAGTCTATGGGCTCTGGTTCAGCATCCATGCAGGTCTCCCAGGGGTTTCTCGGCATGTGTGGCATAGAGATGATGAACAGACTGACACCGCTGAGGAAGAGGAGGGTGAAAGCTGCGCAGGCACAAGAGAACGACCACGAGTAGTAGTACTCGAACCATATGGTCTCATCGCTGTCAATCATGCGTTTGACCGACTGCCTCATGACCTCCACGGAGATGACGATGCACAGACCTGTGAGGGAGAGGAAGGTCACAGAGGTTAAACGGAGAGCAGGGATGGTGCTTCGGTGTCGAGTGTCTGAAGGTTCCAGACTATTGATTGGCGGGTGTTGAATTACACCACCTGTATGTCCTTGAACATGTATAGATCTTCCCAGCAGATTCTGTGGACTGTTAATCTACCAACACACAAATTTAACAACAGTGTTGAATATAATCTCATTAAAAATGTATCAAAAATCTTACCCAACACTTTTTGATGAAAATGTAACATGGTCTTCTTTTAAGTACATGAGGATTAGAGATCTGCACGGGCCTTAAAATAAAAACCCAACCCGTACCCAAGACTGCGTGGCCTGACCCTACCCGGACCGAACTATACCTGCGGATTATTAGCCCGAGCCCAAATTGCTTACTATCTCATTTCTTCTCCTAGAAAGTACTGTTGAAATAGGCTTTTTACATTGGATATCAAGTGGCGACATTGATCACCAACATTTTTTATTGTAAATAAGTAACAAAAATGTCCTTACATTCAATATGAAGATGAATACTATAACCATAAACTTCCTTGGCCCAATGTAGTTGCATAAACAATGGTAAGAGTGTGATTTACCAACACATGGAACAAAAAATGGGCCAAATATTGTATTAGCCATATTGCCAAATGGCAAATGATTTTTTATGAATACTGAAGTGTGTGATTGGATGCTGACAAATAAAATAAATGGTAAGGGCGGTCTCCTTTTAAAGTTGATATTCCTCTTTAGTTTTCTATCCTGATCATGAATGAATTGAATGTTTTTTTTGTTTTTTTTTATCAATTTAACACGTTAATTCAGAGTCATTCATATTTAAAAAGTACAAATTTATCATGCTCCAGACCATAATAAGGAATATTTCTACCGTCTGAGCAATTGAATCTTGAAGTACCACCCTCATGTTTTTGTGAGTCCCAGTAAGCGAGGGACAGTAAGCGCAACTCCAGTTGTACAGGTAACAAACCACACTTACTGACAGTAGACAGCACATTATGAAGAAAGACATATTCTTGTGTTCAAATTCAGCTGGGCTGAGCGCACCTCCGGTTGTAGATGGACATTTTAAACCCACGGCAGGCCGCCTGGGGAGACGGCCCGCATGGTGGGTACCCGCCGGGGGCGGCGCGTGCCGGCATCCGGACATGCGTGGGGGGACGAGGCGGTGCGGCCGTGTTGCGCCGCGTGTACGAGTGACCTTGCTCAGTGAGGACGAACCGCTGCGCATGGGTTCGCCTCGGGCGGGGGGACGCCACCACCCCCGCCTCTGGCTCGTTCCGTCCAGCCTTCTCGCCCTCCGGAGTCTTCAGTAATGATCCTTCCACAGGTTCACCTACGGAAACCTTGTTACGACTTTTACTTCCTCTGGATAGTCAAGTTTGATCGTCTTCTTGGCGCTCCGCCAAGGCCCGTGAGGAGCCCCGGCGGGGCCGATCCGAGGACCTCACTAAACCATCCAACCGGTAGTAGCTAAACAGAACAACTGAAGCATTACTCCATTTTAAATGTCTGTTTTAAAGGTGCACTCAGTAATTCTTTCCCATTAAAAAGTTTTACTTCTAAAGAAATGAACTGTAATTTTGAAACATATGTATAAAATCATGAGCACTCACATGAGATGAGGACTCTAGTAACCTTATAAAAGCTGTTCTATATGGGGGAGGGGTCTACTCATGGGGGCTGCCATTTTAGAATCACATGACCAGCTAAATACTACTTGCTTCAATACTACTTGCTAAATCTCAGTAACCATCTTGTTATTGGACACTTTCACTCTTGGATTAAGTTAATCATGGCTGACTGTGAATTGTGAATTTCTACAATGGCATCTGTAACTGAAAACTATTGATTTTGAATGATGCTGGATCCACACCACTAGGTGTCACTCTAAGTCTAAGATGACATGAGCAAAAAGTTACTGAGTGCACCTTTAACATTGTGCTTACCTGCGAAAGCAAAGAACATGCCAGCTGGTCTCAGTAGGTAATCTCTGCCCTTCCCAAACGCCCCCAGGAGGCAAAGGCTGCCCAGAGTCATGAAGGCCAAGCTGAAGATGGCTATAGCAGCAGCTGAGATGTTGTACTCTGACAGAGGAAAAACACACAGTGAGCCTGGATCAAATCAAAACCAGTCCTTCCAGTCAACATTTAGGCCCTATTCAATTATGCATACAGGTGACATTAAAATCCTTTATACCCCCACAAAATCAAAACCCCTATGGACCCTGAGGGCATAACTATTTGAAATGCCTGATCAAAAATGCATGTCATTATTGCACATAGTCATACTTATACATTATTGTCATATCAATTATGTAGTATCTTTAATAGCCGGACTTTTCTAATAACTATTAAAATGACCTAAGAATTTGTTGGGTGTGCTAGCTTTGCAGGCTAACTGGTTAGCATGCTAACCATAAGATAAACTAGGCTAATAAGCCATAAGCTAAAGAAAAAGAAAGACAAATGTTTAAATTTACCATTTGTTGATTCAGATGTATCATTTGATATGTCATATGAGATTGTAAAGACATTCATTTAAGCATTTTCATGCTTAAGACAACATATAAGCAACTGGTATTGTCTTGTAGCCTACATTTGTCTTTTCTTCATGCACTTCCTTGATTCAAATCTTGAAGCTGGTTGGTTTGATTCGAGGCTTAGAACGAATTAAAAATTTTAACTTTCAACCCAGAACTTTACAGCAATGTGTATTCATTGTCATATGTAACTGTATAAACTCAATAAATATTAGGTTAAACATTTTTACGAAGAAAATTAATGAGAAATATACTTTCAGAAAGAGTCTTATTGAAGTTTCAATACAAGATAACTATTATTAATACTTGATGGTTTGAGCATCTTTTATTAGTGTTTACGTTTTTATATGTCATGCTTTGTGATCTATATCAATCTGTTTCTCCAACATTCATCATACACTGTAGACACCTTGTATTCACAAGAAAACTAAATTATTTGGTAATAACTTCATCTACTTTGCTAATTCCAATTATCTGGCTAATCAGTCTGACCTCCAGACTTATGTTGCATTTAACGTGCCATTAATTACTAATGCAGGCAGATAAATAGTGTGAATGGCTATTGATGTTTTAGGATGCGGTGCGGGAAGTGTGTGACGATGAAGTGTTTGTGCTCTGCTTCATACCTCACTTCATTCAGCATTTTATCAGATTCAGATGAGCCTTTATTTCTCTTTAACTCAGTGACTGAGCTAAAGCATGAAATATCCAAGATGTTCTTTACTCAAGCAGACAGAAAACATAATGCCTATGGCTGCAGTTGGTTGCCAGATTGCACTGCCTGTGATTGGTGGACATTATGTCTAGCCAAGAGGTCATTTGACCAGGCTCTAGCCATAAGACAAATTAGGTCCTTGTTGTGGTGAGGGCATTGCTATGCAGATTCTACGGTGTTCTGAGAGGTTTATAGTGCATTACTATGCAGTTCCTAGGGTGTTCGGGTGGTTTTTAGGTGATTGTTTTTTGGCCCAAGTCAAAAGAGTCCACCCAAGTCTCTGATATTCTGGTCCCTATATATCGCTTGAATTTTGCAAACCTTCAGGTTTTCCTTTTTTTCACTCAAATACATGCAGGTAAATGTTACTCTTTTACGCTGATCTAGGATCAGAGTTTCCAACCCAGTTCCTCTCATCTCTGCCTGGTCTAAAGTGGAAACATTTGCACCATCTTCACCTGATTTCAAAGGGTGAAAACCATACCTTTCTGAGTCTTAACTTCAAAAACTTCGGCCTCCTCCCCTGATGTGAAGTGTTTGAAGTAGGAGCAGTTCTTCACTGCGAAAAGAGATGGAAAACAGTGATTGTAGCTGAGGTTTGCAGGTGCTGCCTTAGCCTGTCATTACGATGCAGCCGAACTACCAATGAGCCGCTTGACATTTACACAGAGACCATTTACATTGGTCTCCCAGCCTGACTAAGCTAGACAGTTGGTCTTTCAACATGACCATTTGAAAAGTGCCAAAACCACTGGAAAACCAGCCAACAGACCAACTAACCAGCTAATGCTGATTTAAGCTGTATATTTCACCAGGAAACATGTATGCACATTGTATATTTATGATTGAGACAAATTATCCCAAGAAATGAAAAAGGCTTGATTTTCGACTTTTATTTACATTTTGCCACCATAAATGTGTAATTACGGCATCTACCAGCTGGGGCTAACTGGACCATGCCAACCAGACAAACTTTGACGCCTTGAGTGCAACCCAAACATTCACCCCTTTTTGGGTAGTTAACTGAAAAGAGCTTCTGGCCCATGTGTTCAAAAGGGTTATAGGTCTACAAGATCACAACATCCCATCTAAGACCTCTGCCTTGTATTTCCCAGGGCCACTGGAAGAGTCAATTTATGAAAGATTTCAGACAGTAGGCATGTCTGCTTTAGATTAAATTTATAAAGCAACCTCTTGGTTCCTTGAGCCAAGAGAGAGACCGGAGATTGGAATCAGACAGAGGAAACACAGGAGCTCTTTCTTACACAGGACCAGTGATGAGGGGTTGGGGGGAGACCTATGTATAGGTTACCTAGCAACAGGCTGGTCTTAGCTTTATTAGTAAAGGCATACAGACAGTGGCGAGGGGATGGGGTGCATTGCCGCTGTGCTGCTTTAGATCATGATTTACTCAGTTTAGATTTTATTTTAGTGTTCATAACAGACCACTAGAGTAAGCTGTTTTGGATGAGTTCATCTCACAATGAACCTTGGAGAGCTTTTGGTCGTGATGTGTGGTGCCATGTGTGGGCTAATACATGCATTGCGTCGTGGTCCATTGTCTGGACAAAAATAAACCTTTGTTAGCATCTCAATACCCTTACGCCAACATGAGACATTATTAATTGTGATTTGATGGCAGACATTTGAGTTTTGGAGACAGGGATGTCATGCACCTTGACATGCAGTGATCTCCATGATCATTGTATGAAAAAGAGCTGGAAGGACGGGGCTGTTTGCCACACAGGTGCGTTGACAGAGTGATTGTGCCATTTGATGCGCTTGAGAGTTATTTCTGTCCAGAGCATAACTTACATTTTACTGTTATTTTCTATATTTTATGATATATAAATGTTATGAATTCAAAATCAGCCACTTATTTCCATTTTACCAAACTGTTTGTCCACGAGCGAGTCTCCATTAAACTTCACTAAGCGCACATGCATCCCTGTCATGAGCAAGAGATAAAGGGAGCACAATCATTTTGATTAAACAGTGCCGTTTGATGAACATTGGTTTTGGCAATCAAATTTAGGTTTAAATGTAACTATAATCGAATGCAATTTTACTGTACATAGTCTCTTAAAATTTTTTAGTAAAGGCATTACAACATTCTACCTCTTACCGGATAATACTTAGGGCCCCTGAACACTTCCTACGAAATCAAAGAACTAATGGGTTTGATGACATTTAGAACAATATCTGGCCAAAAAAAATTGTTTTTGAGTTTGTTTCTGTGGTTCGTAACAACTCGCCAGGACGAATTTTCAGGAAAACTTTTTACTGGCAGCTAAACACCTTATTGCCATTGGTCGAAGTCATCAGTAGGTGTGACCTGGAGCTCCACCTACTTTGAGGCCAACAGCTAATTCCCGTTCAGTCAGTTAAGATCTGTCAACATAAACACACACAGCATGCAGTTATTAGAGCTGGTGCAAACTTAACCACATCTGTACGGTCGTTCACACAGAGATATTTTCTAAGAATGCCATGTGATTTATTTTTTTTTTTTTAATTAGTCTCCAAAATGAATCAAGTCTACTCAAGTACTCTTAAGTGCCCATTCACTCATGTTCCGTCTGCAGCCAAAAGTCATTCACACCTCTACCCAAAGTAAGGTATGTCTATCATCATTCTTTTGTCTGTATTCTACCCATTAACACTCTTTTACACAGCCATCGTTGCAGTAGTTGCCATGCGCGCCACAAATGCACAAGGTAAACATTACAAATTACACATTATCTACTGCATACTGTGTATATTACTTTAAATAAGCATCAAGTAGTTAATACAACTTCCTTTACTGATCTTGTGTGAATTCTACTGAAAGAATGAGGCATTAAGTCATTGATAACACATTTGAAAGTCATATTAGCTGATGTTTTAAATGTAGTCTTTGAGTGTCCTCATATTTAAATGTTCCTCTAAATGCCACCCCCAGCAGCGTAGCCAGAGTCTGAATTAGTGTATGAAGCAAACGGTATGTGTTGCTCAGCTGTTTTGAACTCTTTTTTTTTGGCTCTGAACGAAGAATGAAGAAGCACTTCACTGTGAGTGTGCTGGGGGCTTTTTTTCACTCAGATTCTTTTCACTCGTTCGTGATCGGTCTGTACTTGAATGCCTCTGTCAGACAAATGAAGGAGGCTTACTACTGAAAAAGGCATCTCTTGAAAATCTGTCATTTTTCCCCCTGCCATATATCGGATGCAAGTCCTGTGCAGCACACCTTGCACTGCATGTAGGCAGATCTGTTTTTCAGCATGATTGGATCAAAAGGTCTAAAAGAACATAGTGAACCCTTTCAGTTCAGCGGCACTTGGGAAATGAGGTGACGAAAATAGTGATTTAGAGTGTATCATTGACCTTGCAGATTTAATGGAATCACTTATTTCAGGGTAGAAGTCAATAGCTGGGTTGCAGTATCTGTTATATTAGTTTTTTTACATCTTGATTAAAACTTGCTCCAACAATTCACTTTTGGTGCAAGGTTTCCAAGCTCTGTTGTGTTGTTTTCGCACAGGTAAATGCAGAGCAGTGGCTCAAGAAAACAGAGGTGTCCCCTTTTTATGTCTGCAAACAGAGAGTGACCGTCAGATTCTGGGTCAATGTGAGAGGAGGACATATTTAAAGCAGCTAACCTGCTAAAGGTGGCTTCCTCCAGGGCCTTCATGCCTCTGTAGATGTTTGGCTGCCAAACAGAGATAAAGCCACTACAGTGCAAGGGTACTAAATGAATAGTGTGCCCACAAATTACATTCATTTATTTACTTACCCTAATATGATTCCAAATCTGTTTTGCATACTTTCTTCCATGTAACACAAAAAGGGGATGTTTTGCAGCTCTTTTTGATATTTTGAATTCATACAGTGACCAGGGACTGCCAAGCTCAAATCTCAAGCTCAGGCTCTCATATATCATTCACGCTTCTGCACATTCAAACTTCGCACACGTCATGTTCAGAAATCGGACTCTTGAGATCATCTTGTTCTCATTGACGTTTGGTCTAATTGATGACAAATTACATTACAGTTGAGCACTATTGTGAAAGGGAACATTATCCCCCTTCCCAATATGAAGATTTGTGAACTATTCCTTCAACAGCTACAATGCTGTATAAGAATCACTCAGTGGTTACATTTTGAAGTGGTTCCAAGCCAATCTTTTCATAAAATGGTAATTTTAACACAATTAACTCCACTGAGATGCTATAGAGTCACTTCAACAGACCTGAGGATTGAATGAGTGTCAGATGCTAGATTCCCTTAAAGAACTTGATGAGTCTTGCCAACACTCATAGGCTCTCCTGTGAGAAGCAATTCTGGGAGTGAAGCCAAAAATCATTGAGCAAGGAGGAATACAACTGCTTAAATGCTAATGTTTTGGCTTATTAAAATCAGTATGAGCTTTATTGCCAAGTGTGATCACGTACAGAAGGGTTTTTTATTAATTTTTTTGTGATAGGAGATACAAGCAAGTGCACACAGACAATTACAGTGAGACAGAATATAATACAACGTAAGAGCATAAATAGACATTCAAAACAATAGGACATATAAAATATAATGGCATATGTGCAAGTGGTAATATATGTGCAAGGTTGGGGCATGAGATATCTATTTACATTATTGCACTATTGGGAAGTGCTTAGGCAGTTTAATTGTTCATGTGGAAAATGGCCTGAGGGTACAAACTCTTCTTGTGCCTGGTTGTCCTGGTGCTGATTGCTCTGTAGCGCCGGCCAGAGGGGAACAGTTCAAAATGGGAGTGGGTAGGGTGTGTGGGGTCCAGAGTGATTCTACCTGCACGTTTCCTCACTCTGGAGACATACAGGTCTTGGAGGGTGGGCAGTTAAAGAGGCTTTCCAGATCTAGCCTTTCCCCAGGCTATGATGTTTCCTTTGCTAGGCTAGTGTGATCTGGGGCCACAACTGGTCTCTTTGGACATCCATTTGATCAGTTGTGCTCTGTGGAGTTTCAGGGTTAGATGTTAACTGAACCATTCCAACATGAATTCTTCCACTGGGACAGTAGGAGAATTAGTAGGTGTCTGCCAAGACTGCAATCCACAACCTGATTGAACTGCTTATCTCCTAATAGACTAAAGTAAATGCTGCAGGGTTTGGTTAGGGCAAACACAAACTTGTGCTGCACATTGTTATACAGTGATGGAGTTTTGTAGTGCTATACTTGAAATGTTGGTGAAGCACGGATTTCTTTCATTTTGACTGATTTTCCAGTGATTTCAACTGTGAAATTATAATTTAGATTTATATGGGAATAAATGCAAGTCCTATATACGTCATGGTTCGTCTCACATAGGCAGACTTTTGATTATCAGCATAAAGTCTGGTTCACATTCCCACTTAGGCAGGATGGGGCTGTGGGATCAACAACATTTTAGTTTTTTAAGTTTGGAGACAGATATCTGAAATCAGATGTAACCCTGAAAACAAAGTAGAATACAAAGGTGTACTCAAGGATATATTTTTAACGTACTACTAAGGCCCCATTTACACTTGGTATTAAGATGCATTGTTGGTGATCCATTTTTACAATTTCTTGAGGCGACTCTAAAAATATTTGTAAATGGGGTCCAAATCGTTTTGAGATTTGTCCACTTCAGCCACAATAAGAGGTGGTCAAAAACATATATATTCTGTATGTTGTGTAAACCCTTACATGTTCTAACGCATCAAAATAGAACGACCGGCAACTCACCTGTCAGAGATTTAAACCTTGCCGGTTATGAACAGAATTTTTTATCTGAACAAAATTGTGAAAAAGTGCATGCATGCAGTCATAATATCCCTCCTCCAAATCTGAACAATTAACAACATTTCAACCATTTTTTCACTTGTCCGATCTCTCAAAGTGCATCTTAATACAAGTTAAAAGTGGAGCCTCAATGTCTCAAACTAAACTGAGAAATATCTTCCAAAAATGTGGTGCCATGATTAACAAATTTTGGCAAATTCAGTTACCAGTTCTTCCTCAGAAGCAGCCTGGGAACATGTATACAATACTATTTCCTGGTAGATTGTGGGCAGCCTCCCAGAAAATTCGGACTTTTGTAAATTGCGTAAAGACAGCCAATCACATGGGAGCTTGCTGCATTGAGAAAGCTCTTTGCCAACTTTATGTGCTTTATGTATATATGTATCAGACAGTCCATGAACATCTGTGGCTGAAACAACATAATGAATGACCTGACAGAGTGCCCTGTCATAGTTCTGGTTCGATCCCCACAGCCACCACCATTGTGTCCTTGAGCAAGACACTTAACTCCAGGTTGCCCTGGGGGGATTGTCCCTGTAATAAGTGCACTGTAAGTCACTTTGGATAAAAGCGTCTGCCAAATCCATAATGTAAATTTAAAACTATTGGAAAGACTGTTTGGAACTGTAGGCCTATAGGCTCCTCCTTCATTCAACAGTTACAATTTAATCTTGGGGCTTTATCTTAAGGGGCAGATACTCCCCAGACACTGACTACATTTACATAACACCTGACAGAGGCTTATTGCGAGGAAACAGCGTTCCTGTTTACATGCACTGCATAAGCGGCATACTCTTTACTCCTGAATATATGTGGTTTGGTCAGTAAGCAGCTTCTCCCACAGCAGCATCATTTTGACCATTGTGTAAATAACAAACCTGGGATCGGTTGAAGACTTTTCTGCCATTTTATTCTTTGTTGCTTCGCTTTCTTACCAGACATTCCAGAGTTGTTGCTGTGTTTGTTTCCTTAACTTTCTAATGTGACCTGCATGGAATTTCGATGCAATAGTGGGGCTTCTTTCTTACGTAAATCTCTGGGATTTCCTCAATGTATGAGCGCATGCGCAAATGTGAGGGACAGTCAATATCTTACAATTGTATGTAAAAATGGGTATAGTTTACATTTATAGTGTATTGATTTTCCCACTGTGCTCTTTTAGTTCTTTCCACTGTATTGACTTGCTGTTGGGCTCTATCCTATAACGTTTGTTATCCTAGTCTGTTGTTATCCACGCACGTGCACTCTTCAAACACCCATCAGAATGCTGCTTATGCGTACACATGACCACATTAAGCCATGTTCTCAGAGAGAAACCTAGGTGTGTTAAACCACTTTCTCTTAATCCCTTAAATGGCAAAAGAAAATCAGCATTCTTGTTTACATGACGTTTCAGAATTGTGCCTTCTGCAAAAACCCTGGAATAAACCGTTTTCTTAAGTGCATGTAAACAGGGTTATTCATAGGAGCACATGTTGGCTGACAGGAAGTGATTACACTTATTTGACTTCAGTTGTGACAAACAAAGGATGCACAATACTACTCCTACAGCACCTTGCATCACACAGGTGACAGCCTAATACCATTTACACCACTTGTTCTGAATTGCTTCTCCATCCATCCATCCCACATACTATGATCATTTTGTGAGTCATTCCATTTACAGTATATACCTGGGGTCTTCAACAATTTTCATGCCAAGGACCCCTTTGTGGGTAGAGAGATGGAGCCAGGACCCCTGTTAAATATGGTTTAAAACTGAGTGTTGCATTTTATGCCTATAAACACGTGTATGGTGCTACAGTACCATACTATTATCTGTACATAATTCATGATGTTTACATTGCAAATCCATTGAAATAATCATTAAATGCTTCCCTGCTGAAAAGACCAGCTAAAACCAGTATAAGCTAGTTGGCTGGTTTTAGCTGGTCACCCAGCCTGGTCATACAGTAGCTGGTCAGGCTGGTTTTAAAGGGGTTTTGAATTTTTTTTTTAGCTGGTCTTAGTTTGTCAGGCTGGTCATACTGATCTTAGATGGTCAGGGTGGTCTTGGCTGGTCAGCCTGGCAAGATGGCACAAACTGGGAGGCTAGCTAGTCTCCCAGCCTGACCAGTTAAAAAGTGTTCAAACCCCCTCTGAAACCAGCCAACTGACCAGCAGGAACAGCACTGGTCTGCAACAGTGACATTTTTAATTTTCCTTGTTAATCCCTGTGCCGACCCTCCTCCAAAAAGAAAGAAAAAGACAGACAGACCCTGTCAATGCCAAATAAAACAACTTTTATAAGGTTACTTAAATGGAGTCTTCATCTTATGTGGTTGATAAAATTTATACATACATTTCAAAATTACTGTTCATTTCATTAAGTAAAAATTTGTAATTTGTAATTTGCTAACCCCTTGCGGTACCACTGTGTATCCCCTGGGGGTTGCGGACCCCCTGTTGAAGATCCTTGGTATACACTCATTTGAAAAAGCATCTTAAACCATCCCTAAGCTGGATTGAAGGTCTTAGCTTGTCAAGAAGGTCTCCCAGCTTGGCAAAGCTGGCCCTCAGCTGGTCAAGCTTGTCTCCCACTGTGTCCAAGCTGTTTTTCTGGTCTTAGCTGCTTTAAGATGGTCTTAGCTGGTTTCAGTAAGTCTCTTAGTCAGGCCAAGCTAATCTTCAGTTTGTCTATCTGGTCTCCCAACCTGACCAGCTGAAAAGTGCCCAAAAGCCCCTCTAAAACCAGCTAACAGAACAGCCTGACCAGGCTGGTAGTTCAGCTTAGACAAGCAAACCAGTTTGGGCTGGTTTTATCTGTTTTTTAGCAGGGTACCCCACCATCTGTCTTTCACAAGACCTAAATGTTGACATACGTTTGTCTCTAGAACACGGATGATGGTAAATTTGTTAGGAACAGTAGATACTACAGGTTTTGTTCTCATTTCTTCCTTTACTCTAATCTATCTGACCTCATGAGCTGGGGTACAGGAATGAAATGAGGCTGATCCCTCCCAAGAGAACCGTCAGGAACAGTTGAGTTATTTCCCATCTCCCACAGGTAGATACAGTTCATCTGCCTTTCATTAATTCATCACCAAAGCTCTGCTCATAAATCACCTTGCCCTATCTATTACAGACTTACACAACCCAATGACTTCATAAATGACATATCAATGCCCATTCTATTCATAAGCTGCCTGGTCAGTGAGCTCACTAAGCAATTCAAAGACACACAGTGCAATTATATTAAAACAGCCCTTGAAGCTATTCAAAGAAAAGATTCATACACATATTGTTGGTTCATCTTTAAAGGATGAACTGCACAATTGGTCTTTGTATACCATGATGGGGAAAACTGTTCACTTTAGTCACGTACTGCGTAAAAAAGTATGAGAGTTAGCTTAACTTCTTCTGCTCCCCAATTTCCCTTTACAAAATTAAGATAAATTAGATTTTCTTTCAACAACTCCATGTGGAAGATAGATCCATGCCTTTTGGCTACATCAGATGGAATGGTTGGATGTGCCAGTGATCGTTATGAAAAATCATTTGAAGAACAACGTCCTTACCTCCTGGCAGGCTGATGGGACCACATCCTTTGCCTTGAGGGTCTTCCTCCACAATGAAGATACTCTTTTTACACAGCCTCCAGAGTCCAAAATGGGCCGCTTCGCAGGTGGTGTTGAGCCGCTCCACTCTGGGACTCAGTACTGCCCAGTGGTCTGTCACCACTGCCACCAACATGGATGAGATGCCCACCAGGATAACCAGGAAGGTGATCTTCACCTTGGTCTTCTTGTCTTCCAACATCGTGGCAGTTGAAGATAAGTTAAATTGGAGTTTGTGCCGTAGTTTGAAAATGTAACAATCCTTGAATATACACTTTGGTTTAGTTTAGTTCTCAGACACTAAGGGAAATGTAAAAGTCACACGACAACACCTCCTCACTCCAGCTCGCTGTCCATAAACCACTGCTTCTGCTTGGAAAAAGAGGCCAGATAATAGTGCCCTAGTTTTCACTCTCACTCACTCTCTCTCTCTCTCTCTTTCCCTCCCTGTAATACTCTTTTAGTATGTTGGGATGTGCCTTTAGAATTACAACCTTCATAAGAAAAGTATAATTTGGTCCCATGTTATATTAGGAGTCTTTACTATTGTCCTAACATAAAAAAATAAGATAATTCAATATAATGTTTTTGTTTCATCCATGCTTTTTGCTCAATTATTTTGAGATTTGTATTTGCTTCTTCCAAGCTTAGCGCTATGGGTAGGGTAAAGTTTGGGGTCAGGGGGAAGGGTCAGAGTTAGGTTTAGGATTGCTTGCGAGACTCCAAATTAACAGTGTATGAATAATCCAATGGGAATATTGAGAGCCTTTTCCCATGAAAAAGGGTTACAATCTAGTCACCCTGAAAGTAGAGAGCTACAACATGCATGTACACAGTAAGTGCATTGTATCAAGTGCTTACTTTAAGTAAATAGTTAAAAACACCTAATATAAAGTGGGACCTATAATTTGAGTGTTAGGGTTAGGGGTTAGAAAAATGTGTTCGCTCTAACCAATTTTGAAAAGCAAGAGGGCACATGTCTGTGTAGATGTTGGCTAACATCTTAAAATGTAAGAGGAACAAATCAGTACTCTGGATATCCGATACATTTTACATGACTTGATTATAATTTTTCATCTCAGATTATTTGATTTTGATGACTTAAGGTATTCATTTATCCTGTGCCTTGGTTTTCCAAGGCAGTTTAATTATTTCCATGCTGCTGTTGCTCGCTTCATCCAAGAGGCTCGTGGGAAATATCCTTTTATTAGTAGATGATCTACTTTCCCCCTGTCAGAGTGAGAGAGGCTACACCTGGAGATCAAAATAAATAGTTTCAGTTAAAGACTACAATCACTACATTCTGTCTTTGTTACTTCCTATAGTAATTTCCCATTATTGAATCTTACTGTTATCTAAATTGCCTAAATATATGGAGAGTTTTTAGTGGTGTTTGCTTAGGCAAACATCATTATTGGTTTTGCTAAGCTCATTCTTTGGGTCAAAGACCTGAACAAACCCTCATTTTTAAACTTAGGTGTGTAAATTGTCCTATTTGTGCTATGGATATGAACAGTACGGTTGCTCCCTATAAGCAGACTATGCAGTTTGCGTAGGACACCAACTCCCTAGGGGGGCACCATCTTACTCTAGGAGGGCACTAGAAAGTCCAACGGCTGCCCTTACTCGCACGTTATACGTTATACATTATTCAAGGACCCGAAAGCAGTTGCGGATCGCTTCGCGCTCATATCACACAAACTTCAGAAAATGTACAAATCTAGTTTACAACTGTTTCATTTAATCTTTCATAAGGTAAAGTATTTTTATGGAATTTAAATATCTCCGTTTATGTTTCACAGTTGTTTGAAATGTCATTTTAAAGATGTTTTCTCTCAGGGTCAGAGGTCACATTGGTGATGTTTCTTTGTTATCATTTTAAAGTAAATGTTCTTTGTTGTATTCAATTAATTAATCAAAAGCCAAATTGAATTTCATTGATGAACACAAGTAACCATCTATAAAGCCACTGACAAAACTACTTTGGATGTACAGTGGTACATTGATGGTATCAGATAGTAATACCATGGTCAGGGACTAAAAACTAAATTCTTTTTATTTCAGTTCGATCTGGGCAGAAAATGTATTTTTCCCTTCCGTTTCCGGTATTACGCAACCACCTTTCCAAACGGTAAATGATTAGAATGAAATAAAAGAATAGTTAATTACGTTCTTTTTAAAATGACAGTGCTCAGTTTTAAGGGTGAATGGTATAGAGAAACAAGGGACCTGGTGTGGAAAAACAAGCTCAAAATAAGCGACTTGCCTCACCTAAAATAAGTGAAAATAATCCATTCAATTATTTCCCAAGTGGGGGAATTATCAGCATAGAAATCATAACAAGAATGGCATCCAGTAGCCAGTATACCCCTGTAGCTCAACTGGAAAAGCCTGGGACCAGCAACAATATAATAAAATCATTTTATTTCTCCTTTTTTTGGTTTTTGTTCCTTAAAGTATAGAAGTATTGTTTTGTTTCTAAATATATTCAATCGTTTGGGTTCAGAAGAACTTTATTTGTCGACTGGAGTCGTGTGGATTATTTTGATGCACCCTAAATATGCATTTTGGACCGAAAAAAAATTGAGTACATTCACTTGCATTGTTTAAAGGAGGAGGCCTGAAATAAAATCCTAAAAATATAAAATTCTGTTTTGATGAAAAAAGAAAATACATCTTGGATGGCTTGAGTGTGAGTAAATTTTCAGCTTTTTGTTAATTTTTGGGTGAACTATACCTTTAGTTCTTGTCTTCAGTTTTTGTCCCTGACCATGGTTTGCTAGATGCAAAATATATATAATATTTTCCCCATAGACTTGGATCAATGTAGCGGAACTTTCTAGAATGTTTACCCGTCATAATTGGTAGTGTCTTCACACAACTGCTCATTCATTAAATGATTTTCAGTGCCACTCACTGTAGAAGATGTAGAGCGAATGTAAATATCCATAATGCTCCTCACATTTGAATCACCCTCATGTGTTAAATGTAACGTATCCCGGCCATCGAAGTCTGAGCTTTTTATAAAACACTGTGGCCCACTTTTCAGGTCACTGGCCCATTTTATTTAGTGAAAAGTCTATTGCAGCCTTCCATTTTTACACAAAACACGTGTCAAAAGATGGCACGCACATAAAATGGAGCGCCTACGACTGAAAAAGAGCTGCTATCCTGAGGTGAGACACTGTTCTGGAACTACATCTTGAAACTAATATGTATGCTGTGTAAATAATGGTGCACAAATTCATTGAGGCGGAGGGCTCATTTGAATTTATTTTTCAATCACAGGCTCTGTAAGATAGATAGGATTTGACAGGGATTGAGCTGAGGTTGCATGCCACTGCGGTTCCAAACATACCACTCACGCTTCAGTCTTTCAGGAATTCAAAAATGTGAAGAACTACATTAACAGGGAGCATGTAATGTAATGAGGCGATTATTTTTAACCCAGCTTTTAGTCAGCATTATTGTTCTATCAAGAAGACTTGCAGACTTGAGTGCAGACTTAAATTTACTAACAGACTTGCAGACTTAAATTAATGTCTTCTAAAGTGACACGATCGCATTTGGTGTGAAAAATATAAATATTTAAGTACTTTTTAACTCTAAATCATCACTTCTAGTCAGCGATGTGCGCGTGACTAAATCACGTTGGCACGTTAGACGCACGAGAACTGATGCACGTGCTACACACATGGAAGTGCAGCGCTGTTTACAAGTGAGGAGGAGGAACGTTGTACAGAAGCTTGGTTGACTTTGATTTAGGTCTGTATTTTTATCTGTTTCTTTACTCACAATGGTGCACATGTGTGCTTATCCTGGATTTCTCAACTGAGAGGAGAACGTGAGATTATGTCTGTAACATGCCAACATGAAAACGTCTCAAGAGAGACTGTGTGAACTCAGAACTCTCATGAATCTTACCGGAAGTGATGGTCTATATTTAAAAAAGTACTTAGACATTGATCTTTTTTCGCACCAAAAGTGATCGTATCGCTTTAGAAGATAATTTACATTTATTTTAGGGGGCCTTGGTAGCTCAGGTAGTACTGATGCTGACTTACACTCCTGGAGTCGCAAGTTCGAATCCAGTGTGTGCTGAGGATGCCGGTTGCTAGGGAGGGTAGTCACATGGGGTAATCTCCTCATGGTTGCTATAATGTGGTTCTCGCTATCGGTGGGACGTGTGGTGAGTTGTGCATGGATGCCGTGGAGAATAGTGTGAAGACTCCACACACGCTATGTCTCCACGGTAACGTGTTCAACAAGCCATGTGATAAGACGAGTGGATTGATGGTCTCAGACGCAGAGGCAACTGAGATTTGTCCTCCGCCACCCGGATTGAGGAGAGTCACTACGCCACCACGAGGACTTAAAAGCACACTGGGAATTGGCCCTTCCAAATTGGGGAGAAAAATCACCTTTAAGGGATGACTTTGTTTAGGAGTAACACTGTGAGATGGTAGCAGTAGTGTTAGTGATATCAGAAATAATGAATATATTTAATAATAATAATAATAATAATAAAAACAATTTTTAAATTATATTGTTAATTCAATTTATTTCATTTATATTGTTGGAACAATTAATGACACAACCTCGATTCCCCAGAATAAAAGAAGTGGCACATAAAGGTAAATCAACCTTTTTTTTTCTTGAGTTCAGCTTTTTAATTCAGACCAATACAAACCTGATTCTGGATCAGTAGTCCGCTATTGTGCAGTTTTATTACACAAACACTGATGTCTGTGGGTTACAAACAAAAGCTTAACTGCCAGATGAGAAATATCTCACCTAGTCTGTCACAATCAACATCAACACAACAGCATCTTCACCCTTGTCTGACACATCTACACTGCCGGAAACAGTGCTAGTCTTATAAATTCAGCTAAAACTGTGTTCTAACCAGAAGTGATGCAATCAGATTATTGCTACAAGCTATTTGTCTGTCTTGTAAAAGTTAAACTGCTGTGGACATGGCAGAACTACAGCCAAGCAGTATGTATTTCATGTTTAATGTACAGTTTTGAAGAGTAATTATTTGGACCAATGAGAATTCACAATGGGTGGGGTTACCCAGTGTGACACTATAGCAGTAGAATCAATAAAATGTAATGTTGCACCAATAAATGTCACTGTTGTCTGCAACAGAAACGTCAAATCGCTTAGTGTATGGTTAGGCTCATTCACGCATCAAATGTGAGTCAAAAAAGCAAGACGTATAGGCCCTTTCATACCACAAATATTTGTAATTGGCAAATTCATGGTACAATAAGTGGCACAATGCACCTTCTAGCTCTTTTACAACCTAGCTCAGTTCAAGACACTTCAAGTTTAATGCTAATTTTGGCTTCAAAAATAAAAATCTGTTCTAAAACTCAACATCAAAAATTAAAAAAACTACAATAAGAAAGCCCCTGAGGTGCACTGAGCATGACACGCGTACATGACTGTCGTAATGCAAAATCAATCACATCTGGTCTCCGGTGTTTCATTTGCCTCCTTTGAATTCAAAATAAATGGTTCATAATTTGATTCTTTTAAATGTGTTAGAGTCCAAATGGAAAGACAATTCTGATTGGTTTCAAATTATATACAAAGCCTGTGGAGGAGGTGAATAGACTGTATGCATTTCCTAATGACAGGCAATATTATTCAAGCTAAATTAGATTTTCCCAAGCCCGCAGGGCCATCTCCATAAAGGTCACTGAAAATAGAACTGTTGCATACCAAGTCTGTTTGTGCCATTCCCCATCAGCTGAAATCTGTGCCACACACTGGATGGGCAGTAATGTGGCAGAACGGAGCTGACCAGGCCATTCAGGTGGACTGATTACTTAATACTGAGTAAACGGGCTATTAATGAGGGCCATTAGACAGGATGCAAGTCATGGGCAATGTCACAGACAGGCTTGCTAAAGTTCATACTACTGTATTTTGGAGAATGAGGATTTCATGTTAAAAAATTATTTTCCTTTACGTAAATAGGCAAACTTATCAAAACAGAATCTTAAGATTTTTAGGATTTCATTTCAGGCCTCCTCCTTTAAACAATGCAAGTGAATGTACTAAATTTTTTGATGGTCCAAAATGCATATTTAGGGTGCATCAAAATAATCCACACGGCTCCAGTCCACAAATAAAGTTCTTCTGAACCCAGACGATTTATATTTAGAAACTAAACAATACTTCTATACTTTTTAACTACAAATATTAACAGATATCGAGAAAGATCAAGAGAAAATACAGACAGGTATATAAACACTGCCTGAGCCTATTGTTATTTAGAGAGAGGGGGGTCGCGATAGTGCATATTGCGGCGCCATTTTGTGGTCCGTTCTGCATAACGCGACGGCTCATTGTTGCATATCGCGGTCCATTCGGCAGCCAGCTCGGTTCTACCGATGGACATACCGCCCCTGACCGGCCCAAAAGTGGACATGCCCGGTATGCAGATTACCAGTCCAGTCCAGCCCTGCATGCTCGTGATCATGTATAGGCAATCAATGAAAAGTTAATATTTTTCCCGCCTTGCATTTTCTTTGGGGTTCCTGAAGATTGCATCCAGGATACACACGACCGTTTTGAACAGTGCACTTATACAAATCTACAGCAAAGACAATTAAACATTTGTACAGTTCTCCTTCTCTTGAAAACAATGATGCGTGACCTTACCAATGAGATCCCTCTATATGAGTTAATTTTTGGGTGAACTATTCCTTAAAATATGAGTGTAAAGATGGTCCCACATGGTTGTGAATTGAGACCAAAAGCAGATTCAAATTATAAAAATTATCCACACCCATTCAAATATGTTTTATTTATATAATGTTTGCTCATGTCTTGATAGTCCGTTGCATGAGAATGTGCATGACTGTAGTTTCAGCTTCGGCCACTGGGGCCGTTCGGACATTCGGAAAGCGTGCACGAATTTTAGCAGAAAAGTCAATTCAACCTCTTGCATTGTAGATACCTTAAATAATAATAAAAACATTTCTGGGACAGGAAGTTAATATTACTATTGTATCAGGAAATGTTCGAAACACTGATTGAAATTTTGGCCTATTATTTATAATATAAAAATTTTCACATTTTGTTTCATCCTTGATTTATCTAAATATCACTTGCAGAGGAAGACTAGTACAGTTTCACTACCCATATGCAAAAGCTTGGTAAGAATAGAATCTGGCACTCAGTTTCCTGTCACATGATCTTTCCATCTCTGCTAAAAAAAAAAAAAAAGTTTAAATCAGCCTAAGGTGGTTTGCTGGCTTAAACACCAGCTTGTCCAGTCTTTGAAACCATCTAGACCAGCTTAACACCTGAACATCTAAACCAGCTTAAAGGTGCTATAACAATTTTCATGTATTCGCCTTTTTTGCCAATGTGTGAACATGTGAAAAAATTTGCCCTTCCGGGACTTTATTGGTTGCCTATTAAAGCCTGTAGATTGATTTTCGTGTGAAGGGAGCAGGTTACTTTTTTAAAATCCAAATCATGTGACGTTTATGTGTGCTCCCAAGAGCCTTACCCTAGTGCTTCTCTTCCGCTATTCAACAGCGACAACAAACTGCAACACCAGGTAACGTTATCTTAGAGATGGAATCCAGTAAACATCCGACTCCTACACAAAAAAATGTATCTACTGCATCCCGTCTGGCTAAGTGGGAACGTGATCGTGGTCAAGCGAAAACTAGTGAACATCAGCAGGGCATTTGATTCCTGGAGGGACCTTCGTTCGGTTTTGGGGTTCTTCTTATTGGACAGGCAAGCTTACAAAGCATGTGAAATATAGTGCCATAAGGATTGATCTGTGTAATTTTAGCTAAACTACAATAACACATGAAATGAAGCTCCATTCATTAGTGTAACGTAACTTGGTTTTACAGAAAATATATACATTAAATTATTATTTAGTGCATCGATATACTGCACCTTTAAATCAACAAGACTAATAAACACCTTATGCTAGTTTGATGGGTTTTTTTTTTTTTTTGCAGCGCAAAAAGTAAAAACACAACTGTTACAAAACACATATGTATGAGTGACACACCATACCCCAAATTACTTTATTATTATTACTTTTTATGTGAGCAGCAATATTGTTACATTGTTAGTGATACAGAGAAATACTGAGAACAACATTAGCAAATCAAGAAATCCAGAAGGGAAAAACACCTTCCTTGAACAGAGAGAACATTACAGTTATTTATAGTGAATGATGCTTGGCAGTGAGGAATTGGAGTCATCCTGTTAAAAGCAATGGTTTAGAGAAATACATGCTAACATTTACGTCTACCCACCATACACCATCCAAAAGCCATGGCTCAAAAGCTCATGTTAAAATGGCTTCGCTAAGAAAAGGTAGCTGTAAATGCTTCAATTTAATCAAACAACTACAAGATATATACATATATTTGCGACTTCTCCTTTTGTGAGGAAACACCTTTAGCAACATTGACCACTCATACATAATGGAGCCTTCTTGGATTGCAGTGGAAGAAGTAATAGGCTGCATCCGCATTCCCATACTTTCACAGTATCTACTGCAATTTACTTCTTGGACATTAAAAACAAGTACGTTCTGTAGGTATGCAGGTGTGTAGCATTAGTATACTGTAGATAAATTCCTGGACATACTTGATACGGGACCGTGGGCTTTGTCCTATGACCTGAATGCATGATGTACTAACAACAAACACAAAAATTATTTACAAATTTGACTTGTTAAACAAGTACAGTTTAACCACAAATAACAATTAATTTTATACATAATATTGCATTTACTCTTGAAAAGAGCTACCCAACTCGCAGTTCTATGAAATTTTATTTTTGTAATGAGATGTTTCTGAATCTGCCAAATTACTGACAAGTGCCATCCCACATCAGAATTGTCAGTGTTTGCCTTCGAGTTTTGCCTATGATCTCCGAGACACGAGTTCTGTCTCAATGGTGATCACAATTCGGAGGTTGCATTTTCACTCAAAAATGAAATATTTACTCATCTGACATTTAGATTTAGGGTTTGGGTGTAGGATTAATAAAATAGGCATTTCTGTGGACTATATTGCACAATTTACCAAAAAAAATAAAATAAAATACAACTTAGTTGTCATTCGACTCTTAAACTGGAGCTCACATGTGCCCGTATGTCAAACATCAATTCCAGCTCTGGCCACTGGGGACAGTGGGTCAAATTTTGGTGTGCACGGACAGATATCCTCAGCAGATCTTTTGACCTACTGCAAGTGAATTCACAGTGTGATCAGTCTGGTTTGGTCATCCTACTCATTTGATATACTGCATTTGCATGCTATATAGTAAGGAATTACACATATTAGAATACAGGGATAGACTCGTACCAAAGAACCTGTCACGGGAACCTGGTATGGGAGAGCAAAACGATCAGTAACAAATTAGAGGTGAGGTTATATTGCCTACTTAAAGAGAATTCCAGTCATAAGGCTCTAGTGAGGCTAAGACACTGAATGGTCTTCTAAATGGCTGAATAGGCCACACTGATGTCTTTCATACTGCTCTGCCCTAGATATTTATCTGCAGTCACTGAAATGCTTCTCGGGGCTGACAGGCTCAAACACTGTCTTTCATTTCTCAGCCCTACTTTTATCAGTGGACTCACACAATGCCAGATCCCCAATGGTGCACCATTCAGACACACCACAGCAGTCACTCAAATTCACAAGAAGGAATGGCTACATTTGACCCACATTCAAGCAAATACCAAGCATTTAAGTAGAGGTTAAACCCCTCGGTGGATAAGACTGAGGAACATTACTCTTTAACTGATTCACAATAGAAAGCAACAACACTCTCTGGTTAACTACTGACAGTTGACTGACTATCAATGGCAGTTAGAATTCAATGTGATGTAAAAAAAAGGCTTGTGGAGTACTGCTGTATTTCTCTGCTGTAAAAACAACTGTTAGTTGGCGACCATCATGTTGCTTTTAGGCTCTGGTCCTAAACAAGTTGTGCTGGTGTGTTGGTGTCTCTTACAGGCTTCTAAATAGCTTTAAGTCAACATGAACTCGAAACTGACCCTATTTACTTTCTTAATACAAGGTTGTATTTTGTTCGATTCAATAGTACTTGTTATTACAAAGCAAAATGTTTATCTTCATAAAGTTTCATCAAAATTAAACATTTGCTCAACCTCTGCAATGGCTTTCCTGTTCGACTGATGAGACTAAGGCTACTTTCACTTGGAAATATGTCACATAAAGGAAGGCAAAATGAGAGGCAATAAGCACTTTTCCACCATGGGGTTGAACGTTTCTGAGCACGGTGAGTAGTGGTTCCTGTAGCATTTTCACTTAAGTATGGTTTGTTATAGCTTGATTACAAACCATTCCTGGCCCAGATTCCTTAGCACGGTTAGCTTACAGTTATCAAGACAGAAAACCATTGTGATGGAATGCCTGTAGTGACATAGCGTCTCATGATTGGTCACTTACCCAGTCAGTCCAATCCTGATTTCGTTGCACTGCAGTGGAAAAAGAAACCACAACTGTGCCAAAAATCCTGGATCGGTACGGAACGACACAGTTCCATAATGAGAAGCATTTGGGCAGATGGTGGAAAATAGCTCAATGACTTCTTGATGACATAATGACTTTATCCCACATCACTTGGTCAGCTAATCCAGAGAGAACATGCTGGCCAACCAACTAGACCAGCACCAAACCTGCACTAACCAGCAATCAGCATGAATCTGGCCTAAGCTGGTCTTTTCAGCAAGGTGTTCAAAAGCAATTTATAGTCTTATATCCCCTAATCTAAAATGTACTAATTATTTTGCAATTGAACTGATATTTCTAGTTTTACAACAATACAAACAGAGGAATACAGTTTTGCACAGCACTGAACTGTGTTTCAAAGTTGCTCTAGAGTAATTCTGTGCAGTTGACACTGCCAAGCTGATAGGCACACTGAATAGGGCTAGACAACGGTAGCTACAAACATCTGACACAAGCAAAGCATTCAACTCTGGTTTATACAGAACACACATTGAATTAGCACCATCTCATGTTCTTAGTGGTATTCATCAAGATTATGGCAATGTACTAACAAACAACAAAAGATATTTATCGCCAAAAGAACTGGCTGTTTTTTTTTTTTAAATGGTTGACACTTTAAGCCCTTCGCTGTCTTGTCCAAACACCATCGACTTCAAGTTTTCATGTCTTGCCCTTCGATTAGAGTTGAGTCTTTAAGAGAATTTCCATGTATTTGTGAGAAGCGACAGAAAAAAACAAAACAAATTAGCCTTCGTAATCGTTGTTGAGATTTGAGACCAAATCCCATCCTTCTCAACACAGTTCTTCTCCCTCACCAACGAGAAACGTCATTGGTTTGCTGGCTCCAACAATGAGTTTCGCTTCCTCTAGCATCTACCACAGGCAACTGCTCCCCGCTGTTCATCTGTTAAATATGGCCAATTTTTATTTCTTTTGTTTCACTTTGTAGCCTCATACAGGTGTTGTCCTCCTGTTGATACTATCATTAAAGTCTTTGGGAAAGCAGTTGTGCACTTGGAGGAATCCAGAATCGTGTTCAGGGCTGTTGAGGGGGTCTCTTGTCAATGTGTACATGTTGATCTCTCCTAAAGGCACTGAGCTCATTATCTTCATGCCCACAGGTGACACCTCACGGGATGCTTCTGTGGAGTGAGAGCTGGAGCGTGAGTGCCGTCGACGGTAACGGAAACTGGGCATGTGGGAATAAGGTGAAGATGAAGAGGTAGACTTGATGAACTCACGGCGTGCTTTGAAGCGTACTACTTTGTTCTTCTCAATGTAGATATTGATGGCCAGAACAGCTACCGCCTCAGCCACGATGAATGAAAGCGCTCCGAAATAGAAGGACCAGCCGTAGTTATACTGGTTCTTCTTGTCTTCGTCTCGCTTGTCGCTGGGGTCACCGGCATTGCTGGAGATGTAGACAATTATGCCGATGATGTTGCTCAGACCTGCAGGATACAAAACAGAGCCAAGAGAAACAGCCTGCATGCCTTGCTAGTTTATGGGAAGCATGGTAACGTGAACATGGACTAGCATCCTGCTGTTAACCTAGGAAACAGTTCTGAATCTAAAAAATTATCTTGGTGTTTAATAAAAATTACGTTTAAGCAGCACAGAAAAAACATTACCACAGGCTAAGCCGAAGTAGGTTTTATAAATGTAAGAACATACAGATATGAGGTGTGTGTTATTGTGGATCTACCACACTGATTTGTAATTGAGATACAATAAAAGACCAGTTTTATTCAAGTTTTATACAAACAGTTTTTTTTGTACACAGTCTTGTACTGTTTTTGTTAATGAGCAGTTCAGTCTATTCAGTCTCTGTTTTAAATAAAATCACGTGCTGAAACTATAATGAATTATATTCTCTGTTCCAAAACCCAAGTAACGCAACATAGGTCCAATTCCGATGCAAAGGCTGTGGCAGAATTTAGATAGTATTATTCTGTAACTTCTGTTGAGGAAGTTGCAAGAACAAAATGGTACCCATACTAGTAATAACAGCTGTAGGTTAGACTATCACAGCATTGCAATCTTTTGCTATTTCATATTTGCTGTTACAATTATATTCCGTAAACAATTTTATTTGTAAGCCTATGTCAACCATTGTTCATACTGTTTTATTAACTTGAAAGGCCTTGTGTGCTTGTTAGCAATGTTTACCTGCTGCAACAAACAGTATTCCTGCGCTGAGTAATATGTTGTTCCTTTTGCTGTAGATACGGCCCATCCCCACACACAGCCCTCCCAGCAACAGCAGAATGGTACTGAGGATGGGAAACACACTGGAGGCACGTACGACACCTGTATGTATATACAAATACACACACAAACCAAACGGCGGTCACTTTAACTGGAGTTAGCAAATGGTGCATGACAAAAATAACAGTTTCAACATTGAGAAATAGACAGTAACACTGATATATTACTGAAGAGAAAGTCACTCACGTAAGAGATACTCAGAGCTGTCTGTATCATAATCATTATCATCTGGGAAATGATTGATTCGGTAACAACTTCCTTTGTTGAGCCCTAAAAAATGATGAAACCGGTCAAGATTAAGTGTAGTGTTGACATGATGAATCAAGCAAAAATGAGGATACTGGTCAGCAAATAGACAGAACCATTCAAAAATAAATTAAAGGGATTATTCTGGGTTTAATACAAGCCGAATAAACAGCATTTGAGGCATTATGTTGACTACCACAAAATTATTTCGACTAGTCCCTTAAGGCACTTAATTACTGCTTTTTAACTATTGCTTTTTTTAATAAAAGCACTAATTTGATTTTTTGATTGTTTTAAAGAATGAAGTCAAACAACATTATACCATAAATGCTGTCGATCGAGTTTCACTTGAACTCAGATTATTCCTTTGACCCATAGCATCACTATGTCAGTAGAAAACTAAAATAATTTCAGAGGTGGCATAACTTATCATAGCAGTTTAATAAAAGGTTACAAAGACAAAATAAAAATGTTCTTTGTAATAACATGCACTAATTGTGCACAATAAGGCCAAGCATGCACACTATATATAGCCCAAGCTGATGGGTATCTTGGTATGTAACCTTTTAGCAAATAAACTTGTATACTATGTAAATTAAATGGTATTAGTTGTTTGCAGGCAAGCCTGTTTCACTGCAGCACGCTACAAGAGTTTTCTCTCTGAAACCCTCTTCCTATCCAGTTTGGATCTGCTTCAGGAGGATTTTGTGTACGCAGCAGCATGTCTTACAAGCTCAACGTGTCTAGCCAGGGCTGAACTGGTAATCTGGCATACCGGGCATTATACCGACGCACATTGGGGTCTATCAGGGGCAGACTGGCCATCGGGAGAAGCGAGCGGGCTGGTGGGTCGTGAAGAAACCGAGAAGACCCTGTGGCAGTTCTGGACATGTCTTTCTGTACCAAAGAGTTGTGTTCACAGGGAAACCATGTCCCAATAATGCAAATGCACTCTGAAAACCACATGTTTAGGTTGGGTGACTGTGAGGGCCATGGCAAAACCTTCAGATTGCGTCTCTTGAGGTAGTCCAGTGTGGATTTTGTGGTGTGTTTAGGATCATTGAGCCATCCTCATTTCATCTTCAGCTTTTTTACAGATGGTGTGATGTTTGCTTCCAGAATTTGCTGGTATTTAATTTAATCCATTCTTCCCTCTACCAGTGAAATGTTCCCCATGCCACTGGCTGCAACACAAACCCCCCATGACCTCATTCGATCCACCCCCGTGCTTAACAGTTGGAGATGTGTTCTTTTCATGAAATTCTGCTACCTTTTTTCTCCAAACATACCTTTGCTAATTGCTGCCAAAAAATTAGATTGTAACTTCGTTAGTTCACGCGACCCATTTCCAAAATGCATCAGGCTTGTTTAGATGTTCATTTGCAAACTTCTGACGCTGAATTTCTTGTGAGGACGCAGGAAAGGTTTTCTTCTCATGACTGTTCCATGAAGGTCATATTTGTGCAGGTGTCGCTGTACTGTAGAACAGTGCATCACTACTCCAGAGTCTGTAAATCTTTCTTAAGGTCTTTTGCAGTCAAACGGGGGTTTTGATATGCCTTTCTAGCATTCCAACGAGCAGTTCTCTCTGAAAGTTTTATTGGTCATCCAGACCTCAACTTGACCTCCACTGTTCCTGTTAACTGCCATTTCTTAATTACGTTACAATCTGCGGAAACGGCTACCTGAAATCACTTTGTGATCTTCTTATAGCTTTCTCCTGCTTTGTGGGGAACAATTATTTTAATTTTCAGAGTGCTAGGCGGCTGCTGCTGCTGCTCTTAGAGGAGCCCATGGCTGCTGATTGTTGAGACAATTTTCAAATGATTATTGTGAACAAGCTGTTGCCCTTACAAGCTTATTAATGTCTGAAACCTAGGTAAAAAATATCCGAGAGCTCAAATCTCTTGGGGTGCCCAAACCTTTGCATGGTGCTTCTTTCCTTTTTTCACACTAAAATTGTACAAAACCAAAATAATACACTAATCTTGCTTAAAATGTTGAACAGAAGGTTTCATCTTTAACTTTATGCCTTTAGGAGATCAGTTAATCTTCTACTCACTTAACTATTCACAGCAACATAAATATTGACCAGGGGTGCCCAAACTTTTGCATGCCACTGAATGTCTGCAGGACATTTTAATTTTACTCCCTTGAAATGTGATTGTGAACATCATAACTCACTGTTTTATGGCATGGCACAAATATGTCTTAGACATATTGATGTGGCCCACGCAGGATAAGTGGGTAACTGACATAATGAGTTTTTCTTTAATGCTGAATAGTGTTGTCACGGTACCAAAGTTTCAGTAGTCGGTACCAATACCAGTGAAATTTCCCAGTACTCAATACCATTTTCAGTACCAAAGCAAAACACAAAAACATGTTACTGAACAACATTCTTTTATTAAAAAAGTCAACAAAACATTAACAGCAGAACTAAGAACAAAAATATGCCATTGAGCAACACTTCAAGTTAAATATATTATTTCTGAATTATAACAAAACTGAACAATGTATGCTTAAAGTATTTTTGAACACTTATTTAAGATTTGCTTCAACTTTTGCAACTTTTAATTTAAGTTTTTACCAAGTACCAAAAAACAAAACCTAAATAAACAAGCATACAATAGAATGAATAAAAAACAACTTCCAAACTAAAGTGCAAAGTGCTCTCGTATTAATAAAGCTGCATATTGACAATTTTCTTCACAATAAGAAATGCACAGTGACATATACATATACATACATACATATGATTAAATAAGTCGCAAGCCATCGTCATCGCTCGAGGGATGAGCGTCCCCATGACAGAGTCTCTCTCAGCCGTGTGCAGTTTCAATCTCTCCCCTTTAGATCGGGACATGCGCGCAACTCATAGAAGAGGCACCGACCACACAGAGAAAAGCCAGTTTCTGAGTTTATAGTTATGAACATGATCTGCTTCTGTATTATTTGAATTTTAATAAAGCTATAACGCATACAATTTTACTGCAAATTAGATGTAATGCCGGGATGTTTCCTTTAAAGAGCTCCGGCTCCGCTTATTCCACAATGAGAGTGCTTCTGAATTTGTATTTTTTTTTTTTTTTTTTTTTAATCATTCACTAATACTTTGTGATCTACATAAGCTGAAGCTGTGAAAGTTTCGAGTGCATCTGGACTGATCTGTGTAATTCTCCCTCCGTCATGTCTCGTGCTTCATCATTACAGTTTAATGTGATTTCATGTTACGTTAAATGAGATCAAACGACTATTCGACAACGAACATTTTTCTCGACAATTTTGTATTTTCGACGATGTCGATAATGTCGACTAAACGTTTCAGCCCTAATGCAAATGATAATATGCTTTTAAACTCACCTGCTTTATTTGCTTGAATAAATCCGGGTGTCTGTATTTCAGGTGCTTTATTAAGTTTGATGTGTTTCCTCCTTTCGCCAGAAAATTGTGAAAGCAGCGTTTACAAATAGGTTTTTGCTGATCTATGATGTTTCCTTTTTCATCAGCCTCAAATCCAAATAATTTCCAAACCCGTCATTTTCCACTTTTCATTTCGACAATATACAGTTGAGACTCCGTAGCAGCAGCTACTTTGCTTGTCGTCATCTTCTGCTTGTTGTGAGCGTTCGAAAGTTCCCGACTCTGCATGGGAACCGGGTAGACCCGGTACTCTGTACTCCGGTACCTTCAGAAATTCTGGTATCATAAATAATGTTTTGTTTGAGTACCGACTTCGTACCGGGGTACCAGTATTTTTGACAACACTAATGTTGAATAATAATAAAGTTTCACCTCCGTGAACTATTTTCTTTTTTTTACATTTTCTTGTATTTTTTTTATATGCTATAAATTGTCCTGGCCTGCACACATGCTTTGAGTACTTAAAGTATTGTAACTCAAACACATGGTAATGCTTACCTTTTTTCTCCAGACAGATGTTATTTCCTTTTTCCCACAATGCAGTGCTTGGGGTAAATAACTTTAAGGGGATAGAAAGACTAAAACATTTATAACTGGCAAAAGTATTAAAATAATTTAAGACTCCACACTGAGATTTGATTTATTGAAAAAATAAAAAAATAAATCAAGTTTCAGTTCTAATTCAGTAAAATTACAGCTAGAGCAGTTACAGTACAATGTGTACAATGAGTACATTATCAACTTAAAACATTGTCAGCAACAATAAAATTTTCATATTTAAAGACAGCAATCGTAACAAGCGAACGCAAATGATCGAGACAGGTGACTGATTTGGATGGCATTGGGTGGAAGCTTCATTACGACACTGCTCCCTCGGAGAACTTCATTTTATATCTAAATAAGGGAACTAAATATATCGTCCATTTTAGCAGCACAAACAATCATCGAGCACAAATGAATGACACCGGTTTGGAGCGATTTGGACTACATGGGGTAGAGTGATGTCACATAGCCAAACAAAGAATGTCTAATATCTCAAAACACCGAACCAGCACAAACGAATGGGATAGTTTTGGAGATGATTTAATTATATGGGGGTACCAACTTCAAGAAGGTCGCCTATGGTCATTACTGAAATAAAGTAAACCGAATAACTTTTGATTTAATGTTGACTTTAAGCGAGGACATAAATGTTCGGCAGGTCTTAACATACATCTAACAGAGACACACTGCAAACGTTCCCTCCCTCACTCTATATACAGGTGAAGTCTACTCCGTGTGACACAGCTTTTGTGTGGCCCAGCATGCCATTAATTGGGTCTGGTGTTATAAAATGAGCAAATTAATTAGCATTGAAGAGGTTTGAAAAAGTGGGGCATGTGTTTTCTAGTCTATTCATTGTATAAAATAAATAAAACTCTTGAAAAAAAAAGAAAGAAAGAAAGAAAAGAACAATATCTAAAAAGTAATGCACCTAACACCTGAAACATTATGCCACATATTCAGCCTATAAATGCCTCCAAAAAAGTACCATGGCACTTGGTTGGGTTTTTATTTATTTGGAAACGTACCATGGTACTACTATGTTTTTCTGGATATACCAGGGTAAAAACATGGTATTTGTTTAAAATGCCTTAAGGTGCCAAGTAAATACCTTTGATACATCATTTACAGCTAAAAACGACTTGTTTTCTCTCTCTTGCTCTCACTCACTGATTTTCAAGTGATTTTTGCATGTTACAGCAACATCAGGAGTTTTCCAAATGTAAATTAGACTGCTTGAGCATTCAAAGTCGGATAAATTTTGAAAAGTAGTGCTGCGTTCCATTCAACTCAAAGTCAGATTTGACAATTTCCTACTTGGAAAAGTGCAATGAAATGCATCTTGAACTCAGAATTACAACTTGTAGGCTCGTGCAGAAATTCTCAAGTCTGATTTCGCCGAGATGCAGGTGCATGATGTCACACAAACATGTCGACACTCAGGGAGATATACAAAGGAAGTAATAAACTTTCACTTTATTAAGTAAAATTAATAAATTAGTTTGTTTCAACATGACATGATATTAAAGCTGGTTTAACAAACGCTTGCAGAAACGGGTGTATAAAACTTTGTAATCTCTTTTGCTAATCGTACACCTGTAGCACAAATGCTAGCGCTGCAGCATTGTTTATCAGTTGGGTTGCTAGGAGACGTCTCTAATGAGAGTCAAACCCCTGCTAAGCTAATAGGAGTGTTCAGAATATCTGGAATGGAATGCATTTATGGTCGGAGATATCAAGTAGGAATATCCCACATCCAACTTAAATGAAACGCAGCATAACTGTGTACCCTGACGAAACTAAACATTTAAATCACAAATATTATTAGATAGATTTTTCCAGGTATTATAGACCTCCTTGGTAGATTCATATGAAAAATTATGATTTTTGAATGTCTTTTCGGGAGACTAGGCTTGCTTGAGCATTAAGTGTCATTTCAAGTTCTGGCTTTCGTGCGTTTTTAAAATTATTAGTTAGTTGTGACATAATGTATGATACCCAAAGGCATAGGGTGTCTTGTTCATTGTGAAACTGTTTTCTTAAATTGCATGAATCATACTGAAGGCCTAGACTTTAAATGCACAGCCCGCCACTGTGGAAACAGTTTATTCATGATGTTCGGTTCGGACGTAAGCTGAATTGAACATGATAGACAACAGATGCAAACATAAAAGCATCCCATATTACTTTCGTAATGTGACATATTTATGTGTGAAAAGGACATTAAAAAGTTACACTGTAATTTTTTGAAGTATGTCGAAGTGGCTTACATTGGCCTACAGAGACACCTAGTGGCCTGGATGCTGCATCATCACAAACACAGTAGTTTTCAGTTTCAGATGCTATTGTAGAAATTCACTATGCACAGTAAACCAGGATTCATTTAATAAATTAATGAACAGGGCAGTTACTGAGATTAAGCAAGAAGTATTCAACTGCTCATGTGATTCTAAAATGGCAGCCCCCATGAGGGCACCCCTGCCCCTTGTAGAATAAAACTTTTCTAAGATTACTGATAAGACTGTAAGACTTCATCTCATGTGAGTGGTCATGATTTTATCCATACGTTTCAAAATTACTTGTAATTTATTTTGAAGTAAATCCAGCTCCAGATCTTTTATTGCAGGGTGTGATGCTGGGTCAGATTTTCAGATGAAAAGCGGTGGCCACGGATGCATCCAACACGGGTTGTGGTGCGCTGTGCGATGGACAGGTGCGAAACGGGCGTGGCACATCAACTGCTTGGAAATGCTAGCTGTCTTCTTAGCTGTGAATGCTTTTCCATTCCGACATAGTGCATCATCACGTTCTGATTCGGTCAGAAATTATGCCAGTGGAATAATACATAAATCGCCAGGGCGGCACTCAATTGCTAACAGTGATGAGCATGGCGCAATGCCTCCTAGTGTGGTGCGCACATCATCTCCTTCTGCGACAAATATTCTAGGTTATCTGAACAGCAGAGCAGACATGCTGTCGCGTGACATGCTGGGACTGATGGCGGGGGAATGGAGACTTCATCATCTGATGGTTCTGAGGATTAATGATTGCAGGATTGCTCGATACTTAAGGTCTATGCAAGGACCAGATCGGCATTTCACGACCCAGAGGCTGGTTCCTCTAAAGGCAGGCATTGTCTGATGATAATGTTCCTTAGGGGAGTGAGGCACTTGGAATTAAACATGGGACTTAAATCTGGTGCTGAGGGCACTCATGACCACCCCGTTCAGACCATTGGAATCCATTTAGTTACTTTAAAGGCTGCACTGCTGTTGGCTCTGACCTCAGTCAAACTGGTTGGTGATATATAGGTGCTGTTGATTGAAAGTTCATTTCTGGGATTCGGTCCAGGGCTTTTAAAAGCCACCATCAAACCCCAAAAAAGGCTATGTGCCTAACGTTCTTTCCACACCCTTCAGGGATCAGTGCACCTACAAGCTTTCTCTTCTCAACCGTCTAATTCAGATGAGGAGCAGTTAGTGCATTTATTATGCTCACGTAATGTTGAGTGCATTCGCCAGTTTAGACTCTCACATCAGATCTTCGTTTGTTATGGAGCATGCACAAAAGGCATGCCAACCAAAAGCTCTCTCACTGGATCATTGATGCACTCGCCCACACTTATGAGTCACAAGGCTTTAGATGCCCCATTGGTGTAAAGGCACATTCAACTAGAGGTGTGGCTTTCTCATGGGCATGGACAAACGGTATATCGCTACAGGATATGTGCTTTGCAGCAGGATGGTCTTCGCAGAACACGTTCACTAGGTTTTATAAGCTAGATGTGGCGTCCATTGCTTTGCGAGGCCTCTCACTCTAGAGAGCTTACTATTCCATCACCCAGCAGGTGAGCCCCTCATTACGGGCAGGCTGCCTGTTATAATTTTAATACAGCCACCTGTGTAGGCCACTATCCAATTTACTCCCACTAGTCACAAGCACGTCACAAGCACTTCCAATAGGGTTAAACCTCCCTCCCTACCACTGGTTATGAAGGGGTTAATTATTATGTGTGTATTATATGACTCATATAGGCCTATGACAAATCGCGTCCCATATTGATTTGATACTGGACGCCTAATTTTATCTTTAAATACAGGACGATCCCTTATTTTACGGGACAGGTGGCAACCCTAACACACTATATTGTGCCATGGCTTAAATAAACATCATGTGATGAGATTCTTTGTCTATGACAGGATGCCCTGTGCATCTTGTTGAAAAATAATAATAAAGTAGCTTAAATGTAGCGAGAAACTTTTGGCGTGTAGCTTGCAGTGTAACTTGCTACTTTCTCTGAGGTGTAGCTTTTAGCTTGGCTAGCAACTTTTTTTGAGTTGCTTGCTCAACACTGTCTGGAGCAGATGTACACAAAGTTTCATTTCACATCAGGCTGCACATGCTTCTTCCCTCTTACTCACGGCAGGCACAGAAAGATTTCCTCTCGCAAGACGAGCAATGGAAATCACTTCGGTGGTAGAGCAAAAAGCGGATTTCCAAAATGTTGGCTTGCAATCATGCACAGATTTAAAGAAGACTCAAATGTGAAAACATCCATAGTGACTTGCAAGTTATTTTCCCACCGAGCAGGCTTTTTCAATTCACCTTAGGTGAGTCAAGTCTTTCATCGGACCATGTTAACGTTAATTTTACTCATCAAAAATGAATGCTCCAAGTAAGTCACCTAGAAAATTACAATTTTAGGCTAGGTATGCCAATTATTATTAATTTCATTATTTTTACCCCGCTGATCAACAAGGCTATTTTCAACAATGTTCTGACTGCTTCACTGGTTAAACTGTCTTTTGTGTGCACATCATGTTTAGACAGGGTTGCCAGGTCTAGCCCAAAGTCTGCTTAAAACCCACCCAAAAGATGCTTAAAATAGCCTAAAATTAAAGTTTCCAATCACTGTGGAAAACTACCACCCATGACCTTAAAATGCATGCTTTAGTATCCCATTTTTTGTACTGTTCGCAATGGCATACTACTGTATGCTGTTTTGCAGTTATGTATATCCTGCTGTGCACAGTATGTGAATTTTCTGCATGCATGGAGTACCTTGATGATCTACAATACCATTCCAAAGTTTGGAATCACTACAACATTTTTGTTTTTGAAAGAAATGGATGCTTCCGTTCACCAAGGATGCATCATATTGATCAAGAATACTGCCACAAACATTAGTTATTTGAGATATAAATGGTAATCTAAATAAAAATAGATATATTTATTTAAAAATTCAAAAACCTGTGACGGCAATTCCCCATTTTCAGTAGTCATAACTCCATACTAGTCAGTTCTAGTGGAGGATGTTTGGATGAACAAAGTTTGAGGAATAAAGCATGTTTATAAACTGAAATAGTAATTTGTAACATTATAAAATGTCTTTATAAAAATCTTAGTGTCTTAACATAAAGCATTCTTGGTGAAAAGTATCATTTTCTTTCAAAAGCATACAAATTTCATAGCGATTCCTAACTATACAGTAGCTTAATTTGCCAAAATGTTCAAAATACAACCAGCGCACATTGCATGGAATACTATATTCCATGATGATCTGAGGTCAATATCACTTTTTAATGTGTTGACAGACTTAATCAGAAGTAATATCCAGCCTTATTTTTAATCTTTCAATATTCTTCTTAACTCATTGTTTGATTGGACAGTCAAATTATGTCAGTAAATAAATAAATAAAATAAATAAGTTAAGCAATATCAAACGAGCAAGAGTTCGATATGGCCCTACATCAGCACTGCTGTGATTCGGCCGCAGGCACCAATGCTGCAGGCAATCACAGCAGTGCTGATTTAGGGCCATATAGCACGATTGCGAGTGTTATATTGCTTATATACTACAGTTCAATGAACAAGTACATTTAAAAAAAATTAGGAAAAACTGAGTACGGTCATAAAAACGCATTTGTGCATGAACTACTTTCTTACGCAACCGATCAGAATCTGCCGTTGCTGGTTCAAACCAAATGACGCCTTCATTAGTAATTCAGAAATGTCACTTCAGAAATAGCACCACGGCTTGTGCCATTTCTAACAAGTTATTGGATAGAAAAGAATGGATGGGTGTGTGTGTGTGAGAGAGAGACAAAGCGTGTGCGATCAACGGTTGCCACACCCAAGCAGAGATGCGGTCAGCTTTCTGAAGATCAGATTTCTCAGTGGATAAATAGCGTCCAAGCGGGGGTATTTCTCCCTATTTCGCGGTAGCCGGTGTACAGGTGTCTTTCACTATAGAAACCGCAATGCCCTTCACCATTTTAAACCGCATGTCCACTCCAATGTAGAAAGTCTGATAAGAGGTAAGCGCCTTGTGTTCTGTAATTAATCAGTGTGTTGTGTCTCTCAGCTGTGATGAGCCGTAATGCTGAAGTTGTTCATTTAAAGCCGTTTAAAGCCATTTCCTTACTTTAGTAGTAATACGAGCGATCATGGAGTGCCGCATGTAAACACTGGCTGACGTGAAATTCACTTCACGTCACCTAACTGGCTCATATTACAAATAAAAATGAACTTTTGCCATCACCTGCTGGCTAACATATATAATGTAAAAAAAAAATGTAAATAAAAGACAAACAGTAGCTGTTAACATATCATTAGACTTTAGTTTAGAATGGCACGAACACAAGCGGAGTGATACACACACAGTGAATCATCGGAGTGCTGATTGTGTCAGACCATCAGCTCTCATGAAATGTCTCTTTGTCCAATCAGATTCGAGGACCGGAACTAACTGTAGTATATTATACAATATGAATGATTTTAACTCGGCTTGCTTGCATGTCTATTTAGTCTTTGTATCTCTTTTATTACTTGAAACACTTTATTATTGCATTTTAAGTTTTTAATTTACTCGTTTTTTGTCAGTTTGCCTAATTTTTGTGAACCACTAGTTGACATGCTTTGAGAAATAGATATAGTCTGGTACTAAACTACTCCATATTAGAAGTAAAAAGTGCCTCACTGATTTTGCCATCCATACAAACCTAAATTCTACAATATTTGCATATTTGAGGGTGCGTTCCATTCCGAAGGGATCATCCCTGTGCCCTTCGAAGACATTACCATCCACTGTGAGAGTTTTGCAGGGGCTAAAAGGTGTGGGGCTCAAAAATAAGGGTCATTCAGAATTCACTTTTTAAGTCATTATTATTGGAAATTCAGTTTGAAGTGATTTTACAGCATAACTATCATGATTGCTCTCCCTTCAAAGTGCCCTTCGGATGGTGATTTATCCCATTTGGAATGCAGTTTTAGTTGTCGTTTGGAAAACCTTCTCCAATATTTTACCTTTTATGGTTGTTAATTGCTGTTCCTCAAAAGACTGATATGCTCATCAAGTTTCCGATGTGTGGATGAGACTCCATTAATACTTATCTCGAGCCGCCTTCACTTAAGAGTTAAAGGTTTGTACAAATGTAGACTCTGGGCAATAGTGATGCCTGCCTTGGGAAATGGCACTTAAAAGCTACTTTTGAAGCAGCATCTTACAGCTGTGTTGTGTTAACATCATATGTCTCTTGGCAAACACTGCTGGTTTATTTGATCCCACAGAGGTTAGTGCAGGAAATGTAATGGTTGAGAATGATGCGAGTGCTCCTGGCTTGATCTCAATGCTTGTTATGACTCTGTTATTCAGTGTGGATCAGTGGTGGAAGTCAGAGCCGGTGGCTAATTAGAGACTCTCTGGACTTTCAGCCGCTGCATTTAATTACAGATCTGTTGCGCAAACTGAGAATGGCAAAGTGACAGTTTTTCCCTTCCAATCCTCCCTAATCTCACAAACAAAAAGATGATAAGCATAGATCCATTCACTACTCAGAGCTGAAGGGAAGGATTATTTTACTTAATTTTTTTATAATGTTTTTTTGTATATTACAAATCTCAAGGTAAAGCTCATCTATCTAGGCTCTATTTCTGTGCGCAACATCTAATTTTGTGAGAGCCGAGGGCATTTGCATTTAATTTGGAGATTCCACCAGCAGGTGGGGAAAAAAAAGGTCATGTCCATCCATCCATCGCCACTTGTCAGGGTTACAGGTTGTGCTGGAGCCTATACCAGATGTCTCAGGCCAAAGGCTGGGAAACACCCTGGACAGGTGGCCAGGGCAACACATACAGACATTCACACTCACACCTACAGGCAATTTAGAGTCTCTAACTTAACCTGCATGTTTTTGGACATGTGCAGTAAACAAGAGCACCCAGAAACCCACACAGGGAGAATATGCAAAAGCTGTTCCACATAGAAAGGCCCAGTTGAGCCGAGACTCGAAATCGGGATCTTCTGCGGTTATAACTTTAGCATTAAGGCTCATCACAGCTGAGAGACACAGACTAATTTCACAAATTCAAACTGCTTACCTCCAGGGGTGGAAAGATTACAGAAAAATAATACTCAAGAAACTGTTACTTTTGTTTGAGTAGAGTAAAATAACCTGTCCTAAAAACTACTCAAGTTAGAGTAAAAGAGTAGCTAATTTAAACATACTCATGAGTATTGAGTATTGAGTACTGAGTTGTGAAAGCTATGCCCCTTTATAATAAAAACTCTATGCCGCAGTTTAAAAATGTAGCACACTTACCGTAATTTACATTCCCTTTCATGGTTGTTTGCCAGAAAGAATAACAAATATAGGTATTTTATAGGTGTTTGTGACTGACAACTTTTAAAATACATCACTTATCTATGATATATGAAAATCACATAAAAGTAATCTAATCCATGTGCCTCCAGTGGTTAAATCCATGTCTTCAGAAGAGATATGATAGATGTGGTGAGAAAGATGAGAGAAAGTCAAATTTTACTATTAATTCTCCTCCCTGCTCAGTCAATCTCCACTTTAACTTTCACTTTCTTCTTGTGTTTTTGGTGATTTACATTCTTCTTGCATATCTCCACCTACTGGTCAGAGAGAAGAATTTCTAGCAAAAAGTGGACTTCAATATTGATCTGTTTCTCACCTAGATCCATCATATCACTTCAGAAGTCATGGGTATAACCTCTGGAGTCATATGGATTACTTTTATGCTACTTTTATGTGCTTTTTGAAGCATCCACATTTTGGCATCCATTTACTTGCATTGAATGGACCTACAGAGCTGAAATAATCTTCTGAAAATCTTAATTTGTGTTCAGCAGATGAAGGGAAGTCATGAGGGTGAGTAAATGATGAGAGAATTTTCATTTTTGAGTGAACTATTCCTTTAAGTAGCACATGAGGGGCCACATTGTCCTCCTTCTGAGATGCAATGTTCCACAATGATTTAGTTCTTGCATTTTTGAGCCCAGAAATAGTTGTGTTCTCAGTCTAATGCATGATGTACAATTTTCTGAAGTTTGTGACTGGTGGAATATTTTGCTGCAGTATTGCTCTGCAAATGTTGATACTTTTCTATCAGGCATTAGAAAAAACATGATAAAGACTGAGCATAATTCTAAAATATTTTATCATCTCTACATTCCTGGTAATTTATTATACAAATTAACATCAGTATTATATAAAAAACTAATATTATATATAAAAAAAATAAAAATAAAAAAACAATGTCACTTTTTTATTCTATTACATTAATACTTTTAAAACTACAAGTTATTCAGCCAAAAATAGAGTGGTTTTCTTGTTTCCTTGTTAATTTTGTTTGATTAATAGCTTTATATGACAGCCTACTAGACAGTTCTCGATTCGGTTACATGTACACTTTCATTTACCAAAATGACATTATCTTCAGAAAGCTGACTAACACACTATAGCATCTTCGCTTGGGAATGGCAGCAGGTGATCGCATACGTTCCATCACACACACACACACACACACACACCCTCCAATAACTTGTTAGAAACAGCCCAAGCCGTGACACAAGTTTTAAAGTGAAGTTTTTGAGAGGTTTGAACCAGCAATGGTAGATTCTGATCCGCCGCGTAATAAAGTAGTTCTATGCACAAATGTGTTTTTATGACCATACTCACTTTTTTCCAAAGGATTTGTATATACTTGTTCATTGAACTGTTGTCTAGAAGCAATAATCACACTCACAATCGTGCTGTATGGCCCTAAATCAGCACTGCTGTGATTACCTACGGCATTCGGCCAATAATAATACAAATTTAAATATAAAAATACTTTCTTAAATGTATACATTTTATACATTACATTTTGAGTGCAGAAGAATACAAGTATTCAAAGTAAGCAATTGAGAAGAAATTTAATTATACTGGAAAGATATGTATTTTTGTCCTTTTCTGGTCAATGTTAATAAAACAAAAAAATGGCCTACTGTGGTCACTGCTCTCTGGGCTTTGAATATCAGCAGCACAAGTGCAGATTCTGTTGCACATTCATTAATCCCCTTTGTACATCTGATGCCACCTTCTTCCTTTTCTGGGTGAATACACTGTCATCAGATCTTTTCACATTATAAAATGACACCTATGATGTCCTTGTTTAGCCTATGTATGCAAATATGATGTAATCATAATTCTGCCAAAGCACATCAAAGCCAAAACTACATACGCTGAGGGAATCTCCTGAATTTATACACAGCTACTGTATGTGTTATTAAAACATGTCTCTTTTTCTGGCTCTTTCTCCTCTGTCTGTCCTTTTTCTTTTCTATGAGCAATGGCAAGAATTTTTAAAACATTAGCCATGTTACCATAGCGATTTCAGATATATTGTTTCCAAGCAACAGCATTAAATGCAAGAAAGACATGAATGAATGAAGAGGCTTATGAGGGAATCTCTGGACTGATTACGCCTGTCTGTCCATTCAAGAAACTTGGGAGAGAAATGGAAAGCATTTTCAATCCTTTCCAAGTGAAGGTCGAGTTATTAAAAAAAAGGAACAGTTCACCCAAAATAAAAATTCTGCCATCATTTACACACCCTCTTGTCATTCCAAACCAGTCTGGAACACAAAAGGAGATGTAAGGCAGAATAATAGCCTCAGTCACCATTCACTTCCATTACATCTATTTATATATACATAATGAATGTGAATAAGGAAAACATTCAGCCTGTTTCACTGAAGAAACAGAAGTAGGAGGAAATTTGTACTTAAAGGCACATTAAATGCTTCAATGCAAACCGAAAACGTGTAAACGCTTTAAACTACTAAGGTCATAAATGGCGTAAGATTAAATCGAACAACATGGGTAGATTTTTGGGGGCCAATTTCGCCTTTACCAGCCTTCTAACCATCTTACCTTTCTGTATATACTCTTCAGACCACGATTGAATACAAATGCGTAAAACGCATGCGCACTGCATCAACGGCCACGAGTGGACTGTGCTGATGATGAAATTTGCACCGTGCACATCACCAATGCGGAATACCAAAGTATACTTTGGCCTTCATTAAATGTATGCAAATGTTGTGCGCATGACGCTTCACGGTTTGACGTCAAAAGCAGAGAATAATGCGATTATTTCAAATCTCATGTAAATGCAGATTTCTTGATGTCATATTTTGTAAATAAGCAAATTTTTGGGAGTAATAAGCGTATTGGTGTGCAAGTAAACGGGCACAATGTTTTTCACTTTTAGGTGTACTGTCCCTTTAATGGATTTACGTTTCATTTAAGAATCAACTGTCTCAAGACGTTTTTCTTCAAATTCCTTTGGAGACATAAAAATAGACATATTTAAGAAAATTACTGACATATTGGTAGATTTTATAGCTATGAAATGAATATGGATCGAATAGGTCTTGGAAGAATTTGATTAGAAATATTTGATCTTATATTGAAATCTTGACCAAATCTGAGATGATCGATAAGCTCCGTGTTGAGATCTTTTTTTTTAACTCTTAATTTTTAAATTATCTCTTCAAAAAAAAAAAAACACTTGAGAAATGTAAGATTATAGGTATTTTTTGTTCTCAGAGGAAAATCAGACTTAAAAGGTGCTGAAGGGGATTTTAAAAGTTCTAGAAGCGTCCTCAAACTTGCTTTGACAACCGTCAAACTGACCGCGGCCAATTCTTGTTCTTCCATCCTTTCCCCACAGTATGTTTCCCCATACTAGTGCCGTCACAGAAAGAGGTGTAATATTTCTGCTTGTCATTTCATTAAAACATTTGCTTACAGCACATTTAGAAATGGAGCAGAAGTCTCCATTTTCTCTGAAGCAGAAACTGTTGAGATATTAAAGAGATCTCATTTGTGGTGGGAAGGAAAGTGTTTTTTTGTTTGTTTGTTTGTTTGTTTTTTGGAGCGGTTCCAGATACGTTAAACCCCTTTATCATACCAATTGAAATAAATCTCACCGTTCAATACAAACTATGCACGCTACTCCAACATCTGCTATTTCGGAGTTCACTTGGATGCAGAGAAGAAAAAAAAGCCTTACAATACAACAGTGTTTGATGACAATTAACTTAATTCTATTTTTCCCTATGAAAGACGGGTGTGAATACATATGGTAGCTTACCTTCAATGCAACAGATCCTCCACAGTCCGGAGTGCGTGAGATCTCCGCGGACCTTCTTGGGTTGCGTCTCGTCCGTGGTGATGTTGGTGACATTACAGATATAAGCCCGAGAATAAAGCCAATAGTCGGTCCCGATCGCGATGCTCATCAAACTAAACGCCACAAAAGCCCCGACGGTGGCCAGCAGCATCTGTACCCCACGGTCACACCAAGCCATGGCCACTCATATTATATTATTCATAAAGGACAATAATCCACACAATGTTCAAACACAGACACGCGTCATGATTTGGCGTCCACTTGTGCTGCTTTGTTCTGATTGTCGATCTGGTCGTGAGCGCGTCAGGAAACTTGAGCACTTCTCCTCCACATGTTGCTGCTGTTCAGATACTGAGCGGCTCGGGGTTCACGCAGCATCACATCTGCTTCCTGTGGTTTATTTTGAGTTTTGAGAATCTCATCCCTCTTTTCCAAACTCAAAAAGCTTTGATTTGGAAAAGCGATCTTAAAACCCCACCTTCAGTCACGGGAACCAATGAGAGACGCACATGGCCTTAAGAAGGAGATGCTCTCTGGACGAAGATTATGATGATGAAGAAAAAAAAGATTCTTGAACAATACAACTGATAAAACAGACTAGAGACATGGAGAACTGAAAACTAAGGTTTGATACTTTCTAAATGCATTAATAGCCAATGTTTATATAATTTATGCTTAATGAAATATTTGAATCAATGCAAGATACTGCTGAACTTACAAAGACTAAATAAGATGATTTGCAGAAATACACCGTAGTATTGATTAGCAATAGTAAAATAAACAATTAAATAAATCCATTCAACTCTATAGATAGATGATAGACATACAGACGATAGACAGATAGAGTATAAATAGATAGACAGACAGATGATAGATAAATTATTGATGGATGAAATAGAATAAAATGAAAGAATAGAATAAAATGATATACATATACACTGTATATACTAATATATAGAACTCAATTTGATGAACGATTTTTGTGAAATTTAAATGAAAAAATATTACAAATATTTGTAAGTATATTTCTATAAGGGAGACACGCAGGCTTGAGTGAGGTTTAAGATACCATTTATTTGATTAACGTAGAACAGAAAAGTAATGTCTCTCTTTGGAGTTGGCCCCGTCTGGCGGTCCGAGGGAGTTGTACTCGGAACCATCATATCCTGCCGGAGATAGGAGGCAGGGGTGAGGAGCCTACCCCCATGCGGGACAGGGCTCAACTGGTGGTGGTAGGGTGGTGGAGGTTGCCGTGTTAGCGCACTGAAACAGCAATGTGATAGATTGTGAGCAGACTTATAAAGCATACGTGTGATTGGCTTGGAATTACCCAGCTAATAGTGTGATGATGTACAGCTGCTAGTCTTCCCGCTAGAACTACGCTGCGCTCACATACAGTGAATAAAGCAGGTTTTTGTGATGTAAAAAAATGTAACTAAGATAAATCATATCAGACTTGCACCTTTAATTTAAAAATTACAACCTATGCAATGCCACTTTAAACCAAAGTGACACATTTCAGAGAAGAAAAAACTAATCGTAGAATAACCCAACTGCATAAGTGTGCCCATCCCTGAACTTATACTTCGTTGAAGCACCCTTTGATTTTATTACAGCACTCAGTCTGTTTGGATAGGAGTCTATTAGCTTGGCACATCTTGACTTGGGAATATTTTCCCACTCTTATTGCAAAAACGTTCCAGATCTGTCAAATTGCGAGTGCATCTCCTGTGTTCGGCCCTCTTCAGGTTCCCCCCACAGATGTTCTATAGGATTCAGGTCTGGGCTCTGGCTGGGCCATTCCAAAACATTAAACTTTCTGTGCTGAAGCCATTCTTTTGTTGATTAGGATATGTGTGCTTTGGATCATTGTCATGCTGAACGGTGAAATATCTCTTCATTTACAGCTCTCTAGCAGACACCAGAAGGTTCTGTGCCAAAATGGACTTTTCTGTACTTGGAGCTATTCATGATTCCCTTCACTAAAACCCCAGTTCCATATCAAGAAAAGCAGCCCAAAGCATGATGCTGCCACCACCATGCTTCACCGTGTGTATGGTGTTCTTTTGCAAAAAGTTCAATCTTGGTCTCATCAGACCATAACAAATGTTTCCACATGGTTTTGGGAGACTGGATATACTGTAGGTTCTTGCAGGCTTGTATGTTATTTTTCCATTAGAAAAGGCTTGGTCTTGCCACCCTGCCCCATAGCCCAGACAGATGAAGAACACGGGAGATAGTTGTCACATGTAGAGTAACCATTACTTGCCAGAAAGAGCTGCAGACAGCCTCTAGACAGCCTCCCTGACCAGTTTTCTCTTTGTCTTCTCATCAATTTCAGAGGGACGTTCTGTTCTTGATAATGTCACTGTTGTGTCATACTTTCTCCACTTGTTGATGACTGTCTTCACTGTGTTCCATGGTATATCTAATGCCTTGGAAAAAACTGTGTAGCTCTCACCTGAGTGATACCTTTCAATAATGAGATCCCGTTGATGCTTTGTAAGCTCTTTGTGGCCCATGGCTCTTGTAGTAGCATGCAACCCAGATGATGTCAGAAAAATACTTCAGGTGAAGACAGGTATGTTCTATTTCACATGAGCTTGATAATTGGTTGATTCTGAACACAGCCACATACCCAATTATAAAAGGTTGTGCACACTTATGCAGTTAAGTTATTCTAAGTTTCAAAGAAAACAATTCTGAAATGTCACTTTGGTTTTCAGTGGCATTGCATAGGTTGTAATTTTTACATTAAATGTGCAAAAAGTCTGATATGAGTTATCTTTGTTACATTTTTTACATCACAAAACCCTGCTGTTTTAACAGGGGTGTGTAGACTTTTATATCCACTGTATACTGTACTCTGCAAAAAATTTGTAAATTTAACTGAAAAAGAATGCGAAAATGCTAATGTAAAAAAAACAAAACAAAAAAAAAAAAAAAACATTTGGCATTTGGTTAACAGGTTACCATAAACAGTAAAACATTCTAAATATTATTTTTACCAACACGCAATTTTACGGTAAAATACTGCAAAAAAATTTATTTATTTTTTTACAACTAAAAAGTATGATTTCCCTTATAGTTAATGGTGAAAAATTATAAACTCAGCAAAAAAAGAAACATCCCTTTTTCAGGACACTGTATTTTAAAGATCCAAATAACTTTACAGATCTTTATTGTAAAGGATTTAAACAATGTTTTCCAAGCTTGTTCAATAAACCATAAACAATGAATGAACATGCACCTGTGGAACTAGCAGCTTACATTTGGTTGGCAGTTAAGGTCACAGTTATAAAAACTTAGGACACTAAAGAGACCTTTCTACGGACTCCGAAAAACACAAAAATATGATTTGTGATGCCTAGGGTCACTGCTCATCTGCGTGAACGTGCCGTATGCATGCTGTATGGAGGCATGAGGACTGCAGATGTGGCCAGGGCAATAAATTGCAATGTCCGTACTTAGATGAGATGCCTACGACAGCACTACAGGGAGACAGGAAGGACAGCTGTTCATCCTCACAGTGGCAGTACATCCAAATATCATATCTGCGGGACAGGTACAGGATGGCAACAATAACTGCCCGAGTTACACCAGGAACGCACAATCCCTCCATCAGTGCTCAGACTGTCCGCAAAAAGGTTGAGAGAGGCTGGACTGAGGGCTTGTAGGCCTGTTGTAAGGCAGGTTCTTACCAGACATCATCGGCAACAATGTCGCCTATGGGCACAAACCCACCTTCACTGGACCTGACAGGACTGGTAAAAAGTGCTCTTCACTGACGAGTCATGGTTTTGTCTCACCAGGGTTGATGGTCGGACTTGTGTTTACCGTTGAAGGAATAAGCGCCACACCGAGGCCTGTACTCTGGAGTGGGATTGATTTGGAGGTGGAGGGTCCGTCATGGTTTGGGGCGGTGTGTCACAGCATCATCAGACTGATCTTGTTGTAATTGCAGGCAATCTCAACACTGTGCGTTACAGGAAAGACATCCTCCTCCCTAATGTGGTACCCTTCCTGCAGGTTCATCCTGACATGACCCTCCAGCAAGACAATGCCATCAGCCATACTGCTCGTTCTGTGCGTGATTTCCTGCCATGGGCAGTGAAGAGCCCGGATCTCAATCCCATTGATCCCGTTTGGGACCTGTTGGATCAAAGGGTGAGGGCTAGGGCCATTCCCCCCAGAAATGTCCAGTAACTTGCAAGTACCTTGGTGGAAGACTGGGGTAACTTCTCACAGTAAGATCTGGCAAATCTGGTGCAGTCCATGAGGAGGAGATACACTGCAGTACTTAAAGCTGGTGGCCAGCCATTGAAAGCACAGTGAAAGCGCATGCTGCACCATAATAAGGGATATTTTATTACATTGCACAGCCACAGGACATACTGCAACCACTTGAAATAAATTGTTAATATATATTCTGCCTTAAATTTCCACAAGCTTTTATCCAGCTGATGGGTTCAGATTTATAATTCATGGAAAGTACACCCTGTATATTAATTACCATACTTAGATTGAATGTCTACACATCATTTTACAGAAACTAGCACTTAAATAGTGCACTTAATACATTTCTCTCATCTATTTTTTGACATATTAATATTATCTTCCGACCACCCTTTATAAAAATACATGGTGATACCATGGTACACTGATGATATTGTATGGCAATTGCATGGTACTTTGAAGCATACCATAGTACTGAATTAGGCCTGCTATATTAATGTACCATAGTATTTACATCTCAGTGCACTTCTAACAATGTTATTACCATGGTACACATCCCAGAAATGGAAACTTGAGTCACACTTAATGGGTTTGTTTCTCTAAAAATGGAAATTCTGGCACTTTTAGGTACTTTTCTGTTAGTGACATAACAGCAGAGGTAGCCTATAAACACCATCACTCTCTACATCTTCTGAGCTCTTTGAAGAACAAATCAAACAGTTCCTTATTGGGAAGCATAAATCTTTCCTCCTTCAGTCTAGTCCATCCGGGCCCTCAGAGTAAATTGATTCGTCAATCTCTCCTGGGAAACCAAGACATTACGACTGGAACCAGTTGTTTGTTAGTTTAATACATTGTACACAAAAATTGCAATATTGAACTGGGAAGCCATTAAATCCAGGGAACACATCATAATAAAGACACAAAGGTACAAGTGTGCCGTTACAGTTGTAGTTTATCTTTGATATTTATAGTGTAATAAGTGTGCTGGAAGTGGAGTATGTGAGACAATCACTGGGACCCCAGATGAGCACAGATGAGCATCTGATCAGGCCAGTGGATCGATGGAGAATGTGTGGCTGGAATAATGCTGGAGCACTCAGAGAGCGCTGCCTGCGGACACACTGATTGGTCGGTAGAGATGAACAAAGGCCTTCATCAATACAGAGTAAATTGAAAGAATGTATTCACAGCTACCTGGCCCTCCACAGTCTATTCTTGACCCAAGTACAGAGTCTTGGAAGATCAAATGAACTCATGCCACTCCACTTTCACTCAAGAAGTGCAAACAACGGTGATGAAAAATCCAAGCCTCACTCTCTGGTGATGAGCACTTGTCAAATTAATCCCTTTGTTGTTTCCTCTCTTCTCCAATCACGTTCCTTATCCACATCACAGTACAAAGCATCAAAATTTCTCCTTTCACAGCTTGGCACACCACAACTAAAACTGGGACATTCTTGGGATTAAGTAATATTTCAGTCCCCCAGTCTTTTAATTAAAATAATTATTTCAATAAACAAATTTTACCATGAGAGAATTTTTTTTCTTCTATTTTATACCAAGCAGTTTGTCGTGTCCCTGAGGCACCTCACTGAATTTGTACACAGAAGAAAATTTATAAAAATGTGCACAATCTATAATTTTTGTCATTAATGTAAACATTTATTTGTTTCTTTGTTGAGAAAGATCTTTTACCAGAAACTGCATGATTTTTGTCATGTTTTGTCCCTCAGTCTGAACTCAACCCTGTTACACCAACCACTTTCAACTCATAAAAATGTTGGTTTCACCCATATGAGACATTATTAACCAGAAGTGACATCATTCAGCTTTATCAACAGCATGGTGCAGAAACAGGCAGGAACTATCATAATTTGTTTTCATATTTTGAAGTATTATAGTCAGGTGGGTATGATCAAACTGAACAATTAAAAAAAATCTTGACATCAGCAGTCTCCTTGGCGATCATGATTTCAAGCTCGATTACACTTCCTAGTGCTTCAAGCATGCGCAGAGTGAAAGATGGCTCATCAAAAACCAATTGTATAATTTCTGAAGACATGGATTAAACCACTGGAGTTTTATGGATTACTTGTATGTTGCCTTTATGTGCTTTTTGGAGCTTTAAAGTTCTGGTCACCATTCACGTGCATTGAATGAAACTACAGAGCTGAAATAGTCTTCTAAATACCTTCAAATGTGTTCTGCAGAAGAAACATAGTTCTACACATCTGGGATGCATGAGAGTGAGTTAATGAGATCATTTTTATTTTTGGGTGAACTATCCCTTTAAGTGCCACTTCCAAGCAAATGACACTAAGGCTTTTCATGTTTCAAAGTCATTTTTAGTGGTTGTAGGTTAAGTTTATGGACACGTTCCATGAACCTTTGACAACCAGAAAGTGTCCAAATACCTTTTGTCATAATTTTGAACAGAATATTCACTGATTTACCACTTATCACTAAAACTTTTTTTATGAAATATTTAGCTAGAAAAGTGTGCCTGTGCTATAATTAAAAAAATGAAATAAATGCCACCTGGTTATTAAGTGTTGACATTATTATATAACACATTCAAATATGTATTGCGATTATTCAGCAGGAGTTAAGGTAGTCTTGAAGCCGAAGAACAGTGAAGGACTCCCATGAGATCCTCGGGTGGGTTTAGACTTCTGAATTAATGCCACAGATGAGCAAAAGGCTGTTGGTGAAATCAAGACATCACGTTTCACTTTAGGCTACAGGAGAATCCCACACAAGATTTTCTGTAACAGAAGTGTCATGAGCACAGCTGTCAAACAGCTCAAGGGTGTTTGTAATAATTCAACTCAAACTCAAATCTTATTCTTATGCACAGTTTGTTTCATTACTTCATTCCCCCTCAAGGTATGTGGGGTTATTTTCTCTTTTATATCTGAGGGAGCGAGATGAGTATCAGTATACCTGATACCAACCGTAGGTTTGGATTAGTTTTAGGTTAGGGAAGTACATTTTTCTCATTAAAACCCACCATTTAAGATCTACCCCACAGGTTAATATCTGTAGGATAAAAAAAAACTAGTTTCACAACACAAGCCTTGTTTAACTTATCCTTTTTTTCCCTCCCCAATTTGGAATGCGCTGTGTGGAGGCTTCACGCTATTCTCTGCGGCAGCACGCGCCACACAGAGCAAACCACATTGTAGCGACCAAGAGGAGGTTACCCCACGTGACTCTACCCACCCTAGCAACCGGGCCAATTTGTTTGGTTAGCACGCCCTGGATTCCAGCTCTCGACTCTGAGGGTGGTAGTCCCGTCTTTACTCGCTGACATGAAACGCTGTCGATTGAGCTCAACTTATTGAACACGGAATACACTCGAAATATTCCTTTATTATTGCTCATAGGGACTAGAGTATTGTTTGTCATTTTAACGGTAATAGAATGTAAAAAAAATGCCACGTAAAAAAAAAAAACATGAATTAGTTAACGGGTAGTTACTTATATACACAGTAAAATAGATTTAACAAGACATGTCATTTTACGATAAAATATTGTAATTCGTTAGATTTGATTAGACATGAGATTTAAAAAAAAAAATTTTAGATATAAAATGTATGATTCTATCATGTAATAATCTTGTTTAACAAGAGAATATATGTACTTTTTACAGTAAACTATTGTTAAAATTACAGTGAAAACAATCCAGCGTTCCCATCATATTTCATTATATTTTATGGGATTTTTTTTTTTTTTAATATTAGCTGTGTACATTGGGGCTTTCTGTGGTATATCATGTAGTTTAGTTCATGTTAACTGCATTATTATTTTAGTGTCATGTGTTACCCTGATGGCGTTTTGTGTTTTAAGAAACGCGTTTCTACATGTTTATTGGTTATTACTGCTCTCTTGATGAGTTTTATGTCATTATGTGGCCTATTGTAGTTACTAGTGATGTTTGAAAATAAAAAGCAGACATATATTGTTCCAGAAGGTTCGTATATCAAGTTTATATCATTAAATGAACAGTACTGAACCGTAAAATATACAGGCATCAAATTACATCAGGTAAGGCCTGAAACATGGCCACTGCATTTTACTAGTAAATTGAACTGATTAAATTTTTTTCACAGCAAGGCAAGATATTCAAATAAAACTCTAACCATACTGCCTTGTGTTTTTTTTACCAAATCATGTGGATTTCTGCACTTCCCATTCTTACAAAAGGGCAAAACAATCCCAGAGACTTGCATTGAAAGAGACTTGGCTATATCAAGAGACCAAAATAACTTGGGGATTTTCTGTTCTCAGTAAATCAAGTTTCAGCCTGTTTGGCTGATTTTCCTTTTTGAAAAATGTCCATTTCTGATATGAAAAAGAAAAAATATATTTTTGCAATCCTTCATCTAATACAGACAGTTGGGCTGCACAATTAATCGAATAAATAATTGAACAATGAACTAGCAGTCAGCGTCTATTTACACGTCTTGCATGAAAGGTTTCTATTTAACATGTTTTTGCGGCAATAAAGTCATTCAGACAGTTCTCAGGTTACTTTTGACACAGAATCAGCCAGTAAATGTTTGACCAGATGTGAAAACTTTTAATAGGTTTTAAGAAAAAGACACTACAAGGCATCACCTCTCATATGCCACATACTGGTAGGTCCTTGGGATCACATGTCAAACGCCTCATGGAACAAACAATATAATAATGTGATAGCAACACAAAACACACATCTTCTAGTACAACTTTGCATTAGGCACAAGGCGGGAGGGAGTTGTGTTACAGTATCATCCTTTCCTTTCCCTAAAATTTATCCCAAATATCTCTGAGTGTTTACAGCTCGACCCTGGACTGGGACCAGTTTCAGATAGACTCCAGTTAAAGGAACCGTACACCCAAAAATTAAAATACTATTTAATCTTACTCAACCTCATATTGTTACAAACCCACATGAGTTTTATTTTTTGTGGAACACAAAAGGAATTGCAATCTCAATGTTATTTCAATGGCGTTTTTTATTTTGAAGCTTTATACAAAAAGCTTGAAAAAGCCCCAAAAAGCTTGAAAGTAGCTTGTACGAGCGTACTGTTCCAAGTCTTCTGGAGCCAAATGATAGTTTACTGTGCAGAGATTGAACTACTTATTCACTGAAAATCTTGATATCCTTTCTAGCTCTCCTTCGTGAGAGTTCATGAGAAGTTGCGTTGTCGGATTCATTGTTCTTTTGAGTTGAATCAATTAAGTTAAAAAAACTGATTCGAAATGACTGCTTCAGTTCTCAAGTTTAACTCGGTGACTCAGTGGACTTACATTTTGGTCTGTTCATCACACAAAGCTATCATATGGCTTCAAAAACTTTTGAATATAGCACACAAGTCGAATGGACCACCATGATGCTTTTGCGTCGTTCTTGAAGTCTCAGAGCTCTGGTCACTGCAGTAATGCAGACACGCAGTCGAAGTGGCCCAGATTCTGGCAGGACTTGAGCCAGCGCTGTACATTGGCAGGTGCAGAGGAGCTCTGGCTGGCTTGCAGAACGCAACAGGCACACACAATGTCGGCAAGTGAGAACTCCTGACCCAGAAGCCATGGCGAATGACCCAGAGCCCCGTTTAGTGAACCCAGCACGGCTGCTCGCTCCTTATTGCCCCCCTCAGCCAGCTGGAAGACTGCCGTATCGATCCAGCAGTCCATTTGAGTGACGGCGATGGGGTCTTGTGGTTCAGCGCCCAAAAGACGGAAGAGGAAGCGAGCAACGTTGGCCTCGCCCTCAATGGGACACATTTTCTGTGTGTTGAACTTCATCTGCAGTTTTGACACTGAACGGAGACAGATGGCACAATGATTAGCATGTTTGCTACTTTGACTTCCAGGACTCTCACACTTTTTTGATTAATCAATTTCCATGATTTTTTCCATGACCATATAAAAGCAGCTTTATGTTTACATGGTGTTGCTTGAAAAATGTAATAATTACCTTTTATATTGTCACTGTACAAATGGCAAAAGAAAATTTTATCTTGAAATAAGTTGACAGTGCATCACTTTTTTCCACCCCTTTTGACCAATTAAGTTCCATGATTTTCCCAGGAAATTACATATTTTTTTCCAGTTGTTTGAATTATTGGCTCAAGATATATATATATATAATAGGTCTATTGATTTAACGCGTTAATAACGTGCGATAAATGTTAAAAAAATGTACGCATTTAATTGCATGAGAAATACAAGCTTGTAGTACCACCTGTTTACTCCAGAGGGCAGTAAGTGAAGTTTCAGCTGTATGAGCAACACACAGTTTATACAGTGAAGAAAAACACTTCAGCAGACAACAACACAAACGTTACGTTCTTGCGTTCAAAACACTTGAAGGAGTGCAAATGTGATCTAAGGGATCTCAAGATGTGTTTAAAAATTGAGTATTAAACTATATTTAACTTGACACAGTGACCTAAACATTTTATTTTTATGATGCAACACACCCGAGACACGACACATGCATGTCTGGCGCAGGTCGTCTGGTCTTTACCTCACAATATTTAATTATCAACAAGGTTAAGGAGATGTCCTTTAAACTGTTACACCGTTTTTACCCAGTCAATCTTTATTTAAGAAACTTGCTCCCTGAAATAGATCCACTTTGCTCCGTCTGTAATGCTGTAGATGAATCTGCCCCATTTTTTGGGAATGTGTCCACGCTGTAGTATTTTGGAGAACATTTTGTACGTACCTCTATTTTAACTAGTTTTTCTTTGCTTTATAAAGACGTTTTATTTGGTTTCCACACTTTTGATCATTTAAAAAGTGAATATTTTCTGATTAATCTGTTTATTTTTCTTGACAAGTTTTTTTATAAGTGTAAATTTATGTCTATAAAGCCCCTATTTGCACTTTTTTTTGTAAAGACGAAATATTATTTTAATACTCTTTGTACCTCCAACAACTCCAAAGCATTGAAAAGCATTTCACTCTGTAATGAATATAATGTCTTGGCATTATTGTATAATATATCTGTAGTATTGAGTACTATGTAAACCCCTGGCTTGTTTCTAAAAAATAAAAATGTCTGAAGCAGGTGTATATTGACTCCTTAAACAAGCCCTCATAATAAATCTCCAAATGATTGACAAATTCACTTATGAAATGGATTACTGTGAACTGTGTGCCAATGATTGGCTTATGATCAATAATATGGTAGTAAACAATACATTGTATTCTAAAGCCGTTTTTTGTATCGTCTTATTAATTATTAACTCTTCTGCCACAAGAATGTAATGCATTTTAATTATCTGAATATTTATTATTTTATTTATATATATATATAATTTTGTAATATTTTAAGATAAATATGTATAATTATTTCATCATTAAATATTGAATTATTGTTATATGGAGGCTATAAATATTTGTATATGTGATTAATTAATAAATAATTAATACACCATGTAATTAATTTGATTAAAAATTTTAATCGATTGACAGCCCTAATATATATATATATATATATATATATATATATATATATATTTCTCTCTCGACACCTATGGGCACAAACCCACCTTCGCTGGACTAGACAGTACTTGTATGATTTGTAATCATGATTTCTGGTCAGCATCTCTTAACACTCTCATATATAGATATATTAGCCTATTTATAAGATTTGTGCATTTTAATTTCATAAAATTCCATCAAATTAAATGACATTTTGAACTAAATTAACTTATTAAAATATGAATTTTTTATTTTGTTAAAGATTACTCATTTCAATTTGATGGAATTGTGCTATGAAACTGAAAAGCACAAATCTTAATCTAATTATTTCTTGAGTAGAAAGAAGAATGAAACTGTAATCATTCGGTCAATTCGATTTGTCCTTTCTCTGAAATACTTGTGGGCCTGCACCCCGGTATGAAAAGCTCTGTGTTAATGAATCAATCAGATTTGTGAATCAGTTTGACCAAATCTAATAAGAACTGACTCAAAAGAATGAATCACTCACTAACTTGATTCACAAATCCCTATGGAGCAAATTACTTTCCAGAATCTCTACACAAGAGCAATATCTACCTGATATTTTAGAGCAGAGCCCAACCAGAAAAATGTACATTCACTATAGAATTTGCATGACTTTTGAAGATTTTATTAATTTGCATGACTTTTAAAGATTTTATTAATTTGCATGACTTTTAAAGATTTTATTAATTTGCATGACTTTTCTAGGACTGGAAACACAATTTAAAATGTCCTGATATTTATTTGTTTCACTTGGAAGGACCCCTGAAACACATTACTAAGATCACTATGGAGCTACATGGGTTGTGGCTGGAATGTTGATTTCATTTTAAAACATATAATTCATGAAGACAGCAGTGGTTTCTTAAATGCCTTTACTTTGAGACCCAGATGTGTGCAACTTTTTCGGTGTAAAATTAAATGTTCCAATCCCAGCTTAATACAGGGACAAAAATAATTAAACCATATTTAGGTTAATTTTGTGAATAAGGTGCCTCTGTGGCACTATGAAAATTCATTTGTTATGAGTGGACCCATCAATACTGGCTCGATAACATTGACTCGACCAATGGTGTGAGTTGGGGGCGGGACTACCTGTTTGTTCCATCAACATAGGGGAGTATCCAGAACGCTGTTTGAAAACCAAGTTTTTTTTTTGCAACTGCGTTCGATGGCGCAGAAACTAGACATTTCAGCTTTAAAGGGATAAGTCACCCAAAAATGAAAATTCCCTCATCATTTATTCACCCTCATGTCATCCCAGATGTATGTGACTTACTTTCTTTTGCTGAACAGAAATTTAAGATTTGAAGAACCAAATCTCAGCTCTGTAGGCCCATACAATGCATATACATAGAATGGTGACCAGAACTTTGAAGCTCCAAAAATTACAAAGGCATCATAAAAGTATAGAAAAAAGGACATCTGTTTCTCACCCACACCTATGATATTAGCTCAGAAGACATGGATTAAACCACTAGAGTCTTGTGGATTACTTTTATGCTGCCTTTATGTGTTTTTTGGAGCTTCAGTGTTCTAATCACATCCCTTTCAATGTATGGACCTACAGAGCTGAAATATTCTTCTAAAAATCTTCAATTTGTGTTCTGCAGAAGAAATAACGCCAAACACATCTGGAATGGCATGAGGGTGAGTAAATGATGAGAGAATTTTCAGTTTCGGGTGAACTATCCCTTTAACTGCCCAACCCATTACCAAACCTGTAAAGTGTATTTAATGTATTCTGGGTTGTATTGACTTTTATGTTCATAGATTGTTCATGGGTTTTTAGAATGAGGGCTTGTCATGCAAACTCTTCGTGTTGGTATCTGTCTAATTAAGCTAGCTTCTACCAAGTGACAGATGAATTTGCATAAAAATACAGTAGAGTTTCATTGGACCTGCATGCATTGAGGTCAATAACAAAAGGTGTAGGAAGTATTTTCTCCTATTTATTTTGCAGTCCTAACTATTAATGCTTTATTATTAACTCAGCATTATAAACAGCTTGCTCTCTTGTGTTAATGCTCTCTCTCACCATCTTTCCATATGAGGGTGAAGCCGAGCTGGAAGCGATGGCGGGAGTAGCTGTCTATGTGCTGCGGGCCCAGGCAGGTCAGCAGTGCAGGGGGTACGGCGGTCAAGGAGGAGTGGACGTGTACGGTGGACAGCACCTTGTACCGTTGGCACAGCAGTCCATGAAGGACCAGCAGAGACAGAGGAGGACTGGCGGGGTTGGCGTTAACCACAATATCCCTCAATGCGCCCAGGTCCTGGAGGGAGAATGCTTGTTTACTTCATTACACCGCAAACTTGATTAACCAGATACACATGATAATGCTGTTTTAGTTGTTAATAATGGAAGAGATTTGAAAAGGGTGGAATCCAACTAACCAACACAAGAAGAACTTTTAAAGGAATAATTCAGCAAAAAATGACATTGTAACATACACAATACAATTTTTATTCCTTACACGCAAGATGTTTTTCTGAATGTCCAAGCTGCTCTTTTCCATTTAGTAAAAGAGAATGGGTACTGGGGCTGTCATGTATCCAAATTCTTTGGATACAATTTGTAACTTAAAGTGTTACTTTATTTTTTATATATATTTATAGGCCTAAGCAGAAAAGTCTAAGCAACATATAAAACCCCATAGACCAGTGGTTCTCAAAGTGTGGTACGCGTACCACTAGTGGTACGCAGAGGAATCACTAAATTTCGTTCTCACCGGTGTCAGTAGAACGGTGAGTGCATGACTTGACCAACTGATAAATTCAAACTGTGCTTTCGCGCGTTGGCTGACGCTGAGCCAGAGACGTACGCGCTCAGCGGAGTCATAATCATTCACAACTATTCAGTGTTTTCAGCCAACATGATGTTTATTTTAGGTTTCAGACATTTAAATTCATATAAGTACTAAAAAAAAAAAAAAAAAATACATTTACAATACATTTAGAGTTTGTAAAATACACACTGATGTCTATGGAAGCGGCAATAATATTCCTATCCATTATAATCAGGTTGCGCCTATCGCGTATCTCAACTAACGTGATAATTATAAAGGTGATGTTTATAATGGCGATGTTAATAAAGGTGATGTTTATAAAGGTAATGCTAAAGTATAGCGAACAAATTTGTGAATATTTTGAATAAAAAAAGAAATAAAAGCAGATCATCAGTCGTTCAGCGTCTGTGGTCACGTGACAAGCAATGACGCGTCACCATGGAAACAATAAAGCGATGCGTTCTATAACGGTTGCCTTGAAAAACGCACACTTGAGTGCAGGGAATTTTGTGAAAGGGTTAAATATAAATGAATGTTAGGTGGATGATAAAATTATGAAAAGTTCAAAACTGCTATCGTGGCTTCAATCTGGCAAGAGAAGTTCGGATCAGGAGGAGAATGTTTCAAGTACAAGAACTGAAGAGGACGAGAGTGAACAGAGCACAGGCGCAAACAGTGGCAACTTTGATAAACGCTTAAAAATAGTGAGAAATCATGACCCAAACTATATCAAATTTGGATTTATTTGGAGCGGGAGCTCCTCAGCGCAGGCCGCAGTGTGTGGTATGTGGCAAAGTTCATGAAACCATCGCATCTCAAACGGCATCTTGTAACCAAACACACGGCGCTGAAGGACAAGCCAGTGGATTTTTTTTTTTTTTTTTTTTTTTTTTTTTTTTTTTTTTGCGAAAACGTGATGAACTGAAGCAATAAATTTTCATTTAATCTTTAAGTACAGTTTTTATTTCACTTTTAGGTGCAATACATTTTAATTGAATCATTATTTAATTTGTATTTTATTTACCTCTATGTCAGCAGCACAGTGCAGTGTTCATGTTAAAACTGTGTTGTTACAATGTTCAAAGTGGATGACAATAATAAATGTTCTTATTATAAATAAAACTGCCTGGTTTTTGAGCTGTGCATAACTGTAGCTGAATAGTTCGGCCTACTACTACTGTATTTTAATGTTGGTCGTTATGGTGGTACTTGGAGAACCAAATATTTTCTGAGGTGGTACTTGGTGTAAAAAGTTTGAGAACCACTGCCATAGACCATAGATTAAACATAGATATTATTATATGATTATTATTACTAAAACCAAGTTATAATATAGATACAACAATCCTGCTGTAGCAAAACCATGGTTAATTGTTTCAAAACCTTGGTTACTGCCAAAAAAAAAAAAAAAAAACATGGTTACTACAGTCGTGGTTACTAGTCATTGTTAATATAATATTACTGCAGTAAATCCATGGTAAGTTTTTATAAGGGTATCATTTATTAACGAGGATTACAGATCATTATCAATGTTTTAACACCTCTGAATTGAAATAAGACAAAGAATGGTCACACAAGCATATTATAATACATGTCATGTCTAGGTTTGTCATTACTTGGTGTGAGATCATGATGTTTATCTGTCATTACCTCAGGAAAGCACGGTTTCCTCTTTGAATGAGCACTGTGACTGAAAGGGTGAGCGCTGTCTGCTTGGTGCATTTGAGCATTTCTGCACATCAAGAGGAGCGGAAGAAAAAACAGTTCTGGTGCCATGCATCAATTCGCTCATATATTTATTCTTTTCCACTTTGAAGCTTATGAGATGCATTAATATTCATGCTATCTAAATAATAAGATCACTAGTTAAAAAAATTATAAATCAGAATCTATATTTTTATATGAGGATCGATATTCTTGATACCACATCAGTATCAGAAGTATCGATACTTTAGGTATAAAAGTATTCTCACTGTATTTTAAGAAATAATAAAATATACATTTCAAAATGAATGGCAAAATTTATTTTTTCATGAATTTTAGAATTGTTTCATATTTATTTGAAATTTTTTACATTAAAAAAAATAGCTAAACGACTTTGAACTCTTTGAAAACATGTTCGTCATAGATGAGGGGTTAATTCAATTAATTGCTTTGCATGAATGGGATTTTTTCTAATGTGTTCTTTAATAACTTAAAGGGATAGTTCACCCAAAAATGAAAATTCTCTCATCATTTACTCGCCCTCATGTTATCCCAGAGCAGATGTGTATGACTTTCTTCTGCAGAACACTAATGAAGATTTTTAGAAGAATATTTCAGCTCTGTAGGTCCATACAACAAAAGTGAATGGTGGCCAGACCTTTGTGGGTCCAAAAATCACATAAAGACAGCATAAAAGTAATCCATAAAACTCCAGTGTTTAAATCCATATCTTCAGAATTGATATAAGTGTGGGTGAGAAACAGATCAATAATTAATTATTTTTACCATAAATATACACTTGAACTTTCAGATGTAAAAGTGAAAGTGGAGATTTACAGTAAAAAATATTTAAATATTTATCTGTTTCTCACCCACACTTATCATATCACTTAAGAACACATGGATTAATCCACTGGAGTACTTGAATGTGCTTTTTGGAGCTTCAAAGCTCTGGTCACCATTTAATTCATAAATGGACATACAGAGCTGAAATATTCTTCTTAAAATCTTCATTTGTGTTAAGCAAAAGAATGAAAGTCATACACATCTGAGTTAGTGAGAGAATTACAATTTTAATGTGAATTTTCCTTCAGGTCGTGTAATGATCTGGGCTCACCTTGCCCAATAGGGAGTCCAGATCTGCTGTGTGTTTAAACACAGATGCAGATGGTCCATGTGAGAGTTGTGTGGCGTCCAGGTCTGCATCAGGAGTGGTCACTGTCTTTGAGATGCCATCAACAGTTGCCATTAGTTCATGCAGTCTTTCCAAGATATCGTCCTGACGAGCTTCCAGAGTTTTTAGGGCCGGATCCAGTTCCCCATTCTGAAAGAGACACAATAAATGAGATTGCTAAAATCTGACTTCATGGCTTCCCTCCCAGACTGATCTCTGAACCAGTTTGAATGATTCATTAAATACAATTGACTCAAAAGAATGATTCACTTACAATTCAGTCAAGTTTTATTCTACATTCAGCATGATATATTTTAGAGCAGAGCATAACTAGAAAATGTACACTTAATATAGAAATTTCCAAGACTTCTCAAGGCCAGGAAAATAATGTTTTAAGATTCCCTAATATTCCCACGTTGGCAAAGACTGTGGGAAGCATGAAAAAAAACATTCGGTTATTAGACAGCTCAATTTACCACGTCTTCATCATCCTTCCGAATATGATCCATCCCCTTCAAGATGTTCAAAAAAGATTTGACCAATTCTCTCTAAAAACCTGAAACTTTTGTGTTGCTTCTCTGAGTTAAAGCTTGCCAGCTTTCTAAAAGAAAAAAAACTGCAGTGGAAGAACTGGAAGTTTAGTTCCAGGAAATCAAACACATCAAGGGCCAGCCTCTCATTCCACAGCACAAAGGCATGCCAAAATAAAGATATGCAGCTGTCAATCATGCCAGACCTGTGTGTGTCGCATCAGACAGACTGAAGCGGTGCTGTCATATCTTATGTTCCGCTTGAATGCTTGTGTAACTTACGCACTCTTTGTTATAATGTTAATATATGTGGGCTCTGAATGCATTTGTTTGATAATAATGTGATCAGTAATGTGATTACCTGGAGCGAGTGCTCGCGGCAGCTCATTCCCTGCGCGTGGATATTCGGTAACTTGTACATGCACGTTGGCAAATCAATCTTTATGTCACCGGGACTGACGGGCTTTACCTGGTACATGGGCATGATGACTAAAAGCACGGAATCCGGAGGCGTGTTTGTTGTTGACGGGGTTGTCGATTTCTCGACCTTCCATCTAGCAGCCGACTAACAGGAGCTGAGTGGTGAATAGAGGCCGTCGTACGTAATTTCCGTAGCTGGGCACGCACAGTGACGTCAGAAATGGCTTATATTATAGTTCGGTGGAATTGAAATAAGAATGGTGGGATATATGAAGATAAAGCTGATCTTTAACCATTGTTAATATTAACGGGGAAGTTTCGCATTCATAGAATGGTTTTTAGCTTTGGTTTAAACATCTCCAATCATGATTCGGGGTACTTGTCATTGGATGGTTCAGTCAACTATGATTAATTTAATCCAGGAGTGAAAGTGTCCAATAACAGGATGGTTTCTGAGATTTTTTTTTTTTTTTTTTTTTTAGGATGGTTTCTGAGATGAATCGAGTAGTATTTAGCTGTTCACGTGATTCCAAAATGGCAGCTCCCATGAGGGCGCCCCTGCCCCATGTAGAATAAAACAGCTTTTATAAGGTTACTGATATGACTAGAGTCCTCATCTCATGTGAGTGCTCATGATTTTATACATACCTTTCAAAATTACAATGTATTTCTTTAGGAGTAAAACTTTTATAATGGGGAAAAATTACTGAATGCAACTTTAAAATGAGCAATCTTTAATAAAATAAAATGAGTACATTATTATTTTTTAAATGACATTTCCTTTTCTCTAGCTTATTCAAGCTTTTCTCGAGCTACTGCCTTAGTTGTATTTCTAATTTTTAATGATAATTTGCTGTTTTTACACAAAATTGTAGGATTTACAAATATAAATTTCATGTGTAATATTATATAAAAATGCATAATTATTATATTATGCATTTAATTTAAATATGGGTAGATATTGTTAGTGATACTGTAATAGACGTTCTATTTTTTGTTTGTTTTTATTTATTTATTTATTTATTGCCTGGTTTTTTAATTTTTTAAGTGTTTAAAAAGTATATTAACATGCAATTCAAAGAAAACAATTACTTGAATACATCTCTACTATGATGAAAATGTTTTCTACTTTGTTTTCAACTTCGAAAGGTATACTTCCATTATTACTTTTACTACTTCTGCCAAATGTGCCAATTCTGAACTCAGCTTGTGTAACATGCATTTTTTTAGTATTTATCTTTTTGTCACATGACAACATAATTGCAACCATTCTGTTGTCATGTGACAAAAAGATAAATAATTTTAAAAAAGCAGAGATGACCCCTTTGGACCCTTGTGTCTGTCTGATTGTCTGTCTGTCTGTCTATCTATCTATCTATCTATCTATCTATCTATCTATCTATCTATCTATCTATCTATCTATCTATCTATCTATCTATCTATCTATCTATCTATCTATCTATCTGTCTGTCTGTCTGTCTGTCTGTCTGTCTGTCTGTCTTTACAATCTATCTATCTATCTATCTATCTATCTATCTATCTATCTGTCTGTCTGTCTGTCTGTCTGTCTGTCTGTCTATCATCTTTCTGTCTTTTCAATCTATCTATACTGTCTGTCTGTCTGTCTGTCTGTCTGTCTGTCTGTCTGTCTATCTATCTATCTATCTATCTATCATCTTTCTGTCTTTTCAATCTATCTATACTGTCTGTCTGTCTGTCTGTCTGTCTGTCTGTCTATCTATCTGTCTGTCTGTCTGTCTGTCTGTCTATCTATCTGTCTTTACAATCTATCTATCTATCTATCTATCTATCTATCTATCTATCTATCTATCTATCTATCTGTCTGTCTGTCTGTCTGTCTGTCTGTCTATCTATCTATCTATCTATCTATCATCTTTCTGTCTGTCTGTCTGTCTGTCTGTCTATCTATCTATCTATCTATCTATCTATCTATCTATCTGTCTGTCTGTCTGTCTGTCTGTCTGTCTGTCTGTCTATCTATCTATCTATCATCTTTCTGTCTTTTCAATCTATCTATACTGTCTGTCTGTCTGTCTGTCTGTCTGTCTATCTATCTATCTATCTGTCTATCTATTTATCTATCTATCTATCTATCTATCTATCTATCTATCTATCTATCTATCTATCTATCTATCTATCTATATATCTCTCATCTTTCTGTCTTTTCTGTCTATCTATCTATCTATCTATCTATCTATCTATCTATCTATCTATCTATCTATCTATCTATCTATCTATCTATCTATCTATCTATCTATCTGTATATCTATCGAATTTTCTGTCTGTCTGTCTGTCTGTCTGTCTGTCTGTCTGTCTGTCTATCTATCTATCTATCTATCTATCTATCTATCTATCTATCTATCTATCTATCTATCTATCTATCTATCTATCTATCTGTCTGTCTGTCTGTCTGTCTGTCTGTCTGTCCATGCATCCAACTACCCATCTGTCTGTTTGTAGAAATAAATATAGTGCAATCTAACATGAAAGTCACCACTAAGATTTGATGTTTGCATCTTTGAATGGTTACTTGCAACTAGTTAGTAAATTTGAAAGTGCAAGGTGGATTCTTTCAAATAATTTCAAATGTTTACAGCATGTTATTCACCTTAGCCTCTGGCAGACAAAACTAGTGCATAACATTTGCTTAATGGGATGTGTTGAATTGTTATCATATGCATCAGTGCTCTGGTCCACAAGAGGGCAGCATGATATAAACTATGCCTGAAGGGCAAGTTCAGTGGAAGATGAACTTGCTGATGGATTTTGAATTTGAAAACATTTTAATATACATTGTGTATTTACAGGGCCAGTCAACCCATTATGTGTCATAGGCGAGGGTTGGAGGGTCTGTCTAGGGTATCAAATGGGGTAGGACAGGCACTGGGGGGTGCAACTATGCACACACAAACATGCACATGTAAAATGTATGTTTATTTTATTATTGAAATACTATTAATAACTATTTTAAACACATTTAAGCCTCTAAAAAGTGTCGGATGACAAATACATTTTAGAAGTACAACTGTTATTTACTTTAATGTTGAAATTGCATGTGTAATAATATGAGCAGTCACTGTTGGAAATTTCATGTCAACTACACATTTGAAACTTAAAAATTTAGCAGAATTACAAGTATAACAATTAAACGCTTGTTTCATGAAAAAGTGTTAAATGGCCCTAATATTAGCAGTGTTTTCATATGTAGCATTTGCAGTCAAGTCATGAGATGTAACTTCTCAGCGAGTGAAAATTATTAATCTGTTGACTCATTATTTTCCCAAACCAGTCGATAATGACAAAAAAGAAATCTCAGCATAGACTATTATTTCTTTAGATAGGAATCATTTTAGATAAAATAAACTAAATTGAAAGGACAAACTGTAAATGAAGTAGAAAGAATGATAACTCATTGTATTAAAATTACAATGGTTGAAATGAATGATGCAGCTTTTACTCTCTTTAGTCTATGTTTCATTCATCCACTATGATGTTTTTTCTGCAGGATACTAATCATAAAATATTGAGGTGTTTGTGTTACATTTATATTGACAATTGTTTCTCTTAGTTGCAAAGGTTAATTTAAGCAAAAAAACATTGATGTTGAGTTCACAGTTACAATTTAAATCCAGATATATGACCAGATTCATTCAGACTCGACTCGGCCTGTTATGGACTTGGGCTTGAGTCAGACTCAGCCCCTTTTGGACTCGAACTCAACTCAGAATCGATTGTTTAAAAACTTAGACTTGACTAAAATTCGACTAAGGTGGACTTGAACCCAACACTAGTGTATATTGTTAGTGCATAATGTACAGTACATCATTTGGAATACAGTAGTTCATTTAATATCTGCTTCTTTGATTGTACAAGTCTGATCAATATCAAATAACACTGCTCATTTTCAACAATAAAGACGCAGATTGCTTTTCTGCTGTATGTTTTAAAACTGATCAAGGCCATCACTAACAGCTGCTTGCTGGACAAACCTGGACTTCTCAGCTCTTTCAAACAGCATATATCTCTCCACACAAACCACAAAATAGAAGTCATGAGTTACTTTTAATCACTTTTAATGTTAAAGCAAGTTATCTGATTGCACCTTCATTTAGATAATGCATAAATAATAATGATCTGTTGCCTAATAAAAAAACGATTTAAGTCACATTAAAAATATGCTAACGCTATGGGGGTGTTGTTCTGTTAGCATAATTAAAGATTTTTGCTAAAGTTGTATTTCTGATGGATTTGCATTTACTCATTATTAATCATAAATCGAATGCAGACATGCATAACTCATTAAAGTAAATTTAGAGTACATTAGGAATCTAACAATTCTGGTTCTGATTCAGATTTTAAATCCAATGCAGAGAAGACATCTGGGTTTCATCTTTTTGATAATAGATCACTGAATAATACCCCAAATTCTCACTCTAAATTGAATATGTACCGGTTTGAGATTAGGCCGGTTCTCAAGTAATTTAATAGTAAATTACTGTAATTATTTTCCCATTCATTTCTTTCCTAAAGAATACAACTTAATTAGACAATGCCGAGAATCGGCTGCTTGAATGTTAAGTGACTGAGACATGTAAGTGACCAGTCACGGTTAGTTTTGTTGTAACGTGCCATCGTGTTACGACAATAACTGATCGTGTGCAACACAGTCTCATGTAAACGGTTTTAGCGTTTGAGCTCATAATGTTAAAGTGCTCACCTGTTTCATTCTCCCTCTCTCCTAAAGAGTTCCCTGTAATTTTTAACTGTCTTGTCTAATGATAAAAAGGCAAATGTCAATAAAACTAATATCATATATCATCTGCAAATATGGCAAATATACTTTAATATCTCGATGTAATAAACCAACCTCACAAAACTTGAGCAGATCAGCATTCTGTGGAACGCTCATAAATCTTCCTCTGAAGCACGTATTCAAACAGTCTCTCCTCAACAGTTCCCTGTAACTTTCCTAATGATGAAAGGCAAATATCAATATGACTTCTATTATATACCATCTGCAAATATGCAGATCTCTCGTTTAAACAGATGTAATTCATGAACCTACGAAAATCCAGTGTTTTCTTCCCATCTGGCGCTCATCTATTATCTTCCTCTGAAGCATGTATTCCAGCGTGAGCGTGAACATGCCATCCATGATTGCTGGACTACTGTGTGTACTGTTATTTCCTTCTAATATAGTAACAATTTCTTCATGTGCAAATAAATGACTAACATTAGATGACTAAACAGAAATCTGAAGAAACTGCTATCTACCATTTCAAATACAGTTTTATTTTTTAGTTTTCTGTGAAATTTAGTAAATATAGAGCTAAATAAGAGGGTTTTTTTGTGCAATTTTATGTTTGTTATTTACTATATTGAATTGTGTGATATATCGTCATTGTATTGGCCTATTGGCCACCCTGCTATTTGGATATCGCATCGACCATGGTGCACAGGGCCGTTCAACCCATTAGGTGACATAGGTGAGCACCTAGCGCGACAATAAATCTACTGAGCCAATAAATATGTGTTCAGTCTTTGTCTAACAAAATGTGCCCTGTGTGTTCCAATGACGATGACCTGCAGCTGCATTCAATCGTTTGCCAGTGATGAAGATCATGTGCGAGTGCAGTCTGTGAATGACTGTCTACTGCAGGTAAAGATACTTTCTAAATAAAAGTGTGTCAAAACGTTTACATTACATGAAAGTGCTTAAAAGTACCAAAACCAAAGGACTTGTGGAGGTCTCGTCTAGGGTGCCAATTGGGGTAGGACCGGCACAGTATATTTCACTCATATGGCTTGGTGATTATACACTTTACCGTTTCATGGTTTACACTGAGTACAAATGACCACGAAGCAGAAACAAGAAACATTCAACATATTTTGCTGTATGTGATCAACAGACATTGTTTGATTGAATCACATTAGTCTAGATATTGACATCAATGCATTTTACTTTATGTGCCTTCTGATTTTACGATCATAATAATAAGCACATTGGTTTGCGTGAGGGTTTCTGGGTTCATTCATGTGTATGATCAAATCCCAAAGTCTAAGCACATAACTTGGTGTGCATGTTTGTGTGCAGTGTATTGTCTCTTTGTGTGTGTGTGTGTGTGTGTTCAGCGTTCATCAGCTCCGGGACAGTGCCTGTGTTCTGTCAGCACACCTGTGATCTGTCCTGCCACCCAAGCCCTGCGTTTGCTCATTTACTGCTGAGCCCAGTGATCTGCCCAGTGTGTGTGTGTGTGTGTGTGTGTATGAGGGACTGTGTGTTTGTGTTTGGAAGTTGTTGAGGTTAACCTCAGAAGGGTCAGGGCATAGTAAACTTACACAGTTAAGCAGTTAAAGCAGGTTTATGCTCAACCTTTATACAAGCTAACCTTATACATATACAGCTTCTTTACCACAAATAATAACTGATGTTTACATTTTCTGAAGAAAATGTGACTGATGCTTCCTTGTGCTAAACTCGCTGCCACAATCCCAGAGTGTTGTGTGGTTGCCAGGGCATTGCTATGCGGATCCCAAGGTGTTCAGAGTGGTTGTCAGAATGCTGTTATGCAGTTTCTAGGATGATCTGGGTGGTTATAGGGCATTGCTAGGGTTGTTTAGCTTTGGAAAAGACACTTTAAAACTGTAGCTCCCCAACTTAAAGAAGAAAAATAGTTACTACTGTCATGGAAACTACAATATTATAAAACCATGGTTAATTTTAGTACAGTTTAAACAAATATGGTGACAACATGAAATTCAACATAAATGTATCATTAATATACACTAATAAAACTAGAAAACGCCCTGTGTGTGTGACTTTCTTTCTTCTGCTGAACACTATTGAAGATTTTTTTAAGAATATTTCTGATCTGTGGGTCCATACAATGCAAGTGAATGGTGACCAGAACTTTGTAGCATCAAAAAGCACATTAAGCAGCATAAGTAATCCATACGACTCCTGTGGTTAAATCAATATCTTCTGAAGTGATATAATAGGTGTGGGTGAGAAACAAATCAATATTTAAGTCCTTTTACACTATAAATCTACACTTTAACTTTCACTTTCAGATGTAAAATTGAAAGTGGAGATTTAGGGTAAAAAAAAGTGCTTAAATATTGATCTGTTTCTCACCTGCAACTATCAAATCTCTCCTGAAGACATGGATTAAACCACTGGAGTCGTAAGGATCACTTGTATGATGCCTTAATGTGCTTTTTGGATGTACAAAGATTTGGACACCATTCACTTGCCTACAGGACCTACAGAGCTGAAATATTCCTCTAAAAATCTTCATTTGTGTTCTGCAGAAGAAATAAAGTCATACACATCTGGGATGTCATGAGGGTGAATAAATGATAAAAGAAAATCATTTTTGGGTGAACTATCCATTTAAGGCTGTGTGGGGCTCAAGTGAATCTGTGAATCATTTGTGTGAACTAATTCATTTGCACATCTGAAAGAACCAACTCTCTAAAATGAATCAGAGTTCCTAATGATATATAAGGGAATCATTTATTTCAGACCTGTTCGTTAACAAGAACTGTCTGAAAAAAAAAAAAAAAACTTGGTGGAAAATGTAGCATGTTACTTGAAAAACTACATTATTGTGAAAATAGACGAGCTACTGTCACACTACTGAAAAATTTTGTTAATCGATTCGTGAAATGAGTTGTTTTTAGCCGTACAGGCTGTAATACAGTGAAGAGGATTGAATATTTTTTTAACTGAACCCCTCAACCCAAACCTAAACCTAACCATCAGCGGAGTAAAAATGTAATGTTATATGGAAAATGCAACATCAGAGCCGCGCTCGTCACTGATTATGCGATTGTGATTACTTCCTGATTTCAGTGCGGGGTCTGAACCTGGGTCTCCCATGCTGCTGATGCTGCATAAATGTCTGATAGGAGATGGTGCTTGTGAATGAGTCAGTATAATGTAGCCAATTCTACAGTACCTGAACTCTCGGAAACAACATGCAGACTTCCTGTGTGTTTATGTTGACTTTAACAACTCCTCAACACTGTTCATATCGTATCGTATTGTATTGTATGCTACATGGTTCGGGTCACTCTTTCAATGTAAGTCTAAGGGGCTTTTTCCACACATATTATCGTCCACCAATCACAAAGGGCAATTGCTTTGAAAATAATCCTGTATGAGTTAGAACAGCAATACTGCTTGCCTTAGCAAACACCACTAATAACTGAATAATTAAATAGGCAAATCACAAAATGAAGCTACAGCATGTTGTCAAAGCAGATAAAAACAGTCAATTTCCTGTGTTCCCTGTCCGTTCAAGGGGAAACACAAGAGCATTTCAAACAGCACTGTCAGTCTGTCTCACCGTCAGCAGATAGAGACAGACAGAGCGAGAGAGAGACATTTAATTAAAACACGCAATTGAGTTTGGTGTCCCTACAGCTTGTTTCGCTTTAATAATTCACTGTTTGGTAGATGTGATGAGTGTGCAGAACCCTGTTAGATAATGAAAAGATCTGGTGGCCACAGCCAGAGAGCCACTTTTGAAATTGAGCCATGGTTGAAATCCAACATCATGCAGAAACCAGAGTGGAAAATGGAGCTCAGCGAGGTTGCGAGAATCCCAGGGTCCTGTGTCTGTGCCTGAACTCCGCTGCACCTTTGATAAACTGAGTTCCTGATCGGATGTTACAGGTTGATGTTGAAGTTCAAGTATGTGGCGTACTGATTAATAATGACCAGTTGACCAGTTCTGAATGGCCTCTTTAGTCATGGTTTCTTCACCAAAGTCAAAGTTTTATTTGTCAAATGTGCAACAAAATTGCAAACACCAGGATTTTTCTCCAAGCTCCCATTTAAAGTAAACATTTCAGTAACACTTTACATTAATGTTCCCTTTGTTAAGGGTGTATTAAGGGGTTCAATAATGAACTATAGGCCATTTCCAAATGTGTTATAAATCATCTATATGCAGCAATAACAACATGAATAAAATTAGACATTTTCATGTAATACTACTAAAGAAGGGAGTGTGTAATTTAGCTAAAATCCGCTTTGTTGTTATATTCATTACTGTTATGTCTTGACTCGTGTTCTTACATTTACGTTGATTTGTTGATTTGTCACGTTGATGTCAAAAAATGGTGCAACTTTGAATGCTGTCCCAACTTACCCAGTCCTAGTCTTGAGGAAAAACACTTTATAGGTCTTCATGCTCATTTACAGCGTATATCTTATAAAAAGGCTTATGACCATCGTTTATGTACACAGGTTTCTAAATGTGTCCAATGTTTAATGAGTGTTTGTGAGCATTTATTAAATGTGAGGTAAAATGGCTCACTATATGGCAAGTATTGCACGACAGTTGGCACTTTTATTCATGTTGTTATAACCCTATATTAATGATTTATAATGCATTTGTAAATTAGAAATTGGTCATTAAACCATTAACAAAGGGAACATTAATGTAAAGTGTTAAAACAATTTTAATAAAAAGAAGAAATTATATAAAGAATGAGGAGTAAATTAAGTAGCAACAAGTTATAATAAAATATTAGGTACAAAATGCTTTGTCTGGTAAAATTAAGAAATATGCTTTATATGAGAAAACCTTATTAGGGTTAGGGATAATCCACAGCTAGGTGTGCGTTAAATGAATTTGTATGAGTTTTTGTAGATCACACACCCTGTAAAAACTCTGTGAATTTAAATAATCAATCTAGATTTACTAATATCCACAGAATTTACAATAAAATTTCTATTCTATGTAATTTTAACATTAATGAGGAAAAACCAGCATTGCAGACATAACAGTAGTAAAAGTGGCACTTACATGTTGAGAGGAAAACCATCCAAAACATGTAACCTGCACACTTTGACCTCTGAGACATTGGTATGGCATCCATAAAGGCAGCGAGACTGATTGACTGAATGAAATGTGTTGTCACTTTTAAATTAATTTTTGTTCATGTTTTGTGTTCATGTCTTTTATTTTTTAGTTTAGTTCCTGTTCTTTTGTCATGTGTTCATGTCATGTGATTTCCTGTTCCCTCATGTGATTTCCTGTTCCCTCATGTGATCTTTTCATGTGTTTCCCCTGTTCATGTGTCTTGTTTTCATTGGTTCATTGTTGGAGTATCTTGTTAGCAGTCTTGTCTTTTCATTGGTTTACGTTTAATAGTCTTGTTATCTTGTTTACAGATCTGTCTGTTGATTGGTTGTCATGTTACCCTTGTCCATGTATTTAAGTCCTCATGTTTGCCATTGTCTCTGGTCAGGTATTGGTTTGTGTAATGTAGTAAGTCAAGCCAAGTTCAGTCAAGCCCAGTCAAGTCAAGTCAAGTCAAGTCAAGCCCAGTGAAGTCAAGTCAAGTCAAGTCCAGTCAAGTCAAGCTCGGTCAAGCCCAGTCCAGTCAAGTCCAGTCAAGTCAAGCTCGGTCAAGCCCAGTCCAGTCAAGTCAATTCAAGCCCAGTCAAGCTCAGTCAAGCCAAGCCCAGTCAAGCCCAGTCCAGTCAAGTCAATTCAAGCCCAGTCAAGCTCAGTCAAGCCAAGCCCAGTCAAGCCCAGTCAAGTCAAGTCAAAGCCCAGTCCAGACAAGCACAGTCAAGTCAAGCACAGTCAAGCCAAGTCCAGTCAAGCAAAGTCCAGTCAAGCCCAGTCCAGTCAAGCCCAGTCAAGTCAAGCCTAGTCAAGTCAAGTCAAGTGCAGTCAAGCCCAGTCCAGTCAAGTCAAGTCAAGCCCAGTCAAGTCAAGCGCAGTCAAGCCCAGTCCAGTCAAGTCAAGTCAAGCCCAGTCAAGTCAAGCGCAGTCAAGCCCAGTCCAGTCAAGTCAAGTCAAGCCCAGTCAAGTCAAGCCCAGTCAAGCCCAGTCCAGTCAAGTCAAGCCCAGTCAAGCCAAGCCCAGTCAAGCCAAGCCCAGTCAATCAAGCCCAGTCAAGTCAAGTCAAGCCCAGTCAAGTCAAGCCCAGACAAGTCAAGCCCAGTCAAGCCAAGTCCAGTCAAGTCAAGCCTAGTCATGTCAAGCCAAGCCCAGTCAAGTCAAGCCCAGTCAAGTCAAGCCCAGTCAAGCCAAGTCCAGTCAAGCCCAGTCAAGTCAAGCCCAGTCAAGTCAAGCCCAATCATGTCAAGCCTAGTCAAGTCAAGTCAAGCGCAGTCAAGCCCAGTCTAGTCAAGTCAAGTCAAGCCCAGTCACGTGAAGTCAAGCCCAGTCCAGTCCAGTCAAGCCCAGTCAAGTCAAGCCCAGTCAAGTGAAGTCAAGCCAAGTCCAGTCAAGCCAAGTCCATTCAAGCCAAGTCCAGTCAAGCCAAGTCAAGTCGTTCATGTTTGTTTTTGTTTTGCACTTTTGCCTCGAAAGACACCTTTAATAGGTTCTGGTTTCCTCCTCTCCCCCTCCATGCAAAACATAGCTGAATGTAAAACCACACTCTCTTACAAGCCTTACAGGTGTTTAAGGTGAAAATGTAGGTACATTTCTATTCATCTCCAGGTCGGGCTCAGTAATAGAGGGCTTATGAACACTGGTGTCTCTTCCGTTTTTTTTTTCCTGTAGCGCTTTACAGTTGATTTAAAGATGGAATTGCTTGTCGAACATGTTGTGTTTTGTTATGTGACGGCTAATCCCGGGACTCATCAGACTAGCTACATTATATTTATGCCCATTGTTAGTTTCAACAGAGGCATGTCGCATGTCTCATTACGGAAAAAAGCTTAGTCCACTGATCAGCAGGACAGTGAAATAAAGGGGAGCCGAAGAAGCCAGTTTGAAAGATAGAGAGACCCATGCAACCACTGTGTGTCTTAAGTTTTATGTTGTTTTAAGTTTAGTTTGTTATTAAAAGTTTAGTTGACTGCTCAGCCAGTTCCCACCTCCTCCTTGCCCATCCCCTATCCATTACATTGATGCTGAAACCTGGGAAGCAGGGGGGATGCGCTGTCGTAGAGACCTCGCCACTACCGTCCGCCAAGTGAGGAGCCGCGCCGTTCGCCTGGGGACGTACGAACCGCTGCCTTCTCCTTGCCCATACGATACCTGTTACATACCTGTGCATTAAATGGTTATAATGCACATATTACAGCCATTCAGAATTTATATTCGAATAGACCACTAGTATTATTCAACTCAAACATATTATTTGACTAGGTCAACATGAGTAAGGATACATCTTTAAGGGTTAGATCAAGTTGGATTAAAGGAATAGTTCTCCCAAAAATTAAAACTAATTTACTAACCCTAATGTCGCTTCAAACCTGACTTTGTTTCCTGGAACACAAAAGGTGGATTTTTAAAAAGGTGTTCACAAGATTTATTTGCCATATAATAATCATGAATATTGACTCCTGTTTTCTGAAGCGATATGACCATGTGTGCAATGAAAATAAAGTTTTCACTATTCACTTGCATTATGGCAAATAATCTCTGTGACAACATACAAGTTTGGAGTGACATTTCTGTTAGTAAATTAAGACAGAATGTTTTGGGTGAACCATAACTTAAAAGTAACATTTTAGGCTTCACTTTTCAAAGGTTACAAAAAGTTTTTTACAGGTTGGTTGTGCTGTAAAAGTGAGAGAAAAAAAGTTTCTGTACCAGCAGTGATGCACCCAGTCTGCATACTCTTGAAGTGTTCAGGGGTTGTCAATGTATTTGCTTACACTGAATCTTCAAGTTGCAGCATGTTGAACTCATGATAAGCTCCAAACACAATCAAATGAAGCCTTCCCAAACATTTGAATGATCTTTACTTGTCAAATGAAGTGCTCCCAAACATTTGAATACATCAAGGACTTGAATGGAACTACCAGCAGTTGTGGCTAACCAAAAGGAAGTAGGCATATTGGCCTATACTTAAATGACTTGCTCAATAGACCATATAAAGAACAAGGCGAACATGAGCACTTAATTACACAAGGACACAAGGGTTTTATTCAACTAATTAACAAGACAACCCTGAAAACAATAAAAAAAAAAGGAAAAAGCAAACTATAGCATATCAAAATAAAAGACAGGAAAGGAAATTCACTAAGAATGAATTGTGCCCACTGATTACATTGTTTAATTGCACTCGCTGTATGCATTGTTTTAGCACCCTATTTGCTAAAGAAATTATGCAAATTAGGTAAGCTTGCAAACACTGACAAAAATGCAATCTGATCTTGAAGGTCGGTTCTGAGTTCTGAGCTGCAGATTACTACCTCTGTTATCCCATCTGAATCAGCACTTCATAATTTCAGACATGCACTTGACTGCACTGCACTTCTGAATATATGGCCAGTTATATAATTTGATGAATTTATGCTGCTGTGATCACTAGAAAATGTACACAAACATCTTTATTTTTTAATAACAGTATGTTTACTGCCTGCTTTTCACACTGTGTTAATTGCACCAGGAATATAGCGCTGTTTATTTTAATGAAGCGTAATCTACAATAAGCCTAATTTACATAAAATAGAAAATGTGTTTGCTCTGAAAATAATGAAAATTAATTAATTTAATTACTCAAGATGTAGCGCTATTTCAGCTCAATAAGGATTAAGTTAAGCTAGATGTTTAGTGAGGATGCAGGTTTTTAAGTTGAAATATTGTGCGAAAATTGGTGCAACTCTTGAATTTGCCTCATTGGCTATGTCCAGATTGAACTAGCTTCCTGCATACTGAACAATGGACAGTATACAATTTATACTCAGATAGATCACACAATGAATTCGGCAACAGGATGTCAAAAATTCCACTGCTGAAATCGGTCTGTACTTAACGAAATTTGAAGCACTGCCCCCACTGGCCATAGCTGGAAGGGTTTTTGAACTAATAGGTATGTATGAGCTTCAGTTTTCAAATCAAATGTCCACAGAGTGGCACCAAAAGAGAGTTATTTTTAGTTGTAAATGATGTGATTTTTTTTTACTCTACTCCCTTACCCCAACACTAAACCTAACCGCCAGTGGAATAAAAAGTTAATTTTAGAGAGAAAATGCAACCTCCAAATCACGCTCACCTTTGTTTATGTCAACGCAATTACTACCTGGTTCCATTGGACCAGAATACAACCTCTGTCTCGGATTATGTTCACGCTATTAGTAGAAAAACAGGTTTATTATGATGCAAAAATATCTGATGGGAGATGGCGCTTTTCAGTAATTTGACAGAATGGGGTCGATTTCAGTGAATATGAACATTCAGGACCAGCATGCAGACTTCCAGTGTGATCATGTTGTTATACCTATTTTTTAAACAGTATAGGCTTTATGAAACCATAAACCAATGTGACAACCTCATCATGTTCAATTGTAAGTGGAATCCAGTAACAAAATATAAACAGTTATGTTGCAACTTTAAAAATGTCTTAATCTTTGGCAGTCGGATCATATAATGAGTTAAAATAGAGAAGATAAAAGGGATCATGACAAAAGGAATGACAGTTTCCTTGATCTTTTCACATATTAGAGGTCATTGTACTACAAAAACATACTGTAAGTTTCAGAACTCAAAACTTCCTCCTCACAGCAAAAAGAGCATTTGTTAAAACCAAACTACCAAAATGAATTTTTCTCCACATTTTGATGTCATTTGCATCTCACTGCCTACATAACAACACATCAAAGCCTACTTAACATCATAAGAGTAATACGTTAGCAAGCTATTCCGAACAGAACCAAGAACTAAGGACTTCAAATCCTCAAAAGACCTCAAAAGCACAAAGACTAACAAAACCATTATAACTTGAGAATAAGAGCTTGGCATTTCCGAACTGTCTGGGCAAGGAATTTGAATGCTTTGAATTTGTTTTGTTGTTCTTGTTGTTGTTGTTGTTGTTTTTGCATAATTTCTGCAGGACTATTTTTACCAAACAAAATGGCAAAAATGTCGTGCCATTGGCTGAGCCAATATTGCTGGGTTGGGTTGCTTGAGATGTTCAAACAAACAAAGCACTGCTTTGAAAGAACAACAGAGCCACAGTGTTTACACTTTTATGGAGAATAGCCTACGAATGGCTTACTGTACTTAGTTGTCTCTGCATAATAAACTAGGGCTAGGGCATTTTAAAATAGAAAAAATGAATACACACTTCACCTTTAATTCGCTCATCAGGCTCTACGATTGTAGAGTGAATCTGATATTCAGGTAATTTTATGTTTTCTTTTAAATTTTTAGAAAATAGAAGTATTAAGCCAACAACCTTGAACTCTATCAGAGCTGATGTCATTCTCAACATTGGCTGAGATTTCTCATAACGTATAAGTATCAGTGTGTAACCCTACGCAGAGATTAAACAGTAGCAGCTGACTCGCTGGACAGTGGCTCACACTGCATAATACATGAGCCGTGGCCATGCAGAATTCACCCATCCTTTATCTTCCACAACTCTTAGCTTTTATGACATTCATGCTTTGTAAAAGGAGTCAGGTGAGCCCAAATTAAATCAGATGTAATAATAACTCCCCCTGCAGCCGGTAATCCCCTTAATCTGGATGGGTAATTATTGTTTGTCATACTTCATACACCATCTACCCGAAACAAACACCCTGGAGCTGTGAACTAGCCTGTAACAGTGTGTTATCGCGAAGGATGAGGTGCCCATTAAAGATTCAGAGACCTTTAATAAGTAAGACGACCCTGACACTTCGTTCTTGGTATGAGTTTTTGGTGACAATGAAGCAGGGTGCATAAATTATTGACCAGCAAAGAGACAACAGGCACAAGAAGCTAGACCCAGAGCGTGTGTCAACGGCATATCAAAAGCACCGCCGCCCCCACCAGACCAGTTAATTGCCATGGCAGGACAAAAGAAATTTGGCCGACATTACTTATTTAGATCATCCTTTTGGTACGTTGATTAGAGACATTCATCAAATCTTGCTTGGAAGATCTGGTAGGGTTACCGTGATGGATAATCCCACCCAGGGTATGTCGACACAAATCCAGGGGATCCGATGTCACCTCTATCTAAAGGTTTCATCATGCCCTTATGCATGACTGAGATGTCAAGTGCTTGGGCCATGTCTTTTGATAAAATCAATTTGATACTGTTTACAGTAAGCTTAAGTCAATTACATGGGATTGTCATTAAATGTGTATTATAGTCTCATTGACCTGAAATGACATAGGTGCAGTCGCTAAATATTTATTATACTGTGCTACTGTAGAACAGATGTTAAAAGCTGCATGTGTAGGCTATTTCAAATTATGCTAGCTGTGGACTTTTATACATTTGCATAATAATTTCTGAATTTTATCTATAAACATTTATAAATTTGATGCATATATTAACATGATCACACAGGAAATCTACATGCTTCTTCCGAATGTTCCTGTACCTTGAAATCAGACCCATACTGACAAGAACCATTCCCAATCAGACATTTTTTCATCTATTTTACTAGGGCTGGAGATTTAATGTGTTAATTCAATTCGATTAATTATATAAAAAAGTAATAAGGAATATTCTTACCACCGCAGCAACTCCATCTCCAAACTCCTAACCACCAATTTACAGCATGGGGCAGTAAGTGAATCTCCGGCTCTATAGAAAGCGCATAGCTGTACAGACAATAAACCACACTCAGGCTTGCTTGAGACACAGCTGAACTAGTGGTGATTATTTTCATTTCAGTGACTCAAATATTTTGATTCCATTCACCAAAAAGATTTCTTCAGATTCGTTCAGTGATTCGTTCAAGTAATACCTTTGTGTTTGCAGATTGTGCCAAATGACCGTCTTTGAAGTAATTGCGTTGAACCCAAAGCAGTAATTCAGTAAACTGTAAAGTTCAGTCTAATTATCCTTTATTAAAATTCAACTAAGAGACTAAAGCTCTGAATATTGTTTTTTTATTTTTTATTTATTTAATTAGGCGGGATTTTTTCCACTTTTTCACCCAATTTGGAATGCCCAATTCCCAATCCGCTTTTAAGTCCTTGTGGTCGTAGTGACTCGCCTCAATCCAGGTGGCGGAGGACGAATCCCAGCCTTCATCCGCATCTGAGACCATCAACCCGCGCATCTTATCACTTGGCTTCTTGAGCACCTTGCCACAGAGACATAGCATGTGTCTAGGCTTCACGCCCAACTCTCCACGATCCCCACCGAGAACGAACCACATTATAGTGACCACGAGGAGGTTACCTCATGTGACTCTACCCTCCCTAGCAACTGGGCCAATTTGGTTGCTCAGGAGACCTGGCTGGAGTCACTCAGCATGCACTGGATTCTAACTAGCGAACTCCAGGTGTGGTAACCAGCATCTTTACCACTGAGCACGACTTTTTATCAAGCTATACAAAAAAGGACAACAATACTAGCCTTAAAATAATTGAGTTTCCATATGTCATAATGTGTGGTCATCACTCGAAGAAACAAACAAAACATCACTAAGCTGAAAAGAGTGCAATTTTGAATACAGGGATCTCGAGATGTTTAACTGTTTAACTTGACAAAGCGACCTAAAAATGCTGTTTATGATGCGGCATAACCACAATGTGATTAATTTGATTAATTAATCGTGTTTAATTTTATAAAAAAAAATATTGATTGACAACCCTACTGTTTCCCTTTCCCTGTGGCTCTAATAACAGCGTGTCTCCGAGACATGGGTTCTGGTCTCATAGAAACCAGGAAGTAATTGAGAGTGATAAGTATTTTATATTTTTACTCCACTGATGGTAAGGTTTAGGGTTGGGGTTTGTGTTTGCCTGTAGGGTTAATAAAATGTAGAGTACATTTGTGTTGACTGTAGTACAGTATTTCATTTACAACTAAAAGTACAACTCACTTTTGGCCATTTTGCACATGTTGAAAATTCACTTGGAAACTGGTTAACAGCAGTGGTTAGTATTTTGTTGAGCACAGACCAATTAATTTAATGCCACAATGTAATGTCCAGTGCTTAGGATAATTATAACAAGGTATGATGACAAAACTTGAGTACTGTCATTAATTATCACTTTATTACAGATATCTAAATCGCAAGTTGCACATTTTAAGAAAAAACAAGAATATGACTCAAAAAGTGTTATATAGCTCAACAATAACACTTGAAATAATATACAGATATCAATTGTACCATGTAAATTACTTGTAATTACTTGGACATGTACCAAAATAGTACCATAGCATTTGACTTTGGAGTACCGTGAAAATAACATGGACCAGCCTCTGTACTTTTTTTTAAAGGTATACTCTTTCAGATAGTCTTAACGTGTGTACGTATGTCAAAACTGTTTACAACAAGACTTGAAACAAAGTCTTTTTGCTTGTGGACATGTTGAACATGTTAAAGTTAAGAGTTTATTGACAAAATATGCACTTTAAGAAAATGCTTTTCTTCTTTTTGCTGTGTCCTCCATCATTGTCCCACTGTTACACGAGGCAGACTGTCTCTACAGTAATAATAATATTGCACTGTCATAGCTGTCCTGTTTGCCTGCCCTTGTCATATGATCCCACTCTACTGTCCAAAGTCAGCTTGGATCTGATGTCTCAGATTTCCTTCCTGTTTACAAGTCACTGTTTCTGACCCCTTACAGGTCATGAATCTATTGGATCCTTGATTAGTGATACCAGTGGCTTTCCCTACATATCCCAGCTGTATTGTACACAGCCATTCACAGCTCACTGTCGCTGTAATTTTCAATATTTCGATGTATCTATAGTATTCAAATGACTTACATTACGACACTAATTTGTAGTTTGGTACCTGTTCAGACTTAGAGTGGGTTTCTTTCCTATTACTTTACATGGCACTGAACAGCACATCCATACAGGCCCAGCTCCAGCTATAAAATGTAAGGTGGACCATAGAATTGCCCAGGTGGGCCAAACCATGGAAGGGGTGGTCGTGGGTGTAGTTCTCAAGGTAGTCCGAGCTCATCATTGGGAGGGCCAGGCCCCCCTGTGGAGCTGGGCCTGCATCCATAAAGGCTTGGCATTTCAAAACCATGAGCATTAATAGTGAGTTGGTCTACAGTACTTTTGTTGCAATAACACTCTTCTGGGTGGGATTTCCACTAGATTTTGGAACATGGCTGTGAGGATTTGCTCCCATTCAGACAAAAGAGTATCAATGAGGTAATTCATTGCTCTTGGGCAAAGGAAACAGGACACAGGAAATCATTCAATGTGTTAGTTCCAAATTTTTCAGTTAGTTCCAACACTATGTGCCAAATTCCACAAAATGCCACCATGTGGCGAACCTTTTTTCACCAAAAATCGCCCATGCTGTGCCTTTGATATCAAAAACCTTTTGATCTCTGGCTATAAACTACATTTACACAGTTTACATTTACATAGTGAAAGAACACTTTTTGGTCTCAGAATTGTTATGGTTAGGTTTAGGTTTTGGGTTAGGACTATACAATTGTAATTACTACTCAAATGTTTTAAAAAAACTGAAGGCACTGTGTTTTTCACATCCACTGAAATGTTTAATTCATCTTGAAATTTTAGCACTCAAAACATTGAACCTCCTGTTTGCCGATTTTTCTGTGAGATCAGTCTGCACACTCAGCGTTCCAATTTACTCCAATGTTGTTCAAAGGGGTCGAGTTTTTCCACACTAGACTCAATAAACAATTTCTTTGTAGACCATGCTTTGTTTACAGGGGCATTGTCATGCTGAAACAGAAAGGGTATACTCCATTCTACTATAAATGTTTGTCTAAGGAGATGCGTAACTGCAATTCATTTTATGAATCTGTTAGTAATAGGAGTAGCTGAAATAGTCAAACCTGTTCATTTAAAGTGATTGTCCACGTATTTTTGCAATGTAGTGTATGTATAAATAAATTTGATTTACAACTATGCGATGGCTTTTGCATTTTTTGCAAATTAATTAGGGATTGTTATGAGTTGGTTAGCAGATAAAGAGTCATCACAACAGACATTCTGACATTCAAGGTTATTCATAATAAGTTGATTCTGGCCAGTAAAGAAACACATTTTTCAGTGTTCTGATCTATTTATTATAATGAAAACTGTGTTTGGAGCATCTTACTTTGGTTGCTTCATGTCACAAACACAGCCTTTTTAGGTCGCTGTGTCAAGTTGTTTAAATGCATAGCGTCTGCGTTCAGTCAAACACGAGCCTTTGGAAGTACACTTCGCTTGGCTGTGCGCACACAGATGGTTGGCGCATACACACCATGACTGCTATGAGATACTGAACTTTCTCACTTCAGGAGTTTATACCCATAAAGATGTCTTTATTTTGATTCAGTCTCGATTTATACAAACGCAAGGATCTCCTGACCTCCTCATACACGTGCTCTTGACATGCACATTCACTGTTGTTGTTTTAGCGGCGATTACATCACAAGGTGGCAACACTCACAATTGAGCTGTTGCTGTCAAGAAGAAGCACTAGAAGAAGATGTAATCGCCGGTAAACAACAACAGCGGATGTGCGTGTCAAAACGTGTGTGTGAGGAGGTCAGGAGATACTTGTGTTTGTATAACTTGAGTCTGAAGGAATATAAAGACATCTTTATGGGTCTAAACTCCTGAAGAGAAATTAAGAATAAAACAGTATTTTATAGCAATCGTAGCACACATGTGCCAAGCACTTGATCCTGCGTGCACAGTAAATCGAGTATACATTGCAAGGCAATGCTTTCGACAGTACACATCCGCTAAGCATTCGTGTCAAAACCAATTTCGGATTTAGAAAAACGTGCCAGAAGCGTTCAGTGCTCAAGCACTCTGCTGATGACAAAATTTGTCTAGCATAGCATTAGCGTCTGACGCCTAGCATTCACGTCTGACTTAAGTATAATTTGGACTTTAGAACGCATGAACACTTTTCCATTTTATGCAGTCGCTTGTGTCAAGTGGTGCTTCTCATTCCTCAAATAGTGCTTCCTCGTTTTCTCACTCCTCCATCCACCATCCGATCAACCGATCAAGAAACCGATTAAAGTCCACCATCATGAAGGGTGTATTAATTCTTTAAATGCACTGCAAGGACAGAGGAAGCTTACCAAGAGGACAGAGGAATGCTTGAGCGAGGAAGCACCGGAGCATCCTATGCGGAAGTCGAAGCATCAGCCCATCCATATGCTTCACCTCAGTACATGCTCACATCATTCACAGCATTCAACACATGCCTAAATCACTCAAAGCATTTACTTATTTTTAACCCGGCTTTAAGGACATGTATTGCAGTTTAGAACAATAGAATTCTCATTACACATGTTTTCACATAACACATATTACACTTATTTGGAAAACTCTCTGGGTCATTAAATAAGAAATGATTCATTTTAAATTTACATACCCGGTTCTTGCACGTGTTCACCAAACGTGGTCAAACTCCCCACATGCAATTTTAACATACAACACATCTGAACACATATTTAATGCAATTTATCAGCATTTTGTGTGAAATTTTTGTACATTTTATATTTTTTATTTTCCCAAACTGTATCAACCAATGAACAAAACCAGGAGCTCTCTTGCACAACGTATACTCTCACTTTCTAACCAGTACACATCTGTGTAACACAGCGGGTGTCGCAAAACTCTTAAAGGTGCCACGTCCAATTTATGAGTTAAATGATATGAAATTTCTCCACTTTGCTACATCTAGCAGAGGCAGCTCATGATCAGTCAAAAGCCTTTGGTTAATTCTTCCAAATTTTGTTTCCTCATCTTTACTGATCCTGTCATTTGAAGTTGCACTGAATATTTTCCTCAGCCCAGATATCTAAAACAGCAGAACGCTCATACACTGGATATGTACTAATGTTAGGGTGTGGTGTCTGATACCCAACTTGCCCTGTCTAATTCTAGGTCCTGTTAAGTAATTCTCTGGTATTACATCCTACAGTGAGGTGGCTACTTGGAAAACATGCATTTGTGTAGAAAATGCAATTATACAAAGGGTGGAATTACAGTATATGTGGTGCCACAAATATCCACCAATGTCCTGAATGTAACCATTTTCATAGCAACAGGAAGTATGATCCTAACAACAAACTAAACATGGGTTAGAAGCCAAAAGTTCAGTAAGTATAGTAACTAGTTATGCAGTAGACACTTTGATTTATAGCAACTTACAGGACGCTTATTGTAATACAGGGTCAGTTCCTTGGAGCAATCTGAAGTTAAGTTTCTTACTCAAAGGCACAACGGTGATGGGACATGGCTCACTCTTCATAGGTCTGGAACCGGCATCCTTATGATTATTAGTTTTGGAGTTCAACTACCATGCCACATTATCCCAAATGCATTCCTATCACACTATGCATGTCTGGACACTATCTTTAAGATACATAAATATTCTGTTATGCTGTGTTAACCAGTAGCACTGTAACTATATATTGTTGTCTCTAGTAAATGTTTGTGATTACTGCATTGGATAAACAAACATAAAAGGCCAGTGGTACTCTGAAGACATTTGATGTAATGTGTGTGAAGTATAAACTGGTGTGATTTCTACCGAGGGCATACATGTGCATGCCAACTGTGAGATCATTGACAGAGGTCATATTTCTCATAATAGTATTTGCTTAGATATTTTCATTTGCTCATATTTGCTCAGACTCTTTCAGTGTTGTTTGTCCATATTTACTAGCCAAACTAAACTCCTAAATTATCAATGTGACATTCAAAGCTTTGATAGTGGGAATTGTTTTGTGGGCATATAAATTTACTCTAAATCCTACTTTCATTTTTACTCCAACAGTGATGGTATATAGACCAGTATGGACAAACTATAAATGCGTTGTATTTAAATAGTATGTTATTTATTATATGTTAATAATATTATGTTATATAATGTAATACACAGTAAGATAACCATCTTAACAAAACTGTCTTTATTATAATATTTTTGGTGAATTCTGTACTCCAAACTAAAATTCCAGTATAATGCTTTAGTTGTAGGGTAAACAAGTGAACACAGTATAACCATACTAGCATACATTCAGGCAAAAGTATATATTCAAGATAGATTTTAACAAAACACTTGAACTGTGTTCTCTGGTTTTTATTTGTCATTAATGTCAGGTGTTCACACTTTTATTGGTGCAAGTTGTTACATGTGTTTTAAAGAAACAGCTGGCCTAAAAATGTTAATTCTTATTTTAGCGCTAAAAACTGTGCAAAGGTTATTGCGTGAATGCAAACCACTTTGAATGAGTTTCTCTCATGAATGCACAATGGACATCAATATTTTTTTACTGAAAAGTGATGTTTAATTTCAGTTTCACAAAAAATCATGTGCTATCAGAAGACTTGGAGTATGACACATGAGTCACATGGACTACTTTTATAATGTTTTGGGTACTTTTTTTAAAGGGATAGTTCAGCCACAAATTGTAATTCTCTCATCATTTACTAACCCTCATGTCATCCCAGATGTGTTTGACTTTCTTTCTTCTGCAGAACACAAATTAAGATTTTTAGAAGAATATTTCAGCTCTGTAGGTCCATATAATGCAAGTGAATGGGTGCCAAAATATTGAAGCTCCAAAATTCACATAAAGGAATCATACAAGTTATCCATAAGACTCCAGTGTTTTAATCCATATTTTCAGAAGTGATATAATAGGTGTGGGTGAGAAACAGATCGATATTTAAATAAGTTTTGTTGTCATAAATTCTCCTCCCTGCCCAGTAGGGGTGATAGGCACGAAGAATGTGAATCACCAAAAAGGAGGAAGGAGAAAGTGAAAGTGAAGGAAAAAGGACTTAAATATTGATCTGTTTCTCACCAACACCTATCATATCACTTCAGAAGACTTGGATTTTACCTCCTGAGTCATCTGGAGTACTTTTAGATTGAATTTTGGAACTTTAAAATTTCGGCACCCATTCACTTGCATTGTATGAACCTACAGAACTGAAATATTCTTCTAAAAATCATAATTTGTTTTCTGCAGAAGAAAGTCATTCACATCTGGGATGACATGGGGGTGAGTAAATGATGAGAGAATTTTCATTTTTGGGTGAGCTATCCCTTTAAGGCTTTTTTGATTTGTGAAAAAGTTGTTTTCCAAATTAGGGTGCACACTGAGGAATGGCACTTGAGTCAAGATAACAAGGGTGAAGACTTATTTAAAGTGAGGCCATTGCCATTGTATTCAGAAGACACATCGGGATATTTATCCAATTCTTTTCTTTTGTGTTCCGCATAATACACAAGAGTTGTATGGGTTTGGAACAAAATGAGGGTGAGTAATAAATGCCAGAATTACAAATTTTGAGAGAACTATTACATAAAATGCTATACATTTTATACAATTTGTATTCTTTACATTTCTGATGTTTCATAATTTTTGGTATATTATAATTGTTGTACTGTTTGAGTTTGGATGAAATGCTTCTAACAGGTTCTTACCCCAGATAGTAAACTATACTGTATTTAATGACAGGTTCTTACCCATTATTGCTCAGTGAAAAAAGATACATTCATTAAACATACGCCTCAGCAGCAGGGTAAGTTTAATGAACTGCATCATTTTCAAGAGTTTTCTTTTGTAGCTAAGACTTAAGTTATGTGACTTTACAGAAACTGAAAAATGTATGCCTAAAAATAAGGCAAAGGTGTTCCAGCCTCAGTCTCCCCTATTTATATTGTATTATATGCACATATTTTTGTTTTGTCATCAGAAATATCAATGATTCTTTGTGTTTGAGGAGTTTTATTCTACAATGAGCAAGGTTTACATTTTATTTCACGTGAGCACTTTTTTAAGTATTCATTTAGCAGAAACACGAGTCCAAAGTGACTTCATCTGTGTATTCTCTGAAATACTTCATTGTCTCATTTGCATGTGTTATGACTTTGCACAAAGTTACATTTTCAGGTCCTTTGTTCACCTCTTTTGTTACAGTAATAAAAAGACCACATAAAACATTTGAAATATTTTGAGCCATTTATTTATTCACTTCAATAAGTAGCAGTTAGTTTTACATCAATCCCATTGTACATCCCTCTACATGTGTATTCAAAAATCAAATAAAAACTGTGGAGTGTGTGTGTGTGTGTGTGTGTGTGTGTGTGTGTGTGTGTGTGTGTGTGTGTGTGTGTGTGTGAGCGCGCGCGCGCGTGTGTGTGTGTGTGTGTGTGTGTGTGTGTGTGTGTGCGTGTGTGTGGACTCTATTGACCAGGGGGTCCCATAGAGGAAAATGAATTTAAATGAAATCCAAAGACAAGAGAGGGGAGAGATCTAAATGTCCTGATTACTCAGGACAGAACCATCGCTTGGAATTCTGCAAGAGAACAGAAAACAAATACATTCATGTGGGCTGCAGTTGATTCACAAATCTGCACAAAAAAAATCAACATTGAACATTTAAACATTTGACTTCTAGATATGATGGTTAAAATGATTCAAACTGTAGAAATGGGTGTATTTTACCATGCCACTTTGCTTGGTATTAATATAATTTGCAAAGATGTGGGGTGACAGCTACACTACCAGTCAAAACTTTGGACACCTACTCATTCTTTATGAGAGTCACACCCTGAAGGGGCAGAACCTCTATCGTATCAGTTAGTTTTCTCGTTCTTCTTATTATTAATCAGTCTATGGCAGTCCCTAGAACAGTTTGGAGGAAAGTTTTCAAATTTGGCACACTTATTGGGGTGGGCGACCATAGTCTTCAGACCAACTTTGGAATCTCCCAGACCAACCCTCTAGCGCCACCACCAGTTCAAAATGTGACTTTTCTTTTGCTTATATGCACACATTTGTCTACAAAAATCAATTCAAGCATTTAAGCTCAAGCTTTTTAGATCAAATGTTTTTTTTGAGAAACATATTCCCAATTAACAAGGAAACATGTAAAGGCAGACTCTACAGAGTTAATTATGAATGGTGGAAATATCACCATAATTACCATCTACTCCAATCTTGCCATCGCTATCATCATCTGCTGCTGCCAGAAAAGCCTTTGTCTCTTTATCGGTCAGTACACGAGCACAAGGTGAGAACCGCTGCAAGAAAAACCTGGAACAAACCAATCAGAAAGCCAGATTTAATACTGTCTTTGTTATAGTCATCTTGCCTGGAAATATTGGTACCCAGAGACAAGATGTATTCAGATAAAGACTTTAGTAGCACATTTTTAGGTTAACATATATATATATATATATATATATATATATATATATACAGTTTTCAGTTCGAGACATCTTCATTTTTCATTTTCATTTTTGGGTGAACTATCTCTTTAAGACTTCCGGTTGTGCATTATCAGAAAGGTTAGGCTGTCTGTTTTGAAAATATCTAGTGTTCTATGTTATTTGAATATGCATTAATATTCTTGTGAAAGTGCCTACTTGAGTTCGTCCTCCTCGATGAATCCACTGGCATCGTTGTCTAGGATGTTAAAGATATTCTTTACGTCCTGAGGGCTTTTCTTTGTCATACCACACAGCTGAAAGAACTTCTTGGGACTGAAGGAGTCTGGTGCTGTTGGGGTGAGAAGACAATGGAATATTCTGTATTGAGAAAACCTAATTGAAACGGCTTGCGGGTTTAGAACGAATGGTAACAGAATATTCATTTTTGGGATAACCATCCCTTTAGCTTTTCTTTTATGTTTAAAGTTAGCCATCCATTAAAATATAATGCATTTACACACTGAGTTGCTAATGAGCTGATGAGGCACAAACATACAGATACAAGAAGACTACCTTGACAGTCCTTGAGCGCACTGTCGATGGCATCAGCGGAAAGGATAGATGTGAGTGACATGGTCCTGAAAAAGAATAGTTTTAAATAGTTAACTCAATTTTTAACAAGCAGCTGGATTATATCTCCAGACCAAGCCACCGATGCACAATTCATTTGCATACACAAATCAAATTTGGCTAGATTCAAATACATCTAGCCTAGATTAAAACAATCTGCCACAAATGGTGTCCCTGTTTTATAATCGACCCATCAGGTGAAGATACAGAATAACACAAGTACAGCAGGGATGCTCTGATGAACTTCTGTAAGTCTCCAGCTGAAACTTAAGTCTTTATGAATGGTTCTGGCATTTACATCATGTCAAATATCAGTATCATATCATACATTTTTTTTAAATATCAGTATCTCTACCAAAGTCTGCATGTAATTTGCATGTGCATTCATTTTTATGGCATTTTCCTTTAAAACTTTCACATGCATTTAATTTTACTGCAATTTCTATCTTTAAAATGCACATGCATGCAGTTTCAACTCAATTTCATTTAAAACTTGTATGTGCATGCAGCTTATAATGCAATTCTTAATTTTAAAATCGTACGCATGTCTGCCGTTTTAAGGCAATTTTCATTCAAAACTAGCATATGCAGGCAGTTTCAACTGAATTTTCATAACAAAAACCGAAAGTTGCATGTGTTTTTAATGGAATTTTCTTAATTTGAAAAAAGTTTTAGCGCAAATTTCTTTAAAAATAAATAAATAAACCTTCCACATGCATATAGTTTCAATTCAGTTTCTTTAAAAGAAACATCTGCATACGTTTACTTTTAATATAATTTACATTTTAAAAATGCATGTAGTTTTAGTACAATTCCCTGAATAGATATTTTGCAATAGTGCATCTAACTCACACAAAAAAGTATTGAACAAAATGTCATTGATTAACAAAAAATTGCATTCGGTCAGACAGTGCCAGCTCATACCTCAGTGAAGTTTTCTCCCAGCAGGTGAGTCAACGAAGTAAGGCTGAGTGGCGAGTGCTTGTGTGTCCAGGTGCAGTATATATAGGTCTGAACACAGTGGCAATGGCTAATTCTTGAGTTACCTGTCTGTGGATCAAATTCTAACTGCCAGGCCCTGGCTCAAATTACTTACCTAACTAATTAACCTGTACTATTTATATCCGTTTGACTTGTGTGTGTGTGTGTGTGTGTGTGTGTGTGTGTGTGTGTGTGTGTGTGTGTGTGTGTGTGAGTGTATTCTTTAGGACCAGCCCTCAGACATCTGCGACGCCCTTGTAAAAGGCAAATTAAGTAATAAATGTCTACCGTCTCGTCATGTCCCTCCCATTCGATATCATGATACACACATCACAAAAAACCCTCACACTCAATCACCTCTCTCATGCACATGCAATCCCTCTTTCAGGTTAGCCGGTGTGTCTCGACCCCTCCCTTTTTCCACACTACTTTACATGAGGTCATTCTAAATTCCTCATTATAATATTACATAATTACTAAAACAGTTTGCATTAGGTTTGGGAGGTGAACACATTTTGGGGTATGCTTAAAAAACACCTTTTCACACACATACAATTCAATTTATGCCTTTTCGGATTTCTATTTCTTTTAAAATCCCTTAATCTGCCCTGGATGTTTGTCTTCAATGACGTAATTTGTTCCATATTGTCTCTCTTTTCACTCTATGAGCAGATGGGACCCACAGAATCCACTGTTCACCAGAATCAAAACAAATTCAGAGGTATAGACATGGACACACAATCTCTCCCAGACTTCTTTTGTTTTTATACTGAGCTAATGATAAGCATGTTTACTGAGCTGAATGGGGACCTATTGTAGACTATTGTTCTATTGTTTTTATAAAAAGCTAATTATAATGGCTATACGGACTAGAACCAACCCAAACCCCTCCCCTAAAAGAAAACATTTTATGAATAATAATTATACAAAAATATATTTATGAATCATTTTCCAATTGGAGACTATAATGGAAGGGACAACTGTTGTTATAGAGAATGTCCTGATAGTCTATCCTTCTCATTTCACCCTCCATAGGCAGGCAAACAGTGGACTATCATTTTTTCCTCTTAGGCTGCTGATTCAGGGATATAAGGTCACCTTTTGACTAGTGCCCAAGAGTAGCGATTTAGCACGTTGTAATCAATGTTTAAAATGCACCTGCTAGACACATTTATTATGTAAGAGGGTGCAATATGTCAGTACTTTATGGTTTCAAGTACAGGGGAAAAAAAACAGACACAGCTTAACTTTATGTTACCAAACCCTATGTTACAATTATTTCGAGGTCTTGTTTCCAACTGAGCGATGAAGTTACAGGCAACACCTCCTTCATACTGTCTATGTGTATAACAGCTACAGTGGCAAATAACACAAAAAGCATCAGTTGTGATGTCACATATTTACTTAACTTTTATAGCTGTTTCTCTCCTGCGGTTATCTTATTGAATGCAGAATGTAAATTATATAAAATGTATTTTGTTGCATTGCATGAATGTTTGAATGCAACATCATGCACCAGCATGCACATTCGCGTCTTATTTGTGCATTTGATGTATAACATTACCATTAACTTATTTTTAATAAAACATTTTAGGTAAAACATTTATATTTGAGATGTTCTTTGCCATTTTGATCAAGTTTTTGCCTTTACTGGTTCATTTTAAATGGACTTGCAGTGTGACGAATGAAATTTGGATCAAATATTTCTCCATAAATTTGGTAACAAAAACTAGCATGCAACGGGCGGCACGGTGGTGCAGTGGTTAGCACTGTCGCCTCACAGCAAGAAGGTCATGGGTTCAAACCCCGGTTGCCCCGGCCTTTCTGTGTGGAGTTTGCATGTTCTCCCCGTGTCTGCGTGGGTTCTCTCCGGGTGCTCCGGCTTCCTCCCACCATCCAAAGACATGCAGGCTAGGTTAATTGGTGTCTCCAAAAATTGCCCTAGGTGTGGATGTGAGTATGAGTGTGTGTCTGTATATGTGTGGCCCTGCGATGGACTGGCGACCTGTCCAGGGTGTACCCCGCCTTTCGCCCAATGTTAGCTGGGATAGGCTCCAGCCCCCCGTGACCCTGTACAGGATAAGCGGTTGAAGATGAATGAATGAATGAACTAGCATGCACAATAATAATAAAATAACTAGCAAAATGCTGCTTTAAAAAGGTTTTAGTTATAGTTAAGCACATTACACTGCTGCACCTGTCAACTATCCACCTGTGCTTTCAGCTTATCGTGATCAATGACATAATATTACTATAAGGTAATGTTTTAATAATAGCTTTTATTTCGTAATATATAGCTATTTTTATGCATTTATTATAATAATAATTATTACTATTATTAAATCAAATAAGTTAACTTGTATAAGAATAACTAATATATACTGTAAAATGCCTGATAGTTAAATGCCATGCTCAAGGAAAAATATCAACAGAACTACAATCACTTTTGAATTTTTTTTTAAATAAATAAATAAAGATTTAATAATGCAACATTTAAACTTGACATATCTTAAAGAGATTTTCATAGGTGCACTTTAATGTTGATGACCAAAAAATATTTATTTTGAATAATAATAATATTAATATTAATAAAATCGTGCTTACAGTGGTGCTCTAACGATGGAAGTGAATGGGGCCAGTCCATAAACATTAAATTACAAATTGTTTCAAAAGTATAGCCACAACGTAAAAAAATATACATGCTTTTTTGTGATCAAATCTCTTACTGATAGTATCTGTGACTGTGTAAAGTTACCTCCAATATTACAACTTCGTTGCCATGACAACAGAAAGCCGGTAAAACTGGTAACACAAGGTCAGCACACCTGCTGGTTTGTGTAAACTGCTGTAAACATGCAGTTCACCGGCAGTAAAAACACACGTTTGAGTGCATACTATCAGCTTGCCTATACCCACACGTGTGCCATTTAAATGCATTAGGACGAGGTACTCGCTGTGACATTGTGGGACTCTCCGTGTGTGTGAGGGATAACCCCGCGTGATACTATGAAGGAACCCAAGAGCCAGGAGCTGTCGAGGACACCGGATACAGAGGTGCTACGTGCCCAGCACCACTGATGTCATTGGCCCTGATGATACCTCACATCCTATACTGTTACTGAGCAATCATTTATTAATGTACATTTGCTTATATTCGCTGCAAGCAGCACGTTACATTAGATTGACCTCGACTTGGTGTCTTTTTTGGCAACGCAGGAGCATGTACCAACCCGTCAAGAGCGTAATGATAATGAGTGCCTGTTTCAATTACTAAAGGTTAAACAATTAAAAATGTGTTGTAATATAATGTTACTGTTGGGAGTTCATCATGTGATATGGTTCTAATTTACCATATCTGGTGCGTAGACTTATTAATAAAACAAGTCTTGTTTACCAACCATTTACTTATTGTAAAGTACCGCCATCTAGTGGACTTTTAAACAGCTGCTTATCTATCTATCTATCTATCTATCTATCTATCTATCTATCTATCTATCTATCTATCTATCTATCTATCTATCTATCTATCTATCTATCTATCTATCTGTCTGTCTGTCTGTCTGTCTGTCTGTATATCTATCTAATTTTCTGTCTGTCTGTCTACCTGTTTGTCTGTCTGTTATTCTATCTATCTATCTATCTATCTATCTGTCTGTCTGTCTGTCTGTCTGTCTGTCTGTATATCTATCTAATTTTCTGTCTGTCTGTCTACCTGTTTGTCTGTTATTCTATCTATCTATCTATCTATCTATCTATCTATCTATCTATCTATCTATCTATCTATCTATCTATCTATCTATCTATCTATCTATCTATCTATCTCTCTGTCTGTCTGTCTGTCTGTCTGTATATCTGTCTATCTACACGTTTGTCTGTCTGTTATTCTATCTATCTATCTATCTATCTATCTATCTATCTATCTATCTATCTATCTATCTATCTGTCTGTCTGTCTGTCTGTCTATCTCTCTGTCTGTCTGTCTGTATATCTGTCTATCTACCCATTTGTCTGTCTGTTATTCTATCTATCTATCTATCTATCTATCTATCTATCTATCTATCTATCTATCTATCTATCTATCTATCTGTCTGTCTGTCTGTCTGTCTGTCTATCTCTCTATCTCTCTGTCTGTCTGTCTATCTATCTATCTGTCTGTCTGTCTGTCTGTCTGTCTGTCTGTCTGTCTGTCTGTCTGTATATCTGTGAGCCAGACTGTTTAAATGTTTTTTTTACCATTGCTGTCAACCCTGGAAATGTTTGTTATATACAAATTAATTTTTTGTTCTACTTTTTTGTTGACACTGACTGCTTACTCTACTATACAATGAATGCTATTGTGTATCACACTGAGCTTTTTAGATACCAATTTCAACAGTAGGTAAAATTTTACTGGGAAAAGTCAACATTGATGATTCACAGGATGTGTAAAATCTTGGTCTTATATGTATTTGGAGACTTTTGAACCCATCTGTTATGGACTATACTTTCTTTTCATCAGTCCTTAAAATTTATTCCAGATTAGATTTTTTTTAAATATATTTAAGACCCTCATTTCATCTGTTGTTGATTGCACAATTGGAAACATCTTAGACTCAGATCACACCCTGGTGTGTTTAGAGGAATGGAGGAAGGCAGGGCCAGGCCATGATGATGCACGCCCGGCCCCTAATCAGGCCTATCAAGCCGACAAGAGGGATTCGGGAGAGAGAGAGATACAGGTAGCTGCCCTGTATATGTTTATGTTTGTGTGTTTTTGTTTAATTAAAGATTACATTGATGCTTCGTCCGGTTCTCACCTCCTTTCCATTTTACCCCGTTACAGAGTTGTTGCCATATATGGAGAAAAATAAATCATATAGTTGGCACTTTAATGTATCCCTTTTACAAAATCCTGATTTCCAACAAATGTTAAAGGCTGAAATCAATGTGTGTTATATGGAGACCAACTGGTCCTCAGTATCCTCTGTGGGCGTGGCTTGGGAGGCACTTAAGGTGGTTCTTAGGGGTCTGAACATACAGTATGCCTCATTCATCCAAAAATACAAAGCACGTGGAAGGGAATATAAAAAGTACAGAGGCAGAGCTGCATCACCGAATGTCGTTTGATGGCCTCAGAGAATTTACCTGATTGAAATAAGATATAATACTAATTTGTCATGGAAGGTGGAGTTTTGGCTATTCAGGGCAAAACAGTCATACTTTGAGTTGGGGGACAAAGCAGGGAAGCTTTTGGCTAGATATGTAAAGCAGACAGAGTTTATATTATTATTGATATTAATAATGCTTTTAAAGAGGGGCCTGGGTAGCTCAGCGAGTAAAGACACTGACTACCACCCCTGGAGTTGTGAGTTCGAATCCAGGTCATGCTGAGTGACTCCAGCCAGGTCTCCTAAGCAAGCAAATTTGCCTGGTTGCTAGGGAGGGTAGAGTCACATGGGGTAACTCCTCATGGTCGCTATAATGTGGTTCTCACTCTCGGTGGGGCCTTTGTTGAATTGTGCGTGGATGCCATGGGGAATAGCGTGAAGCCTCCACATGCACTATGTCTCTGCGTTAACGTGCTCAACAAGCCACTTGATAAAATGCGTGGATTGATGGTCTCAGACACGGAGGCAACTGAGATTCATCCTCTGCCACCCAGCTGTCCGTAAATCTCTCTCTCTCTGTCGCACTGCCGTCTTCGGTCAGACTTTATCCCTATCGAGGGCTAATTAGCCTGATTAGGGGCCGGGTGTGCGGAATCACAATTTGCCCTGTCACATTCCTCCCTCGTTCTTTCTGGCCGGGAAGCCCGGGAGAGTTGTGCCTTCTGGCCCGTCTGCCACAGATCATCCCTGTCTACCTGGATGAGGGAGGGGACAAGGTGAGGGAGTCAAATTGACAAAACATTTTAAAAAGGAGAGGGAAAGGCCAACACGGAGCAGCAGTGGGAGAGAGAGCGAGAGAGAAAAAAAAACACTTACTCGCCGGTTTTCCAATGGTCCTCGGCCACTCCTCTAATGGACGACATCCGCTCCTCCCCTGGCGGATCGGAGGCAGTCCTCCAGCCCCTGGCAGACAGAACACCCTGCCACGTTTTTGGTGGATGGTAGGGGTCACTCCCGCCCCTGGCAGCGGTAACTGCTCCAGGCAGTTTGTTGGGAGCCCATCCTCCTCTCGTGGTCAGTGGCCGTTCCTCCACTTCCAGGTGGCCGAGCTCCTCCGTCCCCCTGCAGATGGCCATGGCGCGTAATGGCAATCATGGCAAATTAATATATTTTTTTAAAAAAGATAGGGAAAGGCCAACACTGAGCGGCAGTGGGAGAGAGAGAGGAGAGAAAGAGAGAGAGAAGAAAACACTTACTCGCCAGTTCTCCGATACACTGTAGCTTGGTCCTCGGCCAGTCCTCAACCCACTAATGAATGACAGCCGCACCTCCCTGGGTTGATCAGAGGCAGTCCTCCGACCCTGGCGGTCAGAACACCCTGCCGCATTTTTGGTGGACGGTAGGGGTCTCCCCTGCCCCTGGCAGCAGTAACAACTCCAGACGATTGGTTAGAAGCCCCTCCTCCCCTCACAGTTGGCAGCTGTTCCTCCGCTTTCAGGCGGCCGTGCTCCTCCTTCCCCCAGCAGATGGCCGTAGCTGCTCCTTTGTGGTGAATGGTAGTGGAAAAACTCCACTACGCCGCATCCCTCCTCCTTCCCGGATTTCGGCACCAGTGTAAAGGGATTATTGGAAAGGAGGAGGTGAGAACCGGCTTGATAATATAAATAATAGTTTAATATAAAACTGAACCAAAAATACACACACACACAGGTATCGGACAGCTGTCCGTTAATCTCTCTCTCTGTCGCACTGCTGTCTTCGGTCAGCCTTTATCCCTCTCAAGGGCTAATTAGCCTGATTAGGGGCCGGGTGTGCGGAATCCGGCCCCGCCCTCCGCCCTGTCTCAGGTGTTTTAGGGTGTGCCCTAAACTGGTGACTGAGCAAAAATATTCTCTTGATTCTGAGATAACTTTGGAGGAGCTTGGCAAGATAATTAAGGCCTTGACTACAAGCAAGGCTCCGGGGCCAGATGGCTTTTGAGTTATTTTAGATATTATACTACAGAACTGATATCTGAACTTTTGCTAGAAGTTTATATGGAATCATTAAAAAATAAAAAGCATCCACCAACCATGACACAAGACCGGATCAGTCTGATTCTTAAAAAGGACAAAGGTCCAAGCAAGTGTAAGAGTTACCATCCAATTTCCCTGATACAGCTAGACGTTATAATATTGTCAAAAAGTTTCAATAATCGGTTAAATAATGTTATGACATCTCTTATACATATACGTAGATCAGGTGGGGTTTATTTTGGGCCACAGTTCTTCTGATAACATTAGGTGTTTCATCAATATCATGTGGTCAGTGGCAAATGAATAGTCTCTGGTCGTGGTCATCTCAAACAAATGGATTAATTTCAGATTATTTTACTCTGGATAGGGGCACCCAGCAGGGTTATAGCAGCCGCAATAAGAAATAAGAATGATTTTCCAGGGGTGGTATCGGGAGGTAAGGTGCATAAGCTAATGCTTTATGCAGATGATATTCTATTATTTGTCTCCAACCCTTCTAGATCTATGCCTTGCCTCCACAGAATTATTCAATCCTTTTCTAAGTACTCAGGATACAGAGTTAATTGGTCTTAATCCGAAGCTTTGGCCCTGACAGTATACTGCCCGATAACAGCTTTTCAGCCGGGTGCCTTTCAGTAGCCCAAACAGGGCATTCATTATTTGGGTATTTTATTCCCAGCAAATTTTGTTAGTTTAGTTCATTTTGACCCATTAATGAAAAGGTTTTTGAGCGATGTGGGCAGGTGGGCTTCATTACATTTATTAATAATTGGAAATGTAATGTTATTAAAATTAATTGTATTCCAAAATTCAGCTACCTGCTACAATCTCTTCCTGTAGATGTCCCACATGACCAACAATCATGCCACAGTTCAAATCACTGAGATCACATTTTTCCCAATTCTGATGGTTGATGTGAACATTAACTGATGTTCTTGACCCGTTTCTGCTGATTTTATGCTCTGCGCTGCTGTCACACAATTGGCTGATTAGATAATCTCATGGGTGATTGTTGGTACCAGACAGGCTGGTTTGAGTATTTGTGTAACTGCTGATCTTCTGGGATATTCACACACAACAGTTTCTAGAATTTTCTCAGAATGGTGCCAAAAAACTGAAAACATCCAGTGAGCGGCAGTTCTGTGGACGGAAATGTCTTGTTAATGAGAGGTCAACGGAGAATGGCCAGACTGGTTTGAACAGACAAAGTCTACAGTAACTCAGATAAACACTCTGTACAATTGTGGTGAGAAGAATAAATCTCTGAATGCTATTCTGAGGCTCGGGTTGGTGCAGTTTTGGTGGCACAAGATGGACCTACACAATATTAGGCAGGTGGTTTTAATCTTGTGGCTGATCGGTGTATACAGTACATTTGTTTTTGTTGCAATGTGCTTCATATAAATAGAATATTCACATTTGCATGTCCATTTTTACACATTTCTTACATGTAAAGTCATCTATAGTGAACAGAAAATTGCCACAGATTGACCCATGCAAAAAAAACAACAACATTCCATTTATATTTATGGCATATACAGTACATGTATGTCTGACAGATTTTGATAATTGAATGGATCATTTTGCATGTGATGGCTCACACGATGAAAGAATGTTTAGAAGTTGTGAAGAGAATGACAATTTCACTGAGAATCAACTCATCCGTTTTGATCAGCAAGCCACGTGCATTTACTTATTGTGCCAATTGTAGACAATTGTACGTATTCTTTTACAGATATGAGCCAAAACACATGCAATTTTTTTAAATAAATAAGTCAAATCTGGTGTGAACAAGAAACTAATTGTTCAGAGATTTTAAATTAATGATTTGAAAAAAAATTATTCTCATTTGAGAATTGAGTCAAAGCGATTGAGAAAAACTGTAATCTATCCATCTATCTATCTATATTATAAAGGTTACTTTTCTTGATGAATCATAACCTGAAATGTATAGATGAGATTTGCAAGATAATAAAAAACTAATAAAACTGGAATGTTACTATTTGATGAGAATAATTCTATGTTTTATGTTAATAGGCAGTAATAACATTGATAAAATCACCAAATATTGCGTTTTATTTTATTATGTATAAAAGCACCTTGGAATTGTCATTATTATCAACTTTTGGCATACAGCTAGTTTAAGAAAGTATTGTTTGCTGATTTGGTAAAAGAAAGCAAAAGATGTCGATATTTCAAAAGAATATTTATTCTTTCTTATCGTCCGTTCCCGTAAAAGTGCATCAGGTTTTACAGTAAGCAAAATTCATATTTAAGACAGGAGACACAACCGATAAATTCACAGTCATCGTTTTGACAGTGTGCCGCATGGGAGGAAACTTCTCATAAGCATCATGAGTAAAAAACAATTTTATTTATAGTAAGATGAATATGGGAGGTCTTGGGCAAAGTTGTTCCTTTAGAGCGAGAGGTGTTGTTGGTCAGAAGCAATTTATGCCTTAACCAAGGCAGCAAACTCTGTAGGGGGAAAACAGAAAAAAGATTAAACATTTAATTAAACCATGTACTGTATATTATGGTAACCCTCTATGGTGTATGTTTTATTCTTGAAGTACAATAAGGTATATTGGGGTACATTAGGTTACACTGGGATGCATCGAGGTAAACTGGAGTATGCTGCGGTACATTGGGGTATACTGAGGTATATTGGCATATATTGACAAACACTGAACTACATTGGGGTATACTGAGGTATATTGGCATATATTGACAAACACTGATATACATTGAGGTATACTGAGGTATATTGGCAAACATTGAAATACACTGAGGTATACTGAGGTATATTGGCAAACATTGAAATACACTGAGGTATACTGAGGTATATTGGCAAACATTGAAATACATTGGGGTATACTAAGGTATAATGGCATATATTGAAATATTGACAAACACTGAACTACATTGTGGAACATTGAGATATTTTATGAAACAAAATAAAAAAGTGTTAAGACATTTTACTATGTAGAAAATTAAAAGGCATCTTTAATGTTTGAAATGAATGAAAAAGACTGACCATCAACTCCAATCTTGCCATCGCCGTCAGCATCCCCAGCCTTAAGGAAAGTCTTGGTCTCGGCATCAGTCAGTGCCCTGGCATTGGCCTTAAAGTTCTGCAGGAACAGTCTGTCAAGATACAGTTCATCCTTCATCAGAACATGGACTTGATTTTAACTTCAAGAAGTAGTTCACCTACAAAAGTTTAACAATTTTGGTAGCTTTATAAATTAATTGACTTTTTGTAATGTATTTTATTAAGTATTGATATCATTAAGTCATGAGATGTCTTGCTACTTTATATTGTGAATATACTCATGGCTGATTTGTGCTGTTAGACGTGATGTCGCACAGTGGAATTTATTCACAATAGTATATATAGCAAGACCTCAAGTACCTTATTGCATTGATAAAACAATTACTACATGATTAAAGTAATTAACATCATTTCATTAATTTAAAGTCCCTACAATAACAGTTCTGTGCAATGAAGCAGAAATGATGATCCACTACGGATGCTGCACGGTGACAAGGGTGTTGCCAAGAAATTACTTTTGGGTGGGCCTCAATAAAAATGGATGGGCCAAGTTTTTCACCCAAATTTTTATTTACCAACAGTCAGAGAAGTGGCGCATTCAAACATTTAATTTAACACTTTCAGAAACTGAATTTATGCATTATGAAACTACTTATAAATATATATTTGAAGTCAAAGAATAATCTCTACTATAATGGGTGGGCCTGGGTCTAATTTGGATGGGCCCAGCCCCATCCCGGACCACCCTTGGCTACGCCATCTGTCTTATGTATTAATGAAGATTCCTCTAAAATTTTGCATGCTGACAGTCTTTGACAGGGGTGGGGTGTGAGGTGCAGATGTGGGTGTGGGGTTGGGGTGCCAGGGGCTATTGTCCCACTTTTTACTCAAGTAAATATTTTAGGTTTATTACTGAAATTCAATTTCTGTACCGAAACCAATAGTCATGGCTACAAAAAGCCATTGAACACTTACACTGACAGTGCCCATGAAAATATAGACACGTTGCAACAGATATTTACAATTCTGGAACTGTTGACAGGTTTTGGGGTATGTTGTCACACAACATGGGGGTAAACTGTCACAATGAGATTCTATTATAGGCCTTTTAATGGTCCTAATACCCAAGTAAGTGGTGGGCTCACTATACTGTTAAAAAAAAAAAAAAAAAAAAAAAAAAAAGGAACTGTTCTTCAGATGAGATGTTAACCTGAGATGCTGACTCTCTGTGGTCATTAAAAATCCCAGGACACTTCTTGAAAAGAGTGTGTCCAAACAATTGGCCCTTATCAATCATGGCTTCCTAATAATCCCCATCCATGAATTGGCTCCATCACTCTCCTCTCTCCAGTCCACCAATAGCTGGTGTGTGATGAGTGTACTGGCACACTGTGGCTGCTGTCGCATCATCCAGGTGGATGCTACACACTTGTGGTGGTTGAGGAGAGTCCCCTGTTCACTGTGTAAAGTGCTTTGAATGTGTAGTGTCAGAAAAAGTGCTATATAAATGTAATGTTCATTCATGTTCATAAAAGTTTTTATTAATACATTTTATTATCTATGAAAAGGATAGATGAAGGATACATTCACAGTTATTCTCAATTTAGACAGTTTTGAACAAGGTATTTGAAACTTAAATTGATCATCTCTACTAGAGACGGCATACATTTGTGTCATATGTTTCTTTATTTTTCCCCTATAAGGTATTGCTGATATAGAGCCCTGTTTGAAAACAAGCCCTGGTCTTTTAGCAGTAAGAACTGCCCAAGTGATCATGGCTATTGTTTAGCTGTTTATTTTCAGCCACAGTGTGATATTTACATGGCACCCTAACATTTGAGGGTAGTGATATCTAATGTCACAACCCAGACTATACCACAGAAAGGACTACTATGATAGCACCCTAAACACACTACAAAAAGCAGTAAATAGTGCTTAGGACCAGACCAGTTCTTCATTTCAGTGAAATAACGAGGAAATAAAATAAAATGTCATTTGGGACAGAGGATGCCTTCAAAGCATACACAGATATTTTTTATTCTCATTTTCTGCATTCGACCGGCAAACCTGAAATTACACTGTAGAATACCATGTCCAGATATTTCCAGACTTTTAATCTTTTCATGCAGTGATAGATATTAATACCGTAATGCCGAATGCTTTACCTTGTAATTTGGTATACGGCTTGACTGCTCTATTAACCGCTGTTTTAACGCTTAACAGATCATTAGTTAAACTGATGTACTTACAAATAGACAGAAGTGTCATGTAGCTGTGCACAAACTACTAATCTGTTTAGCTTTATATAATGTTTCTTAGTAACTTATTTATGAAGTACTCCTTTATGAGAAAATATTTATGTTCCTCTTACTTGAGTTCATCCTCCTCAATGAAGCCACTCTTGTCCTGATCAATGATTGCGAAAGCCTTCTTAACCTCATCGCCGGACTTGCCAGTCAGGCCGACCTTGGCGAAGAATGACTTGTGGTTGAAGGAGTCAGCAGCTGTGTATGAAATAAATAAAAATAGATAAATAAACACTTTCTTTAATAGATGATAGTCACTGTAGGTGTTACATGACTCCTGGTATCTCACCCTTGCATGCCTCCAGTGCTGCAGCGATGTCAGCGTCCTTCAGGACTCCGGCGAATGCCATCTTTAGCTGAACCATAAAAAATTATGATAAAAGAGGAATTACAACAATATCATCATTATCAATTCAACAAGATGGTACATCAATAGCCAGTTCTCTCCAATAACTTAGGTGTGTTTAGTCCAACTTGACACAAAATAAAAGGTAACACAATTTGGTTATACATGTTGACATGAGTTAACACATTAGAAAACATGAAATAACAATGAACAACACTTTTACAACACTTATTAATCTTGTTTAATGTTAATTTGCATATATATAAATATTACAATAAAATCTAGTTGAACTAACATAAACTAACAATGAACAATAGTATATTTATAAATGAACATGAATGAAAGTATTGTTCATTGTTAGTTCATGATAACTATAAACAAGTTATCATGTAAAATCTTGTTGTAAATGTACTAATTTCTTAATTACATTTGTGCATGTCATCATTTCCTACCATGCAGTTCAGTTGCCCCATAAAAACACAGAAAATCAGGAAGCATTTCACATGAGAAAATGAGTTATAAGGATGTAAATTCCCAAAGGGTCCATTGAGGTCCTCTTAAAACAAACCAGCAAGGAAAGAAATTCCAGATTCAGCTGATTCAAATGCAAGATGCAAATTAGAATTTCAGGATCCATTTCTGATTACTCCATAATAAATCTCTGCCAAATCAGGATGTCACAGTCCAGTTTGTTAGTCCACAGAAAGACTGGGTTCCTGTGCAAACTCACCTCTGTTGTCTTTTGGTGTTGAAGGTAGTATCAGAAGACTTGAGCTGTAAACTGCAGTCCTCTACGGGCCCCTGATCGGCTCCTTATATACCTTTAGTGACTCCAAATATGAATCATAGTGTAATGGAGATCCGGTGGATGAGGGGCCAGTTGACATGCATCCAGTAGAAACACAGTACTATATTTATCTTTAAAAATGAGATGCTTAAAAAGGTGCGTTTGAAAAAAGCCATCATATACTTAAATGCTAATAATACCTGCTGCTGATAGTGCATGGATATATTCCTTTGGTCACTGGGTTGGAAAGATTGCATGAAGAAACTTTGGGCACATGGGACACTTTTCCAGTCTCTTGTTGGAAGATTTTTGTTTTGGGTATGGAGTGGTTACGGTTGGTTCCTTATATGTTAAGTCTGATTATATTTCCAAATGTAGCAATATAGCATAACTTTTTTTTAGATTAGTAACAGAAATGACCATATTTCTGCATGAAATTTGAATATTTTGCATTTGGTGAGTCATTTAAAACTTTTCTGTAAATTATTGAATTGGTCAAAAAGAAAATTCAATGTCTCTTTTTGTTTTTGAGAGTTGCTTGTTACAGTTAATGCAATTATATTACCACTGATATGTGTTCTCCATTTGATTCATGGTAATATAAATTTGATTGACTTTATGTCCAAGAAATTCTCAAAAATGAATAAAGCAAACAGATTTGCCTCTGTTGATTGGCGAATAAACAGCTAGTTTTGTGTATTTTCAAACAACTCGTTATAGTTGAACATCTGTTACCAAAGATTCAGACACGTCAAATGCAATGCTGATTTCAGACAGCAGACGGCAGCAGACCGCCATGATGTCTGATTTCACAACAGCTAAACAAGCTAATCGCGCTAACAGTTCACAGTATGCTAAAAGCTGAACAGTTTTTCCAGTATTTCAACTGAATGGTGTTTTAAAGCATAGCGTGGGCGATTCAAACTCTTTAATTAGAATTTTCCAACCATTTAATCATCATTGTAAACAGTTAAACATTATTAGAGTTCACAGCCAGTAGCTTTAATGAAATCACACCAGGTGCAGAGTGTTTAGCAGGTTTTGGAAGACTAAACTTGGCCAGCACTTTGTTCCTATGCTCGGTGAGCTATTCTGAACATTCGGGATGCTGCCATGCACTCTAATTGGGCATGTGAAAACTATCATCTGCAAATCCCCTCCAGTGCATCTCAGCAAATCTCCAGGCCTTCCCTCAGCCAGCTGTTTGCCAAGAGTGGGCTCTTCCTGCAGGTCATCCCTTTCACTCTGAATGCATTATCATAATAATACATTTCCCAGGAGAATCCCCGTCAAGCGAATTGGAATGTCACTTAATGGCCAAAGCACATACCAAAAAGATAATAAAGTCCGTCCCAAAGACATGTTACACCAAAACTATATTTATTCCTTGTTTTTCACTCTTCCCCAGAAGTGCATTCGAGATTGTACATTTGCACAAGCCAGTGGGCTTGAAATTAAACATCCAACTTACACAGACAATACCCTGTCCAGACATCGTACTCAATATAGAGTAAACTATCCACAAGTCATACATAAAAAAGATATCTTATTTATGAATGACTTATATATATAAAGTTCAGTTGAGAAAGGTGTGAGCTGTCGTGAGTTCTGGTTCCTTGAATTTGGAAGGGTCTTGGTCAGATGAAAATTTAAGCCTTTACAAGAGCAGCAAACTCTGTGAGATGAGACAAAGATGAGACCTCCATTAGTGCATTTGGTTTTAGCATCAAAGGCTTACTTGTCTTGGTATACTGTGCTACCACTCGATTCTGCAGTAGTGTTGATGGAGATATCATGAGTAATGTGGGAACTGTTTAGACCGCTGCTCAGTGTTCCTACACTCTTAAAAAGGAAGGTTTCAAAGATAACCGAAAAGGGGTTTAACAACCTGATGCCAGAGGAGAGCATTTTAAGCTCCATAAAGAACTGTTTTGCTTAGATATACTGGTGTAAACCCATAAATAAATATGCTAAGGAACCTATGAACCATAGCCAACACAAGAACCCTGTCCATATAAAACAGTTTTTTTGATATGAAGGGGTTTATTTGTTGAACCCACAAAGAACCACTGAAGAACCTTGATTTTTAAGAGTGTAGAGCAGAATTTACCAGTTAAGACTTCCTTTATGACCTCATTTTAGTTATAAAGGTGGATCAAAATCTCATTTGTTGTGTACCTTCAGCTCCAATCTTGCCATCACCATCACTGTCACCAGCAGCGAGGAAGGCCTTGGTCTCTTTGTCGGTCAGAGCCCTGGCACTGGCCTTAAAGTTCTGCAGGAACAGCCTACAGGAGGAGTCATGTGATTCAGTTCATTTAGCCAAAAACTGTTGTGATTTATATGAGTCAGGTGTGCATGAGTCTCACTTCAGCTCCTCCTCCTCAATGAAGCCACTGTTGTCCTGGTCAATGATGGCAAAAGCCTTCTTGACGTCATCAGCGGATTTGGCAGACAGACCGACCTTTGCGAAGAAGGATTTGAAGTTAAATGATTCAGCAGCTGTGTGGAGAGAATGTCGTTCCACAATCAGTGTTCTTCTCAAATAAATAAGATAATGTGAGAATAGTGCCTATTTCCTTTGATCAAATCATCATCAAATATGTTAAGGTGCTCAGTCTCAGAAATGTAGTTTTACATAAAGGGGCAATATTTCCTCTTGGATACATTTTTTTGCCTTTAAATTGCACATTGTTTTCTAGCTGTATAAAACATAAGCTGTGTTTTAATTTGTTTAAGTTAAAAAAAATTGTTTAAAAAATGAATTCATTCAAATCCTCAAGACTACAAATATATTACTGCTTACAATTAAAATTAAATCAACATCAACATATTTTGTTTTCTATTTTCTGTAATTATATATATATTCTAGAATGTTAAGAACTAGTTTAGATGTTACAAATATTGTATGTAATTATTGTTACAAATATTGTAATAATATAATAATATTAATATAAAAAATAAGAATTCATTGCATATCTTTTGCCTTTACACTTTTTATTTCAGGGGTATTTTTGTCACTTTTGGTGACATTTCTGCCCCCCTTAATTTCAAACTCTGGTATGAGACTTTTGTCCAAACACTTTTTTACACATTTAGACAAAAAAATGCCACTATACCCACTCTATTTCTTGCAATGTACATAAAAAATGCACTACAAATCCAAAGTTTGAACACACTTTACTTAGTAACATAAATCTTAAAAACCTTTTCATAAATGCTTATGCTTAAGTTTATGCCTGTAATTTCTCGGCTACTTCAAAGAAGCAAAAATTTATAGAATTTGAATTTGTTTCATAATTTGTGGTCAGTACATAATCCCCATACTTCCATTTTTTGGTTTGATGACAGTACTATTAGTCTACAATGTGGAAAATAGTCATTGTAAAGAACTCTTAAGCATCTTGCTTTTAATATTAAATGAAAAATTTTCCTTGTTTTGGATTTTATGCATCTATCTTGCTTATACCAATTCTTTAATTAACATTTAACTTATTGGTAACACTGCCAGAACATAATATAGTATACTGACTTTAATTATTTACTAAAATAAAACTTAGATCATTAGTCCATGATTTTTAATTAACATATTTGAATGCACACGAACTGCAGATCTGTTAAATCTTATCAGCTGTTTGTTTACGACTTAAAGTTGCTATATAGTGTTACCAAGTTATTTCATAAAATTACCACATGGTGTGTTGTGTCTTACCCTGGCAGGCAGCAAGAGCAGCATCCACATCAGCTGCGGCGAGCATAGCGGCAACGGCCATATTTCTGGTTCTGATTAAGCTGCAAAATAACAGAAATATTGGATGAAAATTTGCAGATTAATATGTATTAATATGATCTTTCATGCAATATACAAAAGCACCATTCTATATTTCCCCAACTGGTTCAAACTTCTCTACTGATGTTACTGAGCTGTATTCATCCAAACTTCTAATTACAGGTATCATGAACTTTCTGATTCATAGTGCTGCCATGGAAGATCAGAATTAAGTGCCTTCCAGCAGAAGCAAAGCAAAGATGTCTGCACATGTCAACAGAGGCCAAGTATACTAAACCACTAGTGATGGATTCTTCACTAACTGATAGAAAACACACTTAGAAAAACACAAATCATTTTACACCGGCCCTTATCTTTTTCTTAAACAACTAGTTGTCCTCAGTGGCAAGCCGTCAACAATTAGTCTCCAGAGTCTTTTGTGTCTGCGTCCACAGTGTGATGTGACCATGAAAATGCCTTGATGCTCTCCAAATACCAATATGACATATTCCAAAGTGTGCTGTGATGAAGCTCAGTATGATATCTCTGAGAAGTCTGATCATAGAGTATAAAAATGCTGGTGACCCTCAGTAGATGACTGCATCCATGGGTGATGGCAGCAGGACCCACACTCACCTTGTGCTTGTCCAAGGCGAGTGAAAAACCAAAGGAGTTAGTCGAGGTGTGGCCAATGCTTCTGTGGAACCCTGCTTATATATCCTCGCCCTCACCATTTACAGGAACCCAAAGCTCAGTAACGGATACTCCATGTAGGACTAGGTTAGGAATAGTGTTGAAAAAATGTGTCCAGTAGTCAAGTTGGGCTATTTTTAGTGTCACAAATGATGCTCAGATCCATGTGTGGGACCCTATAGACTTCTCTAGAGGCCCTCCTTCCAGAGTGAGCTCGGGTTCAGCAACCATCCATTCACACCTTTTCACAGGACTCGATATTTCCATCTGACCGTTTACTTTCATTCCCCCATAAACTAAAATCTCAGGACAAAAGGTGTGATATCACAGATGTATTGCTCATGGATGTCTGATTGAGGTGGATCGTGTTTCTTTTCCAGGTTAGAAACTCTGGACGGAGGGCTGTTGCGCAATGCATCTCAGAGCCATAAATCGTGTCATTGCATGATAAGAATAATTCACACATGAAAATGTAGAGGTTTAGTTATAGATATGTGATTGAAACTGGAGCATGATTGTATGTTTATGTCACAAGATGGATTAGATATATTTAATATATTAATGTTCATTGAATTGACTTGACTTACTTAAAGGAATTAGAATGATTGCACTGCAAATATGAAAACTTACTGTAAAAAGACTTCCAACAGCCTAACAGCCTTATTTTAAAAAGTTTCTATTTTATTTTAGTTACTGTTTATTGTTGTTTTTATGCATTTATACACTTGAAAAGACCACACCAATCAACGATGAGTAAAAGTGTAACCATTCTTGGAGACTTTATTAAGCAGTTTCATATTCTATTATCATCAGTTACAGAAGCAAATTGATGAGTTTCTTTTGTTCTCGAACATGATTTGCACAATTACGACAATGATTTCCTAAGCATACCTTCATAAGCAATATAAAAAGCAACTCACAGATCATTTATGCAAAATAAATAAGAGAGAAACATGAAACGAATGTAGCAGAATGTTCAAGTCAGTCAAGACGTTCGCCACATATTCCTTATTTTAGCAAGGAACAGAATTCTGCAAAAAAGAAAGAGAAAAACAAATTAAAAATCAGAAAGAGAATTGTGATTCATTCCATTACTTAATTGAAAATGTTCTAATATTTTGGGGATACATGCAAATATCAACATGTGGATACTTTTAAAAGGCAACTCTAGTTATCTCTACGCAGAGTCGAACACCCTGCATGAAAGACATCTTAATTTGACTGGGGAGGTAGAGAATTCCCAATTAGAGATTTCCCAGTCTTTCACGATAATCAGTATGTCTGTATGTGTTTAAGTGAGTAGAATAGGTGCAGTTCTCATTTGTACAGCTGATTTATCCCCCAGGCAAAACAGCAGCCAGACTGTAAAGGATGGGCCCTGCTTTCTATAGGAGTCGAGCTCCCAAGGGCCTATTTTGGAAGGGCTCAATTGCCGATTTGGCTTTACCTTCCATCCCAATTTTGCCATCTCCATCGCAGTCTCCAACTGCCAAGAGAGAGTTGGTCTCTGCCTCGGTGAGCTCTCGGGCCCCTGAGCAGAAGTTCTGGAGGAAGCGCCTTGAGACGCAATCAAAGAACAGCGAGAAATAATCAGAGGTTCACAATGAACCTTCTGTAAAACGTAATGTGTTAACAATCTTCTTGTTGTGTATCAGACTGATTAGAAACACAATAGGATAAAATCTCCAAATAAACAAGAATGCTTTACTTTAGTTCCTCTTTTTCTATAAATCCACTCTTGTCCTGGTCCAAGGCCTTGAACACCTTCTCCCCATCTGAACTGGATTTACCCATCAGTCCTACTTGTTCAAAGAACAATTTGTAGTTGAACGATCCTGGGGCTGGAAAACATATATGGTGAAAGTAAAAGTTGGAGGGAGAATTAGAGGAAAGAACACATGGAATTACAACTATTTGCCAATTTTGACTTTACAATTGATGTGCACCAAATGTAGCCGCAGTACACTAATAAATAAAAAAGTATACAGTATACTGTATATACAGTATATATGTATATATATAGATAAATCCTTGAGGTAATATTCTGCACTACCGCAATTTTTTATGTTGTTGTATTCATATTAAACCCATTTAATTAATTTTTAAATAAGCAAAATAGCAAAACTGTGCCCTTAATATACATTCTCAAACATTAGTATCAAATCTTTTCTAAGATTGTGCATGCGGTAAACTTTGAATCTGATAATGTTTGAATAAACGCATTGCATTGATATTTCCATTGGTTTGGAACGTGTGCTTTTGTTTGCTGGTTGAATTGCACATATTGTTGTGGTGCATAATTACGCACGACTGCAATCTGAAATGCGCATGTCTGGTGAGCGTGTGTGGTCTCGGATGCTTGGCACAAACACACTTGTGGTGTGGTGGCAACTTGCTCCCTAGCCCCTGGCTGCCTGGAAACCTGGATCAACCCATCCCCAATGCACAGGTCTCCCTGTGTGCATGTGTGTGCGTACTTGTGCAGCTGCAACTTATGAAGCCAGATTGCATGCACTAATGTGTTGTTAGTGAGAATAACAGAAATGTTGTGTGTGTGTGTGTGAGTGTAGTTGCAGATGAGTATAGATATTAGTTATGTATTAGTGCAGATGAGTGATTGTGTGTAGGTGTTGGAGCTACAGTATAACTCACCTTGACAAGCCTGGATAGCTGCAGAGATGTCGTCTTGTTTCAGGACCGCTGCGAGTGCCATTATTCTCCCAAACTAATTTCTGAAACAGTACATTACAATAAGAGGAGAAAGATTTGTATCCGCCTACTTGCATATTTTCCCTGCATTAGCTACATGTTGTCTAATCATAGTCTGCAAATGAGCGCAAGCCAAGTTTTTCCAGTCATAATTTTATGTTATGAACAGAACCATGCAGTTCATTAATAAATATGTTTCAAACAAAGATGCTGCTAAGTTCATATTACTTCCTGATTAACCTTAGGAAAACATAAAGGAATGAAGTAATGCAACTTCCATCGTCATGAACATGATTCTTCTAAAGATACTTGACAAAACCAAACTGATTTAGAAAGTGAAATTTAAATCAAGAAGCGGGCACTAACCTTCTGGACTGGTTGTAGAAGTTATGTGTAAGTGCAGTCCGTTTCCTCCAGAACAATGACTGCAGAGATCCTCTTCTTCACTTCTGTAATGTAAAATGCATAGAGACGTGACGACCGTGCCCTTAAACCCAAGGAGGCCTTCCTCACCACAAAACACCTCCCTCCTCATTAGTTAATCAGAGCAGATCATTTCTGACAGCTATTGGTTTGAAAGGATGTGATTTTTGCATATGTTCACGAGGGAGTCAGTTGAACTCAGAGGTCATTGGCTCGAGGTTACCACTGAGACCTGTGATGTTGCTGAGGGGACAAAAGATCTGCCTTTCTTCTAGTTTGTGGAGGATGTATAATTGCACCATCCGCATCTCACAAAAAATAACACAGAAACATCACCAAAGAGATGACGCTGATAATTCTGAATGGCTGGACTAATACATAACTAAGCTGAAATGAAAATATCCAAATACAAATCTGTGTAATAGACTGTAAATAAAAATATTGGTAACACTTTACATTAATGTTCCCTTTTTTAAGGGTATATAAAGGGTTTCATGTCTGTAATAGTAAGCTTAATAACACTTCTAAAACATTAGTAACCTATGGAAATGTATCTTAATGTAAAGTGTACACATATGAAGGATTTATGAAGGAGTTGCCAACATTAGAAACCTGTACATTATGTTCAGTATGGTTTAATGGTCATCAGACATTATTATATGATATATATTGTGAATGAGTATAAAGAGCTGAAAAGTGTTTTTGCGGATCACTTTAGGTTTTACTGGGACTTGATAAGTTCGGACGACACTCTGAGTAGCGCCATTATTTTGACATAAATGTGACAATAAAAATTAGTCAGGACGTAATGAAGCATAAAGCGACCCTTCTTTTGAATCTCACTATAATAGTCTATTTTTGCTGCATTGTGACATAAACAATGAATAAGGGCATTTGGGGGCATTTGTTTATTAATATAAGCATGAATAAAGTTTTTATTGATTCCATCCACAAGACAGACAAACACAGCATAAAATACAGAAATCAATTATATACATTCCTGGATCTTAACACATCCCCAAAAGACATGGGTTATGTCTCCATCTTGATTGGCATTGCCAGCAGGTGGGTGTGTCTTTGAGACCAAGTCTATACAATCTGGAGGGGGTCCAATAGAATCAATGTAAAATCTTTAATTGCATCAGGCGCACCCTTGCATCTCTAGATGTAAACTTGATGCTTTTTAGAATCCTAGCCCACACTCCCTCCTCCAATACCAAATTTAAATCTTTCTCCCATAAACACTTGAGAAGTTAAAGCTCTGTCCCACAGACTCTGAATAGGGAGTAATACACTGATGCCCCCTGATCTTTTACAAAATCAGTAATCACCTCTCCCAGAGTATCTGCCGCTTTAGGGGTGTATGTGCTTCTCCCAAAATTAGTATAGTGCAGGTGGCGCAGCTGTAAATACCTAAAGAACTGAGATCTGGGAACCCTAAAATGTTGAACCATATTTTCAAAGGATCTCAACACTCATATAGATCACCGAGTGTAGTAACCCCCCCCCCCCCCCCCCCACAATCCACTCTGATCTATGCTTGAGGCAACGTTTATATAAATGTCAGAATTAAACACTCTGGACACTTTTGTCCATAGCGAGTGCAAATGCGAGATAACGAGGTGTAACTTAACTTATACAGTTAGTTTGATAGAAAGTCTTTACAATGGTGAAATAGGGGCAAGAACTTCCTGTTCAATACAAAACCAGGGAGGGGCTCTCAGGTGGAAGTGACCAATGAGCCAAATGACTGAGACCGAATGCATAATAATTAGGGCTGTCAATCGATAATTTTTTTTAAACGAATTAATTACATGGTGTCCCATACAACACACATACAAATATTTGCTGAGAAAGCCCCTCATATAACAATAATTAAATAATATATATATATAAAATAACAAATATTCAGATAATTCAAATGCATTGCATTCTTGTGGCAGAAGAGTTAATCACTGATTGGAAAATACAAAAAACGGCTTTAGAATACAATGTATTGTTTATAACCATATTATTGATCATAAGCCAATCATTGACACACAGTTCACAGTAATCCATTTCATAAGTGAATTTGTCAATCATTTGGAGATTTATTATGAGGGCTTGTTTAAGGAGTCAATATATACCTGCTTCAGACATTTTTATTTTTTAGAAACAAGCCAGGGGTTTACATAGTACACAATACTACAGATATATTATACAATAATGCCAAGACATTATATTCATTACAGAGTGAAATGCTTTTCAATGCTTTGGAGTTGCTGGAGGTACAAAGAGTATTAAAATAATATTTCAAGTCTTTACAAAAAAAGTGCAAATAGGGGCTTTATAGACATAAATTTACACTTATAAAAAAACTTGGCAAGAAAAATAAACAGATTAATCAGAAAATATTCACTTTTTAAATTATCAAAACTGTGGAAACCAAATAAAATGTCTTTATAAAGTAAAGAAAAACTAGTTAAAATAGAGGTACGTACAAAATGTTCTCCAAAATACTACAGCGTGGACACATTCCCAAAAAATGTGAGGGGCAGATTCATCTACAGCATTACAGACGGAGCAAAGTGGATCTATTTCAGGGAGCAAGTTTCTTAAATAAAGATTGACTGGGTAAAAACGGTGTAACAGTTTAAAGGACATCTCCTTAACCTTGTTGATAATTAAATATTGTGAGGTAAAGACCAGACGACCTGCGCCAGACATGCATGTGTCGTGTCTCGGGTGTGTTGCGTCATAAAAATAAAATGTTTAGGTCACTGTGTCAAGTTAAATATAGTTTAATACTCAATTTTTAAACACATCTTGAGATCCCTTAGATCACATTTGCGCTCCTTCAAGTGTTTTGAACGCAAGAACGTAACGTTTGTGTTGTTGTCTGCTGAAGTGTTTTTCTTCACTGTATAAACTGTGTGTTGCTCATACAGCTGAAACTTCACTTACTGCCCTCTGGAGTAAACAGGTGGTACTACAAGCTTGCATTTCTCAGGTATTTCTCAGGAAAGCATTGCGATTAAATGCTTAAATTTTTAAAATTTAATCAAGCGTAAAATTAATCGTGTGTTATTAACGCGTTAAATCGACAGCCCTAATAATAATAAAACAAAATCTTGGTTAGGCCTAGCCCACCTTTGCAATCAATTTATGTAACTTATTTAAATGTAATCTGGGATGTTTAGAATAAATGTATTTATTAAGCATTTGTAACATGTAAGTTAAAATGCTCACTATTTGTGAACTCCCTGAAAGTTGGCCTTTTTTATTCATGTCCTTATTATGGTATATTAATGATTTATAATGCATTTTTAAATTATAAGTCATTAATGAACTCTTTTATAATCCCTAACAAAGGGAATATTAGTTAAAGTGTTACTAAAGTATTTCATAACTCTGTTAAAACAGCACCTTTTCTTTAGGCCGTTAACTTGTCACAAATATTTCTGCTGCTTTTACTCAAAGTTTAGTTTTAGGGTCTCAGCTTTATTTTCATCATAAGTTCATCCAAAGTGGATTGATTAAGCACAATGAACCATCATTTTTTAGATTCTACCATTTTTTTAAAATCTACCATCATCACGTAGATTTTACAAGGCATGCAATTACGTTTTTCAAGTTGAAGATGGATTTTTACACTGTTAGTTATGGCTTATATCTAAGCTTTAACAACTCAAACTTAAAGGGATTGTTCACCCAAAAATTCTGTCATTATTTACTCACCCACATGCCATCCCAGATGTGTTTATTAACACAAATTAATATTTTTTAGAAGAATATTTCAGCTCTGTAGGTCCATACAATGCAAGTCAACACAGTCAAAAAGTTTGAAGCTCCAAAAAGCACATAAAGGTAAGAAATGACTTAAATATTGGTCTGTTTCTCTATTTCTCTGTTTTCTGTAGTCTTATTGATTCATTTTATGCTGCCTTTATGTGATTTTTGGAGGTACAAAAGTTCTGGTCACCATTCACTTGCATTGTATGGACCAACAGAGCAGAAGCACTCTTCTTAAAATCTTCAATTGTGTTCAGCAGAAGAAATAAAGTCATTAAAGGCATGAAGGTGAGTAAATGATGAGAGAATTGTCATTTTTGGGTGAACTATCCCTTTAATGGCAGGCCATGTCTTTTCTATTCAAAATGTGATTTCTGCAGGCCTAAAATGGAAAGGTGTCAAAAAATAATCGACAAACAGATTTAGTTCTTCATGTTTAAACATCAGAAAAGTAGGGTACAATGAGGCTAAGACCCACTTTTGGGATAATTTTCTCTTTTTATTTTATTTATTTATTTATTTATTTTGTACATTGCCCATTGCCCTGATGTACGTTGATAAAAAAACAACAACAATAACAATAGTTTAATAATAATATTAATAATAATTATTAATAATTGTTTCATACTTAATTTCATAGATTTATTTTTCCCTAAAGAAATTATTTAGGCTAACAACATCATGTCATAAAATAACAAAATTGTAAACAGTACAGTACATTGACCGTTTTCCCTTTGCCATTAAAAATGTTGCTCACAGTCATTACTAAATAATCAGTAAAAACACAAAGCCTTTAATTACACTGATTTATGTGAACGCTAGCGTATGCGCGCGAACGAGTTTCTGTTCCTGTCACCACGCGTGACGTCACGAAACATGGCGCTCGTGCGGAAACTGTGTTCGAAGCGCTTTTGATTTGTCTGTCAACGCAGGAATATTACAATGCCGGGGAAAGACATATCCGCACATGTAATCGTCCGAGAGAGCTAGTAAACAAACAAGCGTGTTCGAACGATGAGAAATAACCGCAAATAAGACGCCGGTGGGAATATCATCAGACTGTCGTGTTAGCTACTGCTCACAACACGACACATGAATAATATAACTCAAAATGACTCTTTGACACCACTGATATACACATTTAGATGTATATAGATCTATATTAACTTATTAAGGCGTCTTATATGTAATTTATTTAGATGTATTAGGCGTTTATAGGCAGTGCTGATGATGGAGGCTCTTCGTGGAGGTGTGTATGTGTGTTTACTGGGATTCGTCACACTCGCACAAGCTGCTCCAGTCTCCTACACACACTCAGGTAAGATGTCGAGCACTGTCAGTAACATACAACTGTGTGTGTTCACCCTTTCAGTCATGTTAGCACTTTAGCACTGTGGCGGTAATACCATGGATTGACATAGTACTCGTCCAAAAACCACGGCGCTATCGTGATATTGGTGCATGTCCAAATTGATTTTGGTTGCTCGTGGTGCTTTTTGGTAGTATTTTCAGCAGGTAAGTTGCGAGTTGGCTTCCACTTAAAGAAACCATCTTACTTTGATGTATACCATAGTATTAAATGATACCATGTTCATATAACGTGGCATTTTTCATGGTGTTATACCGTGGCATCTTGTCCCAAACAATAGAAATACCATGGTACATTTTTAAAACATTTTTACATTTACATTTAGCACATAAAATAAAATGCCATGTCATTGAGCAAATCTACGAAACTATTACCAAATAAACACTTATTCAGCTTGATTATTGTTTTGAACTGGATATTTGCTCAAGGTTATCTGCTAGATATGTAATAAGTTGTGTTGTATGTATCTTTTACACATTGGTTGTGTTAACTCTCAATGGTTCTAATACATGTCAGGGGTCACAGCAAAGCAAGGCTGCCATGTGATCTATGCTGTGATTAAACACTCATCTTTGGTGATGTGATCACCTACTTTTCTCTCTGGAGAAAACACAATGCTTGATCAAAGAAAGGCCTCAATGGATAGAATGTGTGCAGGTTAATCTTCAATGATTTTAATGAATTCACCAGGTGAGATTGAGGACTATTATCTCCTTACAGGTAGCAGGAGTTACAGTACGCCTATACATAAACTAAGAATATCAGTGGTGGATGATTTACATATTTAGTTAGATGTTTTAGGAAGATGGATTACTAATCATGAGCACTTTGTAATCAGTGTTGATTACAGATGGACTATTGTCATGTGATGAGTTTTATTGTTAATAGAGAACAACCAATATGGGTTTTTTAGTGGCCGATGCTGATATCTATAGAGTAGGGTGGCTGATATGTCACACAATTTAATATAGTAAATAACAAACATAAAATTTCTAAAAAATGTATATTAATAAACTCTTATTTAGCACTATATTTACACCAAAAATACAGAATCAACCCGATTGTACATACAGTTGTGGCTGCAACTAACGATTATTTTGATAATCGACTAATCTAACGATTATTCGACGATTTGGGTGATTAATCATTAGCTCTTAACCGATTATTCTGCTTGTGTCCCGATTTAAGAGGTTGTATTAAACGTGCTTGCTAATAATAAAGAGGACAAAATAATTTTTTAAAATACCTCGAAATGAAAATTACTGAATTAAAGGATTTTTTTTTTAAAGTTAAATTAAGTCGAAAAATTCACTGCAAAATATCCTATTGTTATCAAGAGTTTTTGTCTTGTTTTCCATTTAAAATTATCTAAAAATCCCTAAAATAAGATAAATTTACTTGAGAAGCAACATGTAAGATATTTAGACTTGCTTTAAGAGAATGTATCTTGAATATAAAGTAAGTGTATTTGTTCACATGGTTAAACTTCAAAAATAACGTATATTCAAGATTTATTCTCTAAAAGCAAGTGTAAATATCTTATATGTTGCTTCAGGAAAATGCATCTTTTTTAGGATTTTGATGTATTTTAAAATATTTAATATTATATTCAGCATTCTCAGACAACATATTTGTCTTCTGCATTATTGCTTCTAAAGTAAATGTACTTTATTTCCAAGGAGTTTGAGATATTTATATTGAAAACAAGCAAAAACAAATCATAAACGTATTTTGTTGCAGTGTAAAATGTGGTGAAGACTTCCTCTCTCATCTTTCTGTTCACTTCAATCCATCTTTAACTCACTAAAAAACAAACTCTCTCGTATTAATAGAGCTGTATATCATCAATTTTCTTCACGATATGATACACACCGCAACACATATGTATTGTGATTCACTTTGTGGTGAGCCATCATGTTATAATCTAACTGGAGCAAGCGTGTGCGAGGGTCAAACGTGCTCGTGCCAGACTGTACATCAGCCAGGTGCAGTTTCAATCTCTCCCCAATCGGGTCACTTCACGCGACTCATAGATGCGGCGCTGACCGCACAGAGATATGCCAGTTTCAGAGTTTATACTTATTTACATGACCTGCTTCCTTATTATGTGAACTTTAATAAAGGATGCATTAAAGATATAACGGCGAGGTGTTTGCTTTAAAGATCCTCAATGGAATGTATTTCACAACGAGTGTTTCTGTATTTTGATATTTAATATTTTTTAATATTTTAATATAATTCTCTCATACTTTGTGATCTGCATCACCTGAAGCTGTTTGGAAAGTTTAGATTGCATCTGAACTGTGAGCTGTGTAATTCTTCCTCTCCTCATTCAGGCGTGAGCTGCAGTGCTGCTCTTGTGTCTTGCAATCATTAGAGTTTCATATCTTTAGATCCTGAAGTTTTTGATTCTGGCTGATGGAATACATGCTTCAGGGGAAGATATTAGATGAGCACTTGATGGGAAGAAAACACTGGATTTTCGTGAGGTTTGTGAATTACATCTGTGTAAATGAGAGATCTGCATATTTGCAGACGGTATATAATAGAAGTTTTTAGAGGTGTGAATCTTCACTGGCCTTTCAATTCGATTACGATTTCAAAGTGTAACGCTTCGTTCAATTTCAATCTTGTCCTTCAATTTCTTTCTTTTTTCAGTTTCTTCAAAATTTATTTTTTACTCTCCATTTTTTCCCTTTAAGCTTTTTATTTAACAGCTGTTTTAAAAATCAGAACGAATCACATTACATATACTGGCCTTTTACATTCAATGTGAGGTATGAAGAAAACATGGAACATCCACAAGATTAAATAAATGCTTCTATAGTTTTAAAGAGTATCTCAGTTTTTCAGTTTCTTTCTTTAGAACCTTATAAAAAAATAATCTCTTAAAAGCACAAAATAAATATTGGTTCTCCATCAAAACACACTGAATACTATTACTTCAACTGATTTAAATTATTGTTTTTATTCTTAAGCATTGTAAGTAATTGAATAGTATTGAATTATTATTTAAAATGAATATATGCCATGCTATTCATTTTCATTTTTAAACACAACTGGAAGTTGCTAGTCCAGGATGAGAGATATATCAGCTTCTATGAGAGTGCAGCTGTAAGCTTCTCCTCTCCTCACCTGCACAGGCGATAGTAAAGCACTTTAAATAGCATAGTTGTTGCTTCAGAAATGTATGAAGCGTCCCGTATGCACCGTTCTATCTGTTTGATCTGCGAGTAGAAGATAAAACCTTTATTCTTAGGTGTGTGCACTGTCCTAACAAACAAGGTACCGGCAATTACAAAAGCCAATGAAATGGAGAGTGCACAAGAGTAGAGAAAGGCATCGGGGGAAGAAAAAAATTATTAAATGAAAACATCACTAACATCTCCCGAACCGCTACCTCATCATTATTTTCTTCTGTGTTTTTCCCCGTTGTGTGCAAATCAGTGCAATTATGGGTGCAAGCTCGTCTTTCCTGTTGTTTGTTGGCTTCTTATCACAAATAAACTCTCCCGTTGCTATGTGCGTGGGTTTGTGAAAGAATTTCAAGATTGTAGTTTCATTCGGGCACAAATGGTCATGTGTTTGATACAGCTGGTCTGCAAACAGTAGTGTTTGTGCACTTGAATTTATTGTATGCACATAACTCGCATCTTTGTTTCTACATCTGTCTTTGGCACGCACTACTGACTTTTTTAACTATCAGCATCGGCCTATATATTTTCCCCTATGGGTTATTTGTTTCTTGAGGATGCTGAGAATCGCTTGCTTGCATGTAAACGACCTGTCACGGTTCATTTTGTTGTTATGTGCCATCATGTTACATCAATAATTTCATTTTAAACATCATTTAAACAGATGTAATAAACCAACCTCACACAACTTCAGCAGATCTAGCATCCTGTGGAAAGCTCATAAATCTTCCTCAGAAGCACGTATTCTAACAGTCTCTCCTCAACAGTTCCGTGTAACTTTTCTAATGTTAAAAGTAGGGCTGCACGTTTTCAAGTTTTTCATTAACCGTTAACTGAGGCCCTTAACGGTTAATACTCGGTTAACCATAGTGTGCGCCAGGGATGGAAATTAACTTTTTTGTCCACCGGCCACTGTGGATTTCAAAATCTACCAACCACTCAATGTTTTTACCAGCCACTTTCTTGTTTTTAACCGACAATGTGTAACTGCATGTGAAAATTAATACTACAAGATCTACAATATTTAAGCCGTTTATTTAATCTCAAGTCTCAATGAAATACTGGCATTTTCTCTTTCTCTCTTATAGCCTACACACACAATCCATGAACTGATATTCATTTCAGTTCGCATACGAGGAAAACACAATGTTACGGACGTGAGCGCTCTGAAAGCGGCACTGAAAGATGCTTTAAAACTTCCACAGAGACATCAAACAGAAAGCACAAAACCTTTCTTTAAAGTGAATTTCGTTTTGTATTAATTGTGTCTTAATTTTAATCAATGTTTCATCAACCAATTGCCTGGATTTAATAAATAAGAATTAAATATAGCAGACGATATAATCACGAAGCGAGGCGCCGGCGCGTGAACTGGAGCTCGTCTCATAAATGAAACGAAACTCAGTGTATAAGGTAGCCTTGCCTCAAAAATAATTCAAAACTAAAGAAAACAGACACAGACTGCTCTCTGCTTATGTAATCCGTAAGAAATGTGCATTTCTCTCTGGTGCGTTACTGCGAAGACAGCATCGTCAGCATCGTCAACTTCATCTTTGCAAATGACACGGACAAAGAAAAGACTTGTTTATTAATGAATAATTAAAATATCTCCTTGCTATATTTTACATATTCATAATCATTACTTTTGCCGGTTCTTTGTGACAGATTTTAGGAGCTTAATTGGCAGCGCCACGCCGCCACCCTTACATGAGCGCGTCACCGCACCCACCAGAATAGCCCTGTTTTTTTGTTAAGGATTTGTTTACTGTGTGTGTGATTTCATTTAATGGAAAGCACATTCACTGAGTTGTCTTGCTAATCAGTGTCTCCTCGTTTATTCAAACTAATTTGTCCTTTAACAGACGAACGTCGCATGATGCTATTTTTATTTACCCGCCACGGTGGCCGGTAGGTGAAGCGAGTTTACCCGCCACAACACAAAATCACCCGCATTTGGCTGGTGGCGGGTGCTAATTTCCATCCCTGGTGTGCGCGCCGCAACCCCGAGATACAGACACACGAGAAAGGGGTAGTTCATTTTTAACACCTTTAATAACTGGTTGGACCACATTTGAAACGAAATTAATTTATAGAAATAAAACGCAGTGGTAAGGACAGAGCAGTTAAAGTAGGTCACTGACTTTTGCGTTCGTGGCCTGTGAACAAGGCCCTAGAATTTAATGCTGCATTGCAATACTTGCATTTTGCCCCGTCATTCTCGATTTTAAAGTGCTCCCACGCTGTGCTTTTCTTTGCCCGCTTCATAGAAAACTGGTCAAGACTACTTCTTGTGGACATTACAAATATCTGGGAGCGCTCTGGCAGTCTCTGGTGGTGCAAAAATGTATTACAACTAAATTCAATGCACGCCATTGACGCCACTTAACCGAGCAAAATGTTTCACTCGGTTACGCAATTTTTAACGGTTAATCGGTTAACCATGGACACCCCTAGTTAAAAGGCAAATTTGAATATATAATAAAATACTTCTATTTTATAACATATGCAAATATGCAAATATCTTGTTTAAACAGATGTAAAAACCAACCTCACAAAACTTAAGCAGATGCAGCGTCCTGTGGAGTGCTAATTTTTTTGAACCCTCTGGGGTCTGAGGGTGTTTCGGGCTCTGGAGAAGTTTTGACATGCCTTGACATTTGTGCTTTTTTCAGTTCCTTAAAAACACATTAATGGCTAAAGTCTGATACCACTGTATTCAGCACAAACTGGGCTACAAGTATATGTGAGCAACATGTGTGTACATGTTTGTATTTTTGAGAAAATGTTTATCCGTGGTTTTTGAAAAAACAAAAATGTTAAGTCATTGAAATAAAGCCATATAACACATACTAAACATTTGTCCACAAGACTTTTGAGAAATGGATATTGTAGCCTAGAGTTTTTGCTACAAAATTATGTGAAAACCATCCTGATCACTCATTCATACAAAACAATATAGTAATTTATCTTTTGTAAGACAGTTTTAGTGTTAGAAATGTCATATTAGAGGAGGTGTGAACTATCATGAATATTGATTGTAATTCACACCTGAGGAGACAAAAGACCCCTCTCCTGGGCCTATAACTGAGGAATATGACAGAAAGAGAATGAATATGTGGAGACGTGATGATCAAAATCAAGTTTTAAGTTAAAAGAAGTAATCTGACTATACATTTTCTTTACGTAAAGACTTCACTTAAAAATAGAAGACCTACATTACTGTTTCTACCGTTCTAAAAGTTTTAGAAGAAGTCTCTTCATCATTTCATCCAAACAACCATTGTATTCAAGTAGATTCAATATTCTAAAGACATTAAATTAAAATCTATTTAAAAGTAATTCGTTTTCAATTAAATAAACACAATGGAGAATGAACTTCAATAATTTTCATTGTTGTGCACTTTTATATTTATGTTTCATATACAATGATACATAATAGCTTAATAAAAAGCATTATTTACCTTCAAATGTTTTTACTAATATATTTTTTGTGAATGAACAAGGTGTGCAAAGCTACTTAACTGACTTTTTTTTGAAACCCTAGTTGAACATTGCATAATACTAAATTAAAACTGTGGGACACATCAGGTTTATTATTATAATAAGATGCTGAATTATCATTATTGTTCTGATTATTAGATTTGTGTTATACAAAAGTAATATATTTCTATCCTGTTTACTTCACGGGGGCTTTTATTTTGACACAGAAAGTGCTGCAGTATTTACTTCAGCTTCACAAGGAGCTTTTATTTCGACACAGAAAAGTCAATGGATATTTGACAGTTTGCAATATTACGTGTGATTTAGATCAAAGTAGACCTTTTTTCACTCTCCGGGTTTTGGAATGCGGAAGCAAACGTTAGCTGGTTAAACTTCAACATCGTTGAATGGAAGTGAATGGGAGACCACAGCAAACGTTATTTTCACTTACCCATTTGCTCCAAGAAAAAAAAAAATCTAAGTTTTAATGATTTTCCAGAAGAAAAAAAAAATAGAGAGCAGTGGATTAAGACAGTCAGATGGGAGAAGATGCCATATTTACGGTCACTCTCAACAGCTGTAATAGAAACCCCCTCACATCTGAAAACTATTCCAGGGTAATATATCACAAAGTAGAATGTTATAAATATGCACTCAATATTTAAAAGACTGAAAAAGTTTGCTAGATTTACGCTGCTAAATTAAGCAGAAATGCATCTTTACAGTTGTGAAAAAGGTCTGTGTCTTTGAAAGTTTACAATGTTCTACCTTTCATGAACTCTTTAATATCCTCATTTGTTGTTCTGTGTCATGTTTGCAGATTTATATAATATCTTGTAGCGGTTCCTAATGTTTGGAATCGTGTGAATGCTTGAACCTGCATTACTTTGATTTCACAATGCACGTGAACTGATCTGAGAGCGCCGCCTTACGTGTGCACACAGATCAGCGTGTCACTGGTTTGTTCTGAATCACACACAGACCGTGTTTATCTGTCTTTAAATCAAAGCCTTTTGTGGATTAATAATCACATCTGATCAACTCACCATGTTGATGTTATTTTGGACAATTGTGCAGCCCTGAAGGATTGTGAAATTAGTCTACTGATGCACTCTTTATGAAACTTAATGGTCAAATGAAAGCACATAAAATCATTGACATTTACAGTTTTGGTCAATTTACATTGTCAGTAGGGCTGAGACGACACGTCGAAGTCATCGATGACGTCTACGCAAAAAATAAGATTCGTCAGACCCAAAACAAAGATGGCGGTGCCGGAGAGTATTAACAACACGAGTGGCTCCTCAGACTATCAGAAGTGCAAGGCGGCACGCACTCGTTCCTCTAAAGTATGGGAATTCTTTAATTTGAAAGGAAACAATTCCGTGATATGTCGTCTTTGCAAAATGGAGATGGCCTTCCATTCTAGCACCACGGCAATGCACCAGCGCCTGAAGAGGCGCCACCCGGGAGCAGCTGCAGATGACAGACCACCATAAGTTTTTATTCAACTCCCCACTTTGCACTCGATGTTGGAGTAGGCTATAATACGTTGTCGACACCTAAAGTTTTCGTTTATAGCTATTAATAATGCGCTTATAGCTATGAATGGCGTGAAAAATACATAGAGGACACTGACAACGCGCTGACAGACAGGACCAAGCAGGTAACATTTAATAAAGTCTCAACTTTCAAATTTGGTCAGTCAAAGAAAATTAAACCATAAATAGGCCTACTATTTTGTGGCTCTTTAATGTGTCGTGACAGATTGCCTCAGTTAAAGCTGCTCGTGAACCGATCATCTTTTCCTTGGTTAATTTATAGCATCAAATAGGCTAAACATGAATGTAGTGTAATGCTCTTGATCAAGAGAGGCCGGATAGCTTGCCTAAATGGTTGTAGTCAGGTGTAAGCAAAGACACACAAGTCGTAACTGATATTCCACCGTGGTGATTTATTATCAGCTGTCGTCGGTTCCACGTACACATGGGCAGTTTGCAAAACACACAGCTAACAACAACTGCTTTACTGGTTAGAAATAAAAACAGAATAAGAGCAACAGAAACACAAAACGGGCTTACACGCATACATGCGATGTTCACAGCTCGCTCTTCCCATATCAACTGCCCACTCTGAGCGAGGGAGTAACAGAGTACGTTCCATCTTAAAGGCGCAGTACCTAATTCTACATGTTACAGTAGCCTACATCAGAAGGACTGATGTTTTAACCGCGGAAAGACGTCAGTACAGTAGCCTACAATCCATTATTCAAATTATAATCCACCGACGTTAATCTTCTCTCTCCTGACTACTTTGTCGTCAAAAATGGCGTATTATGATTGATTGATCAGATCGCTTGTCGATCAAACTCCCGGCTATGTTTTTTTTTTTTTTTTTTTTTTTTACATTTTATAATCAAAAAATAATCGCTAGATTAATCGTTTAAAAAATAATCGTTTATCCCAGCCCTAATTGTCAGCATTGTCATCTTGATTATATCGTTAAAATTCGATATATCACTCAGCCCTACTTGGTAGCACTTTTTCTGGTCAGCTGTGTAGAGTGCGAGTATGCAGTCTTTTGGCTGTTCTATGCAGATGTCCTAAATATGGAAGGAGTGCTATTGATAGTTGACTTGACTGTGTTTTAACTTGCTCCTCTTATTTCCCAATAACAGACTTGAAAGTCAAGAAGATCATCCCTTCCTTTTAAACGCCCTTTGCCTGCAGTTTGGAAGGTGTTGTCAAAAAATAATTATACCATATACACAAAACGTGGTGACTTAAGCATTATTGTTTGTTTTCATTTGGGCTTTTGCAGTGTCATACTGTCAATACTCAGTAGTAACACATGAGCAGTCTAGTAGAAGAGGTTGAGCCTGTTAAAGTCAGTCATTTTAGCAACTGAAAACACAGTCAGTTTATCTAGATTTTTTTCTTTATTTTAACTTAGAAATAAGAAAGTGGGTTTGCAATGTTGAGATTAAGTTTGAATTATTATTGTCAGAATGACTAATACAGTTGGGCCCTAATAGTAATATGACATTATATTAATAATTCAGGCTTCATGTTGCATGTTTCCAAAGCACCATACTAGAGACTGTTTAGCAGAGATGGGCCCCTCTTATTAAAATGAATGGGAGTAATTGGAATGGCCAATGGATGTAGAAAGGAAGTCTTGCCTTACAGGTAAAAGAGCCAATCACCTTTTAGATACAGACGTTGCCTGTCAATCAACCCGAGAACGCACATGTGCGCTAGCTAGACAAGCCGGGGAACTTTTTGTGTGATCTGAGGTAAAGAAAGCACAATTTATGATACAGGGATGTGAAAAAGTATTTGCCTCCATCTTGATTTCTTTGTTTTTGTGTATATCTCATACTAAATGTTTTCAATAGTTCAAACTAAATAAAACATAAAACACAAAATATAGTTTTTAAATGATAGTATTATTTATTGAAGCAAAAAAGTTATCCAATACCAACTGGGCCTGTGTGGAAAAAGTGTTTGCCCCTTAGTTACTAAATCCCCAAATCTATGAAACTGTATTCATAATGGGGTTCAGCTGGACTAGACACACCCAGGCCTGATTACTGCCAGACCTGTTCAATCAAATCAACACCTATATAGAACTTTTTCAGCAGATTGAAGCTGGCTAAAAGGTCTCACCCAGTAGCGCACTATGCCAAGGTTGAAAGAAATTCCAGAAATGGTGAGGAAAAAATTGATTTAAATCAGTTTGGGAAGGGTTACAATGGTATTTCAGAACCAAAGTGAGAGTCATTATCTCCAAATGGAGAAAACTTGGCACAGAAGTGAACTTTCCCAGAAGTGGCAGACCTTCCAAAATTCCTCCAAGAGCACAGCGACGACACACACAGGAAGTCACAAGAAAGCTTAGTACAACATCCAAGAAACTGCAGACCTCTCTCACATCAGTAAAGTTCACTGTTCATGACTCCACTATCAGAAAGACACTGGCCAAAAATGCCATCCACGGAAGAGTGATGAGTCAAAAACCACTGCTAACCCAGAAGAACATTGTGCCAAAACACACATTGATGATCCTCAAAGCTTTTGAGAGAATGTTCTGTTTAACAGACCAGGGAAGTGGTACTGTTTGGAAGACAGATGTCCCGTTACATCTGGCGTAAATTAAACACAGAATTCCACAAAAAGAACATCATACCTACGGTCAATCATGGTGGTGGTATTGTAATGGTGTTGGGATGCTTTTCTGCTTCAGGACCAGGGTGACTTGCAATAATAATTGAGGGAAACGGGAATTCTGCTCTCTATCAGAAAATCCTAAAGGAAAACTTCCGGTCATCAGTCTGTGAGTTGAAGCACAACTGGATTATGCAGCAAGAAAATGATCCAAAGCATAAGAGTAAGTTTACCACTGAATGGCTCAAAAGAAGCTAAATTAAAGTTTTGAAGTGGCCTAGTCAATGTCCTGGCTTGAACCCGATTGAGATGCTGTGGCCGGACCTTAAACGAGCAGTTCATGCTCGGAAAAACTCTCATATGTGGCTGAACTAAATCAGTTCTGAAGAGAAGAGTGACCCTAAATTCCACCACAGTGTTGTGAAAGACTGATTTTCAGTTATCGTAAGCGTTTGTTGCAGTTGTTGCAACAGTTAACCAAGTTTTTTACATGGGAGATGTAGGTGTTCGATAAATTTTTTGCTTCAATAAAAAAACAAAAAAAACATTTGAAAACTGTACAGTGGTTCCATTAAGATTTTTTTCAACAACGTTGCTGTTGTGCACATGTCCACAGCCCCACAACGCCGGACCAATATTAACGCGTGTTGGTTGAAGAATAGCTTAAAACGTGTGTCAAACTCAATTTCATCTTGGGCCACATCAGGGTTTATTTGTGCCCTCAAAGGGCCAGTTGAAAATGTGGCACCAGCACCTGCTTTGGTAGCACTCAAGCAATTACCAATAATATTACATGTTATGTGCACATGTAATATTGCACCTAAATTTTATATGGCTAAACTGAAATATTCTGACAGTGTGAATAAGTTGGGTCTTCTTTACAGATTTGTTTCATCAGGCTCCTACTATATTCATGTCTTGGAATTCCTGAAGTCAAACAAAACAGCTTACATTTTCCTACAATTAGAGAGCATTACAAGAGTACAGATTTTACACAGATGGAAAATTAATAGCTTGGTCCATAATTATGAAAATGCACCATAGTTCTTCCATAGTATCCATAGTTTTAGGGTTTCAGGACTGGTTTCATGTTGACAAATTCAAACCATTCCAATCAGGCTTAATTGGTACCATGATGTAACTTATCAACTTTCTCTGTCAACTCGGGCTTCGATCATGATTTAAGATTAGATTACATGCTCGTGCACATAAATGAGTGACGTTTGCAGAGCACAACCAATCATTTGAGAGAATGCAATTCACTTCTCACTAGAGAATATATAGAGTATTTACTTCTCTGCTGAAAGCTGATGATTATAAAAATAAGAATTTAAATTCATTTAAACTGTGCACAAGACATTGTTTTAAAAATCAAAAAAAAAAAAAAAAATGCATTTACACTTCAAGATTTCAGCATGAAATCATGAAGACTTAAAACAGATGATTTACAAGGGATAACTGTAAAGGGATAACTGTAAAATTATGAAGCAATTAAAGACATTTACACAAAAAGAAGAAACTGCGGCTGCTACTCGAGAACTGCTGCAAACAAATTCTTAATGTGATAAAAATATATAAATCAGTTGGTATATCAATGCATAAGTGAATTCAGATAGGCCCACAACAAGAACACACAGGCTTATTAATTCAATAAGCTTCAATTTATATAAAATATTAAAGTTTTTATAACAGGTGCTATTATGGTACTGTCACTTGAGAGTTTAACACACATTTCACAGACTCGCACAAGTGTTTCGGTTAATTTATTAAGGACGGAGAAGACTGTGCTATTTGTGATCACAATTAATATTAGTTAAATTTTTAACTGACTGTAAAGATCAGAAAGGATATTAAGACACATTATTCAATGAAAGTGGAATGCGAGATATCATCTTTGATGGACACATGGAAGAAATGTCTTAATCTCAAACACGTTTCAACAAAACAAGGCTGTTTTCCAGGTATTCCAGTGCTTACATTTTTAAGAGCTAAATTTAAGCACTTTAAGTACTTCAAAGAACTGTGTAAACAATTAGGTTAAAAGCACAGTAGGCGTAAAATCAAGCAATAGAGAGATTAAGATGTTTGATCACATGGACAGAAACAATGTTTAAAATTCCGAGGAAAAAAAAAAATAGAAATTTCCTCGATACGGTTCATAATTTTTTTGGTTTGCAATATGTCTAAATTCAATCTATCATCCCATCCATACCCATGAGTGGACTGACTTGCATTGAAAGGGACTTTGGCCATAAACAGGTCTGTGCCAATTGATTGACTGTCAGTGTGTTAAAACGAAGGCTATCAATTTAACATGTAAATTCAGTGCAATTTTAATAATATAAAACCTTTTGTGTGAAAAGAATTAACACCGTTAATCATGTGCCCTCACCGTTTGTCAGGGAATTTCAAGCTTGAAGTTCCACTTTCATGTTTTTGGAAATCAAAGTCTGCAGGGGGCAGTCAGTGCAACTCCAGTTGTACAAGTAACAAACTGACAGCTGTTCAAAGACAGCTGGACGGAGCACAACAAAATACAGGGGTCTTGAGATGCATTTCACAAAGTTTCAAACTGCATTTACTTGACAGTGTTCACATTTTTTTTTTGCGGTCCTTCTCAGCAAATAATTAAGTATGCGATTAATTGTGATTAATTAATCAGGTCCTCATAATGATTCTGTTAAAAATCTTAATAGATTGACAGTCTAGTTAAAACCTTCTCTGAAGATGTCATGAATTGGATCTGCACTAAAAGATGTAGCGTTAAAGCACCTGCCTGCTTTGTCCACAGACAGGACAATTTGATAATGCACTACTGTTTCCAATTGGGTCATCTCCACTTCTGTGTGAGTAAAGATCACTTCATTATGCAAGAGAACTGAAATAAGAGCTGGCAGCTTGGAAAGTAGTTGAATAATTTGTGTTGCTTGCCAGATCATGATATAAACCCATGAGTCAGAAAAGAAGAATAAATGGGGAGATGATTCTGCAGTTGCCCAATACATGCCACTCAGCAAAAGAGCAGGAGTTCAATCTACAGCACCAACACTGACCGAGAGTAATGATCAAGACATCCCTCATCTATTCCGCAGTAGTGCTGGGTGTTATGATGGTAAATGTCATTCAACAGTAGAAATTAATCAATTTTTAGAGTTTCTTCTCTACCTTTTATATCATGATATATTCCGGGTATGACTAAAATCCAACACCAAGCTGAAAGCTCTAGTCGGCACTGCAGACTCCCCTGTAGTGTAGACATTTTCATGTAACATAATGAGAGCAATTTAGCCCGTAGGTTTTTTACGGTTGCCAAGCAGTGTCGCCTCTTGGTGCATTGATATTGCGCATATATCGGCTATTTTCTAAAGGCTTGCAGAGTGGCTCTCCCAGTCAGATTTGTGTTGTATTACCATTTGAGGCATTTGTATTGAACTAAAGTGTTTCATATTGTGCAGTTTTTTTTCATACTTTGGCCAGGCCTATTTTTTTTAATTCAATATCATGTTTTTGTCTATCAATTTTCAAATAAAAAAGAGAATTCAGAGTTTGACATTAAGCATTTGTCATGTGCTTGTCATTCGGACAAGTAAATTTTTCATTCACTTTTCTAAGTAAAAAAGTTAATTGCCTGGAGACAAAAACAAAAGAAAGGACTTAAGAAAGAAAAAAAGAGAAAAGCCTCCATTGTCATCATTTACACCTAATAGGGATTAAGAACACCTTGCAGAAAGATGGTAAATCATTACTCGCCCTCAAGCCTGTATGAATTTCTCTCCTCTGATGAACATTTTTGGCAGAATGCGTCACACTATTCACTGTCACTGCATCTTTTTTCCCCATAAAATAAAAGGGGATTGAGACTGAAACTAACATTCTCACTAACATCTCCTTTTGAGCTCCACGGAAAATAGAAAGTCAGACAGGTTTGGAGTAATGATGACAGAATTTTAGGTAACACTTTACATTAAGGTTCATTAACATTAGAAAATTCATTAGCTATCATGAACTAACATAAACAATATTTTGTAGCATTTATCAATGTTAGTTACTAAAAGAAAAATACAATTGTTCATTGTTAGTTCATAGTGCAAATGTTAACATATGCAACTTTGTATTTTAATGTGTGAAAATGTATTAATATACTGTATGTTTATAAGTGGTGTTTATTGTTAACAAATGGAACTTTTTTTGTAAAGTGTTACCCAATTAAAATTTTGGGGTAAATCATCTCAAGTCAGTACAAGTCAATTCACACCAGTTACATTAAAAACGGATTTAATCCTGAGAACCTTGCTGCTAAATCAGTTATGTTGTATATTCAAAACGGATATGCATATTAAAGATAGATATGTTTTAATTGTGTGTAATTTATTAATGTTATAGCATTAATATTATTATAATTTATATTGTTATGTACTTATTAAAATTGACTGACTCACATGGTAGACACAAATTCTGCCTTTCTTGCAGTGTAATGAGGGAGCGCCATGATGTGACGAGACAAAATTAGATCTCTCCAACATTTCATGCTGGCAATGACAGCTTTGATTATAAACCGGATCTTTAGTTGTATCGCATCGTTCGCTTATAGAGACGTGGTGCAAAACCATTTTCATGTCCAATTAACAGGTTTTTACCTGTTTATCTATGTAAAATCTAAAGTTCAGTAAATATGCTCTTCCCCACTGCTAACACACTCAAGATGTTGAACGCTGCACCACGAGTGAAGGTGAGAGGGCAACGCTATAGGAATTCCCTACATTTTGAAAGTGCAGGAATTATTAAAATTGTGCTCAATCCCTGCAATCCCGTACTATTGAGCTAACAGTCATTATTGAGATTTTAATAAGGCTACTTGTCTGGTCAGGCAAGTAAAATTCCCTTTAACTTGCCCGTTTAAAGTTCCATTTGTTACAAGTGTTAATGTCGAGCCCTGATTCCTGAAATGATTCAAACAAAATAAGAAAGCCGAACCTTTCAGTTATACAAAAAAAATGTCATGTAATTTATTGATAAATGGGCATTACCACATGGTTACATTGAATTTCAAGAATAACTACATTGTGATATACTGTATGGCAATCGTGATATAAAATTACTCATACTGTGATATAAGATTTTGTTCATACTGCCCACCTGTTTTCCAGAGGAACCTTTATACTTACTGAGCTGAAACCCTGATTTCTAGTCTCAATTGGTCTCATGTGATGCATTGGAACTTTGGCCATTGCTTGTTTAATTTTCAGTGCAACATTGTTATTGATTTACCCTCAGTTTCAAGAACTATGTAGTGCACTCTAGCTCAACCCTGCCTTATAAACTGATGTTAGATGTATATTGCACGCCCTGATTGTAAACGCAAGGGCTGTCTTGTTTGGCCAGCTTAGCAAGTCGATCAAATCTTTTATTTTCTGACTTCCTCAACATATTCTTATTGTCTTAAATCATCTCACAAATAAGGTTAAATCACTTAAATCACCATCCAGCCTAAATTCTGCCCAATTTGGTGGTGAAGTGGTTAAAGAATGGGCTGGTAATTGAAAGGGTGGAAGTTCAGACACTTTAAGGTCTAATCCATGAACTATTACCGTTGTGCCCTTTATCAAGACACTTTACCTCAGTTCAATCCAGGTGGATTGTCTCTAATGCATTTACTGGAAATTACTGTGGATAAAAGTATGTGATAAATGAAAACCAATAGGTTTCCCCATATTAGCTAAACACTGCAAAGTTTTGGAAGTGACAACCACATTTAATGAAGGTCTACTCTTCTGTGTGTGTACGGAATGCAGTAATCACTTCTGAAATTGTGATCGCTGGCAATTTATCATAGTAATATGTGATAATTATAGCAATTTCTTTCCACTTTGCAGCTGTAAACTTGGTGTTAAGACTCCGTGTTTTGTGTCAGCTGTTTTTGACTAAAGGAATAATAATGACCAGTAGGGATGTACATGGTTGCCATTTTTAACATTCGGTTAGCCGTGAGGTTTCCTGAACGGTTAATCAATGTTTCGTCTGGAGACAGGACACAGGAATAAATTATGTTTATTGTAATGGAGTTTCCTTAAACTTCCTTAAACTACTCAAAACAGCAGCAAATAAAGTGGAAGGTGAGCTATGAGTCTAAATAGCACAATACATAATCTTCAAATGCTAAAATCTTAAATTAAAATCAAACAAAAATAATCACCATCACTGCCAGTATCTCATGGGCAGCTTCACATTTCCGTGAGGGAGCGAACGCAAGTATTGTCATGTGCGTGGAGTCCCACTGCTGCCGTTAAAAAACCTCATCAGGGTGCTTTGATTTTTAAAAGGTTTAAAATCTAATTAAATTGAACTTGTCTAATTATTGCACTAAATATTAATACCAGAGCAAAAGAGAAACAAAGGTCTTACGGTTTATCAAGTTCTGAAACGTTGCTCAGTAGGGCTGGGATAAACGATTATTTTTTAAACGATTAATCAAACGATTCATTTTTTCTGTCCGATTCGATTTCGATTATAAAATGTAAAAAAAAATACAAATACAAAATCGCCGGGAGTTTGATTGACAGGCGATCTGATCAATCAATCATAATACGCCATTTTTGTCCGACAAAGTAGTCAGGAGAGAGAAGATTAACGTCGGTGGATTTGAATTTGAATAATGGATTGTAGGCTACTGTACTGACGTCTTTCCGCAGTTAAAACATCAGTCCTTCTGATGTAGGCTACATTCATGTTTAGCCTATTTGATGCTATAAATTAACCAAGGAAAAGATGATCGGTTCACGAGCAGCTTTAACTGAGGCAATCTGTCATGACACATTAAAGAGGCACAAAATAGTAGGCCTATTTATGGTTTAATTTTCTTTGACTGACCAAATTTGAAAGTTGAGACTTTATTAAATGTTACCTGCTTGGTCCTGTCTGTCAGCGCGTTGTCAGTGTCCTCTATGTATTTTTCACGCCATTCATAGCTATAAGCGCATTATTAATAGCTATAAACGAAAACTTTAGGTGTCGACAACGTATTATAGCCTACTTCAACATCGAGTGCAAAGTGGGGAGTTGAATAAAAACTTATGGTGGTCTGTCATCTGCAGCTGCTCCCGGGTGGCGCCTCTTCAGGCGCTGGTGCATTGCCGTGGTGCTAGAATGGAAGGCCATCTCCATTTTGCAAAGACGACATATCACGGAATTGTTTCCTTTTAAATGAAAGAATTCCCATACTTTAGAGGAATGAGTGCGTGCCGCCTTGCACTTCTGATAGTCTGAGGAGCCACTCGTGTTGTTAATACTCTCCGGCACCGCCATCTTTGTTTTGGGTCTGACGAATCGACGTGCATATTTTGCGTCGACTTATTTTTTGTGTCGACGTCATTGATGACTTTGCGTTGTCCCAGCCCTATTGCTCAGTGAAAAGTAAACTGGAATCATGTTTAATGGTTTAAAAAACAGCCACATAAAGTACTCTTCTCCAGAAAGCAGCACAATGAACGAGATGCATTTATAAAAATTAGAATTTTTTAACTTGATTCTGTTTCTAAAAATGTGGTGATCCTACGCGAGGCACTGAAAGAACAAAAAGTGAGATTCGGTCAATGCAACTGTCAAACACGTCCGTCCAGTGCGTGTCAGTATCACTGATCTGTAATAGAAAAACAGTGCACATGCACACAAAAGCATGTTTGAATAGCCCCTGACCCAAACCCGGCCGGAAAACCTGATGGTTTGTCAGAACTCGACGAGCTCGGATCAGGTTGAAGACCTGGTAGAAGGACTAAATATTGATTTTGATATTTGAAAAGTTTCGCATCAAACGGTTAACCAAATGCCCACTATCCGTGTGCGTCCCTAGTGACCAGTGATGAATTAATGTCTTGCAATTTCATTGTTGTCAGAGGCGGCGAGTTTTGTTTATGCTCTTTAAAGGAATAGTTCACCCTGAAATGAAAATGATCTCATAATTCACTTACTCTGATGCCACCCCAGGCTGTCTTTCTTCAGCAGAACACAAATTAAGATTTTTGAAGCTCTGCAGGTCCTCATAATTTAAGTAAACGGGTGCCATCAGGCTGCTGGCTGTTTTGTAGCATTAAAGTAATCCATACAACAAAAAAAATTATAAATTTTGTCAAAAATTGACATCTCTTAAACATACAGATCAGGTTGGGTTTATTCAGAATGATCAGACTTCGGTCGCTGCCATCTCTTTTGATGCCGAAAAGGTGTTTGATATGGTAGAATGGGATTATCTTTTTAAGATTTCTGAAATATACGGGTTCAGGAATACTTTTAATGCATGGATTAAGTTACTTTATAGACACCCGGTAGTGGCGGTACAAACAAATTGATTAATTTCAAATAATTTTACTCTGGATAAGGGCCCTCTTTCCCCATTATTGTTCTGTTTGCCCTGGAAACATTAGTACCTGCGATAAGAAAGGAAGATGATTTTCCAGGGGTGATGGCGGGAGGTATGGCACATAAGCTTTTGCTTTACGCAGATTATATTTTATTATTCGTCTCTGACCCCACTAGATCTATGACTTGCCTCCACAGAATTATTAATTCCTTTTCTAAATTCTCAGGATAGAGAGTTAATTGGTCTTAATCCAAAGCTTTGGCTCTGACAGCGTACTGCCCGATAACTGCTTTTCAGCCGGGAGTCTTCCAGTGAGTATCATTATGTATTTGGGCATTTTATTTCCAGAAGATTTGTATGATATAGTTAGTTAATTTCGACCCCTTAATAAAAAGGTTTTTGAGTGATGTGGGCAGGTGGGCTTTATTTCATTTATCTATGATTTGGAAGGTTAATGTTATTAAAATGAATTGTATTCCTAAATTCAACTACTTTCTACAATCTCTCCCTATAGATGTCCCCCTGTCTTATTTCAAGAAATTTTATAGTATAGCGATGTCCTTCATTTTGAACGGTAAGCATCCCAGATTGCATTTCAATAAGTTACATAGGCCGATTGACAATGGTGGGCTAGGCCTACCCAAGATTTTTTTTTATTATGCAGTCGGTCTCAGACATTTGTCTCATTGGTCGCTTCCACCTGAGAGCCCCTCCCTGGTTTTGTATTGAACAGGAAGTTCTTGCCCCTATATCGCCATTGCAAAGCCTTTCTATCAAACTAACTGGATAAGTTAAGTTACACCCCGTTATCTCGCATTTGCACTGAATTAAAAACACAGTGAAGAGTTTAAAATATATAATGTTTTTTTATAATACCTCACCAATTAGGGTGGTTTCACACAAGCACTTTTTGTTCACACTGGGTTTGAATTACGTCAAAATTTGGTTCGTTTGGATATAGTGAACACTGTTTTCCGCATTCTTGTGAGCACCTGTGAACCGCACCAGAGTCCGCTTGAAAAGGTGGGCTGGGGTACGGTTCATGTGAACTCCGTTATGGATCGCTGCTGATATGAACACAATCGTACCAAATCGCAGAAGCGAACCGTTTATGACATCTAATTTTCGTCTTTGCAGGATCCCAATCGCAATTATTATGGTTTTATGAATTTCTCATATCGGCTTGTGTCCAAATGAATTGCCTTCAGAGAGCAGCTCACATTCTTGACAACTTTTGCAACACATCCGCTGGCTCGCAGCAGACAAACGCTAATATTCTTCACATCATTGCATATTCAATACATCTGTGGCAGACAAATATAATTATCATTTTGTGCATGTAAACTTTTGGTGGTGAATCCAAAGAGATGAATACTTTTAATAACACATCAAAGCTGATGTCCTCTTGAGTTGTTGCCTAATTACTGTGGTAAACAGCTGCCGCTTGTACTCACATTGATGATGTAATCGTACCGTGATTCGGACCCAAATAATATGATGTGATCAGAGACCAGCGGGAGCAGGGGAAGGAAATGAACTTGGGTGCAGTCCAAGCAGGGTATGAAATTAGCACCCGTCACCTGCTAAATGCGAATGCGTTTCATGCGTAGTGGTGTGTAAATTTGTTCATCTTCCCACCACTGTGGCAGGTGACTTGTAAGTAGGGATGTGCATGGATAGTCGGCATTCGGTTAACCACTCGACACGCTACTATTCAAATATCAAAATCACATTCTACTGTTCTACACGTGCAATAGTCTTTAAAAAGGGGAAAGTGCAACAGAATGACACTTTATGTCAGACTTCTAACTTGAAACTCATGCGGAAATCTTCAACTCCCATTTCGTTGAGATACAGGTATGTTACGTCACACAAACGTGTCGGCACCCAGGGCAGGGAGCTTTACAGTCAGTAACAAACATTCACTTTTATAAAATAATATCTATTGACGAATCAAAGTTCTTACATTAAAAGATGTGTGTTTTATGTGTGTTTTGCAAACGTTTTGCAGAGACAGGTGTTCAAAACATGGTTAACTACACTCTTTTGATTATAGTAACGATAGCATCGCAGCGTGGTATATCAGTTTGGTTGCTATGAGATGTTTCTGACAATCAATGTACCCCTCAAAATCACAAAGTTACCGATCTCAAAATTAAATATAAGCTCCCTCTTTGACATGTTTGTGTTTAGTTGTCAGGTAATTATCACTGAATTTCAAATTAAGTGAAAAGTCACATCATGCATGATCACCATATATCATTGTTGTCATGATTGATCAGTGCTGCCACTTCCGAGTACTTGTGCCCATCCCTAGTAGGCACAATCTTCTACTATCTGGGATAGGCTGTATAAAGTGAACTTTGCACAGTTTCTGGCATTCTTTTGTATGCATGGACAATCTTCAGTTTGTGCAAACACATACATTAAGTTTAATACATGAGGCCCCAAGAACAATTATTAAGGAAAGTCTATTTTGATTTCATATTCACTTGTATGTAAGCCAGAATATTCCTTAAACATAACTGAGAATAAACTGTCTTAGAGGTGCATTTAGGAAGAAAAGATAATGCAATTGTGTCAGAATCATAAACATTATTATTACTGAGACTGCCCATAAATAAAGCTTAGTGCCAATAGATAGACCATCTCTTGACCCCAGGAATGGCATTTTTTACCTTTTGCTGAAGTCATAGCACATGAAAATATGAATAAGGTGGACACAGTGTTGTTCACAAAAAGTGATAAATATTGTTATACAAAAACATCTGAAATTTTACAATGATCTCACCCAAATCATGACCCTCGTTTCAGTCTTTTGTTTCCCAGCAAGACATGATGCAATCATTTGCTGACTTACATTTATGCTGTTGTTCTTGACAGATACCTTTAACAAATACTTCAACAGGTAGGTAAAGGGCAGTTCACCCAAAATGTAATTTCTGTTATCATTACTTACCCTCAAGTCTGTATGAATTCTCTCTTCTGTTGAACACAAAAGGCGATGTTTGCATTCTGTTTAAGTCACCATTCACTGCATCTTTTTTTTTTTATACAATGAAAACCTTGCTCACTGCCTTGGCAGTTTACCCATGACTTAATTTTGGTCAAATGGAAAACATAACTAGGTTTTTTAAGAACCGTTAATAATCATATTGCAGGTCAAATCGCATTAAATATAGCATTAAGATATTTCATCCAAATTGTTCAGCCCTAATTCACCATGTAACTATCTAACAATAATCAATTATTGTTGTAAATATTGGCAATAATTCTGTTAGTGAGGTGATGATAATATTGTGCACCACTAAAAATAAATCCATTGCGATATTCATAATGCTGCCAGCAAAATCATCATGTATATATAGTAAATATTTGATACATCACCCAGCCAGCCCTAGTTTGGGTTAGGCAATAAGCAGCAAAAGCTTCTACTTGATGCTACGGTATTTCAAATATGAATTTCAAATTTGAATCTGATGAGAGTTTTGCTGAACTTTAAGGGTTAAAATACAGCAAACCACCTCAGATGGACATTTTTTTTTTTTTTAAATGGCATTTTATACAGCACTAAACGCTGGCTATAGGGTAACTGATGCAACATCTATTTCTATTATTGGAGGTCTTGCCAACCACTGCTGAAAGATCTGCATTAATGTATAAGCTAAGCCATTGATATGGATCCTTGTCAGCTAATTGCACAAGTCAAACTACTGTGTTAGCAACACAAACACATTTCTCTCTTTTTTTTATTTTCTTTTTTACCGCTTGTCTACGCCTCGCGTCTCGACTGCATGCATTCGTCTTCTCTGTGTTTTACATGGATTATGCCATCGGTCTCATACATCTGCTGATCAAGAACCACATCGATCTCAAACCCTCGCAGCTCAAGAACAACCATAACAACAAACAAATGCGGTAAGTCATGGCATCTGCTCATGTTATTTCTTCCTGCATTGCATGCCACATTGTATAGCTTCTTCCGTCAGCAGTGAGGGATTTACATATGATAAATGTAAGGAATGAGTCAGGCTGATGGAGAAGGTTAATGAGTTGGAGACACGCATCCAGATGCTAGTGGAGGTCAGTGAGAAAGAGAAGCTTGTAGATACTGTTTCAGATGCGGGTAGTACAGCAAGTGACACGCACACTTTGGTTCCGGCTGTAGAGCCCCTACAACAGGGCGTTTGGGTGACATCTTTACCGCATACTCGCTCAGCAAAGCGACACCACTCTCTTGTTCCTGTTAGGGTTTCCAATCGATTCTACCCACTCAGTGATCCACCCACTGAGAATCATGTTGAAAGAGCCTTAGTAACAGGTTATTCTATTGTAAGCAACATGTAAAAAGAGACTCCAACCACTATTGCATATAATGCCTTTCGGGGGCTTGGGCATCTGACATCAGATCAAATTCACAAATGCTGGCTAATGCTAAACATAGATTTTCTAAAATTGATATTCATGTCAGCACTAATGATGTCTGGCTTCGCCAGTCGGAGATCACTAAAGATAATGTAAAAAGGTGTGTGAACTTGCATAAATGATGTTAGACATTAATATGCTCTGGCCCCCTCCCTGCTCGTCGTGGTGACCAGGTTTATAGTAGATTAGTGTCACTGAACGGCTGGATGTATGAGTGGTGTTCGGAGAATAGTATTAGATTTCTAGACAATTGGAAGAGCTTTTGGGGTAGACCTGACCTGCTAAAGAGAGACTGACTCCATCCCTCCAGGGAAGGTGCCGCTCTCCTCTCTAGTAATTTGGCTCATAGTCTTAATAGTGATAGTATTTTACTAACTGGGGCCCATGTCAGGAAGCAGACAAAGTGGTTAATCCAAACGTCTGCTAGCTGCCTTGAGACATCACACAGGTAACCGCGAGACTGTATCACCTAGATATCATATAGAGACTGTCTGTTCCCCAAACTACCAAACACAAAACTCTCAATAAATAATTTAAAAAATGTTTCGATTAAATTAACTTGGACAAAAACATAAATATATGCATAACATAAAGATATACAGTAACATAAACATGAAGATATACAGTATCTCACAAAAGTGAGTACAACATATTTGATTATACCTTTTCATGTGACTACACTGAAGAAATGACACTTTGCTACAATGTAAAGTAGTGAGTGTACATCTGTATAACAGTGTAAATTTGCTGTCCCCTCAAAATAACTCAACACAGCCGTTAATGTCTAAACCGCTGGCAACAAAAGTGAGTACACCCCTAAATGAAAATGTCCAAATTGGGCCCAATTAGCCATTTTCTCTCTCCGGTGTCATGTGACTTGTTAGTTTTACAAAGTCTCAGGTGTGAATGTGGAGCAGGTGTTGGATGAAGGTGATGGACTGGCCAAGCATGTCTCCAACCTAAACCCTATTGAGCATCTGTGGGGCATCCTCAAACGGAAGGTGGAGGAGCTCAAGGTCTCTAATATCCACCAGCGCCGTGATGTCGTCATGGAGGAGTGGAAGAGGTCTCCAGTGGCAACCTGTAAAGCTCTGGTGAGCACCATGCCCAAGAGGGTTAAAGCAGTGCTGGAAAATAATGGTGGCCACACAAAATATTGACACTTTGGGCCCAATTTGGACATTTTTGCTTAGGTTGGTAAATTTACCAATGTTACACTGTTATACAAGCTGTACGCTCACTACTTTACATTGTAGCAAAGTGTCATTTCTTCAGTGTTGTCACATGAAAAGATATAATCAAATATTTACAAAAATGTGAGGGGTGTACTCTTGTGAGATACTGTAAATAAAAAATCTCTGTTGTCTTTTGCCCTTCCTACAGTATATAGGTCACCTGGGCCATATTTTGATTTCCTTGGTGAATTTGCTAATTTTCTGTCAGATCTAGTAGTACTGTAGCTAGAGCTTTAATTGTTGTTGACTTAAACATTCGCATAGATTATGAAAATGACACACTGGTATTAGCATTTATCGATATTCTCAACTCTCTTGGAGTCTGACAAAGTGTGACAGGACCAACTCCTCGTCATAATCATACGTTAGATTTAATTCTGTCATATGAAGTTGATGTTGATACTATAGAAATTCTAACGGAGTGCAATGACATCTCAGATCATTACCTCGTCTCTTGTTTACTGCGATCAGCTAATGTCACTCAATCTACACCATGCTATCATTCAGGTAGAACTATTCTTTCAACCATTAAAGATAGCTCCACTAAATAATCGTCTCACAGACTCAGTAAGACAAAATGTCTAGAAGTTGACGCAATAACAGAAAATGTAAATACAGTCTTCTCTAGCTCTCTTGATAGTTTTCCATCTCAAAGATAACGTTACCCAGCGTTGCAGTTTGTTGTCGCATTTGAATAGCGGAAGAGAAGCACTGAGGCAAGGCTCACATAAAAAGAAGCACACATAAATGTCACATCCTTTGGATTTTCCCGGCAAAAGTGACCCCACTCCCTTCGCATGAAAATCAGTCTACAGGCTTTAATAGGCAACCTAGGAAGTCTGGGAAGGGCTCATTTTTTAAGTTGCGTTACAAGCCGTTCACATATTGGCAAAAAATTAAACCATTCACAAAATTGTTACATATTGCACCTTTAATTACCTTACCATTTTTACTAAAAACAATTTTTTTTGTTTGAATGTACAAGGTGGGTAAAAACTACTTCCCAGATATTTGCATTGCACTAAATTCTTACTGTGGAACCCAGTCAAGTTTATTATTATAATATACTACAGAATTATAAATAATTTTTTTTTCAGGGTAAGATTTTTTTTTTAAGATAAATTGATATATTTCTGTCCTATTTACTTCACCGTAACTGGGGTTTCTATTTTGCAGGCGTGTTTATTTCACCTTCACCAGGAGCTTTTATTATGAAACGGAAAGTGCAATGTTTGTTTAACATTTATGAGTTTCGCATCTTGTGAACCACTGTCTTTACTCTTCCGCGTTTGTAGATTTGGATAATAACTTAATAGCGGTTTCTAATGTTTGCAACTCCACGAATGCTTGAACCAGCAGTACTTCACAATGCAGGTGAACTGCGCTAAAAACATGAGCCCATGAGCCCCGCCACCCCTGCGCATGCAAACAGATCATTGCATCGCCGGTTTATTTCTGAAGCACACACAGACCATGTTTATCTGTCTTTAATTGCAGCCTTTGGCAGTTAAATATTCAGATATGTTCAAATCTCCATTTTGATTATTTTGATTAATTATACAGCCCTGAAGGATTGTGAAATTAGTCTACTGCACTTTATGAAACTTAATGACCAAATAAAAGACTCATTAAAATCGAGATATTCACGATATTATTAAATTTGACATAGTCAATAAAATCATTACGATTATATAATGGGTATTCGAACAATTTCTGTCAGGATTTAGGCCCCATCACAGTACAAAGACTGCACTTATCAGAGTTAAAAATGACTTGCTTTTATCTGATTGCGGCTGCGTTTCGCTTCTAGTGCTTTTTGATCTTAGTGCTCCGTTTGACACGATAGATAAAGACATTCTCTTGAATAGGCTGGAGAATTATGTTGGCATTTGTGGACTTGCATTAGCATGGTTTAGGTCCTATTTAGCAGACCAATACCACTTTGTCTATGTAAATGAGGAATTGTCAAACCAAACAAATGTTAATTATGGAGTGCCACAGGGATCAGTTTTAGGGCCTCTGCTTTTCTCCTTATGTATGCTTCCCTGGGAGATATTATCAGGAATCTTGGAATAAGTTTCCATTGTTATACCAACGATACCCAACTTTATATTTCTTCTAAACCTGACAAAATTTCACAATAGATTGGATGGCCATTCCTTCTACTCAATTCCGACAAAACAGAGGTGCTAATTTTTGGACCAAAAACCTTAAACCAAAAATATAATTTGACTCTCGATGGATGTACTGTTATGTCATCTTTTACATTATTGTTTGTAGAACAGCATTCTTCCACCTCAGACATATTGGTAAGTTAAGAAACATGCTCTCTGTTGCAATGTATTCCTAATAAATAAACTTCAATTGGGTCAAAACGCAGCTGCCAGAGTGCTGACTAGATCCAAGAAATATGATCATATTAATCCAATTATATCTTTGTTACATTGGCTAACTGTTAAATTTCATATTAATTTAAAAATTCTGTTAACTACATACAAAGCTTTGAATGGTCTAGCTCCACAGTACTTAAGTGAACTTCTACCATGTTATATTTCATTACGATCACAAGATTCTGGCCTGTTAATAGTTCCTAGAATATCAAAATCCAAAAAAATAGGTAGATCATTTTCCTATTTGGCTCCTAAACTATGGAATAGTCTCCCTAACACTGTTCGGGATGCAGACACACTCCGTTTAAGTCTAGACTAAAGACTCATCTATTTAGCCAGACATACACCTAATTTATCCATCAACTCACAATTAGGCTGCTTTAGTTAGGTGTGCTGGATCCAGAAACATTTCTCAGAAACATTTATCATAATGTATAACTGGCATCTACGCTAATATTATTCTATTTGTTTCCCTTTCTCACCCTCAGGAATCATATCCCGATGTTATCAGAGCTGGCAAGGTCCAGCTCCGTTCCTGCTTAGTGTCAGACTCCATTGATTCGAGTCATTGAGTGATGACGACAAACTACAGCTGGTGCTAGCCAGGCATCCCTTCAGTCTTTTTTCACTTTGGAGGATGAACCGATGCCAACTCCAACTGTAAGACATTAGATACTTCATATGCCATTGCCTGAACCTTGGATTTAGGATGGACCCCACCGCACCGCACCTCACCGAAATGACCTGCTGGTTGAACTGCGACGCACTTCAGTGATCTCAGCCTGCATCACCTTTGTTTATTGATGGACTACACTCTTGAAATGGAATACATAGACTATCAATAAATTGCCAACTAATGAAGGATCATGGATCTATGTGAACAGCTTGCACACTGGGGTTCTGAATACAGTTATTACTTAACTATTTAATTATTTATTTTTTATAAACATTTTATCATATTTAATCAAACTACACTATGATGACTAAGACTTTATAGATATTACAGTTTAATTTTCTTTTAAAGCATGATTTTCTGTAAAGCTGATTTGAAAAGATGTGTGTTGTGAAAAGCACTATACAAATAAAAATGACTTGACTTGACACATGACATTGGTGGTCCAGTTCACCTGACCTCAGATCAGTGTTACTGACTCTCCTGCCTTGAGGGTCTTTTGCAACCAAATATACTGCCTGCTGTTGTTACCCCTGGAGAGGTTTTTTGTTTTGATGGTTGGAATAGAGAGCACTGTTAATGGCAGTGTGGTGACAGAACAGGTGCCGATGCTGATCCAGCCTTTCAACACTGATATCCGAAATGAGGTCAGACCCATCCATAGCAGAATGTTCAACAAATGGTTTAGTAGTGGACTGCTGAGAGATCAGTCTCATCCTATAATCCCCCAGAGAGAGAGAGAGAAGAGATTAATTGAGAACAAATTGTCTTGGTTATCTTGATAAGGCCTTTTCACACCGAGCGTGAATGCTCGTTGAAACATGATTAAATTGAACCAATGCATCCCTTATTTTGGACACAGAGTGCAATATTCACCCTACGGCTGCGTAGATATTAGTTTTAGCCGATTGGTGAAATAAGCTTTTGGGTCAGGTGTTGATTGATGCACAATTTGCTTTTGATCTGGTATGCAAACTATTCTCAGAGGCTGATGTGTGAATAGCTTGGGGTGAACTTTCATTGTTTTGTTGCAATGCTTTTGGTATGAATAGGCCTTTAGGCACTTGTCAGGCTCTTGATGGTGACCTGTATATACTAAGCAGATCAGTGTGGCCCATCTAATAAAAAATGATGCTGCATACTACACACAGGATCCATCGCCATATCACTCTGTTAACATTCCTGCAGTCCGTAACATATTGAGCTTTAATCAGGTGTTTGTGTTTGTTCAGGAGAGTCTGCTGGAGACGTGGATGTCTCTCTGACCATCTCGCTGCTTTTGTCTCTGGCGGTGTTAGTGGCTCTTGCCGTGTTGCTGCTTAACTGTGCGTCCTGCTGCAAACAGCAAGTGATCAACTTTAAGGTGAGTGAAGTGTCATCGTCTCTCTGTTTCAAAGTATCTGAAGTCACCATAGCAGGGTGGAAAATTAATATTTGCCCAACAGCCACACTGGCCAAGTTTTCCCCTGAATTCACATACAGTGTCAAAAAAGTAAGTAAACCCTTTGAATATGGCTGCACGATAATGATCAAAACGATAATCATAATTATTTTGCCTAAAAGTTTTATCACAAATATTAATCACGGTTATTTAAGTTTTATTTATTTATTTTATTGCAGGGCTGCACGATTTGAAAAAAAAAAAAATACTGTTGCCACTGCATTGATATTTTTTTTCTTAAATAAAAATAGTTACGTTTAAACAGCAGCTTTCATATTGAAAAAGGCAGGGACGGATTATTACTTGCAAAGGCCCTGGGGCCAATTATCTCCAACGGCCCACCTCCACCAAATAGTTGATGTGCGGGGGGGATGGTTCGTTGTTCATTCCCAAAAGGGTTTTCAAGCGGGGGGGGTCACCAAACTAGATTGCGCAGCCTTAAAGCCCAGGGCACCATTGGCCCGGTCGGTAATCCATCCCTGGAACAAGTTGTTAAAACTACAATGAAGTAAATTATTCTTTTTGACCAAAAATGTATTCACGTTTTGCCCATGCTTTACTTCCAATTTAAGGGTTTTCACACTTAAGTTCTCTTTAAAGATTATTTACTTTTATTATTATTGCAATAAACACAAGTAATATATTTCTGTAATAATTTAGCAGGTGGCAATGCTATATTGTCTCAAGCCTTTGATGTATAAAACTGAAAAAAGTGTGTGTGTGTGTGTGTGTTTCTGTTGACAACAGTTTTGGCATGCTTTGGTGCTCCATCCAAACATGGTGAAATGCTCTTATCTCCTCCTCGACCCACAAAACCCTGGTGCCATGGGTTTACTTAAAATTTTTTAGACACTTGTTATGGCCAAACATAACTGAAATTACGCATATGTTCAATGAGGAAAATCTGGAGCGCTTTTTAGTGCATTCAACACATGTCAGCAACGCACACAATCCAGACAGAACTCTGTTTTGTCTATAATACGGTTCTGTATATAATAATGAGAGCACAAGATGGGATCCATGGCTTTTAAGCACTGAACAGACAGAGTTGTTGAATGATTGGTCTCAGAACAGTTTGAAAAGCACCAGATTTTCATCCTACCTCCATATACACACTCCGAAGGCAGCACGTTCCAGTTCCGATGCGAACCTCATATCAATCAAAGCAACGCACATGCGAAACATACTCGTAAACATCTGCGGCTCTATATGTCAATGCGTGCTCGAAACTGAAAAAGTGATTGGTCAGTGGCGAGCTTCTATAGAGAGTCAGGTTTGGTAAAAATTGACTTTAAAAGCTCTTGTGATTTTACCTATCATCTGTAGACACAGCCAATCATAAAACTGAGCAACAATTTGGAGCTTTACCTGGCTGATAATTTCTGTTTGCTAGCTCACTAATATTGCAGACGACTATGCTTAATTATCAGTGAGAGGCTGAAATCGTGATCGCGAAAATATGATTACTTAAAATATGATTACTTATGCAGCCTATCATCTTCAAAAAAACTCACAAGTATAGACACACACAGAGTTCTTATTTTTTTGTGATTAACATTTTTTTATTGAATCATCTATTAAACAATGTAAAGCAAAACATATACAAACAGAATCAATATTTAACCCTCACAATTGCCCCCCAGTCCCCATCCCGGCCACATAATTATAGACTCAAAACAAAACAAAAAATATATACTGTATATAACAATCACACACATCCACTTACACCTCTCTCTCCTCTGTCCCTCCCCGAGAGCCCTCTAAAAAAGCCAGATACTTGCCCCATTTCTCCACAAACAAGTCTAAATTCCCCAGTTTTCTGGATGCCCCCTCTTCAAAAGCTGCCACCCTACCCATCTCCAAACACCACTCCTGAAATGGGGGCACTCCAGCCAACTTCCAACCCCTTAAAATTACCTGTCTGACAATCATAATGCTAGTTAGGACCCAGTTTTTATGTCCTTTTTATGTGCATCTGGGGCAAAATAAAAGCCCAATACACATAAAACTCTGAATCCTCAACCAAAATTCTTAGATCTTAACACATCTCCAAAAGACATGGTTTGTGTCTCCATCTTCTGATTGGCATCACCAGCAGGTGGGTGTGTCTTTGAGACCAGGTCTATACAATCTGGAGGGGGTCCAATAGAATCAATGTAAAATCTTTAATTGCATCAGGCGCACCCTTGCATCTCTAGATGTAGACTTGATGCTTTTTAGAATCCTAGCCCACACTCCCTCCTCCAATACCAAGATTAAATCTTTCTCCCATAATCTCTTAAGAGAAGTTGAAGCTCAGTCACCCAGACTCTGAATTAATGGAGTAATACACTGATACCTCATGACCTTTTCCAAAGGCAGTAATCACCACTTCCAGAGTATCTGCCACTTTAGGGGGGGGGGGGGGGTGTTCTACTCCCAAAAACAGTACAGAGCAAGTGGCGTAGCTGTAAATACATATAGAATTGAGATCGGGGAATCCCAAAATGTTGAATCATATGTTCAAAAGATCTCAATACTCCACTCTCATACAGGTCACCGAGTGTATTATTTTTTCAGCAGATGCTTCTTGTGAATAGCAAACTCAAAATGTCTGAGTGCTTTTTGTAAGTGAAAGTAGCCCAAACCCACATCTCCAATTTCATTTAATTAATTGGATGCCAGGTTTGCCAACTCCTGACTCTAATTGGATTTTGTCATTACCCTAGGAGTTCACATAATTCCTATACTGATAATGTTTGAATGGTGTATTCAATATGTACAAGAACAATACAGTAATTTGTGTGTTTTAGTTGAAACAGTTTGTGTTTGTTCATTACTGTAACTTAGATGAAGATCAAACCAGATTTTAAGACAAATTTATACTTCAATACAGGTCATTCCAATGGTTTCACATACTTTTTCTTGCCACTTTATATGAAATAAATACCTACATGAAGTTGACTAAAAATGCACCAAGACCTTTTTATATGTACCTAAAAAGAACTCAATTCTCTTTACACTGAATTTCAAATGGGTCCCTTCAAGTGTACATCGTGACAAGAAATGAAGAAACTGAAAATCAACAAGTCAATTTGAGATGTTGCACTGGCCACCTGCCGCTGGGACCCACATTTTGGCGGGGCTGGGTGTTAAAGTCGCTGTGAAGTGCCTTGAAAAGCACTGCTTACTTTACACTGTTGGTGTATTTCCTAATGAAACATTAATTTGGGGCGGGTCTTGTTGAACGGCTCGAGCCATTTTAAAAAAATAGTCATTAAGCGCAGTCATACAGACAAACATACACATTCTTCTGTCCACGTGCTGTTGTTAGAGAGTGAAACTGATTGATCTCAACCTAGTTTGGCTGCTTTTCCACTGACTTGAGATCTGAACAGTGAACAAACTGACCCTGTTACAAACAAAAACGGCACATCACGGACTTCACTAATGATGAGGCAGGAGCTGTTGTGCAACTCATGAAGATGAATCAGAAACAAGCAAATAAAACATTACAGCATGTCAATGTTTTGAATCACACTACACTAGAACATTTATCATGATGTACATCCCAAGAAACCTCTGAAAAAAACGGCTGCATTACATACAGTTTAAGTTAGACGTTTACATACGCTTGGGTTGAAGTCATGAAAACACATTTTTTAACCATTATACAAATATTATTATTAGCTAATTATAGTTTTGGCAAGTTGTTTAGGACATCTACTTTGTGCATGACACAAGTAATTTTTCCAACAAGTGTTTTCACACAGATTGTTTCACTTTTACATCTCTTTATATATCACAATTCTAGTAAGTCAGAAATTTACATACACTAGGTTAACTGTGCATTTAAGCAGCTTGGAAAATTCCAGAAAATTTAAATATGACTAATTGGAGTCAATTGGAGGTGTACCTGTAGATGTATTTTAAGGCCTACCTTCAATTCAGTGCCTCTTTGCTTGACATCATGGGAGAATAAATCAGCCAAAACCTCAGGAAAAAAATTGTGGACCTCATCAAGTCTGGTTCATACTTTGGAGCAATTTTCAAACACCTGAAGATACCACGTTCATCTGTACAAACAATAGTACAAAAGTATAAACACCATGGGACCATGCAGCCATCATACTGCTCAGGAAGAAGACGCATTCTGTCTCCTAGAGATGAACGTAGTTTGGTGCGAAAAGTGCAAATCAATCCCAGAACAACAGCAAAGGACCTTGTGAAAATGCTGGAGGAACAGAAGGAAAAGTATGTTTATCCACAGTAAAACGAGTCCTATATCGACATAACCTGAAAGGCTGCTCAGCAAGGAAGAAGACACTGCTCCAAAACAGCCATAAAAAATGCCAGATTACAGTTTGCAAGTGCACATGGGGACAAAGAGATTAATTTATGGAGAAATGTCCTCTGTCTAATGAAACAAAAATGTAACTGTTTGGCCAAAATGACCATCATTATGTTTGGAGGAAAAGGGTGAGGCTTCCAAGCCGAAGAACACCATCCCAAACGTGAAGCATGGGGGTGGCAGCATCATGTTGTGGGGGTGCTTTGCTGCAGGAGGGACTGGTGCACTTCACAAAATAGATGACATCATGAGGAAGGCAAATTATGTGGATATATTGAAGCAGCATCTCAAAATATCAGCCATGAAGTTAAAAGCTTGGTGGCAAAAAGGCCTTCCATATGGATAATGACCACAAGCATACCTTTAAAGTTGTGGCAAAATGGCTTAAGGACAACAAAGTCAAGGTATTGGAGTGGACATCACAAAGCCCTGACCTCAATCTGATTTTGTGGGCAGAACTGAAAAAACGTGTGCGAGCAAGGAGGCCTACAAACCTGACTTGGTTATACCAGTTCTGTTTGGAGGAATAGGCAAAATTCCAGTAACTTATTGTGAGAAGCTTATTAGAGGCTCCCCAACACATTTGACAAACATGAAACATATGTCTAAAGAAAGCTTAAATGTCTACTTTTAAATAAAACAATTAAAATTTAAAACCAATATTCTCCTGCTATGTAGTCCTTATGTAAGAAAGCGATGTAGAGTTTCTCCTGGCTCAGCTAATTAATATATGTAACATAAATGTTATTTTCTCAGAAATACAAACATGTACACACATGTTGCTCACATATTATTGTAGTCCAGTTTGTGCTGAATAAAGTGTTATTAGACATTAGCCATTAATGTTTTTAAGCAACTGAAAAAAGCACAAATGTCAAGGCATGTCAAAACTTCTCCAGGGCCCAAAACACCCTCAGACCCCAGAGGGTTAAATGTATTTGGCTAAGGTCTATGTACATTTCTGACTTAAACTGTATAAACTCCAGACACTTTCATTGCGTCTTACTAAGTGATAGCCCTTATGACCTATTCCCTTCAAAGACAATTACCCTCCCCTCTGAGGGTTTTAGTGGGCTGAAAGGTGATAACAGTCAGTTACAACTCCGTTCTACGGTGATTATTATGGGAAATGTAGTTTGGAAAGACTCCACAACATGGATTGTGCTCTCTCTGAAATGCCCTGCGAAGGAACCATCAGCTCAGGTGAAAACACAGCCATGTGCGGTGAGCAGATTAATGGGGCGTGTGCCTTGTTCTAGAATGCATTTGATTGGACAAAGTTTCTCTAGTGCGGTGTCTTTCTAGCCGGAAGAGCGAGACTGCAGAGTTTAAATGCTTATATCTTCTTTAGAAGTAGACACTGTGAAATCACAGTGAATGACACAGTGGCATATAGATGACCTTAAAGATGATAGATATTGACTAAAAGCAGCAAAACTTTCATTTGGATTTTACAGCGTCTTTAATTCCACATATGTATACTGTTTGTAATAATTACTTTCTTGTACTTTTGTAACTATTTTAGTGTAATTCATTGTAAGCTGTTGCTAGTAATTTTTTGAAATGTGATTTTTGTCCTTTCAGGAATTTGAAGACCACTTTGAGGATGAGGTTGATTTCACCCCCCCAGCAGAGGACACCCCCTCTAATCAGTCACCTGCAGAGGTTTATACACTCGCTGTTACACCCGTGCACCTCCCTGGACCCCCTCACCTCCAACTCCCCCATATAACAGGTCAGAAATATGTTCCTACAAGGGCACCCCTATGCATCCGAGGACAAAAATAAGTTTCTCTCTCACACTTGTTTCTGTAACTGTTTTTTAATTGTTGGGTTGCAGGTCTGTTCTTATCTTTTCTGTCAAGAACAAAAGGGAAAACAATACCAAATGCAAACAATTAGATGCAGCTGAGTACATAATCATACATGGTTAGGATAGCAACATAAATAGGCTCAATAACTTTTAAAAGAGAGGAGAATACTGTTGACAAATCTTATGCTGTTGATGTTCAAGGCTGTGAATTCAATCAAACTATTTTGCCACAAAAGGCATTTTTCCACACAATTGTGTTACTAGTGCTAGTAACTTGTAAATAAAATCAGTTTGTTGTGTAACTGCACTCGTTCCAATAAAATTCCAACATTGTTTTTCCACCAGGGATGCAAAGTAAGAACTTTATTTAAATAGGATTTTATGCAAGTATGTGATGCTTTTATAACACCGACGCCTGAGTGTAATGAGACAACAGCCGAGCCGACTCAATTCAAAACAAAAACTGGGTGACTGTGAAAGATTTTGTCATTTGTCATCGTCCTGTTTTGTTTTGTTTTGCAAAACTTACTGTATCTTGGACAAGAGGCGCTCGATTTGGAAGAGATGGAAAGCAACAGGAGAGCAAGAGTAGAGAAGAAGAAATGGCTTTACTGCTACCTTCATTTGAAGTCAAATGCATATTGTTTGTTACTTTTTCATAATTTTGCATGCTTCTACTTATGCTTTCAAGTCAAGAGGTTTTTATTATCGTTTCAACCATATACAGTTAGTACAGTACACAGCGAAACGAGACAACGTTCCTCCAGGACCATGGTGCTACATAAAACAACATAGGACAAACCGACCAGTACACAGTAGTGCAAAAAGATGAGAGTTTCTAAAAATGCCAAATGTAAAAATAACATACTATGAGATAGTGTTCTATGGACATAGCAGTTATTGAGGTAGCAGCCAGTTATAAAGTGACAAAAATTAAAGTGCAACTCAGGACATTTGGTACCTCTTGCCAGACGGCAGGAGGCTGAAGAGTTTGTGTGAGGGGTGTGTGGGGTCGTCCACAATGCTGGTGTCTTTGCGGATGTAGTGTTTTTTGTAAATGTCTTTGATGGAGGGAAGAGAGACCCCGTTGATCTTCTCAGCTGTCCTCACTATCCTCTGCAGGGCTTTGCGGTCCGAAACGGTGCAAGTCCCAACCCAGGCAGTGATGCAGCTGCTCAGGATGCTCTCAATAGTCCCTCTATAGAATGTAGTGAGGATGGGGGTGGGAGATGTGCTTTCCTCAACTTTCGAAGAAAGTAGAGATGCTGCTGGGCTTTCTTGGTAATAGAGCTGGTGTTGAGGGACCAGGTGAGCTTCTCCACCAGGTGAACACCAAGGAATTTGTTGCTCTTGACGATCTCCATAGAGGAGCCGTCTATGTTCAGCGGAGAGCGGTCACTCTGTGCTCTTCTAAAGTCAACAACCATCTCTTTTGTTTTGTCCACATTCAGAGACAGGTTGTTGGCTCTACACCAGTCCGTTAGCCGCTGCACCTCCTCTCTGTATGCTGACTCGTCGTTCTTGCTGATGAGACCCACCACGGTCGTGTTATCGGCGAACTTGATGATGTGATTCAAGCTGTGCAATGCTGCAGTCGTGAGTCAGCAGAGTGAACAGCAGTAGACTGAGCACACAGCCCTGGGGAGCCCCAGTGCTCAGTGTGGTGGTGGTGGAGATGCTGTTCCCGATCCGGACTGACTGAGGTCTCCCAGTCAGGAAGTTCAGGATCCAGTTGCAGAGGGAGGTGTCCAGGTTCAGCTTTCCAATCAGGTGCTGGGGATTTATTGTGTTGAATACTGAGCTGAAGTCCATGAACAGCATTCGAACGTATGAGTCCTTTTTATCTAGGTTATTTGAGGGCCAGATGGAGGGTGGTGGCGATGGCATCGTCTGTTGAACGGTTTGGACGATACGCAAACTGCAGTGGGTCTAGTGAGGGGGGCATCTGGGTCTTAATGTGCCTCATGACGAGCCTCTCGAAACACTTCATGATGATGGGTGTGAGTGCGACGGGATGGTAGTCGTTGAGGCAGGACACTGTAGACTTCTTTGGCATGGGGACAATGGTGGTGGCCTTGAAGCACGTTGGAACGACAGCGCTGCTCAAGAGATATGTTGAAGATGTCGGTAGAACATCTGCCAGCTGGTCTGCACAATCCTCTAAGCACTCTGCCAGGAATGTTGTCTGGTCCAGCAGCCTTCCTTGGGTTGACTCTATGTAGAGTTTTCTTTACATCAGTCGTGGTAAGACAGAGCACATGGTCGTTGGAAGGAGGGGTGGTCTTCCTCGCCATCATGTCGTTCTGCGCTTCAAACCGAGCGTAGAAGTCATTCAGCGCATCTGGAAGGGAGGCATCTTTGTCATAGGCAACTGATGTTGTTCTGTAGTTGGTGGTGGCCTGGATGCCCTGCCACATGTGCCGTGTGTCACCGCTGTCCTGGAAGTGACTGTGGAATCTCTGGCTGTGTGCGCGCAGTGCATTCAGTGAACAATGCCACTATCAGATTTCAAATAGCAATTCAATCAACAATGTGATGTGTAGGGTAGATAGTATGTGCAAACAGCAAACTTAAAAAAGGGTGTTTATAGCCTTGAGTTAAAGTAAAAAATGTGCAAATGAGGCTGTGCAAAAAGGTAAGTAAAACATTTAAAGGACTGAAAAGTAGAACGAACTAACTATATACATAACACAAAGTACAAACTATATACAGGTGTGTGTCAACCAATTTACAACGTGGATGCAAAGAACCTCAGATTTCCTCTGCAAAGTGCATCAAAATCACTTAATGCACACATAGCCGTGGATTATCCCACTTATACCATGGTCACTTGTAGGGTTGCAGCGGTATACCGGTTTCACAGTATACCACGGTTTGAAAATTGATGGTTTTCATACCATATACATTTGCTTATCTACTGTATTGAGAAAAAAAATGCAACCGGATAGAGAATCTCACATGCATGTGCGCATCTCCTTTATTCCTTGTCTGCCTGTTAGACTCGTCAACTTGCGACACACACACACACACACACACACACACACACACACACACACACACACACACACGCAGCAGAGAAAATGTCAGAGAGATGCGAGGCGAGAGGGTCTGACTTGAGTGTGTGTGTGTGTGTGTGTGTGAGTTAAAGCAGTGTTTCTCAACTGGTCTATTTGGACTGGGTCACGGAGCGCAGGGAAATAACAATGCCATGGTTCTCCCATTTAAGATATTTCGGCAGCCGCCCAAGTGATAGACTATTTAGGACTGCTGAGGCAGATTTTATGATAATCTCGCAAACAGCAAAAGTAGACATGGGCAATTTACAGCCTGCGGACTGGATCAGGCCCCCACATGGTTTAATGTGGCCCGTGGCTCATTTATCGTAGAAGCGTTTTTCATTGGATATTTTAGTTAACTTGCATTGGGATGTCACGTGTCTCCACAAGCGACGCAACACCTCCAGTTTGAGAAATGGGGAAATGGGAAAATTGGAAATATTACGCCTAATGTAATACTTATTTTGTGCAATCTGGCAACCATTCTTTAGGATGCTTGTGATGTTTGGTGCTACTTTGCAAGTAAACCTTCTCAGTGATTAATTAAATATAAAAGTAGACCTCGGCATCATTGACATGCGAGCAAAAGCAAGCCAGAGACGAATATATGTATATGTATTTTTTATTTGTGCAATTTAGAATAAATTAACAGGGAAGTAGAAATGGTAAAATAAATGTATAAGCTCAGACTTTGAGTTATTTAATGCCTGATAGAAAAGTATCTACCTTTGTAGAGCAATACAATACTTTAAGCAATTGCAGAATAGTCCCATTAGTCACAGATACACTTCAGAAAATTGATTACACAATTTCTACACTAATTTCTGGGCTTAAAAGATACAAAAACCAAATAAATGCAGAATATTGTATCTCAAAAGTAATACAATGTGGCCCCGTATGCACTACTTAAAGCCTGATGTGGCCCCTTTACCAAAATAGTTACAAATATTAATAATTACACACTTGACCTTTACCAATTTGTTTCAGGATTTTACATGAGTAAAAGTAACTGTTATATTCTGACAAAATGTGATAGTTTCATATGAAATTATCTAATGGTAGAATCTATTAGACCTCATTTTATATCAACTGTGGAAACTGTAGTTTCAAGATGTGTTTCAGCTAGTATTTATTTGTTCATAAACACATTATTATTATTATTATTATTATTATTATTATTATTACTATTATTTAAGACTAGCACACTGACATAACCATGGTAATGAGGAGCCTTTCCTTCTGAGTAATATGTGTATAAATTTGTAATATTAGTTAACAAACGGGATAATAATGGGCTCATAGAAGTAAATATGCTCTTACATTTTTAAAAGGGGGGAGAGAAAACTTCCTGTAGATTTTGATGTTGACAATATCAACAAAAATAATGTCACTTGATGCATGTCCTTGCACTTGAAAACCATGAACAAAACTATACAAAATAAAAGGAAATGCAACCCAGGATACATTAAATACAGGTTATGTTTAATCTATGGCAGGTCGACACTTGAATTTCCATAGTAAAATCTGTCCTGAAGTAAAACCAGTTGAGAACCACTAAGTTAAAGATACAGACAGGAGCAGGCTGGCTGTGTTGTCACACACATACAGTAAATGTTAACAATCATAGGACATTACTTTAAAAGCTCAAACTGCTGATGTTATTTTTCATTTAGTAGTTAATTTAACATGCTATGCTAACATGTAAACTAACATGCTTTAGTTATATAACATGTTATAATTACATGCTATTTTTTTATCTTGTTTATAATTCTGTTAGCTTTCTTATTTTTTCTGTTTAGAGACTTTATTTACACATACAGAAATAAAATAAATGGTTTCAAGTTTCAGTTATAATAGTCTTTGCTCAAAAATAAATAAAATAACCCTTCTGTTTTCACTGATAATTGTAATTGTACCGTGATACCGTGAAACCGTGATATTTTCTGAGACTGTTATCATACCGTGAAAATCTCATACCATTGCAACCCTAGTCACTTGCCAGCATTGATTAGTTAAAGCTGTCATTGTTTTTTGTAGTGCAAATGTTGACTAGAATAATAAAAAAAATAAAAAAACGTACATTTATCTACGGGTGGTTAAATCATTAGTTCTGCCCATTCTAAATCAGGCACAGAGATAAAGTGGAAAAAGATCTCTTTTATTGTTTTAATGATTAATCACAGAATTAATTTGAACGATCTTGATATTGTTTCTTAAATCCCAAGATAGATCTGTCAATCAATGCGTAACCCTCGACTACAATGAGAGGAAATCACTGACATTTGAAAACAAATTTCTCACTATGTGACTGAAGTGAATATATTTACCAACTGGCTGGTAAATGTTTACATTTTACTTGCCAGTAATTGTGTAGTTTAGTCGTGAAGTGTTCACAGCGTGCTGAGAGTAAAAGCTGTTCCGTGTAATGTGTGTCCAAAGACGAGATCCACGCAACTCATTTGTCATTGAATAATGTCTCTTTTTACAGTCAGTTATTGATCAAAATATTTTCATGTAATCATGTATTACACAGATGAGGCAAATCCATTCCTGTCCTCTCTAGTTAACAAGCAAAAGCTGATTTTTCCTAAAGAGACAGTACCAGTTTTAGCACGTGCTAAACAAATCAATGTAAATACTTGTAAATGGTACAAATTATACAATAAATATGTACCAAATATAATGTGTTATATAATTTGTATTGATTGTGTACATTTATTTGTTCATTTTTAAAAAGCCAAAATGATGAAAAAGTAATAAAATATAATTTGTAAAATGAATATCCTATTGAAAAGGTTCTCTGTATAGTTAACATAATTATAATTTTTTTAATTAAAGATTTTACACTGGAAAAACAAATTATAATTTTGAATGCACAATAATTTGAAGCAATTTGAAGCGCATAATTTAGAATGGTGTGTTCTAACATGTAATATTTAATTTCTATTGTTTGCCGTTTTCACATTAATGGGGGGGGAAAAAACAGCGTTTCAGACATGACCTCTCTCTGTTACGAACATTAATTTTTAAAAGGGGGACTTTCGTGAAACCTGTAGACTTTGACCTTTGGTACATTTGTATGGTATTCATTAAAGATGCAGTATGTAAGATTCAGAAACCCTTGTTATTAATGACACCTGTGGCCGTTAAGTGAACAGCAGCCAGCTACCTGTTGCTTGTGCTCGTGCACACACTCCATTGGGACGAGAGCGAGTGAGCATTGACCAAAACAATGACGTAATATACAAAGAGACTGAATGCGATTCACTGACATCATGCTGACAGATGAGGGAGCATAATTAAAATGACACAGTTATGATTGTTTTACTCCAAACTTGGGATGGTCATTTTGGTCATTCTGTCTACTCGCGTACTTGGACTAATTACATGAGTACTTGTCGAGTACTCAAGGGGCAATTACATGTTCATAACCGTGTATATAATAACATGTCTGACAAACGTCTTTGGCTGCTGAATTGTGTCTTGTTGTTCCAGTGTATCGTCTATTCATTATTATAGGCTGTTATAAAATAATATGTTAATACAAAATGTACAAAAGATACTAAATATAATGAATCATATTTCATCATTATGTGAAGATTCGCTGTCCAACTCTGAAAGAATGTGCCCAACGCACGTCTGTCTGTTCTTCCTTCTGGTAACCGTAGTAATCTTATTAAGCATGCACCAGAGATGCCATAACCAATAAGTTTTTAATATGCTTGTTAAATTGAAGTTTAGTTTGAAGATGCTGCATTGTATTCCATTTAGCTGCGCACTGTCTAGCTCTGTCTAGCTGGTTCAACGTGTTGATTCCACTTCCACACGGGCCTGGTGGGTGTGTGTGTCCAAGTTGTGAGGAAAGCCGCGATGCTCTGTATTGTTGTTGCTGTGATTCTTGAAGCGTTCCATTCAACTCGGAGAGTCTGAATTTCCACCATTCAACTGGGGAAAGTGCAACGGAATGACACTTGTGTGTGTTACTTCACCCAGGGCAGGGTGGTTTACAGTCACTAACTTTTATTAAATAATATCCATTAACGAGTCAAAGTTCTTACATGAAATGGTAATAAAACGTGTTTAGCAAGACAGGTGTTCAAAACATGGTTAACTACACTCTTTTGATTATAGTAACGATAGCATCGCAGCGTGGTATATCAGTTCGGTTGCTATGAAACGTTTCTGACAATCATTGTACCCCCTCAAAATCACAACATAATCAATCTCATTAAATTAAGCTCCCTCTTTATTTGTGTTTCGTTGTCAGGTAATTGTCACTGGATTTTGAATCAATTGAAAAGTCACATCATGCGTGATCACCAGCGATCATCGTTTTCATGATCGATCATTGCTGCCATGTCCGAATACTCGAGTACTCGTGCCCACCGTTACTACTAACTTTGAAACTGTATATTATATTTGACTCTCCAGTGCTGGAACAGGGCTAAAACAAATTGTGGATATAGGTCTGACTAAGCGAGACTGTAGTTTGAAGTAATCACTTTTCTTTGCATGATGCATTGACTGCATTTGTACGACAGCCTATTTCGGCGTTAGCAAGCTAGCCAGCTTTATCAATAGCTGTTAGATAAATTTGGTGGACGATGACAGTAGCGGTTTATAAAATAGACTGTACTTTATGAATATGTTGACAATTCAGTATTGATGTGATTATCGATGCACTATTATATTATAATGTGTAGCCTATATTTTCTATATAACCAGGTTACGTTACACTAATGAATGGAGTTTTTTGCATGATCTTGAACATTGTTACTTTATGACACTATATTTCACATGCTTTGCAGTTATGTAAGCTTTCCTGTCCAATAAGAAGAACGCTAATTCAGGGTCGGTTTTGATTCCAAAATCCAAACGAATGTCCACTCTAGTTTTCGCTCTACCATGATCATGTTCCCGCTTAGCCAGATGGATTAAGTAGATAAATGTTTATTTTTTTTTGTTTTTTTTTGCTTGCTTTGAGTTTGTGCTGGGAGCCGGAAGTTTACTGGCTTCCATCTTTAAGATAACGTTACCTAGCGTTGCAGTTTGTTGTCCCTGTTGAATAGCAGAAGTGAAGCATTGAGGCAAGGCTCTTGGCAGTGCATAAACCTCATATCCTTTGGATTTTCCTGACAAAAGCGACCCCACTCCCTTCGCATGAAAATTAGTCTTCAGGCTTTAATAGGCAACCAATGAATTTCTCTTTTTTAAAATTGCGTTACAAGCCGTTCACACATTAGCAAAAGACTATTACATGAAAATTTTACATATTGCACCTTTATGTCTGCAATATAAGATTAGATTTCAATAACCAAACCAAAAAAACTAAATTTTATAATGCAGTCTGCATTCAGCACTTCAGTCAGCAATACGGGAGCGAGTGGCACCCTCTAGTGAGAGTGTGCAGACCAGCGTAGCAATATTAGATTGTTTAATAGAGGTCGACCGATATAGGATTTTGCCGATACCGATAACTAAGTTAAGAAGACAAACCGATAACCATAGTGTGTGATTTGTGGCAATGTGTTAGCGAAGGAGAGCCTTAATCTTCCAAGATGATAAGGCACTTCAAAACTAAACACAAATCGCTGCAGACAAAGCGACTTGAGTTTTGGACTACTGGAGCTACGTGGTCAAAAATCACTCCTGAAAAAACTGTTATGGTGACTGAGAGGGCTCTACACACCTCGTTCATTATCTCTCATTGGATTGCCAAAACTGGGAAGCAATACAATTTAGATGAGATTTTTTTTTCTGTTACCCTGTGCTCAAGAGACAGTTTCTATTGTGTCGACAAAGCGCTGCCGATCAATTAGCAATGATTCCAGTATCAAACGATACTGTGGCTAATTGTATTGGAGCGAATGGCAACAGATGTGAAAGAGCAGATAATCATGAACATTTCATTGAGCACATTTTCTCTCCAACTTGATGAGAGCACTGGTATTGCCGGAGAAGCACATGCATTGGTTTGCATCAGTTTTGTTGAAGGACAAATTAAGAAGGACTATTTCCCGAACTTAAACTTTTTGCAACATTGGATTCATTTGTACGTGAACATAACTTTAAATGGAAGAACTGTGTGGAAATTTGCTCTGACGGTGCGCGGGCAATGACCGATAAACGCAATGGATTGGTGACAAAAGTACCATCCGTCGCTCCACTTCCAGTTTGGACACATTGCATAATATATAGACAAGCACTTGTGGCTAAGAAAATGCCACATGATCTGAAACAATTGATGGATGAAGCTGTCTGCACAATCAACATGATCAAAACGAGTGCAATGAGCACGTGACTTCAAAGTTCTCTGTCAAGAGAGGGGTGCAGAACACCATCAGCTGCTGTTTCAGAGCGAAGTACGGTGGCTTTTCAAAGGAAAAGTTCTCAGTCGACTCTGATCTCTGAGAGGAGGTGAGGATCTTTCTTTTGGATAAAAACTCCCCGCTAGCTCCAACGATTAAAAATGGCTTGCCATTCTGGCCTACCTAACTGACATTTTCAGCAGACTTAATGATCTGAACGCAGGACTTCAGGGTAAATGTACTTTGCTCTTCAGACTTTCTGATAAAAATGAAGCCTGGATCAGAAAACTATCATTATATCAATCGCTTGGACAATGATAACTTTGATGCTTTCCCCCTTACTGGACGATTTTCTAAATGAGAGCATCGTGTCAAAAGCCAACTTGTGACTGGTTATCGGGGCTCATCTAAATGAAATGCAAATGCAATTCTTTGAGTATTTCCTTGAAAATCAAGCTGTGTCTGTAACGGAAGAGTGGATTAGAAACCTCTTTGCAAAGACATCTCTGACAGAAATATCAAGTGAATTGGAAGAGACACTGGTTGACATGGCAAAAGAAATGGCCCTGAAGTGTAGCAAAACATTGTCGTTCTTAAAAAGGGGTCACACTCACAAAAAGTTTAAGAACCGCTGTGCTACATTATACCTGCGTCTGGAGGTAGTTTTGAACAGGCATAAAACTGACAATGTGTCATTATGGAGGACAGCAGAGTAGGCGCATTAATGTAGAACTGTGAATAAAACTGACTGGAACTACCTGTGCGTTAAACGGTTTTAATGCACATATTCCAGCCAATCAGAATCGAGGATTTGAGAAGAGCATGGTATAATTATGCCATTTTATTTAAAGTAATTGTTGGTGCTGTTCCCCATTTAAATCCACTGCCCTTTAGAGCTGAATTATATGGAATTCCAAATACTTTATCTTTGTATAGCTCACTAGAGGGTTTTCCATGAGAAAAATACATGTCAATTTGTTAACCTAACAATTTAACAGGCTAATTTGCTAAAAAAATTAATTAAAAAAAACTTGATTATTATGTAATGCAGTGAAAGATAGCATACACTGCTGTCGAGTGACTCAGTCATATGATGCCCAGAGTTTGCAGCCACTAGGGCTGTGTGGTGTGGCATGTTTTTCAGGTAGATCTTGAAGCTAATTAGGCAAGTAAACACTGTACTGTATTAAACCCACTTGATTCGATTGTGGTAAAACACATTGCATTGAAGTCTTTACTTCTAGTAGTCAAAGAAGATTAACTGCTTTGAAAATCCAAACATATTTCTAAAGGATAAAGTATTTTGCTGAAACAAAGGTCTGCCTTACATAACCACTTTAGTGGATAGATTATATGTGCATTGTGGTTCTTCAGTAGTTTTTGCATGTAAAGCTTTATTATTAAGCATTATATTCAGACCAATGCTAGCTTGCATTTGCTGTTTATTTGGTGTCAGTTGTGATTGCAATAAATCAGATGTTTGTTTGTCCAATGTTAGGTCTTTTAGATGTCTCGTCGGGTCCGCATGTGGCACGGCACTCTCTCAGTTACATTCAAGAGATCGGGAATGGCTGGTTTGGGAAGGTAAGTCTGTCTCTCTGCTTACATTACATACAGTGCATCCGGAAAGTATTAACAGTGCTTCACTTTTTTCACATTTTGTTATGTTACAGCCTTATTCCAAAATGGATTAAATTAATTATTTTCCTCAAAATTCTACAAACAATACCCCATAATGACAACGTGAAAAGTTTGTTTGAAATGTTTGAAAATCTATTTAAAAAAAAAAACGAAAAAAATCACATGTACATAAGTATTCACAGCCTTTGCCATGACACTCAAAATTGAGCTCAGGTGCATCCTGTTTCCACTGATCATCCTTGAGATGTTTCTACAACTTGATTGGAGTCCACCTGTGGTAAATTCAGTAGATTGGACATGATTTGGAAAGGTACACACCTGTCTATATAAGGTCCCACAGTTAACAGTGCATGTCAGAGCACAAACCAAGCCCCAGTCCAAGGAATTGTCTGTAGACCTCCGAGACAGGATTGTATCGAGCGATCAGGGGAGAAGGGCCTTAGTCAGGGAGGTGACCAAGAACCCGATGGTCACTCTGATAGAGCTTCAGGGTTTCTCTGTACAGAGGAGAACCTTCTTGAAGAACAACCATCTCTGTAGCAATCCACTAATCAGGCCTGTATGGTAAAGTGGCCAGACGGAAGCCACTCCTCGGTAAAAGTCACATGACAGCCCGCCTTGAGTTTGCCAAAAGGCACCTGAAGGACTCTCAGACCATGAGAAACTAAGTTCTCTGGTCTGATGAAACAAAGATTGAACTCTTTGGCCTGAATGGCAAGATCCATGTCTGGAGGAAACCAGGCACCGCTCATCACCTGGCCAATACCATCCCTACAGTGAAGCATGTTGGTGGCAGCTCATGCTGTGGGGATGTTTTTCAGTGGCAGGAACTGGGAGACTAGTCACGATCAAGGGAAAGATGAATGAAGCAATGTACAGAGACATTCTTGATAAAAACCTGCCCCAGAGCACTCTAGACCTCAGACTGGGATGAAGGTTCATCTTCCAACAGGACAGCGACCCCAAGCACACAGCCAAGATAACAAAGGAGTGGCTACGGGACAACTCTGTGAATGTCCATGAGTGGCCCAGCCAGAGCCCAGACTTGAACATGATTGAACATCTCCGGAGAGACCTGAAAATGGCTGTGCACTGACGTTCCCCATCCAACCTGATGGAGCTTGAGAGGTCCTGCAAAGAAGAATGGGAGAAACTGCCCAAAAATAGGTGTGCCAAGCTTGTAGCATCATGCACAAAAAGACTTGAGGCTGTAATTGGTGCCAAAGGTGCTTCAACAAAGTATTGAGCAAAGGCTGTGAATACTTATGTATATGTGATTTTATTTTTTTTTTTTCTTCATAAATTTGCAAAGATTTTAAACAAACTTCTTTCATGTGATCATTATGGGGTATTGTTTGTAGAATTGAGTAAATAAATGAATTTAATCCATTTTGGAATAAGGCTGTAACATAACAAAATGTGGAAAAAGTGAACCGCTGTGAATACTTTACAGATGCACTGCATTAAAAGTGTAAATAGACTCATAGATTCATGTCTTTTGTTCACCTGCATGTGTGACAGTTGTTCAGTTGCATTGTGTGAAAGCAAAGCACTGTTCAATCTGAAGTATTTGTTAAGGACAAATATACAATTTCTCCAGGGGATTAATCTTAAAATCATGTTCTTGCTGGCACTTGCTCTCATCTCTACGCCGGGGCCCACGGGGGCCTGAGTTTGACGTGTTCAAGGGAGCATTGTACAGCACTCATGCTAGCCTTCTGCAGCCCGTGTGTGGATATGTTTACTGAGATGAGGACTTATGGGAAAACTTTGTTTCCTGATGATTTTTCCTGCCTGGACGAGCCATGGGAACATCCTCATCTGAGCCACCTGCTGTGTTGTGTTCTGCTCGACAGGCCTTGTTTTCAGAAATGACTCTGTTCCTGTTGGAATCGCTTGTCATGATAGGTCCATTGTAGCGTCCTTCATTATAATTCATTTTACCAGTTGACTTCACCCTGTTTGTCTGTCTTAACAGGTTCTGCTCAGTGAAATCTACGTGGACCCTGGAGTCGCTCGTGCAGTTGTGAAAGAGTTGAAGGCCAACGCGAGTGCCAAAGAGCAGAATGAGTTCCTGCAGCAGGGAGACCCGTACAGGTGAGAGATCAATTCAAGAACTATCAGCATCAGCGTTTTATCAGCCTTGCCTGTCTTTATTAGAGCATAGATCACTGGAGCCTTTCCACTGCATTTGCTTCGTCGGTTATGTGTTTCATGCCATTTGAATGGTGTTTGTTTTAAAAAGTAAAGAAAGTTTTCTTTGCTGGTCTTTTTTTCCTTATTGCTTCATCTGTTTGTATGTGTGACTGCATCTTTACTGTTAGACTGTAATGCTGTTTTGAACCACAAACCACTATGTAATGTAGGGCGGGTCTTATTGTATCCATTGGGATTTGATAAGCTTGTGAAGTGGTGAAACATATTAGTCTATGATTTTATCAATGGTGTTTGCCAAGACAAGAATCACTATTAATTATCCACCCTATCCTTAAGAATAAGTTTTTTTGTGCTTATCAGTACAGTTATTGCATAGCAAAGAGGTTTGCAATATTTACGTTAGTCTTTTAAATGAATGAATAGAGTAAAACAAGCATAATTTTTCACTCATAGACTTTGTTAATTTGTATGTGCAAGCACACAGAGTTACTTATGCTATAAACTGATGAGGATTACTTGTCACTTTTTTCATGAAACAAACAAAAGATGGAAAAATTAAGGCTGTAACGTCCCAGTCGATTAATTTGTCGATACGTTCTGGTTCGACCAAAATTCTGATTGGTCGATTTTTTTTTTTTTTTTTGACGCGTTCATTTCATCAGTTTTGCCGCGGTCATTTCATCAGGTGGAAAGCACTAATTGCTAATGGGGGTGTTTTCAGGACACCCCTGTTTCACAGGTAACAGTCTGTCTTCAGAATACCCCCCTTGTTTTCACTTTTTTTGGATTAGCCCAACCCACTGGAGAAGAGTGATAGATAGGCTATAGAAGGTTTGATGCTGAATATTATTTATTTAATTGTGAGAGAATTTAATAGTCAGTCCTCTTCTAACATGTCAACAACAAAGACATTGACAGTGTGGCAGCATTTTGTTAAAATTGATAACGGGAAAAAGGTTGAATGCAAAGTTTGCAAGCAACAGTTTGCCTTCCACAGCTCGACGACAAACACGACATATCATCTAAAAGCGGTAAGCTAACTTGTCTGCATTAGGTTGCCCTGTCTGTTTTGAGTAAACTATATGAACATATCAGAATTGGCATATTTCAATGTTTTAGTGTAATAATCGTTTTAGACGCAGCCCTCCGCAATGACGGACACACCCAGACCACGCTGGATTTTAAGCCTCCTTTATCATCCAAACGGAAAAATAAAATCACTTTATTTCGTTTCGTTTAAAATTTGGCTGAATAACATGTTGTAGGTAGCCTACTTTACTTTTATGGTTCCCTTTTATTATTGTGCAAACTTTATTTTTTTAGATCAAATTTATTTCTAGTATTATTTATTGGATTTGGGCACTTTATTTTTTTTATTTGCCCACTGTTTGTTTTGAGCCTAAGATGCTTTATTTTTCAGTTATGCACTTTATTTCGTTTCTGCTCTTGATCTGGTTTGTTTAATAAATATTCTTTTTTTATTAAAGTGGACGTGCCTTTTGTGTTTATTAAGAGTAAAAGCTTTAAGTTAATAGTCTATTCGTGTGTGTCTCAGCCGCGAAGCTGAGCTCATCATGTTCAGCCTTGCTCTGTGCGAGGACATGCACAGAGCGGCTGAAATGACAGTGACAGTTATAACTTCTTATTATAACATATGACAAAAAGAATTGTCTAAATTATGTTGCATATTCCTCAACAGTTCTTGTGGTGATATCACTAGTTGACAACATAGTACTATTTTCGGAAATCATAGGCTATGATATTGCGCAGGTGCACGTGATGCAACGCTGTCAGAGCCGACAGACTCGTGTGTCAGACTCATTTCAGTGCAAAATAATTAGGTCAAAAACTATTTAATATACTGAAAATAGCCTACTAGTTTTTTTTTATGTTTATTTATAATTCTTTTAGGCGGACAACAAGGCTACCAAGTACTGCGCAAAGTGCGCAGCTAATTAATGTAACGGTTTTTTTTCCTAACGACATTTTTAGTCGATTTTTAGTCGAAAATTTCAGGACTTCAGTCGACCAAGAGTTTCTTTGGTTGATTACAGCCCTAGGAAAAATGTTTACTAAAGCTTTGATCAGGGCTGATAAATGAAATAAATTGTTTTCACTGAAATGTTACTAAAATGAGAATTAGGCCATGTTTTCTGTAAGATTTTCAGTAAAGTTCATGACTTCTGAGTATTTTCTAACATAGCTGCAGTTTAGATGTTCCCTTAGAGTGTGTGTGTGTGTGTGTGTGTGTGTGTGTGTGTGTGTGTGTGTGTGTGTTAGGGTTGGGTGATTATATAAAAAATATTTTATTGATAATCGCCTTATAAAATATTGCTATATCCGATTACATTGTCAACCCCCCTGCCAAGGGACAGTGAATTTATTTACTTTTTTGATTTTGCTTTAAAAATTTTACACATTTATTTAAACACAAAAAACAAAAATAAAAAATGTAAATGGCACTTTAAACGAAAAAAGCAATAAATAATAACTGCATAGCAATGTGCCCTGTCAACCATATAGCAATGTGCAAATAACCACTCAAAACACCATAGCAACCACCCAGAAAACCCAAGCATTGTGGTAGTGAGTTTTGGAGATTTATAATTTTTAATTCCATGATGTCTTTCAAAGCTGCTACAGTTTTAAAATGATAAACAGAGTCTGGCTGGATTTCAGTGTTTTCTAATATTTTTCTTTACAGGGTTCTGCAGCATCCTAATATTCTGCAGTGTCTCGGTCAGTGTGTGGAGGCCATACCTTTCCTGTTGGTTTTTGAGTACTGTGAACTGGTAAGTTAGTGAATTTTGGCTTTTTAGGCAAAATTTCAAACATTTTAACTTGATCTGTCAAAATGAACACGTGCGATTTAATTAAAAAAGTTTAACCCTTTAATTTTTCTTAATCGCATTGAATGCATTTACCGTTAATAAAACATAAACCATGAAAAAACTTGTGGGACTAGGGCAGAATCTTTGCGATGTGTCTGTCCGGTGTCATTACATGGAGGCCCTCACCGCAACGCGCACACTGTGATGGGAAAGGACCTCTTAACGCTATTTGTATGTACAAAACACTTGTGATGATTTTGATTCATTTTAGTGACTTTGATTCTTTTGATTCCTTTCACCAAAAAGATTTGTTCATTGATTAGTTTACTGACCATTTCTTCAAGTTATCCCTTGGCACCTGCAGATGGTGCCAAATGACATTTTCTTTTTTTTAGTTATATTTTTTTTTTTTTTTTTTTTTTTTTTTTAAGTATTTGCATTAAACCGAAAGCAGTCATTCTCAACCAGAACAAGTCTTATTATCATTTATTAAAATTGTACTTCAGAATGAGCTTTATTGCCAAGTATGTTTACACACAAGGAATTTGTCTTGGTGACAGAAGCTTCCAATGCACAAAAAATACAACAAGACAGAGATAATAATATAAATATAGAATAAAAATAAAGTGAATAGAAAATAAAATATATATGGAAATACACAATAGGACAATATATATGTATGTACCATATACAAATCTGTTATATACAGAAGCAAGGGAATGTAATGGCAGAAGATATTTATTATTTTGGATCAGGGAGGAAACAACATACCAACATTCAGCTCCGCAGATTGGTTAAGCATCATAAGGTTTTCCCCACAAATGACAACAAAGCATATCTATCATACTGTGAAATTCTGAGCATGACTTTATCAAGCTATATCAAATAAAGGACAACAACTAAAAATAATTATGAGTTTCAATAACATCCATATGTCATTGTAATGTGTGGTCATCACACACTTTTATTCATAATTCATACAGCTCCTTTTCTTGTTGAACGAGATTGACAATATGATTGAACGACATGCAGTTCCTTCTCCCATTCAGCCAGTCATTCGTTATGATATACTCCTTCACAGCGCGCTCTGGAATGCTATCGGCTCACGCTGACTTCAGTCTTTAAAAGCACGACAAAGGAAGACAAGTGAAATTTGCATTTGTACAAATGTACGGAGACCATTTAAAAATAGTTCAAACTTTTTCTCCCTGTATTTTGTCAAATGCTGTGCTTAAGTTTTACCAAGAAAGAAAAAAGCTTAAACATTGTACTCTATGCATCAGAGCACAACATTTCCATCTTTAATGTTATTTTTACTGTACTTCTTCAGTAATTTTTTCAATCTTAAATTGGGGATCATGTTTTGTGTATACCTATAATCGTGTCATAAGTGCATTTCACCCCTGTCTCTACTTGTTGAATGTTATTGACTCACATGTTTGACTGAACGAATGACATGCCGCCTCTCGTTCAGTCATTCAGCAAATCTTTACCAGTTTAGCAGTATATTCAGTTTATTCACGAACCACCTCTCATCTCATTAAGATTCAAATGACAGACTAGTTCAGTGATGGGGCAAATTCATTCCGCGGGATGAACCAATGATGTTCTCCTTCACAGCCCGCACTCGTATGCTGTTTGCTCATGCTATAGTCAGTTTTTAAAGGCATGTAAAACAGTAGAGCACATTGGCGCCGAAAAGGAGAGACATCAGTGAACGGAAAAATGAGTCAGAGTATGGATGTGAACAAGAACGATTCGTTTACTTGAAAGATTAGTTAAAAAAAACTGATTAGTTCACGAATGAAACATCACTACATAACGCCCAGATGGGATTTGTGACAAAGCACGCACTTTGCAGCCTCTGTATGGTGCGATTTATTTACCACAGTAGCAGGTCAAGTCTTAATGAATACTAAGACGCAAGAGATGTTTTCTTCAAGCGCTTTTCATGTGGAGTTCCAAGCAACGCTTGATGCTGATGTAGATGCCCTGACACAAATCATGAAAGCGGCTTCATGGCTGCTGTAGCAAAGCAGATAGCCACAGTCTTCCAGCTTATTAATATTGTGACGGATGAGAGTTTTAGAGATTTAATGCCAATTGCAATGAATATACAACATCATGGGGATGAGTTATTTCATTTAGTGAAGCTCCCACATAGATTTTGGGAAATGTTTATTGTTACTTGAATTGGTGCAGTTTAAGTGCATTTCTTTATGCTGTGGAAGGCTTTGTTAGGAAAAAAATGGTCTTGAAAGTGGCTGATTTGCATGGTGGGATCTTGTTCTTGTCTCACTGCCAAACAGAACAGTCTGATGTATGCCCAGATACACCACTGTACCTTATTTGTTCCCAGCACTTTAATTACGCCAGCATCTGTCTGAAGTTATTGAGCCAGTCTCTGTCATTTGGCTGCTTCTTGTCCTTTTGATTTATTTTCTTCTTTACTTATCTATTTCGGGTGTGTTGCTTGTGCCTGACATGGATCTGATCCAAATAACTGGCTGCAGTAGGTAGTTCTCCGATTCCCTCTTATCCCAATAAAGCAACAGGATTCTTTTACTGACACTGTTACTCTCACATCTCACTGTGTTTGTGCATTTTAGCACCATGCTGCAAAAGGTGCTGTGAGAAAGAGAAGAGGGTTGGAATACAACACAGAATTGTATTTTAAATACTGATCAAGCTCTTGCATAAGCACAGAAAAATTTGAAACGTCTTGTTTTTGATTGACGGCATATTGGAATATGATTGTGAAAGTAACAAATAACAGTTTTTTTGGTGGAACTTGCTTTTTATAATGACGTGTCCATGTAGGTAGGTTAAAAATAAATAATAAAAAAATACAATTATAAAATAATTTTTTATTAAAAAAAGAAATAAAAATTAAATCAGATAAAAAGTTTTAAACTTAAATTTGTATTCAATTCAGAAGGTACTTATATAATTTTTGAACATTTTCCTTAAATTTCAGTATTCATGTCTGTCATTAATTCTCAATTGCTGCAATAAAAAGTTACAGTTTACAAGCCTCTAATGTGCTAGTGCAAAGTGAAACAAATAAAACATGCCATCATCTGTTCTCCCCTAACTGCTAATCTACCAAACATAAAGGTTGATTAAACCTGGCAGTTCACTACTCTGTGTTTGTGCAAACTGCGTTGTGAATCATCTGAGAAAGAGACCGTATTCCCTGATTCACTTTAGTTGTCCTGAGGCAGACCCTGCTAATGCTCTGTAATTAGTTAGCTGCATGTTAATCCCACAGCGCTAGTGGTATGGAACATTCTGCACACCTGACCAGTTGTTAGTAACAATGCCCGTGGTCTGGGATCCTCTGGGCTTGAGCAGGTGCATGGCTCTGAGCCATCCCACCCGTCTCTAGAGAAAGCATGAGCTCACTGTGGCCCACTGTTGCGTAATGCAGTCTGGGTCCTTTTCTTAGCTGGTGTTACGGCTCCGGTTTCGAGTCCAAGTCAGAGTGTAGCTTCACAATTTGGGAGTCCAATAACCTTCCATTTTCTCTCAGCCATGATTTTTACTCATTTTGCACAAATGTATTAAAAATGTGCCAGCACATGTCTTCTTCATAAATGATAACTAAAGTCTACTCACTGAATTAAACAAGCATCATGATGCATACGGTTTCAAATACAAAAAAACAACAAAAAAACAGGATGCAGTATATACTGTACAGTAAGCGGTATACAAGTATTCCATTCTGAGCATAACCAATTAAAGATGCAAAGACTGAAAGTGCTTTTGTAAGGCTATAATTTTTTTTTTTTACACTTTTCATAAAGAGGTTTGTTCAACATGTCATGTCTGAGGTAGAGAGGAGCACCTTCAAAGGTCTCTGGGTGGCTGATTTTCTTTGTGTATCACTGGTAACCAGTGGTAACCCTGACACAGTGCATTTTAGACTGAACTATAACTGCAGGGTGCAATAGGAGCTGGTTTGCAGAATGCCAGTTGCTCCCCTTATCGAGTGACAGTCTCTGCTGTCAAGTGTGTGTGTGTGTGTGTGTGTGAGTGTGCGCGCCGCCTTAAGCCAGAGAATAGCTGAAATATAAAATGGAATTTAACTGTACTTTATTAGATAAAAAAATTCAGCTGCACTTTATTGCTTTGCGCTTAAAATTAGAAAATCGACATTTTCATCCATGACTCACACGAAACATTTCAAGAAATCACAAGAAAAAAAGAAGTGATTTTTTTCCTTAGAAAATAAAGCTTATTTTTTTAGGACTGATACAATTTATATTTTTTTTTTTTATATAATTTTTTACATTTATTATTTTATTTTGCATTGTGACATTATTTTCTTAACAATTAAAGGAATATATTCTGGGTTCAAATACAAGTTAAGCACAATCGACAACATTTGTAGCATCATTTTAGTTATCACAAAAATGTATTTCGACCCGTCAATCCTTTTCTTAGGAAAAAGAAAAGAAGCAAAAATTTTGGTTACAGTGAGACACTTACAATGGAAGTGAATGGGGCTACATTTTTGGAGGCTTTAAAGGCAGAAATGTAAAGTTTATAATTTTATTAAAGCACTTACATTCATTCGTCTGTTAAAACTCATGTATTATTTGAGCTGTAAAGTTGTTTAAATGGTAACTCTTGCTGTAATTTTAGGGTTTGTTGCCATTACATCATCATGGCAACAAAATTGTAAAATTCTCTAACTTTACACAGAAAAGGTTAGTAAGTGATTTTATCACACTAAAATCAGGTTTACATACATATAGTTTATGTCTTGTGGCTAAACAATGAGTATTTTAATGTTAACAGATTGCCAGGTTTTTTTTAAGAAAACATTTTTGTGTTAGTCAATATTGTGCCATAAATACTGTCAACTGAGCTTATATTGTACCATATTGAACCATAAATATTTCTTTAAGCACATTCCCCTCAACACCCATCATTAAGAAATGCAAGTTAATACAAATAACAATAAATTAGTTATATTTTGAAGTATCATCATCATGCTAGTATTTGTTGTTCTGCTTTTAATTTATGCCGATTTAAATAAAAGAAAAATCATTGTGATACATGAATGAAATTTTAATTAATCATGAAATCACCAGTTAGAAAAATGGGAAAACTTAAATAAATGGGTAAAACACTCAAAGGTAAAGAATCTGCATAAGTTCATAAAAATACATGCATAATTGTTATTAAAATAATGTTGCAATGTAAAAAAAAAACAAAAAAAAAAAAACACTTTTTCTGGTTTTAAAATAGTCTTAATTGTTGATGAGAAACATGATTTTTTTTAATTATGTGGTGCACCTGGACATGTGATTGTGAGATTAACATGGTTAATGTTTACTGAAATGCTCACTCATTTTGCTTGTGGTCCCTTTATTTTAGGCACATTGGATAGATTACATCAGTCACACTTAAGTTACGTGTACAAATATTTAGTATTCTTCATTCAAATCATCATGCTAGTCTTTAATAGTGGAAGGTAATTCATGACAATATGAATTATGCATGAATTAATATTTGATAAATGAAAGGGAGACTCTCTACGCAATCCTTGCATTGTTCAAACAGAGCTCCTTTTTCCGCCTTGCATCACAGGTTGTCTGATTAAACAGAAAGTTAATGATATATTATGCGTCTGGTGGCAGGAACCCTGTTTCTCCCGCAGCATTCCAAAGGGAGCACTTTGGTCTGTGTTGCTAGGAGTCAGAGATATCAGGATCCTCTCAAGGCTAGCATCTACACCCTCTGTGACTTATGTAATCAAAGTCAATCATTGAGCGAGTACACATGAAATGGTGGAAACGGTTCATCCGATTTCTTAATTCATTTTCGAGTTTAAGCTTCTTTTAAATAAAATATATATTTTTTATTAATTCTAACAAGTTTATATGACTTTAAAGGCATCCATGTTTCCACCATTAACACGTACCCGTTTGTCTAGTGCTTTAGCACAGTCAAAGCCAGTCACATGTGCAGACCATGCAGAAAGACACATACTGTCCGCATTTCTAGAAAAACTTGGCTACATGCGGATATTGGTCAATACTGTGCTGATGCGCACTTTTTGCAAGATATGTTGGCTTGCGACATAAATTATAGTTTGGCCTCAATGCAGCATCCTAATCATCACAAAACTTCGTAAGTGACAGATTTAGAACATTACATTGGGAGCAACTCTGCACATCACACAAATAACGTTCCTCGTGTAAAGTACAAGGAAGACTCAACACACAATTGGTTTTAATGTTAGGTTGTTGCCAAGTTAACATAACCTAATGAGCACAAAAATATGTAGCACACATAAATGTTGAAATTTTTTTATGCAGACATTTTTTTTTAACGATGCTTTCAGTATTGAATGGAAGTACAAGGAAGTTGTGACTTAATGGATTTCGATAGAGTTTGTCTGAGCATAAAAAAACATGGCACACACGTATTGGGAAATTTGGTCAGTTTTAATTACGCAGAACTGTTTTTATAGATACCTTTCTGTAATGGATGAAATATATTTATAATCAACATTTCTCTTGCTTCCTCCGCCATCTTGGAGCTTGTCGCAAAGTGTTATGTAATTGATGAAGGATTTGTGGTAATGCCTTGAAATTTGGCTAAAACATTACACATTAGTAGGCAGCATAAATAATGCCTTTTTTTTTAAAGTGCGCCTGCAATTGCCTTAAAATGTTGCGTCCATAGGCAGCTTTTGGAACAAAATATACAAAACACTACAATAAAATTCTTCTTCTTCAATCGTGGCAGTGAATGGCTATTGGTGGTGTATAATTTGCATCTTTGCAGATTCCTGATAGCAATTATTATGTTATAATGCATTTCTCATACCTGCTTGTCTATAAAAATAAATCACCTTTTAGAAAGCAGCTCAAATTCTTCACATCTGTTGCATCGCATCAGCGGGCTCGCGGCAGACAAATGCTAACAATTTTACCATTGTTGCACATTCAATGCATCTCTGGCAGACAAACATAAGTGTTGTTCTTGAGTTGTTACCTAGTTACAGAGGTTAACAGCTGCGGCTTGTGCTCACGTTGGTTATGCAATTCGGACCCCAGTTCAGACCCAAATAATATGATGTGAATAGGTGGAGGGGGGAGGAAACTAACTCTGGTTCGGACCAAGCAAACGATCCAAGTGTGAAAGCACCCTAAGTGAATGGCGTATTCATAATACAAGTGGAGCATTCTGGTAAGCACATAAATTGGTTCAAGGTCACCTGTTCATTCGCTTCATTGTCTTTGCAGATGTTAATTGGAATAAAACGTTTTGTTGTGGCTCTAACAATACATTGGCAGAAAAAGTTTGGAATAATTGAAGAAATTGGTACTTTTATTCACCAAAGTGGCAATGTATAGTCAGGACATTACTAAGATGAAAAATGACTATTACAATTCGAAAAAAAAAAAAACATGTTCTGAACTTCTTAAACTACTTCAAAGAGTTCTCATCAAAAAATCCTCCACGTGCAGTAATGACAGTTCGGCAGATCTTGTCATTCTAGCTGTCAGTTTGTCCAGATACTCAGGTGATATTTCACCCCACACTTCCTGTACCACTTGCCATAGATGTGGCTGTCTTGTCAGGCACTTCTCACACACCTTACAGTCTTGGCTGATCCCACAAAAGATCAATGGGATTAAGATCCATAACACACTTTTCCAATGATCTGTGTTTCTTTGCTCACTCTAACCTTTTTGTTTTTCTGTTTCATAAGTGGCTTTTTCTTTGCAATTCTTCCCATAAGACCTGCACCCCTGAGTCTTCTCTTTACTGATGTACATGAAACTGGTGTTTAGCGGGTAGAATTCAATGAAGCTGTCAGCTGAGGACATGTGAGGTGTCTATTTCTCAAACTAGAGACTCTGATGTACTTATCCTCTTGTTTAGTTGTACATCTGGTCTTCCACATCTCTTTCTGTCCTTTGTCTTTAAAGACTAGTTACACCTTTGTATGAATTCTTCAGTTTTTTTGGGGGGCAATTTCAAACATTGTATAGCCTTCATTCCTCAAAACAATGACTGACTGATGAGTTTCTAGAGAAAGTTTCTTTTTTGCCATTTTTGTCCTAATATTGACCTTAAGACATGTCAGTCTATTGCATACTGTGGCAACTCAAAAACAAACACAAAGACAATATTAAGCTTCATTTAATGAACCAAAAATCTTTCAGCAGTGTTTGATATAATGGCAAGTGATTTTCTAGTACCAAATGATCAATTTAGCACGATTACTCAAGGATAAGGTGTTGGAGTGATGCTGCTGGAAATGGGGCCTGTCTAGATTTGATCAAATAGTTTTTTCAAATAGTGGTGTAGTTTTTTACATCAGTAATGTCCTGACTATACTCTGTGATCAGTTGAATGCCACTTTGGTGAATTTTGTACAGCAAAATCTGTACATTATTCCAAACTTTTGGCCACCATTGTAGCTGATTAATGTTACTTACCTGTATAAAGCAATGTGCTTGAATAAGGTAATAACGTTTTTTTATTCAGTTGACTGGATTATTTTGATAATTTTTTTTCTAGATTTTTCTTTCTTTAAAAATAATAAATGCATAAACGCTGTTTGTGCATTGTTAGGATCTTGCAGTCTTTTCTCATCATATTTTCGTCAACAGTATATATAAATTAAAACCGTTTGATTATCGCCATGATGTGTCTTTTTCGTCTTATCTGTGGTATCATTGACAAACGAAAGAAAGTAAAAACCCTTCATCAACGTACATTTTTCACAGTAATTTCATTGAGGAGATTAACACTGAAGTTCTGTTCAGTCCAGCAAAACTCATCTCCTCGAGTGCTGTCTCTTTCTCCTAAACTTCCCTTTAGCCCAGATACCCAACACATCTGAACAGCCCTGATCTGCGCAGCCTGTCTTACCACTGCTTTTTATTTTTAAATTGCTGTGACAGAGCATGTAGTAGTCTCTATTAAACAGCCTTTCCCTTATTTGGTCGATTCCCCGGTGGCAGTAAAGCATCTGTACAAAGAGAAAGTACTGCCCCTCTGTGGCTGCTTCTGTAAGTTGTCTGTCACATTCAGTCTGAAAACGTGTACCATCGATGTACCTTCAAATGTTGTATGTGCCATGAAATCTGCTTCACATGAAGATTTAAATGCATTTTTAGTTATTTGTTTGTTTTATACAGAAATTAGTTCCAGTCCAGTAATCTGGGTTCTAATACATCTTCAATACGTTATTTTCACGTCATGTATTTGCGGTGTAGAATTTCAATGCTTGATCCTGATTTTGCATCTTTTTAGAGTCATTTTCAGTGATGGAGTAAAGATGAAATACCTATCTTACATATACAATAGTGATTAGCCAAATTGCATAATATCTCATATATTATGTCTGAGGTATAATTTCCCTAGTATTAACAATATTAACTGCTCATGCAACTATTGTATAAAAAAACAATATCTTACTTTTGGAGATCAGAAACACAGCTGTGTTCATTTTCAGTACACCACTAATTATATCGGTCTTAAATGTGTGTTATTTCTTGTAATTGGTTGTATATTGTCTATAGATTCAACACTTGTTGTTTTTGTTCTTTGCTGTGCAGGGGGACATGAAGAGTTATTTATCGCAACATGAATGGTTGTACAGGAATGGAGAACTACTACAGCTGCAGAAAATGGCCTGTGAGATTGCTGCTGGGGTCACCCACATGCACAAACACAACTTCTTGCACAGGTACGACAAAGATCTCAAATATGGGCACACGTTGCATTTCGTTTCCACTCACTGTCACAATTCCTATTCTTGGCATGTCTTGCTTTGTTTGACATTGCCTAACCTTCGTGCAATCCAAATAACACGCATGAACAGAGAGACACATGTTTAATGCTGTAAACAGTTGTCTATCCGCATGTCTCCACTGCAGCCTGCACGTGTGAGTGTTTTCTTTCAGCCTTTCCCACTCTGTGCTGGCTGGCTGGCCGCCTTTTTTTCCAAAAAAGGCCAAGGCTCTGTGAAAAGCAACGTTGCACTTTCATTCTTACCCTTCCAGTCTTGTGGAGGCAAGGCTGGGTTATCTAGGGTTGTCTGTACCCTCCTGCATGCTCAGAATATGCTGAAAGGTGTCTGATTGCACAGCTCCCCTGGATTACGGGGTGTTGGCTGTCCTCTGCTGTCGGGATATGATGATTCTGCAGTTCAAGCGTAACAGGATCCCCTTGTATGGGGCGTGGGGAGTGGGTGGTGTTATATGGGCTACAACTCTAAAGGAGGCATGGAGATTCCTTGCCGTTGTTGTGACCGTCTTGAAAATATTTGGCTCTTAGATTTTTGGTTTCAAAGTTGATTTACGGCGAAACCGTGTTTGCCACTCCCACAGCGGTCATCTACAAGCAAGTTTAGATGGGTGTGAAGGCATGAAATCTACAGAGCAGTAGATTCTTGGGAAATTTTGGCGTTTCAGATGCTCTGCATGTCCAAATAAAAACATTTTTAGTGCTTTTCATAATACACATTACATATAATTTCAAAGCAGCTGTACATGTATTGAATGTCCCCAGTGAACAGTTTCATTGCAGTTTTTTTTAAAAAATCATGTCTTAATGTCTTGAGTGAGCAGGCCAAATGTGACTGGCAAGAAACAAAAGTTTGTGAAAAACCCTGGGTTTCCTTTAAAGTGCTACTGTACTATTTTGCTTTGCCACAGCTTTTGCTGTTTCTCTATGTTCATGCACACTGCAGCAGTTGTCTTCATGTACCACTTGTCTGCACATGTGAATTTGCCATGTATGGCCAAACGCTCAGCTCCACTCCGTGACCCGTCAACAGTACTGTATTTGTCCCTTTTGCCAGGGGCAGAGGGCAGAGTCTAAAATATCGGTCCATTTTTCTCTCGGTGGTTTCAGTGAGCATGACAGTAGTCCTGCGCTCTGAGCAAACTGCAATAGTGTCAGTGATGTCCTGTGACAGGGTGTAAGAGAGAGACACACCTCAGAAAAGGTGGGCAAAACTGAAATAAGATCTGGTGCATGAGTTCATTGGACCTCAGTCTAAATAAGACTGCATATGTCCTCTCGGACCACTCACTGGCTTAGTAAGTATATTATATCCCCCTGGGAACAATATCCTGATGCTATCTGAGTAGGGTTGGGAAAAGCTCCAGCATGACACCTGTTGGTGTGTTTACAGTAACCTTTGGACCCAACCACAAAACACACACTCACTCAATCAACACTGTTCTGTGTCCACAATGTCTCGTATGCAACGTAGATACAAAGTGGATGGAGATCGATGGGTTTGCAGCTAGTCAGTTGCAGAAAGGCAATTTTATAATGTTAGAAGGCTTGTTCTCATCTTTGAGTTTGGATACATGATTTATGCTAGTAAATGTGATGAGGCCACGGTGGGACACATGACAAGAAATACTCAGACACAAAGACACACGCTTGAAGAAACACACTTTTATATTTTTAAGAATAGATCACAGAAATACGTTGATGCGTGTGTCTGAGTCGCTGTCTGCTCACGTGTGCAGTGCAAGCGTTCCTTGTGGAACACGTGCATGTAAAGAGTTCTTACTCTCTCTTTTCTGTTTCAATCATCTGAAAACTGTGTGCAAGAATAGTGTTGTTTATGAAAATGCTGCAAATGACCTCAAACCATCTCAGGAGGTGCTCTAAGTTTAGTTTGCAAAAATAAATATATATATATTTTAAATGTGTATATATATAAATCAAAGTAGCTGATTCAATTAGGCTGGTGGACAAAAAAGTTAATTTTGTACCCTGAATGTAAGACTTGTTTTGCCAGCTACAGCAATATGCGGTTGTCAGCATATAAAATTGTCCCTTAAATTGTTTGGTGCACAATCTCCGGCCATGCTGCTCATGTAAGATATGCAAGTTTGAATTAGGCCTGTACGTAAGGGCCAATCTTATCCCCTCCTCTTACCCCAATAATTTTCTGTCCCTTTTCTACTGCTAATATGAATAAAAAGTGGCTGGGAAAAAAAAAAAAAAAAAAAATGATTCTGTTGCAAATCGCGATTCTTGAGCCAAACGATTTTGGCGCTCACGTGCAGACCGTGTTCGCGACCGTGTCTCGTGGAGCACGCGCAAATGGCGAGTTCCCACATTTTTTCTCTTTCTGTCATCTGGGAGCAGTTTGTAACAATAGTGTTGTCTATGAGAATGCTGCATAGACTCTCAGAGTATCTCAAGATGCATATACAAATAACATGCAATGAAATTGGGACTACAGGTGAATTGTCATATACAGCCCCAGAAATGGATCTTGAACATGTTGACTTGTCTCCAGTTTAATGTTGCAAAATTATAATTATGATAATACTAATACAGTAAGGTAATTTATGTTTTGTATATTTTTTATTAAAAAAAATGTTTGTATATGCTAATATAACCAAAAGGTTCCTTAGGTTCCTTTGCTCTAACTAGTCGCCTAGCTCAGACAATGCACTGACTGGTCAATTTGTAGTTTTGCATATTCCTAACTTTTACTTGCAAATTATATATTACAGAGTGAAACAATTGTCATTTCAGACACACATGTTCTTGAGAAAAAGTAGTTTGTTTTAATATAAAAACATAAAATCGCAATACAGAATTGTAATATCGCAATACATATCGAATCGGCTAGGAAATATCGTTGTAATATCGAATCAAGAAGTCTGGCAATTTCCAGCCCTAATTGCCATTGTGCATGGAAATGCAGAACATATTCTTAACTGATTTATGCCAGGCCATTGTAAATTCGGACATAATATTTTAAGACGTAACAAGGTAAATTCAAGACCATCTTAGACTTGAATGAGGTATGTTTACATCTTGAAGTTATTTAGGAGGCAAAGTCTATTTACCACACTACACACCACACAAGAGAGTCCTTTTATAGCCAAATAGTTTTTTTTTTTTTTTAGAGGAATGCCGATTCATTTTTACTCTTACCTTCCTTCACAGTGATTTGGCTTTAAGGAACTGTTATCTCACAACAGACATGACTGTCAAAGTTGGAGACTATGGCATTGGCCCTGCAAATTATAAGGTAATTTATTCTTCTATTAAACTTCTTTTTTTTTTTTTTTTTTTTTTGCATTAATGTTCTAAATTATTAAATAATTTTTGTTCCTTTTATTCAGTAAGGCTTTGACAGCCCAAAGCATTTAAATATAAATGTATTTAGTTATCATATCTAGTGCAGAGCAGTCAAAACATCTCTCTCAACCTACCAAACATAAATACTGTGTAGGGTATAGTATCTTTTTTAAAAACGTAAATATGTTTTACTCCTAAGTAGAATTAGGTTTTACCTAACTTTCGCATACTATTTATTTATTTTAACACAGGAGGATTACATCACCACGGAGGATGACCAATGTGTGGCTCTGCGCTGGCTTTCCCCTGAGCTGATTGGTGAGCTGCATGGAGGAGTGGTTACATCAGAACAGACTAAACCCAGCAATGTTTGGTAGGTATTTCAAAGCTATAGTTTCCCCTCTTTACTTGCATTTAGTACACGTTTGCAATTCTACAGAAGATTGGTACTTGATGGTACTTGACAGCCCTCTCATGTCATTTGAAGTCAAAAATATGTGTGTAGAGGGAGGAGCTGAATAATGGTAGTAATTGTTTGCCTCTCACGGCAGTTGCCATATCAGAGCCATCTCAAAGTGAGCTACTGTTGCACCGGTCTTTGACTCTTATGAATCTTTGAATCACTCAGACTGCACAAATGATGACTTGATTGTCAGCCAGCTGTTTCATAAGCTTAAATCAGCAAGCTTTTACTACAGATCTGTCCCTTTTTTAATATGGTTGTTGAATATGGATTTTGTATTTTTAAATATAGGATTTTTTTTTTGCTGCAATGAATGGGTTGAATTCTGCTAAAAGGTTGTAATGTTTAATTGCATCACTTATATAAAATTAACAAACAATTAAAAGGATAATCGAGTAATCGATTCATACAATTTAAAATATCCTTAACATTTATATATGTATTTTCAGGGCATTAGGTGTGACATTGTGGGAGCTGTTTGAGAGTGCAAATAAGCCATATCCTCACCTATCAGATAGAGAAGTGCTCAACCATGTGCTCAAAGATCAACAAGTCAGACTTCTCAAGCCTCAGCTGGACTTACCCTACTCGGAAAGATGGCAAGTCTTACATGGATGACTCTATTTTCAGAGATGATATAAATGTGCTCTTTTTAAACATTGAAAGATCAACTGTGTGCTTCGTTCAACAGGTATGAAGTTCTGCAGTTTTGCTGGCTGCCTGCAGATAAGAGGGCCACTTCTGAAGAAATCCACCGCTTGCTCACTTATCTCCGTATGCAGGGCCAGAAAGATGTGGAGGATGACTTCGAGCAGCGCTGGAGCTCTCTCAAACCAAATCCCACCACTCGCCAAGCCACCATCAGCCACTCCTCTTTCCCCATCCTGGAGCAGTTTGATGATGGACGAGAACCAGACGAGGTGCTCACGGTGACCGAAACGAGTCGCGGGCTAAGTTTTGAATATGTGTGGGAGGCAACCATGCATGACCTCAATGACAGCCACAGTCGCTCTGCCATGGACACTACTCTGAATTACCACAGTATGTTCTTTCCAGTGCCACGGCAAGACATTCAGGCTCACTTCCCTGACACTGAGAGTCAGACAGAAGCTGGCAGAGTTCCGGGAACCTTGCCAGTTTTTGATGCACATAAAGCGTCTTCTGGAAATGAGTACTTCATTAAGTTGGAGGAGTTGGATGAAAGTGACATTGGGATGGAGGAAAGTCAAGGTGCTGAGGGCACCAGCGCATCAGAGCAGCAGCAGTACATAGTTTTACAGGATGTCCGATTGGATGAGTCCAGTACAGATGCTGATTTCTTTCATCAGAGCATTGACTCCAAAGACTCCTACCTTCAGGACAGCCACATATGGTCCTCAAGTGAACATGAGAGCCCTTACCATACAAACATTTTCAGTGTTGGTGATGTAAAATTGGAAGATTCTCATGCATTCAGTGGAGGTTTCATAGAGCTCCCAGAGATGAATTTGCTGAAGAGGGAGTGTGATGGGGAATCCAATGGTGCAGAGATGAATGACAGATTTCAGAAGTCTTTTTTAGAGGTTGGACCAGAAGCTATTCATCTGGAGATCTCTGATCGGGAAAGTGCAGATGTGACGAAACTTCTTAACACTGAGAAACTCACTGAAAACTTTTTGTTCCTCAAAGACAACAGCCTGATTAAGGAGAAACCTGCTTCCTCTCAGCCTGACTCAAGAACTTTTCAGGAGACAATAAGCTCCATCATTGACACCAATGTCTCAGATAGTGTAAACCTTACAGCCAAGAATTCTATGCAGCTTAAGGATGAATTTTTGGACTTATTGAGCCCAATTTTAGAAGATTTTCTGTCGCCTTTGATAGGAAATGAAACAATGGTGCCTTTAGATATATTAATAACAGGAGAAACCTGTTGCAACCAGCTGCCAGACACACATGGCTCTTTGCGTTCCACAAAAGCTGGGGCTTGCTCTTGTTCCGAATCTACCTCTGAGAGTGTTGAGGTCATTGTTGACAGTCCATTCGATAGTCATCAGTCCCTTGAAAGTGCCACTACAGATTCTTTGTGCATAGATGCCAAACCCCCTAGCCTTGAAGTATGTTTTGGACCCTCTAAGGAGAATGGGCAGTATCTAGGAATCAGTGACTTAGCTGAGCCTAACTTTACTACTTCACCTGTTGATGACTGTACTGAAGGTGGCCTCACTGAAAGTCTAACAAGTAACGACTCAATGAGTGATATAATGGAGCTGGACAAGAAGATGGCCAAGGATATTCCATCAGAAGTCATTGTTCAAGATGAAACTTTGTTGGACGACCATGTAACTCCCTCACTGTTGGTGTCAGAATCCTATGTTGACCAAATTAGTCAAGACAGCCTCCTGGAAGACAGCACCTCATCCACTCTTCCAACCACTGAGAATTTGGCTGAAACGCCGGATTTGTTATATTCTCTTGACATGCAGAGGGACGTGGTACATGGAGAGCCCTTAGAAACCCCTGCCAATAAGCTTCTACCCCCCTACAAAGCTGCCGACAGTGGGTACGAAACAGAAAATCTAGAGTCACCCGAGTGGAACTCGCAGACAAGCGTGAGGGATTCCTCAGAAGAGGATGGGATAGTTCTTGCTGTAGAGCCTATTTCTACACTGGTTCCTCCATTAATTATAGTGTCTGAGGTGGAAAGTGTACCTGATGTTCAGGTAAACGGTGATGGGGTTGATCACCAGCAAGAACCTGGTGATGTTTCCTTGAGTGGAAACTACAGGGATTCGGCTTACTTTTCAGACAATGACGAGCTAGATAAGAAGAGTGATGACATCAATGTAAATGGTCCAAAAGATTATTCATTTTGGCACCAGAGTAATCTTGTTGTTGAAAGTGATGCAACTGAAGCTGCTGTAGTTAAAGAGGAGCATTTGCTGTCCGAGACAGATATATCCACAGAATCTGCAAGTCCTACATCTCCAGAATCAGATGATGGTGATTTACAGACTAGAGCATCTCCTCTCCCAGAGTTGGTTCTTACCACTGAGGAGGATTGGAGCCAGGATAGATCAGTGTCTGTGGATGGATCTGAGTTTTCTGATCTTGTGTCAGACCAAACTTATTATATTGCAGCCCCAGAACATGCAGCAACATCCACTACCTCAACGCAGCCCTCCACTGACATCATGGTCCATGCAAAGCTAACAAGAACATATGCTGGTGAGGGAACGAAGAAGGAGCCAGATATGGAGGGGAAATATCTAGGCAAGCTGGATGGATCCTCTCTGGAATACGTGCCAGAGGATGGGATGGAGGCTGATGAAGAAGATGAGAATAGTGATGAATCAGATGAGGACATGCGTGCTTACCGATTACACAGTTCTAGCTCTGAGTGTAGTGAGGATGATATTGTGCATCCCATACCTGTTATCATTTCAGACAACAGTAATTCCCTCAACCTCAAAAGTCTGCTGAAGCCCAAGTCACTTCAGATTGCTAAACCAACATCAGAAGTGGGCAGTGATAGACGTGGGGTTTCTTTCTTTGATGATGTCACCTTGTACCTTTTTGACCAGGTCTGATGTTGCCCTTGCGCCCGTACTAATAAATCTATATACATAAACATCAAGTGTTTTCTTTCAAGAGAAGCTGTCTTTATATGCCTGTTTTTATCCAAACAGGAAACCCCAACAAAGGAACTTGGGGAGCATACACATGACCCTTGTAGCCAAGTGTCTGATTTTAGCAGTCCAGTGGCGGCCTCCAGCTACCTAAATAGATTTACCAACTCTGAAAGCTCAACAGATGAAGAAGGTATGCAATGAATGACAATGATCACATTGATCATAATGCCCAAAACAACATACTCTGTGCAAGTATTTGACCTTCTCGCCACGCCAGCTTGATTTGACTCATTGTGTTCGGAAATCTGTCAGAACACATTCCAATTGTGCTTTGCATTTTCAGCATTGGTACAATACAATAGGTGCTATAGGGCATTAGTGTAATCTATGTTTCCTAGAGTATACTTTTGTTTTTCTGTGTGCCATTTCATCTCACAAATGTTCGAGTGCTCATCCTTTTAAAGTATATTCTTTTGACTGTGATGCAAAATGGACGTGTTCGACAGATGCACGCAATGACTGCTTTGTGATACTCTTTTAACAGTATGGCAGGCGCATGTGACATGCTACTAAGTTTAAAGACTGTCTGTTCGTACTGTGCTGCTGCTGATGAAATTAGCTGGCACAGAGTATATTTCTTGCCTATGGGGAACCTTTTCACTACAGTCTTGATTACAGTTTTTCTATTATGTCTAACAGGTGGTGCATTCGAATGGGACGATGATTTCCCATCTCCAGAGCCCAATTTCCTTTCAAAGGCAGCCAGTGATCATGCTGCAAGTAGGACAAGTGGGACTTCGGCAGCTTCAAAGTATTTCTCCCCACCCCCTGCCAACCACACACTAGAGCAGAGCTGGAACACGTCCTCCAACTACTCGCGCTTCTCCATATCCCCAGCCAACATTGCTAGCTTCTCCCTCACCCACCTAACTGACTCCGACACTGAACAAGGGGGTAAGTCCAACACAAACGTCCAGACTAGGACTTTCAATTGACTACAATTTTAATTTGACTATTTTGCTGGTTAATTTATTGAATTAATTGCAAATAGTCGCATTAATGGTAGCTTTAAAGGCATCCAAATAAACATACATATATATATATATATATATATACTGTATGAACACCGATCAGCCACCATATTAAAACTACCTGCCTAATATTGTGTAGGTCCCACTCGTGCCGCCAAAACAGCGCCTACCCGCTTCACAGAATAGCATTCCGAGTTAATTCTAGAAACTGTTGTGTGTGAAAATCCCAGGAGATCAGTAGTAACAGAAATACTCAAACCAGCCTATCTGCCACCAACAATCATGCCATGCAATTATCTAATCAGCCAATTGTGTGGCAGCAGTGCAGTGCGTAAAATCATGCAGATACGGGTCAGGAGCTTCAGTTAATATTCACATCAACCATCAGAATGTGGAAAAAAACTTGATCTCAGTGATTTGGATCATGGCATGATTGTTGGTGCCAGACGGGCTGGTTTGAGTACTTCAACTGCTGATCTTCTGGGATTTTCACACACAACAGTCTCTAGAATTTACTCAGAATGGAGCAAAAATCATAAAACGGTGGGCATCAGTGGGCATCAGTTCTGTGGATGAAAATGTCTTGTTAATGAGAAGTCAACAGAGAATGACCAGACTGATTTAAACTGACAAAGTCTACAGTAACTCAGATAAACACTCTGTACAATTGTGGTGAGAAGAATATCGGTTGGTGCTGTTTTGGAAGCACGAGGGGGACCTACACAATATTAGGCAGGTGGTTTTAATGTTGTGGCTGATCAGTGTATATGTATATATATAAAGAAAGAGAGAGTGAGAGAGAGATTACATTATTGTAGTAGAGTTCATTAATTTGTCTACATAGAGATAGTCTTGGGCTGTTCTTACAAGACTTGTTCTTGCGTTCCGTCTGTGACGTTTTTAGAGTGTCTTACTGTGTTTTCATCATGTATCACTAGTTTACAGCCATTATTTTTAGGATAATGTGTCAACTTAAATTAGGTTTGGAACTTTAAAAAAAACTTCTTGAGACCCACCTCTGCTCTGTCCAGCTGTCTTCAAACAGCTGTTGTTTTGTGCCTGTACAGCTGGAGTTTCAATTATTGCCCCCTGCTGACTGTGAGTTGCAAAAACATGGTGGTGGCACTTCAAGCTTAAATTGCTCTGTTGGTTGGAAACGTAGTTATTACAGAATTGATGTTTGATCAGGGGGCATGATACAACATTTATTTATTTTTATTTTTTTACATATTAACTTTTTTTTTTTTAAATTGATCATTTTTAAATAATTATTATAACCTTTTATTTCTGTATCTTTTTTTTTCTTTCTCAGGAAGTGGTGAAGATGGGGAGAAAGATTAATCACTGTATCAGACATGTCTAAATGTTGTAGAAATGTGATGGGACTCATGCTTTGATTGCTTCTCAGGAAGCATTGGTATTTATTTGAGGAAATTAAGGCACAGACTAAACTGGTGGCATCAACACCTCCCTCTTGTGACTGCGTCCTCTTTTCTGCAGATGATTCAGCTCAGTGGTCTGGATTCTTTACTATAATTTATGTTTTTCATCAGTGCAATTTCAAGAAACCTTGCTTCACATACGCTTTAGAAACATTCACGTGCTTCCTAAGTGTCCTGCCTCTTTTTGTTGTTGTTTGTGTATGTACTATTGCTCAAATATTTCTCTTCAGTGTCCACATTTGACTTCCAAACGATGATGCTGAAATGTCATTTAAACGGAGGACACTCGTAAACACTAATGAGCCAGTGGGCTCATGCTCAATATGTGCAATGTGAATCATATGATACTTGCCTTTTACGTTAACACACTGGATTTGTTTTTTTTGTTTTGTTTTTTTAATGTAAAATCTGGTGTGAAGATCTTATTTATATGATCGTGTTCTGGATTAGATATCCAATTGAAGCAACATTCATGTCAGTATGCCACTCCACAGATATTGTTGTACAGTGTGGACGGACGATACATTCATGAAACTGCACCACTTTTTCAGCTAACCCGTATAGTTCCAATGAGATGTCTTGTTTTGTATACAGTGATGTAGAAGTCAGGATATGAGCCGTTGAAGATTTTTGGAGAGGAAATGCTAAACTTTTTTTTTTTAGCAGTTTCTTATCATTGCAGACTATTTATGAAGTGCAACACATCAGGGCATTTATTTGAAGTTTTTTTTTTGTTGTCCTGGTTGTATAGTGAATGGGTCATCACAGTGCCTGTAACAGTCTTGCTCTTTCCACTTTAGGAAGTCTAGTGTGTTCCGCTGCCTGTGTTCCCATTAGCAAAGCTCCTCATTCTATGAACTTCAGTTCAGGTGTTTGTTGGAAAGTTTTATGAGTCAGTGCGCCGGTGAACTTGTCAAGAACATGTCATATTTCACCCCAGAATTAAAATATTTTTTTATTTTTACAAAAGTTGGCAGAACTTCCAGAATCTAAAGCTTATGGCCTCAACATGATAAACAAATATTTTCCTGTTTTGTCCTTGTTAACTCTTAAGAGCAGCTTGTAAACACAAGGGATAGGAACTGGTTTCAAGTTTTCCTCTTTTTCAGCGCATGCGCTGTTCATTGCGTCTTAGCGGTAATTGTGATATGTCTTTTGAATAATTGATATTTGCCAATCTAGCTGCTCTAAATGCTTTTTGTTTTGGGTTGATCATGACAGAGAAAACTAATGTACATAGACGAAATCAAGTCAAGTTAAAACTACAGAATCAGCCAGATGAACTTTTGATATCACTGAATATTTTCTTAGTTCAATCAGGAAGAAAGTTGATTTTGGTACAACATTCTCAAGATTGCGAGACTGATGTTGATTTCTAGAGGTTATGACTGGAGCAATCGTGTGCATAGCTTCTACATCCCTTTGTAAAGCAGTACAGTACACCCTCTCTGTTTAAACCAGTGGAGTCTCTGGATTACCTGCACTCAATGTCATTTCAACTGAACATTTTATGAAAGGATATTCTTTGATTATATTTAACAGTATACTTTTGCTTAATCTTGCACATCTTTAAATTGTAACTTAATGTTGAACTGTACTGATGTATATAAATGTTTCATTTTGTCTGTAAATTGGGAATGATGTAAGGAGTTGGTACGAGGTTTCATTTTGTAATTTAAAGTGAAAACATATCACCAGTGAGAAATGATTGAAGATGAAATTGGAAATGCAGGTCATCATGTCCTTATAACTTGTACATTTTAAAAATGCTGATATTTTTACTTCATATTGATGATCATGCTTAGTGTCTGAAGGAATGGTTTATAATTAATTGCCCTGTTTATTATGGAATTAAATGAAAATGAACTTCTATGTCTCCTGTATGATATTTTGAGGTATGGTTTGTTTTACAGATGAATTTATTCTGTTAATGGTGACGCGTGCAACTTATATGCAGATAACTACCTAAAACGGCTTATTCAAAGAAAAAAAAAATCGAAAAAGAAAATCGTGGGGGTTTTTTTTTCTGCTTTTGACATCAAAACGTTGACAGTAGCACATTGGATAAGCCGGTAAGAAACAGGACATTGGGGTAATGGGCAAAAAGTGCTTAGTAGAGCTTTATTGAAAAATGATAAGACCACAGTAGGAAATTTGTGTCCATGTTTACAGCATCATGACTCGGACAATGTAATGGGACTGAAACATAACATAACAGTTTAGATATAATCAAACCAATAACACAAACGTGATCTACAGACAGAAGAAACTGAAGGAAAATGTGACATGCTCAAAACATCACTGGATCAGATGGCTCAAATCATAAACACACACAAAACAAACAAACGAAACCAGTGTTGAAAGTCACCCAAATGATCTTCACTTGCATTCCATCACGAAAAATGACATCAAGAAGACATTAAAAAGTTGGTGATATATGTTCATCAGGTAATTGCATTCAAAAGAAAAATATCTCGAGTCACATTTGGTTGAAAGGACACTGGGAGCGAGTCGAGCATGTGAAGGGGATGACAGTGGTAGAGGGTGGGCGCTAGCAGCCCACAGCATTCCCGTTCACCTGACTCTGGGTCCTGTTGGGCAGTGGACTGCGAGCCACACGCTGGGCCTCCATGGAGTTCCCTCTCACAGACAGGTGCTCCCATCCGCCCTGTTTAAGTTCAGAGGAGTTCATGACTCTCAAAGTGAAGACCATCACATTGAGTTTAAATTTTTTTTTAAATACTTTTATTTAAAGACAGTGCAGATTTTGTCTTAAATTGTTCAGATGACGAATAAGTTATTCAAAAATAAGAGAATGACAAATAATTGATATTCTAGTGTTAAAGGCATAGTTCACCAAAAACATTTAATAATCTCATCATTTACTCACCCTCATGCCGTTACAGAAGTGTATGACTGACTTGCTTCTGCTGAACACAAATCATGATTTTAGATGAATAATTCAGCTCTGTAGGTCCATTCAATGAAAGTGAATGGGTGCCAACATTTTGACGCTCAAAAAGCACATAAAGGCATCATAAAAGTAATCCATATATGACAAATTTTTTTTATCCATATTTTCAGAAGTGATGTGATTCGTGTGGGTGAGAAACAATCAATATTTAAGTCCTTTTTGGCTAGAAATTCTTCTACCTGCCCAGTAGTGGGCTATATGGAGGAGGAATGTGAATCATCAAATACACAAGAAGTATATGAAAGTGATCTGTTTCTCACCCACACTTTTCATATCTCTTCTGAAGATATTGATTTAACCTCTGGAGTCTTATGGATTACTTTTATGCTTCCTTTGTGTGATTTTTGGAGCTTCAAAATGTTGGCACTCATTCACTTTCATTGAATGGACCTACAGAGCTGAATTATTCATCTAAAATCATAATTTATTTTCAGCAGAAGAAAGTCATACACATCTGTAAAGGCATGAGGGTGCGTAAATGATGAGAGAATTTTCATTTTGTGGTGAACTATCCCTTTAATTCACACCGGGATGCATTTGGTTACAACAGTGGTGTAAAAAGTGGGAAGCCTCACCCCAATCCCAAAGTCCCAGCTCAGGCCTTTCGGCTGCATGGGCTTCACTCCCAGCCTGTGGCACACAGTTCCTGAACTCTCTGATGGATAACCTGGAACTTTATCAGCGATTATCCAAACCTAAAATATGTAAGGAACAATTGACGATGAACCATTCAATGAAAACTAATACACACCCATGGTGATGATGCAGCCATTATGTAAATCAATTCTATTTACAAACAGCCCAAGCTGCAGTTACAACTAATTTGCAGCAATTTTTTAAGAATGCAGCGAAGTAACGCAACTGTAATGTGATCAACGATCCTGAAACTACTTTAAAGAAAATGAATCGCTCTTGAAATGTGTGCAAACCAATAAGACTTAAGAGTTCAATAACGCAGTTGAATCTTTTCAGTACACCAAGTCTTTTAAAGTGTCAGAAAAAAGTAAATCCATTAGTTGGTTTGTTTTCTATGTTTGTCTGTTCAAGAGTCATTTCAAAGAAGTGAAAGATTTCAGACCTGGTCCAGTGGTCCAACAGACACCTTACACACATTACTGGAGATGAGCTCCCATGCAGAACCCTGAGGATAACTGGGTGTCAAACCCTGTCTGTACCACAGATTACCTGCGCGCGCACACACACAAAAACAAACAAAGCTCAGAAATGACTGGAGAGAGAACTGCTTTAGACCAACATAATGTGATTCACAGAGAGCTTGATTCAGCCAGAATGAGAAAAACTCGCAGTCTCACTGTTTTCATCCACAGCATAAACGGAGGTCCTGCCCACAGACACCTGTTTGAGGGTCTGCCTCAGTGGAGAGGAGATGTGGTACCAGCACTCCCCTGAGAATCAATAAATAATAAATGGTCATATAGTGGGGGTTAAATGTTGATTCAATATACATATGTTTTGTTTTTCTTTGTTATATCTACGAATCAATAAAAAAATGTTATCAGAAAAAAGTTGTATTCCTTGGTTAAGTGTCAACCGTTACATCATACAGTAAGTATTCCTTATTAAAATAATGTATTATTCCATATATCAAAGAACTCATCTATTTTTATTACTTTTTTACCAAAAATCTTTTAGGGGTGTCAGAAGGGGACAATCTTAAATTTTCAACCCTTTTATCATGATTTTTTATATATATAATAATAAACAATTGATTACTGACGATTAGATGGCAGAATACAGTTAATAACACACAGACATTTTCATTTTTAAATTTGAAAGAAATGTACTTTATAGATCATCTTTTCGAAATAGAAAAGACCAGAATATTAACCGAAATTTCACAAGCAGGTGTTTCTCAGGAAGCCAGTCAAGAAAATGTCTTGGTCCGATTTTACTCAAAAATCAAAAGAAACAAATAAGAAATTATATTACGCATATGCAAAAATAAATAAATAAATATCACATTGTGACATTATTCTCATGACAGTTGCGCATATTTTACCCTCGAATTCTCATTACTGCAATGCAAACAAAATGAGGGTCGTTATGATATTCTCATTACCGCATCATGAACAAATGACATAATATTTACATTGTAAAATATTTATAGATCATAGCAGTACTCCATTCTTATTGCCTTTCATTTTCATGTACAAACTCATTGTACAACAGCATCTGTTTTACTGTAATACAGTACACAATGTGTTCAACAAACAATCACTGAAGTAACGTGCAGACCCATTGTGGTCATTTGGGATTTGGGAAGTGTCCTAAATATGGGCTTCATTTTCTTTGTTCAAAACATCATTTTTGCATTTTAACTCTAATGTTGTAATTACTGGAAAAATCAAGTTGTCTTAATTAAACATTACATCAAATATAACTCAAATACAGTATATATTTTGACTGAACCACTTTTGTTTCTCAGAAATCCATAAAAGTATTGTGTACAAAATTGAGGCTATGGGAATACCCACAATGCCTTGCGCTTGGATTATTTTATGTTTCCTTGGTCAAAGAGAATTTATGGGGGCATTTGTATAGTGGTTATTACGTATTCCTAGAGGTTTTAGCGCTTTTGTAGTAATATTGATGTTTTTTACAAATAGTTGTTTTGTGTGATGTCACCATTAGGGTGATCCGTGTCCCTTTTGGCCAAGTTGGACCCTGATTTCACTTCTCCTTGTGCATGTGCAACTGAAGTACAGGTATATATGCATTTCTGTGGAGAATGAAATGTATTAAATGTCTGATCTAGAATCAGCTAGTTCCTTCATTATTGTAATTTGAGTCTATTGAATTAAAATGACTAAATTCAAACAACACTATTGAAATAGCAAATCTGAGTTCAGTCTACTTGCATCTAGTTTTCTTAACTTCAACAGATAAGACCAAGTTGTTTAGTCAACGTAATTACACAAGTTTTGGAGACTGTATTACTCTTGAGGTAATTGAGGGAACAATTTAGGAGTTTTGGTGTGATTATTATTTTATTTTTGTTTTTCATTATTATTGTTTTGGGATTAAATATGACCAGGACATTTTCTTGACAGGTTTCATGAGAATCACCCAAGCATACATAGTGAAGCATGTATCAATAAATGTGCAGTTGTTAAAACAGCTGTATTTCACATATAGTAGAATGTTAAATTGCTGGATGAAATCACGTCATCAGTCAGAGTTTCCATCAGGATGGTTTTGTGGTCTCACCAGCTGGGTTGTGGGCAGACACAGAGCCCCGATAGAAGACAGCTCCATCTCTGGTGATGGCCCACACCTGGTGGCCTCCACCTATGCAAATGGATTTAAAGGGCTGGTCCGTCCCCACATGGAGCCAAGAGTTGCCCTGTGGTTTCACAGAGTTGTGGTTAGAGAACCACCTACACACCAGCTCAGTATGAGAACATTGATTGTTTAATTGAAATGGTATCAAACGTGTATATCTCCAACCAACACAATGAATGTGTTATACAGAATGAAAAAGCTTTTTTCCCTAAACTGCTTTGTACATTCTGAGAAAATGTTTCTTGCTGAATTTCAATATGGGTCCTAAACCACTTTTAAACATATTGGCCACTCTATAGGCCAAAACATACTCTATGTAAGAATGTGAACGCAGGCGCTTCTAATTACGCAAGTTTGATTTCATGTGTCGTTGCAATCCAAAATGTGTCAGACTGCAATTCGTGACATAACGCAAGTACGCGTAGCACTCTCAGCGTTGCCACAAGGGTGCAATAGTTGACATTAGTGTGAAATGTCTGCTTCAAATGAGTTTTCTCTTACAAGCCAACTACAGTGGCAGAGTTACAGTTTGAAGAGAATACTGCTAAAAACGTTTAGATTAATATATTTAGAACATCTGACATGTTAAGTGTGTTTATCTGGACCGCATCTTGGCAGTCCATTGGCCAAGCCTCACTTCTGTGTATGTTTACTTGCGTTAAGAATGTTTCTGTGAAATATTCTGTAAAATAATATAGCATTTCAGGGTTAGGCTAAACGTTGGCAACTATTAAGGGCAACTATTATTACATATTCATGACCACACACTGGATGAAAAGAAGCATACCACGTCACTCCACGGGTAGGAAAAGGCAAAGTTGTTGCAAAAGTATGCATCAAGAATGTGTGCATGACTGTCAATCTAATTACCGCATCAACAAACGTTACTTATGAAGGTTTTTGCATGAAATGGTGCAAATAAATGGTGCAAGTGCACTAACTGAAAGATAATGTAATTAACTATGTACAGTAATTTCTCTATACTGTATGTAGCTTCATTCAAGCTGTCAAACCACAAATTTGGCACAAAAAAATTACCTATACACAATGGCTGCGCCCAAAATTGCGTACATACTTCAAAAAACATACTTCTCGGCAAATAAAAAGTATATTCTTTAGGCATGCAGGTTGGCAGTATAAATACATTCCCGTGACCCGAATATATGACGTAATAACAACCGCAAAAATAATCTATTCCGGTTTTGTCAAGTTAGCACAATTTAACCATAAGAAACAAGTTACTTGGTAATCACCAATCAGCCACAACATTACAACCACCTGCCTAATATTGTGTAGGTCCCTGAAATCATAGCTGGGATACATCGATTAATAGCGAATGACGGCAGCGGTGTGTTGGTATTGTTGAGAATAACAGTTGAAGGATCGGCCATTAAAAAAGCCATATTGGTTGAACACTAATCTAAAGTGCATCCACTTTGGATGTCCACGAATGTCTCCTTGTACATTGCGCCATGTAAAAATGGCACTGTTGTGCTGAGAACGAATCGACTATTGTAATCATGTGTAAAAGAGGACAGTAACATGGTTTGGTACTTACAGCTGGGTTGTCGGTGGTGACTCCCAGACGACAGAGAACATCTCCCTTCACACTGATGGCCCACAGAGGAACCTGTTCCAGACTGCACTGAGCCAGACACGGAAGAATGGTGATGTCACTCAGAGGGATTGGTGGGACCTTCTGCCAAGGTCCAGTCAGGGTGATCTTACACTTTCTGTGTCAGAGAAAAACTTGTTTGATGGTTGTTCTACTTCTTTTTCTAAAAAGAGGTGCCTCTAAACTCAGACATAAGACATAATCTTATTTCAACAGTTCTGTAAACTGCCTTTGTCGGAAATGTTATTGGATTTGTACATTTGAGACCCAATGTGTTCAAAAGCAGCACAAATGTAAACTAACCTAGCCCATCGTCTGCGCCGCACAAAGTCCTTCATTGTCTTATAACCATGAAAAGTCCTGTGTGATAAGGACATAAAGAAATACATCTTTCAGTTTGTGAAAATAGACTATGGCCACTATTTTATTATCAAAGTCACACAAGGACAGCATACCCAGGGAAATCTGCAGCATACTGCCAGCCCTCTTTATCTGTCCCTCCAGGGACACTGTAGTCTACGGCCCAGTCAGATACCTGCAAAAGGTATGATTTTCTTTCATGAAAACAATGACAGCTATAGATATCATTGAGAAATGTACAGATGACAACTGTTCTACTGTTCCATTAGGGAAATTACACATTTGAAAACATAATAATAACTGAATAGACACTTAAGGACAAAAAGTACACTGACCAATAAAATAAATTTTTATGCTGTGAAAAAAAAAGAATTAGTTTGGCCTTTCTCCAATTTGTACAATGTGTTGGAACAAATGTGCTAAACACTCCCCAATTTGGAATGCCCAATTTCCAATGCACTCTAGGTCCTCCTGGTGGCGTAGTGACGAAGTTCATTTGCCTCCACATCTGAGACTGTCAACCCGCGCATCTTATCACGTGGCTTGTTGAGCACATTACCGTGGAGACATAGCATGCACGGAGGCTTCACGCCATCCACGCACAACTCACCGCACACCCCACCGTGAGCAAATCACATTATAGCGACCACGAGGAGGTTACCCCATGTAACCCTACCCACCATAGCAACTGGGCCAATTTGGTTGCTTAGGAGACCTGGCTGGAGTCACAGTGCCCTGGGAGTTGAACTCGCGAACACCAGGGGTGGTAGTTAGGGTTTTTACCACTGAGCTAACCAGGCCCCCCAATCAGCTGAATTCTATATTACTAGGTCAAGCTCCATTGCTTGGCAATCACAAACAGTTATATTACTTGGCAAAATTATTTTAATGGGTTATAATTTCCCATATATGATCGATTTAATTTCTGTCTAGAACATTTTTCAGCTACTTTTTTCTAACTCCTCACAGGCCGTTTGTCCAGTTCGCATGAAATTTGGCAAAATGATCTAGGGACCCTCCTGATTAAAAGCTGTTCAAAGAATTTTTATTCATCAAAGCACTTTGGAGTTACTAGCCATTAGTTACATTGTTTGGGCATGGCCAATATTTACTTATGGGAGAATATCTTCTAAAAACAAATAACAAACTTAACAAAACTTGGTAAACTTTGTCATTAAGACATTTTGAGGATACACACCAAATGTTTGTCAAATTCTGACATTGGGGGTGATATAACTAAAATGGCATCATAACTTCACAAACGTTTCATCATAGAAGTTGGAATTTGGCATGCATCTTCTTTGGTCGAAGTGCTTATATATCCTTAAAATATCGATCGGACAAAATCATCAAAAATGGCCACCAGCAGCCAATCAAATTTCAGCAGATAATAACTTAAAATGTGAATGGCTGATCATTATGAAATTTGGCGTATACTTATAGGGTGTCTAGATGAGGCGGTGTCCCAAATATTGTGAGAGTCGGCCACAAGTTTTATAATATGCTAATACTGTAAATCTAATTATTTAATCTAGATATGCTCCAAAAATGGTTATCAAAATTAATTTGATTAATTTTATCGTTCAGAAGACATGAACAATACGATTTTGGGTGTAGCCCATAATGTCTAATTGGCCTGTATCTTGTGAGTGCATCATCCAAACTTAACAAAACTTAGTACACATGGACAACAGGACAGTCTTAGGGCACATGCCAACTTTCATGAATTTCCGATGCTATGAAAAGAAAGTCCTAGTTGTGCAACTGTGATCAAAGAAGTGTAAATTTGACACCACAACAACATTCACAGGATCTATTCTTTTAAATTTGGCTCTTTCAAAAATGTTCTCTTCACACATACTTGGATCACTATAATTGCCTCTTGTGGCTATATTTATTGTTATTATTAATGATGAATGTGATTAATTAGGACACTGCTTTAGCCACTTCATGTGGTGCTGTTAAGTCACCCCGAGTGGTTTATTGCCTTATCGTGGTACGGTAGCGATTGGCATTTGTAAATATACTAAAGGCTTGAAAACAGCTTTGCTTTTAGAGGTACTGTATGAAGCAATCTATCACTAGAGCCAAAAAGAACCAAAAAACCTGTCTTTACCCATGTCCACTGTGGTGAAGGAGGGTTAGTGCTCTCTTTGGTGCACTCTTTCAGTCCAGAGGAATCACTCCACATATAGCGATCTGTTGGAAGACCTCTGAGAAAAACAAAGCACAATAAAATCACGATAGAGGACCATGCAGCACTTAAGTAAAAGACACTCACTTATCAGTGTATCCTGTCATCGGGTTCCAGCGCTGGTTCTCATAGATGCAGACATTCCTGATGTCACCAATTGCCTGGTTAACATTTTCATTTCCTGCAATTAGAGAACTTTTAAAGATTAGAAACTTTTCACAACATGTCACAAAAATTGTGAAGGAAAGCATTGCACTAGTACATAAAAAAAGAAATGGGACAAGGAAATGCTCTTTGGCAAGATTGCAAAGATGACTAGGAAGCTCACTGGCTATGTTAGTAGTGGAAAATTAGCATATTGTTTACTGTCCTCTGCACAGTATACTGAATAGTGCCTACTGTGTATATTGTACATACTATATACTGCAGAAATAGTAAGAGTAGTAATTTTTTGTAATATTAATAGCAGAATAATTAAGAATAGTAGTAAAACTAGTGCTATTCCAAGTCTGTACTGGTATTGCATGAACTACATCCTGTTCCAGACTGGTCAAGTAGCTGATAAATAGGACAGCTATTCTGATTTACCAGTTTGTCAACATAAACTGGTAAATCAGAATAGCTGTCCTATTAATCAGCTACTTGACCAGTGAATTCTTATAGGTAGGTCAACATGAAATCAGAATCCTTAATGCCAATTAACTTGGAGGTCATCTTAATCTGCATGTCAAAATTACAAAAAAAGATGTCAAAATTACAACCTGACCTCATGAAAATGATGTCTGTGGCAACATTTTTGCAAAATGATACTATATGGCTCATAACATGTATCGCTGTGATCGAGGTGAAATATCCAGTGAGTAGCACTATAAGCAAATTCAAATTTCTTCCAAACAAATTTTTAAGGTTAAAGCTCTATTAACATTTTAAATCAATAAAACCTACCTAAACATTAAACCTAAACTTGATAGTCATAAAAAGTAAATGTTGATAGAGCATTAACCTTGAAAACCTTAAATCTCTTTTTCTTGTTTTAAATAAACAAAACCGAAGTCCCTACCCTAGATCCTTCACTGAAACCTAACTGATAGTGTCATAAAGCAAAAAGCTGAAGCAACCGCGCCATTTTATGCCGCTTCTATGACAATTTCGGCTCACTTGCTGATTTGCGTGCTTTGCTGGACTCATCCCTCAATCTTCCATATTCAAAGTCCAACACTCTATCAGTTGAGCAACAGTACTGTTCAACTTAGTGACATTGGAATAAGCTTTTAAACGTAGTTGTTTACATAATGCAAGAGCGTTAAAATGTATCTCCTTGTCGCAAATCTAATGTTTTTTTCACCAAAAACTGCCGAGATAAGTATATCGAGGCACATACATATACGTTGCAAAACTTTTTATAGTAATATGATTCTATGAGACCAGGTTGCAAAATTAATTTTAGCAGATAAATGTAGTTTTTCCTTTTAGGAAAATGCACAAAAAATCTAAATTTTTGTCCAATGAAATGCTCTACAGAAGGAGAACAGCTTCGCTGCATCTTGTTCCATCCATTCAGGAAACCAAGGTTACGCAAAGTTCCTGAGATGTTCACTTTCAAGAAGGTAACTTCGAAGCTGCGTCAGAAGCAGACACTATGGGAGCCATCTACCATAACACCATATTACTGATGTTTAATGCCTACTTGCCATTTAAAAAAGTATTGTGTAGTCATACCTTCGTATCGAGAAATAGGAACACTAGCCATGTTAGGCAGTGAGGCAATGTCTCAGTACATATTCCTGGCAAGCGGGAAGGAGCCAACAGTGTAGAGAAAACATTGTACACATGCTCTAATTTACACCGGACTAGAGAGACCATATCTTTTAATCGAACACTGTTAATAATATTGGTTAGTGATCAAACCTGTTCCTCCATAAATACGTGGGAGAAGGTAGATACATGCATGTTACAAAACCTGGAAAAGGTGTAATGGGAAGCCCTTTTCCCAAGACCGGAAGGAGGCCATACTCCTGGCCGAATAAGCTTTTATGCCCAAGGGTTATTGTATGCCTTGTGAGACATATGCAAGTGCAATAGCATCCATAATCCATTTTGTGGCCTCCAAAGCAAACAAACAAGTTGTTTTGATACCCTGAATTGACTCGTTCAGTCAATGTACATGTGTTATGGCCTACTGGGCAGAGCATGTGTAGTCTATTATCCTAGTTCAACTCAAAGGGAGGTAACAACATGAGGCCTAAGGAGGTTGCCAGCACTTGGGCGCATAACCTTCCCTGGGCTTAAGAATGGCCTTTGACAGGCCTGGTCCATACTCTCCACAGGAGTTACTGACCAGAGGGCATTTGATTAATGCCAAAGAAGTTGCAGCAAAGTCTCCAAAACAGAGTATGTGTATGCTCACCACCTCAAAAGGGGGACTCTTTTCACCAGCGCTAAGCCCCAGACTGGGATGGTAGCAGGGCAAAAAAGGTTCTAAGATGTCTCATACAATGTAGAAATCTGCTAACCAAAGGGTGTTTGCTTAGACAAGCCCTCAGAGGTCTTGAGAGCTTGCTATGGCAGCGACATATACTTTGAGCAAGGATGAGTGAGCCATACAGACACATGTATAAAAGCAAGTATCATCTGCACAGGGCAATGCTTTGGGTCCTCACCCCACGAGGAGCACCAATTAGCAAAGAGTCACCATTATAAGGCATACAGCTGCCTCGTTGATGGGGCCCTGGCCTGTAGTATTGCGTTTTACATCAGTTGCGACAACCCTATTGTCAGACAAGCCCCATTCAGAGGCCACATATGCAGTCTCCGTAGCTCTGGACAAGGATGACATATTGTGCCTCAAACTTGCGGATGCAGATCCGACCTCAAAAGAATTTCCCATTGGAGAACATCCACAGCTATTCCACTTCAGGGACTAGTGGCTTTTGGGCCGCTTAGTGCAAACAGTATCACTGTTTCCTTGTCTTACAATATCTTGCACAATACTTGATGTTGCAAGCTGATGGGGGAAATGCATATTAACATTTCACTGGCCATCTGTAAGCTAAGGTGTCCAAGCCTGGTGGAGCTTGCTTTCATGGAGTGCCAGAGGCAATGATGCATGGTCTTCAGGGAGGCAAACAGGTTCAGCTTACCAAATGCCTTTCAATTACTCTGAACTGATTGAGGGTGGAGTATTCATTCTGCATTCCATGCTCTGCTGCTCAGGTGGCAGGAGATGTGCATGCATGTAGGAGACATGACTCGCTGCAGAGGAGAATTCGGCTTTAGGAATAAGGTATAAGAAATTAAACAAAATCTGTTACTGAGTAACTACCTTAAGTGTCCAATTTAGGTGCCTCGAATCCAGTATGAGCCCTAGCTCCCTATCCCACTTGGCAACCAGTAACTTAACAGCTGTAGAAGCCATTCTGTGCCTCACAAAAGGCACTTCCTCTAATTACATTTTTGGCTAGGAGGTATTGTACCTCTAAGCATAAATTTGGCAAATCCTACTACATATGGTGGAGGACAGAATGCTGTTAAGGCTTCTAAGGCTGAACGGCACTAATTATCAAGGAGGTGGTCACTCAACGCAATCGAGTCGCTCAGCTCGATTTTTTTCTCACTACTATCGACATGTTTGTGCCTTGTGCACCCACTATGAGGTCTGTCAGACTTCCTGGGGCATGGCAGAGTTGTAGAATACTGAACTGCAAAGACTGAAAATAGCATTCTTATTCCTAGCATACAACAGTGGGGAAATCGTGAGCGTTATCATTGGAATGCAGAAGAATCCGCTCCACAGGTCTATTCAGCATACATACCTCATGGTCGTGTCATGTTTCACTAATGAGAGCCCAGCAAGCATCCCTTTCGTCTTTGCCGAATGTGATCGTATCATATACATACCGTTTGTGTGGCCCCAATTGTCACGTTCAGGTGAAGCCGCTTCATATGGAGAAAAAGGAGGCATGCTAGGCTTGAGCAGGCGAAAAAAACTCCTAAAATCGTATATGCTCACCTTGACGTTAGCATAGGTCAAGCGCTAAACCTCACCAGCAAATTAATTTGGTGTTTTAAAAAGTGTCCTGTCCCATGACGGATCCTCCCATGGCATCAGCTTCTGATGCAGCGTTGAAGTTATAAGAAAAATAACACCAAGGACTAAGTGTATTTTTCCTTAACATTTTTCTGTTTAAATATAAATGTTTTTTTCTGTTTAGATATTTTTCCTGGAAAACAAGTCACAATATGTTCAAAGAAATATATTTCTTGCAGTGTACTGATCACTCTGTTCCCCTCCTTCCCGCTTGCCAGGAATATTTACTGAGACATTGCTCCACTGCCCAACATGTCTCTGCCTTGGCATTGAGCCGTTGGTTTATTGTTCCACCTCCCTTCCTATTTCTCGATGCGAAGGTATGGCTACAGCAATACTTTTTTTAAATGGCCAGGACAAGATGTAGGAAGCAATTGTGTTAGTGAGAGGAATATGGTTAGCCACAGGGTACAAAAACAACAGCTTTACCCTGAGCTGAGTCTCCCCTGCAGCCCCCAGTGTAGACCCAGGCTGTGTTATCATGACCGATGCCCCACACCACACCCAGACTGTTAGACTCCACACAGAGAAGGTGACCCGGAACTTGATGCCAAAACCTGAGCCAACCAGCCAGCACGCGTACAGACACAAAATTCAAAGACGCTCATCATGCATGCCAAGCCAACAGACCATACATGACACCAACATTACAATCCAATAACATCACTGACAAGCCAAAACACATGACAAAAAGTCAGACAAATGGCTCCAAGGGAACAACAATCAAAAGCGTTAGACAGTTTGGTGGACATGTAAGGCTGAATCTCGGAACTCTTATGTTAAATTATGAAAGATCAGTTCAATGGTGTGAGAGATTATGTTCCAAAACCTTGTGAGCTGCCTTTAAAGCATTTGAAGGCATCATAGGCCCTGTTATCTTATTGTTATCCACTTCAAATCAGTCACTAATGAGGTTCCATGTCAGTTAGGGTGCTACCTTAGAAAGCAGCTGCCTATGTAGACGACAGCTTACTAGGTTTTGGAATAGTGTTATGGTGAGAGACAGAAAGACAGCAAGACTATGATCTTCTTACATGTGATCAGATGGTAAATATTGTGCTGGAGCTTCCAGGCTGGGTGATGGTTCATGGACCATGATATCACCTTTAGATGTCACAGCCCACAGTGACTGTTTGGATAGATGGTCTCCAAGACCCCTGGACTCACAGCATGACTCATTCAACAGGGACAACTGCAGCACAGATAAATGCCTAATTTTAAATATATCCAAGCAACAACAATTAACTAAATGAATGATAATGTATATTATGTCTACTATAAGTAGTATACCACATATACAATACGTACTGGACACAATAAATGTCATTTTTAATATGTCACTTATATATAATAAGTTGTTTTTATGTAAATAAATAAACTTACATTTTCTAGTTTCAACATAATTTGTACTTCAGACCTTTGTTTTGTTGGACAAGGAAAATTAGTTTCAAACCATGTGACCAACATTTGGTTTTCGACCATTGAACATCTGTCAAATTTAAACATTTTTGGATGGAGCCAAAGAGAGCACCATATCTCTGTAATGTAAACATATAGAGCTTACAAAATAAAGATACAAAAGAAAAATCTGAATCTAAATGGATATCTTTACTACTCCTGGAGATATAGGCACTCCAACTTTGGAAAAACAACATAAAAAGTGTTTTTTTTTCCCAATTTCGGACTCCGAAACTCCATTGGTATATAATGCAACAAGAGGTGCTGAAGTCAACTGATTTTAGTAAAGGACCTACCTATCTGTGTAAAAATAAAATTATGATGCTGCCACATTTCTAGGCTTATTTGTTTACCTATAGTTTTGCTCTAAAATCATTGGCATGGATTACCCAGTGAATAACGATCCAAGACATATAATATTTTGGCTTTTTAAACATCATTCCTGTTTATCTTTCACCAGTGAAAAAAATTAGAATCAAAAACGTCTAGGTTACGGATGTAACCTTCGTTCCCTGATGGAGGGAACGAGACGTTGTGTTGAAGAAGCGACACTAGGGGTCTCTCTTGAGCGCCGAATATACCTCTTATCTATGAAAAATACCGATGAGAAGTTGGCAGACAGAATTTGCATGTCCCGCACCCGGACATAAGGGTATAAAGGCGGGGAAATACGTCTGTTTCATTCAAGATTTTTCTGAGGAGCCGGAAATGGTCCAGCCACAACAGTGGCTCGGCTCAACCTCGTGGCCGGGAGGACAGAACGTATTGTTCCCTCCATCAGGGAATGGAGGTTACATCCGTAACCTAGATGTTCTGCGTCTGTCGCTCACTTCTACATTGTGTCGAAGAAGCAACACTAGCAACACTTCCAATTTAAATCACGCCATGTGCTGAGCCGTGTTCGTGTACTGCTGGAGTGGAGTGGTGGTGGCACAGTGGGCTAAAGCACATAACTGTTAATCAGAAGGTCGCTGGTTCGATCCTCACACCCACCACCATTTTGTCCTTGAGCAAGGCACTTACCTCCAGGTTGCTCCGGGGGGATTGTCCCTGTAATAAATGCACTGTAAGTCGCATTGGATAAAAGCATCTGCCAAATACATAAATGTAAATGTAAATGTACTGCTGACACAGGAGTGGACAGGTACTTGACGTGCCAAAACGACCAGCTGTATCAGACTGCACATACCCTTCCCCAATGCCCCACAAAGTCGTCTGAATCGCACGGTATTACCTCAACCGAGGGAAAAGGCGCTAGGTGAAGGCGATCCACCCGGTCAGTCCGTCAGCGTGTTACCGAGTTCTACTGGCTCAGACCTGAGAAAACACGGGATGAAACTGACTCTACCCTGAGATTGTAGAATCTCACAAAGGTATTAGGCGTTGCCCAACCTGCTGCTCTGCATATGTCTGCCAGGGAGGTGCCTCTGTCTAGTGCCCATGAGGATGCAACACTCCTTGTTGAGTGTGCTCGGACCCGCCGGGGGGGGGGGGGGGTGCACGGCCTGGGTGCGATAGGCCTCCTATCGCTTGAAGGCTCAATACATGGTCTCTGAAGGGTGTGGTAGGAACCTTGGGCACGTAGCCCGGCCGCGGTTTGAGGATCACGTGTGTCTGCTGGACCGAACTCCAGGCAAGTGTCGCTGACCGAGAACGCTTGCAGGTCCCCGACCCTCTTGATGGAAGCAAGCGCGATCAGCAGGGCCGTCTTTAGAGAGAGGGTCCTGAGTCCAACTGATTCTAGGGCCAATAGGGAGCCAGGGAGCCTCGAGGGGGTCCGTGAGACGGGGGAGTGCGCTTCCTGCGGGGTGCTTGACGCCGGGGCTGAGAGCTGGGCCTGGGTTGAGGCGGAGCTGCGCGTTTCTTAGCCGCAGGGGGACGCCCTTGGCGAGCAGACGGTGCATAGCCTGTGGCGGCAGGTTTGCGGTGGGGCAGGATGTGTGAGATGGCCTCCGTCTGCTTTTTCACCGCAGAGAACTGCTGGGCGAAGTCCTCGACAGTGTTGCCGAAGAGCCGAATTTGGAGGCAGGGTGTCGAGGAAGCGTGTCTTGTCCGTCTCGCGCATCTCGACCAAGTTTAGTCACAGATGACGTTCCTGAACCACAAGTGTCGTCATCGTCTGCCCGAGTTACTGCGCTGTGGCCTTTGTGGCATCTATATAAAGACGCATCCTGAAAAGGATGTTCAACGCCGCTGTGTATTGCTCTTTTAGAGAAAAATACTCATTTAGAGAAAATCACTCTTTTAACAAACACTCTTCACTCTGAATGAAACAGACTTATTTCCCCGCCTTTATACCCGTATGTCCGGGGGCGGGACATGCAAATTCTGTCTGCTAACTTCTCATTGGACTTTTTTCATAGATCAGAGGTATATTTGGTGCTCAAGAGAGACCCCTAGTGTCGCTTCTTCGAAACAACGTCGAAGTGAGCGACAGACTGGGAACAACATTTTAAGCCAGGGACCTCTGGTTGTTGACACAGAATGGCCCATCTAATACCACAATAATATTCTGATGGTTTGTCTGAGTGTCCGAGTGTTTGTAAAGGTTTCTACCCAAGTATTGAAGTCTTGATGAGAGTGAGTTGACAATAAAATGGGGTGTCTCTGTCTGGTCCTCTCAGGTGTGTACACAGCCATAGTATACAGAGCATCACTGAACACAGACACCAGAGCCGTCACCTCCTTTATCATAGCATGCACATACTGAAACACACAAAAACAATGTATTAAGAAAACCTAACATGATATGTCTCATATTAAAGAAACTTATCAGGGCGAATTACCTTCTTCTCATGGTTGTGAGTGTAGTAGAGGTACAGGATGTCATCTATCAGTGGTCCAGCACCACTGACCTGCTCCAGCATCACACAAACATCCTCCCACTGATGGGGCGGCCAGTCCCTCCACCAACACATACAACCTCTCATCACGCACACAGACTGACACACACAATGCATGTTTAAAACATTTGTCTACAATGTATGGCCAAGTAAACCATCTAAACCTCACTTCATGATTTATATCACAGTAGGGACCTCCTATTGACTTATATTGTTCTTAAATTAAGTTAATTATTATTACTACACCCTAACCCAAACACTACCCCTTTCAGAGACCATATATGAAGAGTTTAGGCTAAAATGTATATAAGGTGTACAGTATATCTTAGGTTCTAAGTTTTTCACCAATTTAATCAACTTTCTTTATGCAATTCGCTTAAAAAGTCCTGTAATGTTCAACAAATTAAGTTTTAAAAGTACAACTAGTCCACATAGTCTCTCACTTCATATGATGAGGTCATAAAAATGCATGCATTCAAATTATTCAAAAAATTAGAAAGTGCCTTTAAAATAGTTTTAGATGGAGTGAAGCATGTCACAATGCAGGACACTGCTGTCACATGCTCCTCATGTCATATAGGCCAACTGCCCAAATATTGGCCAAACTGAACAATAACTATTAGTAAGTTGACTTTTAAGACTTCCCCTCTAAGAGACACACAGTTGTGGAGTGGCCATCTGTTGAAGCATCCTTTCAAATACAGTGCATGCACCTTCTCTATGGATGGTTCTCGCTCTTGTTGGTTTCTCTCTGTGTTTGAAGCACTGAGCGCAGGTGTGATGGACGGAGAAAGCGGCTCTGTGCCTAAACGACAAAGAGAAAGAGAGATGAGGAGAGATGGAAGAGAGATTGGAAGAAATCTACAATACAATACACTTTACTAGATGGGTCATTCTACAGGAACGGTGCATTAGTGTACTATGTGTGCCCCCAAGACTTACTACTGATGTAGTCAATGGGATACTGAACTTTACTCTAGAATTATTTGGTAGATTAAATAACTTAATCACCCTCATGTTGTTCCAAACTCGTATGACTTTCTTTCTTATGTGGAACACAAAAGGAGAGGTTTTGTTCATGAACGAGCAACAGACATCAAGCTTTCCACTTAAAATGACTTACATTTCAGGTTGTTTCTCATAGAAACCTATCATTAGACTTGGGATATGATGCAAGGACTACTGTTATGATACTTTTGGGTCTATTTTAAAGTTTTTGAGCACAGTACTTATTAAAACTAGGGCTGTCAATCAATAAAAATATTATATTTTTGATCAAATTAATTACATATGCTAAGTTAATAGCATATTAATAGATTTGTACAAACTTATTGGTATTTTGAGATGAAAGTGATTTTATGTGAGACTTTATAGTATGAACTGTGTTGCACCTGAGATGTGCAGCCAGCTGACGTGTGAGCTTGAATCTATGTCACACCCTCCACCCGTAACCCACGCCCAGGGCGGTATTTCCTCCTGCTCAACCATGTTCTGCTCCAGCTCAAAGGGGTACGTGGCCATTGAGCTGTGGGCAGTGCTGGGAACAAAGCCCTTCAACTCCTCCAGGTCAACATTGCTCCATGGTGTATCGCCACTGTCTGAAATGAGTGTTGGAGTCCGGATAGAGGAATCAGACTCTTGGCTCGACACCTGGTCTCCTTCAGGTACAGTAGGGTGTACTGCTGAGTCAGAGTCCTTTAGTGGAGCTGAGCGATCAGACACCAGTGCAGAGATAAAGCTGTCACTTGTGATCTTTGGAACATGTGGCTCTGGAATGTCTGCATCATCACAGTCCAGAACTGATCCCTGGGACGGAGCAGTGAGCTCCCCACTGAAGACACCAGCAGCACTGTGTGAGCGGACACAGATGGAAACATGATATACAGCCATTTGCAACAAGCAGGGCACTATCTGCTGGATGGAAATGGTACTGCAAGATAGAATGAAAGGGGACTATTAAAAAGATTGTATTTTCAACAACCTGGAATGGTTTGTGAGTCCGCTGTCATCAAGCTGGGCAGACACAGCGACCCATGACCTGCCAGTGACCTCTTTGGCTGTCACACCATGACGGAAATACACGGCCCGGTCATCGCTGCCAATCCCCCATACCTGCATCACACAAAACCAAATAAAATTACCTTTCCAGGCATTTGCGATTACCAGAAAAAGATTTTTAAAAACCATTTTGATTTAGACCATTTTGCTAAATAATTATTTATGAGCCGTTTCCACTAATTCCTAAAATTACCAACTCAAAAAAATAATTCACTGACCAATCGGATATCACTGTGGCTTGCGAGCAAGTTTTACCCAACTCAAGATCAATATCTATCCAAATAAATATTTTTAGAGCAAATATTTAAAGAATTTCCAAACTTTTCTAAGATTTTATTAGTTTCCTGGACTTTATTATTCTTGGAAAATGGCATTTTAAAATTCTATGACATTTGAGACATGTTTTGCATGACTGGGAACCCCGTACATACATGCAAATATAATATTTTACACAGCTTTTTTTCTGATTGGAAGTGTAATTTGTTGATTCTGGCCATTCTGATTTATGGTCACCATGGCCCCAGAGAATGAATCTTGAATATATGTGTATTTTGTCTTTACTTGGCTTGCAGAAATATAAACAAGTGAAAAATACACTTCTATACAAAATACACTTACTTTATATTCAAGATATATTCTCTTAAAGCAAGTCTAAATATCTTATATGTTGCTTCTCAAGTAAATTTATCTTGTTTTAGGGAATTTTAGACCATATTAAATGGAAAAAACGACAAAAACGCTTGATAACGATAGGATATTTTTCAGTGAATTTCTTTACTGAATTTAACTTAATAAAAAGTATTTTCCCCTTTAATTCAGTGAATGTAATTTAGAGGCATTTTAAAAAGCCATTTTTTTCCCCTCTTTATTGTTAGTAAGCACATTTGATACAACCTTTTAAGTAGTGGCACAAGCTGTAGAGTTGGTTAAGAGCTAAGGATTAATCATTGCAATAATCACTGAATAATTGTTAGATTAAAGGACCTTGTGAAGATGCTGGAGGAAACAGGTAGACAAGTATCTATATCAAAAGTAAAACGAGACCTATATGGACTTAACCTGAAAGGCTGCTCAGTAAGAAGAAACCACTGCTCCAAAACCACTATAAAAAAGCCAGATTACATTTTGCAAGTGCACATGGGAACAAAGATCTTACTTTTTGGAGAAATTTCCTCTGGTCTAATGAAACAAATATGTAACTATTTGGCCATAATGACCATCATTATGTTTGGAGGAAAAGGGTGAGGCTTGCCGAAGCCTAAGAACGTCATCCCAACCGTGAAGCATGGGGGTGGCAGCATCATGTTGTGGGGGTGCTTTGCTGCAGGAGGGACTGGTGCACTTCACAAAATAGATGGCATCATGAGGAAGGAAAATTATGTGGATATATTGAAGCAGCATCTCAATACATCAGCCATGAAGTTAAAGCTCTGATGCAAATGGGTCTTCCAAATAGACAATGACAAAAAGCATACCCCCCAAAGTTGTGGCAAAATGGCTTAAGGACAACAAAGTCAAGGTACTGGAGTGGACATCACAAAGCCCTGACCTCAATCTGATAGAACATTTGTGGGCAGAAATGAAAAAGCGTGTGCGACCAAGGAGGCATACAAAACATGACTCAGTTACACCAGTTCTGTCTAGAGGAATGAGCCAAAATTCCATCAATTCCCAACACATTTGACACAAGTTAAACAATTTAAAGGCAATGCTACCAAATACTTAAAAATTGTATGTAAACTTCTGACCCACTGGGAATGTGATGAAAGAAATAAAAGCTGAAATAAATCAGTCTCTCTACTCTTATTCTGAAATTTCACATTCTTAAAATATAGTGATCCTAACTGACTTAAGACAGGTAAAGTTTTCTACGATTAAATGTCAGAAATTGTGAAAATGTTTAAATGTATTTGGCTAAGGTGTATGTAAACTTCTGACTTCAGCTGTAAGTAATTAATTATGTGATGTGGTTACAGTCATCCATTGTTAAAATTATGTGTTGTGGGTTCTTCCCTAATTCTGCCATCGCAATGTGAAAGACACAGCAGACACTGTCATGTTTTTACCTTGTCACCCGAACAAAGAGCAATAGCCCATGATTTTCCTTTATTCCATTGGAAAACACTTGGAATATCTCATCTCTCTCCTCAAATCCCCACTAGCATAGGAGAGTTGCTCAGCTCTCACAATAGTGTTGCTTTTCCAGTAATAAGCTTTTCCAGCAAGTAGTGCTGTAGCGTTACAAAACTACATTTATCACATTGCATTGTGAACGCAGCAACGGTGTCGAGAGAGTAATCAAAAACCCTCACCTAAACAGTCCTCTCCATCATTGGAGTTAACATTTTATATTGCTATCCTAATTGTTTACGCTACTTTTAGTAACTTGTAGTGTAGCTAACTACTTTTTTAAAAGATTAGATTGACTAGTTCAGAGCTACAGTATGAGTTTTGACTAGCTTTGAGCTTAAGAAGCAAAATTTTATGAAATGGGTGATTTTTCAATAAAGACCATTGCTTTATTGGTCATTGCCAACCTATAAGTGTGTGATTGTGTGTGATGGTAATGACTCTAGCAGTCATTTACTTGGAATTCATAAAAATAAGAAGAAATGTTTTTTTATTTCTGCTAAAATTGCAAACTTTGCAGCGAGTTTGCAGCATGTTACATGCATTAGATGCATTATGACTAGCTTTAGTGTGATTCTGTAATATTAAAATATAAATTCATATAAACGCCATCATAATAAGGCTTATAGTATCAGCGGTTGGCATCTGTAAGTCATTATTCCCAAGCGTGATTTTCTAGTATTCTTTTTTCACATGCTGACATAGTTCTCATAGACAGGATATTATTTCTGATTAGGCCAAATTGAGAAACAGGATAAAATATTAGTGCCACAGATAAGCTGAATGCACAGCCACCACAGCCCAGTCGGTTAGTAATGAAATATGAAGCATGGAATGATGGATCATGGCCCAACTCAAATTAGATGTGCTCCCATATGGTTGTGCGTGGGTGAGAGAAAAGGTGTATATATATGGCTTGGCAGAGTTGGGGGCAAGGCAGTGGGCAACAGGGAGAGCTAGGCAGTCTGTGGGTCAAGTTACAGAGAGAGAGAGAGAGACCCAGCAGCCCCAAAAATCAACACCTAATGCCACCAGACCTTGCATGCCAGTCCTGGGGGGGTTTGGGGGGTGCTAGTGTGAAGCAGAGGCAGTGGTTGAATGGTGCATGTTTGTGCATATGAACTTAAACAGTGGATACAGCTGGACTGTTGTGCTGTCTGAATTGATCTATGGATCTGAGGATTTAATGACGATTCATTCTCAAATGGCCCCCAAGGGCAAGTACTAGGATCACTAGAGTTGTGCATGCAGGAGAAAATGATTATTTCAATATGACTAGATGAAATATGATAAAAGCAAAAGATTTATTCATTACTAGTTGGTTGTGTTAGGATTAATGGTGTTTGCTAAGCCAAGCATCACTATTTTTATTGCGCATACATAAGGTTAGGGATTTTAACAAATGCCATAGCCAAAGTATTAAAATTTGGCAATAAACTCACGTTTTCTTGAGAAAATGTAAAACATTTTCAGAAATAAAATTGTCATGTGCATCTCACTAAACCATAAAACTGTCAAAAGAGATTGTATTTATCTGTTTGTATCTCTTGAATGGCTACATTACTGATGTAAGCCATTTGGCAGTGTGTAATCTAACCTGGTCATTGAGTCCAACACTGAGCATCAACATCTCTCCGCCAATACTGATCCAGCCTGATCCAGTGGGATTGTGGGAATTCACCCCCCTCCTGAACCAAACCTGTCCAACAAAAAATGGAAGAACATTCTATGTTCAGAATGGAATACCAGTGTGCTGCTTACTACATACCACACTACTAACTGCTTACTACTTAAATAATTGTGATACAGTAGTTTGCTGCAGTAGTTTGTCACATGATGGGCTCTATTTTAAGACTGCTACATCTTAAGTGCAGTGCTATGAAATATGCCATCCATGAAAAGTCAGTGGGCATGGCCAAGGAGGTTTGGTATTTTCATGCAAGCATGCACTAACTCTGGGCGCAAGTGGGTTGGCGAAATCATGCGTGCAAAGCACAAACACCAAATGAAGACCGCCCATTCATAAGAAATTGTTAGCTAGTGTAAATGGCCTGTTTGCATGGGTGCTGATTTATGTTCTTTCAGCTAGGTGCCCTAAACAATCGAGAAGCACACAAATTCATGAACTTGATTTTATTTGCATAATATCTTGCATTGCCTGTGCTAATAATAATGCATGTCACCTAGATATTATGAATAAATTGAACTGCTCATTATGATTTTACAAACTAAATTTAAAAATCATTAGAATTGAAATAAATGGCAAACAAAAGCAGTGTTCAGAGCACTACAGGACTAAATATAATCTTACTTTGTTGTCCTTAGTAACAGCCCAAACTACATTGATCCCTACTGCAACATAAACAGCTCCTTTCTGATTTGGAGATGGCACCAGTTTCCACGATGAACCTGAAAATATAAAAATGTCACATTTAGACCATTTTTTTTGTTATCAAACATAGTTGCTTAACATAGTTTCCATCGTCAATGTAACATAATGTGGACACATAAGCCACATTTAAAATCCAGCAAAACATCTCACAAAAGGAGTTTCTTAGGTTTTACAAGATAAAATAATAGATATACTGTTTAAAAAGAAGACCAGAAGTATTTAGACAGATTCTAGTTGTCACATTTTACTGGAACATATCCATAGTTACTGTGACTCTGCTAGAACACTTTTGTGAGCTTCAGGTGAAATTACTTCAGACATCCAAAAAAGTTAAAGGTTTGTTAAATGTTACAGCCGAAATGGCTAGTCCAGTGAAAAGTTAGTTCTGAGAAAAGCTCCAGCATCATTTGTTTGCGAATACCATTTGGTTTAATGTTTCACTGTAATGCAATTAAATTCATACATTTTTAAGTGTGGCTAAAGTGTCCAAATAATCTTTGAGGCTGCTGTATGTTCATATTTACCTCTGTTATGCCATTGACAAGACCGTCACTATGATGACAATTTCACCATAAATAACATTTATGTGTAAGTCAATCAAAAAATGTACTGTATCTTCTGCATACTTTGTGTGAATTGAAAGACGCATTCCAAGGTCCAGTAATAAATCTGTTAGTGTCAGACCTGTAGGGCAGTCTTTACTGATGCCTGTTCTGACCAAGAGTTGTCCATCCCACAGAACAGCCCACAGCAGGTCTTTTGGCCCCGCGCCAACCTGAGCCACCTCTCTGGGCACCTGGACAGGCTCCCAGTGTGTCCCCTCTGGGTTCTGGTGTCGGATACCAGCACGGACCCACACCTGTGAAGAGATAAACACACACCTTGATCCTGTTCTGTGGTAATATTAAGAAAAATCAACTTATAACAAAAATTACAAATAATTTAGAGAGGGTTTAAATTAACCACTATTAGACTGAGAGATTGTTCGCATTCTTCTGAACAAGTGGCTAATCCAAAAGGATGTGGTGGCAGCCCAACTATAGGTAGCAGGACTGGAACAAAGAACAGTACTGACCTCAAGTGGTAAGAAACATGTAATGCAACTGTATTTGCATCTGCTTCAAAGACCCCATTAAATAGCTTGACCAGCAAAGTCAAAGGGGTTTGCAATAACATGAGGGTTGGAAATGGATGAGAGTATTTACATTTTTGGGTCCCCTGCAGATCTGATAGCACAGGCTGCGGTTAGGTCTCCTCTTACCTTCCCTTGTTGGGACACGGCCCACAGGTAAATGTGTTTCTCAGGACTGTCACTCATGCCCCAGCCTCCACAGCTGATGTCAATGAAGGGTTCTGGAGGAGGTCTTCCTCTGTCCACAGGCACCTGGATCAAAAAGACACATTCAGAATGTCACACAGGTTTAGGCACAGCTTACACACACAGTTAGCTAGTGTTCATTCATGATGGTACCTTGGCCCATGATCCCAGGGCTTTATATCTTCTGTAGCGAAGCCATCGCCTGCGACGGACACACGAATTCCACTTCTTCTCTTTAGTGAAGGTGGCAGGGAAGTCCACTGCATACTCCCAACCCTAGATTAACCAAACTTAAACTAGTAGTATTACATGGCTATTTTGACATGATTTAATATTTGGGCTTATTTTGTATTATTGTGAGTGGTTTGGAACGATCTGGGATGAATTAAGTTAAGAGTTGGTAATGGGTTGAGCTTGGGATGGGTTAAGTTTAGGATGGGTTAAGCTTGGGATGGTTTAGGATGGTTTAGGTTTAGGATGGGTTGAGTTTGGGATTGGTTATGTTTAGGGTAGGTTGAGTTTGGTATAGTTTAAGTTTTTGCAGGGGTGTGTTTGGGATAAATTAAGTTTTGGATAGGTTGGGTATGGGATGGTTTAGTTAAGGATGGGTTGAATTTGGGATAGGTTAAGTGTGGGATAGTTTGGATTTGGGATACTTTAAGTTTAGGGTGTATTTAGTTTGGGATGTGTTAAGTTTAGGTTGGTTGAGATTGGAATGGGTTTAGTTTAGTATAGGTTGAGTTTGGGATAGGTTAAGTTTAGTGGCCTGTTGCAACTCAGAGATTAATCCTGAGTCCATGCTTAACCCTGAAGCTTGTGTACATAAATGAGTGTCATTTGCCACGAACACCCTATTCGATTTATGTCTCCGTTGAAGAGCAAGAGATATTTATGAAAATATGAAGAATTGTAACATTTACACAAACAAAAAGAAACACCGCTGCTGCCGGCTAAGGTGACTGCTGGAGAAAACAAAAATAACAACAGAATATAATGTGTAATTTAACTTATTTAAATTCACAATAAAATATACAGGCTTATTGATTTTAAAACCATATAAATCTATATCAATTATTTGTCTAAAATGTAAAACATTTTATATTAATTTAAATTAAAAGCCGAATAAAATGTTATGAAGTGCAAGCCATACCACTATATGTGATAGTCTGCATATAATTTTAACTAGTATATTTGTTCAGGTGGAAAGACTCGTCACACAATAAATGCATCTTTAAAGTTTTTGAAACACTTTACAAACTCTTATGTAAACAGTTTTTTTTCCAGAGGGTCTCAGCATTATGCATTGCATACAAGCACAATATGTAAGAAACTCAATAATACATTTTTTATGTGCTGCTGAAATGTAAAAAGGTTCCCTGATCTCTCAAATAAACCATTTTATAATATCTTAATTTACAGGTCTAATATTCACTCTTAATTTATAAATATCAATTCATTAAATGTCTACTGTAAATATTTATCTGTGAAGGGCGCTTTAATTTGGAGTGAGAGATACAGAGGGAGGGACTTTATTGCAGACAGAGATGTCAATTTACTCACAGTTGATTGGTTCAGCATCAGTTTGCATGTAGCCCAGACTAAAACCTGCAACGGAGCAGGTTAGCTGTGTAGGATAAGTTGCTATGGCAATGAACAACCCGCCTTCTTGAGCCCAAAACATTTTTGCTCAAACTAAACTCAAACTTACCTAGGTAGCCACGGAAACAGGCTTTGTGCAACTGGCCTTAGGAGGGGTTAAATTTGGGATGGTTTAACTTTAGGATAGTTGAGTTTGGAATGGATTAAGTTTGGGATAGTTTGAGTTTAGGATGGATTGAGTCTGGTGTAGGTCAACCTTAACTTTAAGGTTGGGTTGAGTTTGGTATTCGTTAGGTTTGGGATAGGTTCAGTTTCGGATACTTTAAGTGTAGGGTAGGTTGAGTTTGGGATAGGTCAAGTTTGCCATGGGTTAAGGTTAGGCTGGTTGAGTTTGTAATGGGTAAAGTTTGGGATAGGTTGGGATGGTTAATGTTTAGGTTGGGTTGAGCTTGGAATTGGTTGAGTCTGGAATGGGTTGAGTTTGGCATTGGTTAGTTTAGGGTGGGTTGACTTTGGAATGGGTTCAGCTTTGGATTTCTTAAGTTTAGGATTGTTTGAGTTTGAGATAGGCTAAGACAAAACAGTATGTTAAGTTTGTGGTAGGTTGGGGTGGGCTAAGTTTGGGATGGGATAAGTTTGGGGTGGGCTAAGTTTGGGATGGGATGAGTTTGGAGAGGTCTGAGATAATGTCACTTACCCCTGTCTCTGTAGATTCTCTTCCACAGCTCTCATCATCAACATACCAGTCTCCCTCCCACTCCCAGTTAGTCGAGGGCAACACAAAGCTATGAAGAGGCTGTGGGTTCAAGCCAAACTCATCTGTCCACTGCCAGCGGTCTGTTGGTAGGAGTGTGTCAGTGTATCCATCTACTGGGTTCCACCTCTGTAGAACAAACAGACAAAAATAAATTATTCTTTGCAGGTCACTGGATACTGCAGGGTCACTGCACCAAAGCATGCTGTGGCACGGTGGAGGGCGGGACCGGCGCGTGATTGCGCACGCCCGGTCCCGTATCGGGCTGATTGAGCCGGCAAGAGGGTTAAAAGGCCACTCGCAGACGGCGATCGGGAGAGAGAGCTTAATCAGCAGACGTCTAATGTCATATGTGTTTGTTTTAAGTTATTCATTAAATTATTATTTATTTGACAAGCCGGTTTCTCGCCTCTTCCTTGCCCGCGAATTTGATCTGTTTTACATTGGTGCCGAAACCCGGGAAGGAAGAGGGATACGCCGTAGCGGAGTTCTCGCCACTTCTCAATGGAGCAGCCGCGGCCATCTGCCGGGAGACGGAGGAGCCCAGCCACCTGGACGCGGAGGAACGGCCGCCGACCGCGAGGGGAGGAGGGGCTCCTGGCCGACCGCCTGGAGCGGTTAGGGCCGCTGCCAGGGGCGGGGGAGTCCCCTAGTAGCCACTGGAACGCGGCGGAGTTGGACACTGCCGACCGCGTGCGGGGAGGGGCTCGCCGCCGACCGCCTGGAGTGGGAGAACCGCTGCCAGGGGCGGGGGGAGGCCCCTTCGATACCCCGGGAACGCGGCGGGGCGTTCCGTCCGCCAGGGGCTGAGGACTGCCTCCGATCTGCCCGGAGAGGCGCGGCTGCTGTCCTGAAGAGGGTGCAGAAGTGGCTGAGGAACGAGCTACGGCGTATCAGAGAACCGGCGAGTACGTTTTTTTCTTTCGTTTCTTTAATCTCTCTCTCCTCTCTCTCTCGATACCGCTCTGCGGTGGCCTTTTCCCTCTTTTTTTAAATTATGGTGTTTATGGGAGGGGAGGTACTGCCCAGTGCAGGAACCCTCCCCCCCCCCCTTATTTTTAATGGTTGTTTCCCTCCCCTTGCCCCTCCCTCGTCCAGGTTGATGGGGATGACCCGCCGGCAGACCGCGCGGGAGGCGCCCCCCCCCAGGGGATGTACGTCAGGCCGGGGGTCCCCAGCCTGAGAGAACGGGGGAGGAGTGTGGCACGGTGGAGGGCGGGACCGGCGCGTGATTGCGCACGCCCGGTCCCGTATCGGGCTGATTGAGCCGGCAAGAGGGTTAAAAGGCCACTCGCAGACGGCGATCGGGAGAGAGAGCTTAATCAGCAGACGTCTGCTGTCCTATGTGTTTGTTTTAAGTTATTCATTAAATTATTATTTATTTGACAAGCCGGTTTCTTGCCTCTTCCTTGCCCGAATTTGATCTGTTTTACATTGGTGCCGAAACCCGGGAAGGAAGATGGATACGCCGTAGCGGAGTTCTCGCCACTTCTCAATGGAGCAGCCGCGGCCATCTGCCGGGAGACGGAGGAGCCCAGCCACCTGGACGCGGAGGAACGGCCGCCGACCGCGAGGGGAGGAGGGGCTCCTGGCCGACCGCCTGGAGCGGTTAGGGCCGCTGCCAGGGGCGGGGGAGTCCCCTAGTAGCCGCTGGAACGCGGCGGAGTTGGAGACTGCCGACCGCGTGCGGGGAGGGGCTCGCCGCCGACCGCCTGGAGCGGGAGAACCGCTGCCAGGGGCGGGGGGAGGCCCCTTCGATACCCCGGGAACGCGGCGGGGCGTTCCGTCCGCCAGGGGCTGAGGACTGCCTCCGATCTGCCCGGAGAGGCGCGGCTGCTGTCCTGAAGAGGGTGCAGAAGTGGCTGAGGAACGAGCTACGGCGTATCAGAGAACCGGCGAGTACGTTTTTTTCTTTCGTTTCTTTAATCTCTCTCTCCTCTCTCTCTCGATACCGCTCTGCGGTGGCCTTTTCCCTCTTTTTTTAAATTATGGTGTTTATGGGAGGGGAGGTACTGCCCAGTGCAGGAACCCTCCCCCCCCCCCCCTTATTTTTAATGGTTGTTTCCCTCCCCTTGCCCCTCCCTCGTCCAGGTTGATGGGGATGACCCGCCGGCAGACCGCGCGGGAGGCGCCCCCCCCCAGGGGATGTACGTCAGGCCGGGGGTCCCCAGCCTGAGAGAACGGGGGAGGAGTGTGGCACGGTGGAGGGCGGGACCGGCGCGTGATTGCGCACGCCCGGTCCCGTATCGGGCTGATTGAGCCGGCAAGAGGGTTAAAAGGCCACTCGCAGACGGCGATCGGGAGAGAGAGCTTAATCAGCAGACGTCTGCTGTCCTATGTGTTTGTTTTAAGTTATTCATTAAATTATTATTTATTTGACAAGCCGGTTTCTCGCCTCTTCCTTGCCCGCGAATTTGATCTGTTTTACACATGCCTTTTATGCCATAATATGAGGGGTGGTGGGTGTTTTGCTATGACTCTGTGTCTTGTGCTTGTGTTTATCAAAATACTTGTGTTCATTATTACTGTTCTCCCTCTTAGCGAATATTATGTCTTATGTTTCATCTTTATTTTACTTATTTAAATTGATGATTAATTACTATATATTATAGTTCAACCAAAAAAGAAAATTCTCTCATCATTTACTCACCTTCATGCCATCCCAGATGTGTATGACTTTCTTCTGCTGAAAATAAATTATGATTTTTAGAAGAACTTTTCAGCTCTGTAGGTCCATTCAATGCAAGTGAATGGGTGCCAAAATGTTGATGCTCCAAAATGCACATGACTCCAGAGTTTTAATCCATATTAAAAGTACATACAAAACAGAAGTGATGTGATTGGTGTGGGTGAGAAAAAGATCAATATTTAAGTCCTCATTTGCTTGAAATTCTTCAAGAATGTGAATGTGAATCACCAAAAAACAAGTTGTATGTGAAAGTGGTCTGTTTCTCACCCACACTTTTCATATGTTTATGAAGATATTGATTTAACCACTGAGACTTATTATTTATTTTTATTCTGATTTATGTGAATTTTTTTTTGCATTGTATGGTCCAACAGAGCTGAGAAATTCTTCTAAAAAATCTTCATTTGAATTGAGCAGATAGTCATACACATCTGGGATGACATGAGGGTGAGTAAATGATGAGAGAATTTTCATTTTTGGGTGAACTATCCATTTAAATTGGTCATCACATCCTGAGGTCCACTTATTATGTTAGTATAGGTTTTTTTTTTTGCTCCAAAACAGTCATAATTTAGTAATATATAATACATTTCCACCCTGTCTCTGGCACTCTGTCTGAAAGCTCATTTTTAAGCTCTCTAACTCTTTAAAACTTCAATGTAAACGCCCACTGTTCTGATTGGCTAACTTTGTGCAGTCCTTCCAATACATCCATATTTGAAATGCAATCCAAAGAAAGTGAACAAACTCCACACAAAAATGTCTGAGTTAACATATAATGCACATCTAGCAAATTTAATTTGAATATATTAAACTGTTCACTCAAGCAGCACCATGAACTATCAAGCAGTCATGACATTTTTCTCCCAATTTGTAATGCCAAAATCCCAATGTGCTCTAAGTCTTCGTGGTGGTGTAGTGATGCCTCAATCCGGGTGGCGTAGGACAAATCTCAGTTACCTCCTCGTCTGAGACCGTCAATCTGCGCATTTTATTACGTGGCTTGTTGAGCGTGTTACCACGGAGACATAGTGTGTGTGGAGGCTTCACGCCATCCATGCACAACTCACCACGTGCCCCACCGAGAGTGAACCACATTACAATGATCACGAGGAGGTTACCCCATGTGACTCTACCCTACCTAGCAACCAGGTCAATTTGGTTGCTTAGGAGACCAGTCATTATGCAGAAGTATTTGGTCCTTGTGATGTCACAAGTTCCAAAATTCCAAACAAGCTGTTTCTAGGACCATGTTTTAACATGTGATTTACATTGTCATTTTTTACAATTGACATATTTAAAAAAAAAATAACCAAAACAATGGTTTGATATTTTTGTTTGTTACCTTTACCAACATTGCTCTTTTATGTTTCATTTATTTTTGTCCAGATCTTTAAAATTATTCAAAAATACATAAACAATGCAATTCACACAAAAATATTACTTGAATACACATTCTGTAAGAAACATTTTATTTAAAAAGTTAAAGTAAAGAATGTCATGTGGTTTTACCATTCGAAGACAGTAAAAAAATACAAAATACAAAAGAAAATTAACAAATAAAAGTTTCAATAAAAGCTAAAATTATTGAAAAAGAAATGATGGCATGAACAGTGCAGAATAATCTTGAATTATTTTCAACAACAACCGAGAGGATCCTTTAGACCCTTTAAAAAAAATTATATATATATAATTTTTTTTAAAGGGTCTAAAGGATCCTCTCGGTTGTGTATATATATATATATATATATATATATATATATATATACTTGGGTATATCAATATTTTGAGATTTTTCTAAAAAGGCAAATTTTTGTCAGGTCAAATGGAGTAACCTTGGGAAAACTTCTTGACAATTACTTATAAATGTATATTTACATTTACTTGTATTTATATTTACTTTGAAAAAACTTTACTTTTTAGGTTGTGTATTATCTTATTATTTCAAGGTGCAAGGAAAATATTTCAATACCTCTAACTTGATGGTTATACCTCATGACATCTATAAAGTCAATAAATATATTTTTATGTAGAAAATGGAAGATTAATTTCAAAACTTTGTGAAACCAACATGGACACAAATATTACATGTCTATGAACCTGACACATGTGTTTTAAACTAGATTTTTAAAAGACTTCTAATTCGGACAACTTTTTTTTGTCAATGACCCTTATGCCTCCTAATTGCTTTTCTGTGAAATATTGCTGAAAAGCCATTAAAGTAAATAATAAAACAGCATAAAAATGTTGTGAAACAGGTTTTTCAACTTTAGATTTACATTTCAACCAAAGACATTCTTCTCAAATCAGTGTCAATAAACAGCAGGTTGCCACCAGGAAAATGCTCAATAGCTTTTTTTGCAGTCAAGTGTTCATACAGGATTGCATTTCAAAAACAACCCTATCTTGAGAAGCTGAAAATGCGGCTTGTACAATAATTTTTTTATGTCAATAAATCACAATATTCTTATCTTTTTCTTTTCATTTTACAAACCTGGTTTTCATAGGTCTCTTCCTGGTGGCGGATAGGCACATCACTGGGATCCACATTGAGATACACCAGATGGTCACAGCCAATGCCCCAACAGCACTGCTGAGAGCCCGTCACACGCTTCAGCTCCAACAGAATATCTGCAGCGCGCTTCCAGCGGCCTCTAGCGGCCGACACACTGAACACCCGCCCGTACACATCCACTGCCCACAGCGGCGATCCGGGCATGATGGGCCCTGCAGAGCAAATCATGCACGACATTTGATGTTTATTATTACTTTTGCCATTTAAATATACAATGTATATTGTATCGACTTGTGAAGCTTATTAAACATTAATGATCACTGTTATTACATTTATTACATTTGAATAAATTGCATAAATCTTTAAAAGCTAGCTTGTTTAGAAATAGATAGTTAACTGTTCAGTGTTTTTAGATACCAGCTGATCAACTTGCACCTGCTTCCGTGGATTCCATATTACAGCATTATTATTCTCTGATTAATTCAAATAGATTCAAAACAATTACGTGCATTACTTTACATGTCTTCGTGTTTTCGTCGTATTGTCTATACAGATAAAGATAACGACATGGCATGCATTCGAGTAAATGATGTATGGTTTCACTTACCCTGTATATTGTGTGTTGATTGCACAGTGAGTCTTCATCCAGCCGCTTATGATTATTCTAAGCGCTCAGAGACCCGGAGCAGGAAGTTCAGGGTATTCACTCTCTGATTGGTCAGCGCTCACGGAAGTGCCGTTATCGAAGCCTCTGATTGGACAGACTGTGTGCGCACATATTTTCCCGTCTACGCGATCAATTATTCATGCTCTCTCAATAATTAAAACTCATGTTACATGAGTACTAACTTTAATACTTCACGTGTTACCTTAGACGGAGAATACACCATACATTGTGTTTTTAAAACAACAACAATACAACAAAACTGAGCATTTAAAGGAATACTCCAGGTTTAATACAAGTTAAGCTCAATCTACACCGCTCGTGGCATAATGTTGATCACCACAAAATTAATTTAGACTCGGCCCTCCTTTTCTTTAAAAAAAAGAAGCAAAAATCAAGGTTACAGCGAGGCATTTATAATGAAGGGGCCGATTTATTGAGCATTTAAAGGCAGAAATATGAAGCTATACACATTTCACAGAGGGTATAATTTTATAAAAGCACTTCAATTAGTTCTTCATTTAAAAGGAATGCGCAATTTGAGCTGTAAAGTTGTTTAAATCATCATTTTACAGTCGTTTAGTGTTTGCTGACATCGTCATGGCATCGAGGTTGTAAAATGAGCAAAAACTTTACACAGAAACATCTTATACAGTAAAATACTGTTAACACTTTTGAAACAGTTTATGGATTGGCTCCCATTCACTTCAATTGTACTCTCTGGAACCCAGATTCGTCCTTTTTTTTAAAGAAAGGAGCGACGAGTCAAAATTATTTTTGTGGTAAACAATATGCCACAAATGCAGATTGAGTTTATCCAGCGCTTGAAATGGTGGGTACTCACCGGTACGCAGTACCTGTGGACCGGTGTTGTACCGAAATTGGTGACCCAGCGAAGTCTGTGACTAGAGGTCGCTGTTCAGCCAACGTTGGAGCGAGAGCGCGCTTGGCGCTCGTGCACATTATACACATTACACAATACTTTATCACAATGGTAAAACAAACAAACAAACAAACAAACAAACAAAAAAAACAGTATGAGACAAAAACAGTCTCACAGTATTATAATTTTATTTGTATTTTTTTTTTTTTTTTTTTTTTACTAAAGAAACATTTCCAATTAATTAAAAAGTTGGATTCATTAAAGTGAAGTGGTGTTTGGAGATGAGTATGGCAAGTCTGGCTGTCCTCCACTGTGAGGCTTTTGGAGTTGTGTGTAACGTTTATTTTTTGGATAAATCATGAAGATCAAACTGTGCACACAAAATGTTGATTCTGCCTCTTCACTGAGGACTCAGTATATTAATGCTGAAATCAAAACCATCATCCAACAAACCCAGACTGATATCCAGAGAGAACTGATGGTTGCTGCTCATGTTTTTTTTTTTTTTTTTTTACATATAGAGTAATATATCAACAATTACTACTGTAGGTCACACTTAAAAATATCTGAATGCCATTGCATTAGATTAAATCGTATCTGTTTATGATTACTAAAGACATGACTAAAATTGCAATTAGAAATGTTAGTTTTTAAATTACATTTTATAATTGGATCTAGGTAATCTAATCTGATTACTTTTGGATTACTTTTTGTATGTTTTGCAAAATCTAATCATTAATTTAAAATGTATTAAGTACTAATTAGCACTGATTTTAATGTTTACATTTGTAAACATAAACTCAAATGTCAACATAATATTTGTTTTACTTGCTATTTGTGTGACAAAATTGTAATAAAGTAATCCATAAAAAGTCACTTTAATCTGATTTCACATGTTTAAAATGTTATCCAATTACAAATGCTTGATTTTTGTCATCTGATTACATGAAATCCATTCCAGTAATCCAGTGGTTCTCAAGTCTTTGGCTACGCCCTCCTTTGAAACTAGAAAAAACTTTTGCGAACCAATGATGTAATCCATTAAAAGAAACAGTAACCATGTAATCTAATTTAAAGTACTTGATATTTTTTGTGGTTAAGGTTATTTCGATTATACACAACATCACTGGGACTCATCATTTTCAGTTACACAGGCTTTCCTACCTGTGCTACACCAGTGACATGGAGCTCTACTTGTCTTTCCAGCCTGATGACCCCACGATGACTGTTCGGATCTCAGCTTGCCTAGCAAACATCTCGGCCAGGATGAAGGAACACCACCTTCTACCCAACCTAGCAAAGACTGAGCTCCTCATCTTTCCAGCTAACCCTGTTGTTAGGCACAACATCACCGTTCAGCTGGGTTCATCTACAATAACACCATCCAAAACTATCAGAAAGTTGGGGGTATCCATCGATGACTAGCACAACTTCACCGACCACATCTCAAAAACAGCCCGATCATATTGCACTCCTTAAAATCAGGAAAATAAGACCCTTCCAATCTGAACATGCCACACAACTCCTTGTTCAGTCTCTTGACATATCTAGACTGGACTGCTGTAATGCTCTTTTAGCTGGCCTTTCTGCATCCGTGACTAGGCCTCTGCAAATGACCCAGAATGCAGCAGTACGGCTAGTCTTCAATGAACCGAAGAGAGTTGTTAGACCACTCCTTGTCCTCTGACTGCCAGTTGCTGCATATATTAAGTTCAAGACTCTGATGCTGGCATACAGAATCGTCACTGGGTCTGCTACCTACAATCATTGCTGCAGGGCAACAGGAATAGATATTTAATTGTTTGCACTCTAATTGCACTCTAGTCTTGGCTAAGGCTTTTAAAATACAATGGAAACTTTGAATTGCAGCACTTATCATGCTACTGGTGATAAATCATTTTTGTTGTATCCTTCCTCATTTGGTCAGTTGCTTTGGTCTGCTAAATGAATAAATATAAATTTAAATATATATAATCCAGATGCATGCATGTTGAAAAGAGTATGCCAAAAATGCCTGGATTATTATGCATCAGCAGATTTCTCTACGCAAAAGACCTTTGAATGGCAGACCTACAACAACACTTTGCTGCTTCTTTCAATGCAATAGGAAGCATTTTAACACAAGAATAAACATGACTTGTATGTCAGTTGTATGTTTCTTTTGATAAAAGATAAAGACTTGAAACATTTTTGTTTCTCAGACATTTGCAGCAAATGCTCATTCAATTTGTGAATTGTTGTTTGTTTAAGCAATATCACATGAACATGAGTGCTGTTGCACTGAATATCAATATGGCATTCTAGTTCTATAAAAAATAAGTTAATATTGAGTAACAGATTTTAGACCCAATTGGCCCAAATTATAATGTCCATATATTTTGTCTATTTTTGTTTGGAACTGACAAAAAACAATCCAAAGCAGGATAAACTGTTGCCTGTGGCTTAAAAATGATATCCAGAGATGGCATCTGATGGAGTGGTTGAAAGCAGTAAATTAATTTATAAATGTCCCGTTTTTTAAACTTGTGAGTCCTTTTTTTAACCATGAAATAAGGATTGTAGCTACTAAATATTATATAAATTTACAGAGTGGCCATTTAAACCGTTTGTTCGAAAGTAATGTGTTGTTGCTGAAAAATGTGTACGTAAACGAGCGACTGTCTCTTTAAGATGTCTCCCCCACCACTCTCCGCGCAGACGCGTCATCCCACTCGATCACATGACTCGAGTCTTGTGACAGTAAAGCGCGAGCACGAGCACGAGCAGGAGTTTGATAAGGAGTTTCACTCGTCAACTAACGCAGATTTCTCTCTTACAAACGAGAGAAATCGAGTAAAGGTCGCGATGGCGCATCTTTAGAACATGCAAGAGTGTTAACTACATTTTCTTTCAATAACACGCATGAGCTGGAGTTGTTGTATGGAGAGCGCGCAGCAGAACTTTGTTTTGGTTTGTGTTTGAACTCCAGTGATCGTCCACGCCACAGAAGCTCGAAAGAATTCCAGGTCCGTTTGGTGAACAGGACGCCTCGGATCAGACAGTATGGCCAGTAAACCTCTCCTCCAGGACAGACCTCCAGCGTACAACGCAGTCCCGGGCGCGTATGACTACGGCTCGATCCCCGCGGCCGCTCCACCCGCGGCGGGCTTCCAACCTCCAGCACCGCCGCACTATCAAGGCAAGAGAACCACTAATACAGTATTCAACCAGTATCGGCGAGCAATAACTCACTCACAGCAGGGTCTGTGCTACACATCAATACTGCCTAAAAGTTCAGATAAAACTACAATAACAATTAGTGATAGCCATGGTAAAAATACAGTGATTTGCTGGACATTTACAGGAATTGTATTCTCAAATAGGCTAAACAATTTCATTTGATTTTTGAAGTCCATATGTCTTAGTAAAAACTGATAGGAGTGTACAAACGCACACACTTCAGTTGAGTTGGTTAGATAGTTATTAACTAATCACTGACAGTCCAATGATTGTCTTTGTTTTATAGTTTATATACTACATCCTCTTTTCATGCTCACATGTCAATATTAAGGGAACCACTATGTACTTCACCATTTGATACAATGTATGTATTATGTACATGTTGTTGCATTTAATTACATTTGTAGTTACTTTGTTAACTTTACCCCAACCCATCCCTTACTCTAAAACCTAACCCTAAACCTACCCATATTCTCAACCTCAGTAGCAGCAAATGTGGGCATTTCACAGAACAACATGTAGTTACACAGTAAATGCATAGTCTTGTATGTAGTTAAGGCCACCTAATATAAAGTGTGGCCTTATTCAGATCTGAAAGCTCAAAACAGCACGTAACAACACTTCTGCTCATCATACAGTGTCACTCTGAGATAAGAGTAGATGTAAATGAGTCTTTATTATGTCTCATAGGTTATCCAGCGGCCACATCCGGTTATCCAGCGGCCACATCCGGTTATCCAGCGGCCACATCCGGTTATCCTGTGGTCCCCGGACAGCCTGCTGCCATAGCCGCCCAGCCAGCCTACAGCAGCACCTACACCATCGTCCAGCCCTCTGTGGTGGTGGTTGGAGGATGTCCGGCCTGCAGGTGAGTCTGACAATATACTGGACATGCCATTGTGTACGAGACGTCAACATGCATACATTAAATACACTATGCGATGTATAAGAACACACGAGAGATAGATACATAGTACATGGTTGAAGGGATAGTTCACCCTAAAATACAAATTCTCTCATCATTTACTCACCCTCATATCATCCCAGACTTTCTTTATGATAGATGTGGGTGAGAAACAGAGCTGAAATAGTCTTCCAAAAATCTTAATTTGTGTTCAACTGAAGAAAGTAAGTCATACACATCTGGGATAGCATGAGGGTGAGTAAATTATGACCGAATTTACAGTTTTGGGTGAACTATTCCTTTAAGACCAAAAATACCATCATATGACATCTAAATATTCTGCTATTGGTCAAGTTGATTTATAACTATAGCAGTATTTGCCAGTTAAACTTAAAGGAATATGGTTTTTGTGTTTTTAAGGGGAAATACATAAACTACTGCAGTTTGTGGGTAGCTGAGTTTCTTCAGAATTCACAGTGATCATAGAGGTTTTTGTGTCTTGTGTCAGCTTCCTGTGAGCACATGACAGAAAACTGACTGACAGAACCACTGTGAACTCATTTCTGGAAGTTGCACACGTCTCTTGAATGGCATGTCTTATCAGGCCATCAGTAGCGCTAGTTTTGTTTCACTTAAGTTTTAATGAGAAGCTTCCTTTTCCTGGAGAAATAGTAGAGCTTTATATCATGAGATGTCTAGGTGACAAAAACAACACTTAAATTGGTGATGTTATACTGTATGTAGAATCTGTATTTTTCACAGCGGTTCATGCGACATCATGTAGTTAAAAATACACAAAGTTTTGTTGTAACAAGTGAATCATGCAAAAAATGATTCTAAATGGTCTTTTAGGCAATTAAATATTTAATAAATAATATCGTTCTTTAAAAAGCAGTTCACTTTTTAAACTGTCAAATTCACTTGGAATAGAAATGCGCAAAAAAAAAACAACAACAAAAGTTGGCCAGCAGGAAATCTGACAGGCTGGTCAATTTTTTCATCTACTTGGCACCTTGGGTGGTTTTTGGACCCTGTGGGGAACATCAACGTAGAACTAAAGCCAAGTGTTTAAGCAGTTCTCTTCCATACAATGAAAGTGAATGGGGACAAAAAGGAAACTTCTTTGACATTTGATTTTTCCCAGTCGCCTGAAGTCATTTGATAACTTTGTGCAAGGAACATACTCAAATTTCAGTCTTTGTATGCTGAAAATCTAGCTTGACAACCGAGGTCACCATTAATCTTCATTTGTATGGAAAAGAGCAGCTTGGACATTCTGCTAAAAATATCCTAAACTTTTTTTGGTGTTCCACAGAGGACAGAAAGTCATGTGGGTTTTGACAGACATAAGGGTGAAAAATGATGTCAGAATTAATTTCTTTAGGGTGAAATAATCCTTTAAAGCCATTCAACAAGAGCTTGTGCATTTCTAACTACTGATAATTCGACTGCGTCATCATGGCCTTAAATTGGACTCTGACCAGCTTAGCGCTGTTGACAGAATTTTATTCAAGACATTCACTTCCTGCTTGTGCATGTGACATTGTGAAAAAGCCAGTCAGGTCACATCATGAGTGTCACATCGTCAGTTCTCAAGAGCTCATGAGAGGGATAATTTCACTCTGAACTTTGGGTCATACACCAGATCGGACCAATTTTGCAAGCATGACTCTGCTTTGGATGTTTCGTACTGAAAAAACGGACACAGTGATGCACATGTCCATGCTGTGTCTATACAGTGTATCATTATGAACCTTCTTCCACATTTCTGGGTTTGAAATGCAGAAGTAAACTATAGCAGGTTGTACTTCTGTAGCAGTTAATGGAAGACTGCAACAAAAAAAATTGCGTCCCCACTTGCTCAAACAGTAGCAGACAAAAAACAAAGATATATTAAAGGTGCTGTTTTTTTTGTTGTTTTTTTTTCCACGGAGAAGTATGCAAAAATGTCCTGAGATATCTATCTGTGACAGCTGTAGACACTGTAAACCGCAAACAAATGTGTCCACGGACATTGTCACCTGTCAATCATTTTGCTTGTTCTCTATGGCGTGCCAAACGGTTCAAAAATAAGACTGACTTGCTGAGGGAAGCTATTGAGTCACTCACAGCGCTAACTACTGAGAAGGCGGCGGTGCATCTGAATAGGCTACTTGCTCTCCTCGCGCAGCGGAGGACAGCCCTGTTCTATTAGTGAGTGACTCAATAGCTGAGTGGTTTCCCTCAGCAAGTCAATAGGTTTGAACCGTTTGGCACGCTGTAGTTCTCATAGTGTTGTATTTGAAGCTGATCATTGAGGTGATGATTAATAATGTTTGTCAGTTGAGGGCGCTATTGTGGCACTGTTGAATTTGAGAACCACAGAAACAAACAATGCTGCTCTTTTACTCGGTTTTGATCTCAAAATGATCCTTGGTGGGAGGAGTTTTGAAATGAGGGGGCGTGGCCAATTCAATGGCTCAGTCTATGTTTTTTACTTGAAAGCATCAGAACGTTAAAATCACAGCACCTTTAATGCTATCAGAGGAGAGAACGATGCCAAATGTTCTGTCTGCAGCTGTTAACTAGTGTTTTTTTTTTTTTTTAATGAATGAAACCTAAGCAATCAGCCTACTTGACAGTCAGACCCCGAATGATCTTACTTGTATGAAGCCAGACCCAGATATATCAGACCTTTTGGAATGAGGATAAAACCTTATTTAGAGAACCTGGATATCAGTTTGGACAACTTAAGCCAAGCTCATTTTTGTCCTATACCTCCATGGGCTCTGAAAAGCCCAAATATAATTTTGACAATAACCCAACACAAATAGATGAGTACCACCAGCCATTTTTAGATACAAGATGTGATTTTTCCACTCCATAAACCTGTATTTACTGATGGATCAAAAACCGATAATAACATTTCGGCAGTTATTGGAGAGTAAAATTATGTAATCTGTATTCCTGGACAATACTCAATTTTTACTGCTGAAGCTCGTGGTCCGTTTTAGCCCTGGAAAATAATAAGAATGACCAAGGATGAAACGTTTCAATCTTCACAGACTCAAAATCTTGCCTTCAAACCCTTACTAAACTCCCATATCTCTAACAGGTGGCAGATAGAATGGGATGAAGTAAATCTAAAATTCCTTATTTATTCCTATGTTTTTTTTAATATTTAATCTGTTCTCGCCATGTGGATAGCCTTGTTACTGACATGGCGCTAAAAAAAAAAACACTTAAATTTCACACACAAATGTATTTTTTCAATATTAAAGCTTGCAAGATTTATGCAGCTAAATGAAGCTTAATAGTGTCATCACTGTCTGTGAAAAGGGTCTTTTGTTTCCTGTTGCTTTATTTGTACATTATATTGGCACTTAAATGTACAATAAGTCATATTATGATGCATAATATTGTTTAAAATACATTTTTATTAGAGCTGAATGGGAGTTCGCACCAAACAAATATGCCCTTTACTGATGGTGCCCACTACAGCGAACAGATGTATGTTCATTTATGGAAAGTAAACGACAATAATTCAAATCAAAGACAAATCGCACATCGTTGCTGGCCCACTTCGAGGACTGCGAGGAACGTATCTGTGCATTTCACACTGTCAGCAAAGCTTGTTGCGTGATTTTTGGTCAGCCAATGACAAAACAGGGCTCTTAATACGAGTGAAAATTAACATGCGCATGTGGGTAATTATTTGGGCGCACTGGTGTGAATGACATCTGAATTAACTCATGAATGAAACTAATTCAATTGGATGCTATTTATCTGACCTTAATGACAACCATTTTGGTGTTTCTACACTGGAGGGTGCACAAATAATAAAAAAAATGCCTTTGAGAAATACATGAACTTGTTTTGAATATTATTTTAGACTGGGATGAAATGACATGATATGGTAAATCTCCAAATCGGTTTCTGAAACGCTGTTCCTGTGAACTGACTGTTGTGTTGTGCTCTCTGCAGGGTTGGCGTGCTGGAGGATGATTTCACTTGTCTGGGAATCATGTGTGCCATATTCTTCTTTCCTCTGGGAATTCTCTTCTGCCTGGCCCTGCGTCAGAGGAGATGTCCAAACTGTGGAGCCACATTCGGCTAGAGGGACCAAACCCGTCACTGTCTTTTTAGCTTGTTTTGTAATCACCGCACATCAATAATGCCAAATATCACCTACAAACTATAGTAATTGAGAGATCACAATATTAAACAGCCATTCACTTCTTTGCTTTCTTCAAGACGGTGCATGTGACGAACTGTCCATGTTTTTAGTTTTCACATGCCTTGCAAGCACTATTTGCTGTTTTTTTTTTTTTTTTTTCTGCTTTATGTAAAATCTTGAAGCCAGTCCTACAGTCACTAGTGCCTTCATGATGGCAGAAAGAAACCATAAACTGAATGAGCCTGAACTTGCTGGGGTAATTCGCAGGCAGACAAGCGCCGACTCACTCGGAGTAACATTGTGTCTATTGTATACATGAAACGTTGATGCAGACAATTTCCTTCCTTGATTTTGAATTCCACCAAAGAATGAGTTTAATAGCATCTAAATGGAGATTTTAGTTGTATTGGGGAAGAAATTTGCATGACCTCTTTTTTCCCCCTGCTTTCCTCTGTATGTAGACTACAACAGTTTCTAGCCATCTGTCAATCACATCTTAGTTCTGACAAGATCAAAACACTTGTACCACATTTGTCTTAGTTCTTGTGCGTAATTTCAATACACGCTGAGTGTCTGAATTTGTTTTTAGACATTTTCTTTAAATGACGAATGTTATTTCGGGGCCATGTTTTCCATGTACTGCACTGATGATCAATGTTTTATCTGCTGGGCTCTTCTGAAATCATCTTTGATAAATGTGCAGTTATGTTTCACTCGAGGTCCTTGGCAATCTACATGTTAAAATAAATCCTGCAATCAAGGGAAGTTGGCGCCTAGAAAATGCCACCAATGAAGTTACTCTTTGACAATGGAATTGACAATCAGTCTTGGGTGTGTCCAGCATGATCTAGTTCATAATTTAGTCATACTGTCTTTGCCATATTCATTTTATAACGGAAATGTTTTAGGTGTGCTATACAATACTACGCACACTATTATGATCAGTTATAACTTTTTTAAAAAGAGATTGTAAATAAATTCTACAAGTGTTACTTGTTTTGTCTGAAGTGATTATATCAGCCATCTCGGACTTCAAAGAAAATGCACAAAACCCTTATTAGTCAATGTTTGAAATTGAGTGTGTGTACAGCAATATGCTAATAACTACCAAAAATGCAAGAAAATAAAGTTTTCTGGAGATTTTAAATCATTGGGTTATTCTCCGCTTTTGATAGCGGAGCACTTGCACACTTTGGAAGAGCCTGTAGGAACGCTGGTTAAGGTGTTTACATGCAATGCAGAATTGGGGCAATGGGCAAAAACAACCTATTTCGATCCTTTTTGCTTAAGCCATTTATGACAGTACCCTGATAAAAGAGCGATTTAGGACAACACATTGTCGGCTAATGCATAATCGTTGTGAGATTATGCATGTAAACACATTTTTTTTTTTCCCAGATTGTTATTTTATTTTGATCATTTAAGGGCTGCCAAATGATGTCAACTGGGCTGTCTAGTGCAGTTTTTTTTGTTTTTTTTACTATTTGATGCCAAGAACAAATATGACAACCCCCTGGGCAATGGAACCCCTTCCTAAAATATAAAAGCAACTTTCTTTTATAAATCCCAATTTATATTGTGTGAGAAATATGAATATTATAATATAATAATAAAAAACTAATTCCCCAAAATGTAATTCTCGAACATGAGTGTTGCAAGGAATGAGTGAATGCGTGGATTCTTCTGTATACAGATTTGGTTTGTTTCTTTGTTAAAACTAGGGCTTTTAATAGAATAAAATCATCATAAATCTGTCTTTAGAAAGCAAAATTGTGTTTTAACTAATATATTAAATGAACAAATTTGACAGTCCTAAAATACATTATGAACACTTAAGTTTTTCACAGACCCAGTAGCATTCCTTTGCAGCCCACAGGTTATGTTATGTATACATTCCTGTATTGAAAACTTAAGACTTTAATTTGTGGTCAAACTTTTTTAGCTTTGGAGTTAACTAATGTAACTAATTCTTTAAAAAGTGTCTTCTTAAAAACACTTTCAAGTAGGACAAAAAATAAAATAAATATATATATGTCTTGTTAATGAGAGGTCAACAGAGAATGGCCAGACTGGTTTGTACTAACAAAGTCTACAGTAACTCAGATAACAATAAAATCTCTGAATGTTATTCTGAAATGCGTGTTGGCGCTGTTTTGGCGGCACGAGTGGGACCTACACAATATTAGGCAGGTGGTTTTAATGTTTTGGTTGATCAGTGTTATACATTTTATAATGCTTGGATTTCTGAATGTTAACTAGGCTGGTGTTTAGCATTCAGGTATAGTTGTTCTTAAAAATACTTAATTCATTTTTCTTTATAGCGTCTCTCGATATAAATTATTCATCCTTTCTTTTGAGGTTGAACAGTCCAGTTAATACAGTAACTTTCAGTGGGTAATGTTTAACAGCAGCACACATTCATAAATAAGATATTTTTATTTTCATACAGCAACGGTCTGAAAATCTCAGGCCATCAGCAACAGAAAGGCAAACGAATCCCTCAAGCATTAAGATAAATGAATCACTGACCAACTACAGATCATTCAGTGTTGAGACTGATAAAAGCAAAGTTCTCCTTTTCTCAATAAGAATGTGATTATTATTAAAATACAAACTGAGATAAAAGTGCTTTTGTAGTTTATAGCGTTTCCTACATGTAGCTTGCTTAATTCTACTTCTAAGGGCCAGCTGACTGAGTTAGCCAGCTAGCCAGTAAACATTGTTACATAAACATGACTGTGCAATTCTGTCCGTTTCCTATCTATAAACATCATTTGGATCTTATCGCCTCAGAAGAAAGGCCCGGGTTCAATGCAAGTTATGCTCATTCGATAGCATTTGTGGCATAAAGTTGATTACTATATAGCTAGAACACTGACTAAAGTATTTGAATCTGAATTTTGCTCATCTGAATTTTAGACAGGTGACATTTATCATAATTGAAGATTTCTATTATAATGTTTTTAGAGGTAAAATTAACTAAATAATCAGATACAATTACAAATTGAAATGTTATAGATTAAGATGAAATTCAGAACTCAAAAATGTATATTGTAAACAAACTAGGCCAAATGAGGTTATCGTAGTGGTCGAACTTATGTCTACATCGGACCGTGCCAGAGAAATCTGGTAGCTCTGTGATTGGCCAAACTACAGCACAAAAAAAAAAAAAAAAAAAATTATATATATATATATATATATATTATTTTTTATAAATGTTCTGTCTATCAAAATTCTGATTCTAATACATTAGTCATTATTTTAGCTCCATAAATTTTCACAAGAATATTTTCAACTCGGCCCTCATTTATAAAAGCAAAAAAAAAAAAGCTTATTCATTGTATTTACAACAGAAGTGAATGGGCCCAGTCCATAAACATGATATATGTTAACATGACTGTAGTGTGATAAAATCAGTTATCTCCAATATTACAACTTTGTTGCCATGATGATGCAATGCCGGTAAACCCTGTCAGCGATTTCATCACACGAAATTCACATTAACTTTAACTAGCTATACTATTGAGACACAATTAGCGTTTATGGACTGGCCCCATTCACTTCCATTGTAAACGCCTCACTGTAATCTAAACATATAGTATATAAAATACATTAAATCATTTTCTGTAGTAATCAACATTATGCTACAAATGCTGTTGATTGAGCTCAACTTGTATTGAACCCAGAATATTCCTTTAATCCACTTCATAAGTTTCTTTTGCACTTTCAGGAATCCATCAGTTCCAGCTCATTTCAGATACCGGGATAATGCAAATCAAACATTTAAAAGAATAGTGCCATTGTCGATATTCATATCGCACTCACCATAAAATCACTAGGATTTTTCCTCATATCAGTATTACAGTTCACTATCATCAGGACTTTTCTGCTAGTGCGGGGTCCCATCAAGTCTTGAACATGTCAACTGTTCTTTGAGATTAAAAAGTTCTTGACTATGATTTAATAAAAAGTTAAGATCACGCTCACCTTCTTGTGATATTTACAGAATGATACTCCCAATTAAATGGATGCCAAACATTGGACTACCTACCTTAGTGATCCTTAAGACCAAATTGCTATACGTCATTTCCCTCTTTCTATTTCTCTATATAGACACATTCATAATATATACAGAGAGACAGAGCATTAAAAGGGATTGATATAAATAAAGTGTTGAACAGTATGTGGTGCTGGTGTGCATATGTATGTTATTGTGTTGTGAAACACAGCATCCTCAGGGGAGGGTCTCTTTTCAAATCCAGTGAATCTTGAGGAAGTGCATGTGTTTCAAACAGTCAAGTTCACTGTAGTCTGCACTGTGAGTGCATGTAGGCCGGTTGTGGTGCTGATCACATGATGGGGGCCGATCTGTCATTGGTGACAGTGGGCCGAAGTTTCACTGTAGCAAATGGATTCCCTCCCCTAAAGAGACAAAATAGTGTTATTCTGCTCTAACAGATAATATGCTTAAAAAATATGCTTTAAAAGGCATAGTTCACCCAAAATTATTCACCCATTATTTACACTAATTACATTATTTGTCACTCAGAAGCAAAAATGTAGCTTGAAAATAACCAATTACCAAATAAAGTGCTCAATGAGAGTACCTTTATTCCAGTTTCCCACAGCAATGCAAACCATGTAGCTTCTCTTTTTTTAATAGATTTTTGCAAAAACTGGTATTAATGCAAAACTGCTAAAATGGCCAAAATAAGAGGTTTAGATCCTCTAATGGTCTAATGTCATTTCGCTACGCAAATATTTTGAGGATTAGAGTTGAAAAAAGAAGTGTAAAACACTCTAGTAGTGTATTAATGGAAGCGAATGGCTCATAAAATCTTGCGAACCTTTCTTTAGATTTGCATATATAGTATTCACATAGTTCATAGTCTTCACTGGTCATATATTGACTAGCTGACAAAGCACGTGCGCAGAAGAAATGTCCTCATTTGAAAAGACAGACAGCATACATGATCCATTAACAGATACTCACCCCAGGATAGGGTGTTTTGGCATCCCGTTTGACTGAGGCACCTACAGGAAACAAAGAGAAGCATGTGTCACAAATCTACAAAGACGACAATTTATAAAGTCAGTGACAGCAGCACCGTCTCAGATCATGTGGCTCAAAGCAGACTGCCAGGTATGACGGGAATGTGTTCAGTTCAATGGCTGAATACACAAATTACAGTATATTGTTTAAGAGCTGTGAATTGGACACAGCAGCTAGTAATCTGCTATTACCACTGTCTGAGAAACAGTGGCCATGTTAGCAATGGAAAATTAGTGTACTGCACTATACTATATACATATATAAGAACTGTTACGATAAATGTATGATACTGTATATATATAAAACAAATGTAGAAGGTCATCTGGGTATTCCATACCTACAGAATACCTGCATACTATAGAAATAGTAGGAGTACTCTTTTGACAGTAGTCACACGGTGAGACTGAAGTGTGTCACCTCACTGAAGGTCTGGCATCTAGTTCTGCTTGAAAGGCTAGTCAGTTTAAAATGTGTGACCTTAGTGATGGGTATGACAGCTAAAACACTAAAGATCTGATTTCTTTCATCATGACTGCAGGAAGCCTCAACTGTGTTTAAAACAGAGGGTGTTTTATGTTATATGAAACTGTAACAACTTGCAGGCAGATTCATATTTCAGCTATAGTCATGAAAATATCCCTTTAACCTAGTATGTATGTACAAAGCAAAACCACAAAAATATAACAATTTGTGCAATTTAGACAGTGTTACTTAACTCAGAATATGATCCATGATCATAATATAGAACTATTTGTTGTCTTATTGCCTTAAATGACTCTGAATTTGAACCCTGGTGTCCGTTCGCACAACTGCTCTTTATATGTCATGTTCAAAACAATACTATCTGTACAATAGCTCAGACAAATATTATTGTATGATTATTGTATTTAAAATATAAATACTTAAGCAGTATCACATGAGCAAGAGTGCTGTCGTAATCAGTGATTCAGTCTTGGCATGAGGCTTGTACAGCTGGCATTGCTTTTATACAACAGTAAAACAAACAAGTTAATAATAAATGCATAAAAAAAAGAAGTAATTTTTGGCTGCTGGCTGTAATTTTTTACATCTAAATTTTAATTTTACACACATACAGTGGAGTAATTGCAAAAAAAAGGTCTAATTTTACAGACCAGTATATATATTTATATTAGGTCTGTCAATTGATTAAACTTTTTAATCTAATTAATTACATGGTGTCCAGATTAAATAATCACGCTTAATCACATATACAAATATTAGCTGAGAGCCCCTCATATAATAATTCAATATATAATGATGAAATGATGATACATAGTTATCTTTAAATATTAATATATATATATATATATATATATATATATATACACTACCGTTCAAAAGTTTGGGGTCACTTACTCATTCTTTATTTATTTATTTATTTATTTCACATTTTAGAATAATAGTAGTCAGCAAAACTATGGAATAATAGAAATGGAAATATGGGAATTATTTTGTGACCAAAAAATCCAAAATAAATCCAAAACTATGTAATATTTTTGCATCTTCAAAGTAGTCACCCTTTGCCTAGATTTTGCAGACATGTACTCGTGACATTTTCTCAACCAACTTCTTGAGGAATCACCCCGGGATGCTTTTTAAACAGTATTGAAGGAGTTCCCATCTATGTTGGGCACTTATTGGCTTCTTTTCTTCATATTTTGATCCAAGTCATCCATTTCAAAAACTTTTTTTTTTTTAGGAAATTTTAGATTTGTAATTAAATAAATGTATATGTTTTAGCAGAATAATATTTTGTCTACAAAGTTAATTTCAAACTTTTAAGCATACACCTTCAGATCAAAAGATTTTTAAGATCATGAGAAACATTTCAGACAAGTGACCCCAAACTTTTGAACGGTAGTGTATATATATATATATATATATATATATATATATATATATATATATTCAGATAATTAAAATGCATTACATTCTTGTGGCAGAAGAGTTCATCATTAGTAAGACTAAATAATAATAAGATTAAAAAGCAGCTTTAGAATACAATGTATTGTTTACTACCATATTATTGATCATAAGCCAATCATTGGCACACAGTTCACAGTAATCCATTTCACAAGTGAATTTGTCAATCAGTTGGAGATTTATTATGAGGGCTTGTTTAAGGATCCGTAAATGAACAGCTGCATCAGACATGCTTGTGTAGCGTCTTGGATGCGTTGCGTCATAAACATAAAATTTTTAGGTCACTGTGTCAAGTTAAATATAGTTTAATACTTAGAACACATATTGAGGTCCCTTAGTTTGGATTTGCACTCCATCAAGTGTTTTGAACACAAGAACGTAACACATGTTTGTGTTGTTCTGCTGCTCAAGGGTGTTTTTCTTCACTGTATAAACTGCACATTGCCACGCAGCTGAAGTTTCACTTACTGCTCTCTGGAGTAAACAGCTGGTACTACAAGCTTGCATTTCTCAGGAATCTTCCATATTACGGTCCGGGGGCATTGCGATTAATGGCGTACATTTTTTTAATTCGTTATTTTTAGTCGCACCGAATTAACACGTTAAATCAACAGTCCTAATTTATATATATAATGTGTCTATTTCCAGTTTATTAGGTGTAAACCGAATAAGGCTCCCGGGCCAGACGGAATTCCAGGTCGGGTCTTGAAAAACTGCACCCAGGAATTAACCCCTATTCTTCATTCTCTTTTCATTTGATCTCTTTGTACTTCAACAATACCAGTCATATGGAAAACATCAGTTGTTATTCCTGTTCCAAAAAAAAAACACACATCCAACAGAGCTGAATCACTACAGGCCGGAAAATAGTTCAAAACTTTATGCTTCCTTATCGACAGTGGAAACTTTAAATATGCAGATGATATGCCAATTTGTATATAAGCGGAAGCAAGGTAGAGGATGCAGTGGCTTGTCTCTTGAACTGTCTACTTCAACACCTTGATACCCCTGGAAATTATGCCAGACTTCTTTTTATTGACTTTAGTTCTGCCTTTAATTCAATTCAACGTCATCAGTTAATCAAGAAGCTACAGTGTCTGCAAGTTCCATCGCCACCAGTACATTGGATTTATCATTTCCTTTCGAATCGACCACAAGTGGTAAAGGTGGACAATGCATTATTGTTTTCAACACTGGCGCACATCAGGGGTGTGTACTTAGCCCATTTCTTTATATTCTCTATACAAATGTTACTAATGAGTCCAGTTACTACCACTCATTACTTTAAATATGCAGATGATACTGCCATTTTTGCACTGCTTAATAAGGACAATGATCTTTTTTGGACTATCAACGCTCCATAGCATTTTTTAGTACATGGTGTGATGATAACTTTCTTTACCTTAATATTTCAAAGACTAAGGAACAGGTTTTTAGCTCTTCCAAAACACTGATCCATTCTTCCATTATTATCATTAATGGAGAGATGGTGGAAAGTGTGGAACATTTCAGGTATTTTGGCATTACATTAGATAAACAGCTCAGCTTCAATCAGCACACTCTAGGTATTTACAAGTCCTATCAACAGAGACCGACAGATATTAGTAAACTTAAACATGCTTCTTCTGTATCAAAGTATTATTGAGTCAGTTCTTATGTATGGTGCCATTTGTTTTTTACATATGATAACAGTTAACAATAAGAACAAACTCTTAAAGATAACTAATCTAGCGAGAAAAATGATTGGTATTCCTACCCCGAATTTATCAGACTGTGTTACTTTCTATATGCTTCAGAAGACACGTAAAATTTTAAATGATCCGGACCATACATTTTTTCAGTATTTCATCCTCCTTCCTTCTGGCAACAGGTATTACCCATGTGCAGAAAGGCCAGTTATGGTAGGAGTTTTGTTCCTATGGCTATACAAGCTTTTTTTTTTATTTATTCTATTCTAATGCTGTATTCTCCACCAGAGGGCAGCTGTATACTGTGGAAAATACTGTACACAGGCCAGACTCTTTGTTCAGTTAGTGCCATCTGACATCAAATCAGTCCACTGTTGTTGTTCAGCTGTGTATATTTACTCCACACACCAGAAAGAACTTGTCTATGACATCAACACTGCTATAATTGTCGCAACTATCTGGTTAGATGTTAACATTATGTGTAAATGGAAGGTGAGGTTCCCTAACCTAAACCACAATTTTACCCACAGCGTCACCACTACATTTCATGGTTACATGATCACTCTTTGCATTCTTTTCAGATTCAAAACTATTAGTTGTCTATTTGCCTTCTTTTTCTGTTTACTTTTTCTCTTTTGTGCTAACAGAAAACCAGGTAGGGAGCATTTTTCACACAATGCCTTCAATTGCCAGCATTTAAGACTCATCCTCCCCCACCCCTGTCCTGCACTGATAAAACATGTTGTTTGTGAAAAAATACAGCCTATTTCTCTGAACAGGACAATCACCCATCCTGCTTGATGGCTTCTAATACAGTGAGTTTTTATGAAGAGTGTCCATGCTTACCACCTGGCATTCCATGATTTTTCACTGCAGGGAGCAAAAATTTGCTCGAGTAATTGCATGGCACGAGTCCCTTGTACGCCACAGTGACGAGCCAACTCTCAGTGGGGAGGACAGGTTCCAATTTGTAAGCACACTTACAGATCTGGCTCAAAAACATATATAGTGTACACAAATACAAGGTCATGATGTCATGAAGTGACCTAGAGTCAATAGAGCCAGTATCATGCCAGATTTATCCCCTCTGCAAAATCCTATCCCACTTGGACCCCAAGAGGTAGCCGCTTGAAGTGCATGTTCAAAAAAGTGTTATTGCGATATCTAATCAAAATAGCCTTTCCATTATCCTTTGTAGTAGTGGTAGCAACAAAAATAAATAGTACAAAAATAAAGATAGTGTAGATACTTGTGTATGGTATTTGCTAGGCTAATCAATTTGGTGATAAGATAAGCTAGCGGACAAACTGTTAGCTTGTGAGCTGAAAAACAAGAAATGTTAATTATAGTAGTGGTAGCAACAAATAATAAATAATTAATAATGAGATCGTGCTACCTTGCATAGGGTATATGCAGGCAGGCAAGCAGGCTAATCTATTAGTGGTAAGCTTTTCTAGTAGGCTAACCGTTAGCTTGCAAGCAAATTGAGAAAAAGAAACACGAAATGTTAAATTTTGGTGGCAACAAATAATACAAAAATTCTTATTTGTAATAACTTGCATAAGGTATATGCTAGGCTAGCAGAATAATCAGTTAGCTGTAAAATAAGCTTGCAGACTAATCAGGTAATCTTAATAAAAGTCATGGTAGCAACAAGTAATACATAATACAAAAAATAATGACTGTTTAGTAACTTGCGTGGTTATATGCTAGGCTAGCAGGCTATAACGTTAACATAATATAAGACAACAGTCTAATGGGCTAATATTAATTATAGTAGTGATAATAACAAATAATAAATAGAAAAAATAACAATAGTGTAGTAACTTGCATAGGGTATATGTTAGGCTAATCTATAAGGCTATTAGACTAGCAGTAAGATACATGGCTAACATCTTGCTATGCTTGCAGGTTAAATGTTAGCTTACAAGCTAATGGAGTAAAGGAAATGAGAAAAGTTAATTATAACAGTCGTAGCTAGAAGGCTAAATGTTAGATTATGAGCTGAGTAAAATAAATTAGAAATGTTAATTACAGTATTGGTAGCTGCATATAATAAGCAAAAAATAATAATGATAGTGTCATAACTTAGCTAGTTGACAAATCAGTTAGCAGAAAGAAGGGCTATAAGACTAATTGGCTAATTAGTAGTATGGCATGCAATTTAAGTGTTAATCTTTCCTGTTTATATGTGCCGAGGTTCCAGCTCCGATCCTGCTTAGTATCAGACTCAACTGCTATGTGTCTCTGAGTGATGATGACGACTAAATGCAGCTGGTGCCAGCCAGACATCACTTCAGTCTTTTACGATGGACTTCAGAGGATGACCTGATGCCAACTCCAACTGTAAGACATCGAATACTTCATATGCCATTGCCTGAACCTTGGATTTAGGATGGACCCCACCGAACCTTACAGAAATGACCTGCCGGTTGAATTGTGATGCACCTCATTGATATCTACCTGCATAACCTTTGTTTAATGATGGACTACATTCTTGAAATGGAATACATAGACTATCAATTAACTGCCAAGGACAACTGCATATATGTGAACTTCTGCAGTTAATCCAGGATGGACTTCAAAAGACATTAGTCATTAATCTTACAGATCATAAAAATCTTTTTTTTTTTTTAAACACTGGACCGTAACACCTAATTTTAAACCATGACTTGCACTGCACAAATAACTAATATTGCCATTATATTCATGATGTTAGTCAGAGGGGAACTGGCCCCCACAGTGAGCCTAGTTTATTCCAAGGTAATTTTTTTCCATTAACCAATCTTATGGAGTTTTGTGTTCCTTGCCAAAGTCGCCTTCAGCTTGCTCACTGGGGTTCTAAATACAAATGTTATATAGTTTTTATACACAATTTACAATCATATTTAATCAAACTACACAATGATGACTGTAATACTATATAGATATTACAGTTTCATTTTTTGTTAATGCATAACTTTCTGTAAAGCGGCTTTGAAACGATGTGTGTTGAGAAAAGCAGTATACAAATAAAAATGACTTGACTAATTAATTTTCATGACTTTTGTGATAACTGGAGAATGTTTTTTAATGATTTTGATTCAGACCAATTAGCTAATGAATGACTTTTATAAAAAAAAAATACAAAAATAAAAAAAATCACTGATTAGTGAACCATTTAAACTAATTAATTGAAAAGCACAGAATTCAGAGAATCATTTACTGACAAATAAGACATCAGTATGGCTTTGCAATCAAGTTTTACTGTACAAAAGAGCAATATTTAGCCAACTGCATTTACTATAGAAATGTCCATCACTTTTCCATGACTTCTGAGATTTTATTAATTTCTATGACATTTCCAGGCTTGTAAAACAATTGTAAAATTCCCCGATATCTCCATGCTTTCCATGAGCGTGGTAACCTATCTACCATAGTCAAGACGTCATATATCATAAAACGATTCTGTAGGATTTCTATCTGGCACAGAGGAGAGTACCCATTAAACGTTCTTGCAGCCAACAGTATCTGTTTTGTTTTTATACTGAGGGGGGACAGAATCTTGCATGACACCAGACAGGGTAAATGATTGGGTAGATTTCCTCTAACAGACTCCAGTACCATCAGTCTGTAGCCAGTCACAGGTTTCAGGTTGAAGTCTGTGTGGAACTCTATCAGAAAGGTTGAGCCATGGCCTGGATGTGTGTGTGATGTGTGGCTGGGGCTCGCCTGAAGATTTGGTGAGCAATTAATATTTCACCACACCCAGCTAGGAGAGGAGTATCCTCTTTCAGTGACTGGCCATTCAAACCCACTAACCCATAAATATCACAAATCAGGGTTCCCTCTGTAAAGCCCATACTCTTTGTGCTAATGCTAGATAGCCAGGTGCTTCTTTCAGCGGCATTAGAGCTCATTAACTTAAGGAGAGCTTGCAATGAGATCATGTATCCCATCAGACTAGCCCTACCACTAAAATTAGCATGGGTATAATACAAACGACAAGGACCGTGACATTACGTAGTTATGGTGTTGCGTTGCCTGTTGAGAGGCTTAACATAACGCTTTGCTCTGTGTTTGAAATCGCTGTTGGAGAAACAGTGCACAGGCTCCTCTGGTAATAAACTAAATCCCATCATTTACATGCATTGATAGGCGTATGTCACTGCCTATAGTTTTGGCTCATGTTTTTGTAAGCATGTAAACAAAATACTTGATGAACAAGAGGATGGCGGCTAGGATGTTTTTGGATATATTGAGAGCTCGAGTCGTCAGTTTTCTGCTGTTAGAAACACCACGCAATCTATAACGTAATCAGCAGGCCACATTATAATTTGACCAACAATGACAATGTCTTATAATGCTGAATCTGGTGTATTCTTTTTAGCTACCAAGCTAAAATAAATAGTGAAATGTTGTGGTGAAAGCTTAAGGTGGTTTGAAAGGTTCATTTTTCTTTATTTACTGTTGAGGTGGCACTTGTCTGTCGGATCAGTTTGGATTTAGCATTGTTTCACCGGCAATCCTCTTTAAAGTGATCCTGATCCCCATCCACCCAAGACACATGGACTGTAACTGTCCACGTCATGGTATGGCATTAGTCACATACAAGGGAGTTCAACTTTGCATGGATTTATTTTTTTTCTTAATGGTAAATATAATTCCTACAGCCTACCCTGACACTTCCTTTTACATAAACCTTTAGACTTTTAAAGCTTATCTAGTTTTTTATACTAACTGTACTGGATTAACTAGATTTTTATATATGGAAGGGTTGGTGTTCATCTTGAGCATTTAGGCGCCCAATTGATGCCACCCATTTAATTTGATAAGAACTAGGTCATGTTGTGGAGATTCTTCATGTTGGGCTGAAATGTATGTATTTTGTCCATCTACATCTACACATTGATAAAAAGAACATCTGGGAAAAAACTAAAGACAACCCATAATCAGAGCAGACTCAGACCCAGCATGAAAAATACAATGCAAACGGGTTTTAACTTTGGTTTGTTTTTTGTGAATGAAGGAGAGGGAGATTTTAAAATACTCACAGAGTTTTCATATAAGGAGGGGGTGTACGTGTGTGACAGGGTCTTGGAGTTTCTCCTGACGGGGGAGTCGCTGTAGTCTGCTGGAGGCAGAACCATCATGTTGTCCTCTGTGTCCTGCTGCATGAGGTTGGCCACACTCTTACTGCGTATAGGAGGGTTTCCCACATTACTACAACACACAATCATGTCAGATTACACTCACATTGCAAATATGGATTCCATCCATTCAGCAGAAGAATTTTCAAACATTTTCTAACAATTTACCCTGGCAAACAACAGGTTTAGGAATAGACAAATGTTCTGCCATGTCAGGCAAAATCCTATAAACCAATGTTTCTCAACTGGTGGGTCGCAAGTCTATTCGGACTGGGTCACGGCAGCAAGGAAAGAATGATGCCATGGTTCTCCATTTGAAAATTTGGTTACATTTTTCAGAAATACTATAATTTACTACTGATTATTATTATCATCATTAACTAGCCATATATTGAGCTAACCATGGTATTAAGTTGCCATACATGGTCTTACGTGTACTTACAACCAGACAATTTGTCGATTTGTGTCTTTTTTAGACACCAAATAACATAACTGAAAAAAGTCATAGTCAAATTATAATTTGTTTTGTTAGCTTCTGGTTATCAAGATATATAATTATATACCTAAATTACTATAGATAGCAAACATTCACTGAAATTCATGCTCTGAGTGTTTTTACAATATTGAATTATCCAAGGATATTACTTTTTATTTAAAGATATTATAGTCAACATAGAGTATAGTATTCACACACACACTAAACTAAATACATTGTGTCATGGGAAAGCATTAAACTCTTGTGTATTTCAAGCATTTGTTGAGGTAGGTGCATCTTTTTTTTGCCCACACGCACATCTTAGAATGACATCACACAGCATGAAGAGTACAGCATGAGATTAGTTGTCTAGAACAGCATAGCTGGGTCAGTCTAGGTAAGTCCTATTTCCAGTGTTTCACTCTCAGCATGCTATCACTGTGTCAGTGTTGTGAGCCAAAGTCAGTTGAAGGAGTCAACATTTCCATGTCAGCTGCAAGTCAGATAAAAGCTCTCAAGCACTTTCATGTGAACTGTGCTGATGAAAGTGAAAGGCCAATATATAGCTAGGCTGATTAAGTGTCTAGTTTCTAAATCTGACGATAGCACTGTTTATACTTGTACTGTTAATTAAATGTTAATATTAATTTCAATATTATGTAAAAAAACATTTGTGTGTGTGTGAGAAATATAGATTTGCTCTCAGTTTCAGGCCTACTTTTTCATTTTGGACCTCCATTGTCACTAGTCTTTACTGGCACGTAGCACTTGTTTTTCTGTTCCTTCTGCTCTTCTTATCTGAAGCTCAAGGATTTCTTAAGCTCATCTTTTAGTACAAACTGGTATAAACTGGTATTCTGATAGCGGAGAGCACTGCTTAGACTGGCACACAGATAGAGATGACTGTTATTGACGCATGATGATTTTCCTTGATGCACTTTTCTGATATAAATATGTTTGATTGTCAATAAACCTTTGAAGATGCTTTGATATCAATTTTGTGTCAGAGTTTCTTCCCTTGCAAGCATATTCCTGAGCGAGAGGACAATGGAGAGTGCTGGGGGTGAAAACTACGAACTACATAGATTATAGGAGAAATAATCTAACAATTTTGGTGGCCCATACAGGGATTTCTTCGGACAGGTAAGAGAAACATATTTTTGTTTTCACTCCTATCCACAGAGAAATACTTTAGTTTTCGCCCAAAAGATCTTTAACATATTTCAGTATATGTTATTTTTACAGATTGGTTCTTCCGTTTGTTGGGAAGTGGGAGCCTCACGAGCTATAGACGTGGGAAGAGAAATAGATTAAATCATTTTCTGAAAGTTTTCAGAGTGATCCTATTCCTATAGTTCTCTTTGTGTCCTTCGCTCAGGAATGAATTATTATACCTCTTTATACCAAAAAGAGTGGTCATCAAACTGATTTTGTTTATTGTATCACTGAGGAGGAAACATCTTTGTTGAGTTGTGAGAATAAATCATCCAGGGACTGGATGTTCAGGAATAATAAAGGCTTTAACACAGAACCGATTTGGAGTAATCTGGCAGGATGGTCAGAGGGTAAAACTCAAATAGATCCTTATCCAAGAGAAGTTACATTTAAAACTGCAGACATGGCTAGCATGAAATCTATGGTCACGGGAGGCTGGGAAGACCCAACATTGGATTATAATTACATGAAAACTTCATTTTCTATATGGAAAGACATGAAGCCGTTTTGAGAGAAGGGTCCTGAGAAAAAAAAAAAGGACAGTAGTCTGAATCAACAATCAACCTCTGGGTAATGGGCCCAGCATGCTTCGAGTTGCTCTAGGTCTAACCTCTCTGCCGAGTGCCCATCCCCCTGTGTGCACGGAAGTGGGAGACACACAGGATCGGCCGCCACAGTAGGAGTCTGTTGTAAAACATCAGCTGTACCCTAATCTAAACACGCTGTTGAAAAGTAAAAATATCTCCCATGATATTTTGAGTGTTGAAAAAACACTCCCTACGCAGACAATGGAGCTCTGTTAGCTCTGTCCATGCATTTCCATTCACACAAGTCCTAAATGGTTACAAAATATCTCCTCTCTCGGTGACAGAAGCAATGGCTATCTGTAAAGAACTTGCAAACCCTGTTAAGAACCCACATCAGTATGTAGTGGTGCTTAAACGTCTGACTTCCTATAGTCAGCTTACAGGCAGAGAGTATCGTTTCATACTATCCAAAACTCTCCCTCCGGAATACATTGAATGCGAGTTGCTAAAAGAGGTGCCAGCACTAGATCCAATAATGACAGATCACTGTTCAAAATGCATGCTTTTGTTATCATTCCTAATTCACCGTTCTCATAAGATTGGTGCAAAAATCTAATTTGATGATAACGCTGTACATCTAATTTTTCCAGCAGATTTTCTCTCTCACTACAGACACAGGAAATGCTGAGATAGCTGCTGAAACACAGACTGAAGAGACACAGGAAGTAGCTAACTTTAACCCAAAGTTGTGGGCCGCCCACAAAGACGAGGCAGGATTTATTGACGTCATTCCGTACAGAGCAGCTGGTGTACATACAAACAGATACACCAGTATATTGTAAACAATATGCTCTCTCTGCTGAGAAAGAGGAAGGTATTCGACCAGTTATTGCTGAACTACTCCAGCAGGGCATCCTGGTTCCCACTCACTCATCATACAACACGCCCATTAACCCTGTATAGAAAGCAAATGGTACTTGGAGATTAACCCAGGACCTTAGGAAGATCAATGGTATGATTAAGCCATTATCTCCTATTGTTCCGGACATGCAGAATACTTTACAGTGATTGATTTATGTTCTGATTTTCAGTGTGCCAGTGGATCCTGTGACACAGCCACTGTTCGCATTCACACAGGGTGTGGTCCAATACACGAGAACGCGCCTTCCTCAAGATTTCAGAGATTCCCCGGCTGTGTTTTCTGCTGTAGTGCACAACACCCTGAAAAATGCACAAGTGCCTCCTGACACCTGCCTGTTGCAATAAGCAGATAATATTCTGGTCACTGGACAGTCTAAAGACTTGTGTGCTGCGGTATCCACCATTGTTTGCATTATCCTCCATATATATATATATATATATATATATATATATATATATATATATATATATAAAAAAACAGAATTTGGTATGCACAATTCCCAATGTGCTCCATGTCCTCGTGGTGGCGTAGTGACTCGCCTCAATCCGGGTGGCGGAGGACGAATCTCAGTTGCCTCCGCATCTGAGATTGCCAATCCACGCATCTTATCACGTCACTTGAGCGCGTTACCACGGAGATGTAGCATGTATGGAGGCTCACGCTAATCTCTGCGGCATCCACACACAACTCACCACTCGCCCCAACGAGAACGAGAACTGCATTATGGCAACCACTTTGAGGTTAACCCAAGGTGACTCTACCCACCTATCAACCGGGCCAATTGGTTGCTTAGGAAGCCTGACTGGAGTCATTCAGCATGCCCTGGATTCGAACTTGCATTCTTCACGATTCCTGACATTTAATCGTAGAAAACATTCCCTGTCTAAGGTCAGCTAGTATCACTATTTTAAGAATGTGAAATGTCAGAATAATAGTAGAGAGATTTTTTTTATTTCAGCTTTTATTTCTTTCATCACATTCCCAATGGGTAAGAAGTTAATATACACTTTGTTAGTATTTGGTAGCATTGCCTTTAAATTGTTTAACTTGGGTACAATTTTTGGGTAGCCTTCCACAAGCTTCTCACAATAAGTTGCTGGAATTTTGGCCCATTCATCCAGACAGAACTGGTGTAACTGAGTCAGTATGATGGCTGCATGGTCCCGTACTATTGTTTGTACAGGTGAACTTGGTACCTTCAGGTATTTGAAAATTGCTCCCAAGGATGAACCAGACTTGTGGAGGTCCACAATTCTTTGCTCTTGTCTTTGGCTTTGTCTTGGCTGATTTCTTTTGATTTTCCCATGATGTCAAGCAAAGAGGCACGGAGTTTGAAGGTAGGCCTTACAATACATCCACAGGTACACCTCCAATTGACTCCAATTAGCCTCTCAGAAGCTAATTGCCTAAAGGCTTGACATAATTTTCTGGAATTTTCCAAGCTGCTAAAAGGCACAGTTAACTTCTAAAACATCTGACCAACTGGAAATGTGATATAGTCAATTAAAAGTGAAGGGGACGTACACAATATTAGGCAGGTGGTTTTAATGATGTGGTTGATTGGTGTATATACAGTATATATGCTGTATATACACGAATGTGCCAAAACATTATGACCACCTGCCTATAATACAGTTGCTCCTCCTCGTGCCGCCAAAACAGCGCTGACCCTCCGAGGCATGGACTCTACAAGACCCTTGAAGTTGTCCTATGGTATCTGGCACCAAAACATTAGCAGCAGATCCTTCAAGTCCTTTAAGTTGCGAGGTGGAGCTGCAGTGGATCGGACTTGTTGGTCCAGCATATCCCACAGATGCTCAATCGGATTAAGATCTGGGGAATTCAGAGGCCAGGGCAACACCAGCATCACACTCCCTCCACCAGCTTGTCGTCTTCCCATAGTGCATCCTGGTGGCATCATGTCCCCATGTAAATGGCGCACTTTTGATCTTCAGAAAGCTGACAGCATCTCTGCTTGGGTGTGGCAACACTTGATCGCACACGCTCTGTCTCTTGCTCACGCACGCACGCACGCACGCACACACGCACACACGCACACACGCACACACACACACACACACATTCTTGTTCATCCAATAACTTGTTATAAACAGCAAAAGCCGTGATACTATTTCTGAAGAGACATTTCTGAATTACTAATGAAGGCTTGGACACATCATTTGTTTTGAACCAGCAATGGCAGATTCTGATCCGCCGCGTAATATAGTTCCATGCACAAATGCATTTTTATGACCGTACTCTGTTTTTCCTAATTTTTTTAAATGTACTTGTTCATTGAACTGTAGTATATAAGGAATATAGCACTCGCAATCGTGCTATATGGCCCTAAATCAGCACTGCTGTGATAACCTATGGCACTCGGCTTGTGGCCTCGTGCTTGCGTCTGAATCACAGCAGTGCTGATGTAGGGCCATATCGCACTCTTGCTTGTGTGATATATATATATATATATACACACACACACACACACACACACACACACACACATTGTATATATAAAATTTAATTAGATTATTTTACTATACTATATGTATAATTATATGATATAGTATTATATTGTATATAATATAGGCATTAAATCTGCCACCCTGCTCTATAGATGTCATTATTGTTATAAGCCATTTATAAAAACCCATAACAATCAGTTAAAACATATTAAACAATCTTTTAATCAATCTGTAATCTATTATTAGATAGTGAATAATTAAACATATCCTGACTTCAAGCAGTGTTATAGAGAAAAAAAATATCTAATTGGGATGTATGTAGTTTTTGACATTGAGAAGAAAAAGATTGTAACAGTTCTAAAATAAGGCTTAACTGTTGTGAAGCTTGTTTCCTTCTCTTCAGAGGTGTAATGATCAGTATCAGAGCTAAACAGGACAACAAAGAGCTGTGTTTGTGTGGTGTCTGATTACCTGTTATTTACTGCTGGCTCTGTGTATGCACGACAGTAAGATGATGGAAACCAGCCCCGCCTGTGAAAATACACAGACAGACAAGTCAATGTAAGAAAAATATGTTTTTATCAGGACACAGGTCTGCTGAAGGCTGAAATTGTGGGGCAAAAAACACTGAAAGGAGCATTTTTTATAACTTCTACCTCCTGATGCTGCTTGCACTGTTATGGTCACTGGCCATATAAATATATTTACATATTTATACTTCATTCTGTACAATGCACCTTCAGTTTTATACTTCTTCATTTGCACCTTTTACTGTATTCATAGACATTTGCATTGAGCTGGTCTCTGCGTGTCTTTGCACTCTTATAAAAAAAAACAAAAAACATTGTATATACTCACATATACACATATTGCTATTTCCACTTCTGGTTAGATGCTAACTGCATTTCATTGGCTCTGTACTTGTATTTTTCACAATGACAATAAAGTTGAATCTAATCTAATCTAATTTTGGGAGCAATTTGAACAGAGTTACATTGCGTTCTCAGAAAGGAAATCAGTTATCAGAGAGCAGTTATTTGTTCATCTGTGCTTTGGTGTGCTAAACCGTTTCCTTTAAATCAAAGGAATTAATAACTGGTGAAAAAGCTGTGATTCTGTGACAAGGATATACAGACATGAGTCAGAAGTATCACCAGTGATTTTAAGTCTATTTCCTGCTTGCTATTCAAGAAAATGAGAGGACTTTTTTAATTGACCTCGCATTAGTATTCCTAATAATAAGAGTCAATCAGTCAGAAGTTTGCTATAACAGAAGCACTCAAGTCTGTTTGAACTGTGCAAATGGTGCTTGCATGAAATTTGGCACATATTAACAGGTTGCTAGGTGACAGGTCTGACTTTGTGCATCTCCTATAGGATTCAGATGGGTTTGATGTTTTTTCATAGCAGAACACCACCAACATATAAATAAGTGAGCCACTTAGAATAAAGAATAAAGGGATAGTTCATACAAAAATGAAAATTCTGTCAACATATACTCACCCTCATGTTGTCCCAAATCCAACTTTTAAAAAATATATACTTTATGATATTTTGAAGAATGCCCATGCTGCTCTTTCAGTCGTGCTCCAAAAATGCATTCCATATGACTAATATCTTCTGAAACCATACAGTACCCTTGTGTGATTTTCAGACCGAAATGTAAGCCATTATTCATCAAATATATTCCCCTCCACCCTAGCTCTCAAATCTCATTCGTACTTCCGCATATTCAAGTATGCTACAGTCAGGCAAGTCGCACCAGGACTGACATCAATGACAATCAGTCACAAAACACTAGAGAACCGATGAGGTTTGACATCACTGATGGCAAATAACAATTAAAATTTTTGTCCAGTAATATGGACTATATTTATGGAAACATTTGTGTCACTTTTGGAGCTTTCCAGTACCAGTGCCCATTCAGTTTCATTGTTGTGACAGGGCGAAGGGCGGGGCCGGGTCGTGATTTTACACACCCGGTCCCTTATCAGGCTAATCAAACCTCCGAGAGGGGTAAAGGCCGACTGCGGACAGTGGTGCGACAGAGAGAGAATGTTCGTCCTATGTGTGTGTTTGTGTCTTTTCGTTTATGTTTTACATTAAAATATTATTTATATTGTCAAGCCGGTTCTCACCTCCTCCTTTCCATTGTTTCCTTTACACTGTTGCCGAAGACCCGGAAAGGAGGTTGGAGTTCTTGCCGCTACCCAACAGAGCAGCCGTGGCCGTCTGCCACGGGACGGAGGAGCTCGGCCGCCTGGAAGCGGAGGAATTGGTCGCTGACCGCGAGTTGAGAAGGGGCTCCTTGCCGACTGACTGGAGCGGTCAGAGCCGCTGCCAGGAGTGGAGGAGACCACTACCAGCCGCTGAAACGTGGCGGGGTCTGAGACCGCCAACCGCGAGGGGCTCACTGCCGACCGCCTGGAGTGGGAGAACCACTGCCAGGGGCGGGGGAGTCCCCTTCTGTTCCCTGAGAACGCGGTGGGTGTTACATCCGCTATGGGAGGCGCAGCTGTCGTCCACTAGGAGTGGCTGAGGACAAAGCTACGGCGTATCAGAGAACCGGCGAGTAAGTTTTTTTTTTTTTGCCTTTCTCTCTCTCTCTCCTTTCTCTCTTCTCCCACTGCTGCTCCGTGTTGGCCTTTTCCCTCTCTTTTACATTTTAGTGTTTTTGTTGAGGGGGTACTGCAGTGTTACAGGGAGTACCCCCCTATTTTTCATTATTGTTTCCCTCCCCCTGTCCCCTCCCAGATTCAGGAAGGCGGGGATGGCCTGCCTGGCCCATTTACGTTTTACATTAAAATATTATTTATATTGTCAAGCCGGTTCTCGCCGCCTCCATTCCATTGTTTCCTTTACACTTGTATTGAAAAGAGTAGCATGAACACTGGGTAAAACATCTCCTTTTATGTTTCACAGAAGGGTTTGGAATGACTCAAGGGTGAGCAGAGGTGGGTAGAGAAGCCAAAAACTGCACTCAAATAAAAACAAAAACAATTACTCAAGTAGAAGTACTAATGTTAATAATTACTTGAGTAAGAAAGTATCCAATCAAAATAATACTACCATTTATCTGTTACCATTTATTCACACACTCGTTCATGTTTTAAACCCAAAAGACTTGAACACAATGAACACAATTAAGGAGATGTTGGACAGAATCTTAGCCTCAGTCACCATTCACTTTCATTACATTTTGTTTTATTATTTTGAAAGTGAACGGTGCCTGAGGATGACAGTCCCTAACATTCTGCCTAACACCTTGTTTTTGGGTTCCCGAGAAGACAAAAACTCACAGGACTGAAACAACAAGAGTGAGTCTTAATGATAATAGAATAATCATTAATGGGTGAACTATCACTTTAAGAGGGGGGGTCTACACAGAATCTACACCCCTGAGAGAGCCCGTAGTTACAGAATCCCCCTGAATCTGACCATTACTATAACAAACAAAGCCCATCATCATCACCACTTACCGCAATGTGTTTTCTTAGGATCTGTAAATTTGCATGCTGAAATTGCGGCTTGTTTTGGTGTTAACTGAAGGCATCACATAACATAACTAATCTTTTTCACTGTGTGTTGTGAAGGAAGTTTGTTTTGAGGGTTTGCTGCTGCTGCAGTGATGGACTCGAGTGACAGAGAGCAGCTGTAACGTTCTGGTGTAGTTTATGAACACTTGTTAAACTAAAACCAGCAATGTAGTGTCAGTAACATTTGCAACGAAGTGAGAGTAAAATTGTTTCATTAAAATGTACTTGAGTAAGAGTAAACAGTCCCATCTTCAACCATTTATCCAAAGTAGTGTCACGGGGGCAGCAGCTCCAGTAAAAAGTACCCACCATTAAACCGACTCTTAACCCTTGTGTTGTGTTCATTTTGTGCTAACACATTTTGTGTTCCTGGTCAAAAATGACTGGCCCTCTAAGATTGTTTATAAATCTCTCATATTGCATATATTATCACAAGATATTGCATTGGATCTTCTTTTTTGTAATTAGAACAGGTTTTGTATGCCTTTTTTGAAAGAAATGTTTAAATATATTTTTATTCATTATTTAAAATGAGCTTAAATTGTGCCAGTGAAAACATAATAAAATAATATTTACTTAATAAATTAATAAGCACTTGCTTGATCTTTAAAAAATAGGTGTCATTTTAAAGCTTAGAATCTGGATCTCTCAATGCATATTGCTGAACTTACTAATTATTAAATAATGCTTTTTAATTTGCTGAAAAATAAGAATGGTTTTGTTCACATAATTTGCAAATTTGTTATCACATGAATTAAATTCAGAGTTAGTAAAACCATAAAAAAAGATGAGATAGCCATGTATTATATATCGTTGGAAAGGCCTCATTTAGTAGAATGCAAAGAGCCAATTTGTTTCACTCAGAGGCCAAACTGCAGTGAGTATTAGTGTATGAAATTCGCTCTGAGAGACATAAATATAATAAACAGGAGTGTCTTTTTGTCACGTTTTCCTTCCTGGATAATGTAATTTACAGCAGACTATCCCGATTCAAATGAGCCAAAACATAACATAATATGATAAGTAGCTCTTGATATATTCCTCAAAGAGTGTACATAGAAAGACGATGCACAAGAAGGCACTCAACACACATTGTGTGTGCACATGTCTGAGGACTTTTTGTGTGCAAACACATATGTGCTCATCTAAAGTATTGGGATGCTCCTGAACACTTAATATTTCTGTATTTTGTAGACTAATCCATTCATTTCCAATAGCCAATCATTTTTACAGAGAACATAAGTGTAACAATGTGAAATAAAACCTTAAGAAAAAATAAATAAATTGGTGTGTTATCAGATACCATATGTAAACAAAGTCAAGGAATTTTATTCCAATTCGATGAAGTAAAAAAAAAATTTTGTTCGAAAACAAAAAGTCGTCTGAGTCAAAATGAGCAGAACATAACATTAGGGTTAAAGGTACATTTTCACCAAAAAGTAAATGAAATGTAATGGTGTAAATGTAGCACATTACTACCCACCTCTAAAGAGGTGTGACTGATGCCAGAATTGTCAATTTTGGGGCAAACTAACCCTTTAAAAGACAAATAACTTAGTTACACCATGCCTTTACACGGCAGCTTATATGCAAAGGCACAGTGATTTTCTAAGCTTGGGGTTCTGGATAATTCTAAGCACCATGTAACTGATCATCAATCCATTCCAACAAACTTCATCTTTTCACTTCACTCTTGTGGCAAAGAAACTGATGGCTCTGAATGCATTCATAGAACACACCCTTGTCTGCTTTTGCCATCTGGTAGGATTCTCTCAAACCGACAACATCAGTTTTTGGCAGGAACGTTGTCGTGTTCAGATAATTTTCTCTGCCATAACGGTGTTATTCTGATTGCATCTCCTCCATCAGCTGAAAGTCCCCAGGCCCTTGGAGAGATGGTGTTTTGCATCTCAGATAAGCTGCCAGCCAGTCTGCTCTCTTCAACAGGGCTTCACATTGGTTTGAATGACACCTCAATGAACTGAGCGCTCTTCTTCACAGCTGGTTTGGAGAAAGGCACCAGCAGCTGTGTATACATGAGGGCTACTTCTGGCTGTTTGGAATAGACTAACAACTTCACCTGCAAGATATTTTTGGAAATTTGAGTTTGTAGTCCATTCCAGGTTAACTGTTAACCAAGCCAGTGTCCAAAACCTTTCATTACAGGGGACATATCATGGAAAACAGGATTTTCTTTGCTCTTTCCTTTGCTTTTGAAATAAAATAGCTTGGTGTTCTACTGTATATAGACAAACTGTTATGCAGTAGTCCTCTACTGGTTTTGCGTCAGGACATAGATTTTAAAATTGGTGACCCATCAAAGTTCCCGTTGTTGTTTAATTGGACATATTGTATGTAAAATAATTGTCTATAAAATTAAAGATAGAAATGCATTACAATAAACAGCATAAGCCCAACAATATTTTAAATAATATAATGACAGGCTGAATAGGAAAACTGAGAGTTTTACAATTGCTAAGTGTCTCTTGAATTTCAATGGATTCATGCTGTTGCCAGCCAATAATTCACAACTCTAAACACACTGTGGTCGGCAAAATCTTTTTTAATCCTTGTTGCAAGTGTACCCGCATTGAATGTAGTGTTGATCGTATTTTGTATAGTTTTGTTCTAGTTTTCGGGGATGAGGGCATGTCATGCAACCTGTCCATGGTGGCATTAGCCTACTTTAAATGGCTTTTAACAAGGGACAGATACATTTTGCACCAACATACCTTTGATTGGATGCAGAGCCTTTGACATCAACGACAAAAAATGTGTTGTCTTTTTTCCTTCCTTTTTAAAGGTTGATAAGCTTGTTAACTTTGCAATCCTAACTATGATTAGTTGCATTGTATTATTTCCATTTAGCACCAATTTTCTCTTCTATCCACAGAAAAGAATCAGAACAGACCTGTGACTCATTTCTGGGTCTCAACCCAACAGTTGGGAGCTACTGCTGTAATAGTCACAATGCAAAGCTCCTTCCCAGTCCACTCAGACCATTTATTGAAACTAAGCTTCAACGTAAGTTGTTCAGATGTCATATTTGTCAAGATTTTAATTTAGAAGTCTTAGTAGAAGGTACATTAGCAAAATCAACCAGTTTAATTCTAATTTTAATTCTCTTCGAGAGGGTGGAAAATGGTCATGTTGATCTCAAATTCAGCATAACTTTGGTGTTAGAAACCTTAAATGGCACTTTTAAAATACATCCACAATCTCTAAAAAAAAGTTCGGACAGTATCAAAAATGCTAATAAAAACAAAAAGTAGTGATTTGCAAATTCTGTTCACCCTGTGCTATACTGAAAGCAATACAACCACACATTATTTGATGTTTTACCTTGTGAATTTCATTGTTTTAAATATACACTCATTTCAAATCAGATGACAAAAAAGTTGGGACATTTGAGTGTTTCCCTCTGTGTAACATTACCATTCAAACGTTTTTGAATTGTGGTTCTAAGACAAATTATCTGGCAGTTTTACTCACTGCCTGGTTTTCTGCATTTCTCCATACAGCCAGCCATCCCTCTCATCAGGAATCAGCAGTATAATGATGTCACCCTCTTCAAAGCTCAGCAGCGTGTTGTTGTTTCCGGAATTGTGGGGGAAAATGGTGCATACTTTGGGTCTTTTGTCTGTGAGATTGAGTCCAGTGGCCATAGACACAGATCTGGACAATCCACTGTCCTCATTGGTGTATTCTGGAGAGGACAAGAAACACTTTCTTTTACAGCCTCCAAATGTCCTCATTGCTTGTTTGTGATGATATAATTGAGTATAGAAGTTGAGAATTTGGCATATAGACAACTATCCATTCCAACTTGAACGGCAATCTCAAATTTACATTTGAACAGTACACAAAAACATAAAATTCACTGCTATTTATAAAGTCAACATGAAACCGCATTTGTAACCCATCAACATACAGTTTATTCATAAAGTATTCAGACCCCTTCATTTTTTTTCCACATTTTGTTATGTTGCAGCCTTTTGCTAAAATGCTTTAAATTATTTTGATTATATTATATTTCACATCAGTCTACACTCACACTATGTATTCAGACCCTTAACTCAGTACTTAGTTGAAGCACCTATGGCAGCAATTACAGCCTCAAGTAATTTTTGGTATGGTGTGACAAGCTATTGACACCTGGATTTGGGGATTTTCTACCATTCTTCTCTGTAGATCCTCTCAAGCTCTGTCAGGTTGGACAGGAACCATCGGTTCATATATATCGATATATATCACGATAAAGATAATCCACTATAAGCTTTTGAAGAATTTTCGATATTTACTGCGTGTCGCTAAAACACAAGCAGTTCGGCTTTCTCATGCTGCGTTTCTACTGGGGCGGACGAAATTCACTCAAAGGCGCTCACAGCGCTAGGAGAGAGCTTGCTCCGCACTGCTGCCAATCCTACGATCCACCTTGTGAGCATGACGCTCGGCTTTCATAGGAATTAACTGAAAATGCTCACAACGCACCAGTGGTAATGTAGGGTCAGACTGGATGAACTTGCTAATGCTAGCTCCCTTGCTAACAATTAGGTTATGTCGGAAACCGGATTGATTCCATCAGCACCGCAAGACTTCATGACAATGGTTGTGCCCTCTCATCGTCTCTAGTGAAAAGCGCGACAAAACAACAGTGATGTGGACAACAGCTCTGATCTTTCTGCGCTGTAATCTATATATTAAACTAAAACCAGCAATGTAGTGTCAGTAACATTTGCAACGAAGTGAGAGTAAAATATTTTCATTAATAATGTACTCGAGTAAGAGTAAAAAGTCCCATCTTCAACCGCTTATCCAAAGTCGGGTCACGGGGGCAGCAGCTCCAGTAAAAAGTACCCACCATTAAACCGACTCTTAACCCTTGTGTTGTGTTCATTGCTGTTGGGTGACTTTATGCCACTCCTGGTGCAAAAATTCAGGACCCTGTCATGTCCTACCCAATCTCCAGACCTGAACCCCATTGAAAACCTCTGAAATGTGATCAAGAGGAAGATGGATGGCCTCAAGCCATCAAACGATGCCGAGCTGCTTGAATTTTTGCACCAGGAGTGGTATAAAATCATCCAACAGCAATGTGAAAGACTGGTAGAGAGCATGCCAAGATGCTAAAAAGCCAAAAGTTAAAACATTAGTACTGTGCCGTTTATAAATGAATATGAACTTGTTTTCTTTGCATTATTCGAGGTCTGAAAAAAACAGCATCTTTTTAGTTATTTTGACCAGTTGTCATTTTCTATAAATAAATGCTCTAAATGACAATATTTTTATTTGGAATTTGGGAGAAATATTTTCATTTTATTCAAAAACATATCTAAATCCAGAGAAACTGATAATTTCAGTTTCTCTTAATTTTTTCCAGAGCTGCATACTGTATGAAGTAACATTAACCAAGATTAATAAATGCAGCCAAATATCATTGTTAGTTCATGACACCTAATTAATGTTAACAAATAGAACCTTATTGTAAAATGAAACCAAAAGCTTCTTTTCAAATATATTAGTTTTTGCTATTATTATTGTAACCTTTAGTACATTAAATGCTATTATATTACTGCATTTACTATTATAAAGATTATAGGCTGATGTGTCTACAACAGTCGCCTAAAGCAATGGCTGACTATTGGACCAAAAGGCCGTACAGCCTAGGTGACATCAGCCAAAAAGGAATGATATTTCAGATACGGCTATTACAAATGCAAAATATTTTTTATTTGATTTGAATAATGTGCACCATTGAATCATGCACAAGAAGACCAAGAATGCATATTCAGAATGTAAATACGGTCAATTCTTATTTCAAGATACTTTTTAAATTATTCCAAGGCTGGTAGGAATGTAAAAACAATCACCTGACACTGTTTCCTCTCTGGAATGGTTTTGATTAAACATGTTGGCAAGGGGACTCGTCTGTGGAGGTGCTGGAGGTGGAATTATTGCCTCAGAGCTGGTCTGTAAAAGTACAGAAAATTGCAGGTAAGAACATGTTTGGGCCTCCGTGTTGATCCTAATGTATATGCTTCAGCTCATGTAAATGTGTGTTGTGGCCGGGTGGTTGAGTCCTCACCATGTTGTGGCGATTGGGGGCTGGAGAAGCCTGTGGAGTGATGGACACTGGAGTGCGCAGACCTTCTATCATGGACATCACGCTCTCTGGGACATTGGTAGCATCACTGCATCTGTCCTGCCAAATGGTCACGTTCTCCATCAGCAACTCTCGAGCCTTCAAAAAGCAGAGAATGTGACCACAATATTGGACCCATTAGTCCAACCACTGAGAGAGCACGGGAGCAGCGGCAGTAATTATAAAGGTATCCCTCTCGTGAGGATATTACACATTCTAATGTCCCTCTCTTAATAACATGGAGATTTATTGACCTTAGATAGACAGTATATTTAATTTGACACTAATAGAAACAAGGGAGTGAGGGATAGGCAAACAGTCTGTTCAATATATTGTGCTGATGAAATGTTGAAAACATGTCTTTCCAGTGGACAGATAAAAAAAAAAAAACAGAGCAACATACTGACTGGATCATTCATCCATCCCTCACAGGCCAGGTCTCAATAGTGAGGATATTTTCTGCTCGTCCAAGTCGGTAGTTTAGATATTTACTTACCCTGACAACATTTTTACTGGCTCTCAGGCAATATTTTTTTTAATTTTATTTTTATTGAGTTGCATTTAAGTGAAATAAAAGTTAAATAAGTACTATATTGCAGTAACAATAATTACTTGAGAATTCTTGAATTACAAGAATACAAGGGCAAGAATAGTGACAATGTTTAATAGCTTTTTTTGTAGTTAAGTCCTTAAGGAACTATGTGGCTATAAAGTAATTCACTTTCAAAAATACACGTATTCTGAGAAATATTCACTGGAGTAAAAAGTATGACACCTAGCGCCATCTCCCTAATAGCGTTAAGTTATACAACTATAATCTACCTCCAGAACACTTTACAGGCATGACATGAACATGCCTTCTGTGTGCATCCCTTCACACAGCCATAATTTTGATCTCTGCTCGCTTAAGAGGTTATTTTATTTCAAATCAAAGTTTCAGAATGAACCTTGTCATGAAAAGCAGCAATCTGGTAGGAGAATGTGCAATGCTTGTCCACCAGGAAGCAGAACCTCCTCTTCTCCTCCAGCAGAGCTTCTTGGCAGCCCTCGGCGATGAATTTCTGCATGTCCATCTGACGGGTTGTGAGTGTTTCTAGACACTGCAGAAAAATTAGAGTACAAGAGGTCAAATCCTCTTATCAGCTGTCCAACAAGCAATGTGTTCTTGACTTTCAAGAGGGACAAGGCATTGTGATGGTGAAAAACATTTGACATTGTGCATTTAGTGCAAGTTGTAAAGCCATTGTGAGGGAATAAAGTGATCAGGAAGATAGTCCAACTTGAATGTCACTTGTCACAATGAAAGTGATTTGGGGACTGGGGCTGTCAAAATGACTAAAGCATCATAAAAGTAGTCTATATGACGTGTGTGCTAAATTCAGTCTTTAGAAGCCATTTGATAGCTTTGATTAAGTCAATATTTGCTGAAACTCTTACCTTATGTCTGTTCAAATAATGACAAAAGCACAGACACCAAATAAAAATGTGTATAATAATAATAATAATAATAATACACTAGGTTCAAATGTGCATAAATGTGAAGTTTGACATTTTATGTCTTTTTGTCCCTTTAGGAACTTGCCAAATTTAAAACATCTTTTTTGGTGTTGCTCAGAAGAAATGAAATATTATCGACAGAATTATCGTTATTTTAGGTGAACTAACCCTTTAAAACAGAGTTATGGCAAAATACAAGTTTTGAAAGTTAAAGCGGGTACATTATGCTGCACATGCTAATACAGTATGTAGCCTGTCTTGCATGCAGGAGTATTCACACACAGACACACCCTCATCCCAGCATAATGCAGGTGATATAAGAGAACATTCATCACACAATGGGTTTATCTTCACAGACAACAGAGTGATCATACAGATGAATGAAGGCCAAAGAAACAAGCCACATCCCTCCCTCTTTTCTCTGGTTGTCATGGCAAAAAAGGAGATTTGCTGGTTTGGTGTCGTTCACCCAGCTTTCTCTGTCTCAGTCTGTTTTTTTTTTTTCCAGTTCGTCTGTGACTCTCTCAACCCCTCCCACCAATTGACTATGAGACAGGATAAAGAAGTATCTCAATCTATTTCATGTTGTTACCAGGTTTTTTGGGAATCATGTTTGGATATCTTGTGTAAAACCAGACAGTTATCTGGGATAAACGTCAAAAGGTAAATACGAAAAAAATGATTTTTTATTTTTAACTTTGCTATTATAAAATATACAAAATAATGTTTTGTATTGTGACTTCCCATTTGAACTTTTCACTTATGTAAATTAGGCACCATCTTATTAAACATGCACACATTTGCATACAATTTCAAAAGTGATACAGACCTATATCTGGTGATAGTCAGAACCTTTTGTAAAAAGATTGTTTACTTAACTAAATATTTCATGTTTAAATTAATTATTATAATACTTTCTAATTTAGTAAATGTAATTATTCATTTAATTTTTTTTGCATTTAAGATAAAACACGGTTCAATCACGCCAATTTATTGGCTGATGGTGCTTAAACGACACCCCTAGGGAGCTACGTCATGGGCCCCATAAAGGAGCTTGCTTCGTGCCATCAAGTCAGATTTCTGCATGAAGGCACAAGCCTATGTAGCTGCTAGAGAGTATGGCTAGCTTATGCAGCATCTCATTCCCACTCAGGGAACCAGGGTTACGCTTCACGTAACAGAGTCATTCCCCTTCGTAGGAACTTGAGCTGCATAGTCACATTGAGAAAGATATACATTCACGCCATGAGAACATTAGCTGCCAACGGCCTATGTCTGTGTGGCAAACATATAGCGGTGCACAAGTGACCTAAAGCATCTGAAAAAAAAATATTTTTTTTTAAATTATGAGTTTAATCCTGTTCCAACAGAGAGAACCTGGGAGGCAGAAGTCCAACCCTCATCCAGATTATAATGTATATCAGTTTATCAGATATAAATGTATGCGGAGTGGACCATCCTGCCGCCATGCAAATGTCCTCCAAGGACACACCTCTAGCCAAAGCCCATGAGGATGCCATGCTACTTGTAGAATGAGCTTGAATACCCGAAGGCGAATGTAAACCGCATGCTTTGTAAACACTTGAAATTGCATCATCTAGCCAATGAGACAATCTTTGCTTGGACACCAAAACACCTGTTATAGCCAGCAAAGCACATAAACAACTGCTCTGACTTATGCCACTGGCTAGTATGGTCAACATAAACTCACGGCGCCCGAACTGGGCAAAGCATATGCCATCTTCCATGCTCCTCTGACTCAAATGGGGGAGGACAGAAAGCCTGTAAATGAATAGCCTGCCAGCGAAATTATGTAGAAACAACCTTGGGCAAATAGTCCAAACAACCACCCTAGAATACCCTGGCACACAATTCATACATAAGGGATTAACTGACAGGGCATGCAAATCACTAACCCTTTTAAACAACACCAATGCCACCAGCAGGGCCATTTTAAGAGTAAGAAACATATCAACGACTGTTAGCAAGGCTTAAACGGAGCACCCGAGAGCACCTCCAAAACAACAGATAAATCCCATAAAGGAATGCGGACAGTACAAAAAGGTACAAGCCTGCATACTCCGTGCATAAAAAAGAGAAAAGAGAATGTCTACCGACAGAGATTCCATTGATAAACGAATCCTCAGTCGATATAGCGGCAACATAGACATTAAGCTTAGCTGGGGCAACCTCGGAACCAAAACGCTCTTGCAAAATAAAATCCAGCACTGTACCGACAGGGCAGTGAACTGGATCTTCACCTTACGCTGTACACAAAGACGCAAAAATATGTTGATGGAGCTCTAGCATTCAGAATGGTATCAACCACAGCAGGAGATAACCCATCATTCAAAAGAGTGCCCCATTGAGGGGCCATAACCATAACTTCCACAAGTCTGGACTGGGGTGCCAAATGCTGCCCCAAGCCTGAGACAACATGTCTATTCTGACTAGAATCTCCCAAGGCACTTTCTCCAGGAGATAGACCAGAGTCCAAAATCATACCTGAGATGGCTAAAACGGCATCTCTAACGGAAACCGAAACTGATCCTCCCGAACTCACCAGCAGCAGACTGATCAGTGGAAATGCTTAAAAGAAGCGTTGTCGGTCACTGATGCACAAACCCTTCGATGCCCAGCTGCACTTTTGACATTATTTTCTTCTGCGTCAACATTCTGAATTGACACAAGCCACCGTCTTTTTTCAGGGCCAGAAAATAACGACTATAAAAACTGCACTTGGCACACAGCATGACTGAATTTACAAAGGAGGCAAGCCTTTCACAGTGAAGCCTGACCTGTCACTTCATAGACTTCAATGTGTTCTGCAGTGCTGTCGCGAGTCATGTGAAAAGTCCTCAACATGTACAGTATCTCATAAAAGTGAGTACACCCCTCATATTTTTGTAAATATTTGATTATATCTTTTCATGTGACAACACTGAAGAAATGACACTTTGCTACACTGTATAGTGAGTGTACAGCTTGTATAACAGCGTAAATTTGCTGTCCCTTCAAAATAACTCAACACACAGCCATTAATGTCTAAACCGCTGGCAACAAAAGTGAGTACACTCCTAAATGAAAATGTGCTCAATTTGGACATTTTCACTTAGGGGTGTACTCACTTTTAATTAGCCATTTTCCCTCCCCGGTGTCACGTGACTCATTAGTGTTACAAGGTCTCAGGTGTGAATGGGGAGCAGGTGTGTTAAATTTGGTGTCATCACTCTCACACTCCCTCATACTGGTCACTGGAAGTTCAACATGGCTCTCTGAGGATCTGAAAAAAAGAATTGTTGCTCTACTTAAAGATGGCCTTGGCTATAAGAAGATTGCCAAGACCCTGACACTGAGCTGCAGCACGGTGGCCAAGACCATACAGCGGTTTAACAGGACCGGTTCCACTCAGAACAGGCTTCGCCATGATCGACCAAAGAAGTTGAGTGCACGTGCTCAGCATCATATCCAGAGGTTGTCTTTGGGAAATAGACGTATGAGTGCTGCCAGCATTGCTGCAGAGGTTGAAGGGGTGGGGGGGTCAGCCTGTCAGTGCTCAGACCATGTTTGGGGCGGCTGTGGCTCAGGTGGTAGAGCGGGTTGGTCACTAATCGCAGGGTTGGTGGTTCGATACCCAGCCCACACAACTCCACATGCCGTGTCCTTGGGCAAGACACTGAACCCCAAGTTGCTCCCAATGGCAGGCTAATGCCTTGCATGGCAGCTCTGCCGCCATTGGTGTTTGAATGTGTGTGTGAATGGGTGAATGAGTCACAGTGTAAAAAGCTTTGAATACCGTTAATGTTAAAAAGGCGTTATATAAGTGCAGACCATTTACCATACGCCGCACACTGCATCAAATTGGTCTGCATGGCTGTCGTCCCAGAAGGAAGACTCTTCTAAAGATGATGCACAAGAAAGCCCGCAAACAGTTTGCTGAAGACAAGCAGACTAAGGACATGGATTACTGGAACCATGTCCTGTGGTCTGATGAGACCAAGATAAATATATTTGGTTCAAATGGTGTCAAACGTGTGTGGCGGCAACCAGGTGAGGATTACAAAGACAAGTATGTCTTGCCTACAAACAAACATGGTGGTGGGAGTGTCATGGTCTGGGGCTGCATGAGTGCTGCCGGCACTGGGGATCTACAGTTCATTGAGGGAACCATGAATGCCAGCATGTACTGTGACATACTGAAGCAGAGCATGATCCCCCCTCCCTTCGGAGACTGGGCCGCAGGGCAGTATTCCAGCATGATATGGCCCCAAACACACCTCCAAGACGACCTCTGCCTTGCTAAAGAAGCCGAGGGTGAAGGTGATGGACTGGCCAAGCATGTCTCCAGACCTAAAACCTATTGAGCATCTGTGGGGCATCCTCAAACGGAAGGTGGAGGAGCACAAGGTCTCTAACATCCACCAGCTCTGTGATGTCGTCATGGAGGAGTGGAAGAGGACTCCAGTGGCAACCTGTGAAGCTCTGGTGAACTGCATGCCCAAGAGGGTTAAAGCAGTGCTGGAAAATAATGGTGGCCACACAAAATATTGACACATTGGGCCCAATTTGGACATTTTCACTTAGAGGTGAACTCACTTTTGTTGCCAGCGGTTACAATGTCCGTACTGTGAGATGCCTAAGACAGCACTACAGGGAGACAGGAAGGACAGCTGATCATTCTCAAAGTGGCAGACCACGTGTAATAACACCTGCACAGGATTGGTACATCTGAATATCACATCTGCAGGACAGGTACAGGATGGCAACAACAATTGCCCGAATTACACCAGAAACGTACAATCCCTCCATCAGTGCTCAGACTGTCTGCAATAGGTTGAGAGAGGCTGGACTGAGGGCTTGTAGGCCTGTTGTAAGGCAGTGCTTATGCACATTGTGCCTGTGGCAGTGCACCATGCCACCAGCCATACTGCTCGTTCTGCAAGACAGGAATGTCAGTGTTCTGCCATGGCCAGCAAAGAGCCCGGATCTCAATCCCACTGAGCACATCTGGCCCCTGTTCTATTCTATTCTGTTTGCAAAGGGAATGGTGAAATCTATAAAGTATATTTCCTACTGATACACTAAAAGCAAAATATATAAATCAATAATTTAAAAAAAATGTGAAAAATGTAATGCACCTATGACTTTTCAGGGTTCCTACAGCTTAAGGCAAGTTAGTCTTTTTTTATGCCACTCGGAATTAAATTTAAGACCAACTTTATAATAACCAAAATTGAAGAAAAAAAAAAATCGACATCAATTACTTAGGGTTAGGGGCAATTTTGCCCAAATGTTTATTGTAACATAAAACATGATTTTTTTGGGTCCAGTTAAAAAGTTAGATGATCTACTTCAAATGTTGAAAACATTGTAACACTTTCTAGACTGGAACACATGGACATCATGAATCATCAGTAAAAAGGCACAATTGGCTGAGAACTATAATTCTCCTATTCGTTATGTGCTTTAATGGCAGTATGCATTTAATGCATGGTCAAAATACACAACTAAAAAGCCAATAATAATGTGTCACTTAAATGTGTCGGAATAAGTCTCCAACTCCCTCATTTGACTTTTATGATTGGTGTTTTGTCACTGTGTTCAGACACCACAGTTCCTCTGCTTTCAGTGTAGGCGTACACCCGAATGCTATCCAGAGGTCTGTTGCTGCTTGCCCTGGTGCTGGTATCAGTGATGGGGGTGGAGGTGTAATGGAGACGAGGGTAGAAAAGAATTGGGAAATACCTGCTTCAGTCTGTTGGTGGATTGACTTGGCAGTTTTGTGTTTCTCACTCTGCATGTGGGATTCAACAGCCTTGATTCCCATCGTGCCAAGTTTGAAACACTTCCTGCCCAAAATACACCGTGCATCGTATACATTGCCTGGTACCGGTTTCAGCCATGCTGCGAAATCTTGGTTGAATAGCCAATTGTCATTGAATTTGCATGTCCCCATGTCGTTGCTAGCTAGCAGATAGTGCAACTGTTCTGAGCATCCTGGCCGCAAACAAAATATGAATGTTTTTGGTTCTGCTATCCTGATCTGCGTGACGTTAATGTGAGAGGTATTTGGTAAATTAATAAATAAATAAAAATTAGATGTTACCAATTATTTTGAGATTTTCATTTGCAATGTCAGGAAAAAACTACTTCCTATGTCTTAGCATTTTTAAGACTTTTGAAAGATTGATTTAACTCATTTTAATTAATTTTAAGATTTTTTATGGACACATGGGAACCCTACATTTACACAGTACTGTATATATGCAATATATACAGTATATTTATACAGTATATATAAGGAGTGTAATGGTTCTTGGTAAAAAAACGATCCGTACGGCTCACCATCCAAGGTTCGGTAAGCATTGTCACCAAGGTCAGTTCACCTCAAGTTTAATGATGCATCTGGAGCACAAGATTTGGTGAAGAAAACAAAGCCACAGAGAGGCAGTTACACCTTCCGTTAATTCACCTGAATGGATCTGTAGATTGATACACTCTGCCTGTGTTTCACGTGGGTCAACTTGATGACATCACTGTTCTTCAAGCGTTGTGTGTAGTTGAAAATGGCAAGTGGAGAAAACGAGCAGCTGATAGATACGGCCCCTACTTTTCTCCTTTCTGGGAACATTTTCTTTTTGCAGTGAATTACAACAGCGATGGTAAAAAAAAGTTTACAAAACAGGCACTGTTTGCAGACATCACTCGAAAAGGGTCCGCTGTAGTTATACAGTATGAGAGCGTCCTCTAGAGGTGAAATAAATACACTTCACTGATGCCTTGTGCTGTTTGTTTTGACACGTGAGACTAAACACTGGATGGAGTGGAACACTTCAGATGCAAATTTAAAACATCAACAACAAAAAGGTGTGTATACAAAACACTTTGTCATATCATTATAAAGTAATTAATTTATTGACTAGATGCTGCATTAGTGGAGAGCAGAGAGCATTAGTGTATGTTTGCTGACAAGGCTGTGAAGACGCTAACATTAAAGCTAAACTGAAGCGGTTACAACAATGTGACAAAAATACACTCAAGTCGTACCCAAATGTTTAAATGTCACAATTGTTACCATCTATATGCATTAGTTTATATCCAGCTGGTCACGGTTATGCATTCGTTAGCCAGCTAAGTTGCATATTTAAAGCTAGTGATGTGAGAAAGCAAATTAATATCTTCATTCAGTCGAGAAAAACAAATTAACAAATCAGAAACGCATCTGATTTCAATTAAAAATGTTTCATCTTCACTGTAATTCGATGACTTCAGATCGAACACATTCTTGCGCTAAATATGCTTTTCAAGTTATTTTTAATTAGACACATAATCTAAAAAAAACAGCACTCCGGCACGAGACGCTGAATAAACAAAAACAAAGGGAAACAAAGACGTTCGTCTAGCGAGCGTTTACATAGAAAAACAAATGGATGTTTACAAAAGCGTTTGGTGTAAACAGCCCCTTACAGTTGGTGGAGGTCTTTGGCCTTTGCGTCTTGCTCTCTTATAAGCATTTCTCAGATTTAGCAATGAGTTGTTTAAATGCTTTGTCAGGAAAGATATTCAACTTGAAAATGCGTGTCTCGAGATTCTCGCGATCGGTTCCAGTCTGTTGTGTTCTGTCTGTTTAATCAGCGCCTGGACTGTGCTTATAGTCTGAGCTGTTTCACTACAAGTTCATCTGAATACTACTGCTATGTGTGAATATTGCTACAATACATACAACTGTAATGAATAAAAACAATGTGTATTTTGCTGTTATTATGAAGCTCGAGTCTGGAGTAGTAGGAATCAGTGCAAGTGTAACACCATGTGAACTGTCTAATGAAGCGTTTTACCCCCTTATTTTACTTTTGACTTAACATTTGAGAATGTGAACCGACTAAAACTTTTAATTTATTTTATGCACATTATTTGAAAATGAAATGCTCTTTTTTAAAAGTCAGGATAGGAATGCACTGTGCAATAATATAACGTTGCTGAATGGTTTATGTATTTATTGCACTCTCTTGTGGACTTAGAAAACAAATTAAATTTAAAAAAATCAGCTGACTTTAAAATTCTAATATTAGTTCATATATATCTAAAAATGTATATATTTATTTATCATTTAAAAAAGTACAATACATTTTCATGGTTCAGTCAGTACCGTTTATTTTTGTAAAGATCAGCACTATTTTACTTTCATTGTTATTTTTTCAATTTGTTATATTTAGCAATTTTAAAAACTATTGGTTGATTATTCGGTTATTCAACCTTATTATTAAACTTGTGACTCGCGTGTGAAAACACATACCTCGTTCTCTTTGCTCTCATACTTTGAAGCATTCTTTCCATGACTCTTTCTCCTGAATTTCTTCAGGTCTGACTGAGATCTCTCCAGCGAGTCCTGCTTCATCTTGTGTTCGGTCTGGTATCTCTTAAGCGTTGCCTGTGGACAGAAAGAATTTGATCAGTGTCTCTCTGGGACACAGAGACATGTCTACACATGAGTGTGGTAATGTAGAGATGAGTTTGATTGACCAATGTGCTGGTGCTGGAAACAACGAGTGTTACACGAGCCGGTTTCATTCCCCTAAAAAAATGCAGTTTGAAGCACATTCCCAAAAGACAAAGATGCAGCATCTCAATAAAATCACATGTAAAGCCCATCATTGGGGAGAAAGTAACTAAAAGTAACAATGTTATTAAAGAAATTATATTTTTCAGTAGCATGAAAACAGATAATAGTGTAAAAATAGTGCAGTTTTTCAAGAAACCACCTCAATTGAGGAACTTCAGTGTAGCTTCCCCAACACTGACAGAATCACGAAAAATGATGCTCACCGTCATGTATTTCACGTCCATGTCTGATTTCCTCTCTAACTCCACAATAATCTCACGATGGAAACGTTTAAACTGTAGAGACAGAGAGAGCACAAAATGTCATTTATAAGAAGATTACAAATAATGAATGGTAAATATGGGGAATCTTGCTGGCAGATGGCCTACTTTGATAAAACACATACGCAAAAAAGAAAATGAGGCAATTTAGTCAGGCTGTTTGCTGTTGTTGTGTAAGCCAAAGTGCTTATAGATGAGATGAGTCACAGACAAATGCCAGGATACCCACGTACACTAACCCATCAGCCTCATGAATGAAGGTGAGAATGCTTACATCAACATACCTCATCATAGCAATAAGCAACCCACCCTCATTCTTTTCTTTTCCAACAATTGTTTTTATCCTTTTTTTTTTTTTTTTTGAATCAGCAAGATTCCACAATCTTAGTAAGGGCTGTTACAATAATTAAATTTGGCTAATGATTAATTGTCAAACAAGTAATTGCAATTATGACAATTACTGTAATTGTTTGTTTTAGGGCTCTCACGATTATGACAATTAATTGTCTGTTTTAGGGTTCTCACAATTATTTGTCTTATTATTTATTTATTTTTCTCCCCAATTTGTAACGCCCAATTCCCAATGCACTCTAAGTCCTCCTGGTGGCGTAGTGACTCAATCCGGGTGGCAGAGGACGAATCTCAGTTGCCTCTGCGTCTGAGACAGTCAATCCACGCATCTTATCATGTGGCTTGTTGAGTGCGTTACCGCGGAGATGTAGCGTGTGTGGAGGCTTCACGCTATTCTCCTCAGCATCCATGCACAACTCACCACTAGCCCCACTGAGAGCGAGAACCACATTATAGCGACCATGAGGAGGTTACCCCATGTGACTCTACCCTCCCTAGTAACCGGGCCAATTTTGGTTGCTTAGGATACCTGGCTGGAGTCACTCAGCACGCCCTGGATTTTAACTCAGGACTCCAGAGTGGTAGTCAGCATCTTTACTCGCTGAGCTACCCAGGCCCTCTCATGATTAATTGTCTGTATTAGGGCTCTCATGGTTAAGATGATTAATTGTCTGTTTTAGGACTCTCACGATTAAGACGATTAATTGTCTGTATTAGGGCTCTCATGATTAATTGTCTGTTTTAGAGCTCTCACAATTAAGACGATTAATTGTCTGTTTAAGGGCTCTCACGATTAAGACGATTAATTGTCTGTTTAAGGGCTCTCACAATTAAGACGATTAATTGTCTGTTTAAGGGCTCTCACGATTAAGATGATTAATTGTCTGTATTAGGGCTCTCATGATTAATTGTCTGTTTTAGGGCTCTCACGATTAAGACGATTAATTGTCTGTTTTAGGGCTCTCACGATTAAGACGCTTAATTGTCTGTTTTAGGACTCTCACGATTAATTGTCTGTATTAGGGCTCTCATGATAAAGACGATTAATTGTCTGTTTTAGGGCTCTCATGATTAATTGTCTGTTTTAGGGCTCTCACGATTAAGGCGATTAATTGTCTGTTTTAGGGCTCTCACGATTAATTGTCTGTTTTAGGGCTCTCGCGATTAAGACGATTAATTGTCTGTTTTAGGGCTCTCGCGGTTAAGACGATTAATTGTCTGTTTAAGGGCTCTCATGATAGAGACGATTAATTGTCTGTATTAGGGCTCTCACGATTAAGATGATTAATTGTCTGTATTAGGGCTCTCACGATTAAGATGATTAATTGTCTGTATTAGGACTCTCACGACTAAGATGATTAATTGTCTGTTTTAGGGCTCTCGCGATTAAGACGATTAATTGTCTGTTTTAGGACTCTCGCGATTAAGATGATTAATTGTCTGTTTTAGGACTCTCGCGATTAAGGCGATTAATTGTCTGTATTAGGACTCTCACGATTAAGATGATTAATTGTCTGTTTTAGGGCTCTCGCGATTAAGGCGATTAATTGTCTGTTTTAGGACTCTCGCGATTAAGATGATTAATTGTCTGTTTTGGGGCTCTCGCGATTAAGACGATTAACTTTCTGTTTTAGGACTCTCACGATTAAGACGATTAATTGTCTGTTTTTGGACTCTCACGATTAAGACGATTAATTGTCTGTTTTTTGGACTCTCGCGATTAAGACGATTAATTGTCTGTATTAGGGCTCTTTCGATTAAGACGATTAATTGCCTGTATTAGGGCTCTCATGATTAAGACAATTAATTGTCTGTTTTAGGGCTCTCATGATTAAGATGATTAATTGTCCGTTTTAGGGCTCTCACGATTAAGGCGATTAATTGTCTGTTTTAGGACTCTCACGCTTAAGATGATTAATTGTCTGTATTAGGGCTCTCACGATTAAGATGATTAATTGTCTGTTTTAGGGCTCTCACGATTAAGACGATTAATTGTCTGTTTAAGGGCTCTCATGATAAAGACGATTAATTGTCTGTTTAAGGGCTCTCATGATAAAGACGATTAATTGTCTGTATTAGGGCTCTCATGATTAAGACAATTAATTGTCTGTTTTAGGGCTCTCACGATTAAGATGATTAATTGTCTGTTTTAGGGCTCTCACGATTAAGACGATTAATTGTCTGTTTTAGGACTCTCACGCTTAAGATGATTAATTGTCTGTATTAGGCCTCTCACGATTAAGATGATTAATTGTCTGTTTAAGGGCTCTCATGATAAAGACGATTAATTGTCTGTATTAGGGCTCTCACGATTAAGATGATTAATTGTCTGTTTTAGGGCTCTCACGATTAAGACGATTAATTGTCTGTTTAAGGGTTCTCATGATACAAACGATTAATTGTCTGTTTTAGAGCTCTCACGATTAAGATGATTAATTGTCTGTTTTAGGGCTCTCACGATTAAGACGATTAATTGTCTGTTTTAGGACTCTCGCGATTAAGACGATTAATTGTCTGTATTAGGGCTCTCGCGGTTAAGACGATTAATTGTCTGTATTGGGGCTCTCGCGATTAAGACGATTAATTGTCTGTTTTTGGACTCTCGCGATTAAGACGATTAATTGTCTGTATTAGGGCTCTTACGATTAAGACGATTAATTGCCTGTATTAGGGCTCTCATGATTAAGACAATTAATTGTCTGTTTTAGGGCTCTCATGATTCCGACGATTATCGACGATTATCTGTATTAGGGCTCTCATGATTAAGATGATTAATTGTCTGTTTTAGGACTCTCACGCTTAAGACGATTAATTGTCTGTTTTAGGGCTCTCACCATTAAGACAATTAATTGTCTGTATTAGGGCTCTCATGTTTAAGACAATTAATTATCTGTATTAGGGCTCTCATGGTTAAGATGATTAATTGTCTGTATTAGGGCTCTTATGGTTAAGATGATTAATTGTCTGTTTTAGGGCTCCCCTTAACTTCCTCCCAATCTCCGTGCAATAAACAGTATTTCAATCTATTTGTGATATAATTTTCAATTGCCATGAAAGTAATATTATGGTAAGAATTAATCTTACGTTCCAATCAACTCATCGCTGGCGGAAGACTTTGATCGGACGACATTATTGATTATTTTAATATTGCCCAAATTAATTGCTAATTCTCTTATTGAGCTAAATTCCTTGAAATTATTATCAGGTACAACGAGCCTGTTTTATAACATACTGAATGGTGAAAATTTTTATCAGATTTCTAATCTGCTCAGGTTTCATTTATCTTGCATATATTCCCTTACATTATTTTGGTTGTCGAACGTGGCCACATACTTAAACCAATTATTTACAGATAAAATCCTACAAAGGTGATAATCTGACGTAGTGCGAGCTGCGAGGCAATCTGTTATTGTACCCTTCAATAGCGTTTAACGTGCAATAATTTCTAGTGCCCCCATAGGGTAAGATGGTACCCTCCTAGGGAGCTGGTGCCCTACGCAGACTGAGTAATAGGGTTAGGTAATGATGCCATTTATATATTGCCTTTAAATTCCCTTATTAAGACAGTAAAATGTGATCAGAATTTTAAGTTCACAACTGTCACGATTATCTCAAATAACCACAATCAGATGATTATTTAATAATTGCAACAGGCCTACTCTCAGCATTTGCCTACACTTCCTGACATTAGGCATGCCTTCATTAATGCATTTATTTATTCAATGAGAAAAATGCATCATGCTAGTAGAAAGGTATCATTCTGCTATATATTTAAAGGATTCGGTTGTGTTTTAGATAATTGCAGATCTATCCTAATATGTTTAGGGTTCTGGTTACTATGAAACATGGTAACCAAGGACTTCATTTATAAACATTGCATACACACAATGATGTTGCGAATGCCTCCTCATTCTCACAATGGGATTTATAAAAAGTAAATTTGACATGAAAATGTGTGCACTGCCACACAATCTCTTGTGTATGAGCTCTTTCACTGCTGTGTGTCAACTGCCGATTCCAACTGGAAAAGTACTGAACTGAACAGAAAGGTAATAAAGTGCTTTTCATTTAATAAACCACATTTAGAATAAAAATGAAGTATGGAGTTAAGCAATTGAAACAGACATAATTGTTATCCAGCCAATATAAGGGCTATATTAATTTTATGCAACTAACGGAAAAGGCATTCAAATAAGATTTCTCGTGATATATTCAGTTCTCAAAGACTCAGGAATTGTGTACCATTACAGACATAAATTCCTGAGGTAAAAGACTTTGAATAAAGATGATCTGTGATGTGCACTTGACTCTGACTAACATAAAATGGCTTGGTAAAACAGATGGTAGTGGTGATAGACACTGCCAGACAGAAGCCGAAGTCAAGCTGAAAATTGTAAAGACCGATGGTCGGCTGTCTGAATAGATCAGACACACTATACTGTACAGCTCAAACAGGTACAGCACTGCATATACAATGTTCATATAATGTGCTGCCTGCTACACTTCATCCTGACCTAATCGAAATAAAAACATTCAGTCTTGTGTATATATAACAAAAGGTAAGCCTGCACATTTTTTAAAAGCCATTTTTGGAATCTGATGATATCAAACAGTAATTTAACACCAAAAAAATCATTTTAATAATCTTTGCTTTGTTTCCAGTATTATATATTAAAAATCTCTATAAAACACCCTTAAAAACTATATAAAACCCTGTATGAGAAGCATAATTGCATAGGTTACATTTATGCTTAAAACAATACAATTTGTTGGGGATATTCAAGATATATTCTTCAAAAAGAAGTTAATATCTTATAACAATGTTTCTCCGGTAAACAGATCTTGTTTAAAGGATGTCTAGATTTCTTACTCTAAAGCAAGACAAAGATTAAAAAATTATTTTAGTACCAGCATCTAACTTATGGGCTCTAGGGGCATTTACAGTCTGTATCTCCTATGTTCGGTGTTTCTAAAAATTTTGAACTCTGTAGTCACGTGCCTGTATGAATGAATGAATGAACGTTACATTTATATAGCGCTTTTCTGACACTGCACTCAAAGCACTTTACACAGTGAACAGGGGACTCTCCTCAACCATCACGAGCGTGCCGCGTCTACCTGGATGATGTGACGGCAGCCACAGTTTGCCAGTACACTCATCACACACCAGCTATTGGTGGACTGGAGAGAGGAGAGTGATAGAGCCAATTCTTGGATGGGGATTATTAGGAGGCCATGATTGATAAGGGACAATGGGGGGAATTTGGCCTGAACACCGGAGTTACAGCCCTAATCTTTACGAGAAGTGTGCTGGGATTTTTAACGACCACAGACAGTCAGGATCTTGGTTTAACGTCTCATCCAAAAGACAATGCCTTTATACAGTATAGTGTGCCTGTCACTACAATGGAGTAATTAGGACCCAAACAGCACCCCCTGCTGGCCTCACAAACACTTCTTCCAGTAGCAACCTGGGTTTTCTCCAGGAGGTCTCCCATCCAGGTACTGACCAGGCTCAGCCCAGCTTAGCTTCAGTGGGTAACTAGACGAGAGCTGCAGGGTGATATGGCTGCTGGTGATATGGCAATATGCATATGGTAATTGTATTTAGATGAGGTTATGCATAGTTAAAACAGGCGCTGAATGCTCCAAATTTGGTTATATTGGGGAGGAGATGGAGTGGGTAATAAATCATGTGCATGTATGCACAATCTTCTACTATGTCTGCGATTTATAAAGGGAACTGTGCACAGGTTCTGGCATACTTAGGGTTTTATCCATCTGAAAACGTTTGTGTATGCAAAATCTGACTTTGTGCTTACTAGGGATGCAAGAATACAGTTAGCCCATGGTTCAATACATACCTCTGTTAACCACAATGTTCAGTTCTGATGGCTTGGCACATCAGAGTGTTTTTGTTATTCTATGCTTAGGCGGCAGGAACAGTAAGAGGTTAAGGAGAAAAAAAAAAATACAATTTTTTTTATTGCAATATTCTTTTACTTAAAAAGCAAAAAAAAAATTAAAACAAATTCCACTTTGTACACATTAGTGTATTGTATAGTATCAAATAAATACATATAAAACATTAACACTGGCAGCTCACAGATGCTGGTAGGCCATATACAAACTGGGGAACACGTGAATTCCTAAATTTTAATGTAAATGTAATGTAAACATAAATTGACCATTTCAAACAAACATACATGTACTTCAGTAAACATTAACCATCTCAATTAAACTTACCAATACTCCAGTACAGTAGCCTTCATTCAGAATGTAAAGTGCAATATCCCTTAGGTTAGCTATCTTTTCCTATGTTATGTTAAAGTGTGAAATCTGCACCAGCATTGCAAGCATGATTAAGCTATTAATTGTATAGTGATTGGATATTTACTCGCGGGGAGGCGTTTCATCTCAGCGTGTAGACTCACGGGCACACAAACAGAGCCAATTTGAAGAGAAATTAAATGCACGGAAATGATTTATAAAAAATATTTTAAAATATATATATATATATATATATATATATATATATATATATATATATATAAATAAAAGAAAAAACGCATTTCACAAGCGTGTATTGAACCATGGATGTTGTACCAAATGGTTTAATATTATATTGAGAATTGCGGCATACCTTGTGCTTAAACATTTTTAGGATGAAATCTACAAGTTTTATACATGAGGCAACTGGAGATCTGCAGTAGAAATGCATTGTACCTGTAAATGTCCTATTGTGAAATGCCTATAAAGTCTCTCATATCTGCACACAATTGCAGATTTCCCCATTCACTGTGCCTCATTGTACCCAGAGTTTCACTTTTTTTAAAAGAAAAAGAGAAATATGTCAAAATTAAGATTTGTAGTTTTTATGCCAGAAATGCTGTCGATTGAACAACCTGAACCCAAAACATCCTGAAAAAATTATAATACATATACCTATTGGGAAGGAACACAAAACCTATTGGGAGGGAATGCAAAACTTATTGCAAGGAAATGCAAAACCATTTGGGAGGCAACATTAAACTTATTTTGAGCGAACGCAAAACTTATTGCAAAGCAATGCAAAACATATTTCAATGGAACACAAACTATTACGAGGGCACGCAAAACCTATTGGGAGGCAACATTAAACTTATTTCAAGGGAACACAAACTATTACGAGGGAACGCAAAACCTATTGGGAGGGAACGCAAACCTATTGGGAGGGAACGCAAAACCTGTTGGGAAGGAACGCAAAACCTGTTGGGAGGGAACGCAAACCTATTGGGAGGGAACGCAAAACCTATTGGGAGGGAACGCAAAACCTGTTGGGAAGGAACGCAAAACCTGTTGGGAGGGAACGCAAACTCTATTGAGAAGGAAGAAATGTGCATAGGTTCTTAACATGAGGTCGAGTTTTAAGAGTTGGTACAAAATGTGTAAGAGTTTTCTGCAGTTCTTATAAAGAAAAAAAATCTTTAAAAGAGGTCTAACTTCTGTTACATAGTCTCTGGCAGATGATCGAGCATGTGAGCGTTGTATTAGCAGGAACGACTGTGTCATCACAGGCACTGGGCTCAGGTGCATGAGCGGGCATGTTCAAACCTGCTCACAAAAAAATTACAATCTAACACAAAATAGATTTGTCCACCTTATTCCTATAGGTGTTATCCGTGTATTTAAATATAACTGCATGAAAGTAAACAGGAAATAGAGCTGCATCCATAAAGTTTATGGACAATGAGATATTTGATATGATTATGGGATTAAATTGCAGATGATTACTTTTTGGGTGTGTTTAAACATGTGTGCAGTCAGTCAAAGGGCATGTTTACAGACAGGAAACACACACACACACACACACACACACACACACACAAACTTACATTCTCCTCCAGTTCTAGATTGACTTTCCGCTGGACATCTGAGATCTCCATAAGAACGACTCCTATGGAGAGAGAAAAACACTTATCAGCCTCTCACACCAACACAAAATGCATTAACACATCTATTGTTTTTATTAGAATAATCCAGAGAATTCTCCTGACAAATAAACCCCCACGGCCTTGTTTTCCAAGTTTCCAACAGTCCTCCCTCGGAGCCGTTACTGTAATTAAAACATGCACCACCAGCATGGTTTGCCGGCTCCTACCCGCTGCAATCAAATGAGGATTAAAATGCAAAAGCTACATCATAAATCAGAGCACTTTATATAAAGGATCCACCCACCACACACATATTCAACACTTATTCAAAAGCTGACTCTCAAACAACCTTAAGAAATGGATTTGATGGTGGGACAGAGACATGGCCGGACAGATTCTGAGTTCCTGCTCTGCCCTAGCATGAGTTAATTCACTCTGACATCTGCGGAAAGATTTTATCCCTGCCCTTGGGATTCGTACGTGCAGATATAGAAGGAGAAAATAAAATAATTTTCCATCGAAACAATAATGCAGTCTCTTTCTCTTTTCTATCATCTGTCAGTATGACTTCTCTGGTCACTCTCCCACAACATGTAAACTATCACCAGGAAGAGAGAATAAACAAAATAAAGTTGATAAACAGAGAATGCAGTGGATCTGACATCATTACACACTTCAAATTGCCTTCAAGCTGATTTTAGAATGTTTTTTAAATGGACAGTTCACACGATAAATAATTGAAAATTCTTTCATCATTTACTCATAATCATGTCATCTTTCTTTCTTCTGCAGAACACAACTGAAGATTTTTTGAAAAATATCTCAGCTCTGTAGATCCATACAATGATAGTGACCCTCTGGGGGCATGGTAACCCAGAAGGAAACTGTGTACATTTTAAAGTTAAATGCTCTGTGTTAACGTTCACGTTAGACATCACTCACTGTGTTTACATGAATAACTCACCAAGACGGGTGTTTTGGCAGAACTTTGAAATGAATTTGACCGTTCAGGTGCGTATTATCACGAGTATTTTCGGAACACACGCGCATGTTCAGGGCACACACATAGGCCGCCTGACAGGGTGCAGCTATAATTAGAACGCTAGCGAACTAGATCGTTTCAACAGCAGAATGAGAATATTAACTTTCTAATAAGTGACAACGGCCTAGGCTATCACAAATATAGCTGTTTATTTTTTTTTTGTTATTGATGTTTTAATCAGTTTGCTTGTACGGTCAGGCAAGTCAAATTTCTCTTTCACTTGCCTCTTCAAAAATCCACTTGTCCTGGACAAGCGGACAAACGTTAGTGTCGAGCCATGTGAGCCATCCAAGAAATGAAGCAAAAGTGGTTAACTGAATTGAACTTGCTCCCCAGATGCTGAAATGGTTACGTTGTCAGAGCTGCTGGTCATAATGTTAACGTTAGATAATTGGTTCCAATGCGTGTGTGAGCATGTGTGCGTACAGCAGTATTTCACACACCTTTTCGGTTCCTTATGAAACTGTGGTGGGACAAATTAATTGTTAAGCCCCAGCACTGTCAAGATACCACTGTTGGGCCCTTGAGCAAGGCCCTTGACCCTATCTGCTCCAGGGGCGCTGTTTCATGGCTGATCCTGCGCTCTGACCCCAGCTTAGTTGGGATATGTGAAAAAATTGCATTTCATTGGCTCTGTACTTGTACTCTGCACAATGACAATAAAAGTTGAATCTTAATTAGACTGTGGTGGGCCGCAGTCTACGTAATTAATAGGAAACACTGGTGAATGGTGACCAGTATTTTGAATGTCCAAAATACACATAAAGGAACCATAAAGTAATCCATAAGACTCTAGTGGTTTAATCCATGTCTTCAGAAGCTATATAATTGGTGTGGGTGAGAAACAGATATTTTCAACTATAAATCTCTTTAACATTCGTCTTTTTTTTTTTTTTTTGTGATTCGCATTCTTCATGTGTATCACCAATTACTTGGCAGGGAGAATTTATATTAAAAAAGGATTTAAAAATTTACCTGTGTCTTACCCACACGTATCATATCACTTCTGAAATGATGGGTTAAACCACTGGAGTCTTATGGATTACGTTTATTCTGCCTTTTTGTGCTTTTTGGAGCTTCAAAGTTCTGGTTGCATTGTGTGGACCTACAAAGCTGAAATATTCCTATAACAATCTTTGTTTTTGTTCAGTACAAGAAAAAAAGTCATACACATCTGTGATGGCATGAGGAATGATGATAGAATCTTCATTTTGGGTGAATACTTGTGTGCTTCAATGAAAACAAGGAAATCTGACATTTTGTATAAAGCAATTGAGTCAATGATGTGAAGCTAACTTTTTTTTGTCCAGATCTATCAAGTTATTCAAAAATACATAAAAATGCAAACAAACATGTCATTTTGATATTATTGATATTTGATACAAGTAAAGAAAATGGTGTAACTGTCTGGAGACAGTAAACAAAAAAAAATAATAATAAAATAAACACATTATTTGATCAATTAATTAGTCTCATTAAAAGCTGAAAATCTTGAAAAAATAAATGTTGGCATAAGTAGGAGGAATAATCTTCTATTATAATAATGACTTAAAAAAATAAGCAATTTTGTTTAAAAATATTACAATTCTCCACCAAACACAAGTAGCCATTTTGTTGTCATGTAACAAGAAAGCCAGAGAGGATCCCTTTAGATTCTCATGACTGCGTGTGAAGTTGTAAAAAAATATCAGATATTTAGAAATGTTTATAAAACTGCACATTTTGTTCAGGTCTAATAGTCTCACAACAATTTGTGCCAATATATATATATATATATATATATTAATAATTGTCAAGTTGTGTACAAAAACGTGTAAGCAAGGTTTAAGGAAAGTATTTTAATAACCTTTACTTGATGGTTATATCACTTGACATGTTTAAGTCATTAAATCTTTTTTTTTTTTTGTATAAAACAGGGCTCCAGACTAAAAAAAAAAAAAAAAGACTAATGCCGAGTTTACACGATTTTAAGCCTGATTTTCGCTCGCTGACAGTTTTGTGGAGATCGCCGACAAAAGCCTGAAATCGTGGGCAAATCGGAGCTCGCACCCGTGAGTGGCTATCAAAGATGCGATTTGATAGAATCGCTGACGTGTCGCCGATGTCAGCGAGATATCTCGAATGTTAAATATCTGGATTCCAAATCGCGCAGTGTGAACTATGTTTGACTGGACACAACTGCAGTGCTGACCTACAGCCAATGAGAGAGCAAGAAACGGGGCATGGAAGATTCAGTGGGAGGAGTGCCTATTTGATGTTTCATCTGAACTGGATCACAACTGGGTGGAGAAAGAGTTGGAGAGAAATTGCCAATTCTCTTGGACAGTCAGGTAAGCGATTTTTCAGTAGGAGATACTGTTTCATATTGTAACCAATAAAATATATGATTAAAAACATACACATCATATTCTGAAATGCATAACATATGATCATGCATTTGTTTTCGTATCTCGTATCACTTCTCGCATATATCCTGTTGTGAAACGTAATTTGGAGTGCAGGCAGAGTCGTCGGGGAATCGTTAATAGTAAAATGTCTTGTAATGTGTTCACCCTGTTGCGGATTCGTCATGTAATTTGAAAACGCTACGACTTCAGTGACAAGACAGACAGATGTGTAATATGAACAATACCACGATTTCCTTTGAAAGTCGTGTAGTGTGTAGGAGCCATAAGGATCCGTTGGCTCCTAAACATACACATGGGACTCTTATTTTGAAATGTCTGCACTCACAGTTGTGAGCTCACTTACGGCTGATTCAACTAGATTTAAAATTATTGTCGCAATCAATTATTTTTGGTCACATCTGAGACCATTTTAGTAGCAGTGTGGAGCCCGGTAAAATGCTATACAGATTTGTAAAAATCTAAGATACCAAAATTAGGTGCGATACAAAAAAACCACTTGATTGATACATGTTTTAAACTAGAATTTTTAAAGATTTCCTCTCTGACAACCTTATTTGTCCTAGTTAACATGGTCAAAGTCACAAAATTGCTTTCATTTTATTAGTGACTATTAAAAACATGAAGGCCTAGGGCTTGTATTCTTTCTTTTCCCTGCCAAGAAATTCAGAAGTAAATGGAAACAGTCCCCATTTAAATATACATTTTGTCTTTATCACAGTTAAGAAACATGTGGTGCTTAACAGACAGTGCTGTGAAATTCTGCCACTGAGGAGAAATGGTCAAAGTGAGGCCATGTGAATAAGACAAGGGTGGAGAGGGACCTTGCACTTTCTACTAGAGATCCAGAATGTGAAGCCTGCCCAAGTCACATGAGTCACAAGGCCACATGAGTTCAACAGGTGTGGGTTCCCTCCTCTGACCCACCCTTAACTTTATTTGCTCACTGACCCTGATTCAGCCAAAATATCTAATCAACAGCTTCAGTCGAGGCATGTGAGTTTGTTTCTGTGTGCCAATGCCATAAACATAGATTAGGCAAAGTAAAATAAAAAAGGGTAAACCCTCCTATTCAGAGCCGTGTCTCTGGGCGTATACTGGGCCAGTGTTCAGGAAGTACATGCGGTGGACTGCTGTAAACAGTTCTCACTCACTTCCTTCTATGATCTCATTTCTCTCTCATAAACTCTGTTAACATTGTCCTTCTAATAAAACATGCTATTAAAACTGTGGCCTATTGGTTATCACGCATGCATTGAAACATTGCAAATTGTGCTCATGTGGGAGGAAATAGTTTGAGTCCAGCTTGTGCAATTTCCTGATCATAGTCTCAGAGGTCAACGTTTGCCGTTTTTAAAGAGTTTTGGATAAGTTTTCCTCTCAAAATATGCTTACATTTTCAGGGTTCAACTCGGGTATCGGTCTGATGAGCCCGATCCAAATCCGATACAGTGTTAGTCATGTTTATTACTGTCAATCTCATAACAGATGACATAACAGAATCACAAAAACACCATTAAAGTAGTTCATGTGACTCATGCATTTTATTCAAAGCCATTTGAAGACGTATGATAGCTCTGATAGTGATGAACTCGTGGCTATTTTTAGCCTTCACAGCGGTGCGCAATATTTGAGTGCTACTCACAAACAACATCTCAGATGTAGATGCTCAATAGTTCGGTTCACTTATAATATGCATTTAGAACGGCACCAGAGAAGCATTTTACCAGAATTTGAATAGGAAGCTAATTAAACTACTGTTAACTTGCCTACAAACAGACACTTACAGGACTTCCTGGAGAGTTTAGAATGTCAAAATAAAAGCTGGAGGGATTAAAAAGTGCAAAACTTAAATATATTACTGTTGTATTTAGAGTTAAAATTACAAGTCAATAATAATATTAATAACAATTTATTATTATTGTCATCATATTGTTTTACAATTTATAACAATATTTAAGTTGAATGTGTTCCAAAAAATAATTGTGTGAATAAAAGTCTTACAACTAAATTGAACAAAAAAAAGATTTGAATACTTTAAAGTCCAGATACAAGTTGAAACATTAAAAAAAAAAAAGAAAAAAAGAATAAATAAAACAAAAGGCAAAAATAAAACACTGGTTTCTTTTCTACTGAAGACTGGAATTACTGTTAATTTTGCTGCTGTATTATCCAGTACTAGTTAATAATAAAGTGTTTCTTAATAAGCTATACATTTATATTGAAATAATGTGTAGTTAGAGGTTTGTGTTTCTTTACATATTACAGAGCACACCCAATTAGATCGACACAATAATGCAAAAAAAACAACAACACTGGTATCGGCTTGGGATTGGTATAGGCGGATACTGCATTTCCGATATTGGAATCGGATCGTAAGAGAAAAAGTGGTATTGTTGCATCCCTACTCACAAGTTTAGAAAAGTCAAGTGCAGAACTTGGAAACAAAAGCAAAGAAAAATACAGCGCAAGCATACAAAAACATTAAAATATGAGCAAAATTGTCAGAGAGCACAAAAAACAGTAATATAACCAAAACATGATTTTGTTTGCAGTTCTGATGACTTGAATTTTTCTTTTGTTTTTTTTTGCAGCATATTTTAAATGTGTTTATGTATTTTTGATTCATGCTTGTAATTTTGGATTTGCACTAATTATTTATTTTTGCGCTTATAATTTTTTTTATCTGCGCTTATTATTTTTTGATTCACACTTATTATTTTTGGATCTGTGACCGCAAAAATTTTGGTGGGATTTAGATCTCATACACTGCAATAGTCGTTATATGATATCACATTTCTACACACAGAGGTTTGTGCCATGTGAGCGGTTTGCAGCAGTTCAGCCTGAATAGCGCAGACCGTTTGCGTCATAGAGCAGCGAAAAAATGTCTCCCGTATATCAGTGTTGTCAAAAGTGCTTTGCACAACAGGGGTGGCACTGGCAACCATGTAGCTACTCCCTTGACGATAACATATGAACCCCCGATTAAATTTTCTCACCAGTTAAGTAGTTTGCTACATGGTCCAATGTGTATCTAATTAATATAGAGTCTGTATGTGCTGCGCATTTCAGAGTGTTCTACTCTCTGTCATGATGTGTTTTCAGTGTGTGAGCGGCCGGCATAACACATTCATTTTGAAGCAATAATTAACAATAATTTATAGTCAAGATAAACAATTTTTTTCCATGAATAAAAACACTATATTTTACAATGTTTGTTATTGATGTTTAAATAATTAAAAATATAATTATTCTACTTTTAAGCTTTGAGGAAACAGGCATTTTGAAAGCACTGTTCCTTATAAACCCACATGAAAATAAAGTTATATATCTGTATTATAATTACAGACAGAAAACAACATTTTTTGAGCTCAAGAAGCTTCTTAAATATTTGTATTTAATGTGGTTATCAACAGTCTGCATCTATCTTTGTGAACAGTGCTCACACAGTGTCTTGCACGAGCTCCAGATACTCATGAAATCCATCTTTTCAAATGCAAAGTATTGCTGTTAAATACAAAGAAAATAAATAATATCAAGTTGCATTTGATTTATGAATCTCTTATTTTTACATTTTTCATAATTTCTTACACGGTTTGTTGATCTGACTCTAGAAAAATTGCTTTTTTTGAGGTCACCAAAACGTTTTAGAGCAACTTCAAAATGGCCACCGAACAGTGGTCCCAAATGACTCATGAACGAAACATTTGATTAGCTCCAAATAAAAGTAAAATGATCCTAAAAATCTGTGTATTTTCTCTGCAACAAATATTTTTCCTCTTGCTTTCTGTCTTTTTTATATTTCAAAATAAAACTGGGTTTTTCCTGAATTGAAAATTATTCGATGGCCGCTGAAGCAAAATTTTGGGCCGCCAAAGTAAATTTTACGACATAAAGTGCCAAAAGCAGAATAAGTGATAAATATGCTTCTCATGTTGTACACAGATGTGCGCGGGGTGATTGAAGACTGGTATCACTTGCGTGTCACACGATCCACCGAGAATCTCTCGCGCAAATGATGCGATCTTCTCTATCCTACTACTGTATACTGGAGCAAATGCGCACGCATCAACCGGGCTTCCGTCAATATTCCACGAGCTCCGGTGACAGGATAGCAGATCACATGCACGATTAAACTGGGCTTCCATTGATATCATGGGAAACAACAAACCTCACGTGACCCATTTCAAATCTACATGAGTATTTTCTGTTTTAAATTGCTATGAAGCAATTCAACCATTTGAAACGGCTACAGCGCTGACATTCTGAACAGCTCTGACGAGGGAAAGAGAAATCACCTGTGCCAGCATCAATAAGAAGACTTTTTACATCTACACAACAACTTTACTAACAATTAACACAGTAAACTGTGGAAGTTTAAATGTGTTTAGGCTATAATTTTTTTTTTTTATAACAAATTAAGTTTATTTTTTAAGAAAGTCTAACTAAAAATTGAGGAGCAATCTATGGTCTTAGCTATGGTAAAAACAAGGGCAAGTAAGCTACAATGTAAAATATAAATTATGAAGAAAGTCATGATATACGGAAACAAACTGGCCTGGTTTGGATTCCTAAATTATTAAGTGTGTGATAAAAGAAAAACAATATCTCTAATGAAGTAGGAATCAAATATATTTTCTACAGAAGCACAGTCCAAATCAGTAAAGTGTGGTTTTACTCATGAATATTATAACTAGCCCTCTAGAAATAAAATGTTAAGTTAGTTTAATTTCCCACCGCACCTTGAAGAACAAAATATTCTGTTGAGTTCAGAAGTTTTTAGCTGCTCACATAACATGTTTATTAAAAAGCATAAAAAGTTATCCTAAATATTAATTAAACATTTTTTTTAAAACTGCATTGCGATGAACGTGTACGTCATCCACCACTGACGACCATTTTTGATCCAGGAAAAAACCTGAAACAGAAAGTGGTCTTATATGGTACGTGGGCTTAATTGGATCACTTCCCCGCCAGGTTATCCAGGACACGTGGAACCCTGTATGTGTCACGATTCAGTCACAATTAATGGTAGACTGATATATCGGTTTTACCGATACACCTGCACAGCTAGTTGTTTTTTGGAACGATCGGTTGATGGCAAAAATCAACACGACAATTGTTTTTATTTGTATTATTATTCCTCTGTTTCTTGCACTGAAGGATTCTACAGTTAGAACGGAGGCCTCTATAGGTGAAATAAAAACAATCACTGACTCGGCATGGAGTTTGTTTGTTGTGCCATGTGACTATGCTACAAACAGAGCCAGAACCTTAAGAAGCTGATTGAAACAGGTGAGACAGAGAAAAGCCAAGGCAGTTGTCATGAACGCCACTTCCGGAAATCCTCTCATCTGCCACCGGAGGTCTCTCTCACCAGAGTATTGAAAATTGGACAACAAATCCCAGAACCCACATACCTGGACTGATTGTACATACACCATTTCAATGACTGTTTAAGTGCCAGATTAGCAGCAGAACAGCTCTTCCACTATGTGTTTTGCTATTATGGACTACCTGAAGATATTGTCTCTGACAGGGATTCCCAGTTCACATCTCTAGTCTGGACGGCCTTCTTCCACTAGCTCAATGTAAATATAAGCCTCACCTCAGGGTATCACCCACAATCAAACGGTCAAACAGTCAGCAGAATCAATCAGACTGGAGCCACTTCCTCCCCTGGGCAGAATACGCTCAAAACTCCCTTCAGAAACCCTCCACTGGTATGACCCCTTTCCAATGTGTCCTAGTATTTCAACCCCTGTATTTCCCTGGTCAGGGGAATCCTCCGAGGTAACGGCTGTTGACAAATGGATCAGATGGAGCGAGACAGTATGGGGCCAAGCACACGTCCACCTTCAATGTGCAGTAAACAGACAAAAGAGACAAGCTGATTGTCACTATCGTTCCAACCCCAATTATGCACCAGGACAGTGGGTCTGGCTTTCTACTCGGGATCTTCGTCTCCACTTGCCCTGCAAGAAGCTCAGTCAAAGGTATGTGGGTGCTTTCAAAATCTTAAGACAAATAACTCCAGTATCATATTGTCTCCAACTGCCTTCTAATTAATGTATTTCCCCCACTTTGCAAAGCTAGACACTGTGCAGTCTTGTTTTGCCATGGCTACATTTCTGTGCATTTACACACTATTTCTGCCTGCAATTCTGCCTGCAAGAACCTGCCTTGTTTATCAAGATATTATTTTTGTCTGTCTGCCCGGACCACTTGCCCGTTACTGACCACGATTACTATTGTTGTTATCTGTCTGCTGCCTCCGCTGACTATTTGCCTGTTGCTGACCACGATTATTGCCCTGTCTTTATTGCCATTGTTGTTCCTGGTATTTCGACTCACGCCTGTTTGTACTCTGATACTTTTGGTTGTTTAATAAACCGCACATGGACCTTAATCCCAGTTCTTCCGAGTCCTTGTTACAACAGTACACATTACCATTACATATCGTCATGGTACAATAAAACAATCCTTTAAGCCAACCAAACATTTCATAGTAGTTTGACAATCATCTTGTAAATGGCAAACTGCTGCATTGGAAAACTGCAAGGTGGAGAGGATGCTAACATTAGCTGTTTAAATGGTTAGAACAAATGTTACAAAAAGAAGGATGGAAACTTCGCACCTTTTGTCTCAATTTGCCATTTAGAATAAAAATTTAACATATGACTTTTGCTGGGGGGGGGTCCAATTTTCCACAGTAAGAGGCTCCAGAGAGGTGTTGTTGTCAAGACAAGTTAATCATAATTTCAAATTAATGTTCATGTTGATTTTGAAGGTGTTCCAAGAGAAAAGAAAGACCCGGAAAATTGTCTGGATTACCAGACAATTATGACAAGAGATCACTGATGATCTAATCTTCATGAATGGTGATAAACTGTTGATGGATTACTGCTAATACAGTACTTATTTGCCAATATGATGAGGTTTACTTCATAGTGATTCTATAGGACATTGCAGATGATTATACTGATGATATTACCTTGGAGTATTGCAGGCTTGTTTGTAATTAAAAGTCCAGGGTTATGCACAAAATATTTTTTTCTCCCATTATGCCTGTGTTTGTCACAGTAAAGATGTGACAGGCCGGATGTCGGGGCTGGGTCGTGATGCGGCACACACGGTCCCTTATCAGGCTAATTAAGCCTCTGAGAGGGATAAAGGCCGACTGCGGACGGTGGTGCGACAAAGAGAGAGAATGTTTATGGGCAGCTGACCGTCGTGTGTTGATGTTTGTGTCTTCTGTTTAAGTTTACCATTAAAATATAATTTATATTGTCAAGCCGGTTCTCGCCGCCTCCGTTCCATTGAACCCCTTTACAAAAGATCACAGTAAAAATCAATTTTAAAACTATTGGTTGATTAACTGGTTATTGTCCTTTTTCACCCACTTAGTTATTAGCATCGACAAAACCTCTGATTCCAATCTATTACAATATAATAACTGGATCCAAATTGAAACTGATCCAAATGCGTGGAAGAGACTGAACATTTGAGATCAGTTTCAATGTCTCTTGCAGTTTATTTTGTCCAAAATAGGCTCTGAGCACCGATTTCTGCTTATTTGAATGCAGCTTAAATAATTGATCTATAGGATATGAGAAGAAATATAAAACGTATTGATACAAGGATACTAAAGTATCAATGCTTTAATATGATAAAAGGAATAATAATAATACAAACTGTATATGATTGTATCAACACAGGCCTTATTAAAAAAGTTGCAATTAGACCACAGAAACTTTTAGGAAAAAGGACAGTTTAGGCCTATAAATGACAAAACCGCTTCTTAGTCTAATATTTATTTATAAGGGCTTGTTGGTAGAACCACATTAATTTAAAATGAGCTGTTCTAGTAATGAAACCTAAATGTCAGCTTGAAATGTGATTGGAGTGGTGATTCAGGGGCAAATTCACTCATAGACTTTCATCACAGCTGCTGTAGGTGCCACCCAGTCACTCATAGAAACTTCCATTGCTAAGAACAAAAGCTGTAGGCAGGGTGGGGTGGACAATGACTCCAGAGACATAACAGTGACATTACCAGAGCTTTACAGTAGACAGCTACCATTTGATCCAAAAGATCACAGATCATCCAACACTTTTGTATGATCAAAGACAGCAAACATTCTAACTACAATGAAAACGAAACAGAGAAATAGCCGGTGTGAATCAAAACACACTACCTTCCACCCCATAGTTTCAAGACTGATTTCAATGAGAGAACTGTGCTTAGTAAGCACTGAGTAATAAGTAGGGCTGCCCCTGACCAAAGATTATCCTAGTCGACTAGTAGGTGTTAATTTAAACCATTAGTTGACTAGTCGCACATTTATGATATTAATTGAATTACTTGAATATATATATATATATATATATATATATATATATATATATATATATATATATATATATATATATATATTGGGGGGCATCAGAAAATGGTTTGAGTTCCAGTAACATTGCTAACACTGTTCTACATTACAGAGAAATACTAAACCATAATAATGAGCCTTTAAAATATCAATTTAACAAGCGCGCACACAAAGCGAGGCACAGCAACACTGGCAAAAGCAGTAACAATTCTGAATATGTCATAAAAACCAGCAAGGAGACTGTCTGAACATTTTGTTAATTTATAGAGAGAAATGAACAGACGATGATCTGAGTGATCGCCAATAGTTGATACCTTTGACCATGTCAAGACTATATGTGGCTCTTTTTCCCCATTAATTTATTTTATTATTTAATTATTATTATCAAATTAATATTACAAATAATTTTCCTATAGACACAGACACATTATGAACAGATGACAGTTGCTCTATGTGCATGTATGACACGCTGTTTGTTCGGTGGCGTGCAGTCATGTGGAAAATGCATGTAAAAGGTTCTCACTCTTTCTTTGTTTCTGTCTTCTGAATTTTTTTTCTATGAGTGCTGCATATGATATATCTCAGCTCAGGAGGTGTTTTGAGTTCAGTTCACTTCATTTTCACAGAGCAGTTCATTAAGACAACAACTCTGCAGTCTATAAATCTGTTATTAAAACATTAAATAATAAAACCATTAAATCATATAATTTATATATATATATAAATTACTAGCTAAATTACTGCTTAAATTATTAGTCCACGTACAGTAAATAATATGGCAAATTCAATATTCAAACTTATTAACAGCTGATTTAAACTGACCAAGTTACTGCGGTCAATAAGCCCTTAGGTTGCTAGACAGGGGACCATTCATCCCATTAGATCAGTGGTAGCACTTTGGAAATTAAAAACAGTCATTTGCGATCACAGTAATTTTGTGAAAATGTTAAATCTACCAATACCAGCTGCATGGCAAATGGGTCTTATTAGAGCAGACACGATAACAATGAAAATTCCTGAAATATGCTATTGTAAAATAGTTCAAGGGAAAGGAGGAGGCGAGAACCGGCTTGGCAATATAAATCATATTTTAACTATAAACTTCAACAAAAGACAAACACAGACATGTGCGTAAACGATCTCTCTCTCCCGCACCACCACCCGCAATCGGTCTTTATCCCTCTCGGAGTCTTAATTAGCCTGATAAGGGACCGGGTGTGTATAATCATGACCCGGCCCCGCCCCCCACCCTGCCACAGCTATTCATGCCATATTCTTTATGTTGGCTACACCTCCAAAACACACTTTGAACAGTTAAGCCTAATTACTTTATAGCTCTTTTGTACAAATCAAATTGGCCAACTTATTAACATAAAACAAAACTGTTATTACATTTTTAATCAATTGTACACAGAAATCAAGCAACGTGACAAACTCTCCCATTACAATGACTGCTGTCACTCACTGCAGGTTTACAGTGTTTGAGACCTGTATTTCGACGCGATAGCAGTGACGCTCCACACAATGTTCTGCACTCTCACAAATGCTCTCATTAAAAACAAAGCTGTCTAATCAGCATAACAACTCAATTATTTACCCCACGTCTTTGCCTTGATTAGAACAGGATCGTTTTAGTTTTGTCGTGTTAATCATTTGCAGTGTATTTATCTACGTTCAAAAGCGAGCGGTGCAATATGCAATGAATCCCAAATATTTACAAACTGCTTTTTGCACTTGTTCAACAGCTTCTTTTCAAGTGTCAGGGATGTTTCTTCAGTATTAATTTTCGTGTGCTGCATGAACAGAGCAAGAACATAAAGCAAGCATCTGGCCATTTAGACGGTTTAAAACTTGCGCATTAGGATCAGTAGTCATTACAGATAGGACGGAGGACTAATCTAAGTGGCTCTGATTGGCCATTGCCATTTCATTGCTCAATGGACATGTTAGTGATTGGTTAGAATAATCAACCACTGCGAAAACATGTTGTAAATAGAAACCATTGACGCAACATGAGCGGACTTAAACTGAATGCTGTAATCGTCAGTTTTCACGATTACATATTTGTGGCAGCCGTAATCGTAACTGCGATTCGTTTTTGATTAATTGTGCAGCCCTACACTATATATATATATATATATATATGTATATATATGTATGTATGTATGTATGTATGTATGTATGTATATATATATATATATATATATATATATATATATATATATATATATATATATATATATATATATATATATATATATATATATACACCATGGAGGAGGAAACAAAACAAACTTATTCACACACATGATGTATTTTTCCGGACAACGAACTTCACAACCGGTAGAGAATGCACAGATGAAGTAGGTTCTTTGCCAGAGAGATGTTGACAACTGTTGAAAAACCATCTTTCAAAAAGTTGAACAACACACATTTTAATTGCACTTAATTTTTTTCTAGTTTCATTTGAATTTTTTGTTAAAATAAATAAAAAAGTTCAAAGTTTGAAATCAAGGTGTCTTGCTTTATTTTGTAAGCTTAACCCTAACCGTGCTTGACGAAAATGACCCCATAGTACCACCTAGCTTCCAACCAGCGGTAATACCGGTGTTTGTCTGTTTGAAAGTGAATAATTAATTACCACATGGACCAGCCGTGTAAACGATCATGTCTGTCTGTCACAGTCTGTGACTTAGTTTTTTTTTCTACAACCAACCGACCAATCAAAACTTGGTCGACCAAGACTCTTCTTATCAACAAACTATATAATAAGACAGTAGATCCCAGAAGAGGAGAACTTGTGATTTAATAATGCAATAGGCTCAGAGAGGTCATGCGTTATAGATATTTTACCACAGTTAAAGGAGTGCTGTTTGGCATGATGCAAAAAATGCCAGTAAATTTATAGTTACGTTAAAGTGCAATAAAGAAAATGCACTAAATCTGTTAAGGTGTACCGTTAATTAAAAACAAAATTGTTGACAGATGACAGAGTAATCATGATTAAAATAGAGCAAAAATCATATATTTTCTATAGGGGAAAAAGCTTTAAAGACAGACTTATGAGCTCTGTTAATCGATCATATATCCTTTTGCTAAAGCCATCAGTCTGTGTTATTAAAATACATTTTTAATAACTGAATTCCTGGTGAAGAACTGTGCAACCCATAGACCTTTTCCCACTGCAGGAACTAGTGCTTTTCTGCGTTTTTGCACATTATAATTGATTTATAATTGTTCTTAACTGTTTAGAGGGCATCAAGATGACTTTTATAACTCAATAGTTGAGTAGTTTAGTACAGTATTTTATGCTGAGTCATAAAAGCCTTTATTGTAATGATTGCATTGATAAATAGGTTTATAGAACATTTTCAACATGAGGATGAGCGCCTCATCTCTCCTCTCACTGCGGCTTCAGGGATGCACAACCGCACTGCTCCATGTATATAGACTGTGACCTAAAGGCATGGTTTGTGTAAAACAGCACTGACAAAAGTGTAGCTCCGATCCTGGTGTCCTCCATAGGTGTTGTTGATTTTGTAGTTGCAATTGAATAGCACGTGCAAACAACGAGAAAAATGGTCGACACTATCACTACTAGGGTTCCTTTTTGAGGTACAAATGCAAGAGGAAAATGTTTCCAAAGGTGTGCCGATCCTCTAGATTTTCATCTAGAAATTTCCTCAGGGGAAAGTACCGGGGCTATGTGTGGGAAAGAGGCTCATGATCCAGCTGAGAAAGATTCACCAGTCAGAGAATCTAGACCGAGTTGGTCTCCCTAAACTACTTCTATTTTTGTATACAGTCTCTTATACATTGACTCATAATCAAAAAATTTAAATCAATAGTTTTACTTTATAATGTTTTTATTTATATTGCATCATTCACAATGATTCATGGGATTGTAGTTTATTCCCTCATTGAAAATGCGGGAAAATTTTTTTTTTTTTTGCTTCAAATCAAAGTTTGAGATGTGATTCACCTCAGAGCTGGTTGGTTTGGTTAGTGAATTAGAACTCTTTTATAAAGACTTTTATGAAATCCCTATGGAAGAAATGAATGGGGAAAATACATATGGAATCAAGAAGGCTGAAAATGTAGGTGGGCACTGTTGGACTAAATTTTGAGAAAAATAACTGTGAATATCATTCACAGTGCAGACCTGACAGATAGACAGATAGATATAGAAACAGACATACAGATCTGATCTGATCTGGCTGGTAATGTGTTGTGTGTGTTTTGACTGTTGGCCTGTGGCCAGCCGTGCTAAGTTCAAACAACATAGGAGACCAGAACACCCTGGTAAAAGGCTTCCTTTGTGGTACCAGTAAGGGAGGGAGAGAATGTATGTGTGTTGGGGGGTGGGTACTGGCAGCCACTACTGCTTTTACGGTTATATCAATCAAGCAAGAGGGGTATGAACACTGCACCAGGTGACTGAGTAAAAAACAACAGCAAAATAATTCTAAAAAGTACATCTATTCTTTTTTAATATTGCACTTAGTTAAAATATAATGGAGGAAAACATTTTAAAGAAGTTTAAGCAATTGGCGTGTTGACATGGTATAGTTTGGTATTAAGCTAGTGGTCTGAAACAAGTTTAAATACAAAACGTCAAGAAGGTGTTTTATGCAATGGGCAAAAAGTGTGGTTAAACAGAAGGACAGCTAACAAATGGTTGGCTTAGAAATAATGTTAGCACCATGTCAGGAAATGTGGTGTAAAGGCTTAGGTAGGGCTGCATGATTTATTGCAAATAAATATTACAAATGAACAAATGTATATCACAAGCAGCATTGGGTAACGTTACTTTTAAAAGTAACTTGTTACAAAATTGCGTTACTCCTTAAAAAAGTAAACTAATTAATTTTTTTTTTTTTTTATGGAAAGTAAAGCATTTCTTTTGCATTACTTTTTTCTCACAGTCACTTTCTCTTCTGCTATGCATTCCTAACAAGAGACATTACAGGTCATGCTAGCTACTGTACAACACATGTCAAAACAACATAGCAAACAAACAGATATTTAGAAAGTAGATCGTCACGTCATATATATAATAAAGAATCAATAACGTGAATATGCATGATTTTCTTTTCCATCAACATGGCAGCCAATAAGAATAATGAAAAATAGCCACAGTCTTCCCTGAAAGCAGCAAAGTCCAACACTTGATCCTGCATCATATATGTGATCATGTGCTGTGCCCATCGACAATGCCAGAGTCAACTTAATATGTTCTTCAGAAATCAGGATAAAATTCAGTGAGTCAGTTTAACATGTTCAAGGAATGAGTCTGATGAATAAATTAATATTTTTCACTCAATTCATCTCGGTGCACGCTTGTTTTGATTTGATCCACGGTGTGTACTGCGGACAGCCTACTTCAAACGCGCATGTTGTTACAACTTCAATGGAATTGTTTTAAATGCTAACAAATTGTCTTAAATTTTGTTTCACAAATCAAATTACTTGTTTATTATAGAACAAAAATGTTGAATATTTTAAGAAATTAAAACATTTTGTCTGCGTGCACAAACCATGTAGAATGTTGCTCGCAGCCGCTGATCCAGAGTCAGCTATTCTCATCCCATTCTCTAAGTTACAGGGAGCTCTTAACACGGCACATTCATAAGTCAGTGAATGGAGCGAGTATTTCACCCTGTGTATCATGTCATGGCCAGTGGAAGACTAGTCTTATAATCCCTCTGCCTAAACGTGTTTACTGACTTTTAATGTAATGTGATTTTACACATGAATCAACCCCGTTTCACTCAATCGAATGTTGGCTTCATAATACCCTAAAACACAAAATGCACATGCATGTTAGCGAGATGATAGACAGGCGATGTCTGTATCTAAAAGGTGATTGGCTCTTTTACTTGCAAGGTGGGACTTCCTTGTACATCCATTGACTGTTGTGTACTATAGCTTCTTGGTTGGGCGTTCCAATTTCTCCCATTCATTTAATTAGAAGTGACTCATCTTGCTAAATAGTCTCTGGCCTCACAATCTGTAGAACTACAATGCCAATTATGCACTTTGTCTCCTCCCTTAAGTTTGTACACTTTTACTCATGATTTCTCACAATATAGTGACAGTAGAGGAGTACAAAAGCCATGCGTTACTTTATTTAAAAATTAACTCCGATATTATGGTCTAAAACAAAGACATGTACATATATGTTATACGTTTTTGGCTGCTGCATTGCGTGTCATTGTTCCAGTGTCTATTCATTATTATAGGCTGTTATAAAGTAGTCTGTTACAATAAGTTCAAAAGAGGGTATAATCAAAATATAATGTATGATATTGTCATTATGTAAAGACTCGCTGGCCAATTCATTGAGACAATGCTCAGAACGTGCGTCTCGGTTCTTCCTTCAGGTTACCGTAATAAGCTTGGTAAATGCGCATCTCCGTTTCTGAACCATGTATTTGAAAACCGCGGTTAGCATGACTGGAGACACCATAACCATCATGTTTTAAAACACTGTGTTAAGTTGAAAATAGTTTTGAAGACCCTGCTATCTCTGTTACATTCAGCTCTGCTTCATCTAGATGTTTGAATGAAAGATTCCACCTTGTGTGTGTGCACGTGCTTCTCTTGAGTTTGTCGAGCACTGTCTTTGCCTGGACAGAAAGTCAAGCTGTGCTCTTTTGGAGTTCGTTGCTGTGATGATTCATGCTTCCTCCAATTTAATTCAGAATTTTAAACTTCATACTGGGAAAACTGCAATGGAATGCCACTTTATGTTAGACTTACAACTGATTTATCTGAAATGCTGGTGTGACATGTCTGCACCAAGGGAGATTTACAGTCAATGATAAACCTTCACTTTTATTCAATTATATACATTGAGTCAAAGTTTCTAAAATATATGACAATAAAAATAAGCACACAGAGACAGATGTTCAAAACACTGTGTGTTAAACTTCTAGATAAACGTAAACCTGTAGAACAAATACTATCATTGCAGCATCATTTATCAGTTTGGTTGCTATGAGATGTCTATGTTGACATTCAAGGTACCAAATCTCAACGTAATCAATCTCAAAATAAATAAAGGCGCCTCTGTCACATTTGTGTATAGTTGTCAGGCATTTGTCACTGAATTTCAGGTACTTGAGTACTGTAGTGAGAACTCATTAGTTCCCTATGATTTGTTTACAGTCTTTAGTGTTTTGTTGTAACACAAATCACTAATTATTAAGCAACTATATGAAGACGTAGTGCCATTTTTGAAGGTTAAACTGTTATTAATGGTACTGTGACAAACATATCTGATAAAAATCAGAGTTCTAACAAAAAAGCACTTGGATGAGTGACTGATGAGACATTGAAAGCACCTGGAGTGTTGAGCACATGTTGGAAAGTAAAACTAAAAGTGCACATAATTGCTCAATCTCTGCCCATCGCTCCACACAGGTGCAAATTTGCGAATACTTAGAATGCCTATGGCCCAAATGCCATGTTTCGAAGGATGTGACAATCAAATGGAGTGTGGTGCGAAGGAGACAGTTTGAGTGATTATGGGTGTTTTCAGTTACACTCTCTCCACCACATGCGCTCTCTGTGCAAGCGTTTAGACACTTGGTCCATTTCAGGGGTCTGAGCGCATTTTGGGATAATTGGCCCATATGTGAAGACTCCGAACGATCGAAGACCTCCATGTACCGAGACCATCTCGGGAGGTGGTCTGAGTATGGTTCAATAGCAGCCTTTGGTTCAGTTCGCTAATAATGTGCATTATGAACAAAAGGTGCTCCAGGCTCACTTGATTTTTCCATTCACGTAATACCAAACATGTTTAGCCCTAACAGGTTCCCGTACTCAAGAAATGACAACGCGAGCATGGGAGAGATGTGATGAGTCGCTTGCTTTGTTTCTATGGAAATTACAGAAAGAGAAGCATATCAAAACTATTGTAAACTGAACATGAAACAAACTCAAATGTCTTTCTTTAGTGTTCTGTGCAAAAGAAGATTAGAGGGTTTAACCGGACGGCTTGAAAGCCTCATGAAAGTTAAGAAATTACAACAGGAATATTTATTGTGTTCTATGAATGGAAGTAAACCGAGGCTGTCAATAGATTAAACATAAATTATGATTATGTTTTGGTGTTAATACGACTAATCTACCATGATTGAATGTTGAATTTTGCCTTTAAATCCAGTATTTTTTTATATAAAAATACAATGCATTCAATTCATTGTATGAACTGAATGCATTTGGTTTCATATGTTTTATTCATTGTTCATATGTTTCATGTTGAATGAATTTCAAATGAATATATACAGACAGATCTGCGGTTTTATTTAGATAACGTTATATTCAAATAAAGTTCTCTGGATTCCCACATTGAGTTTTATCTGTGATAAATGGCCATAAACTATAAAATATTTATCAGAAGTGGGGCGTTGACAACTTTTACGAACTTAATTATCATGAAATCTAATTTACATGAGGATTAAGATCGCATTTACATTTAAATGGTAATTAATGAAAAATTAAGCTGACAAGGTGCAGATAGAGAGTCATTTAAGTCTTCTGTGTGAGAAATTGTTATATTTGCAGTCAATAACAACATTGACGGTCAAAAAAACAAAAAAAACTGTTAATGGTAAATGGTCTGCACTTATATAGCTTATACCTTTTCAACCTTAGTGGTTTTCAAAGCGCTTCACGCATGACGGCAGAGTTGCCAAGCAAGGCACTAGCCTGCCATTGGGAGCAACTTGGTGTTCAGTGTCTTTCCCAAGGACACTTCGGCATGTGGAGTCGTGTTGGCCGGGAATCGAACCACCAACCCTGCGATTAGTGGACAACCCAACAGCCCACAGTTAGTATAGTAAATGTACATAATGTATATGTAAGAGTTTGAAATGCAATTGAATTACTTTTACGTTAAATGTTGATTTAGTAATCGAAAAAAAAAAAAAAATGATTAAAGTGTTACCACATCAAGAGCATTGATTGACCCGTGACCATAAAACCGCGATACAAACCTAACCGTAAAAAATTTGTCAGAGCTGTGGCCAGACAAGTCATATGGTTGACTAAGACTTGAGACCACCCAGCGATGTGCAAAGCCCATTCCAATAATTTGCTGACACATTTAACTTTCTATAAATAAATAAAAAAACTGGAAAATGAAATTGAAAAAAGCCAATTGTCAGGTATAGAGACCTGATGCACCATGATGACAACCAGATGATCAACTAGAAACACGGTGGCTGATTTGCATCTTCCCTGGCTGTGGTTTACCCCTGCTTTGTTTATGGGCTCTTCCCGTAGAACACTGCAACTCCTAGCAACAGGTGAGGCTAAACCTAAACACTTCCGACAAAGAGAAGATGTGTTTGATTAAAGTGTTCAAGACGAAATGAACAGAGAAACCATGTCCTATGGGTATTTCACCATTCCGTTGTATTTTAATGTCATGAAGTCATTTAGGATGTGTAATTACAAACACTGCATTTGAAACTAAGCACAAATACTGTATGTTGTTAAAATAGTTTTGATGTAACAATTACATAACACTGGAAAAACAGTGCAGACTCATTAATGGTCTGTCAAATCCAATGATATCAGCAAATGAACGTGAGGAAATGCTGTATGTTTGCACACTTTAAAGGGGTCATAAAATACTCTTTTTTTATTATTATTTTATTATCTTCCCTGAGATTCAGAGATATCGCCAATAGCTGATGCCTTTGACGATATCAAGACGATATTTGGCTCGTTTTCCCATTAATTTATTATTATTGGCTATTATTATTATTATCATCATCAAATTAATATTGCAATTAATTTGCCCTGATATATTTTCTCATCGACATCACCGCATATAACCGACACTTGCGACACCGACACACGCATCTGAGGATTATAAAAATTAAATATTGTAACTGTTTTAAAAACAGACTACAAAACTACATCCCACATCAAAATTAAATTGCAAGGTGATAGACCTATATTCACAAATTATGTCAAGAGTGCTTGTTATAAAAAAGACATATCATTCTTATTCAGTTTTTGTTTGAGCCATGGCGAAAACAGCATCATCATTCGTCAGCATTTAGTTTTCTTTGCATAGCACATTAACATAATATGGTAATGATACTACTACTAATAATAATAACAATGCAATAAGAAATTGCTGTTATAATTATAAGATTAAAAATTATATAACCATACATATCTCTGCAGTGTGGTTCTCCGGGATGAATGTCGTTTCGAGACATTTTGCCTCCATTTTCCACTTCGAAGAAATATAATGGACTGTCAAAGACATGTAGGGGTCATGTTTATACTTGACCTTATGTCTGTGATCAAGCAACAAAGTCAGCCGCTTTCAAATCTTTAGTGAGTAGTAACAATCTATAGCAGTATTGGTGAAGTACTTGCGCCCCGTCAGCTCATACTGTTTGTTAAAGGTTTGGAGTAGTTCTCTAAAACTTGTCTTCTCAACTGTATGATAGGAGACCATCTCCTTTGCGATATTCTTGGAGACAGCTGCTGTGCACTGGGCCCACATTCACCGTTTCGTTTGTACTTAGTGCTTTTTGCAAAAAGCTCTGAATATAGATGGCTGATTTCGATCTCTTTGACCACAGCTTCTCTTGGTGCTAGCTTAGCAGCATCAGCAGGGTAGTGGGCATGCAATGTACAGATAGATTTGTGGTTTGAGACTCCTTTACCGGCACAACTCTTGGGCAAAATTTGAAAACTGCCTGTGTGATATCCACAGGCTCGCCTTTTGCGTCTGGTTTAAAACCGAAATATTGCAAATAAGTGACGTGACATTTTTCTTTATCATCAACTTCATCTTTGTTCGCAAAATGATGGACAACGATAAATTAGCAAATAAGTAAATTATTGCCAATGGTACAATGACGAAAAATAGGTGTTGATGTCTTGCTGGAGGCAGTCATTATGCAGATGCATTTAGTCCTTGTGACGTCACAACTTCCACAAATTCCAAACAAGCCATGTCTGGAGCTGGGTTTAAATAAATGAGATTTTTCTATTAATGAGGAAGTTTTCAGTTCTGAAACGTACAGTATGTTTTTATAGTACAATGATCTATTATATGTCAAAAGATCAAGGATTTGATTCCTCATGTCATAACCCCTTTAATGGGTCTAAATTGTTGAAAGTGTGATCATAACATGCAGGTGTATAGGGAAAGGCAGAATGACACCACATTGCTCCAGGTAATTTCTAGGCATTGAAGCAGCCAGGGGAAAATCAAGTGACCACAGGAAAGAGAGCATACAAATTAAATTCAGTACCTCTCGCACACACTCGCTAAACAAACAGAAGTCTGAAAACAGCAGGTGCAATCTGATTCTGGCAAACATGCTAAGATTTTGTAAAAAGTGTCCAGAAGTCAAAGGCAGAGGGGGCAGCACAGGAAAAACTCAAGCTGGTCAGATCTAACATACCGAGTCTCTCCTGTAGATACAGGAACATCTGGCAGTAATTTGGGCTGACTGTTTTTGTGCACTAGGCCTAAACCACTGGCTGTGTCATCCGGAGGTTGCATTTGTCTACTGCATACGTCATCGAGGATGTCTTGTTTCAGAAAATTGAATAGGACACTTGGAATGCAGGCTTCGAATGTGACCACCTTTCATGGGAATTTGGAGGATGCGTGAGGTGTATCCTTCGTGGGCACTCACAACTCTTTGCTTCAATGGAAATGTAAAAAAAAATTATGCCAATTTGCCCGTAAATATAGTGTTCAAACGCAAGGAATGTTTATTCCCAAGTACCTCAGTAGATGGGTGCAGAGTATTTAATATGTAGAATTATATGAATATATAATTAAAATAAAATATTAGACTAAAAGTACAGCTGTAAAATCTATTTTCTTTACATCTTTATATATCTCACCTAAAATGTACCTCATACATTCCTTCTTAAGGGACTTTGTTCCCTTCTCACTCACGATTGTTAAAGAGCGGTGTGCTGTCATAGCAACCATGATACGTTCTGTTTCTGTTTGTCCTACGAAGTCCGTCTCGTTTAAACGAGGCTTGTTTAAAGGAGGACACTCAGTATACTGCAACCTTCAAAAGGACGTGTCCTACCTAGCACAGTCTTTGAAATGAGACACAGCTACTATATCATTTCTGAAATATTAGTCTGCTGGATGGTGCGATTGACCAATCAGAATCAAGTACTCAGGAGCTGTGTAAAGATGGACCCTTTTCACTAACGTGTTATGACACGTTTCTGCCTTATTAAATTATGTAAATGTAGCAAACTTTTTTAGATTTCCAATGTAAAAAATATTTAGTGTAAATTCATAACAGTTTATTTTATATTATATTATCCTGGAATACATTTAAAAAATGTTGTTACCACAGCTGCAATGAGGTGTCTAAAACAACTGCTGAGGAAGTGACAAACATTTTGCCTATTTCTCTCTTCTTACTGCACTCTTTATTTTAATCTTGTTCTGCAAAGCTGTGAAAACGCAATCGTTAATATTTTCTTATGCTGTTGGAGCAAACGGGTAAACAAAAATGTAATTAGCTGTGGTCTCTCATTCACAGCCATTCAAGATTACCCTTCTATGATTCTACATCCACTCTGCAAACCCGGATATGTGAAAAGGGTCCATTCTGTATAATGACCAGTAAACTATATAAATCAATTGTTGTTCCAGGCTTGAATAAATGGCTGATTGTACATCATTCCATTCTTATATTATTTTATATACAGTATCTGCATTACATCTATCGAGTAAAAAGGACTTATTAAATACTGATAAGAGAAATATTTCAGCTCATGGTATCACTCATTAGTTTTAACCAATGTTAAGTGTATTACAGGCCGGGCTTCATTCACTGAAAGACAAACCGGAGCAACAGCTATAAAGAGTGCAGAGTCCACCTTTCCCTATTTTGTTATTCTGTAGCCATGTCAACGGCAAAACACAATTACACTCGAACATAAATACCCACTTAAACTGAATGACCTACTCTTATCTCACCATGACTTTTGTCGGTTGAAGTCTCTTGCTTTATCCACCAAGACGCCCAGTTCCGTTAAGACAAGAATGAATTTTACTGCGCTGCACATGCGTTCATGCATTACTCAACATTTCCAATGTACCAATAAGCCTCTATTGGAATAGACACTGGTATTTGAATGATATTCCAGTGAACTCTACACTAATGATGCTCTGCTGTCAACGAGACACGCTGAAATTCTACTCGGTCAAATGCCACAACAAAACAAATTCTCTCCAACAAAGTGTGACGATGCAGTCATTATCCTTGGAGATTGTGATGTCATACCTGCATGGGTTACAGGAGATACTACAGATTCAATAATGGGGGCACCAATGTGGTTGACATGTCATCTTTGGTGGGTCAAGTTAAGAAAGCATCTCCGCTGCTCTGACACATGACCCAACAGGAAAGGGGGTGTTTCAGGTTTGTCAATCTGTCTGTGACTGTGACAAGGAGTTAGGGCGTTGCCGGGCTGCAACAATGGACGCCCAGCACTGAATCAGCCCAATCAGCCAGGAGAGGGATAAAGGAGCCGGGGACGCCAGTTAGAGAGAGACGCATGCAGCAGTGTTGGTGTGTGCGCACGCTTTTGAGTTATGATTTTATGTTTTTATCATTTTATGTTGTGTTTTGTTTAATTAAAAGTCTTTTGGTTGTATAACCTGGTTCCTGCTTCCTCCTTTCCAGATGAAAAAGAGGCTTTGTTTGCCAAGCTTGTGCCGAAACCTGGGACTGAAGGAAGACATGTTGTCATCGAGTACTCGCCGCTGCCGTCCGCCGGAAGGTGGAGGAGCCCGTTGCCGTCTGCCACGGGGCAAAGCAGCTGGCAGAGGACCATATGGCAGCATGGTTGGGAACCAGAGTTTTTTTTATTTTCTCTCTCTCGGGCTCTCCCACCCACTTTTCCTCTCCTCTCTCCCTCCCCTTGTCCTACTCAGATTCCTAGGAAGGCAGGGAAGACTGGCCGGCGGAAGGACGACCGAAAGGGCAACACCTCCCCTCCAAGAAGTTTGGTTGGAAGTTTTCCACAGCCTGAATCTGGTAGTGGGAGTATGTGACAAGGAGGAGGGCGTGGCTGAGCCATAACGATGGACGCACGGTGCTGAATCAGCCCAACCAGCTGAGAGAGGGATAAAGAGGCCCGGGGATAATAGTTCGAGAGAGACACATGCACCAGTGTTCGTGTGTGTGCGCTTTTGTGTTATGCTGGAAAGCAGTTTTATGTTGGGCTTTGTTTAATTAAAAGTCTTTTGGTTGTATAACCTGGTTCCTGCTTCCTCCTTTCCTGATGAACAAAAGTCTTGTCTGCCACAGTGACTCTCAAGACTATACAATGTCAGCTCATCTGCCTGAGGTCGGCTCCAGTTTCAGCTCCACCGAGCACTAAGAACTCAAGAGGTTCCACTCGGTGAGGAATGGCCAGTGACGTGTAAAGCAAGGGCTGTGTTTGGATGTTATCTGTCCAAACAGAGGCCAGTTTCTGCTCTTATCACCTTTGAATAGGGAGAGCATTGTTAACAGCCTTTTAGGCGATGTCCAAATGTTACAGCCCTCTAAGGAAAAGGTCAAGGAAAGGCCAGCCACACTAAAGACCCAGACATGAAGACAGTCCATCACTCTGAAGTATGAATGCTGTTAAGTGTTCACACACATCCTCATAGAAGAACAATGTCTGTGAAAAAACTGCATTAGGAGTGTTAAATAAACCAAGTAACACAAGAAAAGCAACAATCATTTATCTAACTAGATCTCAGAAAATCCAACCAACTGGGTTTTACACAGAACATGTACACAGAAAAGCTGCTTTTAAAGGAAAAGTTCACCCAAAAATGTTGTCAATTCAAATTCAGCAGATTAATTTTTTTCTTCAGTGCAGCACAAAAGGAGAAATTTTGAAGCAATTTTCCACTCAACCAAAGAATACACCGATGAGTCGCTATCAAGCTCAGAAAAAAAGACCACCATAAAAGCCAAAAGAATCAACAAAAAAGTAGCCCAAGTTTGAATATGTGGCAGCACAAATGATATTTGAGAGCTATGTAGGCCGTAGAAGATTTTCAACTGGATAGAGGAGAAACGTGTCACCCTCCAGGAGCAAATATCAAAGGAATGTTCTGGGTTCAATTTATGAGTTAAAGGTATAGTTTACCCAAAAATTTAAAATCTCTCATAATTTACTCACCCTCATGCCATTCCAGATGTGTATCCCTTTCTTTCATCTTTAGAACAGAAATTAAGATTTTTAGAAGAATATTTCAGCTCTGTAGGTGCATTAAGTGAATGGGTGCCACATTTTTGAAGCTCCAAAAAGCAGATATAGCCATCATAAATGTAATCCGTTCGACTGAAGTATATTAATGAATGTCTTCTGAAGCGAAATGCGAGGTGTGTTTGAGAAATGGATCAATATTTATAACTATGTTTTACTGGGGGCCTGGGTAGCTCAGCGAGTAAAGATGCAGATTACCACACCTGGAGTCGCGAGTTCAAATCCAGGACGCGCAAAGTGACTCTGCCAGTTCTCCTAAGCAACCAAATTGGCCCGGTTGCTAGGGAGGGTAGAGTCACATGGGGTAACTTCCTTGTGGTCACTATAATGTGGTTCTCACTCTCGGTGGGGTCGTGGTGTGTTGTGTGTGAATGCCGCGGAGAATAGTGTGAAGCCTCCACATGTCTCCGTGGTAATGTGCTCCACATGATAAGATGTGTGGATTGACGGTCTCAGACGTGGAGGCAACTGAGATTTGTCCTCCGCCACCCAGATTGAGGTGAGTCACTACGCCACCACAAAGACTTAGAGCGCATTGGAGGAAAAAAAAATTTAAAAATCCCAAGAGTCAAGGTTGGCAAGTTCATGTGAGAACAGCATGGAATACTGAAAATAAAAGTGCAGTGTTGTTTACAACAGTAGAGCATAGATAATCATACATAGCTGCCACATCCATGATTTGGATACGTCAACTGCAGCGCCATCTTGGAACGGTCAACAAGGAGAACTGTTTGAATTGGTTTGTATACAAGTGAGTGAGCGGAGGAGACGCCTCAGACCGAGCTCCTTGCTCAGAATGCTGCACAAATTCCTTTTGTGTCGAAAAAGTACCATGGCCCATAGGAACAGCTGCTAATAAGTGATCTACGTAAGAATATCTATGCAGAGGAGGCTTACATGTTTCCATCACATGAGAAGCAGTTTGAACTCCACCCTTGTTAAAGTACAAACCTCAAGCTGGCCGCAAGCAAACATTTTTAATAAAAAAAGAAGACATTAATTAGACCACTGAAATAATATAGATTATTTTATGATGGCTATATGTACTATTTGGAGCTTCAAAAAGTTGGCACCTGTTCACTTGCATTTTATGGACCTATAGAGCTGAAATATTCTTCTAAAAATCTTCATTTGTGTTAAGCTGAAGAAAGACAGTCATGCATACCTTGGATGGCATGAGGGTGAGTAAACAATGAGAGAATTTTTTTTGGGTGAACTATCCCTTTTAGTTCAGTTAACAGCATTTGTGCCTTAATGTTAATTACCACAAAAAATTATTTAGACTAGTCACTCATTACACACGAAAAAATAAGGGGGAAAATCAATGTTACAGTAAAGCCGATGCCACACTAGATAATTTTTCCATTGATATTCAGGTGTGAGCTTCATTAACATAATCGACCGACAGGCAGAGGGAGACGAAACCCACATTAGCCTTTATTGAACGTAATTTCTTTACTCACTGAAAGCTGCTTACGGACATACATGTTCTACAGCAAGCCTTGAGGGGATAAATACACAGTCATGCACTTTCACAAGGTAAAGCTCCATGAATCACATCCTAAGGGCATTTTCACCATTTGATTCCTAACCTGGTGCGTTTTCTCCCTAGGTTCGGTTCGCATAGGCATAGTATATGTACATGGCAATTGCACTCGGATCTGCACCAAAACAATCGGTTTGAGACCACCCGGACGGAGATGAAGTCTGTAGTGCTGTAACGTCCCAGTCGATTAGTCGATTAATTGGTCAATACGTTCTGGTTCGACCAAAATTCTGATTGGTCGATTTTTTGCCGCGTTCATTTCATCAGTTTTGCCGCGTTCATTTCATCAGTTTTGCCGCGGTCATTTCATCAGGTGGAAAGCACTAATTGCTAATGGGGGTGTTTTCAGGACACCCCTGTTTCACAGGTAACAGTCTGTCTTCAGAATACCCCCCTTGTTTTCACTTTTTTTGGATTAGCCCAACCCACTGGAGAAGAGTGATAGGCTATAGAAGGTTTGATGCTTAATATTATTTATTTAATTGTGAGAGAATTTAATAGTCAGTCCTCTTCTAACATGTCAACAACAAAGACATCGACAATGTGGCAGTATTTTGTTAAAACTGATAACGGGAAAAAGTCAAAGTTTGCAAGCAACAGTTTGCCTTCCACAGCTCGACGACAAACACGACATATCATCTAAAAGCGATAAGCTAACTTGTCTGCGTTAGGTTGCCCTGTCTGTTTTGAGTAAACTATATGAACATATCAGAATTGGCATATTTCAATGTTTTAGTGTAATAATCGTTTTAGACGCAGCCCTCCGCAATGACGGTAGCATCCCCCGGACACACCCAGACCACGCTGGATTTTAAGCCTCCTTTATCATCCAAACGGAAAAATAAAATCACTTTATTTCGTTTCGTTTAAAATTTGGCTGAATAACATGTTACTTTTATGGTTCCCTTTTATTATTGTTGCAAACTTTATTTTTTTAGATCAAATTTATTTCTAGTATTATTTATTGTATTTGGGCACTTTATTTTTTTTTTTTATTTGCCCACTTTGTGTGTTAGTTTTGAGCCTAAGATGCTTTATTTTTCAGTTATGCACTTTATTTCGTTTCTGCTCTTGATCTGGTTTGTTTAATAAATATTCTTTTTTTATTAAAGTGGACGTGCCTTTTGTGTTTATTAAGAGTAAAAGCTTTAAGTTAATAGTCTATTCGTGTGTGTCTCAGCCGCGAAGCTGAGCTCATCATGTTCAGCCTTGCTCTGTGCGAGGACATGCACAGAGCGGCTGAAATGACAGTGACAGTTATAACTTCTTATTATAACATATGACAAAAATAATTGTCTAAATTATGTTGCATATTCCTCAACAGTTCTTGTGATGATGTCATGAGTTGACAACATAGTACTATTTTCGGAAATCATAGGCTATGATATTGCGCAGGTGCACGTGATGCAACGCTGTCAGAGCCGACAGACTCGTGTGTCAGACTCATTTCAGTGCAAAATAATTAGGTCAAAAACGATTTAATATACTGAAAATAGCCTACTAGTTTTTATGTTTATTTATAATCAATTTAGGCGGACAACAAGGCTACCAAGTACTGCGCAAAGTGCGCAGCTAATTAATGTAACGTTTTTTTTTCCTAACGACATTTTTAGACGATTTTTAGTCGAAAATTTCAGGACTTCAGTCGACCAAGAGTTTCTTTGGTTGATTACAGCCTTAGAAGTCTGTAGGTCAGCTCGTCACTGTAATTCATCATCAAAATGTAGATATAGCCTTTTGGCAGCTGTATTAGATAAAGGTTGGTCTCCACTGTCACTTCTCTCTTTTGAATAGCAGCAGAAAAGGTAGGACGGCGTCAGCAACTTTTTGACAAATGTATTCATTCTCTTGGCCAAAATCAAGTAGTTTGGAGTCTGCTAATGTGGCACCGGCTTAAGGCATTTACAATAGAAGTGAATGGGGCCAGTCCATAAACACTGAAATACACACCGTTTCAAAAGTATAGCCACAAGATGTAAACCTTTTAGTTATAAAATCGCTTACTAACCTTATCTGTGTAAAGTTTTTCGTTGTCATGTCAATGGAACCTTGTAATCAATAGTAAATGTGATATAACTTTCTACAGATCACACTAAAATAATGCTCACATGGATAATGTTTACATCTTGAGGCCATACTTTTGAAACAATGTATAATTTATGTGTACAGTATTTTAATGTTCATGTACTGGCCCTACTCACTTCCAATGTACACTTCTTAATGTAACCGCTTCTTTTAAAATAAGCAAATGGTGAGTTGAAATTAGCCTATTTCTTGTGGAAATCAACATTATGCCTCAAATGCTGTTGATCGAGCCTACTTTGTAGCTGACCCAGAAAATAGTAAAAAAGGCCTTTTGAGTAGTTTAGACCAATAGAGGATCACAGACCACACTGCCAACAACAACCCAAACCAAGTGCAGGCTCAGATCGTAACTTTAAACACATATACATATTAATAAACACTGAATACACAGAACTTGTTACACAGAATTCTCAAGTTATAGGGTTTGTGCCTAGATAGGCTACTGTACTCTATATATTGTCTAACATTTTTATTAGCATAGTTGCACATGGCTCTTTAAGTGTCTTCAGTTCTCAACCAGTGTCTCTATCTTCAATAAACAATAGGCCTATATGTACACAGAACACACATGCAAATACTGTCTCTCTCAAAGTCATCACCACAGAGATTATGGCAGCGAGTGGCAGATCTGCTCTTTGAGGCATGTTTAGTCTCATGATCTGAGCTGTGTTGAGCCTCATTTCTCAAACAAATCACCTGCTAAAAGTTGTGGTAGTTCTATGCAGTGGAGAGGCACAGATCGGACCAGCTGGTTATTGGTCCTTTTGAGTCAGTCTCCCATCATGCAAAAGAAGATTAAAGTGTCTTTAAGGTCTCAGCAAGCCATGGGAGAACCCAGATGCTCATACAAAGGATTTGTTCAGCACAGCATACTACAACTTGCACAATTACTGCAGTATGTTAACTGTGCACAGTATGCAATGTGCAGGATACAACAGAACTCACAATGAGTGAACTGTAATTTTAAAGCTGATTTTAAACTTGACTTTCTTGATCTATTATTCAATGGCATTCTTACACAAAACTCTTAAATAACTGTTTTGGAGCTGGTATTTCCTTAGCCCACGTTAAGACCATGAGGACATGCACCCTGATTTCTCAAACCTGACCAAGATGTTTCAATAAACGCACTTGCTCTAATAACATGAGCAAGAGAGGCATAATATATCCACCATTATTATGGTCTGGCAGACAGAATGCAGTGTCAACAAAATGGCTTGCATATAGTCAAAGATGGATTATTTGAAACGTGACAAACAGCAGATGCAACGGAGACGTGATTCGGCTACATAGCATTCTTTACACTGCGTTTTTATGACACATATCTGTACATTATAATTTCATCAGTGATTATGATGCAGGTTATTTTTAACATGAGGAAACTGTGATAATGAAAGATAAAAAGTCAATTTCTTTCTCAGTATTAAGTGCTAATGAAGCAGTGTTTATCCAGTATAATATTTCAGTACTAATCTTTTAGCAGATGGCCTTTGTGAATGGCGTGACCAGGAAAACATAAAGCCCTCCATGACTTTTCAATATCTCAAGACCTGGGAAGCACTGCACTATGGGAAGAGTAAATGGAAAAGTATTCATTCATTTCTAATTAAAAAGAATCCTGGGTACATTAGCTTCGACTCACCCAGTTCTCTCGAAACGGGAGATACGGCTGCGTTCTCTCCAATCTTAGATACAGCATCAAAGTACTGCTTTCCAGCCAGTGCCATGGCTGCAAGACAGAGATAAGAAAAAGTTTCTACTGAGGTGTAATAATATGTGATTGTGACTTTTGATCAGTTATCTTATAATAGTCCATCGCTTTGACAAGAAATTGGGTTCACCTGGGTTCCCACCCCTTTTGACCAATGAATTTCCATGACTTTTCCACAATGCCTCCCGTCCTTCATGATTACAAAATAAGAATCATTTATAGAGATGGTAGAGCCATAAGAAATCAGTTTTATTCTTTCCTAAATTTTGTTTAATTTTTCCCAAAATTTTTCCAATTAGATTCCACAATTCCATCCATGTTTTCCGCATTGCGGAATTTGAGCTGAGCAGAACAACAGAAATTTAGAATGACTTTCTAAATTATAATTTTAAGACTTTTTAAGATCTCTGTTATTTCTTCTATAAGATTTCCAGTCCTGGAATTAACCATTTTAAAATTCCCTGGGAACCCTGGTAAACACATGTACAATAAATATTAGTGAAGTTAACTATTAATAAATATTAGATATTAGTTAACTGGCCATGCAGGCCAGGTTATTGGCAGACCGCAGATAATATAAAAATGTCAAATATCAGCTGATTAAACATCCAATATCCATGCATGCTTGGCTGATAAACAATTTATTAGGCCTTGTCAATGGATAATGAATATTTTCTGTTGTCCGCTCCTGTAATCAGGACATGGAAAGGTAAGGCTCACCTGAAACGGCTTTCTCGTAGCTCTTTCCCAGGTTTATGAGGTTACGCAGCCCCGGGTTGAACTGTTCCATAACATTCTAAGAAGAAAGGTTTTTAGTAGGAATTGGTTAATACATCAGCATGAGCAATCCTTATGTAATCAGCACCAGTCAAGAGAGTGTTTTGGTGTGGACTGAGCCATTCCTTCAATCAAATAACCTATTCAGTCCGATATATGAAGAAAAGTGTTGCTGATTGAATATAATGTACAGGGTTACATCAAAAGTGCCTTTCCTGATTTCAAAATGTAAAAGTGCGACTGCCTAGTGGAACAGTAATGTTTTAGTGCTTCTTTAATTCTGTGGGTGATGAGAGTAGAGGTCTGCTACCTGAAACTCAACTCACAGTGAGATCGGAAATAGTAGTTAACTTTTCTTAAGCAAAAATCGGTATACACTTACCAAAATTCCTAACACTGCCCTCCAAAGCGGTAAGTGTCGTTGGGCGTGTGGGCACGTGTGAGCTCCAATTTCTGGGTGTAATGTCCACGTAGGGGCGCAAAAATCAAGACATGAAGCGAGTTGTTTTCAGTTGTACAGGCAGTAATACAGTGAAATAAAATGCCTAGTATTCGATTCGACAGTCTCAATTCGTGGAGTCATCCCACTCCCTGATGCATATCGCACCGGCTGAGACTGTAAAACAGGAGGCACGGCCACATGACAGTATACTGGAATGCACCTTTATTGGAATGATGCATTTATGGACGGTAGGGCATGGGTGCAGGTCTATAGAGCCAGAATGATCTCAAAATCAGGATTCAGAAAATCCGATTCATAAATTAAAAATACAATAAGTACACAAGTGAGAGGAAAAATATCTCTCCAATTGCCCTCACAAATAAATACTTCTCAATTAAATGAATAAAAAAAAAAAGTCAAGTTCTTGAATTAATTTGCATCAAAACATTTGTGAATGTTATTACATTTATTTATGGATCGTTGAATCTGTAAATCGCTTTTTTGAGACTTTCCTGCTAGGTTTCGATTCAGAAATGGCATTGTTTTTGTAAGAAGTCCTTTTTGCTGATTCACATTATTCATGTATATCACCCCAGGGAAAAAATGTATTATAAAAAAATTACTTAAATATGGTTCGAATCCAGGGCATGTTAAGTGACTCCAGCCAGGTATCCTAAGCAACCAAATTGACCCAGTTGCTAGGGTGGGTAGAGTCACATGGGGTAACCTCCTTGTGGTTGCAATAATGTGGTTCTCGCTCTCGGTTGGGCGCGTGATGAGTTGTGCGTAGATGCTACGGAGAATAGCATGATGCCTCCAAATGCGCTATGTCTCCGCGGTAACACGACCAACAAGCCACGTGATAAGATGCGTGGATTGATTGTCTCAGATGCGGAGGCAACTGAGATTCGTCCTCCGCCACCTCGGATTGAGGTGAGTCACTACACCACAATGAGGATTTAGAGCGAATTGGGAATTGGGGAGACAAGGGGAGGGAAAGAAAACGCTTTTGAGGCATTGAGCAAATACATAATTTTCAAGATATATATTGAATATCATTAACAGGATGACAAATATCAAGATTTAATTTAAGACATAACCAACCCTACTTAAATATTGATCTGCTTCTCATCCACACCTATCATATCATGTCTGGACACATGGATTTAACCACTGGAGTCTTGTTTCCTTGCTCCCAAAGATATTGGTCACCATTCACTTGCATTGTATGGACCAACAGATCTTAAATATTCTTATATAAAATCTTAATTATTGTTCAGCAGAAGAAAGGAAGTAATTCACATCTGGGATGATATGAGAGCAAATTATGAGAGAAATTTCATTTTTGGGTGAAATATATATTTGAATTGTTTTAAACCCAGAATATTCATTTAAATATGGTTGTGCTCACTTTAAATCTGGTTTTGGGAGGTTTACAAACAAATAAAGCATGTTGTTTGTTGACATTTGGGTTGGGAGGTAACAAAACAAGATAACAGGACTATATAAATATAGTTCTCACTACAATTCTGAATTGTTTAATCTGGGATTCATTGATCAAAATGGTTTGGATATGTAAATAAATGTAATGTACCACATGGCAACCACTTAAATATGATAAACCTGAAGAAAATGTTGTTCGTCTTCCCAAGTTTACCACATTAATACTCAATAGAACACTTGTAGAAACGTGAAGTGTCATTTTCTCACCTTGTAAGTGCTCTCGGTCAGTTTATTCACCTCCTCCGGGTCGCGCGACATTCTTCAATCCTTCTCGCACTCAAACACCGATCCGTTTAATCCGCCTAAAGTCTCCGGTCAATCGAATAGTCCAAAACAACTCGCCTCAATAACGGGCAGGTGAAGTTGAGCTGAGGGAGCTTTGCTTTCAAACTTATGAGTGCGTGAATGTGTCTGTCTGGTTGCGTCAAGGGCGGGAGAGATAGGTGAGGGGTGCGACGTCACACTCACGGTCCGCTCTGACAGGTGAACTTAGACAGAAAGAGAATAAACAGCGCCATCTGCTGTTTATGACTTGCTATAATAAAATGGTTTACATAGGGGACAACAGGTGTGTGTGTGTGTGTGTGTGTGTGTGTGTGTGTGTAATCATGTGCAGGATATGAATTATAGATATCAACAATTAAATTTTCATCAGTAATTTTTCTCACTACAATGCTACTTGGTATCAGGAATAGTACTACTACTAGTGAAAGTGCTAATTATTGATATTGGTAATTATGTTGGCTTGACAATACAGTACTGTTATTCAACAGACCTGGTGTACTGCGTGGTTATTGTTTTTTTCCTCCCAAAAATCACTAAACCAAAGAAAGAAAAAAAAAACATTTTATATCAATATGTAACTCCTCCTTGATCTTTCAAGCTACATCCACCAAACTTGGCACAGACCTTCATGCTGTTCTAACTTAGTGTTCTATGTCTTTTCTAACTGATCAGACTAAAAATTTTCACACACCATCTGATGAAATCTCTGAAAAATCCCTCATAAAGAAGCGGAATGTTCAAATGGGCCAACGGAATGCTTGTTATACTACTCCTCTATCCATCCACCCATCCATCCAGCCATACATACATACATACATACATACATCTGATGGTTTGTCTGACTATCTACAGAATGTGTCTGTCTATTTAGCTATCTGGCTGTTTGTCTCACTGAAATCTCTGTATAACCATCAAACTTCAAAATTAACCCTAACATCAAAGTTTGTCTTGACGAACTAATCTAGTTACATTTGCGCTTGTGAAAACATTAATTCTTTATTTGTAAAATGTCATTATTACACACGGAAACACACATTCTTGATATAAAAAATGGAATTTCAAGTTATCCAACTAGCAACAAATATACTAATTTTGGAGATCTGTAACTGCACTTTCACCAGGAGAATTTAACCAAAATATCAACATTGTACTACTTACTATCAAAATATTTTTTTATATCAATAATTACAATGTTATAAGTGCAAATGTCCATTCTTCATATTACCAATTGAATTTCAACTAGTAAAAGCGCTAGTATTTAATATCGGTAATTGCTTCTCACTAACAAGAAAACCTATTAAGATATCTTTAAATACTCTTGTTTATTGATATCTGAAATCCATTGTCAGATATCTGAAATACCAAATCTTGCAAGCTGAAATACAGTAGCATTTTCACTTTAGTTGTAGTTCAGTAGTTTATATCAGGAATGGATATTTAATTGGATAATGGGAGTCGATTTGGCCAGAGAAGTGAGGGTAATTTGGCCAGAATTGTTGAACAATGCTGACGAAGGTTGTTGCTGAATTGGAGGATGTTGCTGTAATACATTGATTGATCAACCATGGAGGTGAAATTCACTGAGGTCGTTGCAAGAGTGGGGGATGTTGAGAAATGGATCGATTATCTGGAGTCATCGGAGAGGGAATTATCTGCAAATCTGCTAGCAACCAAGGTGGATTTGGTGCACATCAGGGAAAAGTGGGAGGATATGGAAAACCGCAGTTGGCAGAATAATGTGTTGGAATTATCAAAATATCGGGATATGGTGAAATTCCTGAATGGGCTCTTTCCAAGTCTGCTGGATATAACAGGCCATAAGCTGTAAATTGAGTGAGCTCACAGGGATGCAGCTCAGTGATCCGCTGAGTGAGACAGGCCCTGATCAATTCTGGCCACATTTCTGAGATCATCCGATAAAGATCTCGTGTTACGCAGAGTGTTAAGCAAGGAGTAAAAGAAGGCTTTCTTGGAAGAACCACAGCAATTTCTTGTTCCCATACTTGAAATTGACAAGAGAGAAATGTGATCAATTGAAGGAATGCAAGACAATCTTACATCAACAAAATGTTGCTTTTGCACTGATGTTCCCAGCCAAATTGAAAATAGATGCTAAGGATGGCCGTAAAATATTTACTTGTCCCCAGCAAGCGATATCCTTCATAAAGTCAGTGGACTTAGTAAGTTATTTTGTGGTACTTACATTGCAGCCAAGTGGACTAACTCACTGAACATTTGTTTGACTATCCTAGAAAGCGGAACGCACTTTCTTTTTTTTTTGTGCTAGTTCCGCTATCGCTTGAAGTTTGTTTTGTGGAGGAACATACCTTCGTAACAGTTATGTGGATGAAACTACAGGTTCTTTGTGTTTATTCTGCCTATTGGCTGGAGTTTGTTTTATAGATTATCTTCTGTTGTGTAATTCTGTCTCACAAAATCTGATAGAAACACCAGACTTGAGCAATCCGATGGCAAAGTTGTCACGGGGGCTCTTGTAGGCGTACATGGACTATTTGAGATTAGAGGGATGGATGCCAGTTGGCATTGTCGTGCGCAGGGTTAATGTGCACGTTTTTCTTTTTTCTGTTTGTTTGGTTCGAGGGGAAGTTTGGGGTTTTCTTTGTTGCACTAATGTTGGAATGTGGTCTTTATCATTTTATTTTTGACACAATATATTTTTTCTAATATGTCTAAATGTCAAATGTTAATATGAGTAGATTGTCTCTCTCCACTTGGAATGTGAACGGGTTGGGGTACCCCATAAAAAGAAGGAAGGATATTTTTCTTCCTAAATGTAAGAAATATGATATAGTGCTTCTTCAAGAAATGCATCTTTCTCCACAGGAAGCCGAAAGATTTGGGAAAATATGGGGTGGGCATGTTTTCTTTAGTGCTGGCTCAAGTAAGAGCAGTGGAGTCATTACATTGATAAGTAAACATCTACAATTCAAAAATCTAAAAACAGATTCAATATAAATTAGGAAGATTTATTATTGTTATAGAAGAAATTCAGGGGTAAATGTTTATTTTGGCTAATATTTATGCACATAACACTGATGATCAGGGCTTTTTTTTATAGATTTTGAAGGGATGTTGCAAGCTGCTGGTACCACTTATGATATAATATTGGGAGGAGACTTTACAGGATGTGTAAAAATCTTGGTCTTAAAGATATTTGGAGATTTTTCAACCCATCTGGTAGGGACTAAATATTTTTCATCAGACCATAAGATGTATTATTGTATAGATTTTCTTTTTTTGATATCTAAGTCCCTCATTTCATCTATTGTTGATTGTTCAATTGGAAACAGATCACGCCCTGGTGAGTTTAGAGATGTTGCATATGGAGAAAAATAAATCATATAGTTGCTGCATGAATGTATCCCTTTTGCAAAATCATGAATTCCAACAAATGTTATAAGCCTGGATCAGTCTGATTCTTAAAAAAGGACACAGATCCAAGTAAGTGTAAGAGTTACCATCCAATTTCCCTGATCCAGCTAGACGTAAAAATATTATCATTTTTGGCTAACCGATTAAGTAAAGTTGTGACATCTCTTATAAAAACAGATCAGGTTGGGTTTAATCGGGGCCGCAGCTCATCTGATAACATCTGATAAGCGTTTCATCAATATCATGTGGTCAGTGGTTAATGATCAGACTTCGGTCACTGCCATCTCACTTGTTGCAGAAAAGGTGTTTGATATGGTAGAATGGGATTATCTTTTTATGATTTTGGAAATATACGGGTTCAGGAATACTTTTAATGAATGGATTCAGTTATTTTATAGACACCCGGTAGTGGCGGTACAAACAAATTTATTAATTTCAGATTATTTTACTCTGGCCCTCTTTCCCGATTATTGTTCTGTCTTGCCCTGGAAGCATTAGCAGCCGTGATAAAAAAGAAAGATGATTTTCCAGGGGTGGTGGCGGGAAGTATGGCGCATAAGCTTTTGCTTTACGCAGATTATATTTTATTATTCGTCTCTGACCCCACTAGATCTATGACTTGCCTCCACAGAATAATTAATTCCTTTTCTAAATTCTCAGGATACAGAGTTAATTGGTCTTAATCCAAAACTTTGGCTCTGACAGCGTACTGCCCGATAACGGCTTTTCACCCTGGAGTCTTCCAGTGGCCCAAAAAGGGCATTAAGTGTTTGGGCATTTTATTCCCAGCAAATTTGTCTGATTTAGTTAGTTAATTTTGACCCCTTAATTAAAAGGTTTTCGAGCGATGTGGACAGGTGGGCTTCATTTATTAATAATTGGAAATGTAATGTTATTAAAATGAATTGTATTCCAAAATTAAATTACCTGCTTCCTGTAGATAGCAATTTGATAGTATAGCGAAGTCCTTCATTTGGAATGGGAAATGTCCCAGATTACATTTCAGTAAGTTACATAGGCTGATTGGCAAAGGTGGGCTAGGCCTACCCAAGAATTCGTTTTTTTATTATGTAGTCGGTATCAGATATTTTGCTCAATGTTCGCTTCCACCTGAGAGCCCCTCCCTGGTATTGTATTGAACAGGAAGTTCTTGCCCCTATTTCACCACTGCAAAGCCTTACTATTAAACTAACTAGAGAAGTTAAGTTACATCCCATTGTCTCGCATTTGCACTCGGTATGGGCAAAAGTGTCCAAAGTGTTTAATTCTGACATTTATTTAAATGTTGCCTCAAGCATATGGCTGAACCCCAAATTATGTATTAATAAGTCCCCTTTCTGCTGGTCAGAGTGGATTGTGAGGGTGGTTACTACACTTGGTGACCTATTTGAGAGTGAAGTGTTGAAATCCTTTTCAGTTCTTTAGGTACTTACAGCTGCGCCACCTGTATTGTTTTTGGAAATAGCATACACCCCATTAAAGTGGCAGATACACTGGGAGTGGTGATTACTGCTTTTGGAAAAGGTCATGAGCAGGGCTGGACTGGAAATCTGGCATACCGTGCATTTTCACGGTGGGCCGACGCACTTTGGGGCCGATCAGAAGCAGACTGCCCATTGGGAGAACCGAGCGGGCTGTTGGGTCTGCCGCGAAACAGGCCGAAAGGGCTGCGATAAGCTAAAAGACTTAAAGACACCCACCTGCTGGCAATGCCAATAAGAAGACAGGGACACAACCCATATATTTTGGTGGTGTGTTAAGATCCAAGAATTTATGTGTGACGTATTGGACTCTCAATTTTCATTTTTGCCACAGACTGTATCTTAGGCGATGAGGAGAGTCGTTAATATAGGGGATTGACATTTTAAATGTTCGGGGGGAGGGGCTTAATGTATATCTTTTGATTCCGTATTTTATGTTATGTTTATTTATGATTTATTATTACAATAAAAATAACAGGAATGAATATTTATACTATGTTAACATGTAAAATTTAAAAATTGAAACATTTTGAACAGGAGTGAATGGTTATTGTGAAATTTTACTAGTGAAAATGCTGCTGCATATATAAACATTTTGGTTTTATCTAGTTGAGGTAATTTTATTTGACATCAACATTGGGTATTTCCTTGAGTAATTTTCATCTGTCACTTTATTCTAGTAAGTAATAGACATGATGGCGCCATTTATGTTGTTGGCATGTGCGTGTGTGATTGTATGCGTTTCCATTACCTTCCACAAGGGGTCACCCGAAGCTCAATTAATGAATCAAGTGTATCTGCATACACAGAAAATGTGCGTGCATTACTGCCATTATTGACAGAGATTTTGAAATAGATGTATTCTACATCTGACTCTCATGTTCTTACAGAATTCTCTTCTCGTGTTCCCCAGAATTAAAATATATGTGTAAAAAGACAACCAGAAAAATAATTGAAGTGGCAGTGCAGCAATGCTTTCACGTACTGTTATGTAAAAGCTTTACTTGGAATTCTATATAATCCTGATGGCACCATGATGTGTTTTGCTGTTTTGTGTATGATGTATATTTATCAAGGCCTTATTAGCAGGAACCATGAATACAGTGTAATCCAGACATGTGAAAGGCTGCATGTTTCAGCTTTTTGAAGGGCAACGGAACATGTGTGCTCTAATTTTCTCTCACACAAGTCTGTAATCCATAAGATCTGGCAACATGAATTGACTTGTTCAGCAAATTCGCCACTGATGTTGAATGAATAAATTCTGAAAATAAACAGAAGTAGATCTTTGAAGAGAAGTAGTTCTGTCAGATCAATCCTCTTTCCTCTATAAATCTTCTGTATAATCTTTACTGTACCTACACAGAAAAAAAACCTGTCAAGAACATGTTCGGGAGATATTTCACCTCAAAATCAAAAAGAAGAAAAGGAAAGACAGGAAAAACAACTAAGGATTTTGTCATTGTGACATTATTTTCATGAACATTAAACACATTTCCTCCAATTCTCATTATTTTAATGCAAAATTCCCCTAAAATGGGGAAGATGTTGAGCAAATCTCCTTCTCATTAATATAGTACGGATAAATTCTGGCATTTATTTAAATTATTACCTATCATGGTGGTTTTCTTTGCACTGCCTTTAATTTAAACAGATATAAATAAAAAAATATAATATTTACAGTAATCTTTTGACTGTAATACAGAAGAAAATATTGTATGACAGAAAAGAGAATCGCAAGAGTATAATGGCATTATGGTATTGAGAACTTTGAGGTAAAATGTGTTTAATTGTCAGGAAAATAATGTTACATTTTATAGCCAAATAGATACAGAATGGCTTTTCCTTTTTAATATGTTTTGCTATGAGACTGTGTGTCTCCACCACATGAGATCTTGTTCTAAGAGCTGTTATGCTGAAATTTTAAACACAACATTAAGGCATCTGAAAGCTTGCATTGATGGAATTGAGCAGAAACAAATAATAAAAAAAGACTGAAAAACGTATAAGAACAATTGCAAAATTTGTCCTTCCTATCAATTAAATGGTGTATGCAAGGATTTTCAGAATGTTTAGCTTAAAAGACATACAGGTATGAATGCAATTAAACACAACATTTAGACACCAATATATATTTAGAATAAATAGAAGAACGGACAGGTTCTCAGTAATTTCGAACAAAATCTGTCCAACAACAAGATGTTTTTGGGTTTGTTGTGGTGGTTCGAAACAACTTGCCAATGCAAACTTTCAGAAAAATTTTGTATCTGCTGTGTGACCCCTCTGCTCCACCTACTTTGACACAAACATCTTTTTTCAGTTACATTTTTCTTCACTCAGTCGAGATCAGACAAAATAAACACACTGGAGTGCAGTTACAGTTCATATTTGACATTTTTTAGTGCACCTGGATGACTAGGAACATTAAATTGTTCAGCCATGACTTCCTGTTTCACAGGGGTATAAATATGAGGTAACTCACAGGCCAAATTACCTTAAACATCAATCACAGTGGGTTAGACTAAAGAATATAGTTCTGATGTGTGTCAAAAGGTTGATGAGCTTCAGAAAATGGGAAGTGGCTATAAGAAAATAGCCAAAGCATTGAAAATACCAATTTCCACCATCAGGGCAATAATTGAGAAGTTCCAATCAACTGAAGATGTTAAGAATTAGCCTGGAATAGGACGTGTGTCTATATTTTCTCCACGCACAGTGAGGAGGATGGTTCAAGTGCCCAAAGAATCTTCAAGGATCACAGCTGGAGAATTGCATAAATTAGTTGGGTGTTGGGGTCAGAAAGTAAAAATAAATAAATAATAAAATCAGACCCTTGACATCACCTACATCACCACAAGTTGTTTGGGAGGGTTTCAAGAAAAAAGCTCTCATCCATCAAAAAAAAACTCAAGGGTCTTCAATTTGCCAGACACTACTGGAACTTCAAATGCGACTGGGTTCTATGGCCAGATGAAACAAAAAAAAGAGCTTTTTGGCCGCAAACACCAGAGATGGGTTTGGTGCACACAGAGATGAAGTGGTTAAACATGGTGCTGCATCTTGAATGTTGTGGGGCTGCTTTTCTGCCAGAGGTCCTGTACATCTTGTTCGGATACATGGTATCATGGACTCTATCAAATACCAACAGATAAAAAATCAAATGGTAAATGTACTTATATAACGTTATTTTACCCTTAGCTGTTTCCAAGCACTTTACACTGTGACTAATTCACCCATTCACACACACACACTCACACACCAATGATGGCAGACATGCCATGCAAGGCATTAGCCTGCCATTGGGAGCAACTTGGGGTTCAGTGTCTTGCCCAAGGACACTTCGGCATGTGGAGTCATGTGGGCCGGGAATCGGGAACCACTAACCCTGTAATTAGTGGACGACCCACTCTACCACCTGAGCCACAGCCCCCAAACATGACTATCTCTGCCAGAAAGCTTACAATGGGCCCTGGTTGGATCTTCCAGCAAGACAATGATCCAAAACAAACATTAAAATCAACAAAAATGGTTCACTGACCACAAAATCAAGGTTCTGCCATGGCCATCCCAATCCCCTGACCTGAACCCCATAGAACATTTTTGGGGTGAACTGAAGAGGAGAGTCCACCAACATAGACCTCTGAACTTGAAGGATCTGATTATGTATGGACAAATGGTCTCAGATCCCCTGCCAGGTGTTCTTCAACCTCATTAGGCATTATAAGATAGGACTTGTTATGTTAGCAAAGGGAGGTTGTGAAAAGTATTGAATAATAGGATGCCAATAATTATAATTATTTTGGTGAAAAATATGTATCTAATAATGAGATATTTTCCCTGTTTCAATTGTTTTACTTCAATTAAATGTAGATTTTTGTGAATCTTTTGAATGAAAGATCAAAAGGCTAAACAACGTAGATTTTTTTTCATAGCCTTCTGTAAAGGGATTAATGGAAAGGAGGAGGCGAGAACCGGCTTGATGATATAAATAATAGTTTTAATGATAAATTTACACAAAAGACACAAACACACACATGATGGAGCAGCTGCCCGTAAATGATTTCTCTCTCTTGTACCACCATCCGCAGTCGGCCTTTATCCCTCTCGGATGCTTAATTAGCCTGATAAGGGACCGGCCTGTGCAGCATCACCACCCGATCACATTCTTCCCTCTTTCTCTCAGGCCGGGAACTTCCTGTAACAGTGTAGTACCCCCCAAAAAAACACTGCAAAATTTAAAAGAGAGGGAAAAGGCCAACGCGGAGCGGCAGTGAGAGAGAGAAAAAACACTTACTAGCCAGTTCTCCAATAGCTTGGTCCTCGGCCACTCCTCCACCCTCTAACAGACAACAGCCATGCCTCCCCAGGCGGATCAGAGGCATTCCTCCAGCCCCTGACGGATGGAATGCCCGCAACGTTCTCGGGGAACAGAAGGGGTCTCCCCTGCACCTGGCAGCGGTTCTCCCACTCCATGCGGTCAGCAGCGAGCCCCTCCCATGGTCATCGGTCTCGGCAGCCATGTTTCAGCGGCTTGTAGGGGACTCCTCTGCCCCTGGCAGCGGCCCTGACCGATCCAGGAGGTCGGTTAGGAGCCCCTTCTCCCCTCGTGGTCGGCGGCCGTTCCTCCGCTTCCAGGCGGCTGGGCTCCTCCGTCCCCCGGCAGATGGCCGCAGCTGCTCCGTTGGGGTGGATGGTAGTGGCGAGAACTCTACTACGGCGTATCCCTCATCCTTCCCGGGTCTTCGGCACCAGTGTAAAGGGATGAATGGAAAGGAGGAGGCGAGAACCGGCTTGACGATATAACAATAGTTTTAATGATAAACTTAAACAAACGACACAAACACACATGACGGAGCAGCTGCCCGTAAAGGATCTCTCTCTCTGTCGCACCACCATCCACAGTCGGCCTTTATCCCTCTCAGAGGCTTAATTAGCTTGATAAGGGACCGGGTGTGCAGAATCACGACCTGGCCCCGCCATCCGCCCTGTAACACCTTCTTCGTGAATATTTATCAAGGGTGCCAATATTTTTGGCCACTACTGTATATTACATAAAATCATGTTTAAAACAGCTTCTTTTACTGTTCATAGAATGAGGGATGTAGTAATTAATAGCACATAAAAAGCACCTTTTAATGTCACATTAGTTAATGTTTTACATGTAGCCTGTTGACATGCATCTCATACAGTATTTAAATGCTCCTCTAAACACCAGTTCCAGTCACGTGGGTAGTGTTTGTTTGCAGTCTGTGTACCATTGCTCATCCGTTTCCACCTTCTTTCTAGCTCTAAGTGAAGAACGAAGCAGAATGTTGTAGTGAGTGTATCAGAGCATTTAATATCTTCCTCAAAATATCAGTTTATTTTTTTATATTTCTGGAGACATTTTAACTGCAATGTGTTTTAGAACTGTAAATGTTGAAAGTAATTTTATTTTGTATTTTTTATATGTAAGCATATGTGTCTTTTTTTGTGTGTATTTTGACAAATTTCCTTGTGAAACAGGAAGTGGGGGTAGGACATATCGAACAGCTCGTCTATGTTATCTATGATTTATGTTAATGTCTTTAAAAGGTTGTAAAAAATTATCTCTCCTCCTCGCACCAAAAATGTGTTCTTGACATATTACATACTATTTATTCAAAGGTTTGATTATGACTTCCTCCTGAATTATTATATGAGATTGAATTACTAGTTTAAAACTAGTATATACTAACGATATGTAAATGCATTTAAAGCACAGTAAGGAGAAACTGAAGAAAATTATATATATATATATATATATATATATATATATCCAAAGCCAAAGCCAAGATCTCAGTTTAACCCCACACACACAAGTGGCCATCAGCCACTTCAAAACCTGTTCATTGCCACTGCCTTCAAGTCCACTGTTTGTGGTAAGAAGAAGAAAAAAAAAGGATCTGAATAATCAGCAAAGACATGTGATGTTCTGTAAAGCAAAAACAAACTGTTCCTTACAAAGCTTGGGGCACCTGTAAAATCTTCCAAAACATGTGCGGCATCTATTTGATTTGCCACATCATATCTCCCTTTGATTGCATTTGCCTAAGAGCAAAGATGTGCTTTGTAAAGATTAATTCTCTCTCATTTGGTTTGGATAGGAAAAGGCAAATGAGAAACATACAACAATATAATATCAATGCACATTAACTAGATGCGTCATTCCAACAACAATATTCAAAATAAATGAATTGTTATAGATCTCAAGCCAAGAATTCATCAAATGAGACAAACAACCAACATGACTAAGCAGGCTGAACTCTGCAATCATGAGCGATATGACTATATCCGGCATCCAGAAAAGAGGCATTCAATTTCATTCCCATCTGAGTAAAAGCCACAGTCACCAGAAAGGAAAGCCTTCAATCAGTTAGTGTTCAGGCTATATGACAATGTGTTTGGTAGAGTGCTGGAGCATATCAAATCAAACAATTAAAACCTAACTCAAAATTGCAAACATACTTAAGATACTATTACTGCAGCCTGATCTCTCAATGAAATTGGAAAGAGTAGGCTGACTTTTCTTTGGCAAAAATCAGTATATTCTTTCTGAAATTTAAAACACTGTCCCCAGTGGCCAAAGCAGTAAGTGCTGTAAGGAGTATAGGCATGTGGGAACTCCATTTAAGAACAGGAGAGGTCACCAAAAGCTAGTTGTGAAGCGAGTACCTTTTGGATGTAATACAATGAAGAAGAATGCATATAGGACTCTACCCCCCAACCCAAACCCCATACATAAACGTTGGTAAATGGTTAGCATTAGTAGAGTAAAAATTAAATGTTAGGGGGAAAAGTGCAACCTCTGAAACACATCAATGATTAAGTGAATGGAATTACTTCCTGGTTTCAATGTGGACAAGTACCCTGGTCTCTCACACCGCTGGCGCAATGTGCTGCTGGTCAAGCCACATGGAAAGGTAAACACTCTGAAACCGATGCAAAAATGTGTGGTGGGAAATGTTGCACGTCAGTGAGTCCCTCTCGCTGATCCAAGGGTACCGGAACTTTCAGAAACAGCACGCCGACTTCCTGTTGATTACTGGACAGAAATGACAACAAAAGAGAAAGAATAAATGCAAAGAGGCAGAATACATGAACACCCTGGGAAAAAAAAACAAAAACAAAAAAAAAACAACAACAACAGAAAAAAACTCTAAAGGATAGGTAGGGTTGGGAACCAAGAATCAGTTTTTATTTAGAACCAGTACTATTTTAACAGCTCTTAATTGTGCATTCTTCTGACAATGTGAATGACGCACTGTGCTTCCTGGGATAATATTTAGTGGCACTGAAGTGCTTTTTCTTTCTTCGCTTAGTGCCAAAAACGAAGTTAGAAAGAGCTGAGCAACAAAATACTGTTTGTGAACATTCAGACACCAGCCACACCATTGGGGGAGGCATTTAGAGGAGCATTTAACTATGAAACATCATAGAATTCACACGAGATCAGAAAAATAAGCTGTTTATAACTACTCGATGATGATTTAAAGTAAATGTATGCAGTAGATAATGTGTAATTTTTAATGTTTACATTCTGCACTCATTGTGCTAATGCGCTAACACGCTACATGCTGCCATAATATGTGCCGATTACACTCGGTTATTGTAATTTATAATGACACTGATACTACTGCAAAGATGGGTGTATAAAAGAGTGTTCATGGGTTGAATACAGACAAACTAATTATTATCATACTTCGGGCAGATGTGTGATGGCTTTCGGCTGTGGATGGCACATGGGTAAGGCAGCAAATAAAGCGAAAGTGTGAATGGGCACTTAAGAGTATTTGAATCAATTTGATTCCTTTGTAAGAATAATTAAACACAATTTTGCATGACATGGTCTTAGAAAATGTATCTACGTGAACGATTGTACAGATGTAGGAAAATTTGCACATTGGAGTGATCATGTTGACTGATTTTGAATGAACAGGAATTAGCTCTCTGCCTCAAAGTAGGTGGAGCTCCAGGTCACACCTGCCAATGACATGGACCAATAGTAGTAACAAGGTGTTTAGCACTCGGTACGAAGTTTTCCTGAAAGTTTGCACTGGTAAGTTGATACAAACCACTGAAATGATTCCAAAAACACCTTATTTTCAACCAGATTTTGTTCTAAATGATGTCACACCTATTTGTTCTTTGATTTTGTATAAAATGTGCAGGTGCCTTAAATAATCCGAGCAAAAAGTAGTGTAGTCATTGTAGTCCGACCAGTGTAGTCCAATCCCAAACATATGGCTCTTATGGGTCAGTTCTACACACAGCCCTACCTTCTGAATGAATGACTCCCAAATAAGCAATAATAAAAGTGATGCTTGTCTCATGCATACACCACAAATGAGCTCAATTCAAGCACAATAGAAGTCAACAGAAAGTCCACATTTAGATGGCCAAAACCTGAGAGTGTACATGTGTATATCTATGTTGAATGCTTAGATAATGTAAACTCTTGCAGTTCACATAATTTTACATTTACCATTCTTTGAATCTTGAATCTTAAGAAAGAGAGATGCAGAGAAGAAACAGGCATGGCTTTCATCATTGTAGTGATGTGAGGATGTCAGAATTTTAAAAGGATTCTCCCTTTTAATGTTGTTTCATTTTGATATGTTATGAAATATTCTCCTTGTAGCAGAGAACATGCCATTCAATCTGGGTTAAAGGAACTGATGTGCAGGTGTTCTGAGCAGAAGGAAACAGAGGACACTGCAGGTGTTGCTGCTGCAAATACCATCCACATGCAAGAGTCGTGGTTAGACTAAATGAACCAATACACTGGTTTTGCATGCTCATCCTCTCTCAGTATGCGAGTGTGTTGTTCTGTTTGATCTGTTCCCCTCTGTGTGCTTGTGTGTATTTTTGCATGCATATTCAAATCATAATTAAGCTTGTTTCTTGGGACTTCAAGTCTATGGAGAAAATGCTGCAACTAGAGCAGAAATACAAGACCAAATGAGATCATTGGACTGATTGGTTGCTTAAACCAAAAGCAGGTTCTTGTCTGATTCGTAATCTACAAACACTCTGCTGGAAGGGAAAATGCAGAGGGGTACAACAGAATACCTAAGTGAGAAAGGCAAAGATTTCGGATTGATGTTTGATATCTGGATGTAATCATATAAGGGGTGAAGCAGCAAGATGCTTGAGGAATAACTTTACCTGTACCTAGGAGTTTGAAATAATTTTTCATAGAGAAGATCCCAGATCCTATCTCAGAACTAACTGATCTTTTCTCCCAATGCTAGCTGATTGATCCATGAGCCAGGCACTCAAGATATGTGGGTTTCTGAGGTCATTCTCTGCAGGCATCAACTGCAAATTTCAGTCTTGCACAACCTCCATTACCATGCATTTGTGCAAATGCATTTATCTCGATTAACGACACTCTTATAAAATCAATACTTAAAGGATTGCAAATGGGATTTCAGTAACACTTTACATGAACGTTCCCTTTGTTAAGGGTTTATAAAGGGGTTCATTTATGACCAATAATTCATTCACAAATGCATACACTGTAAAATCGAATTAGTTGACCTTACTTAGATTTTTTAAGGCAACCGGTTTGCGTGCTTTTTCTAAGTAAACATAAATTTTACTTTATTTTTTAAGTAACGTTAACTAGTTACAAGCAAGCTTAACTCATCTGTGATGAAAATATCATTGTTTTGATTTAATTATCTAAATTGGATTATAACATGTTTTATACAGTATAAGGGAAATTATGACTAGACATAGGATACCCATATGGCACACTGGACTCCACTCAGTACTTAGAGCTCATAAATCTGCACTTTTGTAAAGTACAATTGAGTTAAGAAGAATTGCTTCAACTTAACAGAGGTAACACTAATCACCCTCTTGGTGACTTCACAAAAATCTCAATTATCAACCAGCTACAACAAAAAAAAACAAACAAACAATAATAGTCATAAGACTTAATAATTTTTTTTAATTAAAAACTGATATTTTACTACAGAAGTTCCCTTGTTTTGACCAAACAAAATCATTTATTCAAACATAAGGGTTTATGGGTATTCCGCACAGCTGCAGTTAGTTGCACTCAAAGCCAAAGTTTAAAGAACTTTTTTATTTGAGTTATGATTCCAAAATATGACATTTCAAGTAATGTTTAATTAGGACCACTTAAATGTTTTTATTAATGACAACTTTAAGATTTAGAGAGTAACAGTAACTTAATTAAAACTAGTAGGAATAGTCAAAATTGAAGATTAAGTTGAGTAAACTATTTATTTTATAATTTGAGATTACTATTAATATTTACAATGTAATTAATCATTTATATGCAGTTATAACATAAATAAAATGGGCGACTTTTAGGTAACATCTGCCAAATAGTGAGTATTTTAAGTTATAATGTTATAAATCCTTAAAAATACTTATTTTTTCTTATAATAATCAAAAACACTGGAAACACTTTTTAATAAAGTTTCATTCTTTAACATTATTTAAAGCATTAGGTATCATGAACAAACAATAAACAATATATTTTTTTTATAAAACACTTTTCAGCTCTGCATGCTAATTCACATCATATATCATATAATAAATCCTGATGAACATGCATCAATAAATCCAATGTTAGTAACTTCTTAATTAATTATTCATGTGTGTCCACTTTATATTAAGCTTTATTTTCATAGGCTACTAATGTTGAATAAGTGTTTAGATCGAACTCCTTGTCTTTCCAGCCAACCCTGCTGTTGAACACAACATCACTGCGCAGCTGGGTCCAACTACAGTGTCGCCTTCCAAAACGGTCAGAAATCTAGGGGTAACCATTGATGACGAGCTAAATTTCACAGACCACATCTCAAAGACCGCAAGATCATGTAGATTTACACTCTACAATATCAGGAAGATAAGACCTTTCCTCTCTGAACATGCCACACAACTGCTTGTTCTGTCATTTGTCATAAATAGACTGGACTACTGTAACGCTCTCTTTGCAGGCCATCCTGCATGTGCTATTAGACCTCTGCAAATGATCCAGAATGCAGCAGCACGTCTGGTCTTTAATGAACCAAAGAGAGCACATGTTACACCACTCTTTGTCTCTCTCCACTGGCTGCCGGTTCATGCACGTATTAAATTCAAGGCTCTGATGCTGGCATACAGAACAGTCACTGGGTCTGCTCCAGCATACCTAAAAACATTTATGCAGAGCTACGTTCCCACCAGAAGCCTGCGGTCGGCTAAGGAACGTCGTCTTGTCGTACCAAAACAAAGAGGCACCAAAACACTTTCCCGGACTTTCAGTTTCATCATACCACGTTGGTGGAATGATCTTCCCTACTCAATCCGTGAAGCTGACTCACTCTCTGTCTTCAAAAATGACTAAAAACACATCTTTTCCAAGAGTACTTAACCAGTCACTAAAAAAAAATAAAAAAATAATTCTTGTTGCACTTAAATCTGTTTTGTATACTATTCTGATGATAGTGAAACTTTTCACTTTTCGTTCCACTGCCTCCTTAAGATGATTCACTTATGTTTTCCTCTTTTGTAAGTCACTTTGGATAAAAGCATCTGCCAAATGAATAAATTGAAATGTAAGTGTTTAACATTATAACATGAAAGGTAAAATTGCCCACAATTTGGCATGAACCCCTTTATAAACCTTTAACAAAGTGAACATTCATGTAAAGTTACCAGAATTTCTTATATCGTTTGGAACCAATCGTAATGCCATACTGTTCTTTAAGTACAGGTTTATATTGTTGACAACTCTATAATGAACTCTTCACATGTGTACACTTTACATTATGGTGTATTGTCATAAGTTACTAATGTTGAGTAAGTGTAACTAAGCATTTATTACATGTGAGGTAAAATGGCTCAATGTTTGGAAAGTATTGAATGCCAATCACAAATTTTCTTCATGTTGCTATAATGGCAAATCAATGATTACTTTATTCATTAATTTTTTTTTGTAAATGAATTATTAGTGATTAATAAACACCCTTATAAACCCTTTGCAGGAATTTCTTACATAATTTGGAACCAATCCAATGCCATATTGAACTTTATGTATGCAGGTTTCTAATGTTGGCAACTGCTTAATGAACTCTTCATATTTGCCCATTTCACATTACGGTATATTTTCATTAGTTACTAAAGTTGAATAAGTGTTACTAAGCATTTATATCACGAGGTAAAAACAGCTCAGCTTTGGAAAGTATTGCACGACAGTGGCCCTTTTTTCATGTTGTTACAACTGCACATAGATGATTTACAAGGCATTTGTAAATGATTTATTAGATATTAATGAACCCCTTTTTAAAGTGTTACTGGAATTCCGTACGGAATTTGGAACCAATCCTAATTCCAAACTGAACTTTAAGTACTGGTTTCTAACTCTTAATGATTTCTTCATTATGTGTCCACTTTACATTATGGTAAATTTTCATAGTTACTCATGTTTAATAAGTGTTACTAAGCAGTTATAACATGTGAGTTCAAATAGATAACTATTTGGCAAGTAGGGTTGACAGTCACCATTTTATTCAGGTTGTTATAATGGCTATGCATAATGTAAATGAGTAGTCATTAATGAACCCCTTAACAAAGGGAACATTCATGTAAAGTGTTACCGGAATAAGATCTTACTGGATGAACTGAAATTCCTATTTCGTTGTTTATTTTTTTAAATGTCAGTTTATCCAGTAGTCTCTTGATTCTTGTATGAGCCCTTTAGGATTTCTTTCAAATTATGATAGAATTTCTATTAGCAACTCATTAGTATTCCTTTTTAATAAGGGATGCCTGGGAATTAGTGTGGAGGTTGCTTTATTTAATATGTTTTTTTAAATCCATTGTTCCTGCTCTAAAGAACAGCTTCCAGCAGTCTCTCAATGGATTCTCAACAACCAAAGTCGAGAAACAGTTTTATTGATAAATTCTTCCCTAGGTGACCTTGAAACTCCATGCTGTTTCTCTGGTTTATGACACACTAATCAATCATCTGAAACCAAATGGAGAGATCAATGCGTGTCAGAGGAGAACAGCACCAGTTAATGACCTCCCCCCTGAGTCCTACTATAAAAAACACATGACACCATCAATCCTACTGATCTGGAGAAGAGACTCACTGGAACTAGCTGGCTGTTGCTTTGAAATAGGTACAACTAATGGAAATTAGCTACCCTGTGCTGTGTGGACAGGTGTACTTATTCAGCTAATGAAATTGTGTTTTCCTTTTGATCAGAGGTACTCAGCTTCAGAAGCCAAGAGGTCTGCATTCAAACAGCACATTTAAATGTTATAAAAAGAAATGTCCCTTTTTCAGGACACTGTATTTAAAAGATAATTTTGGGCAATAAATTGCAATGTCAATACTGTGAGACACCTAAGACAGCACTACAGGGAGACAGGAAGGACAGCTGATCATTCTCGCAGTGGTAGAACACATGTAACAACACCTGCACAGGAACGGTACGTCCAAATATCACATCTGTGTGATAGGTACAGGATGGCAACAACAACTGCCCGAGTTACACCAGGAACGCACAATCCCTCCATCAGTGCTCAGACTGTCTGCAATAGGTTGAGAGAGGCTGGACTGAGGGCTTGTAGGCCTGTTGTAAGGCAGGTCCTTACTAGACATCATCAGCAACAATGTCGCCTATGGGCACAAACCCACCTTCACTGGACCTGACAGGACTGGTAAAAAGTGCTCTTCAATGATGAGTCACAGTTTTGTCTCACCAGGGGTGATGGTCGGACTCTCGTGTTTATCGTGGAAGGAATGAGCGTTACACCGAGGCCTGTACTCTGGAGTGGGATCGATTTGGATGTGGAAGGTCCGTCCCGGTCTGGGGCGGTGTGTCACAGCATCATCGGATTGAGCTTGTTGTTATTGCAGGCAATCTCAATGTTGTGTGTTACAGGGAAGACATCCTCCTCTGTCATGAGGCTCATCTTGACATGACCCTCCAGCATGACAATACCTCCAGTCATATTGCTAAAATTTTTTAAATAAATCTTGCTGTACCAAAAAGTGTATGGTTTTCATGAAGCAAACAAGGTCAGTTTAATTTCAAAAGCAACCCCATCATTCAGTATAATATGCATAATTTGTTATTTTCCTTTGAAGTTTAGGAATACGGGAATTCAGGTCAGCCACATCAATTAGAAAATCTGTTTGCATGAATGTGTCATCATTTAAGAACAGGGTTGGGCAGTAATGGAATACATCTAACGGGATTACATATTTAAAATACAAAATATAAGTAACTGTATTCCACTACAGTTAAAATGTAATTAATTTTAAATAGAATACAGTTACATTCAAAAAGTATTTGGATTACTGAAGAGATTAGTTTGCATTTTATTGTCATTTATTTAATTTAATATTTAGTCCTTTCAGATGAAAATTATTTATAAATATAAACGATGCAATCCAAAGTGCATTTGAACAGCGGTAAAACACTTTCTTATGATGTGTTACATTCATACGAGCAGACAGAGAAGTAAGTTTGAAGTAAGTTTGGAGCAGAAGAAATAGAAATAAACTTTGTGTAAATTTTCATCTTTAGGTAAGCTAAAATGCATTTTCTAGACATTTTACATGCGCACGTTACCAGATACGATCATATTTTTTTATCAGGAAAATTCACGATCATATTCTATTTTTCCTAGTAACACCTATGATATTAGGTCAAAAATCAGTCTTGATAATAATTTTTGTCTCGTTTTCCAGTAAAAATTTCTAAAAATCCTTAAAACAAGATCAATTTAATTCATCTTGTTTTAGAAACAACACTGCATAAGATATTTAGTTTTTTTCAGAGAATGTGTTTTTAACATGTGTATTTTATCTTACTTTACTGGCAAAGTTTTTATAGTCAAAACAAGTGAAAAAATCTACCAATGCTGAAGAAGTAATCCAAATTATTTAGAATACATTACAAATGACATTTTACTGCATGTATTCTGTAATCTGTAGTGGAATACATTTCAAAAGTAACCCTCACAACCCTGTTTAAGGATGCTAGTAAATTACGTAATAAATTATGCAAAGCAGATCCCAAAGAGATTAAGGACCTTTAGGTGTGCTTCATGCTTGACACAATGGTTATAAAAGTAAAATTACCTCTGCATCCACTTTTCTTTCCCCCCCCCCCCCGATATCATCAATTAAGATACCAAACATTATGCTGGTTTGAGTTAACTTTTTACAATTTCAATTAGAATATTGTATATTATTGAGCTAGGTATCGTCAAATACCTTGCGATACCAGGGCTGTTTCCAGCTATAAGCAGTATAAGCTGGTGCCACCAGGAGCCCCCACAAAACAAACTCTCTCTTTTTTTTATATACTAAAAGCTGTGAGTAAGACTCAGGCATTTGTTATGGCTCAATTAGCCCCCTTGTGGCCCGAGAGGGAAGGGAGCATGCAATGATCCGGGCATGGTGGGATTGCAGGTGGGCCCCGAAATAGGAGTTTGCTTAGGGCCACCAAATGCTCAGAAACGGCCCTTCGCGATACCATCAGTGTTGGGAGTAATCTAATTACAAAGTAATTAATTACTATAATCTTATTACTTTTTAAGTCAAAAAGTACTTTAACACATTGAAAAACATGTGGATGGTTCATGGTCTCACTGCGAGGGCATGACCATGGCAACGTTGCGGTCGTGCCTTGGTTTCAATAGAAAGCACGCCACTCCAGCCGCCCCCCGTGTCGCTCCTTCTTCCCACGGGATTGAGGACGATGCGGCTGGCGATTTGGGGAGGGCAGCGGGTGCAGCTCCGCCGGGCACGCCCCCTCGGACCACCAGCCCCCCGGCACGCTTGTTGACTCCCGTCCGTGCTCGAGGCAACAGCGGCTCGCCTCACGGCTGTCCTGATCAGGTCAGACAGCACCACTGCGGTAGCGTACATAAATCGCCAAGGCGGCGTACGCTTCCACCACATGTCACGACTCGCCCGTCGTCTCCTCTTTTGGAGCCAACTCAAGTCGCTGCACGCCACTCACATCCCCAGGAACCCCAATGTGGTAGCGGACGTGCTGTCACGACAACGCTTGCCCGGTGGAGAGTGGAGGCTTCACCCCCAGTCAGTCCAGCTAATTTGGGAACGGTTCGGCAAGGCCCAGGTAGACCTGTTTTCCTCCCAAGAGACCTTCCACTGCCCGCTCTGGTATGCCTGATCAGAGGCTCCCCTTGGGGCAAGTACGCATTTCCCCCAGTGAGCCTTCTTGCACAGGTGCTGTGCAAGGTCAGGGAGGATGAGGAACAAGTCACCCTTGTGCCTCTTTATTGGCATACCCGGGCCTGGTTCTTGGATCTCCTACTCCTCGCGACAGCCCCTCCCTGGCGAATTCCTCTGAGGAAAAACCTTCTTTCTCAGGGACGGGGCATGCTCTGGCATCCTCACCCAGACCTTTGGAACCTCCAGTAGACAGCAAGTCCTTGGGTAAGCACGACTTAATCATCAGGTTCCTAAGAGGTGCCTGGAGGTTGAACCCCTCCCGGCCAAGCCTGTTCCCCTCCTGGGATTTCTCAGTGGTCCTTGCGGGCCTCCAGAGACCCCCCTTCGAGCCGGTAGAATCAGTTCGACTTAGGACCCTCTCTCTAAAGGCGGCCCTGCTGATCGCGCTCACTTCCATCAAGAGGGTCAGGGACCTGCAAGCTTCTCTGTTAGCGACACCTGCCTGGAGTTCGGTCCGGCAGACACATATGTGATCCTAAGACCACGACCGGGATACGTGCCCAAGGTCCCTACCACGCCCTTCAGAGACCAGGTAGTAAACCTGCAAGTGCTGCCCCGGGAGGAGGCAGACCCAGCCCCTTCATTGCTGTGTCCGGTACATGCTTTGCATACCTATTTGGACCGCACACAGAGCTTTAGATGCTCTGAGCAGCTCTTTGTCTGCTTTGGGCGACAGCGGAAAGAGAACACTGTCTCCAAACAGAGGCTCTCCCACTGGGTGGTGGATGCCATTTCATTGGCCTATCACACCCAGGCTGTGCCCCCCCCCCCCCCCCCCCCCCCCCTGCGGGTCCGAGTGCACTCAACAAGGAGTATTGCGTCCTCATGGGCACTGGCCAGAGGCACCTCCCTAGCAGACATATGTAGAGCAGCGGGTTGGTCAACACCTAATACCTTTGCAAGATTTTACAATCTCAGGGTTGAGTCAGTATCGTCCCGTGTTTTCTCAGGTCCAAGCCGGTAGAACTAGGTAGCACGCTTATGATCTGGCCGGGTGAATCGCTTGCACCTGGCACCCTTTCCCTAGGTCAATTCCCGAGGCAAAACTGTGCGCTTTCTCTCCCAGGAGATCCCACCCACCCAAGTCCCTGGTTGATTCCTCCCTAGCCCTTTTGGGTCCGCAGTGCAGCGGAGGAACTTGCCGACCCAGTGCACTATAGGTGCTCCACAGATCGGGACTCCTAAACGGACTCCCCCTGTGTGTATTATCCACGGTACGGTCCCCTTACGAAGTGGACCCGCGTCTCCCTTAGGCTGTTTTTGCATTTTGGCATTTCCTCGCATTTATACCCGTATGTCCGGGGCGGGGTATGCAAATACTGTCTGCCAACTTCTCATTGGCCTTTTTTCATACCAGAGGCATATTCGGCACTCAAGAGAGACCCCTAGTGTCGCTTCTTCGACACAACGTCTTGTTCCCTCCATCAGGGAATGGAGGTTACGTAACCTAGACGTTTTTGGGTGAACTAACCTTTTATTGACCAGTTGCACTATGGAAAAAGAAAAAGAATGGGATTTTTACTTCTGGAACCAGACTGTTGCGCTGAGTATGTAAGTATACAAACAGGCCACAAAATAAAGGCAGGCAAGCCAGATGCGCCCATTGGGCAGCCTGTTGAAAATAACTTTGGCTTTTGATCATGAACAATAAAAGAAATTGTGTTTAAATGGTTTATGCAGTTTACACAGCAGTTATTCAGGTTAAGTTCATAGTCATTAAATAAAATTTGATGGAGCATTTCAAAATTATGAATCTGTGGGCAGAAACATTAACATTTCTCATTGATATTAATTTCTCCACAGTCACAAAGTCACCTTCAACTGGCTTTTCTTTGTTACCATAATTACAATAGTGTAGTGTGTTTAAAATGTACTATGTTTGAGCTTTACTAGCACAAATTAAATTCCTTTGAACTCCCATTAGCCACAACACATCACTAAAGCTTTGTTATTTTTTTGTGGTGCCTGAGGCCAGAACATATTAATAATGAGGAGATATTTTTACTTTGTCTTTGTTTTGGAGTCAATTAGCAGTATTAGTATATTTTAGAGTTCACCTCTCCTAATTTTCTCATCAATAGAAACATGAAGGTCTAATTCTCATCTCTCTAAAGCCAGTGAGGAATGGCTTTGAATACAACTGCAAGGCAAGGCCATACCGTGTGTCCCTCATTGTGTGTTTGCCTTTTCGTGGGGTCTTGCCGAGTTTGACACGACTAAGGTCAAGCTCACACTGCAAGACAGAAGTTTGTCATTCTGTGCACATTGCACACATGTACATTTATTTATTTATTTATTGTGTCAAGTAACCTGAAAAATGTGCTTCATGTCTAAATTAAAACCTCTAAATTAACTGGTTTTATTAAAGTCAAAATATGATTTAATTTGACTGAAACATTAGGTTAAAAACAAAGTCATTTATATGGGATAGATCAAGAAGAAATAGAACCTTAAAGGAATATTCCGGGTTCAAAACCAGTTAACCTCAATCGACAGCATTAGTGGCATAATGTTGATTACCATTAAAAAACTGTATTTTGACTCATTTCTCCTTTTCTTTAAAAAAGCAAATATCAAGGTTACAGTAAGTCACTTATGATGGAAGTAATTAGGGCCAATCCATAAATGTTTAAATACTCACTTTCAAAAGTATGGCCACAAGACACAAACAATATGCATTTTTACATGATTTTGTGTGATGAATTGCTTACAAACCTTTTCTGTGTAAAGTTACAGTATATACATTTGCAAAACTCATTTCAACAGTAACGCTTCAAAACAGTAAAAAACTACACTTCTATAAGTTCAAACATGAAGATAATAAGAGCATGTGTCATGTATTGGGGCAGATTGCTTCCATCTGGTAAAAAAAAGAAACATAAGTCTTGAAAATCATGTTATGACAATAATAGCCAGTAGATGGCTGCAGTGTTCTATGCAACTATGTATTAATTCTAAATTTGATCACAGGTTTTGCATTTGTATATATATTTAGACATTATCAAACTATTTTAGTCAAAGTTTAGCATTTGTAAAATAAAACATGCACCGGTTTCAAAATTCATATATTTATATCTATATACCTTTCATATGTAAAATGTGTAAGAAATATATATATATATGTATATATATATATATATATATATATATATTTCTTACACATTTTTTTTCAAGCACATATGGCGAGATGACCAAAACAATCAAATTTCACAGAAAAGATCCTGTGGATGCTGTGGACTGCTATTTTGGTGTTTTTATATTAAAAAAAAAAAATATTTGGTACATTTTTTAAAGTTATAGTGCCCCCTATCATCAAAAATTAACAAAATTCGTTATGTTACCTCCGAGTGTTCTCTTGTCCATGTGTACAAAAGTTAGAAAATTGTACTCACAAGATACAGGCTAATTAGTAGTTAATACTAATACCAAGTCATATTTGCTTATTTCTTTGGAACGATTTGACGCATCAAAATTCTTTATAAATTTTTGTCAGGAGGGTCTGTAGATGATATATAACAAGTTTCATGATAATCGGGCAAACGGCCTAGGACGAGATTGAAAAAGTAGGTTTTTCGAATAAATCTAAATAAATCTCAAATAAATCTTTTAAATCTAAAATCTAAATCTTTGTATTGTAGACTATACGGTTCCGAAGTTTTGAACAAAAACACAATTTAGCTAATTATACCACCACCGTGTGGCCGATTATCAAAACATTTTATATGCTGCTTTGAGTTGACACCCTGCTTGTGTATGGTACCCTCGGCCATTCCCAATAAAAGTTATAAGGTGCTGAAATTTGATTGGCCGGTGGCAGCAATTTTTGTTAATTTGTCGAATCTATTTTTTAAGAATATGTTAGAATTTGAACCAAAGAAGATGCATATTTAATTTAAACTGTATTGCTCAAACGTCTGCAAAGTAATTACAGTTTTTTAATTGTAGCGCCCCCTATGGGCGGAATTGTACAAAACTTTGTTGACATTTTCTAAACTGTTGACTATGTGCACAGAGTTTGGTTACATTTGGAGTTAGCGATGATTAGATATTGATAAATAACTCAAATCGCATTAAACCAAAGGAATTGTATCGTTAATATCTTCAGAACAATTTGACAAAATTCTTTTGATAACTTTTGTCAGGAGTGTCTGTAGATGATGTATACCAAATTGCATGCCAATCGGACTAATGGTGTTGGAAGAGTTTAAAAAAGTAGGTTTTTCAAAAATTTCAAAATGCCGTAAAAAAATTATTGATAGAAATGAAATTAGAGATAGATATTTAGAGCTTGACTCAAGGAATTAGACGAAAAGATCATTGTGATTTCAGCCCTTATTGTTGCAGAGATGTAAGCCAAAACATAAAAGTGTTTATTATAGTGCCACCTAGGGTCAGATGGGTGTGCAGGGGATTTGGGATCATCTTGCCACGTTTGGTCTCCACAACTTATGGTCTCTGACACCCAGACACTTTTAGGGCAAAAAAAAAAAAGAGAATAAAATCAGTACAATTACAATAGTGTAAAAGCAGCTTTGTTGCTTGGCCCCCTAATGATATCATGAGAAAAATGCACCACTGACAGCAGTAAAAGGCAAAAAATAAAAATAAATACATTTGATGTAGGCTAATTACATGACACTGTTGTCCATCAACTACAAAGAGCATCAGAAACTATAATGGGTGCAATCACATGCAGTATTTTAACAAATTTTAATTGCATTAGTTGATTTTAAATGTATATATATATATATTACGTTTTATCAGGGAAATAAAATTACAGTGCAAATTCTGGTTACTCCAAGGACGCTTGCTCAGCATGAAAAAAAAACAATAATTCACTCAACGGTGATGTTCTGGGTCAAAAGCTAACCCAGTTCTTCTGGCGGTTCATCACTTATTTAAGGTGGGCATAAGCAAAATCCTAAAAAAGATAGGTGGGCATACGGCATATTCCTGCATATGTCCTAAACTACATTACTGAGTCAGAGGTTGCGTGGACTGAGTTGTAAAATTTCCATCATGGTCCATTTTTATCCTTCATAATTTTATAAGTAGGCTACTACATTCAGGGGCGTAGCAGCCATTATATACAGTGGAAAGTCCTAAATTATATATTTTTTACTACCCAAGTGCTAGTCTGGTAAAAAAGTCTGGTGAGTAATTGGGTGAAAGTAGCTACTCCCTGTCAATCAACCGCTGTGCTAAGACACTTGACTGGTTACATGAAGCTTTTAAATTAAATAAACTTCTGATCGGAAACTTTTGTGTGCATACATGCATGCAGAAGTTCACAGAACATTTTCGATGTGCCTGATATCACTGACCGATGATGCTGCGACACACCTCCACAGACCATGACGGACCTTCCACCTCCAGAACGCTCCAGAGTACAGGCCTCGGTGTAACCCTGCGCATCTTTCTTTTGGTGTTTGTCAGAGTCAGTAGAAAGGTCTCTAGTGTCCTAAATTTTTATAACTGTGACCTTAATTGCCTAAGTCTGTAAGCCATTCTACAGGTGCATGTTCATTAATTATTCATTGTTCATTGAACAAGCATGGAAAACATTGTTTAAACCCTTTACAATAAAGATCTGTAAAGTTTTGTAAATTTTTACAAAGTTATTTTTAAAATACTGTGTCCTGAAATAGGCTTTGCTGAATTGATCTATTTTTTTATCTGTCAAAACGACACACAGTATTTCAAATTATAATAAAAAAAAAGAAAAAAAAAAAAAAAGGTAAACGACAGAGATGATTTTTGGTAAATGCTACCACTGCTTACAGTCAAACCTGACCTGGTGTTATAAAAAGAAGACATAAAATAATATTTTTTTACTAATCATTTATTTCAAACATTAAAATGTCATAACTCAAGGTAAATTAATAACATCCATCCATCCATCTTTCCGACCCAGACCCAGCCTTCATGACCCATAGGTGAGGGTAGGAAAAAACTGACCGGTAGATCGAGAGCTTTGCCTTCCGGCTCTTTGCCTTCTCGTGACAACGGTGCGATAGAGCGAGTGCAATACCGCCCCCGCTGCCCCGATTCTCCGGCCAACCTCCTGCTCCATTGTCCCCTCACTCGTGAACAAGACCCCGAGGTACTTGAACTCCTTCACTTGAGGCAATACCTCCTTCCCAAACTCACTCCATCGGTTTTCTGCTGAGATGAACAACAATGCCAAGAAAAATAACAGTAATAAAAAAGGAATGAGCAGCAATGGACAGCAAATTCAATTAGCGTATCAAACAAAAGACTCAGACATTGTTCTTTATTCTCTGTGTGCATGCGTGTGTTGGTTTCTGGGTCTGCCTTCTGGCTTTTAAGTCTCACATATTTATTTATCTTTGTGTATGTGCTGCATTGTGGGTGTGTTATGGTCTTACCCCCTTTTTGTTATGACTGATTTATAGATTTGATTGATCAAAATAAAATAAAATGCTCTTTGCTATATCGTCACTAGTTAATTTGTGTGTGTGTGTGTGTGTGTGGGGGGGGGGGGGGGGGGGCAGTGTCACTCTTTTATTTTTGTGTGTGTTTGTTCTGCATTGTTGCTGATTTATAGATTGTATTTGACAAATATAAAAAAATAGCTTTGTTTTTTAGTCTTTCCCATATATTTCCTATTGTCCGTCAATTTCGACCATGAACAGTGAAGGTGTTGCTTTTTTTTTTACAACTTAGACTTACAAATTAAATTTTTGTGTGTTCTGATGCCAAATGGAGGAAATGTCACCTAGTATTGTACTATTCAAATCAAGGAAACCATTTATCTTACATAGGAAAGAAGGATTTTCTGTCAAAAATGACAATTTCCACAGTTTACTGAAACTAGTGATCAAGATGGAGAACAACAACCATTTAAATGTTAGTTGGAATGAAATACATTTCAGGCTCAACTTATACAGTCTTTGGCTGTCATAAGAACTTAAAGCAATTCATTAATGTAAGAATCTTGGCCACGTTCAACCACCATAATATGTAGGATCAAACAAATAAATAATTTGTTTTCGGAATATACCAGCATTCAATCCATTACATGTAGTGACTTGTTATATGTATTTAGTTTTGGAATTGCATTCCTCCACCAATTATATGTAGGGAATCTGAATAATGGGTAGCTTATGACTTTAAGCTAATGTCTGAGTCATTTTCCAACTGCTAATGCAAGGAATTTAGCTCATTAATGGAATTAGTGATTGATTTGGGGAATATTAAAAGAATCAGTTTTTATGTCCATTCAAAGTATTCAGCCAGCGATGAGTTTATCAGAACGTAAGATTGATTTTAACAGTAATACTACTTTCATGGCCATTGAAAATATCTAAATAGATTGAAATACTGTTTTTGAGCATGTAGCTCTTTAGGATACGTGCAACTTCCGGATGACAGGCAATGTTGAACTTGTGGCTGACTGACTGACTCAGGAACAAAAAGCAGGCCCTCGTCCAAGGCCAGCTTGACTACCAATAGCTCCCTGTTGCTAATGTCATAGTTCCGTTCAACCTAGTGCAATGACCTATTTCTCAAGAAAATAGCAAACTGTGTTTTGCACCAATTCATTAACATACAATACACCCACAGTTTGCACGCATGCACCCACAGAGAGCACACATACTCCCACCCATGCCCTCTTGTGCTTTCTGTTGGCACGAAAATTGTGTTTAGTCTTTATACAGCACCAGAATCCATGTGCTGTCTGACTGATAGGTAGCTGCTTTTTCATGCATTCTGCTTTCACAGTGATGCTTGAACAGTGTGCATAAACTAAATTGTACTGTACACATTCACAATCACAACATATTATGGTAAATAGATACCTGGTGCCTGGTGTTTTTTTCACTGGATTATCAAAAAATAAAAAATAAATCTTTACCACATGGTTATTTAATATACATAAACCATTATGTAAATCACTTTTTCATAACTTTCCATTACTCATACTGGGAAATACAAATTTTGGGCTTTGAAAAGATTGTTTTTAGGGCAGATTACTCTTGTTCAAATTTTGATGACATTGGCATTTAAAACGGCTTTGGTAGCTGATGGCATTGTGCCTGTGATGAGTGTCTGATCATATTTAAATGTCTGGGCACAGAGGGTTTAATAATGCAGGGGTCACAGGTCAAGCATAGGACTGCTTCGTCTGAATCCTCACTGGATCTGTAATCCAGGTATTGTCCTTATCTGTCCCCATTCACTCCTGATTAGTTTGCATCTGGGAAGTCACACTGCGGCTGAAGGCCACATCTGGCAATCGGTATTAACGCCAGCCGGAATATCAAAATGGACTATTACTTTTAGCAGTGTGCTATTTGTGGATCTTGTGAGAGCAATGACATGATTTTTTTTCCCACATCAATCTATACCACATAATGACAAAGCATTTTTGGTTTTTGAAAAAACTGAAATATCACATTGACATAAGTATTATAAGTGCTATGACACATGAAATTTATCTCAGGTGCTTCCCATTATTCTGGATCATATTTTAGATGTTTCTACACTTTTTTGAATTCCACCTGTGGAAAATTAAATTGATTGGACATGATTTGGAAAGGCACACACCTGTCTATATCAGGTCTCGCAGCTGAAAATGCATATCAGAGCAAAAACCAAGCCATGAGGTCAAAGGAACTGCCTGCCGAGCCAGGATTGTGTCGAGGCTAGGGATGTCACGATGTGAATTTTTGATGGTACGATTATTGTCTGATAAAAAATCCTGATTTCACAATTTTTACGATTATCTGCAAATGTACCTATTATGCAACGATTAAAACATCCTCAAACATATCACAATGTAGTGGACATGCAGTTAACATATATATTCCTACTTTTAACTGAAAACAAGTTGAAAACAAGTAGGTAATGTACTTGTATAAGTTTTTGCAATTTTCTCTACACTAAATTAAAAACATATAACCAAAAAACAAACAAACAACTGTAACTTAACCATATGTTTAAAATAAATGGTGCACATTTATGCTCACTGAAACTGAAATATTTGGAGACATCACATTCACAATATAAAGCTGAACCCCTCCTCTTATAAACTTAAAATAAACAGCTATTCGGATTTACAGTTTCAATTCAGTGTTGGACTTTAACAAAATGTAAGTAGCACACTACATATAATATTTACTGTGTTTGTAAAATTATTACCTTCATCTGGGCATGAATCTCTGGATGGTGATCCCTCAGGTGCTCGAACATATTAGATGTTTTCACCGCTTTGCTGGCACTTTTTGTCTGCACGTTTTGCATACTGGATACCCGTCTTCAACAACTGTCTATTTTTTAGATAGACAAAAAGCTCCTAAATAGCTGATTTAATTCACTTCTTTGGCGGATAAAACTCTGGGAGATCGTATTGTTCCACCATGTTTTAATTTTGAGAGTTTCACGTGCGCTGAAAGTTCACGTTCTGCACGCAACCCGCCTTACCTAGACAATCACCTCTGAACTCTGCTACCATAGTAACAGCCTCACAGACCAGCCAGGCAGAGGGCAGGACACATGCGTGGCGCAAGTAGTTAGACCCACACTGAAAGACACATTTTCAGTACATTTAAAAAATAAAAATAAAAAATAATATATATATATATATATATATATATATATATATATGTCTGAAATTAAGCCAATTTGTTGGCCCATTTTTCAGATGAATTTTTTTTTATTTGTTGCATTTTGACATTATTTTCATGTTAATTACTAGAGGTCGACCGATAACGGTTTCTGGAACTATGGGTAATCGGCAAAAATCCACACCGATAATTTCCTCCCGTTGTGTTCGGTGCTGGAGCAGCTGGGAAGGGCGCGCTGTCATTATACAGTATGAGAGCGGCCTCTAGCGGTTAAATAAATACTATCACTGATGCCTCGTGGTGGTTGTTTTGACACGTGAGACTGCACGTTGAATGCAGCGGATCACTGCACAGAGCTGAACAATGCAGATTTAAAACACCAACAACTAAAAGGTATGTATACATTACATGTTGTCATATCATTATAAAGTAATTAATTTCTTGAATTGATGCTGCATTAATAAAGAACAGCAGTATGTTTGCAGACCAGGCTGAGAGGACGCTAACATTAATGCTAACCTCAAGCGGTTACAACAATGTGACAAAAAACATGCAAGTCCTACCCACATGTTTAAATAAAATTGATTATGTTTTTTGTTTCTGTTGCAATTTGTTTAACAAACCAGGGGCATTTCTTCTGAGCATTTCAGTCTCTATAGAGTCTGTCTTTTTCAAGAGCTTGAATGGTTTCTCCTGCACTAGTAGTAGAAAATGCTGTTTATTGCTGACAATCCAATTTTGTCTGAGTTTTTCCAGTTTCCCACCATTGTTTTAAATATTTTTGAATTGAATTTTGAAAAAGTTTAAAAACAAATTTTGTCTTCCAGTGATTCCAGAAAGTCACAAAAAAAAAAACTGTCTTGCAAATGTTTATCATGCCAATGAGAGTATTTTCTTGGGAACTGTGCCATATTTACTGAAATAAAAACTAAATGGTGATCAGAAAACCCCACAGGAGAAATTCAACAAACAATAAACCTGTTATTAAAATTTTTTGAAACATAGATTCTGTCAAGCTGAGCAGCACTGGTTCTATTTTCAGATATTTTAACCCAAGTGCATTGTCTCACTATTGGATATTTAACTGTCCGCATGTCCAAAAGTTCTGCCTCTTTAATTAACCTTGACAGATAGTGAGAGGGCAAGTGAGGATCTTCATTGGTACGGAACACAGAATTCTGTACCATTCCAGTCCCCACCAATAATGATATTTCCATCACTAAAATCTTGTTTTAGAACATTACTTAATATACTAAAGAATGTACCCATTCATTCCCCACATTTGGTGCATAAACATTTATAAGATAGAAAATAGTCCCTTCAATAATAGTTTTAACAAGAACATGAAAGAAACACCACGTGATGCATGGCTAATCTGGAGCTCAACCAATCGCTTTAATATTTCTCTTTTTGTCCACTTTTCTACATTTTCTAATAGTTATAACATGTTTTTTTAAACAAAACCATTTCTTTTCACTCAACAAATCTATACCCACAGACTTGTGAAGAGCAGTCACCGACCTCTCAAATTTTTCATCATCAGGAAAAGGATCCTTTATGTTTACTTGTTTGTCAAACGTTTAATCTAAAAACAGTTTATTTCCTCAAAGGTATACAAGAAGAATCCTTAGAGGACATATCTTGAGAAGATACAGAACTTCCCTGTGAACCACACTCAAAATCAATGAGAGAAACATTTTCATCAGACATGGCATCATCCCTCACACTAACATCATTACTTAAACTTATTTCTTCCTGAGAGCAACCAATCTCACTGCTCTTACTAGATAACTTACTAGTGGCCATAACACTTACCACATTAACATCCTGCGATTGTTCATCAACACTAAAATGGAGTACATTTTTTTTAATATCATATTGTTGAAACTCATTCGCACTATTACCTGTGTTGCCAATTTTCTGTTTCCCATTCTCTGTGTGGGCAAGCAAGCCTTTAATGACCAAGTTGCTGCATTCAAAGCACTATAAATTGCCAGTTTTTGCATAAACAATGTAACTTCTCCTGTCACGACGAACACGATAAGCTAAAATGAGCCGCCATGTTATGCAGAATAGACCACAAAAGTTCAAACTTGTTCTTTCTACTTTCTACTTCTACTAAATAAATAGCTAATTTTGCTAGACCTATATACAGATTAACAATTGACAAATAAAAATCTTTCTTTGAACATATTTAAAGCCAAAAATAAAAATTCCCACAGAAAAGGTTTCATTAAAACTATAAAACAAATTATGTAATAGACTAAACAACGGTTTAGTCTAAAACAATCCATAAAAGCATGAAAAACAGTTTCTGTCCTAAGACAAAAAGGGCAATCTGTGCGGATATCATGATTTAAAACTGAAATAAAAGCATTAACTGCTATAGCACCATGTTAAACTCTCCATTGTATGTCCACAATTCTTTTACTTAATGGTGGCTTACAATGAACTCCATTCTGGTTTGTCATCATCACACAATTTCAAAACATCACTCCATGGTTTATCAATCTATTTGTCTAGTAACATTTTGTTAAAAACCAGCACACAAACTTTATAAAGATATACTTGTATTCTTAAATAAATCGAGACACAGAGATTTTCCAGATCTTAAAAACAGTCCTGAAACATCATCTAAAACCAGTAAAAGGAAAAAAACCTGATAAAACATCTTTGTCATTGGGAGTATTTGTACCTTCACCGTAATCAGATAGAAGTTTCAATTCATCAGAAGTAAGCTTTTTTTTTTCACATTTTCTAGTAAATGAAAAAGAACTCTTCTAGATTTGATCTTCAGACTTAATACTCTTTCCGTATTTTAAATCCAGTCCTGTTAAATGTACTAAACTCCCATGGTACGTGTTTTGTAGGCCACAAGTGCATCAGTGATTCCAGGAACTGTATGGTCATTGTGTGCTAAATCAAAGCATGCTCCATATATTAGCAGTGAAGAGATTTAAAACTTTCTTCTCTTTGCATTTCTACTTTTAACATATTCTACACAAGATTCCGATAAAAAAATATGCATTCCACTGATGTTCAGTTTGAACAAGTCCAAAAAAATTGATTTCTGTCCATTTTCAAATTTCCAAGATTTTGTAATATTGTACACACCACTGGTTTCCAGTTGGAAGTTATTGAACCATTAAGAAGTCTTTGCAAAACTATAAACGAAAAGCTGCTGTTCTGCTTTGAAGATGTATCAAACCTTATCCTCCTCCTTCTTTAGGTAGAAACAATACACTCATTACATTGAGGAACCCAATGTAACTTGTCCCAGAAAAAATCTATTAAAATCACTTGAATCTCTGCTAGCAGACATGGAGGAGTATCCATGCAGGTTATCTTATGCCACAGAGAGGAACTACTAAATTATTGATAACTAAGGTTCGACCTCTATATGACATATTTGGAATTAACCACTTCCACTTTTCAAGTCAATCTTTAACATTTTCAAGAGTTCCTTCCCAATTTTTCTGAACAATTGGTTAAATTCCTAGAAAACCCCCCATATATTTGAAGCCTCCTCTGTTCCATATTAAACCACTAGGAACCACTTTTGTTCAAATTAATTTTAGCAGAGGACAATTTTTTACAATCATCAAGTAAACTCATTAAAAACGGTACATCACTCTATTGACAAACAAATACTAAAACATCAGCAGCATATGCAGAAAGGCTTATATTTTTTCCAAAGTTTTCCTTAATCGTTGTAAGAAAGGTTCTATTGCTAGCGAGTATATCATTCCAGACAGAGGGCATCCTTGTCTCACATCTCTAAAAACTTTAAATGGAGTGCATAAATCGTCTAGGTTATGTATGTAACCTCCGTTCCCTGATGGAGGGAACGAGACGTCATGTCAAAGAAGCGACACTAGGGGTCTATCTTGCGCGCCGAATATGCCTCTGGTCTATGAAAAAAGGCCAATGAGAAGTTGGCAGACAGTATTTGCATATCCCGGCCTGGACATACGGGTATAAAAGCGGGGAAATACGTAGAGTTCATTCAGGATTTTTCCGAGGAGCCGGAAATGGTCCGGCCACTGTAGTGGCTTGGCTCAGCGACATGGCCGGGAGGACACGATGTCTTGTCCCCTCCATCAGGGAACGGAGGTTACATACGTAACCTAGATGTTCCCCGTCTGTCGCTCACTTCTACGTCGTGTCTAAGAAGTGACACTCGGGGTCCACTTCAAATCACGCAATGCGCTGAGCCATGAACGTGTACTGTTGACACAGGAGCGGGCAGGTATTTCACGTGCAGGGACCCGGGTGGGTGGAATATCCTGGGAAAGCACACAGTTTTGTCTCGGCCGAGGGAAAGGATGCCAGGTGCAAGCGATTCACCCGGCCAGATCGTCAGCATGTTAACGAGTTCTACTGGCTCGGACCTGAGAAATCACGGGACGATACTGACTCAACCCTGAGGTGCGCTCGGACCCGCAAGAGGGGTGGGGGGGTTGGGGGTGCACGGCCTGGGTGCGAAAGGCCAATGAAATGGCATCCACCACCCAGTGGGAGAGCCTCTGTTTGGAGACAGTATTCCCTTTCCGCTGTCCCCCAAAGCAGACAAAGAGCTGCTCAGAGCACCTGAAGCTCTGTGTGCGGTCCAAATAGGTACGCAAAGCACGTACCGGACACAGCAATGATGGGGCTGGGTCTGCCTCCTCCTGGGGCAGAGCTTGCAGGTTCACTACCTGGTCTCTGAAGGGCGTGGTAGGGTACACCCCAAGGGGAGCCTCTGATCGGGCATACCAGAGCGGGCAGTGGGAGGTCTCTTGGGAGGCAAACAGGTCTACCTGGGCCTTGCCGAACCGCTCCCAAATCAGCTGGACTGACTGAGGTTGAAGCCTCCACTCTCCACCGGGCAAGCGTTGTCGTGACAGTGTGTCCGTTACCACATTGAGGTCACCGGGGATGTGAGTGGCACACAGCGACTTGAGTGGCGGGAGCGTATGCAGCCATGGCGATTTATATATGCTACCGCAGTGGTGCTCTCTGACCTGATCAGGACATGTTTGTCTCGAACTAACGGGAGAAACTTCTGCAGGGCAAAGAAAACAGTCAGCAACTTCAGGCAGTTGATGTGCCAGCGCAGCGGGGCCCCTTTCCAACGGCCTGCTACTGCGCACCCATGGACAAGGCGCCCCAACCCAATCTGGAGGGGTCGGTCATGACCAAGATGCATCGGGACACCTGCTGCAAGGGTACTCCTGCCCGTAGAAAACAGAGGTCTGTGCAGGGTTTGAATGTTTGGCGGCAGGTGGGGGTGATCATCACACGGTGTGTGCCACGGCGCCATGCTCGTCTCGGGACTCGATTCTGAAGCCAGTGCTGAAGCGGTCTCGTATGCATCAACCCCAGTGGCATGACCGCAGCAACCATATGCCCCAGGATCCTCTGGAAAAGTTTTAAGGGGACCGTTGTGCCCAGCCTGAAAGCGGCGAGGCACCTCAACACTGACTGCGCATGCTCGTTGAGACTGAGTCTAACTCCATGCCGAGAAAATTGATGCTCTGAAGTAGGGTGAGCTTGCACTTTTCCCAGTTGGCCTGAAGCCCTAAATGGCTGAGCTGCCTGAGCACCTTGTCTCTGTGAGCGCATAGTAACTATCGTGAGTGGGCCAGAATGAGCCAGTTGTCCAGGTAATTGATTATGCGGAAGCCGGCTTCTCGGAGCGGGGCAAGGGCTGCCTCTACGACTTTCATGAAGACGCGAGGGGACAGAGACATGCCGAAGGGGAGGACTTTGTACTGATATGCCTGGCCGTCAAACGCGAACCGTAAGAAGGGTCGGTGTCGAGGCAGAATTGAGACGTGGAAGTATGCGTCCTTCAGGTCTACCACTGCGAACCAATCTAGATGCCGAACGCAGATTAAAATGTGTTTCTACGTGAGCATTCTGAACGGGAGTTTGTGCAACACTTGGTTGAGAACTCGCAAGTCCAAGATCAGCCGTAAGCCGCCGCCTTTCTTGGCTACGATGAAGTAAGGGCTGTAGAGACCCTTCTTCATCTCGGTTGGAGGGACAGGCTCTATCGCATCTTTGAGTAAGAGAGTAGCGATTTCCGCGCACATGGATTTGACATGTTCGCTGTGTACAGCGGAGAACCGGACGCCCGTGAAGGGGGGGCGGAGGCCTGGCAAACTGAATTGCGTAACCGAGTCGGATGACCTGGGCCAGCCAGCGAGACAGTCTGGGAAGTGAAAGCCACACATCCATACTCCGTGCTAGAGGCACCAAGGGGACGATTATTTTTGACGTACCCAGTGGGGCTTCGCAGCTGGGCGGAGCAGGTAAAACGGCGTCAGGAGGCGAAGACGCGTCCCGAGGCTCTGGTGCTGAGAAAAGACTCAAAGCACTTACCTTGCTCCGCACACCCGGCAGGGGGCGGGTTAGCGACTGAGGAGGAGGTCCAACGTAGGCGTCCTCTAGACTCGTCGGAATGGGCCGGCCGGGGAACAGTCATGGGGCTGAAGGCGGGTGGTCTGCGCCGAGTGCCATGAGAACGGCATTTGCGGGCCAGGTGACCCAGAGACAAAGGAAATAGCTGTGAGCAGCTGTGAGGCTGTGAGCAGTGCGCAGACCCTAGGAACCAGTCATCCAACCGCGATGGCTGTGGGGAGGACAGAGGGTTCCAGTCCAACCCCACGCTGGCGGTGGCCCGGGCAGCCTCAGCCTGGACGTGCTGGCCCGAAGGCGGCAGCCCAGGGGAGGCATCAGCATCAGATGCGGCGCTCTCCGATGCAGCGGTGAGCTCATCCACCTCGAGCTCTAGAGGATAGGCGGGGTATGCAAATACTGTCTGCCAACTTCTCATTGGCCTTTTTTCATAGACCAGAGGCATATTCGGTGCTCGTGCACGTAGAGAGATCCCTACGTCTAAGCCCTACATTCTTTGACACGATGTCGAAGTGAGCGACAGACGGGGAACACTTACTAGAAAACAAATTCTTACTAGAACCAAAAGCTTTTAAAGTTTCCCATAAGTACATATGTTCAACTCTATCAAAAGCCTTTTCTTGGTCCAGTAAAATCAGCCCAAAATCACTGTTTAGCAGTGAGACCTAATAAGGGAAATGTTATCAAAAATGTATCATTTGGGGACACATTAGGTTTGGTCCGGATGAATCAATTTACCCATAATTTTTGTTAATCTATTTGCTCAAATTTTTGAAAGAAGTTTATAATCACTACACAGAAGTGAGACAGGTTGCCAGTTTTTAATATCTGTGAGGTCTTCTTTTTTGTGAAGGAGAGCCAGGACTGCTCTTCGTCATCTCAAAGTTAAATGCACTGCATCCAGGCTACCATTGAGAACTTCTAAAAGATCCTCTCCTAAATACTTCCAAAAACATTTATAAAAGTCTATAGGTATGCCACCAATTCCAGGCACCTTTCCGGGTTGCATGCTCTGAAGAGCCCTATGTAGTTCTCCCAGGCTCAATACCCCTGAGATCTCCGCATTATCTTCCTCAGCAACTTTGGTAAATCCTTGAAAAAGACATTCTCATTGAAATCTCCTGATCCCAACTCATAATTTCTTATAAAAAAACAATTGCCCTCCTTCCAATCACTACAGGATTAGACAACAGAATTCTTTCCTCAGATCGCAAAGTGTGAATAATAATTTTTTGTCCATTTTTTTCTTTCAAGATTAAAAAAATACTTTGAAGGTGCATCCATCTAATCAAGACTTAAACATTTTGACCGGACCAAAGCCCCTTGTGTTTTTACCCCCAATAAATCTGCTAATTGATTCTTTCTTTTAGAAAGAATTTTCAAATAACTTTGTTGTCCTGTCTGCTCTGCTAATTCTTGTTTCTTAATGATGTCAGTCTCTAAGGCTTTCATTGATTGATTTAAAACTTTGGTGCTGTTGTGAGCATACTGCTGACAATACTGTTTAATCTGGACTTTGGTAATGGTTGAAAGATTATATTTTTTTGCCCTGTAATGAGCCCAAAACAATTTAAAAGTGCTTATAAAATCCTTATTATTTAGCAAAACATTGTACCATTCATTGATCGGAAAAAAGAAAATCTTTGAAAATACCAACACATGCTTGCCAGAGGTAAAATGTTATCATGCGTATGTGCCCAAGTATATTGTCTTTGATCCTCGTGAAAATGTCTCCACACATCACTTAACTCATGCTTATTGATTATTTTGAGACGTTTTCTTGAGGGCCAATGGGGTTCAATATGATTTCTGTCACAATTAATTTCTGTACAATTAAAATCACCTCCCACTTTCTATTCATCATTAGAAACACTTTTTAAAATGGAACATAGTGTATCTAACTAAATACAACATCTTCTCAATTGTTGAGTTGGAGACAAACACATATAAAAACAAAATAATAACTGTGCTCTCACTTTTAAAAGTCTACCCTTCAGATACTCTTCAACTTGATAAGATAATGGATTAAAATATTTTGCAAATAAAACTCTACACCTCCTCTTAATGTGATGTTATGGCTCAAAAACTAAGCCTTCCCATTCCCTCATCCAGTCATTTACAGTGCATCCGGAAAGTATTCGCAGCGCTTCCCTTTTTCCACATTTTGTTATGTGAAGTCAGTGAGGTGACCAAGAACCCGATGGTCACTCTGACAGAGCTTCAGCGTTTCTCTTTGGAGAGAGGAGAACCTTCCAGAAGAACAACATCTCTGCAGCAATCCACCAATCAGGCCTGTATGGTAGAGTGGCCAGACGGAAGCCACTCCTCTGTAAAAGGCACATGACAGCCCGCCTGTAGATTGCCAAAAGGCAACTGAAGGACTCTCAGACCATGAGAAACAAAATTCTCGGGTCTGATGAAACATTGGCCTGAATGGCAAGCGTCATGTCTGGAAGAAACCAGGCACCGCTCATCACCTGGCCAATACCATCCCTACAGTGAAGCATGGTGGTGGCAGCATCATGCTGTGGGGATGTTTTTCAGCAGCAGGAACTGGAAGACTAGACAGGATCGAGGGAAAGATGAATGCAGCAATATACAGAGACATCCTTGATGAAAACCTGCTCCAGAGCGCTCTGGACCTCAGACTGGGGAGAAGCCAGCAGCACAACGACCCTAAGCACACAGCCAAGATAACAAAGGAGTGGCTTCAGGACAACTCTGTGAATGTCCTTGAGTGGCCCAGCCAGAGCCCAGACTTGAACCCGAATGAACATCTCTGGAGAGATCTGAAAATGGCTGTGCACTGACGCTCCCCATCCAACCTGATGGAGCTTGAGAGGTCCTGCAAAGAAGAATGGGAGAAACTGCCCAAAAATAGGTGTGCCAAGCTTGTAGCATCATACACAAAAAGACCTGAGGCTGTAATTGGTGCCAAAGTTGCTTCAACAAAGTATTGAGCAAAGACTGTGAATACTTGAATGTACATGTGATTTATTTATTTATTTTTTTCATTTTTTTTTTTTTAAATAAATTTGCAAAGATTTTAAAAAACGTCTTTCACATTGTAATTATGGGGTATTGTTTCTACAATTCAGAGGAAAATAATGAATTTAATCCATTTTGTAACAAGGCTGTAACGTAACAAAATGAGGAAAAAGTGAAGTGCTGTGACTACTTTCCGGATGCACTGTACAATGTTCGTGTCACTATGTGTTTCCTGAATCAAAGTGACATATAATTTTTTCTGCTTAATAATTTCATACAGCTCAGCCCGTTTTTATAATCTCTAGCACCATTCAATGAGGCAATATGCACGTCAGCCACAATATGCATTCCTTTTATACCCGTATGTCCGGGGGAGTGGCATGCAAATTCCATATGCCAATTCTCATTGGCCTTTTCTCAAATATCAGAGATGTCTGGGCTCCCAAGAGTGAACCCCCCAGTTTGACCCCTAGTGTCAACTCATCGACACAACGTCTCATTCCCTCCATCAGGGAACGGAGGTTACATCACTAACCATGGCGATAGATAGATAGATATCCATGGTCACAACACATCTTAATGGTCCTTCACATAGACTTAAGTTGAGAAATATATTTTCTTAAAGGGATAGTTCAACCAAAAATTAATAATTTCCTAACCCTCATGCCAAACTGAAATTTTGTTCTGTTGCTCATACAAAAGCGATTGTATCACTTCATAAAACATGGATTAAACCACTGGAGTCATATGGATTGCTTTTATGCTGCCTTTGTGTGCTTTTTTGAGCTTCAAATTTTTTGACCCCATTGACTTGCATTTTATGGAAAAAAAAAACATATACTGTATATCATCATTTATCCATCAAAATATCTTTGGTTATGTTCCACAGAAAAAAGAAAGACATATGAGTTTGAAACAGATTGAGGGTCTGTAAATGATTACATGAGAATTACATTCTTTTGAGTGTTCTATTCTTTAAAGGTTTTTCTTTAGATTTTTGGGTGAAATGCGTCTTTGACATTTTTGTGAGATTCACCCTAAAACTGTTCATATTTAACTTGAGTAGATGGGAAAAAAGATCAATTGGATTGATTTGATGTACCGAGGATGATTTGAACATGAAACAGAATAGAGAACACCTAAGGGGAGCAACGAACATCAAAACCATAAATTACGTAACAAAATAAAAATAAAAAGAAGGATGATGCTTTTGGTGAAGATAGTTACCAAAGAGAGAAAGCGTGTTTCTTTGTGTGTTGTAGAGAAAAAATGGTGGGAAAACAAGGCTATGACATTCAGGTATTATAATTTAATGAAGAGTTGTTCAGCTGAAGGGGTTTCATTGAGTAGTTTTTCATGAAATATGAAGGAGGAGGAGGACTGTTGAGTGTGCCTGGAAGAGGTCACCCTTGTGTTCAACACCCTCTCTCTGACTGTAATTATAGAGAAGCATATGCTAGTTAGCCAAATTTTCACTCCCAGATCATTGTCTGAGGGCAAAATTGAAGCAGTGGCATTTTAATTTGCCCCCATAACTAATGAATAGAAACAGAAACTCTGCTTCTAATTACTAGTTGGCTTTCACAGCTTCTCCATTTTGAATGCAACCTCAAGGCAACAGCAAGAACTTGTGTTTATCCTCCTTTTTATAAAGTCCTGCTTAAGGAATTTTAGAACAAAGAGAACAATAATTAAAACTGTGCACAATTTGTACAGTGTTTGAAATAAGACTCTGTATTTTCTTGTATTTTTTAGCCTCACTGATGTGCCCAAAGAAGACTGGATATCATATTTTTCTGCGTTTTTCATTACAGCTAAAAAAACAAGATCTGGTTTGTGCTTTGTGTTTTAGGTAAATAGCACATCTAGAATTGATCTATAGCACCTCGGAAGAGAATGTATTGGGTGGATTCTTATCAAAGACTATAATAATATGAAATTATAAGAAAATGTCCTGGTTTAAAATAAAAAAAGCAAGTGAGAAATTATATTTGGAATATATGTTTTTTGGGCCATTAAGGTAATTTACTGGGTTCAATACAAGTTAAGCTAAATTGACAAAATTTGTAACATAATGCTAATTAATTTTTCTCTATTCTCTGTGCTTCCGTATTCGTCACTTCTCACCAGAGCTTACGTTACACCTACGTCATAAGGCGGACCTCGACTCTCTTGTGAATGTGCAAGTGATTATAGTTTATAAAGTTATAAATATGAATATTTTTCTTACAAAAACGCATCGCTTCACTTCAGAAGGCCTTTATTAACCCCCCTGGAGTCATATGGATTACTTTTTTGATGGATGGATGGATGGATGGATGGATGGATGAGCTTTTTTGGGCTTCAAAATCTGAGGTACCATTCATTCCGATTATAAAGCTTGGAAGATTCAGGATATTTTTTAATATTACTCCGATTGTGTTTGGCTGAAAGTCACATACAACTAGGATGGCTTGAGGGTGAGTAAATGATGGGATCATTTTCATTTTTGGGTGAAATAACACCCTCCTTACCGTAATCAGTCTGGACCTTTTACATTTACTATTCCCATATACAGTACATTCAGTTATGATTCTCATTACAACAACACAGAATTTTTGGACTTTATTATAATAATAATGCTGTTGTGAGTGGGTTGAGAGAGTGAGGTATTATCGTCCCATGTCTGTCTTGTGTTTTGTTATCTGTCTTCGTTTGGGTGCATGATTTTGGTTGTATTCCCTGCTGTGCGCTCTTCGGTCTGTCTGGAGTATGGTGTCTGGGTCCTGACTTCCTGTCTGGTTCAGTTTCGGTCGGTGTCGGGATCCAGACACATGCTCCATGTCTGTCTGTTATTGACGTGGGTGCATCGCGCTTATGTCATTTTGGCAGCATGCACTTAATAGTTCATGCAATCAATAGTTTTTCTGTCTCTCACGAATATGGGTGAGCCTTACGTTGCTCACACGTTGCACGCCTGGATCGCGAGCTGTCTTCATGTTGTGCTGAGGTTCGGTCACTTTGATCTAAGGTGTCGGGTGTGTGTGTGTGGCCGAACTCTCGCACAGGTATCACTTTGTTTGCTGTTGCTACGCATTCTCTCGTCTTGTTTGTCAGTTGGCATGGACGTATATTGCCATATTGTCTTGGCGATGTGCGCTCATGCCATTCAAGTGTTTTGTTGTCTTGTGAGAGCACATGGCTTTGTTTGTTTCTGTATTGCCGCATGTCTCTCTGTCTTATTTCATACCCCGCCTCCTTGTTTGCCCATTATTAGCTTATTAGTCACACCTGCCCAGTCTTGTTAACCTGTCGATTTCTCTCCCTATTTAGTCTCCTCATGTTTGCTGTCCAGAGCTAGTTCATCTTGTTTGTTCAGTGTTGGCCTCTTGTTCCAGTCGGTCTAGTTTGTTTCTTATCAGTCTGGTTTCCCATCCCTCTTGGTCCGATCGATCCTGGTCCCTGTTTCCTCTGCCCCAGCCCCTCTTCAGTTAGCTCTGCCTTGCACTTGTTTGTTTTCCCCCTTGTGGAAGTTTAGTTCGTTTTTTATTTTTGTGTTATTAAATAAAGTGTCTTTTATTTCTTAACTCTGCATTTGGGTCCTGCCTCTGCATTCCTGACAGTTGTCCAATGATTTTTTTAAATTAAAATCAGTGAAAATTAAAGGCAGTACCAAGGGGTTACTTCCATGATGTAGAAATACTTAAAATATAATTTTTTTTAATGTTGTGTTAATGACAGCATCATAATGACCAAATAGGTTGCAATAAAAAAGTCTCGGTTTAATTAAGGTTCTGTGTTCTGCGCCGTGCTGTTTTGCACTCTGGACGTGCAGAAGTTGCGCAATGCTGTACAAACGAGAAGCGCATTTAGCACTTAAATAACGCTTTTGGGATAAACCACTGAACGTTTTAAGGGGGATCCCACACACTCTGTCTATCTATTGATGATAGACTTGATGGCATCTTGGCAAATTTGAGCACAGCTTGAGACATTGTTAAAATCTTTTCTGAAACTCTGGAGGAGTTTTGCTTTCCATCAAGTCTTGTCATCTAGGAGAAACAATTGAGATAAAGCAATTACACCCTGACATCTTGGAGAAAGCAATGTCAACCCCAAAAGTGAAAATGAAAACTATGGGAGCCCTGGAAAAGTGCGACCTACATTGCTCTGATCATAATGCGACAATTTTTTTCATTTTCACACGGAGGCTTGCCAAGGCAAGGGTTTGCAGATGTTGGAAGCAATTTAATCCATAACAGAGTACAGAAAAAACTGCCATTTATGCCTATTCAAGGCTTGCGTGAAACAAAAACAGTGCAGCATCGCACTTGTCTTGACATGTTTTTGAATAAAGACACCTCCACAAGACCTGTGGATACCTGGTTGATGAATAGTGTGCCTCAATTCAGAGATCCTGGTGATGTTTTCCAATCGCTTGAGTGAAAATTCACCAGCTTTGTTGATGCTTATTGACCCCATCCATGGGCCTAACTTTACTTTGCTTAAATTAATTCACATATACTATATAGTGTGCTGTTCAAAATTGTTCATAATGTTGGCAGAAACACATTTACATCTGATTGATGGTTTTTAGAATCATTTATTGGGCAACCTCTCCTCCATGCTGAACAAAATTTCCAATTTGATCTATATGAGGACAGAAAGATCTCAAATCGAACCCATTTTTTTCATACATTATTTTCCTTGCTCTTGCCATTTCACATCTTGTCTCACATTAGGGGTCAAACCCTGAATGCACAATCGGTGCTCAGAAAAGGCCATTCATTTTAGGACAAAAATATAATAAGTTACATTCTGACACAAAATCAGACCAGATTATAAACACGTAGGAATTCTGCCATAATGCTGCTTTCAAGTCTTCAAAGGAAGTAACTTTAGAGTTTAGAAATCGGAATTATGACATGCATTCATGTGATTTTTTTCCAGAATAAAATGGGCATGTTGGGCCATTTCCAGCAAGATCTAATGACTAAGCCTAATGGGCCTAAGCCTAAGTTTTTAAGGTTAGTGCTCTATGGAATTTTAAATGAATAAAATATACCTTCCTACCCTAAACCTAACCGCAAGTGTCATAAAGAGCAAAACTGACTCATATTTTCCAGTCCTTTCCATCGCAAATGCATCACTCTATCAGTTTATCACCGCACACGAATAAGCTTGTAAAAGTAGTTGGTTACATAACACAAACGGTAAATGCATTGCCTTACAAGTCATGGGCTATTTAAAAGTGTTCAGATGTTATAAAATTTAACTGTGTGTGTGGAGCAGGATGAAAAGTATGTATTTTTGAGACAATAATCTGCCCTTTTATTTGTGATCGTGTTGTATTGTTTATTTTAACAGGAAACTGTCACAAAATATACAATGAGCCATGTATAAATAAGTATAATTGCCACCAAAATGACTCTATGAGGCCATTTTGGCAATTTAAGATTCTTTCTTTTTCACTTTCTGACAAGACAGGGAAGATAGAAAGAACTTTTAACAGTAGTGCAACAAAATGATGAGCAATAGATGTAAATTTGGTGACTAATTTATGCTTTTTGTATTTTACAATTCTCGTGAGAATTATGAAAAAGAGAATGGTAATGTAGTTTGTCAATCAAGCTTGTCGCATCATAAACCAGCTGTTTTCTAGCAAACTTCATAATATTCTTCATTACACAAAATGTGTACAATCAAAACTGAACAGTCAACATTTACAAATACAATATTAAATAGCTTATGTCATGATCCTTTAACTGACAGGACCCGAGAAAAATCCGGAGTTTTGCACTGGTACTCACTCAGTTATTGTGATATTAACGGTCTCTCATTTCGTAAATACAATTATTCTGACATGACTTGAAGGCAGCATCACAGATACAAATGCATTTACATAAGATATTTTTTTAGGTACATATATGTCACAAAATAGCAGTAGATTACATTCAAATGAAAGGAATAAACAGTAATTAGTTTTTATATCATTCCAGTGCATTTCAATAGAGCAGTCCTCATAAAGCACGTCACCAAGGGAAACTCACTAACGTATTATTATGAAGTGTCTATGAAGTGTGTAGTGTGTGTAACACTACGCTCTATAGTGAATTTCACAGACTTTGATCTGGCCTTTGTGCACATGTTGAAATGAAAGATCCAAGTAACACAGCAAGACACAGTGCGACCAACAGGCCCAGTGGTGCATTTGGTCATGAAAACACAGAAACGATGCTGAAGACACATTTACATAAAGTGTCTCATATACAGTATATTGCACTGCTCTAATTAAACACAAATGTACAATTTGAAAAAGTCATCTAAATAGATCAAGCACAAATCAAATCAATTCAAATCAGTAATGTACATGAGTGAATCTCACAAAAACATATCCAGGTCACATTGGGTGTTGGCTGAACAAAGAGAATATATAGAAATCCTTTTCAATTCGCTGAGTGGAAAAGTGTTTTTGAAAGCAACTTAAAAGTAAAGTAATTAGTAATGTGGTTACTTTTAAATGAAGTAATCAGTGAATTTAAAGAAGTAGTTAGTAATTTGTGGTTGATTATGTTTCGAGCTACTTAACCAATACTGGTCACACTGCAAAAAATCATAATGGTTCTTAAAAATATACCACAATTTCCTTATGCAAAATAGAATTTAGTATTTTTATTTTGCAGTTAAATGTACCCCAGACATGTTCTTGACGTTTCATGAAATTCACCCACACTTAGCATCCGAATGCCAGGTGAATCAAACTTTCTGTCGTCATGCTCTAAACGTAAGCAAACGCTGTCAACCAATTTAGTACCTATCAATATTACTTATTCACCTCCACAGAGAATAGTCACACTCATTTTTCCAGTGCTTCGTGCAAGGGTCTTAATGAGTTATTGAAAAAAAACATGACACAAATCCTGTACACATATTTATATAATTATATAAATAAAACATTATTATAAAAGCATAACACACATTCCAGCGTCGAGTTATCACAGTTAATCTCATAATACCATGTTCCTGCACTTGTCCTTCAAAAACATTTGGAATTCATAAACTGAATAAAATCAAACAATTTCAAACTAGCTTCATGAGGTGAACCCCTTCAGCCAGAGATTCCAGTAATCCAGTCTGCCCAGTTCCTGTGGGCCTTCTGGGAGCTGTCGGACAGTTCTTGGCAGCTTTACTGTTTTGCTTTTAGCCTTTCTTGATGACAAATCTGCTTGAGATGTCAGCTGCTCAGGGATAGCAGTATTAAAGTAGATTTAAAAAATATGAATGCTTCCTCCACTAATCTCAGGATTATTCACAACACACACACACACACACACACACACACCGGTGCGTCTATCCTCATGAGGACTCTCCATAGATATAATGATTGCTATACTGTACAAACTATAGATTCTACCCCTAACCATAAACTTAACCCTCACAGAAAACCTTCTGCATTTTTACATTTAAAAAATAAAATAAAATGTTTTGTATGCTTTTGAAGAAATGTCCTCATAAACCACATTTATAGCAAAATACTCTTGTAATAACCAGTTTATAACCTAAACAAAATGTCCTCGTAAACCACCCAAACCCAAACCTACCCACACCCACTAGCTCATTCAATAGTGTCTACTAATATTACATAGTTTAAGTATTAGTTTTCAGAGGTTTCAAGGCCATCACACTATACACAACATGACAAAATGTTTTTGTGAAAATGGCAAAGCAAATCCATTTTTAACTGTAGTTTTTAAAAATTACAATATGTTTGTAGAGATAAAATGTTTCTGAAGGATGCAGCACAGAGAAAAGCATATCTACTATCAACAAGAGGGTTTTTCTTCAGCCAGAGTTGCAGACATATTTTTTTTAAGAAATCACAATGATTTTATGTATTGGCCAGGCTGACAGCAAAATAATATTCAAACGTAAAGTAGAATAGAGGATAAAATGATACATTATGTGAAAACGCAGTGTTTCTTTTAACTGCCTTTGTCTCTCTATAAAGATCCCAGAGTGAGATTGGGACTTGGGTTACCTCTAAAACGAGAATGTTTCCAAATGTACAGACATGTCCTTATGAATCGAAGAGACGGTCTTCACAAATCTCAAGAGCTTCTTTGGTTGCACCACCAAATACCTCCACATTGGCATCAACCCACGGCACCACATTGCCAGGCATGTAGGTCGAGCAGTTGGCCATGGCAGAGATGTCTATGGGACGCAGGACTCTGTCCCACATGTTGAAGTTGCTTAACTCTCCTACAAAAGCCTGAGTGGCATCAAATCTCCCACCTACGATGTCCTGTGAAGCAACAGTATGTTACTAAACATCATCTTTGACTCTCGCTGTTTGAAAACTCAGCAGCCAATGAGATTCATAAGATCTGTTCCAAACCCTAGTGAGCTGCTTCACTGTCTGCAGGTTCAATACAAGTTAAGCTCAATTAACCTTTTTCTGGCATAATATTGATTATCACCAAAAAAATATTTTAATCCAGCCTTATTTTATTTAAATCTTAAAAATCGTGGTAACAGTAAGACACTTAAATTGGAAGTGAATGGGGCCAGTCCATTGATGCTAAAATACACATAAAATAAAATTTTATTACACATTAAACATGTTAACATGATTTTAGTGTGAAAATCATTTATTAACCTTATCTGTGTGAAGTTATATCAAATATGTTATATGCCATGACAACGAAACCCGTAAACCATATTGGATGTAAATTTACACATAAGGTTAGTAAGCGATTTTATTTATAAGGCAGCATTATGCTTCATATCTGGAGTCAACTATGACTACTAACAATGTTGGTTTGCTGGGCAGCTCGCTAGGGGTTTGGAATAGAGCTATAGTTCGCTTATATTGGAAAGCATAGACCTGTTGACATGTGACTAAGTCACATGTCAATTATTCTATCACTTCAGGCTATTTAGGTTACAGATTTCATGCACTATTAAGCATTGTATATTCACTCTATTGTCACAGTAGCTCATTGTAAGATTAAGTTGAATCTGTTTGCAGGTGACTAGAAGATTACTGACTCTCTGCTATCGGTGTTATATTTCACATCCCTCAGTAATCACCATGTCCCTTAGCTCTCATTTGCCTGTATACTGGGAGAGATGCTGAGAGGTGACGTCTTCTCATCATTGCGTGTGAAGGATTCTTATTATCGTTCCATGTCCTACTTGTGAGAAGCCTGCTCTTTTACAATCTCTGTCTCTCAAGCGGTACACTCACCTGTTCTTGGCCCAGGATAATAACTCCTCCAGGTTTAATTGGGTGCCAGGGGGCCAAGTTTTCTCCAGTCCCTAGTCGCTCTCCATCCTGATAGGCCTCCCAGGAGCCATCTCTGGTTGTCCAGGTGATGCAGATGTGATGCCAGCGACCATCACTCACAGATAGAGGAAGCTGAGCTACCTGAGACACAAATGACAAAACCATTGTCTGTTATTACTTTGGAAACTTATCCTAAACGTTGTGCATTTCACATAAAAAAGGAGACAAAGTAGGCTTAGGAGGAAGTAACCACAGTCTCAGAACCAGAGTTATTAAGTACCTAAAGTTATTCTCCCTACAGACATAATTCAGAAATGCCTTGGACCCGTTTGCACTTGGTATTAAGATGCTTTAAAGGTGATTCGATCGCAAGTGGTCAGTGCTAAATACAGGTGTGAACTGGGTCTAAAACATTTTGTGAATGGATCACTAACACCACATATGAGAAAAATATATGTGATTACATTGCATGTGAGGTGTAAATGCTAATCCATCCTGATGCATCCCGGACAGCAGCAAAGCACCACCCACTCACCTGTCAATCAACTTTTGTGCTAAAACAGAAATTTTACACTTAGCCTTTACATGCCACTTTAAAAAGAACTAACCAACTGAGCTGAAAACTCACACTTCTCAGATCACTGTGCAATATCTACAAGTAAGCTAATCAAATAATATCAACTCAAATCAATGTTTCATGTGCATTAATGTATTTATTTGGCAAGTAATTTTGTAATAGGCTGAATATTGAGGAGTCAGATGGTCATTTTCACAAAATAAACAACAACAGAACTGACGCAAACCAGAGGTTGATTCCAGCTGGTCAACAATTTATTTCTTCTCAAATTATATAATTTCAATGCAAATCAATATTTTATGTACATGTATTTATTTATTTGGTTAGAAGCTGTGTAATAAGTGGGATAATATACAGTCAGCCAGTTGTTATCGCAAAATAAACCCCTTCAGGGTGATACAATTTATATATATATATATATATACTGTATACATTTCCTGCAAAGAGAATTATGAGGCCGCAGCCTCTGTCAAATTTCGTGCCGCCTCCGACTGTCAATAGAACCCGAGTGGTGCTCAAGCACCCGCCCTCTTTCACTAGATAAGTGCCCTTTTTGCAAGTCATTTCTTATTTTATAATTTAGATTTTAGTTTCTATTTAAATTTGGCCTTTGGCATCAATTCTTAATTAAACATGTGCCTGACATCTGCATTTAAGTTGTAATTCTGCGAGACCACACGAGCCCCTGCCCCTCTTTGACATTCTTTGTCACAGCCTCCACACAGTTGACGCACATAGAACGAGCGCCCTGAGGAGTCTACCTGACCAGCCTTCATTTGTGACAGCCAGGTAAGGATAATGTTGTTTAATTGTTTGTCACTGCTGTGAAATTAAACCACTTTTATCACTATCACAGACATCATTCGAAACTATAAAAGGTTAACGTTTATTTGTGTACACTCACAACAGCAAAACGTTGTGGTTTTGTAAAATAAAGACAACATACAGGATGCGCTTTCTGCCGTCTCGGTCTCCGAGAACTTCTGTCTGGAGGGCATCATGAAAATGAACCGAAACTCAGCGTATACTTGCCTCGCAGACATGAAAAATATGTCTATATAAAGCTTGAATTGTCTACTTTTAAATGAACCAATTTAAATCGAAAACAAATATTCTCTGATTGTGTAATTCGTATGAAGCCAACGAGAGGTACAGTCTTCCCGTTTGAGCTCATTATCGTTTTTGGAAGAAGACATTCTGTGAATTTACCTCAGAAGAAGAAAGTGATCCGATACGGCCTTTCAAACACAAAGTCTCACAAAAGTTAATTTTGTGAGCGAAAACTGGAGTCTACAAAATCTATTATGTGTTTCATGGCCTAATTTCAGTGACTTAAAAGTACTAATCACACATAATCTTGATTTTCTCAAACATGCAAACATGTACATGTCATGTTTGGAGGCTCTTATGTTACAATGCTGAGAAAGTGATGGAGTTTATTTATTCATTTTGTTAATTATTCATGCTTGACATGATGACTACAATCATGCCAACTGTATCTGGGCAAAACAAGTTATGGCATTTGGAACTAAGGTAGTCTTTTTTATCAAAAGTCTATAAAACTCTCCAAACAAGTAATCGGAGGGTTTTACTGAACCTAAGAACTACTTACATTTGAAAATGCCACAATAAACCAGAAACATCATTACATAGAATAGGTAACAAGTAATAAGATCCAGCACTGTTTCAGTTGTGCGGATGGTAAATCAAGACCTGTCAATCTAAGAGATCAGTCCAATTCAAGCTCTAAAACATTGGCCGATTGATCTCTACACATTGTCCCTTCCCACCATACCTACCCAGATACCGGAGATCAGAGATGATCTTATTATCAGTTTAAGAGGTTCATCAAGTTGTTTGTTAACTATAAATGAACACATTAGCTGTTATGTTGTTTTTAATTAATTTAATGTTGAACAGGTTAGCTTTTTAATTAAATATGCTATAAGTTGATAATTGTCATTTTCTTCAATCATCTAATTATTAGAACACCTAAAATATGTTGCTTGTAAATGTTTGCTTCAGCCAGTGGAAGGCATGGTGCAAGTAAATGTGTGAACATGATCATATATATATATATATATATATATTCATTCATGATTATAATGCAAATGGCGCAGGACAAGTAACGTACCAAAGCGTAATACTTAAGGGGTTATGGGTTTGATCAAATCACCAACACTATGAGCTATAGCCATACTTAGTCAACAATCTTCATGTTCATACAGTGTATTCATATTTCATCATAACAGGAACTCCTCTTTATTTAAGTGTATATATCATGCTCTACATTCTTATAAATGATTTGCATGCTAAGTAAGACAAAGCTAGACTCTTCTTGTAGATGACATGCATTGAGTTTGACAGCTGTTGCAGTTTGAGAGTATATCTTTAAAGCGCTTAAGAGACATGCAAAAAGTATAAAAAAAAATAAATAACATTCGGACAGATGTAACAAAGTATGCACTCAGGTGTGCTGTATTCACTGGAGTGGGAAAAAGCACTGAAGACACACTCGACAGGTAATCACATTCAGCATGGTAGCATCTCTCTCACTTTTCGTCAGTTTCTTGTTCTTTCCTGTTTGACATACACACACATATACGCACATGCTGTACATGAATAATGCATGCTGTGCTGGGCTGCAGGGCGAGATGCCTCTCTCAATAACCACAATGCCAAACTGACACATCCTGAGTGAGGTATCAGGGGAAGGCCAGCCTAGCTCATTCGTTCTGTTCCCATCCCTCAATCGCTCTTTCACTCTCTAAAGGCCCTCAGGTTACACTCCACAAAAAGCCAGAGGTGGAAATATCTCCTGAGCAAAGATCCATAGATGCAGCATCCATGGCTACTGAGACATGCTAACCTCATTTACAGATTAGATATTGGAGGCTAATTTTCCCCAAAGACAAGCAGCTCAGTTTCATATTCTTATTCTGTGACAAAACCAGCTTTTAGAGGTACTGTAATTACGAACATTAAAAAAAAAAAAAAAAAAAAAGGTTAAGAAAACCAAACAAATAACTAATTTCAAATATCATTACAAGCAGGATTTTAAACAGACTTATCAAAATATTAATTTGTTTATACAATATCATGTTTTTGTTTCTTTTAATATAATATCAACAAGCTCAACAACAAACCATGCTTTTTTTTTTTTTTTTGCACTGTACATCATTCATTTAACATTTCTATGGAGTCCCTTAGAGTACATGGAGGGGATTTGTTTTATTTTGTATTATTTGTTTGTTTGTTTGTTTTTTGGAAGAGGATATTTGCTACTGGCAAATATTATTTTCACCCCAACCCTGGTGCAAATACTATTATACACAAATACTACTATACCTAATACAAATACTACAGATACTATTTGTACCCATATTTAAATTTGAGTGTTTATTGTGTTTATTTCGATTTCCACAGACACACTACATTAAGAACCAAAACTTAACCTTCCCTTAGAAAAAAAATAACCTTGATTTTACTACATTAACCAAAGTTTTACCATGGTATTTTGAAGCAAAATTACAGTAACCACAAAATTAAACATGGTTACTATATTACCACCATATTACTGTAGTAACACCATGGATAATTGCATTAAATCTATAATTTCTGCTGGTTACAACAGTCATGGTTACTACGATATTACTATAGTAAAACAATGGTTAATTGTTTCCAAACCATGGTTTATGCAAAACGTATTGCGAGATAACACAAACTATTCCGAGGGCAAGCAAAATTATTCCTCTAAGTGGGTGTGGTTCTTGCCTGTGCAAAAATCTATGCAACGATGCCAAATTAAAAATAAAAACCCCTTCCCCTAAGAATGAGCAATTGTAATGGTAATGCTTATCTTTGCAAGCACAATAATTAAACTAGCATGCCCAACCTAACCATTAAGCTTTTGCATTTGTAAAGAGTTGGGTCCATTATTCTGATTGAGACTTAATAGTTCTGCAGCTATGAGGCTTTTAAATCTTAGACACAACACTTCAAGGTCTTCCCTAAACAGACAATAAATCATAAAAAAAAGTTTACAAATAGCTCACCTTATCATTGACAAGGAGTTCTATGGGGTTGTTTCCCCACTCTATCAGCACAATCTCATTAGCCTGTCCTGGGACACCATAAGAGAATGGGGTTCCGATTCCAGGACTGGCACTGGACTTGAGCCACATACACACAGTGAAGGCATACATCTCTGGCAGATTCTTCTTTATGCGGCCATACAGGTAGTTGGTGCGCAGAGGCAGAGACACCTTAAAGTCCTCTGGTGATTTGAATGCACTATTACCTTTAAAGAGAATTGAGAGAGAGGTTTGAATTGAAGTACAGAAAGATACAAAGTGTGCTGATCTAAAATTATGTTAATTTGATTTTAGCAAACTGAATTTGTGTAATGCTTTCTGGTTCAGTTAATGAACTGAGAGATCCATATAATTGGCTCACATAATTGCTCTAATATGAAATGATGTACTGGGGCCATGTAAGATAAAATGTTGATGCAAACACTGATTGTCGTTCACTGGTCTTTGCAAATGTAGCTCATTTTGTGCATGGGCTGCCCTGAACTCTGAAAACAGGGGAATGGGAGTGTCCATCCAATGCTAACAGAAGGGGCCTTTATAAATCCAACATCCAAAAAAGCCAAAGGGAGCAGTTGAAGGCAAACAAATGCCTGTAAATAGCAAGATCATTTACATCCAGACATTTTTCCACCAGCTAATGTTGCAGCCAACATATCCTGCCACAGTTTTAGATTTGTTTTGTCATAAAACATTTTTAAAATAGCAATTAGTCCTAGCTGGTTTGGGACCAACAGGTAAAAAAATCCACCAACAAATGGGTTTTGCTAGTGAACATCTTGGCTCTACTGCGAGGCCATCACCAAACCAGCACTAACCAGCTTGTACCATATTAAACCAGCCTGGGCAGCATTTCCCAAAAGCATCGTAAGCCTAAATGGATCATAGAAACCATTGGCACCAATGGACTCTGTGATCAATTTAAGCTTGTGATGCTTTTGATTTTAATGCTGGTCTAATCTGGAGAAGGCACCACATAAGGCACCACATAAGAAGAAGTGATACATTCGGTCTCATGTGTCATGACTTTTATAAACAAATAGGATTTGAAGGACTGATCAAATAATAAATCTCTGAGAGGTGCCATACTTTTCTCCAGCTCAGTGATCCTTTCCAGCAATGACTTGAGGGTGTTCTCGGTGCGTTGGCGGTGAGCGGCAGTCTCGTTGTACAGCTGGCTCTTTTCCTCCTCAAGTTCAGCTACTCTGGTCAGCAGCTGGCCCTCCAGGTCACTCAGACGGCGCTTCAACAGGTCTTTCAGCTCATTGGGAAATGGTCCACCTGATGCATTTGTACGCAACTGCTGCTGCAGGATGAGAGATGCCAAAACTTCAGTCTGCTTTGATTTGCTAGCAGCTAATGCTGTTACAGATAATAGCTATACATCAGAGCAAGGTTTCCCAACTGGTGGTTTCCCATGAAACTGTAGGGGGTTTGTGAGATTGTTATAGAAATGTCAATGTTGAGTTATCACTCTGATGCATGAATTATTAAATCACAAAGATAGTCTTTTAAAGATATATCTACTGTTTAATTACATTTTAAAATAATACATTTATAAATCAATCAAACTAGAACTAACAGGTAATGGGAATCCCTGCATCAGAAGATGAGAGAGAAAACAGTATCATTTAGCAGGGCTCATCAATAAGGACTGCCCGATGACCCAGGGCCTCTGTGAGAGAGATTCGGGCCAGTTGCTAGAACTACCACTTGCTCGATTGGGCCAGTGCTGTGCTTAACATTAGTGCAAAAATGACTGAATGAACACAGTCTTCTAACCGGGCACTTGGAGACAAGTGAGCAAGATTATTATATTGTGCATGCAAGACACAGTCGCGTGAGCACACAAGAGCGTTCAGACATTGTCTGAAGTGTCTTTGCATCATCTATTACTAATGTGTTGAAAATTGTAGGGGGAAAAATCCCACTTCTTGAATTTCAGAACGTGATTTCACGTCTTACTCAACATTTTAATGATCTCTGCACATTTCATGTTCACAGTGTGGGAAATACCAAAATTTTTTCATTTTACCATTTTGGTGATAAGTATTAATCCACACATAAGAACAGAAGAAATCAATAGCTTTTTTCTATCAGACTGTAAATCCATGTCTCTCCGTGCTTCTCTCTCATCATCTCTCCCGGTGCAGATTAGATGCTGTTTGACGTGAATGAGCACTCATAAAAGGCACAGAGTGCTTTGTACTGTTCCCAAGATAAAAAAGCATGTTTTTTACCTTTAGATATGAAGCGTTTGATGAAAAGTAATAAACTTTGTTAAATTCCGGGTTATACATGTGGCTGTAAATCTGAGCAACTCGGTATTCTTATTACTATTATCAAGGCTGTTCAGCTCGAAGGTCTACTTTATATCATCCTCATATCACAACTGTTACATGTCTAATTTTTGCCCTGTAAAGGTATTTTGTGTATCAGTCAGTTTTGGTCTCGTTTGGGTTGTCTATTTTCATGTTTACATGAACATTCTTAATTCATAGATTAGGCCAAATATCTAACTAATGTATATTACACGTCACAACCAATTTAGTAGCATGGTCTACTCTCTCAGGAATTCATATGTTCATTACATTCAGCCAACAACCAAATCTTTATATCAGTGACTAAATCTTTGATCCTGGTTGTGAAAACATTACACATGGCCCAAAAGTTGACAGTATGACTAAGCGGATGACCAATAACCCATCCCCAGCTACACTGATCTCTTTGCTGAAAAAACATGTGTAAATGGCAGGACGGCTGAGGTTATATCATGTATTTATGAATTGATGTCTGTAAAGCGCTTATATGGGGTTACATAAGGCAAAAAGCTGTATTTACAGCTATCTTGCACACTACAATTTAGAACTGTCCAGCCAGGCCAGTAGAAAAATCCTTAGCGTTGAGCCTTGTTTAGGTACAGCATGCATGTTTGTGTAAAATTTATGTAAATAACTTATTTATAACTCGGGCATATATGTACAGTATCTAGGGGAAGTGACCGACTGCCCCTACGATCCATATAATCCCACTTACTGTTTATTTTGAAATATAAAAAAGACAGAAAGCAAGAGAACATATAGTCGTTACAGAGGAAATGCACATATTTGTTGGTATATTTGTACTTTTTATTTGAAGCCAATTAAATGTTTCGTTCTTGTTTGAAATGTTTTGGGAATATGTGCTACCGCTGTTCTGTGGCAATTTTAAAAGTTGCTCCAAAACTTGCCCTGTTTTTGAAGACCTAAAAAAAAAAAATATTTTTGTAGAGTCAGATATTCAAACTGGGTAAGGAGTGAGAAAAATTTTAAAATTAAGAGATTCATAAATCAAATGCAAGACACTGTCAAGCACTGTTCACAAAGATAGATGCAGACTGTTGATAACCACATTAAATACAAATATTTAAGAAGCTTCTTGAGCGCAAACAAGATTTTGTTTTCTGTCTGTAATTATAATCCAGAAAAATAGCTTTCTTTCATATGGGTTTATAAGGAACAGTGCTTTCAAATTGCCTGTTTCCTCAAAGCTTAAAAGCAGAATCATTATTTTATTTATCAATAACAAACATGCTCTACATTGTAATATATTATATTAACCTCAATATTTCATAGTCAAGATAAACACATAATATTTTTTTAATGAATATTATGTGTTTATCTTGACTATGAAATATTGAGGTTAATTTTCCATTGACCCCTATTGTTCCTAATAAGCCCACTGAGCAAATAAACCCATTGAACCTCATATTAAAAAACTGTTAATAAAATGTATTGTCAACTCTACATACTGAATCTAATTTCAATCCAGAGAGAAAATGAATAGGCAGACAATAATTTATAAGGACTGTGCAAATATGATTAAAGCTTTCTGGATTAAAGAAATTAAGTATTTCATTAACTGATTATTTCATTTAAAAATTATAAAAACTGAGGTGTTCATTTAGTAAAAAAATATTTTTTTTATAAGACAAAAAAAGCCATTTAAAAAGCATAGTGGGCTTATTTAGAACACATGTGGGCTTTAATGGTACACATGTTCCTTATAAGACCACTCCGAACTTTTCACATTTGCAATTAAATAAAGTGACTTTATTTTGTCAGTTTATGGCAAAACATATCGTGTGTGTTTAGATGAGAGATTAATCTTTGAATTAATACTGTCTTTATTGGAAGGCTGTTCATTTTTCTATAAGAAAATATGTCAAACTTAGATATGCGTGGGCAAAATCCTCTGCACTTCAATAACTGTCTGGTTTGGTGCAGCTATGAAATCACTTCCCCTAACAGCATGTATTTTTTTTTCTAGAGTGATGAATAGCTCCTGAATGTTGAATATACGTTGAGTTGAGTTTGAAATGCACATTATGTTAATACATGTATTAAGTTAAAATGTTGATTTAGTAATTAGAGGAAAAGTTTTTTAGTTAAGAACCCTCATGAAACTTTACCATGGTTTTACTATAGTAATATTGTAGTAACCATGACTGTAACTACTGTCACCTGGTTTTCTTAGCAGAAATCATGTTTTGATACAATTAACCATGGTTTTATTCAATAGAACTGTTGCATCCATATAGTAACCATGGTTTTACTATAGTAATTGTAGTAACCATGACTGCTGTCACCATGGTTCCCTTTCAAGTCGGTCATTTAATGCTGCACCACTTTTAGCTGACACTAGGTGTTATCTTCACCAGCTGAGGAAGTTCAACCTGCCACAGGCGCTGTTGATACAGTTCTACTCAGCAGTCATTGAGTCTGTCCTCTGCACTTCAATAACTGTCTGGTTTGGTGCAGCTACGAAATCAGACATCTGAAGACTACAAAGGACAGTTCGGACTGCTGAGCGGATTATTGATTGCCCCCTGCCCCCCCTTCAAGAACTATTCACTTCCAGAATGAGGAAAAAGGCTGTAAAAATCACTCTGGATCCCACTCACCCAGCCCATTACCTTTTTGAACTGTTGCCTTCTGGCCAACGATGATCACCAGAACCGTCAGGCACAGGAACAGTTTTTTCCCTCAGGCTATCCATCTCATAAACAGTTAAAGCCGCCCCATTGAGCAATAATTATGTGCACAGTTTAAGTCTATTATCTAACATATCCTCTTCTGCCATTACATACAAAGAAAAAAAAAAAAACTTTTTGCACTGTACATGACATACTGTATTTTTGTACTTTATATAACGGATTTGTTTTAGATTTGCAGTACGTATGTATGTGCATGTATGAAGTTGTGTGTCTGTATGTATTTACGTATATGTATAATTATATATATATATATATATATATAGAGAGAGAGAGAGAGAGAGAGAGAGAGAGTAATGCAGTTCAGTGGAAAGGAGGTGAGAAATGGCTTGACGATATAAATAATATTTGAATGAAAAACTTAAACAAGAGACACAAACACACACATGATGGACATGTCCGTAAACGATCTCTATCTCCCGCACCATCCTCCGTAGTCGGCCCTTATCCCTCTCGGAGGCGTAGAATCACGACCCGGCACCGCCCTCCACTCCGTCACATTCCTCCCTTGTTCTCTCAGGCTGGGGAGCCCCCGGCATGACGTACACCCCCCCCCCCTTTCCCTGGGGGAGGGGGTGTCCTAAGCCCCGTCTGCCAGCAGGTCAACCCCGTCTACCTGGAGGACAAGGGGAGGGAAGCAGAAATAATTAAACTAGGGGGGGGTACTTCCTGTAATAGTGTAGTACCCCCCCCCCCCCAAAAAAAAACCTCCACAAATTTAAATGAGAGGAAAAAGGCCAACGCAGAGCGGCAGTAAGAGAGAGAGAGGAGAGAGAGATGAAAAAAAAAAACCACTCGCCAGTTCTCCAATACGCTGTAGCTTGGTCCCCGGCCACTCCTCCACTCTCCAACGGACGACAGCTGCACCTCCCCGGGCGGATCTGAGGCAGTCCTCCAGCCCCTGGCAGACAGAACACCCCGCCGCGTTCTCATACCCCCGCCCCTAGCAGCGGTTCTCCCGCTCCAGGCGGTCGGCAATGAGCCCCTCCCCACTCGCGGTCTCATACCCCGCCGCGTTTCAGTGGCTGGTAGGGGACTCCTCCGCCCCTGGCAGCGGCCCTAACCGCTCCAGGCGGTCGGTTAGGAGCCCCTACTTCCCTTGCGGTTGGCGGCCATTCCGTTCCTGCTCCTCGTCCCCCGGAAGGCCGCAGCTGCTCCGTTGGGGTGGACAGTAGTGGCGAGAACTCCACTACGGCATATCCCTCCTCCTTCCCGGGATTTGGCACCAGTGTAACGCAGTTCAATGGAATTTTTATTTATTTTTTAGTTTTATTTTTTATTATCTATGTCTTGCTGCTGTTTTTGCATTGTTTTTTTTGTATTTTTGTGCACTGGAAGCTCCTGTCACCAAGACAAATTCCTTGTATGTGTAAGCATACTTGGCAATAAAGCTTATTCTGATTCTGATCTGCACAGGCATTAGCAATCTTTGAAACTCTATTTTAATTGGCAGGTAGTGCTTTGTGCCATATATTTCCCTGACTTTTATGTTGTAATTCATGTTTAGTTCCCTGTTCCTGTTTCCTGTTAGTTTTGTAGTCCTTCATTGTTTTATTTCATGATTGTTTCAACCTGATTGGTTCCCCAGGTGTTCCTCATTCCCTGATTGTTTCCACAAGTGTTCCATTTTTCCCTTGTGTATTTAAGTCCTTGTTTCCCCTGGTTTCTTTATCAATTTTTACATGTATTACTCTGTCATGTTCTTTACTTGGATTCCCTGTGTGTTTTTTTTTAATTAATTTGATTTATTCTGAGTTACTTTTTTTGTTTATTTTCATGTTATTAAAGCTGCATCTAGATCCTCATTCCTTGTCTACCTCTTTACAGAAAGACTGACCTAAAATGGATCTAGCAGCTGTCAAAATGTTGCTTTTGAAGCAAGGGGACTGTCCTGTCTGTGAGTTTTTAGAGCTGGCAAATTTAGTGAACTATCCAGACCGCTCTCTGGTGGTTTTCTTCTGGTCTGGTCTGAGTAGTGCACTGAAGGAGCTATGAATATGTGGAGAAGGCTCTCGAACTTCGCGGATCCCGTTACACTGTGGATTATGGGGGGAACCCTGGTTCCTTGTCCAAGCCTTCCACAGCACCTTGCTTGAAGCCTTCCACGGCCCCTGTCTCAAAGTTGAATGATCTACCACTGATGTCGGTGCGTAGGGCAATGAAGATCCTATCTCACAGATTACCAGCGCCCACGTCTGCCATGGCGAACAAGCCTACGCCCACGCCTGCCACGGCCAACAAGTTAGCGCCAACTACTGCAACGCCCAATGAGCCAACGTTGCCAGCCTTGTCCATCCCATAGCCAGCGTTGCCAGCCTCGTCCATCTCAGCCAACACTGCCAGACTCGTCTGTCCCAGAGCCTGCACCACCAACTTTGGCCTCCCAGAGGAGGAGGAGGAGAAGGGCTTTTGTCTCCAAGTTCTGCCCATGTTCATGACTACAGAGGTCGTTACCAAGTCTCTGCCCATGTTCATGACCACAGAGGTCGTTACCAAGGCTCTGCCATATTCATGACCACAGAGGTCATACCAATCTCAGCCCATGTTCACGAACACAGAGGTTGTCTCCGAGACTCTGCCCATGTTCACGACCACAAAGGTCATTTACAAGTTTCTGCCAGTGTTCACGACCACAGAGGTCATTCCAGAGACTCTGCCCAGGTTCACGACCACAGAGGTCGCTCCCAATACTCCGTTCATGTTCACGACCACAGAGGTCGCTCCCAATACTCCGTTCATGTTCACGACCACAGAGGTCGCTCCCAATACTCCGTTCATGTTCACGACCACAGAGGTCGCTCCCAATACTCCGTTCATGTTCACGACCACAGAGGTCGCTCCAAATACACCGTTCATGCCCACGACCACAGAGGTCACTCCTGAGTCTCTGTTCATGTTCACTACCACTGAGGTCATTCCCCAGTCATCCTGGACTCTTAGCCTCCCATGGCTCCACTTTCCATGGCTCTGCCTTCCATTGCTTTGCTCCTCGAGCCTGCCACGGCTAGATCCACATTCCTCGCCTACCTCTTTACAGAAAGACTGACCTAAAATGGATCTAGCAGCTGTCAACATTTTGCTTTTGAAGCAAGGGGACCAACCAGTTGAGGATCATGTCTGTGAGTTTTTAGAGCTGGCAAATTTAGTGCACTATCCAGACTGTTCTCTGGTGATTTTTTTTCCGGTCTGGTCTGAATAGTGCACTGAAGGAGCTAATGCCTCTGGCTGATCCTCACTGGAGGCTCTACGAATATGTGCAGAAGGCTCTTGAACTTTGCAGATCCCGTTACACTGTGGATTAGGGCCAAAATTGTCTAAAGGGTCCCATGGCCAAAACCTGCATCTTCTGCTCCCTTGTCCAAGCCTTCTCCTCCAGAGACTCTTCCTCCAGCAGCTCCACCTCCTGACCCTGTCTCGGCTCTGCGGCCACCTCCGGGGCCTCCTGACCCTGTCTCGGCCATGCGGCCACCTCCGGGGCCTCCTGACCCTGTCTCGGCCATGCGGCCACCTCCGGGGCCTCCTGACCCTGTCTCGGCCCTGCGACCACCTCCGGGGCCTCCTGACCCTGTCTCGGCCCTGCGGCCACCTCCGGGGCCTCCTGACCCTGTCTCGGCCCTGCGGCCACCTCCGGGGCCTCCTGACCCTGTCTCGGCCCTGCGACCACCTCCGGGGCCTCTTGACCCTGTCTTGGCCCTGCGGCCACTTCCGGGGCCTCCTGACCCTGTCTGGGCCCTGCGGCCACCTCCGGGGCCTCTTGACCCTGTCTCGGCCCTGCGGCCACCTCCGGGGCTTCTTGACCCTGTCTCGGCCCTGCGGCCACCTCTGGGCCTCTTGACCCTGTCTTGGCCCTGTGGTTGCCTCCCAGACCTCCTGACCCTGTCTCGGCCCTGTGGCCGCCCTGAGATGGTTTCCTTGGTCTCCTGGCCACCCACCTGATCTGCTCTGGTCTCCTGGACGTCCGCCTAATCTCCTCTGGTCTCCCTGGTCTCCTGGCTGTCCGCCTGATCTGCTCTGGCCTGTTTGGTCTCAAGCTCCACCTCAGCCCTCTGAACCTCTGGCTCCAGCTTGGTCCTCTGAGCCTGCAGCATCACCCTGGGTCTCCATTCCTCCGGCTCCGCCTTGGTCTCAAGTCTCTCGGACTTTGCCTTGTTCCTCTGCTCCTCTTGCCCCATGTGCCCCCCTGAACTGCCTGTTTCCCCCTTTCCCTCATCCAATGGACAATTTTTTTTCTTATTGTTGAGCATCTGGAATCTACTCCATATATTTCCCTGTTTTTGTCCTAACTTTTATGTTGTAATTCTTGTTTAGTTTCCAGTTAGTTTTGTACTAAATTTTATTTTCATGATTGTTTCACCCTGATTGGTTCACCAGGTGTTCCTTATTTTCACTTGTGTATATAAGTCCTTGTTTCATCTGGTTTCTTTGTCAGTCTTTACATGTATTATTCTGTTATGTTCTGTACTTGGATTCCCTGTATTTTGTTTTGTTTTATTCTGAGATACTTTGTTTATTTATGTGTTATTAAAGCTGCATCTAGATACTCATTCCTCATCTGCCTCGTTACACTTTGTGCTCTGCATCCCTCGCGCACGTCAACAAGTGTGGCACACAATGCTCTTTCCTCAGAATATTTGACTTAAGTGTACACACTGTTTCTCAACCCTTGTAGATTCAGTAGTGTGGTCAGCTTACACAGTATTTCATCCTTTCAGGGAACCATGGTTAAAGTTGTAACGTTATCATTCCCTTACAAGTTGGTCATTTCAATGCTGCATCACTATTAGCTGATGCTACTGGAATATATCCCATCTCTCCATGCTACTGACTTGCACATGCAATGATGCCTACTACCAAAAGGGGTAGTAAAAGACACTAACAGAGACTCCACTTTGTATCATAATAAGACGAGAGAAGTAAAATTATAAGTAGATGGATATACATGGCAGTAACGCAGGATGATTTAAATCACTGACATGTGTGAATATATATATATATATTTATTTGGCACTAACCAAATGGGTAGTGAATATTTATTTACGTAAGTTGACCACTGGATGTGGCTTATGGGATGATCATGTATAAATAAGCTGGTAGTAATCAGCAGAATAGACATTCTGGCTCCCCATCACAGTAAGCACATGGGTGACTATAATGTGTCACACATATCTGAAGCTCGTGCGCAAAGTTAATCAATGGGCGTGATCAAACTTCCCCATGGCGATTTATGTAAGTGACAGTCACATGCCACATGAAAGTGAAACACGTCAAGCATTCATCTTGACCACTTTGCATCTGGATACTTGACTGAATGCCAATCCGTCTAATAGAATGTGGGCATTTTCAAAATGGATTAACCACCTAGTTTAACGTATGGGCAGATGAAGACAAGATGAGATACAAAGATGAAGTAGAACCCAAGTGCAGTTTTATTTAAAAAGTGTATCTTGCAAACGTGACAGTAGCAAAACAAAATACAAACATGAACTATGACTAGACGAAACTAAGACTAAGAAAGCATAAAGAGGAACCAATCATGAACTTACATTTCAACAACAACACTCCAAAAAGGACAACGGCAACATGAGGGCTTAAATACAGAGACTGGAGCAAACAAGATAACAAAACATTCAATGACAAGACAGAACTAATAAACAAGATAAGACACATAAACCTGAACCAATGAATAGACAAGACTAATGAACATGATATCAAGACAATGATTAAAAACCAATGAGAACAAAATCACATGAAACATGAGGGTCACATGACAAGACAAGGAAGTCACATGAAACAGGAACTAAATTTCAAAATAAAACACGTGAAATCAAAACATTAAAACATGAAATTGAACAAAAACAAACATGCGGCGTCATACCACAAGATAACAATGTAACAATGTCACCATGAATGATGGGGTACTTCGATTTGAGCCAGCACTGAAGTGATCTCTTCCACAGTAGTCCCAGCTGAGTGAAAGTGTTCAAACATCGGTGAATGGAATGAATGCGTTTTTCCGTCAGGCGCCAGCATGGCAACTGAGTGGAGATTCATGATGATGAATAAACTTTCACGGCTGGGCATTAACGCGCTCTTCGATCAGTTGATTTTCATTCCCAAATGCTCCAATTGTGCAAGTAACAGGTCTCTGTATTTGCAAGCGTGTTCCTCTGACTGTGCTTAGAGCATCCAGTCATTGAGGTAATTCATGACCTGAACGCCATTCATTTTCAGCGCAGCATCAACACTTTTTGTGAATGTACGAGGAGCCAGGGATCAGCCGAATGGCAGGACTTTGAACTGGTAAGCAGTCCCCTCGAAGGCGAATCTCAGGAATGGCTTGTGATGAGAGGCTATGTGCACATGAATGTAAGTGTCTTTTTTTGGTCGATTGACACAAACCATTCCATAGGACGAACATGAGACAGAATTTGCTTTTGAGAAATAATACCCGTTCAAGCGTCTCAGATCAAAAATGGGACGTCCTTTTTGTGACTAGAAATAGCGGCTGTAGAATCCAGTGTGGGAATTGTCACATCACATGTTTTGCAAGGAGATTCAATATCTCTGAGCAGAGAATCGGTGGGTCCCACACCCTTATGGTGGAGGAAACAATGATGTTGAATTGAGGCAGCTGCCTTGAGAACTGTAACACATACCCTTGTTCTATCGTCCAAAGTAGAGGTCAACCGAAATACAGTTTTTTCAGATTAATCGGCACCGATAACGGTTTCTGGAACTATCGGTAATCGGCAAAAATCCACACCGATAATTTCCTCCCGTTGTGTTCGGTGCTGGAGCAGCTGGGAAGGGCGCGCTGTCATTATACAGTATGAGAGCGGCCTCTAGCGGTTAAATAAATACTATCACTGATGCCTCGTGGTGGTTGTTTTGACACGTGAGACTGCACGTTGAATGCAGCGGATCACTGCACAGAGCTGAACAATGCAGATTTAAAACACCAACAACTAAAAGGTATGTTTACAGTACATGTTGTCATATCATTATATTAGTAAAGAACAGCAGTATGTTTGCAGACTAGGCTGTGAGGACACTAACATTAAAGCTAGTTAGATGTTAGAACAATGTGACAAAAAACATGCTACCCAAAAGTTTAAATAAAATGCATTACCATCTATTTGCATTAGTTTATATTCAGTCACGTTTATGCTTTAGCCAACTAAGTTGTATATTTAAAGTTAGTGAGAGGTTTGAGAAAAATATCTTCATGCAGTCAAGAGAACCGTATAAACAAATCAGAAACGCATCTGATTTTAATAATTTTTTTATCCTAACAGTAATACGTATTTTTGATTAGATAATAAAGTTATCAGTGTGTGTGTGTGTGTTTGTGTGTGTGTGTGACAAGTTTCTTGGAGAATTTAAATGAGTGTAACAGTGCAAAATACAAACAAAAATGTCGCTGAATCTTATATGAGCATTAAAAAAAGTACAAGACATTGCAATTCACTAGTTTGCCCTAGTTTCACATTAAAGACCCCTCACCAGAAGTGAATAGCAATAGCTCTGTTAATCACAAAAGGCTGTGTTTAATAAGTAAATATCTAAAATGCATGCAGAGCGCCAGTGCATCAGTGAATGGTGCTGCTATGTTTACACACACACCCGCAGCTATTTTTAGCCTTCACGGCGGTGCGCAATATTTGAGTGCAACATCTCAGATGTAGATACTCAATAGTTCGGTTCATTATATCTTATAATATGCATTTAGAACGGCACCAGAGGTGCATTTTACCAGAATTTGAATATTGAAGCGAATTAAACTACTGTTAACCTGCCTACAAACAGACACTTACAGGACTTCCTAGAGAGTTTAATAAAACTTAAATATATTACTGTTGTATTTAGAGTTAAAATTAAAAGTCAGTAATAACATTAATAACAATTTATTATTATTGTCATCATATTGTTTTACAATTTATAACAATATTTAAGTTGAATGTGTTCCAAAAAATAATTGTGTGAATGAAAAGTGGACTGATGTCTTACAACTAAATTGAGCAATAAAATTATCTTTTAAAGTCCAGATGCAAGTTGAAACATTTTTGGAAAAAGAAAGAAAAAATCAAAAATAAAACACTGGTTTCTTTCTACTGAAGACTGGAATTACTGTTAATTTTGCTGCTGTATTATCCAGTACTAGTTAATAATAAAGTGTTTCTTAATAAGCTATACATTTATATTGAACTAATGTGTAGTTAGTGGTTTGTGTTTCTTTACATATTAAAGAGTACTCCCAATTAGATCCACACAATAATGTAAAGATATTCTAAACTGATTATGCAAAAAAACAACACTGGTATGCAGAGGTGGGTAGTAATGCATTACATTTACTTGAGTAACTTTTTGTGGAAAAATGTACTTTTAGTGTAGGTTTAAAAGTGGGTAAAGTAAACTTCTTTTTTTTCTTTTACTTCTTTACAATGTGTGGCGTTACTGACGTTACATTACTGGGTTTAATTTGAATTAATGTGTAATTTACTGAGAGATCATTGAATGGGACATATACGAGAGCGGAAGTTCACAGCTGCGAGCGATGAGACACTCCCAGTTGAGTGATGAGACTGTCACTCAAGTCATCAGTGCAGCAGCATCAAACTCTTCAAAGTGAAACACTTTCTGCACTCCACACAGTGAAAAAAATAATAGTTTCGTCATGCAATACCTTCATTTAACACCAAGACAAGCTGATATTTCAAGATTAAGGTCACAGCTCCAACTTCAGGCAGCATGTTGAGGTAAATTTTGGAACTAATTCTAATGTGGGCTTTTCTCTGTAACGAGATGGTAATTTTCAGGGTGATTCTGTAACTGGGCTCTTATGACATCAGTTTTTAAGTGTGCATTTTTAAATGAGTGCAGCAAAATATCAGTGTGCTTTATCCCGCATGTCATGAGCAGTATTTATGCATTTACTCCGCGCCCTCGCAGGGGTACTGGAATCTATCGCAGCTACTTCAGGCGGATTTACTGTATAAATCAATTTAAACATCCAAGTTGAGAGTAAATCACTGCCATTCGCGTGATCGGCAACTGGAGCGCGAACACACATCATTTCTGCGCACGCAAAGTGAGAAGATGTGCGGGCGCTAGACAATCGTGTCGACGAGAGTGGCTGTGTCGCTATCGTTCATTCATTCACTATTTCCCCTTGGTGGATTGTGGGAAATGAACCGTCAACCGTGCATTGTGGGTAAGAATGGGTGAACAAAAGTAGGGAACGAGTGGCTCACTCAGAATTCCGACACTCCTACAAAATAGTGAAAACCCGAAATAGTGCACTATATAGTGTATAGGGGGTGGTTTCAGACACAGTGAGTGTTCCACGGTCAGGGTTGGTGCTCTACGTAGGCTGTGTACACTGCATTTAGAAAGTGGCGGTACTGCTGTACAGAACTAATGATCTAAATACTTACGACACTGAAAACTGTAACTACACTGAAATAAGAATCCACACAGGACTTTAAAAGCTATGAAATAGCAAAAGAAGGCATTATATTTCAGCATTATATATAATGTCCTTGTGGGACATTTTCATGTTTTCACTGTAATAATTACTATCCAGATCTGACAAGAGCCCTTAAAGGGATAGTTCACCCAAAAATTACAATTCTCATTATTTACTCAACCTCATGTCATCCCAGATGTGTATTACTTTCTTTCTTCAGCTGAACTTCTCAGAATTTCTCAGCTCTGTAGGTCCATACAATGCAAATGAATGGGTGGCAACATTTTAAAGCTAAACAAACAAATATAAATCAGCATAAAAGTAATCCATATCTTCAGAAGCGATATGATAGGTATGGATGAGAAACAGATCACTTTCACATTCTTCTCTGCATATCGCCCCCTGCAGTCTAGCAAACAAAATGACAAATATTGATCTGTTTCACACACACACCTATCATATCACTTCTGAAGACATGGATTAAACCATATGGTTATGGATTACTTTTATACTGCGTTTATGTGCTTTTTGGAGCATCAAAGTTTTGGCCTACAGAGCTAAAATAATCTTTAAAAAAATCTGAATTTGTGTTCTGCAGAAGAAAGGAAGTCATACACATCTGGGATGGCAAGAGGGTGAGTAAATGATGAGAGAATTTTAATTTTTGGGTAACCTATCTCTTTAAAGTGATAGCTCAGCAAAAATGTTATACTCTGTCATAATTTCTCTACACTCATGTTGTTCCAAACCAGTATGAGGCTTTGTATTATGTGGAACACAAAATATGTTAGACAGAATGACAGGGACTGACACCATTCACTTTCAATATATATATATATATATATATATATATATATATATATATATATATATATATATATATATATATATATATATATATATATATATATACACATACACATTCACTGAAATTAAATAGTGACTCAGGCAAACATTCTGTCTAATATCTCCTTATTTGGTTGCATGGTAGAAAGAAAGCCATACAGGTTTGGAACAACATGATGGTGAATGATGACAGAATTTACATTAATAATAATAATTCTGTAGTACATGTTCAATGTGTATTATGTAATGGAATATCGGGGAGTAAACGTCTATGTGTCATTTGTGAGTCATTACTTGAGTACTCTTTTAATTGGATACTTTCTTACTCTTACTCAAGTAATTATTAATGTTAGTACTTTTACATCTACTTGAGTAATTATGTTTTTGAAGTAATTGTACTTTTCCTTGACTACAGTGTTTGGCTACTCTACCCACCACTACTGGTATTGGATCGGGATCTGTTTTGGCAGATACTGAAAATTCCGGTATCACAATTGGATCAGAAGAGAAAAAGTGGTATCGGTGCATCCCTACTTTAAATGGGGTTTTTCCATTCAGTAACAATTTTAAAAACTAACGGCCGATTAATCGGTTATCGGCTTGTCTTCCCAACTTAGTTATCGGTATAATCCTATATTGGTCGACCTATCAGCATCCAGCTGGAAATGCCTAGAAGATGGCACCACACTGTACTAAATCTTTGTTACAAGCTAAATGTTATGCAGAATTTCATTCCCTTCTTTCAAGGAACCATGGTTACAGTCGTAACCTTATAATTTTCTTAGCATAAATCATAGTTTTGATACAATTAACCATGGTTTTAAGTAAACTGTAGTTTCTCCATAGTAACCATGATTTTACTATATATTATAACCATGACAGTAACCATGTTCATTTTGTGGTTATTATGATTTTACTACAAACACCAGGGTTAAACTATGGATACTGTAGTAAAACCATGGTGAAATCTCTTAAAGTGTTTGTTACCAAATTCAATATTTTAACTTTGGATTTTTAAAATACCACTGTGAAACAAACTGAACCCCAGTTATAATGTTACACCCCTAATATATATATATATATATATATACACACACAGTATACTGTACTGTATATAAGGCTTATGGTTCAGTTTGTAGTTCTGTTTCTTGTTAATAATGGGGTTTATATTCAATTATGAATTGTGTTGTATTTCAGCCAGCCCATTTAACCAGCCAATGTTTATTCTATTTTGAGATGATCAGCATTAGCCAAAAATTATGCTGACTTGATGTTTTGCTTGTGTAACAGTTTCAAACCAAATCAAAAATAATTTTTAGCTTTGCTAATTTAGGCTAATGCACATTAGTTTCATATTTCTGTTATTGTCTTAAATATTATTTAGAATATTGTGAGAATAAGTGTTTCAGCGATTTTGTGTACATCTCGTATTATTAAAGGAATAGTTTATCCAAAAATGAAAATTATCTCATGATGTACTCACCCTCCACACCATCCCAGATGTGTATAGTTCAACAACACGGGATAGTTCACCAAAATCATCGTGTTAAATCGTGTTATAATTAATTTCTGGAAGTTCCAATCCCTTATGACGTACTTCCATGGAATACAACAGGAGAGAGGCTAGGGGACGAATAATTCGATTACATTACAGTATGGAAAAAAGATACAATGAAAAAGGATGGTGACTGAAGCTTGCATTCTGATTTACATCTCCATGTGTGTTCCACAGAAGAAAGAAATTCACATGAGTTTGGAACATCATGAGGATGAGTAAATAATTTTTCATAATTGGGTCAAATATCGAATACATATCGATATTTCGAAACCCTGCATGTATTGGTATGGACATTATCCATTTAAATACATAAATAAAAAACAAACAAACAAAAAACATTAAAAGAACAAAGTACTTTGCACTGTCAGCAGTAGCCTATACAGCGAATACATGCTGCAATAAATGTGGCATAATATTAAAATTGGTTTCAAAATAAAAAATGCATCCAGAAAAGTCCCTCCCACACAATCTAACATGGCTGAAGACCTTGTTTTGACATGCTCGAATGAAGCAAATTTCACAGATCATTAGAGCTCCATTTTCCTTTAATGCAACACAAACAGATCTTAAGTGGGCATTCAGTTATCACTCTTATCCAGCATCACTCAAATACATACATGCTTACCTCCAGATTCCCCAGGCGGTCTTTCAGACTCTGCATGGTTTTGCCCAGCTGCTCGACAGTCTCGGCGGGGTCGCGTGGCAGGTCGCCCATTGTGTTTTTACTATAATCCTTCCTGCGCGCGTTGCCTCGCGACTTGGCGTCAGCCTCGCAGCGCGCGAGTTTGGAGTTGAGCTCTTTAATAGTGCCCTGTTGACTGACTATAGTTTCCTTCTGTAGGAGGATGGTCTCTCGCAGTTGAATGATAGTATTCCGCAACTCTTCCTCCTGCGGGCTAGTGCTCTGAACCCGGTTATTCGTGTCCAACGGGCAGTTGAGTTCGGTGCCAGTGGGCACGGCCGTGCACACGAACCGGCTTCCTTTTGCGCCACTCGCGCGAGCCACTTTACCGCTTCCTGACGTGAATATAAGCAACATTACCACGAACAGAGCTGTCATACCGGCCGTTTCTCTCTTAAAAACGCATACAACTTGAGGTTCTGAAGTTAGTTTGATTTAAAAAGCCACTCAAAGTGGTGTTGAATATAATTCCCCAATAAAATCCGATTTTCGAAAATGCATCTGAATATGTTTAAATACCTGTCCAAGTGAAGAGAGTTTATTGGCTGCAATTGGGTTGGAAATCCCAACCTTTCTCTCGACAAATACCTAGTCTGAACACTTTACTATCTTCTCGCCGTCACTAAATGTTCCTCAAAGAATAAAACTGTTGAATCCCTCTCTCACAGATGCGCACAACGGATTTAACAAACGGGCACTTTCATAAACACCACTCAAAAGAATTAGCTGTCCAAATGAAGAGAGATTAGCTGTAATAGGGTTGGAAATCCAATGCGTTCTGTCATCAAACAATGAGTGTGAGCGCTTCAACTCTCTTCACACAGTCAGTGCTGCTGAACGGATTAATGCAGAGACTCCGGCGCGCGCAGTTTGGCTCCACCGGTGGAGCGCGCGGATTGACTGAGCTTCATCTACGTCACTTACTCCCGTTTGATACGAGTCACGCTTGTGTATTGTCTTTGTATGTTCCTGTTCTCAGCATTAATAAAAAATAAAATAAAAAAAACGCTTGTGTATTGTGTATTATATACACAATACACAAGCCGCCCGTGAATGTCGAATGTTGAATGCGCTTGGCAGACTATAGTGTGGGGCTTTTTAATAAACTTAAACTTGTTTTGGTGGTGTGGGGGGGGGTTAGTCTCGCAATATACAATTTATACAAAATATACAATATATTTATTTGATCATAATATGCATAACTCTATACTATTTATTAAAAACAGAATTACAAAATATATAAAAATATATACATTTTCAGTCCAATGTTATATAACAAAGAGAGATAAGATACTACTCTTTTTTATTTTTTATAAATGGCTTAATCCAAGTAATACTGGACTTAGAGGGTGACAAAGCAGCAGACCCAAAAGGGCAACTATGGCAAATATACCAGGGGACTACATATAAGGCACTTGAAGACCCGTAAAAGCATGACTTCAAAATACATTGAAATGTCTCAAAAACAGTAGAAAATAATCAGGTGGTTTCCAGACTCACTAAAATTTCACAATATTACTATTTTCACTGTATTTAGGATCAAATCAACGCAGGCTTGTTGAGCAGAAGAGACTTTTGAGCTTTTGGACAGTAGTGTACATCCAACAGAATAATTCTAGCATTATTTACCAATGTTGTATTAAAAACAACTGGATGATTGATGTGACACTTTGTGATAATAATGTTTGTTACAAAAGACTTGTTTAAATGCATGAAACTAGTTTATTAGATATTTAAAATACAAATAGTGACAAGTCAGGCTGTCAGTCTGTGTGTTAGTGTTGGTGGGGATTTTTCAACCATTTCAGTGTAGTTACATTGTTAAGTTAGTAGGCGGCAGCAAAGGACTGTTCTGAGTGAGTCAGTCAGCAGACTATGAAACCATTCCAGTCAAAAAAGCTGCTTTATGCAGGAACAAACAATGCTATGGTAATCAAAATATCAATAATTGCTATTTCAAGAGTGAATCCTGCATTTATATGTGGATGTAATTCACGAAACTTTGCAGTGTGTGCGTGGCCGTTGGTCCTCCTCTTAGCAGCAGGAAAAACAAATATATACAAATTTTATAAAAATTCTGAATGGATTATATATGGCTTAGAAAGGGCACAACAAGCGCTCCCTTTATAATCACTAAAAAGCTATCACTCATCTTCATTGTGATCTCTAGCGCCCCTATAGAACCAGGCCTATTAATAATGAACAATGACTATGCCTAAATGTTTCCAATTTATGCAAGGAATTCAAAAGCCCCATCATGGACTGGATAGATATAGTAGATATAAATACATGTGTATATATATATATATATATGTATATATATATATATAGAGAGAGAGAGAGAGAGAGAGAGAGAGAAAGAGAGAAAATTACCCCTCAAAAAAGTCAGTAAGAAGCTTTCTCTTCCCTAATGCGAGTGGAGCTAATGCCTTATGGGGGGTCCTGGATCCCCCAGCCCCCCCTCATTTCGAGCGCTGGTCTGTATACTGAAGGGAGGTTGAACAGCTGGCTGTCTGGTGCAGTCAAAACAACCTGGAGCTGAACATGCTCAAGAGTGGATATGATTGTGGACATCAGGAGGAACACCCCAACTTTGACACTGCTCACCATTTTGAACAACACTGTGGCAGCCGTGGAGTCTTTCAGGTTCCTGGGTAGGATTGCACCAGCTGTGCGTAAGGTCTCACATAAGTTGGGATGTTAATTTCACACTAAGGGCTTTGTAACTACTAGTTAGTTTGTAACTAAGTCAGTACTTAATTTGGTTGCACCACCTATTCTTAAGGCAAGACTTAACTAGAAGCTCATAAGCTCTCCGTAAATTAACGTGTAGTCGCATAATATAAGGTTTACTGTATTGATCCAATAAACAGCCTTAAAATTTGTACACAGAAGTGTTAAAAAGCAGTGAACTTCAATTTGATCTTGTTACGGTTGATGTTCAAACCTTGTTTGCTCACTGTCAGCTGTAATAAATTACATACCCATTGAAATATGATATGTAATACAACAATATTTAATTAATGGTATATTTAGCCTATGTAAATAACAATATTTAATAACTGTATCTAAAATGAATAAATAAGTAATAATTCAACAGGCTGGAAAAATAGATATTTATTCATTTTAATATCTATTTCATATGTTGAAACGTGACACCGGTCGGAGTACACAGGAAAGTGCACTATTGATTGGTTTCATGCTGAAGAAGTACATTTTTTACACAATGATTACTCCTGTAAATTTAAACGGCTGTTATGCAACATCATCATATATGTCGAAAGGATTGATGCCTGTCAACCAAAACATGGGCTCATTGATGTCATTAAATGAGTCTACTTTTTTATTCCATCTGTTACTGCTGGTCAGAGGCTTCTGTAAATATATTTACTTTCCATAGGGTTATGTCCTACCTAAGTTTAATGGTGCAATGCTCAAATATTTAGTGGTGCGTAAATTGTGACTTAGTGCCAAATTCATGCCACAACTAGGCTAAGTTGTAACGTAAGTATAGCTGGTTGCAACTGGCCCCTGGGCACTACCATCTCACAGGACCTGAAGTGGGAGACCCACATTGACTCCATTGTGAAAAAGGCCCAGCAGAGGTTGTACTTCCTTCTCCAGTTGAGGAAGTTCAACCTGCCACAGGTGCTGGTGATTAGACACGGCATCAGCCGATTTTGCCAGGGCTTCAGCCCCGAATGTTTTGAGTGTAGCCCCGAATGTATTTTGAAAAGTTGACTGACAAATATGAAACCGGACAATAGCCTATGTAAACCCCCAAAATCATAAGTTGCCTTATTTCATTGTGCTTTGGCTTTGCACATACTGCATTCAGCCTGTAAAAATAGACATAGTTCTTAAAAATAATCTAGCCTATAGAATAAGTGTCTTTGCTATCGGTAGCCTATGGGCTGTAGTTTTTAGCCTCATTCTTAGCGCACCCGCCTCCCATGCCGGAGACGTCGGTTCGAGTTTCCTTGTTTATCAGGTGTTGTTTTCTCTAAGGATAACCAATACGCATTAACATAAATTGTATGTGTGACTTGTTTTGTGATATTAGTTTGTAGTAAATATACACTTTGATTTGATTAAATGGTTTTGTAGAGGGTAGCAAAGATGAGCTACAGACTGAGGAGCCAGCAGCAACAGCTGTGCCAGAATCAGGCATGGAAACTGGTAACAATTAATCAGTCACTTTACTTTAGAGAAAGTTAAAAGTGAATCATTGTTTATCCCAATGCTCCTAATGATCATAATAAAAGGACTTTGACAGATGAACATTGAGAATTACATACAGTTCGATGTCATCACTTTATGGTAATATACATGAAAATTCAAGAATCATGATAGATCTTAGGGCAATCCCACTGATCTGCTCTTCCCAATACATTTTCTTCAATGGTATTGGTCTACAATTTGAAATATGTAGCACTTGATGGATTAGTTGTTTGAAGCCTGAAGTTATGGGCTGTATCTGTTATTTTGCATCACAGATGATTCATGGAGGAGAGAGGATGAGTTAGTCGAGGATAGTATTAGAGTGGAAGATTTAGGAACTGTAGAAACAGGCCCAGCCAGAGCAAAATTCATAGAATACCCTCTCACCAGCTTTGGGCTGCAGAGAAGTGGTTGCTAGTGTGAAAATAAAATGGTCTGGGCTAAGCCCCGGATGTCCTTCAATGCTGGAAATGCCTCTGCTGGTGATACAGTTCTACTCAGCAGTCATTGAGTCTGTCCTCTGCACCTCAGTAACTGTCTGGTTTGGTTCAGCTACGAAATCAGACATCAGAAGAATAAAACAGTTTTTTCCCTCTGGCTATCCACCTCATGAACAGGTAAAACTACCCCCATTACTCTCCATTGTGGCAATATTATCATGTGCATATTCAATTATTCATTTTTATATTCCATTTATATTTATTTGACATATCCTACCTCTTCTGCACTATACATTAAATCACCTTGCACATGACTGTATATCTGTATTTGAACAACATTATTGCCCTACTGTAGTTACCTCTATATATGTATCTGTTGTATCTTATATTTGTATTCTTATTTCACTGTTTAAGTATATATGTTTATATGTATATTTCAAATGTTTGTATGTATTTGTTGAATATGTACATTTTTTTTATTCTCTTTGCACTGGAAGCTTCTGTCACCATGACAAATTCCTTGTGTTTGTAAGCATACTTGGCAATAAATCTCATTCTGATTCTGATCCTAAATGAGCTTCAAGCAGTTAGAGGAGGCCAGGGCAAGTTGACACAAGGCAAGGTTGTTACTGCAAGGATTTGTTTCAAAGGCCCAATGCAAATATGCATAGTAAATTAAGATATTTATCTGCAAATGATTTCCTTAAAAATAAAAATATAAAATAAAAAAAGCAAAATTATCTGTTCAGTAAACAATGTAACACAATAAAATCTTTTTTTTTTTTTTTACCAGTTTAGTGTACAACAGGCTAAAGTCTCTGTGAGGTAAAAGGCTCCAATGATTTTATTTTTCCCCCAAACACTAAAAAGCAACAAAAACTACTACAGATCTTTCCTAAACACCTGTTTGTTACTACGCACTGCAAAATTTCCCTGAGAGTAATTTTCAGTTATTATGTCTTTTCAAACAATGTGTTGCTCCATCAATATTTAATACTAAAAAAAAGTTGTAAAGTTTGATACATTTGATACGTGACTACACTTAAAACATCTGAAAGTGAAAACAAACACAACAACCAACAGCATAAGAAAAAGCATCAAACACTAAAAAAATTAAAAGACAATAACAGCAATTAGCATAATTTATTAATACTGCAATGCATGCTGGGAATCCATATACGTGAGTGTGGCTTTAGCCCCGTTATTTATTTCATAATGACGAGGCAGGTTATCACGTGTTTCTAACGTTGTATTATATACAATCGATTAAATACAATTTTTCTCTTGGCCAAAACAATTTATATTTTACATCTTTTTGTACTGTACTGTGACACCATGCCCTGCTATTATGGCACATAAGATGCTTCATAAAAATATTTGTCTTAAGATGGTTATTTATATTTTCAGCTTTAGTGTGTCAATAGGAAATATAAATGTTAGACTCCCAAACATTATATTTACAAATAGAAAAGATTAGAATAGAAGAACAGGGAGCCCTGCAACAGATGGCATTGCCCCCACAGAGACCCCCACTGAACACTGAGTCAGTCTGAGATTACATAAAGAGACAGAAGCAATTGAGTCAGCCTAAATAGACAGAAGAACTGTGGTGAATTCTCCAAGATGCTTGGAACATCCTATCTGCCAAAACCAAGTAAAACTGTGTCCAGGTGTATCTAGGAGAATTGGGGCTGTTTTAAAGGCAAAGGTGGTCACACCAAATATTGATTTAGCTTATTTATGTTTACTGGACTTTGTATGACGTTAATTGATCAATTAAAACTATTCATGACATTATTTTTTAAGACATCCTCACTATGCAACATTTTTCACAAGTGTATAAAATGTTTGCACAGTACTGTATATTTACATATATAAGCCAAGAGAACTACGAACATCACACTCACGTATTACGATTCCCAGCATGCATTATGGCATGAATAAATTATGCTAATTGCTGTTATTGTCTTTTAATTCTTTTAGTGTTTGATGATTTTTCTTATGCTGTTGGTTGTTGTGTTTGTTGTCACTTTTAGTTGTTCTTAGTGTAGCCATTATTCAAAGCTCATCTTTTTACTTATTGATGTGTTTGATGATTGTCACCATTGTTGTGATTTGTGTGTCAAGTGTTTAGGCCCATGCGTGCCTTGCCGAAAATATTAAATCTGAATATCAGACATTGGTCCCTGAATGTTAACTGGCCATTTACCATCAAATGGCAGCTTATGTGACCTCTGACAATAGAATAGCCCACACTACATCTCTGATAGTCAATAATATTAAAAGAAAATATGTCAATTAATTTCTATATACAGTTTTAATTGAATAAAAAAAAAGTTGAAAGAACTAAGAAAGTCAAGTTCATTCAAATAAAATTAAGCTCAGTAAAAAAGTAGTGGTGGTAATTTTGAATCATTTTAGTGACTAGATTATATTTTATTCCATTTACCTAAAATTATTTTTCAGATTCATTCATCGTTTCATTCATGAAACATTTCTTTAAGTTATGCTTTTGCACTTTAAGTTATGCCAGTGTGCCCAATGGTCATCATTTGATTAATTGCATTGAACCAAAAGCAGTCATTCATGACCAGAACAAGTCTAATTATTCTAGTGACTTAAGCAAAAGTTTTTCGCCACATATGACAATAAATTATATCATATTCTGAGCACAAATTTATATTAAGCTATACAAAAAACAAAACTATAATACTAGCCTAAAAAAATGATTATGAGTTTCAGTAATGTCTGTATGTCATTGTAATGTGTCTTCGTCACTTACTTTTATTCATGATTAATCCGGCCCCTTTTCTTTTTGAACGAGATGCAGTTCCTCCTCTCATTCAGAGAGGTGGAACTCATAGTCAGCAGATTGTTCATGACCGAGATGACTGATTCATTTAATTTGTTTGTGAATGACATCACCAAAAATCTCCTTGACACCATTTGGTTAAAAGTCATTGCTAAAATGGTTAAGAAATGTGATTTCACTTGTTTTGATTCAATAGTGTTACCAAAGTGTCCAAACACTTTTTGGAGCCACTATATATAAATAGATGTTTGGAAACTGACGGCAGAAAGTTTGCAAGCAATTGGTTAAAATGGGTCTATAAAGACAACTCAAACAGTATTTTCACAGAAGTGTTTCAAAATATTGCATGTCCGTATTTTTTCACCCAGGACAAACAGTGATACTGCTCTCAAAGCAGAACTATATACTGTGCTTGTTTCCTTCACATCTTGTTGACATATGGCAACAGTCTTCATCCTGGTATCAGTGGCAGAGTTAGAGTTAATGACCTGTTACTGGGAGTAATACAGAGAGAGGTGGATTGGGTCACAGGCTTGGTGACAGTTTCCATGTTTGTTTGGACACACAGTGGGAGGCTAACACTTCTCCTGTGACTCCACCCAAAAACACAAGTCTCTCTCTCTCTCTCTCTCTCTCTCTCTTGTTTTGCACTCAAAAAGCTCTCAGATGCCTAATAAAAGGGATGCGTTAATAAAAGGGTTAATTTAATAAAAGGTTTTTAGGCTGAAAATGGTAAATTTGGCTCATCATTTATAAGAAAAAAAAAAAAATAGCCTAAATGACACAACTTTCTATAATGGTAACATTTTGTGATACGTCTCTAGCTTTCTTTGAAAAGGAAGAAGCGGGAGCCGGGTAAACATCCAATGTAAGACTTTTATTTCTCCACTTTTCAGTTACAAAAGAGTTTTCTTTTCAGCACAACAGAAAACACACAGAACACTGCTGCATCTCTCTCTTTCTCTCCTCCGGCCCTTTATTCCTGTCCACCTCTCACTGCAACACAAAACAGCTGTTAGAGATAATTTCCCACAGGTGTCAGTCCTTACTGTTCTTCCTCTCATGGCCTTGCTCTCCAGACATTTTTCAGCCATGCCCCCATCACCATACACTTAAAATAAGGTTATTTTCATGTCATCCATTCAACCGAAACAATCAAGATGGCAGCTCTTCTTGTTGTGGCTGAATTTCACTTTGATAGGATTGATAAAGATAAATGTGACTTTGTACAATATTCACATTGCATTCCTTCAAAGGTGAAGTGACGTTTACTTGGTTTCCAGCGATGAAGCACGATGGCAATTGCATTTCAGTCTGTACATCAAAATGCAATTTTTCGCATGCGCAGTAAGGGGATTTAAATGTTTTCATACATGGACTTGCAACTTTTGGAAAGCACTTGAAAACAGCAGTTTGGACAGAGAGCGTTTCGAAAAATGAAAGCACCATTTTTAAATGTATCTGGATTAGACATAGCCTCAACCGCAGCTTTTAGTATATTAAAATAATAATTATATATATATATATATATATATATATATATATATATATATATATATATATATATATATATATATATATATATATTAGGGCTGTCAATCGATTAAAAGTTTTATGTATAATATTCAGATAATTAAAATGCTTTACATTCCTGTAGCAGAAGAGTTAATCATTGATAAGGCCATACAAAAAGTTGCTTTTGAATACAATGTATTGTTTACTACCATATTATTGATCAAGAGCCAGTCATTGACATACAGTTCACAGCAATCCATTTCACAAGTGAATTTGTCAATCAGTTGGAGATTTATTATGAGGGCTTGTTTAAGGACCACCAATTTACACCTGCGTCAGACGTCTTGGGTGTGTTGCGTCATAAATATAAAATGTTTAGGTCACTGTGTCAAGTAAAATATAGTTTAATACTCAATCTTTAAACACATCTTGAGATCCCTTAGATCGCATTTGCGCTCCTACTGAAGTGTTTTCTTCTACAGCTGAAATTTCACTTACTGCCCTCTGGAGTAAACAGGTGGTACTACATGCTTGCATTTCTCAGGAATCTTCCTTATTATGGTCTGTGGGCATGCGATTAATTGCGTACATTTTTTTAACGTATTATTTTTTGTAAAACTAATCGCACTGATTTAACATGTTAAATCGACAGCCCTAATATATATATATATATATATATATATATATATATATATATATATATATATATATAAAACGACCCTGGTGGCTCAGAGGCCCTAAGAGGCCACTTTTAATGTTTATAGTTAGAAACAGCTCTGCGAACATTTATGAACATCTTGTTTCATGTTAAATTATAAAAATTAAATTGTTTATTGTTAATTCAGTGCATTAAGTAATGTTAACATACAACTTTTTATTTTTTTAAATGCATTAGCATGTTGAAATTAACATTTAAACATGATTAATAAGAGCTGATCAAGTATTGTTCATTGTTGATTCATGTACTGTAACAGTGCTGGCAAGGACAAAGAGACGATGACGAAGGCAAAGTGGGAACCCAATTTATTTTTCAAAACGTTATAACAAGTAACCCTAATATAAATGTGAACTAAACAAAACATTAACAAGAACAATGAACATAAACTTGACTTGAATTGACTATGAATAGAACGAAACAACAGTGTTACATTAAAAATACTCGACACTGGACAATGGCAAAATGAGTGCTTCAATACATGGACAAGGGGGAACATAAACCAATGATAAAACAGAAAACTAAACAAAATGACAAACTAGAACTAATAACAAAGTAATCAAAAATGAACCAATTGAATCAAGACACATGAACATGGAGGGAAACAGGATGATCACATGACAAGTAAACAGGGACAAAACATGACATGGAACATGAACAAACTTTTCAAAATAAAGGACATAAACAAAACATGAACAAAAACACATCTAGATGATACATGTACTAGTTAACTAATGTTAACAAATACAACCTTTTGGTAAAGTATTACCAATATTATTTAGTCTACTAAATTTGACATATTAATGAATGACATTTGCTGAAATTCCACTTCAGTACAGCATTGTCATGTCTTGCTCAAAATGTGCATTAAAGATAATTTTCTCCTAAATGGAATTTGTGTCTTCATTTACTCGCCGTCATTCGTTTCAAACCCATGTTACTTTCACCCATCTTTGGAACTCAAAAGGAGATATTATGAACACTTCTCTTTTCCATACAATGAAAGTAAACAGGAACTGCAGCTGTCAAGCTTGAAAAATTACAAAAAGAATTTAATTTGACTTGTGAGTGAAATTCCAAGTTTCATGCAGTCATAAAATATCTTTGTGTGCGTGAAAGACAGAAATTGAATAACTGAAAATCATTCCAATTGCTCTCAAATCTTCATAGCATTAAACATTATTGGTTCTCGCATATCTTGTCACTGACGTCAAATATGATAACAAAATGTAAATTTCTGTGAGAACAATTCCTTTAAATAATAATGAAAAGGCTGCTAGAGATTACTCTGCATTTATAATATATTTGTGTATAGCTTAAGCACATGACGTCTCGAAGTAGTGATGTAGCCCTGACAAAACAAAGTCTTCATCTGACATCACATCTGCTGCATTAATCTGTCTGCATTTAGTTGTGTGAAGCTACACTTCTGTGGCGTCTCATGTCAATTGTCACAATGTGTACTCATCAACATTCAGCATCACGAGTGTGTGACTCAGGACTCAAACACACAGTGATGCACATACACCTCTCTCTATACACCACAGGCACACAGCATGCTTCTTGTTTACAGAAGAGCTATATGTCCCCTTATTCGTCCAAATATTGACAGGTAGACAGGGACCGGCTCATGTCTGCTGTTATATTTTTTGCCAGTCATCTTCCCCAGCAGCTGTACTGGCAATTTGATTAGGTAAATTCCCAAGTGATGGTCTTGACTTTTGAAAAGAATGTGATTGAAATTCAAACCAATTTTTGACAGAAGCCCACAAGACCAACTCCTAAAATACATGTATATATATACATATGTATATAAGGCTGTCTCAATTGGTTCTGTCTCTTCATGTAATCTTAGACTCCTATTGGAAGACTCAATATTCAGTGAAGGGCTCTGTGGGGAAAATGCCATCTGTTGCAGGGCTCCCTGTTCTTCTATTCTATTCTATTTGCAAAATAAATGTCCGGGAGTCTAAAATGTATATTTCCTATTTACACACTAAAGCTGAAAATATAAATAACCATAAGACAAATATATATATGAATTTGCACTGGGTTATTTGAGAGAGTTTGAGATCAAATAATCCTCTAGCTTCTGAGGGTGCTGTATGATTCGAGTGAGATGCGGATTAAAGACTCTAAGATCTCAACAAAGACATGATGCAATGCTTTTGGGGAAAGTGTCAGGCTTGGTTGAGAGAAAGTATGTGTGAGAGAGAAAGGCTATGCTCGGAATAGCAAACTAGCATGCTCCTCTTATTATGTCTGCAGTGTACAGAATGAAAACCACATCCATCCCTGCTAAAAATAAAATAATAGGTTAAACCAGCCTAAATTTACAAAACTAAGCTGGTCTTCCAGCGGGGTCAGGCTGGTCTGGTTTGGTGGTTTTAGATGGTTTAGGAAATTTGTCATCTGCCTGGGGATTGAAGCTAGCCAAAGCCAGCCTAAAATCTGTGAAGATGAACATTTTATTTCAAATTAATGGGCATTATAAAGAGCTGGTCCTCCCTTTGTTTCTATAACATGTTCCACTCTGGTTCTTCTTGGTTCAGCTTTCCACTGGATTCTGCATTCCAATTGATCAAAAAGTTCAGTATGGCAAGCAAATTGACTTTTAATCATGTGTCATTAATGTTTTTACTAGTGCAAATGTGAATAGCACTGTTGATTTAAAACTTTTATTTAGTGTGATTAATTACATTAAAAACAATTATGTGTTATAAATAATAACGCCATTTTTCATTCCCCAATCCGTATGCAAATTCTGTAATAAGGAACTGTCCTACCATCGGACAAATTAAAGCTTGATGCATCACCATGATGTGGCAGTAGGGATCAGTCAGCACTCCAGCTGTACTGGCAATCCGAGGTGGGTAGTAAAGCACTACATTTACTAAATTTTCTTGAGTAGATTTTTGGAAGAAAATGTACTTTTAGAGTAGTATTAAAAGTGGGTACCTTTTATTCCCAATCAAGTAAATTCCTAATGATTATTTTTACATTTACTTCATTATAATGGGTGGCATTCCTGTCGTTACATTACTGGGTTTTATATTAATTAATGCATAATTTATTGAGAGATTATTGAATGGGACTTTTACGACACCAGAAATTCACACAGCTGAGCGCGTGCGCTGTCATAGAGTCATCACTGCTGCAGCATCATGCTCTTCAAACAAAGTGAAACACTTTCTTACCTCAGCACAGTGAAATCATGGAATGCTTTAATTTAAAACCAAGACAAGTGGATAGTTCAAGTTTAAAGTTGCAGCTCCAATTTATGGCAGTTGTGGCTCTAATGATAACGCAGGCTTTTCTGTGAGATTGGTGATGGTCATTTTCATGGTGATTCTCTAACTGGGCTCTTATGACATCAGTTTTAAAGTGTACATTTTCAAATCAGTGCACTTTGTCCCATGTCTCGCATGTCATGAGCAGTATTTACGCATTTACCCCATGCTCTCACAGGGATAATGGAAACTATCGCCGCTAAATCGGGATGATTAACTGACTAAATCCACTTAAATGTCCAAGTAAAATGTACATGCCTTTTGCTTTGCCATTCACGTGATCAACAACTGGAGTGTGAACAGACAGCATTTCTGTGCGTGCACAGCGAGGTGTGCAGGGGAGATGTGCTCTGCGGGCGCAAGGCGATCGTATGGTAAAGAGTGTCTATGTCCGAAATCGTCTGAAATTTCCTATATAGTGAAGGGCATTAAGTGCACTATATCTCAGCAGTGAGTGAGTTAATGAATTCGGATGCTGACATATACACTGAGCATCGGACCTCTGGGGCTGTCACAGAAACAACGTCACATATGAACTTTTAAAATACTTGGGCCTTACTTGTTATTCTTATTAAATTATATATTGCTACAATAAATCTTCATTCTGTTTGTCATTTTTAATATCTATTTTAACATAAAAAGTTAAAATATATAAAAATATATGCTTTCGGGTCCTTGAATAAAGTATAACATGCGAGTAAGAGACTTTCTGGTGCCCTCCCAGGGTAAGATGGTGACCCCCTAGCAAGAGATGGTAAATAAAAATATGTGTAAGCACTGAAGAGATGGAAATGAACTCTGCGAAAGCTGAAAAGCACTGGAGGGATCGTTACTCCCGAATGCAAGGGCCACCCCTGCGTTAGATTAGGGTCACTCTGGATGGAGGTGTGAATCCTAGCTGCCCGGACTGACCTTAAGTCTGACTCCAGGCTTGGTGAGTTCGACAGATGGGCCAATGCAGCGAACCCTGAGGGAAGGGGCACTGCGGCCACTTTAACAGGCATGCCCAACCTGTGATTGAACAGGGGCTGTTCAATCCACTACTGGATTCGAACGGGAGAGTCCTCTGAGCCTAGAACAGGAGAGACCACAATACAAATAAAAGTATATAGCTCACTCAGCATTCGGAACGGGAGAACCTTCGCTGCAGATTGAACTGGAGAGCACTTGATGGATTATGCCGGAGGAGGTGTGAATCCTAGCCACTAAGGCATATCGCCCCAAGTGTAGGTGTGAATCCTAGGTGCTCGGAACGACCTCAGTCTCTCCTCCTGACAATGGGGGGACCTCACAGCATCCAAACGGGGGAGTCCTCGCTGCACTTCGAACGGGGAAGCCTACGGTACAAATAAACATGATTTATCTCGCACTGCATTCAGGCGGGAGAACCCCCACTGCGATTTTAATGGAGAATCCCTAGAGTGCTTAAGGTGGGCCCATCCTGTGTTGTTGGACAGGGGGCTTCCGAACTGTTCAGGGTAGACCCCTGCTGCATCCGATCGGTGGAGCCGGCCTATTGGAAAGACAAGGATGAAGCAAGCATGCCACTGACCCCAAATGTGACCTTTTGTGATTAGTTGATTAGGGCTTGTTGTGCTTTCCTAATATGAAGATGGTTGGTGCGGATGTAGCCGAGATATGTGTCGGATGACCAGTGGCCCAGTAATCGTGTAATGGTGTTCGGGCAGGCCTTTGTGGGCTGCTGTGGTTTCGGCGCCGATGCTAAAGGAATGGCTTAAGTATAGTTTAGAATACTAGAATGTTTATGCTGAATTTACTGAGCTCGCTCAAAGCTGCAAGCAGCTGGAACCGCAGGCATGGGCCTGCATGGAATACAATGGTAGGAGGAATGGGACTCATGTGGCATTTAACAGGAAGAGCCCATGTTTTTGTGTGTACATTCTGTACGAATGGGCTGAGCATGGCATTTGACGTGAGGGCGTATAGTAAGCTATGTTCAAATGAAATTGATTGATGTGGAGATGCAGACTTATGATAAACTGTTTAGGGAAGACCTGAAACAGATCGATTGTTGACAGTTGCTAGGTGGGTGGTGGTTTGTTTGGTATAATATGAGTTACAGAGCCATGAAGGCTGAGATGCATGGCCTGAAAGACGTGCTGTGGTTGTGGCACGTGAATGTTGCGGTGTAGAGGAAGTTTGTCATATGGCCCTAAAGATGCCATGGTTACAGTGCTTTAACAGCATATTTGCACTGTTTGCAGTGCAGTAGGAGGTTTGGTAGCACAACCCAAAGGCGGATAATTTTTTTTAATTTAATACTTTTTTGTTTGGTAATTTATTTTATTTAATACCGGGGATTTTGCCAGCATTTTTTAAAAAGCAGACTAAACAATAATTTACAGAATTTTGCTGTAAGTGTTCCAAAAAAAAAAAGCACGCTGAAGCTTTTCACCTAGTATTGTGTTTTTATCCTTAATTTAAAACATCTTTATGCACAGAAATTCTATGTTTTTTGTACTGTGGGCTAATTCTGTGACTGCCGTCTATTATTTTGAGTGGTGTGGAAAAGAAAATGTAATAAATAAACGGATGGATACTGTGATTAAATTAATCGCAAACAGTGGCCATTCATTTGTTCAACGTGCACGAGATATTTGTGTTGGCACTCCTGGAAGTGTCATGTTTGCAGATCAGCTCTAAATATCGTAAAGATCAATCCATAATCACGTACAATAAATTGGCTTTCAATACTGTTGTCATGATTAACATAGGCTAACGATTGGGGAAAACTCTGGCATGTGACACTACATTTTTGCACTAATGCCAATTTTATTGGCAAAAAGTGTTACCAAACAAAATTTTCACGACATTTGATGTATCGACATAGATTTTATGTGCTTGTTAAATGGAAAAATATTATGTCAACATTTGTGACATTTTAGCAATAATGTGCATTTCCATCAGCTTTATGTTGATGCACTAAAACTTTTTTCCACAAATAGTCCTTGGATGAAAGGTAGTTAATGACTGACAGATTCACTTAATGTCACTTAACTGATCATATTACACTCAAAAATGACCTTTTGCCACCACCTGCTGTCTAACATATGTAATGTAAAAAAATAAATAAATACATGTGAGAGACACTTGTACAGTAAATCTTAAAACTTATGCACTGCTCTTACACTTTAGTTTAGAACAGCATGAAAACAAGCGGAGTGATACACACACAGTGAAGCATCCGAGTGCTGTTGCTGTCAGACCATCAGTGCTCATGGAACATCTTTCGTCCAATCAGATTCGAGGACCGAAACTAACTGTTATATATATATATATATATATATATATATATATATATATATATATACATACACACATATACACAGTGGTGTAGTGGTGCCTGGAGAAGTGGGTATACTCTTAACATATGCCCCCCAAGATGAGCACTAGTGTTGTGCTCTTGTAAAAAGTTTTGTGCTCTTAAAGCTGCAGTAGTCAACTTTGAAATAAATTGAATTGAGAAACAGCAGCACCAATTCTTCCCCATATTCATGATGCTCTTCACCCCCAGCCATTTTTTAATTGACAGAGCCAAGGCCTGCCTCGCCATAAGTGATTGGCTAAAATTTGCTGGATTGACACTACCCGACCCACATTTTTCACTCAGAGCTAGAGTCTGTGGTGCTAACTAATCTCTCACAGGGCCTCATTTAAAAAGACACCATGTTTATATAGACATTTTTTTTTTTTTTTTTTACAATTAATAAATATTACCTACTGTAGCTTTAACAATTTCATGCTCTAACCATTCTGAAAAGCAGGGTACAAACTAGTGATGTCAGTTTCAGCTTTTTATCTTTTAACATTACCCGAGACTGCTAACGATAGCTAGCTAGTGTAGGCATAAGCAGTGTAACATTGTCAATTAACCTAGTATTATTAATTTATGTTAATCATCATGATGCTAACTGCGGCAATAATATTTTCTGTTTGCTCTTGTAAGAGCAGAAAAAAAAAATCGTCATTGGATAGTACATTTTTGTTTTTACTCGCCAGACATTTGACCTCATATAAGCACAATGTAACTAAAAAATATATTAAACTGAGAGAGGGGGCCTCTTCATATATATTCACACAATATAGTATATTGTAGTTTTTATTTGATTTTTCTTTATGATTTTAATCACATTTTAGCTTTTAAAAAATTTACAAATTTCACATTCTATAAATTTTTATGATGTCATGAAATTGCATTTTAACTAATGAGACAAGCTGTTGTCACTGTTTGAAATTTCATGTATATTATTAACAAAACAATTCACAAGGTGGGAATCTAATAATGAAAATTAAGGGCTAACAATTAACTGTCAAACAAATAATTGCAATTAGCTGTTTCACAAATATGACGATTAATTACCATACAAACTCACTATGATATTTCTGCCTTAAATTCTTCATTTTCACACATTGTTTTAAGGCTCTCTGATTAACTCACAAGCCCTTATTTCTCATGAAGGAAGACTTTGAGATTGTGTTTCTTGCATTTGATCATCTTCACAGAAATAGAGCAGGACATCTCCTCTGTCTCACCGCTGCACTGCGTGAATAAACCCCATTTGCATTGCATGGCCATTAATTAAAACTAGAGTCCTTTGCGTTCACAAAATTAATACTCAAAATCAAACACAAAATCAAACTCTAAACAGGCTGGCAAAACAGACAGAGCCTGTAGGTCCCCAATTCTCTTTAGGGAGGTAATAGCCATAAGAAAAAACATCTTGAGAGTCAGAAGTCTGTCAGACTCTGACTCTAGAGATTCAAAGGGGGTCTCAACCAGGCCCTCAAGGACTATTGCTAAGTCCCAAGAAGGGGTCCTGGTCCTAGCAGGAGGCCTCAGTCGCCTGGCTCCATGAATGAAACGGGCGAGTAGAGGATGTCTCCCCAAAGGCACCCCATCCATCAGGGCGTGACAAGCTGAAATGGCGGCCACATAAACCCTGAGAGTGGCAGGGCATATGCCTGCTGACAGTTTTTCCTGCAGAAAGTCCAGAACTGAAGCAATCTGGGAGTTAACTGGATCTGCGTTATGTGTACTGCAACATTTTTCAAAGACACCCCATTTATTGGCGTAGATCCTTCTGGTAGAGGGAGCCCTAGCACTTAAAATGGTCTCGATAACCTCAGGTGAAAGCCCTGTGTCCCTCAGTTGGTACCCTTCAGGGGCCAAACGTGAAGGTTCCCAGCTCGGGCCGGGGATGAAATATTGTCCCAGAAGGTCCCTCCTGTTCGGAATCGCCCAAGGCGAGCCGTCAAAGAGAGACATTATCTCCGAGAACCATACCCTGTTCGGCCAGCGCGGTGCTATCAGTAATAGGCAAGACCCTTGCTGGCGAACTCTGGCCAAGACTTCCGGGAGCAGAGAAACCGGGGGAAATGCATACAGTAAATGGACAGTAAATCTCCCACATTCAGGCATCAAGGGATAAAAACTGACCTGAATGACAGGAATTTGCCCTGGGCCCAAAGGAGTATCCTACATGCCAGGGAATTAGCTGGTGTGAACGTAGACCTCCTTGATGATTTACATAGGAGACTGCTGTTGTGTTGTCCACCTGCACCAGGACATGGCAGCCTCTCAGATGCTGGAGGATGTATTTCAGGGCCAGAAATACTGCCATCAACTCGAGGCAGTTGATGTGCCAACCGAGCAGATGACCCTCCCATTCCCCTTGGGCTGGACGCACCTAGAGTGGGACCCAAGGTAAGAAACCGGGGTCTGAATCACATAGAAAGGGAACGAAGCCCGCGGCGCGTAACCCTTATTTGCCTTAGGGAACTGGCCCTTGGATGAAATCTCCTGACTTTTAGCCACAGCTGAAACGGTCTCATATGCAGAAGGCCCAAAGGGATCACCGTGGATGCAGATGCCATGAGACATAGAATTAATTGATACTGACGAACAGTGCAACATTGACCTAGCCTGACTTCGCTCAGGGTGTTCTGAATGGAAAAGATCCAACTGGGAGACAATTGTGCCCACATCATGATCGAATGCCATATAACTCCCAGATAGGTGATTTCCTGGGTAGGAGAGAGAACGCTCTTTTTGACGTTGAGTCTCAGACCCAGAGAAACCAGATGAGCTAAGACAATATCCCTGTGTTGAACTGCCAGTTCTTGAGACTGTGCCAGTATCAGCCAGTCGTCTATGTAATTCAGAATGCGGATGCCCTGGAGTCGCAAAGGAGCCAGTGCTGCATCCGTGCATTTCATGAATGTGCGGGGTGATAGGGCTAGGCCGAATGGAATAACCCGATACTGGAAGACTTCGCCCCTGAAAGCGAACCTCAGGAACTTCCTGTGCTGTGGCAGAATTTCTATATGAAAATATGCATCCATAAGATCGATCGTGACCAAGCCAATCGTGACTTTGGACTTGTGACACGACCGTCTTGACAGTTAGCATCTTGAACTTGAACACCCTGACTGAGCGGTTCAAGCGTCGAAGATCTAAGATCGGACACAACCCCCCACCCTTCTTGGGGACCAGGAAGTATCAGCTGTAATAACCTGACTCTTTCTCTGGAGGGGGAACACGTTCTATGGCCCCTTTGACCAAGAGATTTTGCAGTTCTTTCCACAGCAGACATGCCTGCTCCGGTTTCACGGAAGTGGAGACCACACCGTTGAAACGCGGAGGACGGCGAGAGAATTGAATTCTGTAGCCTCTTTCTACTGTTCTTAGGACCCATATAGAAGTACCGGGCAAAAGTTTCCACACTGCCAGGTTCTCTGAAATAGGTACTAATTTCAACACTTCCTGTTGAGGGGATGTCGGGTGTTCCGCGTCCTGGAATAAGGCAGGAAGCAGCGGTAGTCCCAAATTTTTGTTGGAAGCCTCTGCCTCCCGAAACACCAGAGGTGGCGGGAAAGGAGAGGATTCGTGGGGGTACTGGGGGCGGTGAAGTGGATGGTACACGCGCCCCGTCCCGAGGGGAACTACCCCCACCGGGCTGGGTGCAAGACCGTCAGGGTTTTTTCCTTTTAAAAATAAATGCCCTGAGGTCTTGCTTTGGAGGCTGTCGAGGGCGACGAGCCTGTCCCCAGTCATTACAAGGGGGAGCACGACTCGCCACGCTCTGTTTCTGAGCCTCCCTTCTAGCAGGACCGGGGCAGGACTGGGTGGCCGACGGCCCTGTCCCCTGAGTGCGGCGAGGAAAGAATTGCCCAAATGCTTCCTCATGGCTTTTCGCCACCTGGAACCTAGAGATAACCGTATTCATGGCGTCTCCGAATAGGCCAGAAGGCGAATCCGGGGCATCAAGGAGGATCTTTGTCCTTTATGCCCAATAGGTTGAGCCACAGGTGTCTTTCCGTGCTGACCAAAGCGGACATAGACCAGCCAATGGCACGGGCTGTCTGCTTGGTCGTGTGGAGAGATAGGTCCGTGGCTCGGCGAAGCTCAGAAAACGCTTCCTCGTCGAGCACGGTACCTAACTTAGGTCCTTAAGCAGATCAGCCTGGTATGCCTATAACACCGCCATGGTGTGCAGAGCAGCACCAGCCTGACCCACTGCCTGATAGGACTTCCCTACTAGCGTGGAGGTGGTCCTGCACGACTTCGTGGGGAGAAAGGGTCTGTTCAGCGATGATGCCGAGCCCGGTGAGAGTTAACCCGCAAGTGTCTCCTCAACCGGCGGCATCATCGAATACCCCCATGTCTCAGCACCCACGATAGTCGAATATATCGACGTCGAGGGCACGTGGACATGGGAAGTATAAGGTTTTCTCCATGAACGAGAAAGCTCGTCATGGAGGTCATCAAAGAAGGGAAAGGACTGATGAGGCAATCCCTTCCCCCGGCCACCAGACAGAAATCTATCCTCCAATTTGGAGCATTTGGGGGTCTCTTGTTGGCATGGCCAGTCTATCTGAAGCCTGGCCACCGCACAAGTAACCACGTAGAGTAATTCCTCTGCTGATTTATTATCAAACCCGGAATGCTCGGAGGTGGGTAACTCGAAATCTGCCGAACCAAGAGATTCAAGGTCCCCCTCATGAACCGAAGAGGTGCCGGAGCACGCTTCGAGATCATGGGAAGGACCAGCTGGGTCTGGGGAGAGAGTGAGCGAAAGGGACGGACCCGTCTCTTGCTCCTCAGCCAGATACATGCGAGAGCCCCATGAGTGAAGTGTGGGCGCTGACTCCCGGAAGTAAGCGAGGCAAGCACGAAGCATTTTGCCCGAAAGCAGATCGCAATGCTCGCACCCGCCCCAACGCGAGAGCAGCATGCTCATCCCCCAAACAAACAAAGCAAAACTGATGAGTGTACCTCTTGGCCATAGAGCGGAGACAGGGGAACACGCATCATTTGCCCTGATTTTCAGTCTTTTTTTTTTTCAGAGAAAAGAGAAAGGAGAAAAGGTTCACTGCGCACTGCCTAACAGCTTCTAACAGAGGAAAGAAAGTTTGACAGGCTCGTGATAGCACACAACACAGAATGGCTCTGAAGACAAAAGATCTGACGATGCTCTGGTGACACATCTATTTATAGCCCTGCGCCAGGTGCGTCCAATGATTACACCGGCAGAGGCTATAAATTCCGGCTATAAATTCCGTGTTCCCAAAGCGCTTTTCAGCGCAGCATCATAGTGAAGCTTTTTGTAAAGGGAACATATTTTAGATGAGAAGTGTAAAAATGTTTTCGGTTCATTATGAGACCGTGGCAGGGCAAATTAGACTAGTTAATTAATGGGAAACACTGTGATTGGGTTAGCTACTCATGTGCTGGACTGTCATGTTTTTGGCTAATGCAGGACACTACTGAATGATGCGCATCAGAGGGGATTTAGAAGTGGGTATACGCAATGCAGACTTATAAAGAAGTGGGTGTACGCCGTATACCTGCACTACATCCCTGTGTGTGTGTGTGTATATATATATATATATATATATATATATATATATATATATATGAATGAATGATTATATACTAAATTATATTTATTTAGGGGCCTTTCTGAGTAAATATTTATATATGTGAAAATTTAAATTAATTTGATTAATTTGCACATCATGTAATTAATTCAATTTAAAAATGTAATAGATTGACAGTCCTAGTAACTACTGATATTAAAAATAGCATTTTCAGTATTTTTTTCTTTCTTTCTTAAAGAATCATAATTTTAACTAATAAAATTGAAATACTGATATCTGTAATTCACATTCTGTACTTGATTAAATGTCTAAAGGGGCTTGCCATAGTTCAGTGGGGTTCAAGTCTGGTCTATGTAAAGGCCAGTCATGTTCTTCAGACTTCGCTTTGTGCAAAAGGGCATTGTCATGCTGGAACACTAAAGGTTTTCACCATTTCAATTTTGCAAGGAGATATTACTCAGTATGAAGCAAGTTATGTTTAATTCTGAACATAGCCAATGAGAAAGTGATGGGACAGAGTGAGAGAAAAATAATAAACTATCAGACCTAACAACACACTGTGGAAATGCATGTGCCTGTATGTGTTTTTTCGACAGTAAAAGAGAAAGAGAGAGAGAGAAATAGACACATATAGAGATGGAGGAAATTGATATTCTTCAACAGACATTATGAAGTGTTCATGCCGGCATGGCTCAGCACTTTCTACATATTCTGTGGTATTTGGCCTGGGCTGTGAAATGGATCATGTTCTTCCTGACTCTAATCACCCTCTGCCTTTTAAGACTCAGATGAGATTTTCATAGTAGAGACATCGTGCTCATGTTGGTTTGCTCTGCATTCGGCCAGATCCATCTGAAATGCAACCTGCTGAATGTTTAATCCGAGTGAATATTTGGGATCTCTCCTTGGTGGATTATTTCATTCAAAAATGAAAAATCCGTAATCATTAACTCTCTCTTATACCATTCCAAAAATGCATGACTTTCTTTCTTCCATAAAACACAAAATGACATATTAGGTAAAATGTTTCTACTCTTTTCCAAAATTTAACAAATGGCTGTCAAGCTCCAAAAAGACACCACAGAACAACCATAAATGACATTGTATGACTCATGCACTATATTTCAAGACTTCTGAAGTAATATGAATGCTTTTGGGACAGACTGAAATTTATATAATAGTGTAATGACTTTACAAGAAGAAGGACACGGGAACAGGGTTCAAACACAAAGGTGAGGCTCTTTAATCACGGGGTGTAGACAGACAGGGGTAGTGCAAATACGTGCTATACATAAACGTTTCTAAACTTAAACTAACAATTTGGTGTTGTCTCTCTGTCGCCAACACTTGACTGGCAGCTCTCTCTCTCGACTGGAGGCACTGGTGCTCTTTTATGCCGCTCTCCCCATACTCACTGAAATTAGAGACAGGTGTTAGACATAATTTAGCTCAGGTGCAAGAGCCCTTACCGCTTTCTCCCCTTCGGACGGGCGCTTGACCACGCCCCCGCTGCCACATACCCCCACCGCCCGACTCAGGCCGGGGCGTCATCCGGCCTGCCTACCACTCCCCCCCCATTTCTGGAGAGGAAGTCGGCGACAGCCATCTGCACCCCCGGTCTGTGGACCACCTCGAACTTAAAAGGCTGGAGAGCCAGATACCAACGGGTGATCCGGGCGTTAGTATCCTTCATGCGGTGGAGCCACTGCAGTGGGGCATGATCCGAGCAGAGAGTGAAGGCCCGCCCCAGCAGGTAGTATCGGAGTGTGAGGACCGCCCACTTGATGGCCAGACACTCCTTCTCTACAGTGCTGTACTTCGTTTCCCTTAAGGAGAGCTTCCGACTGATGTACAGCACCGGGCGCTCCTCCCCCTCCACCACCTGCGAGAGTACGGCCCCCAGCCCTCTGTCTGAAGCGTCCGTCTGTTATAAGAAAGGGAGAGAGAAGTTTGGTTAATACAAGAGCGGCCCTCCACAAAGTGCGGCTTTAACTCGTGTAAATGCCTGTTGGCACTGCTCCGACCATTGGACCGGATCTAGAGCCCCCTTTTTAGTGAGGTCAGTCAGTGGGCTGGTGACATCCGAATAATTAGGCACAAATCTTCTATAATAGCCAGCCAGCCCCAGGAACTGCCTCACCCCCTTTTTGGTCATAGGTCTAGGGCAAGTCGCAATCGCCGCGGTCTTATCAATTTGGGGACGCACCTGGCCATGACCCAAGTGGAACCCCAGATACCGCACCTCCACACGCCCAATCGCGCACTTCTTGGGGTTTGCTGTGAGCCCCGCCCGCCGCAGCGACTTCAAGACCGCCCTCAGATGTTGTATATGCCGCTGCCAATCATTACTATAGATAATGATGTCATCTAAATAGGCAGCGGCTTAAGTGGAGTGCGGGCGGAGGATACGGTCCATCAGACGCTGGAACGTGGCTGGGGCCCCGAACAAACCGAACGGAAGTGTCACAAATTGGTGTAATCCGAACGGCGTGGTGAAGGCTGTTTTCTCACGGGAAATTGGTGTCAAGGGGATCTGCCAATAACCCTTTGTCAAATCCAATGTCGAATAAAAGCGAGCGGTACCTAACCGATCAAGCAGTTCATCAACCCGGGGCATTGGGTACGCATCAAATTTAGACACCGCATTGACTTTTCTGTAGTCCACACAGAACTGCACACACCCGTCACTCTTGGGAACGAGAACGACCGGGCTGGACCAATCGCTGTGGGACTCTTCTATTACCCCCATATCAAGCATGGCATCCAATTCGTCCCGAACAATTTTCTTTTTATGCTCGGGGAGGCGATAAGGGCGGCTACGAACGACCACCCCCGGCTTGGTCTCGATATGGTGCTCGATGATGTTTGTGCGACCCGGTAGGGGAGAAAACACGTCTGCAAACTCTTCTTGCAACCTGGCAACCTCTGAACGTTGGCACGGGGAGAGGTGGTCTCCACAAATGACTGGGGCATTGAGATCGGTTTTTGAATTTACCTCCGGTCCGAGCTCCGCCCTCTCTGGAACCACCGTAGCCAATGACACAGGGACCGCCTCCCTCCATAATTTAAGGAGGTTGAGGTGGTAAATTTGACGCGCCCCCCCCCTATCGGTTCGTTTAACCTCATAATCGAGATCCCCCACTCGTCGTGTGACCTCAGAGGGCCCTTGCCACTTGGCGAGTAATTTGGAGCTCGATGTGGGGAGCAATATAAGAACTTTATCTCCCGGTGCAAACTCCCTTAGCTGTGTTCCCCTGTCATACAGTCGGCATTGACGTTCTTGGGCCCGGAGCAAATTCTCCTGTGTTAATTTCCCCAAAGTGTGGAGTTTTGCTCTGAGGTCAAGGACGTATTGAAATTCATTTTTGCTATTCGAAGATCCCTCCTCCCAGCTTTCTCGTATAACATCTAAGACACCGCGTGGGCGTCGCCCATACAGTAGCTCAAATGGAGAGAAGCCGGTTGAGGCTTGCGGGACCTCTCGCACTGCAAACAACAGGGGATCGAGCCATCTGTCCCAGTTTTTAGCATCCTCGTGTACGAACTTACGAATCATGTTCTTGAGCGTTCTGTTAAAACGTTCCACTAGGCCATCTGTCTGCGGATGGTACACGCTAGTGCGAATCGATTTAATGCCCAATAGATCGTAAAGTTCGCGAAGTGTGCGTGACATAAATGTTGTGCCTTGATCGGTGAGGATTTCTTTTGGAATCCCCACCCGGGAGATTATTTTGAAGAGCGCCCCAGCAACACTACGTGCTGAGATATTGCTTAGAGGCACTGCTTCCGGATATCGAGTTGCGTAATCCACTAGGACTAACACAAAGCGATGTCCGCGTGCTGTCCGCTCTAATGGCCCGATGAGGTCCATTCCAATTCTTTCGAAGGGAACCTCGATTAATGGAAGAGGGCGCAATGGCGCTTTTGGGGTGGCCGGTGGGTTTACCAGCTGGCATTCACAGCACGCCGCGCACCATCTGCGGACGTCGCTGGCAATGCCCGGCCAATAAAAACGGGCTATTAGACGGAGAAGTGTTTTCCTTTCTCCTAGGTGACCCGCCATGGGATTATAATGAGCCGCCTGGAATAACATTTCGCGGCGGCTCCGTGGAATCAATAATTGCGTAACGTTTTCTTTTGTTTGAGTGTCCTGCGTCACTCTGTATAACCGCTCATTTATAATCGCAAAATAGGGGTATGTGAGAGCGATGTCCGCTGAAGACGCTGTCCATCAATCGTCTTCACCTGATCGAAGGCGTGCTTAAGGGTTTCATCCCGTGACTGCTCCAAAGGGAAATCTACATCAGGGAATTCCCTACGAAGGGGAGGGGCGGAGGGCCCGCCCCTTCCCTCGTCATCGTGATTTGGAACAGTCGAGGATGGCCCCAGCTCCGCCTCCCCTGCCAAAGCATCGCACATCGCACATCGCACATCTCCCTATTTTAGTGCAGGACCCATCCGTGCATATTCCCCCTAAAATATATCTAAATACAGGCCAATCGGTCCCCAAGATTAGAGGATGGGTGAGGTGGGAGCTAACCGCTGCCTCCACTCTATGTTTTCTCCCTCTGAATTTAATTAGTAAGGTCACCATCGGATAGTTGTGAACATCCCCATGCACACACCTCACCCTTACCCGTTTAGCCGTGCTCAAAGCCCCGGGTTGAACCAAGCGTTGATGGATGGTGGTCTGATTACAACCGGTATCCAGCAAAGCTTGGTGTGTACCCCCCTGGATTCTTACCGGAATCCGGTACGCTCCAGCCCGATCGGGGGCAGCATGTGGGAGATCGGAGACCCGAACCACCATCCCCACCTTCATCAACGTACATCGATCGCGGAAGAGGCTCGGGTTCCCGGACCTCCGACAGGCTGGCCCACGCGCTACACCCGTACCTGCTTCGGCGGACGCCCCCACCTGAGGGGGAGAGCGGTTGTAAGTTGCGGGTGAAGGAGGTGATGTGGCAGATGACTGGGTTGATCCTAACCAGGCTCCTCGCCTGCGGGGGGCAGGAACGGGCCCTGGAGAGAGGACAGAGGAAGAGGGTTGAAGGGGATGGGAGAGAGCAGAAGAAAACACAGGGGGAGGGGGAAGAGAGGGAGAGAGAGACAGAGAGAGAGAGGGCTCATCCGCTCTTGGAATCGCCGCCATGTGGTCCTCTGCAAGCTGGACGGCCGCCTCCAGCGACGCCGGGCGGTGGCACTGGGCCCACTCCGCCGTTTTCCTGGGCAAGCGTTGGACGAACTGCTCCAGCACCACCTGATCGATGAGTCCCTCAACGTCGCGGTCCCCCACTAGCAGCCACCTACGGCAGGCATCACGGAGCCGCTGGGCAAAGGCGAACGGGCGGTCGGACTTTTCCAGTTTCATATCCCGGAAGAGTTGGCGGTTTTCTTTCTGGCTCCGACCAACCCGTTGCAAGATGACTTTCCTCAAATCAGCGTAGGCCAGGAGGTTTGTTGCCGACAGTTGTTGAGCCGCGAGTTGGGCTTCCCCGGACAGAAGAGGAACAAGGCGGGCTGCCCACTGACTCTGCGGCCAGCCCCAAACTTCAGCGGTTTGTTCGAACAGAACCAGAAATGCTTCAGCATCGTCAGCCGCCCCCATCTTCTGTAACGTGGGCGGGGGCAACATGGCACGGGTGTCCGGGGTCACGGCTGTGGCGGCCTCCTGGCTGAGGAGGCTCCGGATGGCCTGTCGATCCTCTGCTTGGGCCCGTACGATCTCACGGAATCGCCGATCTTGCTCCTCTCTGAGCTCAAGCAGGGACTGTTGGTGGTTTTGATGCAGGGCAGCGAGGGACTAGAGGACTTCGGCCAGCTGGGAGGACTCTACGGGGCGACTTTTCTCCATGATTTGGATGTAGAGGATCCAATTTTTTTCCTTTTCCCGGGTTTCGGCACCAGTGTAATGACTTTACAAGAAGAAGGACACGGGAACAGGGTTCAAACACAAAGGTGAGGCTCTTTAATCACGGGGTGTAGACAGACAGGGGTAGTGCAAATACGTGCTATACATAAACGTTTCTAAACTTAAACTAACAATTTGGTGTTGTCTCTCTGTCGCCAACACTGGACTGGCAGCTCTCTCTCTCGACTGGCGGCACTGGTGCTCTTTTATGCCGCTCTCCCCATACTCACTGAAATTAGAGACAGGTGTTAGACATAATTTAGCTCAGGTGCAAGCGCCCTTACCGCTTTCTCCCCTTCGGACGGGCGCTTGACCACGCCCCCGCTGCCACAAATAGTATTCCCCTCATATGCAGGAAGTGACTTTTTGCATTCCGTTCAGTTACGAGACAAGCAAATCCCAACAGAGCCTGGTGACACTGACATCAAATACTATGATTTTGATGCGTTACATGCGTGGAATATAGCCGCCAAGTGGGGTATTCCTCCCTATTTTGCAGTAACTGGTGCACAAGAGTCTTTCACAATAGAAACCGCAATGTTCTACGCCATTTTGAACAGTATTTCTTCTCCAATGTGGAAACTCCGGAAAGAGGTAAGCGCCTTGAGTTCTGTAATCAATCAATCTGTTGTGTCTCTCAACCGAGAACCGAGCGTGCCAGTGGGTCGTCCACGAAGCGTGCTGAATGGGCCGCGATAAGCTACAATGATCTGGCGAGTTATGACGAATGGACCACAAAACTGCGCCACGATATGCAGAAAAGGACTTTGGCTTAAAAACAAGTTTTGGCTTACCCCTCCAACATTGTTGCAACAATCAACAATCAAGATCTATGTTATGATATTTGAAAAAAAAAAATTATAATAATAAAATACTGTATGTTGGACCTACCAAACAACCCAGACATTTTAGTTTCAAAGCATAAATATTTTATTAGGCATTGGGTACAATGAACTTTAGGAAGCAACATGTCGATTTCCAGTGTGACCATCTTATATTGCTAGGTGATTGCTTACTAGGCCAAGTTCAAAGAGCCCACCTCCAAATCTCTATGATTTCCTTGTCCCTACATGGCTTGGGTCACACCATTACTATAAATCTGTGGGATTTGTTCACCCATTCAATTGCTGGCTAGGCATAAAATCTGACTGAGAGAGAGAGAGAGTGAGGAGAGAGAGAAAAGATAGATCAATCACATTGAAGAAACAGGGGACTCTGTAGGTTTGCCTTTATAGCCAATATCAGCATTTTTTCATCTGAAGATTACACACAGTTGGATATTTAAATATCCATTTGTTCTGTTAAACAGCAAATTCAGATGTGATGAAAGTGTCTGTGCTTTGAACACATTTCCCATTTCTGTTGTAGATTCATAGTCGTGATCCACATGAGAATTTATTTCCCATTCCTAGGATAAAATAACATGAGATGTAGCACTGTACTTGGATGAAAGCAAACGGAATCCAGCACACTTTGATGTGAAGGGTTCCATCAATAAAAAAGCCTCAATATCTCCCTGTCTCTAAATAAACCAAATATAACCTCAATTTCTCAGAGAAAAGAGGAAAACAAATCCACATTCTTTCTACTTAAAGGAGGACAGAATATGTGACATAGCTTCCTCAGAGGGACATGTGGTCTCATTGATTGCTGTAACTTTTCAAGTCACTGACTTTGTGGTTTGAATCAAATATTGATGTCTACACACAACAAGTCATGACCTATACTAGTCGACTAACCAGACAGAGCGAGTTGTCCATTGCATAATCTCCCTGCAGTCTACCTTTAAATCATTCATTAGAGGGTTTGGCAAAGGCAAGCATCACTTATTATTGCTCAAACTTAAGGCTATAGATTTTAACAATCCCCTAACCTCCCAAATAAACACTGACGTAATTCTTCCCACACTGTTGTGTGCACTGTGCTATGAACAAGAATGATAATGCAAATCATGCAGCATTTTGAAGAGAAAAGCACAATAAGTAAAGAAATCAGAATTTATGCATAGCCAGTAATTAAATGGGTCAAAAAATCCCACAGATTTACAGTAAATGAGTGACCCAAGCCATGTAGGGACTAGGAAATCAGAGATTTGGAGGTGGGCTCTTTGAACCCGGCCCAGTAAGCAATCACCTAGCAATATAAGATGATCACACTGGAAATCGACATGTTGCTTCCTAAAGTTCATGTACCCATATTGAACACATTACTATCTGATAATATGTCCACAATTGATGGAGAATGGCCATTGATGGATAAAATATTTTTACATTTGCCTTCGTATGGTGGAATTTAAATAATCACAGAAGTTCAGGTGTATTATTACCTATGAGCGAAACACACCATAAAATCAAAAGACAGCAGGAAAAACGGCATTACAAATACAGTATGGTAGGTAAGAAGGGTTATCTTTATTTATTTCATGTTTCCATTGACTGGCTTGCATTCATATTTTGATACAGTTTGAGAAATATAGAAACTGTGTTTTCTGAGCGAGTGACACAAGCAAAGATCGCTGTTATATAAATTCTACATCTGTATCTTTTCATACGCATATTAACGTGCAATCCAAATGAATCGCTGATCCCAACTGTTAAAGCCTATGCTTTTATTTTCTTTCCTTAAAAAGAAACTTAATGCATTGACTAGACAGATATGACTCGCACTTCAAAGTTTTAAAATATTACAGCTGTATTGAAAACAAGGTTTAAAATGGGCAAGGAGGAGGCGGGAACAAGATGAAGCATCAATGTAATATTTTAATGAACACTTCAACAAAAAGAAACAAAACACAAACTCACACACAGCAGCTGCATGTGTCTCTCTCTCTCCCGAACTGCCACATCCAGCTCAGCCTTATCCCTCTCCTCGGCTTTTTATCCCGATTGGGGGCCAGCCGTGTGGACTAATGGCCCGGTACCACCCTCCTCCTCATCACACTCCTCCCTACTTTGCCTCAGGCTGGTGAACACCCGGCATGACGTACACCCCACGCATTACCTTTCTGGCCATGCCTTTTCCCCGCCTTTTGAGACCTGGGTGGGAGACAAGGTGAGGGAAAAGTGGAGAGGGAAAGGGCAAGGTGGAGTGATAGTGAGAGAGAGAGAGAGAGAGAGAGAGAGAGAGAGAGAGTGAGAGAGAGAGAGAGAGAGAGAGAAAAAATTGCTCACCAGTTCCTCTGCACGCCGTCGCTCTAGCAGATGACAGCCACTCCTTCCTGGGCAAAACGGAGCGAGTTCTCTGACCCCTGGCGAATGGAATGCCCCTCTGCGTTCTGGTGGCCGGTAGTGAGCCCCTCCGCCCCTGGCAGCGGTTCCACCACTCCAGGCACAGGGCAGCGATCTGACCTGGCTGTTCACCCCGAAGAAGTCACATTGGAAAAAAATCAGAAACACATCCAATTTTTTCCACATATTAAAAGTGGCTCAGACCGGATTTGAAAATGTCATATTCAAAGCGCTTTTGGCTGTTCACACGATCATCCATTTAACAGATCTATGTCACCTGTGAGTGAAAAAAAATCTGATTTAGGCCAAATTCAGCTGTGGTGTGAACATAGCCTTTGTGCCAATATATAACTGGAGCTTACACCTGTCTATACATTGAACAAAATTTACAGCTTCGGCCACTGGGGACAGTGGTTCAAATTTTGGTAAGCACAGACCGATTTCAGATGAAGAACTTTCGACCAACTGTCACTGAATTATTGAAAAAATTATTAGTATGTAGCAATGCCCTAGCAACCTCCTAACAAAACTCTAGCAACTACACACTGTTACATTTTTAACCCACTAAAATAAAAAAACTTAAGTTTGCTGTCTTAAATTTTAAGTATAATCATAATGGTCCCTTAGTTACAACCTTCAGTGATATGTGATTTGAAGAATTTGAATCTACTCACTGTTGAAGTTGAAAGTCTGAAAACTGTAGTAGAAATTACAGAAATTATTGTGACAAATTAAATGAATGGAAACAAAGATGTTATTGTAACATAATGACGAAAATATAGTTTTTTTCTGTGTATAGCAACACCTTAAAAAGCCATTCAGGATACCTTAACAACTCCATAGCAACACCCTGGCAACCATCCACAAAACATTAGCATCATGCCGTCTTTTGCCCAAGCAAGCACCACTAACATTTTCTTCAGACAATGTAAAAATAGAGTTTATGGTTCAGTATTTAACTTATGTATGTTTTCAAATAGGCTCTTGTCATATAACTTGTGCTATGTGTATGGATGCCAGAACCTACCCGGGTTGAGGGTGATAAGGTAATTATGACTTTAAAGAGCTGGCCTAGTCTGTTGTGATTGATCAACCGTGAATTGTGTGTGTCGGAAATGTGACACCTTAATTATTATGTAATTACCATAACAGAGTCTCAGCTCCCAAGTCTTCCTGAGCGGCCATAAAAACTACTGTAACTATGGTAACAGTGTGAAACTAACAAAGCTTCAAGTAAAAGACATGTAGTGCATCTAAGCTAGTCATCTTTTGCTGGATTGTGATATGAATGGAGAGCAGAGGCTTATTCCCTGTTGGACATTACCGGTGGAATTAGAGAGTTAGTGAGCAAGTTAGACAAAGACTACTGATAGCAGCAATAACATTACAGCTTGTAATTATACAATTATATAAGACTCTTGATAACAACCATTTTGTTATACAGTTTTAGGTAAAAGCCGGCCAACAGCTGAATAGTAAACCCTTACCAAAACAATAACATTACATAACAGGTTAGCCGAGCAACTACCGTGGATTGCAGACGTAAAATTACCGTTTGTAAAAAATAAATCCCTTCCCACACTTGATCATTATTCATGATAGTAAGAATGACAAACAATAAGCATAATTCTACAAAATTTTAGGTAAATGTGGGACCACAGCTGATTAGCAAAACTATTTCAACACAATAACAATAGCAGCAGGTTAGCAGAGGCCTACAGCTAAGCACTGGGTGTACATCATAATTACATCATAAAACTCTGCATTTAAACTCTCAGTAGCAAATAAACCCACAACTAATCAAACATATTTACAGGTTGTGATCCTGAAATGCCGGATTGTCCTAACAAAGTGGGAACTGCACCATCTTTCAAGAGTAACCTTCTTGAAAATCCGGCATTGGTTGTGGTTGTACTGCTAAATAATTAAATACATTTTAACTACTGATTTTTCAATTTGTCTGGCTTTGGAAATCCAAACAAAGAGGTTTTGCTTTCGCAGTGAATGTTTGTTTTAGGGTGGGCCAAAGTAGCCCTTAGGCAGTTTTACATAGTGAAATTGATACTTTATGGAAGAAATGGCTGGACTACAAACCAGCTGTTTCTTGTAGTTCTTGAGCAGTTCTGTGGGAGAGAATAACTCCCTTTTGCGTGGACTTTGTACTATGTAACATTGCAGACCATTTACATGTACAAAGAGCTATGTTACACACTAAAGGAAAGGAAAATCCCAAAAAGCATAATAGTGCCTCTTTATATATACACATACCTAGCACTATATGAGGAACACTATGGCCCTAATAAAACGCCTGACATGGTCTTCTGCTGTTGTAGCCCATCTGCCTCAGGGTTCAATGTGTTGTGCATTCTGAGATGCTATTCTGCTCAGCTTGGACCAGTTCTCGGTTGACCTCTCTTATCAACAGGCATTTTTGTCTGCAGAACTGCCCCACACTCGATATTTCTTGCTTTTAGCACCATTCTGAGAAACTCTAGAGAATGTTGTGTGTGAAAATCCCAGGAGATCAGCAGTTACAGAAATACTCAAACCAGCCCGTCTGGCACCAACAATCATGCCACGGTCCAGATCACTGAGATCACATTTTTCCCCCATTCTGACAGTTGATGTGAACATTAACTGAACCTCCTGACCTGTATCTGCATGATTTTATGCTCTGCACTGCTGCCACATGATTGGCTGAATAAGTAGTTGTACATGTGCACCTAATAAAGTGGATAGTGAGTGTATATAAATTATCTTGCAACTGTGACTTTATTTCTCATGATTATGACTTTACATACATTATGTCTCGCCATTGCCATTTAAAATTGCAATTTCAAGAAATAAAGACACAATTGCAAGAAATAAAGTCACAACTGTGAGATATAAACTTGCTATTGGAAGAAATAATCTTGCAATTGTGAGAAATAAAGTCAGAATTACGAGAATTACATTTTCAAATTAAATTAAATTAAATTCTTCTCTGGTGGGATCAAAGAACTATTTTATATATAATATGTCTCGTGGTTTCAAAAATATTTTCAGTTTATTTTTCTAATAACCACCTTCAAATGCTCTCCATGTATTCGATTTTCAGTCCCGCTTTCATAATTCATCATTCTTGTCTGTCTTACAAGAGATCTTTCCCTGTCTGCCTCTGTTACTGCATGATAATCGTTCAGCCCTGTGACTGCACATTGCACACCACATGTTTTCAAGCCTGTCTTCATGATAACTGCTACACACATATATTTTTTTAAAGTGTGACCTTAAGCTTCATCACACGCCTGTGTTCTGGCCTGGCCACACTCTGACAATGACCCCAACAGCTTGTTGTTATACAATGTTGGTCGTGGTTTTGAGTAACATGGGCGCTGTCGTCCCACACAACACATGTCTGGGCATCAGTTATTGGCGATAGTACAGCCTTGAGCTGCGGAGGCGTGAACGTGCGGTCATTAGCATATAATCAAATTCATGTGTAGTGTGATATCACTATTTAATGCTGCTGACTCATTAGCTCTGTTCCAAAGCCTAGTGTGTGAACCGACTGCAGCCTACGGATGCAGCATTTTATCTGTCCTAACCAGAATCAATGCATTATGATTCCAGTGACAAGCAGTTTGTCTTTCCATGACACACTGATCGTGAAACTGCCAGCCTGATCACATTATTATTTGTAGCTATTCATAGGTAAGATTTAAATGTACATTATTGTATGTTTGGATTGATGCTGAAACTTACAATATGGACATGACAGCATCTAAAACATTTTTACATATTTACAGCCTTATCATTTATAGTAATAAATTATAAATTATAATTTGTATGAAATTGTGAAAAGTTTGTAAGTATAAATTTGTATGAATTGTAGATGTGCAATGTGTAATGAGGAAGGAAGCGAAAGTTCTGGATGTCAGACTTTTTTTTACAAGCATCTTAATTTAATGCCATTACCCAAACTCCATATCTAAACCTAACCATAGAGTCCCAAAGCATGATCTGAAGCAGAAAGATTTATGTATGAAGAAGAGAGCAATTGTTATGTTTTAGGACACGAGTGAGACTCACCTGATTGGCTGTAGACAACTCCTTCAAATCCGTACAATTTCTCAGTGAGAGTGTGTTGAAATATCCTTTGAATTTTGTTTGTAGATGACACATAAAAAGTGAAGTCAGTCTTGGACCATTTCCGTTTGTGTGGGTAGTTCTTGGCTAGAATAAGATGCTTTATGGACCAGAATTTCTGCATAAAATCTAAAGTTTGACTTTGCAAGACAAGTCTAACTTTAAAAATATAAGTAACACTTTACATTAATTACAAATGCATTATAATGCAGTTATAATATGTAACAATTCAAGGAGGGCAAAGAGGATGCGGGAACCGGCAGAACAGTCAACGTAAACTTTAATGCAATTATCTCAACTTAAAACAACATAAAACACATAGACAGACACACACACACACACACACACACACACACACACACGTGTGTTTCTCTGTCTCCCAAACTGGCATCTCTGGCTCCTCTTTATCTCTCTCTCCCACTGATTAGTTGACTCAGAGCTGGCCGTGCACCCTCACATCCAGGACATGCCCTCCTCCTCATCACACTCCTCCCCTGCACTCCAACCCAATCTCTGGAAGGGAAATTGCTGCCCTTCCAGCCATTCTGCCAGCCAATAGTCCAGCCTGCCTCCTGGGAACCTGGGGAGAGTCAATGGGAGGGAGAGGGGAGAGGAAAAGTGTGAGCGGTAGAGACACTGAGAGAGGTCGCCTGGTCCTCAGCCACTCCTCCGCCCTTATGCGGACAACAGCTGCTCCTCCCCGGGTGGACAGCAGATAGTCCTCCAACCCCTGGCAGATGGAACGGCTCCTCCTCTTCCAGGTGGAAGGCAGCGGTTCCTCCGATTCCCATTAATGTTTGAATTTGTATTTATTATTCACTGCAAAATGTGTGCTTGAGCTTTCACATTTTGCTTGACACATCTTGCCTCAAGAATAATGTTGTTATACATGAACAGACAAATGAAAAATTCTGATTCATGTAGGTATTAATATCAGAAATACCAGGAGAAACTACAGTTAACAACATATTCTACAGTTAATGTAGTGTAATGTAGTGAAATTATGTTGCAATTAGATGAGGTTTTAAGGTGAGTATTAGATGGAGGTTTAATTGCATCTGTCTGACAACTTCCGTTGCTCATCTTGGCCTGTTGGAGTTTTGCTGTTGGCCCTCGCCAGTTTCAGCGGAGAGCTCCCTGCTTGTTTGCAAGTTCATGAAATCATCTTTCTTCTGATATACTTTTATTCTACTCATCTCTAGATTTACAGCATTTTAATTCCTTGGCCTGCCTGTCAGATGGAGTTTGTAACTATTGTGCGGCTCTTGGAATTGCTTGTCAACCCCGGTATGTCCATCGAGGGTCACACCGACATCCCTACAGATTACTGACTGATTCCTCTGACAACAACCACAAACTGGCCATCTGGTCTTCACGCTATCGCCCTCTGACTGCTGAAAGTGATGTGAAGCGGGGTATCAATTTTGATAATCTCAGTTTGCTGAAACGCACATCTTTTATTTCTCCGCAAAACACAGATGTCGCCATCAGAGGTGGGTAGAGTAGCCAAAACTGTACTCAAGTAAATGTACAATTACTTCAAAAACATAATTACTCAAGTAGAATTAAAAGTACTAACATAAATAATTACTTGAGTAAGAGTAAGAAAGTATCCAATTAAAAGAGTACTCAAGTAATGACTCACAAATGACACATAGACGTTTACTCCCCGATATTCCATTACATAATACACATTGAACATGTACTACAGAATTATTATTATTAATGTAAATTCTGTCATCATTCACCATCATTTTGTTCCAAACCTGTATGGCTTTCTTTCTTCTATGCAACACAATAAGGAGATATTAGATAGAATGTTTGACTGTGTCACTATTTACTTTCAGTGAATGTTTTACAGCTTTACAGAAGATCAGGCATTAACAGAAGATAAAACTGTAATATCTATAATGTCTTAGTGTCATCATTGTGTAGTTTGATAAAATATGATTGTGAATTGTGTTTAAAACAAGTAAATAAATAATAATCGTATTTATAACCCCAGTGAGCAAGCCGAAGGCAACTTTGGCAAGTCAAAACTCCATAAGTTGGTTAATGTGAGAAAAATAACCTTGGGATAAACCAGACTCACTGTGGGGGCCAGTTCCCCTCTGGCTAACATCATGAATATAATGTCGATATTACTTATGTATAGTGCATTTAAAATTAAGTGTTAATGGTCAGTGTTTAAACAGATTTTGTATGAACTGTAAGATTAATGACTAAAATCTTTGAAATTCATCCTGGAAGTTCCCATAGATGCAATTCTCCTTGTTAGTTGGCTGATGAAGGGTTTTGTTGGCAATTGATAGTTGATGTGTTCCATTTCAAGAGTGTAGTCAATCAATAGACAAAGGCGATGCAGGCAGAGATCAGTGAGGTGCATCGCAGTTCAACCTGGCCGGTAATTTCGGTGGGGTAAATCCTAAATAAAATGATGTATCCCATGTCTTATGGTTGGAGTTGGCATTAGTTCATCCTCTGAAGTCCATCATAATAGACTGAAGTGATGTTTGGCTGGCACTGGTTGCATTTAGTCATCATCACTCAGCGACACGTAGCAGTGGAGTCCAACATGAAGCAGGAATGGAGCTGGATCCAGCCAGTTGACCTGGTGACCTCAGGTTAGGAGTCCCGAGGTTGAGACAGGGACACAAATAAAATAATATTAGCATAGATGCAATTCAATTTATTGCAGTTATAGATCATGATCAATGTTTCTGGTTTCTTTAAAATTATGACTATTAACCTGAATTCAAAACATTGAACAGCATTTACTTAATTGAGAAACACAATGAAACATGCCATTGTTTTAATTTAGGTTGGTATGTACATTAATATTTAACTTTAAAAAAAAAAAAAAAGCAGTGTGTTTAATAGAATATTTGATTTTTGCTATGGCATTGAAATTTCAATTACTGATAGTGTTATATGTATGGATCAAGTTATCAAATTAATCATGTGAAATATTTATTAGAGCGCTTGAATTGCTCCTTCAGACTATTTATCAAATCGTAAAAGATTATTTGACATTATCTGCATAAAACCTAATTAATGCTCATGAGGTTTGTGACATCACAAACTGCCCCCATCACTTTTTTTAAATGAAGTGACACCCCTGCTACCATTGTTGCAATTCAAGCTTGAAGTACATATAACTTCATAGTGTAACGAGCCCCATCAGCAGAGGGCAGTCAGCACGCCTCAACAAACCTTACAAGCAGCGCAGCCAAAGATAGAGAGCCAGTCACACAGGACAGGTTCTTGACATCTGGATGAAGCACTACACAATGCAGGGATCTCGTGACACAATTTGCATGTTTTTATCTACTTTCAACTCGAAAAATGCTGCAATTACAATGCTGAAAACCAGAAAATGTGAATAATTATATTGCATATATTGTATTTATAATTATTTGAATTTGTTATTTATTTGATTAATATTGAATTATCTTTATTTGTGGGCCTTTTCAGCAAATATAGACATGTGTGATTAATTAGATGCATTAATTAGCATGCCATGTAATTATTTCGAATAAAAATTGTAATCAATTGAGGGCCTAAGTTTTTATATAAAATGTCTTTTGTCTGGATGTGGGTTTTACAAAATAATGTAATGTGCTCATCACCAAACATCACAAAAACATGTATATTTTAATATTATCTATATAATTAAGATAATTCATTTATTAAGGTTAGGATCATACTTGGCAATGTTACAATAGTGGTCGTTTTGAGCAGTCTGTAGTTTCTGGACTCTTTTGATTTACTTTTCTCTTAATGTCAGATGGGATGCAAGCAGCACTTGCATTACTGAACTGTTATTTTACCAAGAAAGTCTGAAAAAAGGTGCAAATTAATAATTAAACTTCACCAGGTAGCACTTCCAGATATTTAGCTTTAGTTACAGTACTCATTAAGGTACAAATAAATGAAGAAAAGCATTGTGAAAAATAATAAATGGCAACCACAGGCATTCCTGTCCGGGCAGGATTAGATTTCTCAGAAGACCCCAGAGCAGATAAACAGTAAGTATTTTCACCTTAATTAACACCTATCAGGATGTGCTACCAACACTATATTTACATAGCTTTGTACAGCCTCACACCATATCACACTACATTTGTGCAGGCATTATCTGCCTGACAAGATGTGCTACCTAGGTTTTTAACACATTTCATGTTGTTGTAGTACATACCGACAGGTTCTCCCATGCCTCTCGGCATGTGCTACCCATGTTTTAACTTTACATATGACTATTTTTATTGCTGGTAGCACATCTGACCTGGTAGCACAGATTGTCAGCAAACCGGCACTCTCTCGTTAGAGATGTGAGAGTATGCATTGTGCAAGAGAGCTCCCGGTTTTGTTCATCGGATGAGAATTATTTGGTTAATTATACAATTTTACAAATTTCTGCTCATTCTGATGTGTTTTTTGTTTTTGTAAATGTATAGTGTTGTTGATCATTGTATTATGTGGATATTGATAAACTCACTGATTTGTGACTAATTGTACTAATTTGTATGGTTGATCAATGACAGAAACTCACTGGCTACTGCCAATTAAGTATCACTTAAATTGTCAGGATACAGACTCGGAGACAGAGGTAAGTGAATAAGAACAACGCTTTATTTATAGTGCATGAAGTTCAATGGTGAGTCTTTTCAAGTTTCAGAGGTGAATTCTATGAGGATAACTTAACGTGAAGGATTCAAGGTGAGTAGATCCTCTTCATTTATTCCACAGTCAAACTGACACAGTTCAGTGATACTTGTCCTTTCTCTTTCAAATGTTTCCACCAGTAACGAGACTCAGAAAGAACACAAGGAATCAGGAAACTTGGATTCAGCAGCGATTTCTGGGAACATCAGAACATGGACATAGAGGTTAGTATCTTTTCAGGTGAGTATACGTTACTTGACTGGTGTAGGTAGAGTAAGAGACTTCTTGAGACTTGTATGCTTCTGTTCCTGTTGGAGACTCGACAAAGACTGATTCTGAATTGGGTGTTTATATGGAACTGAACGTTGATTGGAACAGGTGCAAGTGATTAGAATTCTGGAGAGAGTGATTGTAGTGTGGTGTGAGAAGCAGCAACTGATTGGTTCCTGACACTACCCCCCCCCCTCCAGAGTCCGCGCCAGCGGACCGTGGACCTCGGCGTCGTGGTGGTCTACCTCTGGGTCGTGGTGCAGGTTTCTGTGGGTGCTGAGCGTGGAATTCAGAGAGCATAGTGGGATCGAGGATGTCTTTCCGAGGTATCCAACACCTCTCCTCTGGTCCATATCCTAACCAATCAATTAAATACTCAAGTTGTCCACCTCGACGTCGAGAGTGCAAAATTTCTTTAACTGAGTAGATGGAGTCTGGTTCCATAGGAGGTATTGGGGAATTTTCTGCTGGAGTTGGTTCTGTAGTGGAACTGGGCACGGCTGGATGATAAGGTTTCAGGAGGGAAACATGGAATGAGGAATGGATCCGAAGTTGAGCCGGGAGATGAAGTTTATAGGTTACCGGATTGATCTGTCTCTCTATGGGGAATGGTCCGATATACTTGGGGTTTAATTTCCGACAGGGTTGACGTAGACGGATGTCTTTGGTAGAAAGCCAGACTAGTTGTCCAGGTTGGTATTCTGGAGTCTGACATCGATGGACATCTGCAAAGTTTTGTTGGCGATTGATTGCTTGTCGAAGGTGTTGATGAGTTTGGTTCCAAATTCTTTCACTCTCTCTGAACCATTTATCTACCGCTGGAATTTCTGAGGGTTCACCGGACCAAGGAAACAATGGAGGTTGATAACCTAAAACACATTGGAAAGGAGTAAGCTGCATAGATGTCTGTCTGAGAGAATTTTGTGCGTACTCTGCCCAAATCAGATACCGACTCCAGATGTTTTGGTTGGAGTGGCAGAACGTACGCAAGAATCGTCCGACATCTTGGATCTTTCGTTCAGTTTGGCCGTTAGTTTGTGGATGGTACCCTGATGAGAGACTTACTGTAACATTCATTAGAGAGAAGGCGCACCATACCCGGGAGGTGAATTGAGGTCCCCTGTCGGACACGATATCCTCTGGTATACCGAAGTTTCGAAAGACATGTTCCATTAACAGCTCTGCAGTGACAAAGGCGGTGGGAAGATTCTTCAGAGGAATTAATTTACATGCCTTGGAGAAACGATCGATGGCCACGAGGATACAAGTGTTTCCATCTGAAACAGGAAGGTCAGTAACAAAGTCTACCCCGATGTGAGACCAAGGTCTAAGTGGGACAGGAAGAGGCATTAGCTTACCTACTGGTAGATGTCTGGGAACTTTGGACATGGCACAGGGAATACAACCTTGGATAAATGTTGTTATGTCTCTCTGCATATTGGGCCACCAATACTGGAGTTGGAGAGTAGATGTAGTTTTACTTACTCCGGGATGACCTGTGCCTACCGAGGAATGTGCTGATGAAATCAAGGAATTACGGTAATCTTCAGGTACATAAATCTTGTCGGGGGGACATCCTGGGACTCTGGGTTGCCGTCGTGACAGTTCAAGGAGTTGTTCATTGATCTCCCAAAGGATTGGGTTGACAAATAGCTTTTCGGGTAAGATGGGTTCAGGTTCTTCAATTGGATTTTCAGGGGCATGGATACGAGAGAGAGCATCTGCTCTAGTATTTTTTGAACCGGGACGGTATGAAATTGTGAAGTGAAAACGGGTGAAGAAAAGGGCCCATCTAGCCTGACGTGGGTTCAATCTCTTGGCATCTCTTAAATACTGGAGGTTTTTATGATCGGGGAGTACAATAAATGGATGTTTGGCCCCTTCCAGCCAATGTCTCCATTCTTCCAAGGCAAGTTTTACAGCCAAGAGTTCCCGATTTCCGATATCGTAATTGCTTTCTGCAGCTGATAGCTTTCTTGAGAAGAATGCACAGGGTATGGTTTCGAAAGAATTAGCTGAGTATTGGGACAAGATTGCTCCTACTCCTGTAGTGGAGGCGTCTACTTCCACTACGAATACCTTTTCAGGATCTGGGTGATGAAGCAAGGGTGCAGTGGTGAATGCAGCTTTCAGTGACTTAAAGGCTCCTTCTGCTTCTGGGGTCCAAAGAAGTGTCTTGGGTTTTCCCTTTAGCAGTGAGGTTAGAGGAGCAGTCAGCAGGCTGTATTGATGTATAAATCGTCGGTAGAAATTTGCGAAACCTAGGAATCTCTGAAGTTCTTTAACTGAATTGGGAGTTGGCCAGGACAGGATGGTCTCTGTTTTCTGAGTATTAATTTCTACTCCTCTTTCGCTGAGGTGAAAACCCAGAAACTCGACACTGGTCTGATGGAACGAACACTTCTCGGCCTTTAGAAACAAGGTGAATTCACGGAGTCTTTGGAGTACCTGAGATACCTGATGTTGATGTTCCACTATGTTTTTGGAGAAAATTAGGATGTCGTCGATATACACTAACACAAATTTTCCCAAGAAATCCCGAAGTACTTCATCCATGAAGCTCTGGAAAACCAAAGGGGCGTTTACCAATCCGTACGGCATAACAAGATATTCGTAGTGCCCAGCAGGAGTTATAAATGCCGTCTTCCACTCATCACCCTTTCTAATTCGGATCAGATTGTAGGCGCTCCTTAGGTCCAATTTGGTGAAGACTTTAGCTCCTTTGAGTTGTTCCAGAGCTGAAGGGATAAGTGGTAGTGGGTAACTGAATTTCACTGTAATTTGGTTCAGAGCTCTGTAATCGATACATGGTCTCAGGCCCCCGTCCTTCTTGGGAACAAAAAAGAAACTAGCTGCGGCAGGGGATGTAGACGGGCGGATGTAACCTTGTTGTAAAGCTTCTTCGATGTATTTCCGCATTGAATCTTGTTCAGGAATTGATAATGAATATATTCGACCCTTGGGAATAGATGCTCCAGGTTTCAGATCAATAGCACAATCCCATGGTCGATGGGGAGGTAACTGGGAAGCAGCAACTGGATTAAAAATGTCAGAGAATGAGGAGTAACAAGAGGGAATGTTCGTGGACAGGTTTTCCTTTGGACTTTCTATGGATGTAGAGTTAACAGTCATTTCTTTGGACTTTTGGACACTGGAGGAGTTTGGAGGTGGGGTTTCACTAAGGGAACAATCACAACCCCATCTCTTGATCTTCCCAGTCTGCCAATTAATGGTGGGTTGATGAAGAATTAACCATGGACGACCTAGGATTATATCTGTCTGACTATTCTGCAGAACAAAAGGTTCGAACATTTCCTGGTGTTTGTTCTCAACCCACAACTGGATGGGTTTTATCCGGGAAGTTACATGCCCCTTATTAATCTGCTCACCTGTTACGGCGTAGACGGAGTAGGGCTTGGGGGTGTTGATCTTCCGGAGCTTGAGTTCCTTACAGAGTCGTCCTGAAATGAAATTCCCCGCTGACCCAGAGTCGATGATGGCTGTTACAGATACATAGGTGTTTCGAGATTTCAGGATAACAGGAATCGTGAGGGGTGTGGATATAATAGAACTGTCTTGGACGGAGCTTACCATCAGTCGTTCTGGTCGTATTGGACAGGTAAGTCTAAAATGACCCTTGGCACCACAATACATGCATAATTTCAACTCCTTACGTCGAGAACGTTCAGTCTGGGAAAGTCGAGAGGTGTCAACCTGCATTCTTTCTGATTGATTCTCTGAAGTGGAACTCATGATAACTTGGAGTTGTGGAATGACAATACAGATTGTCTTGATAACAATCTTGGGATCGTTGTTGCACACGAATGGCCTGCTGGATAAATTTCTCTATTCCTAAACTGTCATCATAAATCGCCAACTGAAGACGTAAGGCAGGATTCAGTCCACGGCGATAAACTGAGAGGAGCGCTTTTTCGTTCCACCCACTGTTGGAGGCTAGAGTACGAAATTCTAAAGAATACTCAGAAACAGACTTCTTCCCTTGACGTAACTGCAACAACTGATCACCGAAAGAGGAATCTTCAATTGGACGACCGAAAACTTCTCTGAAGTGTTTCACGAAATTCATAACAGACGTTGTCACAGCTGATTCTTTCATCCACAATGTCTCAGCCCACCTTAAAGCTGATCCGGATAATTGCTGGATAATAAATGCCACTTTAGACCATTCAGTTGGATATAGTTGAGCTTGTTGTTCCAAAGCAAGTGAACATTGTAACAAAAATCCATTGCAATCTTCCGCCCGACCAGAGAATGGCGCTGGACGCGATGGTGGAACAGCGAAGCAAGTAATAGAAGAAGCGGCGTTCATGGAAGTGCTGACTGGTGTTAACAATGGATTTGTCGCGGCAGCGGTGACATGTATGGGACTTGTAGCAGCGGCGGTAGGTTGTATGAGATTCGTATCCGGCGCTGAAGCTTGTCTGGAAGTCATTTTCTTCACCTCTTTTTTGCTGGTCGAGTCTTCTGTCAGGATACAGACTCGGAGACAGAGGTAAGTGAATAAGAACAACGCTTTATTTATAGTGCATGAAGTTCAATGGTGAGTCTTTTCAAGTTTCAGAGGTGAATTCTATGAGGATAACTTAACGTGAAGGATTCAAGGTGAGTAGATCCTCTTCATTTAATCCACAGTCAAACTGACACAGTTCAGTGATACTTGTCCTTTCTCTTTCAAATGTTTCCACCAGTAACGAGACTCAGAAAGAACACAAGGAATCAGGAAACTTGGATTCAGCAGCGATTTCTGGGAACATCAGAACATGGACATAGAGGTTAGTATCTTTTCAGGTGAGTATACGTTACTTGACTGGTGTAGGTAGAGTAAGAGACTTCTTGAGACTTGTATGCTTCTGTTCCTGTTGGAGACTCGACAAAGACTGATTCTGAATTGGGTGTTTATATGGAACTGAACGTTGATTGGAACAGGTGCAAGTGATTAGAATTCTGGAGAGAGTGATTGTAGTGTGGTGTGAGAAGCAGCACCTGATTGGTTCCTGACATAAATAAGGAACTGGTGTATGTCTTGTCTCATGCCCCGACAAAGGCAGCTAGTCTGCCAATACATGTTGGCTTTTTAATGTTTTATTGCCTAAGAAATAAAAATTGCATTGAAGATTGAGTGCCTTGCTCTTTTTCTGTGAACTGGCATTTGATGTTTTAACTGAAACCTCTCCTCATGATTCTTTTTGGATACATTTATAAGCCTCAGTAGCAATTTTATATTCCTAATACAATCTCTCTTAAAAATGTCATGTTTTTAAATTCTTCCTTAAATAAAAAAACAAAAATAATAAAATAAAATAATGATACACATTTAAAGAAATAAGCAGCCCATGATGGAGTGATTTTAAAAATACATTTATGTGTTGTTCACCGTGTGATCACCTGGAATCTGAAAAGGACAAACCTAGTGCCTCACATCTTTGAAGTTTTATCAGGTAAGGAAATGACTGAATTTGTATAACAATGTTTCAATGATGGATTGTGGCAAACAAATGATTAATTAATAGTTTTATAACAGTTTGTTTATGCCCAGCATTGTGTGAATTACCGTAAAATACCAAAATTATGTGGTGGCTAAGTGCTATTGCTAAGTGGACTAACCAAATTTAAGTGACATTTCATACTTTTCTGTTGCAACACTGCACATTTTGGATATTATTATTTTCTGACACCAATTCAGGTCATGGAGCCTCTAGTAATGAGATGAATGGAATCAGGTGTGTTCAACAAGGGAGACATCCAAAATTTTTTCAGGACTTTGGGTCCCTAAGACCAGACAAGCCTTCAAGATCGACTGTCAAATGTGACTACTGGATTTAACAAACACAATTTCTATTCCGTTCTGGTGATCATAATCATAAACAGTTTTTCTTTTTCTTCTCTTTGTTCTATTCTGTTTTAGATGCCATGATTCAGCAAAAGGTTGCGGGAGCAGTTCCTCTGGTGCCTCCAGCAACAACGTTTTTATTTTTATTGTTATTACTATTGTGATGAAGAGAAATAAACTGTACAATCTATGTGAAAGGGTTTTTTATTCATATAATAGTTTTTTCACCAAATGTCTTTGTTGATACTTCATTGTCGGATCAACACTAACGCAGGATGCAAAAGTGATCACATTCTAACATTGAGTTTATGTTGAAATTTTATATTATTTCAACATTAACTGAAGGTGCAAAGGTGATGTCAAATCAACATTATATTGCCATGTTGATTCAAAGAATGTGAGTGCAGCGTAGTTCTAGCGGGAAGATTAGCAGCTGTACATCATCACACCATTAGCTGGGTAATTCCTAGCCAATCGCAGGTAAGCCATTGCTTTATAAGTCTGCTCACAATCTATCACATTGCTGTTTCAGTGTGCTAACATGGCAACCTCCACCACCCCACCACCACCAGTTGAGCCCCATCCCGCACAGGGGTAGGCTCCTCGCCCCTGCCTCCTATCTCCGGCAGGATATGATGGTTCCGAGTACAACTCCCTCGGACCGCCAGACGAGGCCTACGCCAAAGAGAGACATTACTTTTCAGTTCTACATTCATCAAATAAATGGCATCTTAAACCTCACTCAAGCCTGCGTGTCTTCCCGATAGAAAGTAAATACTGATTTTTGGTTGAAACTTCCATGTAGTTTCAACTAAAGTATTGTATAGTATTATAAGATTGATTCAATGACATTAGCACTGATTTTATGTTAAAATGTCAACGTTGATACAACAGAAATTATGTAGAATCAACTTTGCAGTTTAACTTTGATTCAATGAAATTAACATTTCGTTAAAATTAATGTTGAAATGTCAACATTGTTTCAACATTAACTGAGGGTGCAAAAGTGATATTGAACCAACATTAGATTATAACATTGATTCAAAAGCATTACCATTGATTTCTTGTTTGCACTGATTCAACAATAGTGATGTGGAATCAGCGTCACCTTGTAACGTTAATTCAATGCCATTAAGGTTGACACATCCAACATTGATTTAGCATTGTTTGAATGGTCGGTTGCTATCTGGGTATACATGTATGTGTGCGTGATAAATTAATGTATAAGCATGAGGATGTATATGTGAGTCCCACATAGTAAGGAGACATGGTTTCAGCTTCTATTTTTTGTTGTAAAGTTCGGGATCAGACGTCGATCAATTTTCAATGTTGAATCAACATTCACTAATTGGTCGGAACATCAGAACGTTGATAGGTGGAAATGAGGTTGATTCATTAACATGTACTGCTGACCGATTTGTCTGAAGTCATAAGGTTTGTTCTATGTTGAAACATAGAACAAACCTTATGACTTCAGACTAATCAACTACGTTACACCAAAACAATACCTGACATCCGACAAGGACAAACACGAGGACTTAAATACATGAACATGCATGACAATAAAATAGGAACTAAACTATCAAAAATAAAAGACATTAACTTAGAATTAAACGTGAAACAAAATCAGATTTATACGAGACATATTCTTTTTGAGGATTGTATTGTATTGCCAAATATCTCAAGATAATGTTTGATATGCTGTAGATTGGTGTTAAAATAGTATAACCTATTATTTCTTTATAGTTCTAGAATTTATATTCATAAGACTTGAGTTTATTATGGAATGCAGTTTTACTGTGCTTGATGCCTTTTCTTTTGCCTTTAGGGAGGAACTGAGCCACATCACAGCCTTTACAATTCAGTGATGTCCTTTCTCATCATTGATCATAATTTTCCACCTTTGCAAGCTTTTGCATCTTACCAGAATGGGGTTAGCAAATGCATGTATGACGCATACATAGTGCAGACCAAAAAACAGATGGCAATGGATATAAATGTTTCCTGTACACTTACTGATGCACATTAATTACTCCAGAAAAAAAATACCTATAAAATATTTTTTAAGCCTACTGATTATTAACCCTTAAAAGGGCAAGAAAATAAATGAACACAATACCTCATAAATAAAGTTATGAAAACTAATTTATTGCTATTTTCTAACATATTACGGCCCAAATATTACATTTTCAAGTTTTTGCAGCATGCAGCCTATGTTTCATGAAAACAATATGTAAAAGATAGAAACATTTGCTGTGAGGTTAGTGGATTTCTCACAATGCTGCCGTGTTACTTTAAATTAAGATTGTGAATTGATGACAGATTTTTAATACAAAGTCACATGACCTCACATGAAATCTATTTTCAATAATTTTCACAGAAATTTGGCCAACTTACTCATAGCTCCCCGCCTCAGCCTGTCAAATGATGAGTTGTTATAGTATTGGGAATACTCAAAGTGACCAAATAAGAATTGACACTGAAGTGGGTAATATACTTTATATAATTATTATTATTTATTTTTTTATTTTTTTATTGCAGATCTTCTGTTTTTCTGTGAGCCCCAATTGAAGACCGAGAACTTACAGATGTTGGCTTCACCATCTCTCATAATTTTCTCACACTCAATCTATCCCAGAACACATTTTTTTTAGAAGAATATATAAGCTCTGTAGGTACATACAATGCAAGTGAAATTGTGGCCAGAACTTTGAAGCTCCAAAGAGCAGATAAAGGCAGCATAAAAGTAATCAATTAAACTCCAGTGGTTTAATCAATGTCTTCTGAAGTGATCCAGTTGGTTTAGGGTGTGAAAAGACCAAAATGTAACTCCTTTTTCACTGTTGTTCATATTGTCATCGTTGTCTCTAAGCACAATAATGATTTCTAGCTTGATTACGCTTCCTAGCGCTTGACACATATGCAGACCAATGTCTTCTAAAGTGACACAATCACTTTTGGTGCAAAAAAGTTCTATATTTAAGTACTTTTTGACCATAAATCATTGCTTCCGGGCAGCAGCTGAATATTGCTCATGGTACGTCTCTCGTCCAATCAGATTCAAGAACTAACTTTTGTATATATATATATATATATATATATATATATATATATATACAGTGCATCCGGAAAGTATTCACAGCGCTTAACTTTTTCAACATTTTGTTATGTTACAGCCTTATTCCGAAATTGATTAATTTAATTATTTTCCTCAAAATTCTACAAACAATACCCCATAATGATCACATGAAAGAAGTTTGTTTAAAATCTTTGCAAATTTATATAAAAAAAATACAATAAAAATCACGTACATAAGTATTCACAGCCTTTGCCATGACACTCAAAATTGAGCTCAGGCGCATCCTGTTTCCACTGATCATCCTTGAGATGTTTCTACAACTTGATTGGAGTCCACCTGTGGTAAATTCAGTTAATTGGACATGATTTGGAAAGGCACACACCTGTCTATATAAGGTCCCACAGTAAACAGTACATGTCAGAGCACAAACCAAGGTATGAAGTCCAAGGAATTGTCTGTAGACCTCCGAGACAGGACTGTATCGAGGCACAGATCTGACGAAGGGTGCAGAACAATTTCTGCAGCATTGAAGGTCCCAATAAGAACACTGGCCTCCATCATCCGTAAATGGAAGAAGTTTGGAACCACCAGGACTCTTCCTAGAGCTGGCCGCCAGGCCAAACTGAGTGATCGGGGGAGAAGGGCCTAAGTCGGTGACCAAGAACACGATGGTCACTCTGACAGAGCTCCAGCGTTTCTCTTTGGAGAGAGGAGAACCTTCCAGAAGAACAACATCTCTGCAGCACTCCATCAATCAGGCCTATATGGTAGAGTGGCCAGACGGAAGCCACTCCTCAGTATAAGGCACATGACAGCCTGCCTGTAGTTTGCCAAAAGGCACCTGAAGGACTCAAAACAAAATTCTCTGGTCTGATGAAACAAAGATTGAACTCTTTGGCCTGAATGGCAAGCGTCATGTCTGGAAGAAACCAGGTACCGCTCATCACCTGGCCAATACCATCCCTACAGTGAAGCATGGTGGTGGCAACATTATGCTGTGGGGATATTTTTCAGCGGCAGGAACTGGGAGACTAGTCAGGATTGAGTGAAAGATGAATGCAGCAATGTACAGAGACATCCTTGATGAAAACCTGCTCCAGAGCACTCTGGACCTCAGACTTGGGTGAAGGTTCATCTTCCAACAGGACAACGACCCTAAGCACACAGCCAAGATAACAAAGGAGTGGCTACGGGACAACTCTGTGAATGTCCTTGAGTGGCCCAGCCAGAGCCCAGACTTGAACCCGAATGAACATCTCTAGAGAGATCTGAAAATGGCTGTGCGCTGACGCTCCCCATCCAACCTGATGGATCTTGAGAGGTCCCAAAAATAGGTGTGCCAAGTTTGTAGCATCATACACAAAAAGACTTGAGGCTGTAATTGGTGCCAAAGTTGCTTCAACAAAGTATTGAGCAAAGACTGTGAATACTTATGTACATGTGATTTTTTTTATTTTTAATAAATTTGCAAATATTTCAAAAAAACTTCTTTCACATTGTAATTATGGGGTATTGTTTTTCTACAATTCAGAGGAAAATAATGAATTTAATCCATTTTGGAATAATGCTGTAACATAACAAAATGTGGAAAAAGTTAAGTGCTTTGAATACTTTCCGGATGCACTGTATGTATATGTATGTATATATATATATATATATATATATATATATATATTGCAATTTTGGTATTTTAATTGTTGTACTATGCATAATGATAAAGGTTGAGGAATACTAAAGAGGTGGGTGCATAGCTCCAAAAAATGGATGAGGTAAAGTGGGTGGGGTGAGGTCCCAGGAATGCATTTATGGATTAAATGGAAATGGGAAAATATGTTAGATTCAACAGATGATAATAATTTCTGACCACTAGACTCTTTCTGTCACCAAACAGAATTGCATAATGACTGTTTTCAAGCAGGTTTCCTGAACACTCGCACTGTCTGCCATTGTTTGAATGCATAAGTATGCTTTATATTATCTAGTTTTAATATGTGCCAGCCCGAGAAGGGCTTGCCCAGCTGAGTCTTTTTTTCCTTCCAAGGTTTTATCCTTTTACTAAAACATCTTACTGATTTTCACTTGCTACCGTCACTTTTGGCATGCTCACTTGCAGTTTATAATAATTTTTCAAGCTGCTTTAGAACAATAGGAGAAAAGTGCTTCACAAATCATTTAAATTAAACCGATCAGACAATTTATTTAAACATCGAGCACACATCACAATTAAAGAAGGTTAATATTTGATGATACTGATTGTCAATCAAACTTTCATATGGTTATTTAGATAAAGGATTTCAACCAGGAGTTATTGCATGCTTGATCCAATGCTTAGCAGATGATTCCAGATCAAGAGAAAGAGAGAGAGAGAGAGAGAAAAAAAAGGTAATAACTTATTTATACTATTCCCGTGTTAGAGTAAAGGCACATGTTAAAGAGACTGCCTCATGAATAGAACTAACCAATTTTCCTCACCACAATGTTGATTCACAACATCAACTTTGGAAGACTTTTGGACACTTTCAGCAAACTCAGTGGGATACATTTGTTGCATAACCAATTTAAACACAGTTCTGAGTCATAAAGCTCCTGAAAAAAATGTTGTGTCAAACTAGACTAAAGTTATTCAACTGGATCCTGCTAAATTATCTGGCAGCTTGAGAATTAAATACTCAGAGCAGAAAAAAGGGAAATATGGCTTCAACCCTCTGTGGCTACTTGGGAAGATATCAGCACAGGGGGATAACCACCACTGAGTCCTAGCACTCTGCACTCTTGTCCCATTCTGTGGCTCTACAGATTGAGAATGACAGATTGCCCGCCCCCAACGTTTCTGCGGCGATGACTGTAAAGCACTCTCCGGTTTGATGTGGCGCTTACAGCTACATGTAAACAGCACCTGCCTGGCTCTGCAAGAGCAGGCGGGCTGATTATGTAATCTGGTCATTTGTTTAACAAAAACACCAGTCACAGAAAATCGGCATGGCCAAAGTGAGACAAATCCTGGTTGCACCGTGCAGAGGTCACACATGGCATAGGCACCTGTGCCACTCAACATCTGCCAAGAGTAAATTCATAAGCACATTACTGTACACCCTAATGTGCTGTTTATTTAAAACAATATACTCTTCTGACTGCAATCGAATACAAATTTGTTCATCCTATACCCCAACCTTTGCAAATGCAAATCTTATGAAAGTATTGCTGAACAACACCTACAGTATGTAGTCAAATAAGCATTAAATGTAAGTACATGGAAGTGCAAGTAGTTAAAAACACCTAAAGGGGGAACATCACTACTTTATTAAACAAGTAGTGCATACTTGATTGTGGCTTGAAACTACATGTGTCCAACCTACTCAACAAAGTATCTTTAAGAAGAGCACTGTTTGCCACACCTCTTATTGGTTGATTTGCCAAACTTTTCCAAATTGGCAAAACATTTTGATTGTATATGACCAGCCCTACTCTTTGGGTAGTAAATGGGGCAGTGATATAAAATGTGAGGGTTGGGGGGTGGGGCTTGTGACGTCATGCCAACTATAAATCCATATTCTTAATACCCTGCATATGACACTGGGACAAATGGGAGAACATATTTAATGTCCAAAAAATTATAGCTAAGTTGAGCAACCTACTATTCTACAGTAGCTTAGCTACTCTAAAACAATCCTACGATAATCTAAACACTACACTTTAGAGGAAGTACACTACAAGCTATGAAATATAAAAAATATATCAAATAAAGTATCTACAATAGAAGTACACTAAATATTCTTCCAGTTCTTCTTTTTGTCTGTTTTAGTCACAGTACTAGTCAACCTTAAAAAAAATTCAATAAAAAATGTGTTTTTTCCTTGCTACAGTCACTTTGGCTTACTCTCTGGGGGCTTTAAGACTTTAAGGCATGATTTTCTATAAAGCTGTGTACACAATGTGTAGTGTGAAAAGTGCTATACAAGTATAGATGACTTGAGTGTGAACAAAATACCCTTTCTCAAGAAAAACATGAAAAATTAGAGTTCCCCTTCTGTCGCTCACTTCGACATCGTGTCGAAGAAGCGACACTAGGGGTCTCTCTTGAATGCGGAATATGCCTCAGATCTATGAAAAAAGGCCAATGAGAAGTTGGCAGACAGTATTTGCATACCCCGCCACAGACATACAGGTATAAAAGCGGGGAAATACGTCAAGTTCATTCAGAAATTTTCTTCAGTGCCTATGGTTGTACTGCAGCGAGCTGCAAGTCACACATCCGTCCTGTTCCTCTGACACTCTCTGCTGTTGGATCTACGGCGCACTACAGCGGCTTTCTCCGTCCTTGTACGGCAGTGCAATTTGCCCCTGGGCGCTTCGACAGTGCAAGAGTATATTAAAAGGCATTTAACGTCCTTTTCAGAACGCATCTTTATAAAGATGCCATTTTGCCCCTGTGTAATTTCTGGATGTGGTTATTTCTCCCCACCTCTCACGGTCATAAAAGCTGCCTCGCGTGCCTGGGCTGCGATCACACGCAGGCAGCGTTTTATGAATGGTTCATGTTCTCAGTGCGAGAACATAGCCATGGCAACATTGCGGTCGCGGCTTTCTTATGTCATAAGAGAAAGCCACTTCAGCCGCCCCCTGTGCCTCGCCTCCTTCCTATGGGATTGGGGCAGGCGCCACGGGCGATGAAGATGATTTGGGGATAATGATGGGTTCCGTTTAGCCGGGTAAACCCCCTCGAACCACCCCCCTCCCAGGCACGCTTGCTTGCTTCCGTCTGAGCTCGGGATGAGTGATTTCTCTCCAATGGTTCATGTTCTCAGTGCGAGAACATGGCCGTTCCAGCATTGCGGTCACGGCTTTCTTTTGTCTTGAGAGAAAGCCACTTCAGCCGCCCCCCGCGCCTCGCCTCCTTCCTACGGGTTTGGGGCAGGTGCCGCGGGCGATGAAGACGATTTGGGGATAATGACGGGTTGCGTTTCGCCGGGTAAACCCCCTCGAACCACCCGCCTCCCCGGCACGCTTTCTTGCTTCAAATCCTGAGCTCGGGATGAGTGCGGCCCGCTTCACGGCTGACCGACCGATCCCTTGAGCTCCCGGAATTGGATGACATCACCGCTGCACGGAGAGTGTTACAGCAGTGTCTGCCATCTTCGGGTCTGCCCGGCCAGTCTGAGCCTGATGCACAGATGTCCGCTATGCTTTCCCGGGCTACCGCAAGCGCAAGGCTGGACCGGTAAACCCCCCCCCTCTCGGCTACTTGATTGGTCCCGCGGGCATGTGCGCCGCTCACAGCCACGCCCCCCCGGTTCCTTTCTTCCCGGACGTGCATGACGAGTTGAGTAAGCCACGGCTTCCTCTCTCCACTGCTCTCACTACCCTCGAAGGTGGCGCGGTCCTAGACCGCTTCCGCCCTGCACGCCATGGCCCTTCCTGCAACCAACGCCAGGCCAAGGCGCTTCAAAACTTGCACTTGTGTAGTCCTGTTCTTGATGTGCTGCAGGAACTGTGCGATGCACAGGGTGATGGCCACCCTTGTGGTCCAGAAACGCAATCTATGGACTGGACCTGGTCGAAATGCGGGAGGTAGACAAGGCACGCCTTCTCGAACGCCCCCGTCTCCCAACTCCATCCATTCGGCGGCGCCATTGATGACTCTGCCCAGCACTCCTTAGCGGTGAAGCAGATGGAGGCCATTTCACACATCCTGCCCCACCGCAAACCTGCCGCCATGGGCCATGCCCTGTCTGCTCGCCGAGGGCATCCTCCTGTGGCTATGAATCACCCTGCTCCGCCACAACCCGGGCCCAGCTCTCAACCCCAGCGTCGAGCACACCGCAGGAAGCAGACGCCCCCTGTCTCACGGACCCCCTCGAGGACCCGTAAGGCTCCCAGGAGCTTCCGAGACACTCGACCCAGGGACCAAGACGTTAGCTCCGGAGATTGTAAGAGCACCCCGTCCCCCAGTGGAGGTGTATGTCACCGCTATTGCGGCCCACCACGATGCAGTAGATGGGTAAGCACTCAAGTCACTGCGTGCCACTCACATCCCCGGCAACCTCAATGTGGTAGTGGACGCGCTGTCACAACAATGCTTGCCCGGTGGAGAGTGTAGGCTTCACCCCCAGTCGGTCCAGCTGATTTGGGAACAGTTCGGCAAGGCCCAGGTAGACCTGTTTGCCTCCCAAGAGACCTCCCACTGCCTGCTCTGGTATGCCCAATCAGAGGCTCCCCTCGGGGCAGACGCACTGGCACACAGCTGGCCTACGGGGCTGCACAATTACACATTTCCCCCAGTGAGTCTTCTTGCACAGGTGCTGTGCAAGGTCAGGGAGGACAAGGAACAAGTCACCCATGTGGCTCCTTATTGGCCCACCTGGGCCTGGTTCTCGGATCTCGTACTCCTCACGACAGACCCTCCCTGGTGAATTCCCCTGAGGAAAGACCTTCTTTCTTAGGGATGGGGCACGCTCTGGCATCCGCACCCAGACTTTTGGAACCTCCACGTCTGGCCCCTGGACGGGATGCAGAAGATCTAGCTGGTCTACCACCCATGGTCATAACCATGATCAACCAAGCCAGAACCCCTTCTACCAGGCAACTTTACATCCTGAAATGGTGCTTGTTCACGAATTGGTGTTCTTCCCATGTTGAAGACCCAAAGAGATGCGCAGTTAGGTCAGTGCTCTTAGTTCTGCAAGAGAGGCTGGAAGGGAGGCTGTCCCCTTCCACCCTGAAGGTGTATGTCGCCGCTATTGCGGCCCACCACAATGCAGTAGACGGCAAGTCCTTGGGTAAGCACGACTTAATCATCAGGTTCCTAAGAGGTGCCCGGAGGTTGAACCCCTCCTGACCAAGCCTGTTCCCCTTCTGGGATCTCTCAGTGGTCTTCGTGGGCCTTCAGAGACCCACCTTTGAGCCGCTAGAATCAGTTGGACTCAGGGCCCTCTCTCTAAAGATGGCCCTGCTGATCGCGCTCACTTACATCAAGAGGGACGGGGACCTGCAAGCGTTCTCTGTGCCTGGAGTTCTGTCCGGCAGACACATATGTGATCCTAAGACCACGACCGGGCTACATGCCCTAGGTCCCTACCACGCCCTTCAGAGACCAGGTAGTGAATCTGCAAGCGCAGCCCCAGGAGGAGGCAGACCCAGCCCCTTCGTTGCTGTGTCCGGTACGTGCTTTGCGTACCTATTTGGTCTGCACACAGAGCTTTAGGTGCTCTGAGCAGCTCTTTTTCTGCTTTGGGGGACAGTGGAAAGGGAACACTATCTCCAAACAGAGGCCATTTCATTGGCCTATCGCACCCAGGCCGTGCACCCCCCCCCCCCCCCCCCCTTGCGGGTCCGAGCGCACTCAACAAGGAGTATTGCGTTCTCGTGGGCACTGGCCAAAGGCACTTCCCTAGCAGACATATGTAGAGCAGCAGGTTGGACAACACCTAATACCGTTGCGAGATCTTACAATCTCAGGGTTGAGTCAGTATCGTCCCGTGTTTTCTCAGGTCCGAGCCGGTAGAACTCGGTAACATGCTGACGATCTGGCCGGGTGAATCGCTTGCACCTGGTGCCCTTTCCCTCGGCCGAGGTAAAACTGTGTGCTTTCTCTCCCAGGAGATCCCTGGTTGATTTATCCCTAGCCCTTTTGGGTCCACAGTTCAGCGGAGGAACATGCCGACCCAGTCCACTACGGGTACTCAAATCTACCCTGTACTGGAATAGGTGCTACACAGATTGGGACTCCTACACGGACTCCCCCTGTGTGTATTTTCCGTGGTACCGTCTCCTTATGAAGTGGACCCGCGTCTCCCTTAGGCGGATTCCGATTACTTTTTTGGGGCATTCGGGAAGGGTACGTGCAGTATGAAACACAGTTGGTTGCTTGTGCACGTGAAATACCTGCAGTACACGTACACGGCTCAGCGCATGGCGTGATTTGAAGTGGACCCCTAGTGTCACTTCTTCGACACGACGTCGAAGTGAGCGACAGAAGGGGAATGTCTAGGTTACGTATGTAACCGCCATTCCCTGATGGAGGGAACGAGATGTTGTGTCCTCTTGGCCACGTCGTTGAGCCGAGCCACTGCAGTGGCCGGACCATTTCCTGAATGAACTCGACGTATTTCCCAGCTTTTATACCCGTATGTCCGGGGCGGGGTATGCAAATACTGTCGGCCAACTTCTCATTGGCCTTTTTTTATAGATCAGAGGCATATTCGGCGCTCAAGAGAGACCCCTAGTGTCGCTTCTTCGACACGACATCTCGTTCCCTCCATGAGAGAACGGAGGATACATAACCTACATACGTAACCTAGATGTTTTTCTCATTACAATCAAAATAAATGCAGTGCTGTTGTCTAAGTTACTTTATTATAGAGCTCTACTTTTTGTTGCCAGTGTCAGACACAGTGTCAGACATAAAAAACTTTTATGTTGAATCCTTAAATAAGTTTGAGTGAAACATTTGTGGGTGCTATGTTTATGTAGAGATTAACTGTTTCGTATCATATAGTGAGGCTTTGCACCATATCGTATCTTAATGAAAATTGTGTATCGTTACATGCCTGTTTGGCTCCTTTTTGAGTACACTCTATAGACTGTTGTGTGTGAAAATCCCAGGAGATCCGCAGTTACAGAAATACTCAAACCAGCCCGTCTGGCACCAACAATCATGCCACAGTCCAAATCACTGAGATCACATTTTCTCCACATTCTGATGGTTGATGTGAAAATGGTTAACTGAAGCTCCTGACCCGTATCTGCATGTTTTCATGCAGTGCTCTGTTGCCACATGATTGGCTGATTAGATTATCGCATGAATATGTAGGTGTACAGGTGTACCTAATAAAGTGGTCAATGAGTGTACAGTATATCTCCTAATTAAGTTGGATTGTGGCTGGTGAATAAGATGATGGGTTTTGTGCTGAAATACTATGACACAACTGTTTAGTGAATACACCCCAAAGTTTCGTCACTTTCAAGATCAAAGAATTGCCTTTTGTCTGCTCAGGTTTGGACTAAAAGACATAAAGAATGCCCAAAGGCAACAATGCCTCTGACGCAACTCATCGTTCCTGTGAAGACTGCCCCATCCACCGAGACTGTTTGCCAATAAACTTCAGTGAGTTGGGCTGTACAAGTTGGGTACTGTTTTTCAGTCCTGCTGTGGTGTTGTCTGCGCTCCCCAAAACTACACACAGCCTTTTATTAGTAAGGCCCAGAGCCTCAGAGTGCCTGCAGCGCTTTGCCTCTCAGACAAGGTTCAAACCTACTCTTTTTTTTTCAGCAGGATGTGCTGCTCACAGGCAGTCAGAATACAGATTCAGTGTACAGTAGCTCAGCACTGTGGGAGATTGACTGCAGGATCATTGACAGTATGGATTATCTCTACTGGCTCCAAGATATCAAGAATCTTACTGAGCATGAATCAGTAATGTTGAAACTCACTACCAAATCTAATCTATAACTATAGCTGTTAGCTTCTTAAAAATGAGATTTTACCGTTCAACATGTTGAAACAATGCAAACATGATTGTCTGATTTCAGAGTTGGGAGGGTTACTTTTGAAATGCATTCCACTACAGATTACAGAATACATGCTGCAAAATGTAATTTGAAATGTATTCCATTAGATTACTCAAGGTCAGTAATGTATTCTAAATACTTTGGATTACTTCTTCAGCACTGGTCGATTTTTTCACTGTTTTGACTATAAAAACTCAGTACAGTAAGACAAAATACACATGTTAAAAATACATTCTCTGAAAAACCTAAATATCTTATGCAGTGTTGTTTCTAAAACAAGATAAATCAAACTGATCTTGTTTTAAGGATTTTTAGATATTTTTACAGGAAAATGAGACAAAAATTGTTATCAAGAATATGATTTTTGCCCTAATATCAAAGGTCTTACTAGAAAAAAAAGAAATTATGATCCAACGTGAATTTTCTTGATAAAAAAAATACGATTGTGTCTGGTAACGTGCGCATGTAAAATGGCTAGAAAAAGTATTTTAGCCTAGCGTAAAGCTGACAATTTACTCAAGGTTTATTTCTATTTCTTCTGCTCCAAACTTACTTCTCTGTCTGCTCGTATGAATGTAACACATCATAAGAAAGTGTTTCACTGCTGTTCAAATGCACTTTGGATCTTTTATATGTATAAATGTTTTCCATCTGAAAGGACTAAATATTAAATTAAACAAATGACAATAAAATGCAAAGTAATCACTTCAGAAATCAAAATACTTTTTGAATGTAATTGTATTCTAAATACCAATGATTCAAATTGTAACTGTAGTGGAATACAGTTACTTATATTTTGCATTTTAAATACGTAATCCCGTTACATGTATTCCGTTACTGCCCAACCATGTCTGCTTTACAGAAAATGCTCTCTCAATGTCTCGAAAAGCCCCTAATGAGCAACTGTGGCAAAGAAAGAAAACTTAAGATGTTTACAAATTTAATGGATCCGCTAAACATAGACTGTTTGTGCAGTGGTTGTGAAGCAGTGGCTAAAGCTCTGGCCTAGTGATCAGAAGGTTGCTTGGTCAATCCTGTAAAGACCAGATCACTTTTACCATTGCATGGCAAAATTCTGCAGGTGAAGAAAGCAGGGTAGATGCTAAGAAACTCACTGCTAAAAAGATTTCCTCTTCCATTGCTCACACAGATATAATCAAGCAACTTCCTGTTGTTCAGCGCTGTAAATTGGCATGTCAGAGTTGACCAAAGTTAGACCTCAAGCAAAATTCCTGTTGGCAGATTTCCTTGCAACCGGAAGTCCATTGGGCAAAATTCCTGATCACGCAGATTCTTATTAAGATGAGTGTATTTCACTCACATAACTTAACCTTGCAAAAGTTAGATGTTACTGTGCCTTAAGAAGCAAGCCATGAGCTATCGCTAATGTGCACTTGGGGTGCACCTGTAATATGTGTACTGTAATAGAATTTGGATATTTTCTACTAAAGATATTACCTGATGTCACATAGCCACAGCCTACTTGCTTTGATAATATGCAAAAGACACCAAAAGTGGCCCTTATTTCTCCTAATATCTATTTAGTTCGATGTGGCCAGTAAGCACATTAATTTCAATAGCAAAACTTTGGCATCAAAGGACTGACATGAAGGACATTGTTATTTTATCATCATGAAATTATGTAATGGGGTACAATTTTGTCATCATAACATGATACGTGATTCTGATTCTGATATACTGTATGTCGGGGTATGATTTTCAGTTTGAATTCAGTAACATTTATTAGTTGCAAGGTTTGGGGTTAATGCTTAATCTGTTATTTTCTGTACAAATTCTGCTCTGCTGTTTTGACATGTTTTGCTGGCCGACTTAATTAGAACCCACCATGGTGCAGTAACAACAGGAATTATCTTTGATGTAACATCATATTTGTGAGGTTTATGCTTTAGTCAAAAGGGTGCTGATTTGAACCCATGAGCAGTTCCATATACATATCACTGCAGTTCTGATGTGAAATGCACTGAAACCAAGTTATATTTTTCCCCAAACAGATGAGGATTTTTAGGTTAATGCTCTATCAAGTTTTAAATCAACAAAACTGACCTCCCTATCATATACCTAAACGCAAATGTAAGATGAAAAATACAACTGCTGAAGCAACCACAACATTTTGTGGTGCTTTTATGACATTTGTCTCATGTGTTGACTTGCGTGCTCTTTAGGACTCCTACCCCAGCCCTTTGCATTTCAATTGCAATGCTCAATCATTTGAGCATCTGTGGAATGTAATTGCACTTGAATAAGCTTATAAATGTACTGTAGTTGATTATGTAATGCAAACTTTAAAATGGATCGCTTTGCAAGTCATGCACTAAAAGTAAAAGTGTCAAGTGTCAGAAGACATTTGAACTGACAGACTAAGATTATGAACTGACAATCTTTCGTTTTACTCCTGATTTGTGTGAAAGGGAATAAAAGTCATTGATTTTATGCCTCTAGTGTTAATTTAACCAAGAAACTGCCACGATATGTTCAAAGAGCCATGTATAAATAATTTGGCAAAAATGTAGAGTACTGTGATTCTTTTCAGACCGGGTTGAAAACTTAACATGATTACACACAATTATCTCGGCCTGTTCCTCACACAAAGCTATTGCATAGCTTCAGAACACCTGTAATACATACTGTAGTGCACAAGTTGTATGGACTACTTTTAAAGTGTTTATTATTATAATTTTTGGATCTTGACAGCCCCAGTAACTATTCACCATAATTGCATAGGAAAGAACAACCTGGCCATTTCACTATATAACTCTCTCTCTCTCTCTCTGTGTGTGTGTGTGTGTGTGTATATATATATATATATATATATATATATATATATATATGTGACAGTTAGTGTTTGTGTGGAAGGAATCACACTGAGAGTAGGTGGATGGTCACTCAAGATGTTGCTTTACTGAGCCTGGGACAGACAAACTGGGAAGAACACGACCAAAAGCTGGTTAGTGTACAGTGCATCAACATGTTGCTTTGATGTCAGCAGTGAAAGATATGAGACTCTGCTCAATATACATTTCTACAAAGTGATCGTGAACATATAGTGGAATAAAACTCAAAATAAAAAAAAACATACATTAAAGAAAATATAAATCACTGTCTCTGTTCTCATTACTTCACATAAATACAGAGAAACTTAAGTAACCATCATTTTACATATTTTTGTATACATGAAATACAGAAAGTGAAGAACGCAGACCTAAAATGGCGCAGTTACACAGTTCAGCACGTGCGAGCACGTGTGGGTTAATGCCAACACTCAATTCAGCTAATATATTTTACCCAAAACATGAAAAATCTGAATAAAACATACCTGGGAAGAACACGACCAAAAGCTGGTTAGTGTACAGTGCATCAACATGTTGCTTTGATGTCTTAAATGAAATAAACAGAGATACGGAGTTCACAAGCAGGTTAACACACACTCTCCATTTTATCGTCGCAAATAACACATATTTGACCCGACTGACAGAACTAGTAACTGACAGACAAATAAAGTAAACTTGTGTGCAATATAAAAGTCCAACCTTGCACTTGAAAACAATGTAAACTCAGTTTTTTTTTGAAGCAGCGCTTATTGATGCGACTTACCAGCAGTGAAAGATATGAGACTCTGCTGGTGGTGACGTAGCTCCGCCTACAATATCGCGCACACAATATATATATTTAAAATGTCATTTAGGATTGCCTTTCTGTGTACCATCCTCTCGCCGTACACAGTGAATGACAATGGGCAGACTTGGCTGAGACAGGAGCATGTTTAGGGGTAGGTTTTTGGATGCAGCAGCCTTCAAAAGCCTTGAGGCACAGCTGCCATAATACTTCATTCGATTTGTCCTCCTCTTGCTCCCTCACTCTATACACAGCAGACAATATCTCTAAGCACTCTCAAAAGGACACAACAAAAGACTGCATCGTGAGGCCTTGCACTCCCTGAACATAGAGTACACACACAAATGCGCACGGCACACGCACACGTACGCAATTCAATTTTTTTATGTTGTCGTATCTATTTTCTGTCGACTCTTTTCATGTCTATTTTAGTCTCATCTCTGAGTGAGGGGGAGTGGTGGAGAAATGTTGGAGTGCCCACTGTGAGGGAGATTGGAGTAATATCCTCAACAATATTGGAAGAACATCAATAATCATGTGTGATCAGGCTTGGGGAGTAACAGAATACATGTAACAGGATAACATATTTAAAAATACAAAATTTGTAAGTGACTATTCCACTACAGTTACAGTTTAAATAATTGGTAATTAGAATAGTTACATTCAAAAAGATTTTGATTACTTAAGAGATTACTTTGCATTTTATTGTCATTTGTTCCCTGTCTGTCGCTCACTTCGAAATTGTGTCGAAGAAGCGACACTAGGGGTCTCTCTTGAGCGCTGAATATACCTCTGATCTATGAAAAAAGGCCAATGAGAAGTTGGCAGAGAGAATTTGCATGTCCCGCCCCCGGACATACGGGTATAAAGGTGGGGAAATACGTCTGTTTCATTCAGAAATTTTCAAAGCAGCGAACTGCGAGTCACACACACCTGTTCCTCTTACCTCTGGTGATCTGCTGTTGGATCTATGGCGCACTTCAGTGGCTTTCTCCTTCTCTGCACGGCAGTTCATTTTGCCCCTGGGCGCTTCGACAGCGCAAACTAAAAGAGTTTATAAAAGAGTGATTTTCTCTAAAAGATTATTTTCCTCTAAAAGAGCAATACACAGCGGCGTTCCCTCTTACTCAAAGACCCGATAGAGCCTATCCCTTCAACTGAGATAAAGAATGGTTTCTACAGCACTTACTTCATCATACCCAAGAAAGGCACGGCTTACGACCGATCATGGACTTGCGAGTTTTCAACCGGGCTTTGCACAAACTCCCGTTCAAAATGCTCACGCAAAAATACATCTTAACTTACATCCGGCATCTAGATTGGTTCGCAGCGGTAGACCTGAAGGACGCGTACCTCCACGTCTCAATATTGCCTCGACATCGACCCTTTCTACGGTTTGCGTTCGACAGCCAGGCGTATCAGTACAAGATCCTCCCCTTCGGCAGGTCCCTGTCCCTTCTCGCCTTTATGAAGGTCGTAGAGGCAGCCCTTTCCCCGCTCTGAGAAGCCGGTATCCGCATACTCAACTACCTTGACGACTAGATCATCCTGGCCCACTCCCGAGAGATACTATGTGCCCACAGGGACCAGGTGCTCAGGCAACTCAGCCGCTTAGGGCTTCAGGTCAACTGGGAAAAGAGCAAGCTCGCCCCGGTTCAGAGCATCTCTTTTCTCGGCATGGAGTTAGCCTCAGTCTCAAGGCAGTCAGTGCTGGAATGCCTCGCTGCCTTCAGGCCAGGCACTGCTCCTGAGGCATATGGCGTCCTCCGCGGCGGTCGCTCCACTGGGGTTGATGCATATGAGACCGCTTCAGCACTGGCTCCAGACTCGAGTGCCCAGACGAGCATGGCGTGGCACGCACCGTGTGATGGTCACCCCCGCCTGTCGCCAAATATTGAAACACTGTACAGGAGTCCCCTTGCAGCAGGTGTCCTGATGGTGTCCCATCATGGTCACGACCGATGCCTCCAAATTGGGAAAGGGCCATTGGAAAGGGGCCCCGCTGCGCTGGCACATCAACTGCCTAGAGTTGTTCACAGTATTGTTTGCCCTGCGGAGGTTTCTCCCGCTGGTTCAGGGCAAACACATCTTGATCAGATCAGACAGCACCACCGCAGTAGCATACATAAATTGCCAAGGCGGCGTACGCTCCCGCCACATATAACAACTCGCCCATTGTCTCCTCCTTTGGAGCCAGCAGCAACTCAAGTCACTGCGCGCCACTCGCATCCCCGGTAACCTTAATGTGGTGGCAGATGCATTATCATAATGTAGGGACTCATGTTTTCAGATGCAAGGCAAAGGCAGGCCTAACACAGTCTAGCCTTACTGAGGTGTTTAGTGTTTAGCCTTACTGAGGCCCACAAAAACAAAGTCATATATCTTGCTGATAAAAACCGGCCTGTGTGAAATTCCAAAGGATCGAACTCTCAAATCCTATTGGATGAGGCACTCAACAGAACGCACCTCAACTATGATGTCATCAGTTCTACCAGAAAGACTCGGGAGAATAAAGCTAGTGCAATTATCCATTTATTGACAGCTCAACAAGCAATATAATGATAAGTTCTTTGGCGTAGGCCCCGTCCGAAGCTCACAGTCCGGGGGTCCGGACTCTGCTTTTCCTGCCTTGTGGTGGAGGCGGGGGCGCAGCCGACCCCAGTGAGGTATGGGAAGGGGCCATCCTGGTGGTGGTGGGGAGGATGGAAGGGAAGAAATCATCTTGGTGGTGGGGAGGGTGGAGGTGAATGGAAGCGTCAGCGTCTGCGAACTCAGACAAGTGTAAGTAACCATCTTTTATACTGCAAGAGTTAGAACGTGATTGGATAAAAGAGAAGGAATAAGTGACGTAACAATTGAGTCTTCCTGGCAGAACTTATGCTAGAGCTACCATTTCTACCAGAAAGACTTGGGAGAATAAAGCTAGTGCAATTATCCATTTATTGACAGCTCAACAAGCAATATAATGATAAGTTCTTTGGCGTAGGCCCCGTCCGAAGCTCACAGTCCGGGGGTCCGGACTCTGCTTTTCCTGCCTTGTGGTGGAGGCGGGGGCGCAGCCGACCCCCAAAGAAGGTGGAAAAATAATTCCACCGGGACGTAAACCTACCCCAAAGAACGGTTGAATATCTTGGAGAGCCTAGACATGGAGAGAGAAGAGGATTAATAATGAGCATGACATAACGCCTTTAAGACAAAATCTAATTAGAAAGAGATGACTTAATTATAAGAAGGCAAGAATAAAACATAAAGCATTAAAAATACTGCTGCTGTATATACGTTAGCATATATCTGTTGCTGACGCTTTCATACAAGCGACTTGATAAGTTTTGGGACGTACAGCAACTGATCAATCAGTTAATCACTGAGGATGAGTTGAAGGGAAAGTGAGCATAGGAGGGATAGAGATAGAACTGGCAAATTAGTATATGAAGAGTCAATGAAAACGAGCCGTTATAGGCACATGAAGACAAGGCCACACAGAGACAGGCCACGAAAGGCCACACAAAACTGGGCCACTTGAGCCCACGGAACAGGGCCACCTTGGGCCACACAGAACAGGGCCACCTTAGGCCACATAGATCCGGCCCTAATGACCACAAAGCGGGGCCACACTGGCCACATGGCCTTGCTAGACCACAGAGACAAGGCCGCACAGCCACACGGCCTTAATAGACCACAGAGACGAGGCTGGCAAACAGGCACAACGGCGCCTAGTGCCGCACATAAAACAAAGTAGACTGGACGAGGCCGCGAGGCCACATAAAACCAACCACGAGGGCCACATGGCCATCTTTTAGTGAGGCTACAGTGCCTCGAGGTCACTTGGCCACGCAGACGACGGCCGCTAGGCCACATAGAACCGATGCCACTAGGGCCACGAGACCACTTGGCCATTTTTTACATATAGGACAAGGCAACATTGTGCCACAAGGCCACTAAAGACCACACGGAACAAGCAACATAGACAACGGCCGCTTGGCCACATAGAACCGATGCCACTAGGGCCACGAGACCACTTGGCCATTTTTTACATATAGGACAAGGCAACATTGTGCCACGAGGCCTGTAGACCCACACAGAGACAAGGCCCGCTGAGCCACAAGGCTGCTAAAGCCACGCAAAGACAGAATCACTCAAGGACACGGCCTTAGGCCACAAATAACCAATGCCATAACTGGCCACAAGACCACGGGACAAGGCCACATTAGGCTACACGGTCACAGTAGACCACACTGAACATAGAATGGGGCCGCGAGGGCCGCAAAGTCGGGCGCCCACACTGAGACGAGGTTGGACAGAGACAACGGCCACGAGGCCACACCGAACTGAGGCCGTAAGGGCCACAAGACCACGTAGGCCACACGAAGGACAGGCAACATTATGCCACAAGGCCTTAAGACCTACATGAAGACAAGGCCCGCTGGGCCACAAGGCTGCTAATGCCACACAGATACGAGGCCAACGAGACACGGCTACTAAGCCACATGAAACCGGGCCGTAACGGCCACAAGACCATGGGACAAGCCACGTTGGGCTACACGGTCACGGTGGACCACACTGAACATAAAAAAAAAAAAAAAAAAAAAAAATTTTTTTTTTTTTTTTAAATAATATACATCACCACCACCAGTAATTGCATAGGTATTTACCTGGATCGTTAAAGGAGAGCTTGCTGAGCTTTGAGGATAGTTTTTGAGTCAGGTCTTATGTAGGACTCAAATGCAGAGGAAGACCATCTACCCAGGATTTTGATAGCTGACGTAGAGATGCCACGTTCGGCAGCTGAAGTGGCTGCCCCGATCCTGAAGGAATGACCGGTATACTGGGAGGAAGGTAGACTGCAGCTTTTGAGGACAGAAACTAGATGAGTCCTGAACCAGGCTTTAGAGAGGGGTGCTCCGTTAGGTAGTAAGAATAAGGGGGAAATATGAGGAGATTTGAGACGAATTTTAAGAAATTTAACCATAGATAGGAATGGACAAAAATTGTTATTAATTTTTGAGATTGTTAGTGTGATGCCGGACCCTTTGGAATCATTCTTAGAGTGCTTAAGGAAGAGGGTAAAGAAATTGGGTGAAAAGTGTAAATCGGAGAAAGACAGATCGCGAGCGGGATCGAAATGATTGGTAGCGGATGCAAATTCCCCTGGGCGCATAAAGCCGTAGAAGGCAGTGAGAAACACAGCTTCTAGCAAAATATTGATGTACGTAGAAAAAAGGCCTTGGCGAATAGAGGAGATTAGTCTTTGCAATAGAGGCAAAGTAAATGGTAACCGTTTATCTGGAGAATTAATAGAGGATTTGCTTATGCCTTTGAGCAATAAACGGATAGGGGGAGCGGTGAATAAACTTGGAAAATCGGGGTTGAAGTATTTGGCGTAGAATTGAATGCCTGCTAGAAGTCTACGGATGGAGGAAGGTTTTAAATTGCGTTTCTCGAAATTGAAAACGAGAAAGGAGCAAACAGTCGAAATCAAAATGGGAAAAACGGAAATCTGAAAGGAAGAACAGAACATTAAAAAAAAAAAACCAAGCGGAAGCGTAAACTCTGTAAGTTGAAGGAGCTACTCCTTTAGCCATGTAATGTCTGGCTGAATTAAGCAGATCGTCTAATTTAGCATTGTGGCTGATAGGGGAGGGCACGGAGTTGGATCCGTAAGGGCTGAAGGGCAAAGCCGTCTGAAAGTCTGGAAACGAAAACGAGAGAGCGCGTCAGCGATAACATTGGAGTGACCTGGTATGTGAGCAGCTTTAATGATAAAATTAAAGATGACTGATTGCCAGATTAAACGTCTCACGAAAGGCATCAACGACTGGCAGGAAGACCGACCTTTATTAATAATGGCGACAGTGGCTTCGTTATCGCAAAACATCATAATGCGCTTCCTTGACCATGCTGGACCCCAGATGAGGCTGGCTACAACTAATGGGTAAATTTCGTAGAGTGCGGAAGAAACGGAACCAGAAGTAGACTCAGGAAAACCAGTTGGCCATTTTTCTGCGAACCATTGCCCTTGGAAGAACCCCCCGAAGCCAATAGAGGGGGCGGCATCGGTAAATAATTTTGGAGACAGCTGAGGGGAAGCAGGCGGATTACCCAGGGTGGTTTGGGCCAGAAGGAGCAGATTTTCTCTGGAGAGGCCTTGGCTGACCGGTATACCGGCGTCCTCGAGAGCGATGACCGTGTCTTCAGATGACCACTGCGCCCAAGGAGAGGTACGACGCTGGATACGTGAGCTGCGACGAGCAGGAAGAGGAGACGGCGGGACGAAATCGTCGTCAGAATCAGAATAGACGCAAATAAGTTGCGTATTCTTAGACATTTTGGTCGGCGACTGACACGAGCACTGAATGGAAGCGTCAGCGTCTGCGAACTCAGACAAGTGTAAGTAACCATCTTTTATACTGCAAGAGTTAGAACGTGATTGGATAAAAGAGAAGGAATAAGTGACGTAACAATTGAGTCTTCCTGGCAGAACTTATGCTAGAGCTACCATGGGTAGAAATGCATCGAAAATCGATTTCTACGCGCTTCCAGTGACTTTGCCCACCGTGTATAGACGTGGTGATGCCTCGTTGCACAAGGAAGTAACGTGCAACTTGAAACTGCGGCAATATAATCTCGCTAGACGAGTTGAGATTACATTGTGTTCCACCGAACACTTTAATGGATCCGAAGGAAAGCGGCGATGAGCAATCTTCATCCATTTGCCTGCAGAAGTGAAGAAAGAAGAATTCCCTTCCCTCTTCAATCAAGTTGACGTCGCTGATTTCTCCGTCAGCCTGCCAAGAATCAGCAGCCGTACCGCCCGCCGACAGAGCAAGGAAACAGCCTCCCGTTATCACCCGAGACTCGAGGAACCGAGTCGGAGTCGAACGACGGATGAACACACGTTCTACATGCGTCCCCACGCGATCCAAGTAAGAGGTTAACGTCTGGGCAGAGATAGAATATTTAGGTGTGATATTCTTGTGGATCAAGTTTATTGTTTTGTACAGTTTATGGACCGCAGAGTCCGCTCATTGTTTCTAATAATACTCAAGGTATTAATGCAACATACTGTTATCATAAATTACGAGTTTACTGTGTTGGACTGTTGTGTGTTTACTCCATTGCAGATGAGACCGGCATACTGTGTTTATCCACTAAAGGACCAGAGGTCGCGGGACGGGTTACGAGCCGTTCACCGTGTCTCTGAGGGATAAACTAACAGTTGCCTTCTCTTCCATGATCGCGAACCCAGCTTCAACGCCGCCACTTTATTCTCTCTCTCTCTCTCTCGTACTAACCACACACGCGCGTGTAAGCCCGATTATCGGTCCAACGGCGGTCTCCAATAATACGGGTGAAGGTCTCTGCACGTTACTGTCTTTCTTTTACGCAACACAACAAGATTCAATAAAATACAGTTTCTCTTATGTATTACCTCGTTATTTCATCTGACTCCATAAATGAAAAAGGTTTTTTTTTTTTTTGGAACTTGTTTTTATTGAGATCAAAAAGTGCAATTCACAACATACAAATATGAAATCCTGGATGGTACAATATACATGGATACATCCCTATCTCTATCACTCCCCTAAGACCTTTATATCGTCCATAGAGAAAAAGGAAATAGATAACTATAGCCAGCATAAGCTTCACAGTATAGACAAGGTGTATGTACACTTAACATAGGTATCATAGAATATACATTTGGATGGGGGACCACTGGTCCATAAATAGGTCCGTTTTCATCTGCAATCTTGCTGTAATTTGTTCCATATAGTACATTTCCTTCACCTTATTCTTCCATTGAGAGATTGTGGGGGGCTGCGGTCTCAGCCAGGAGACTGTAATCATTTTTTTTGCAAGTACAAGCAGGATTTTCAAGAGATGAAAATGATAATTAGTCCTGATTTTGTTCTCAAAAATTCCCAGAATAATAAAGGATGGGTCCAGTGGAATCTTAATACTCAAACACTTATCAATTTCATCTTGTATGTCTTTCCAATAGTTCAATAATTTTGGACAATCCCAAAATATACGAGTGTGATCTCCCACAAGACCACAGCCCCTCCAACATTTGTCTGAAGTCCCACCAAACTTAGATGTGATAAAAGGGGTCCTAAAGAACCTTACTTTGGTTTTCCACTCAAATTCTCTCAACATTGGACTACTTGATATTTTATGCCCCTCTTGAAACATTTGTTCCCATTCCTCATCTGTAATTATTATATTCATTTCTAGTTCCCATTTCTCCTTTATATCTTTTGTATCCTCAGTAGCTTCTCTTTGTAATATTTTATAAAAGTGAGAGATATATTTAGTAGTTATTGTCCCTTTTGTTACTGATAAAAAAAATTGCTCAATGTCAGAAGGTGGCTTTTGTAAAGTATGCCAGTCCTTATGTTTATGTAAATAGTGTCTCAATTGTAAATATTTGAACAGGTCCTGATTTGGGAGGTTATACATATGTTGTAGCTGCTGGAAAGACACTAGACCTCCGTCCTCAAACATTTGACCCAACAGAATCAACCCTTTTTCCGTCCAGTTACTTAATCCGGATGCTGGGAGAAACTCAGTATTATGGTTTATTCGGATAACTCTACATAGTGAACCGGGGAGATCCAGTGTCTTTTTAATTTTAGACCAGGTGGTAAGTGTAGTCTGAACCCATTCATTGTTAATTTTATTTTTAGACCATGTGTCTTGGTTCACAAATGGAAGAGAATCAAGAAATATATTTTGACAGTCCCCTTGTTCCATCTTGTACCAGATTGCCTCTTCATCCCGACAAACCCAAGTGACCATTGATCTGCAGCCCAGTCATGCAGCCCAGTAGTATTTTTTTAAATTTGGTATGTTCAATCCGCCAAGCTCTTTAGGGCACATAAGAGATTTCAATTTAATTCTCGGACGTTTGTTTTGCCAAATAAATTTTGAGAGCCATTTGTTTAATGTAGTGAATGTGGGCATGGGGACATGTATAGGTAATGATTGAAAAAGAAAGAGTAATCTAGGTAGAACGTTCATTCTGATGGTTTCTATTCGCCCTATAAGTGAAAGAGGTAAGATTTCCCATCTTGCTAAATCTTTCTTGATTTCATCCATTAATTTCCCATAGTTTGCCTTAAACAACTGTGATGATTGGGGGGTTATAAAGATTCCCAGATATCTAAATCCCTGATTAGACATTCGAAATTTAAATCTACTCGTTACATTAGTGGGTAGGTGGCCATTTAGTAACATTGCTTCTGATTTAGATTGGTTAATTTGGTAGCCCGAGAGTCTGCCATATTTCTCCAAAGTTTCAATAAGTGAAGGTACGGATGTGGCCGGATCACTGATATACACAAGAATGTCATCTGCAAAAAGTGAGATCTTGTGCTCCTTCTTATTTTTATCTACAATACCCTTGATTTCGATATTCAGTCTAATTGATGCTGCCAGGGGTTCGATGTTTATAGCAAAGAGTAAGGGGCTTAGGCAATCCCCCTGACGCACTCCTCTCTCAAGGTAAAAAAACTCGGAGCAGCAACCATTTACCCTGACTCGCGATTTAGGATTTGTGTATATTATTTTTATCCATTCCACAAACTGTGGGTGAAAACCCATAGATATCAGTGTGCTATACAGAAACTGGCAATTAACTGTATCAAATGCTTTTTGCGCATCAAAGCTGATCAGCAGGGAAACTTGTTTATATCCTCTGGCCTGTGTTATAACATTCAGAGTTCTCCTTATGTTATTAGCACTCAGGCGGTTAGGAATGAACCCCATCTGATCCGGGTGAATAAGTTTTTTAATGTGTTTCTGTATCCTTTTAGCTAAAATACTAGTCAGAAGTTTTAAATCTGTACATAATAGGCTAATTGGTCTATATCCTTCACACTGGGTTGCATCTTTTCCTTCCTTATAGATAACTGAAATAATGGCCTCGGACCACGAAGACGGTAGTTCACCGTTTTTAAGCGTGTAATTAAAAACCCTCGTCAGTACTGGTAGTAGAATGTCTATAAAACATTTATAAAATTCTCCAGGGAGCCCGTCTGTCCCTGGAGATTTATTGTTTTTCAGCTTGTTGATCACCTCTCTTATTTCCATCTCGGTTATGTTTGAAACCATGCTCTTTATGAAATTTATCTATTTTATGTTTTTGTCCATCATTTGATGGATTTGGTTCCTCATATAGGTTTCTGTAGAAGGATGCAAAGGCATTAGCAATTTCTTTGGGACGATATAGCGTTTTAAGGGTGGGATCAATTATTTTGTGTACTGTTCTGGCAGACTGTGCTTTTCGGAGTTGGAAAGCTAACAGGCGACTAGCTCTATTCCCCCTTTCATAATATTTCTGTTTAGAAAACCTCAAGGCCCCTTCTGCTTTATAGGTAAGAATCCTATCTAACTCTTTCCTAGCTTCTTTTAGCTCTGTCAATGTGTTACTTGCCCCTGTATTTTTATGTTCAATTTCTAATAGTTTGATTTTGTTTTCAAGTTTAGTTTGTTCCTCAGAGCGCTGTTTCTTTAGTCTAGATGAAATTTGGATCATTTTCCCCCTGCTTTGGCTCCACCCCACAAAACAGGTGGAGACACCGTCCCATTATCATTTAGTTCCAAGTATTCTGTCAGACTATGTCTTAGTTCCTGAACTATTGCTCTATTTGTAAGTAGTGATACATTTAACCTCCAATATCTAAAAAAAGAGCCCTTACACAAATCTAATTGTAGAATAACAGGGGCGTGGTCACTCAGTGTAATTGTATCTATATGACAGCCAATCACTTTATACATATGCTGTTGAGAGAGACAGAAAAAAATCAATCCTTGAATAACTATTATGGACATTAGAATAAAAGGTATAGTCTTTCATGTTTGGGTTTTTAAGTCTCCATGGGTCCCCCAAGCCTAGTTCTAATAACATATTGTTGAGTATTTTTGTTTTTCTACTTTGTGGGCCTGTTTCTGCCGGGGTCTTATCTAATTTCCCTTCCTGTACAGCATTAAAGTCTCCTCCGACCAGTATGATCCCTTTTGCATTTTCTGCAATTACCTTTGCTATTTCTTTAAAAAAGTTTTCATCACATTCATTAGGAGCGTACAGGTTCATAATGGATATGTCCTCTTCCCATAATCGACCAACTATCAATACATATCTCCCCATCTTATCCTGCACAACCTTTTCTGTGGAAAACGCCAGTAACTTATTGATTAGAATGGCTACTCCTCTTTTATTCCCAAATGATGCACTATACGTTTGGTTTACCCACTCCCTCCTTAGTTTTTTTGTGTTCTAACTCGTTCAAATGTGTTTCTTGTAACAAGGCAAATGAGCAGTGCATTTTCCTTAGCTGGCTAAAAATCTTCTTTCTTTTTATAGGATGGTTTAGACCATGGACGTTATATGAGACAATTGTTAGTTTCTCCATATGAATATTGTAGGCAAGTTAGGGAGCACACTTCTCCAAATAGTCATCGACATTTAAGAAAACTATTGCAGGGCGTGTATCTTTCAGAAGGTGATTGCACATTTGCGATATTCAGAATAATGATGTTTACCAGTAGTAAAAAATATGCGAACAGAACATTGAACAGACTTCCAAACAGTAAATAGAACAAACCGACGACCTTAAAAACGGTCACTATGGAGACGGAGGGGCGTGACAAAAGCCCTCCGCCTAACACACTCCTTGTAGTAGCAACATTCCCTCAGCAAAAGATTGCTCCCAGGGTTGCCTTCGCAAAAAGCATAGTAAAACAATTAAAACAGAACAAAAAAAAAAAAAAGAAAAAAAAAGAGGTCAACTTACCCTCTCCCACAGCAGGGGAAAGACCTTTTCCATACTAAGGTTGTAACTTACATACCTATACTAGCCTACTCTCACATTGCTTGTCAGTTATGTTTGCAAAGTCCGGTAATAAATGCCTACTTCTCCGCTCCACTTTATTGTCTCTTTACATGAATGCCCGCATGTCTGCGACGCTCAGTGTTCCCTCCACTGTTTCTTCGGATGCTGTAGTCCAGGCGTTGCGCAAAAGCTCTTCTCGACAGTTCTCACGCTCGTCCACCTTGACGTGTATTCCCATCTCGCCCAGAGTCGCTGCCGCTCTCGAGAGAGTAGGGAACGTCTTCACTCCTGTGTCCAAATAAATCTTCAGCTGTGCAGGAAAGGGCGACACAGCTCTCACATTCTTCTGTTTGAGTTGCTTAATAACTTTGCGAACCTGTTTACGTTTCTTCTGAGTATCCGCTGTGTAGTCCTGATCAAAATACACCCTCTGACCCCGATAGGTGACGTCATGACTTTTCCATGCCGCTCGTATTATTTGTTCTTTTACTTGGTAACTGGAGAATCTAACAATTATCGACCGCGGTGGCGCCGAGTCTTTAGGCTTCAAGGTCAGGGAGCGGTGTGCCCTCTCCACACAGAGATCCATGTCCTCTGGTAGTTTGAGTGAAGTCCGTATCATGTCAGTTATAAAGGGAATCATGTCGTTTTTCTCCTCTCCCTCTTGTATCCCATAAATGCGCAGGTTATTACGTCTCGCTCTTGACTCAAGGTCCTCACACTTAGCTGAAAGTTTGGCTTCTCTTTCTAGCAAATAGCGCATCACACGATCATGACGGACTAGTTGGTCTTCCGCATCGCTCATTCTCTGGTTGGTGTCGCCAATTTGCTGCTCAAGATTAGCCGTTCTCTCGAGTACATCTTTCAGGGATGTTTCCACCCTAGACAGCGTAGCTTTAGTGTTGTTAGAAGCATCGGTGTGTTCCTGTCTCAGGTGTTGTAACTCCGCGAGCACCTTCGCCATTTTGTCTTCGTTCACGTCCATGGCCGCTTCAGCATGTTGACGTATTTCTTCTTTTTTTGTAGATTTACTCTTCTTGTCAGCTTCTTTTTTAAGTGTAGACATAATCGATTTTGTTTGACGATACTTTATAATGAGATATGGGTTACATAATAGGGTTTCGGCTAGTTTTCAAGGTCTTTCCCCAGAGCAGTAAAATCAGGCTGCTTCTTCGCTCATGGTGTCACCGGAAGTCAATGAAAAAGGTTTTAATGATATCTGAGCATCATTAAAAGTGAGCGAATGTTTGATTATTCTTTTAACTCCTTTAATTATATTTTACCCGTTCAGATTAGGAAACTATGTCGCTTTGAGGTCCTCGCGTGTTTTCTCTACACCACGGGTCTCATGATCACAAGCAGCCAGTATTGGATCATCAAACAGAGGTAAATTGCTATATACCTGAGATCGGTCACGTTCACGTATACACAATCAAAGATACGTCAGTATAGCCCCCATGGAATTGCATACACTTGAATTTAACTTAACGTTTTCTTCAGTAGAGGTCACGGCCACTATTACAGATGTAAGTTGACCAACATAACTTCTCTAATAATAGCTTTGGATTGGCCATGTCGTGGTTTCCCGCGTACACTTATCTGGAGAAACATCAAATTAAAACAGAGGTAAGACACACCCGAATTTAGATTGGTCAAGCAGCATTTAGCTGTTCTAAACGGAAACACACTTTCTGTCTTTGCAAACCAAGTACACTTGAACTGATGCCAAATATTAGTCGTCATTATCTGACGCAGATTTGCGGTAACATACGAATCGCTCAATCTGTTTGGGAAAAAACAATTTCAGAGTCAGTCAGAATAAAATCAAATGTTCACAATTTATTGACCAGGTAACATAACAAGTTCATCGCAGTTACCAGATATAAACTACACACAGTAAACTGTGCGGGATCGTCTGACTACAGAGAATCACGAACGATGTGCCACATCTCCTTAAATACCCAGATAATTCAATAAGTTAACCAAATGGTGGTGTCTGTCATTATAATTAGATTTGGGTCCCCTATTGAGTAGGTTCCTGTACATTTACATATATCTGGGGGAGGGCACACCTTTAAGATGCACACCACATCTCTCATATCGTATAACTTCTTTTTGCTTTTCATTATGGCTGGGAGGATGAGACCAGTTTACCAGGCGCACTGAGACACTTTAAATGATACCAAACATGTTATAGTTACTTTTTTGTACACACTTGACATTGTATAGGTTTTTAGTGAGTTCTAAGTGAGGAGGAGAGGGGGGAGTAGGGGAAGATAATCAGACGGTAGAAGTGAGGTGCGAGCCCCTGCTGGCTGCGTCTCGGATGTTGCTGTTACATATGCAAGAGACAGTTAAAATGTTGATTCTTATGAGAGCCTTTTGTTCTCCCGAGGGGTAGCCCAGACTCACTGGCACCTTACACGCGCGTGACCCCTCACAACCATTTGTTAGTAGATAACTTTGTGATAAAGCTCAGCTTTGCCCCCAGGTTATCGGGCAAGCGGAGACCCGCTGGAAACGGGCAGACGCCATTAACCGGCTTCTCTCTGCCCACATTCGCGGCCATACTCTCTGGCCGGAAATCTCACGTGACGTACTCTCCACAAGAGTCACGTCCACCATTTTGTGCACGTCACTCCTCTCTCTCACACACACACACACACACGCACACACACCGTCCTCTCATGTGTTACTGTCACTGTTTAGTTTGTAGTTGAATGTCGGACGTTTATTGACTGCATTGTATTGATTATTAATTGATATTATATTTTCAATAAACTTTGTTATAATTAAAAGAGAAGTGTTTTGGTTTGTTTTGCATACACGTGTCAAAGGCTGGCAGGGGATGCCAGTGCTCGAATTCAACCCTTCGTTGTTCCCTTTTTAATCTTGATGATCTACGGACATCAATTTTCCTAAGAGAACAATTTAATATTGAGACTGTTATACTGTCTGGTTATTAGTTCCTGATTCCAGTGTGGTGCCCTGTCGACATTAATCCTAATTAATATTCTATTGATTTTGATAATTGACAATTATCTTTCAATAAGCTAGTGTTAAGTCTAATCAATGTTTAATTAATTTTAATAATTAATTATTATCTTGGATAATAATTAATATTCTATTAGATTTGATGATTGTTGATTTAAAGGATTAAAAAGCTAACATTGATTCTAATCAATGTTCTATTGATTTTAATAATTGATAGTTATCTAGGATAATTATTAATTATTGCTAATAACCAAACCCGCTACTAAACCATGAGCCCTACAATAACAACACTTGCCCAGTGGAGAGTGGAGGCTTCACCCCCAGTCAGTACAGCTGATTTGGGAACAGTTCAGCAAGGCTCAGGTAGACCTGTTCGCCTCCCAAGAGACCTCCCACTGCACCCCTCTGGTATGCCCGATCAGAGGCTCCCCTCGGGGCAGATGCACTAGCACACAGCTGGCCCACAGGGCTGTGCAAGTACACATTTCCCCCACTGAGCCTTCTTGCACAGGTGCTGTGCAAGGTCAGGGAGGACAAGGAACAAGTCACTCTAGTGGATCCCTATTGGCCCACCCGGGCTTGGTTCTCGGACCTCGTACTCCTCATGACAGCCCCTCCCTGGCAAATTCCCCTGAGGAAAGACCTTCTTTCTCAGGGACGGGGCATGCTTTGGAATCCACTCCCAGACCTCTGGAACCTCCACATCTGCCCCTGGACGGGACACAGAAGATCTAGCTGATCTACCACCTCCTGTCGTAGCCCCTTCTACCAGGCAACTTTACGCCCTAAAGTGGCTCTTGTTCGC